>OZ012738.1:58940419-60362518 GCA_963859935.3 Lathyrus sativus | reverse complement strand
CACACACACACACACACACACACACACACACACACACACACACACACACACACACACACACACACACACACACACACACACACACACACACACACACACACACACACACACACACACACACACACACACACATATATATATATATATAGAGTGTGTGTGTGTGCGCGCGCGCGCGTGCGTGTGCGTGCGTGTGTGTGAAATTTTTACTAACAAATATCATCAATAAACAACCTCAACCCACATATATGGAAAAAAATCAAATATGTACTTTTTTTATAAATGAATAGGAGAAAATAAATTGAAGAACCTTTCAATTGTTGATATGGATGAAGTGAAGGAAGAAAACCATAAAAATAAAGTGAGGAAAATGGAGAGTATGAGGCGAGGAGGAAGATGATAGATTTTGATGTTTTTGGTTTGTAATAATGTGAGGGGAGCAGTGCATCGTGTGAAATTAAATATGCAATATACCATTTTGGGATTCATATTGCAAATCAAAAGAGTATTTAGGTTAGAGATGTGTGTTTCCATTCTGATAGTTCTGTTATGGTAGTGTTTTAGAACGGTCACCGATTAGCGATATATTTTCCATTTCTCAAATTAAAAGTGGCCAGTGCCCTTTCCACTTAGTTTAATGGCACCGGTTAACATTTCCCACCCAATTTCATTTTTTAATTTTTAAAATGTCTTAGTGGTGTGTTTTTCACATCAGAACATGTTTTTCGAAAATTTTAAAATTCTCCCATGTGAAAGCATGATTTTCATATTTTTATATTAAGTGTTTTTCGACGTGAATGTCACATCGGAAGGTTACTTGTTAGCGACATATTTTTCATTTGGCGTTAACAACACAATGCATCAACTTGTCTAGAATATCACAACCATCAAGGTAATTGTATTTGGTGTTAACATCATCACAAGGACACCAACATCATTTTTCACTTTTCTCCAATCACGAGTAACTCTCCTCAATCAAACTCTCAATTTTCCTAATCTTTTCACCTGCAACAATATCTCCTTATAGTCAGCGGTTCAGTTCCCAAAGAAAATGCTCAAAAGTCTGCGTGTTTCACAGTAGCACCTTCATATGAGGTTTTGTTGCTGAAAAATAAACTAGGACATTTCTTTTCATTAGAAGAAATGTTGGAAACAATTCCTCCGATGATGATGACGACGATGAACGTTGATTTAGAAATGCAGACATTCTAGACTGATTTCAAAATTACGAAGACTTGAAGTCTATTGGTGTGAAAAAATATCAGTGTGTAGTCTTATTTATAAAAAAATGAAATAATACAGACCACATATGATATGCCGTAAATACCCTTACAAAATTTATTATTTTTTTAAATTATATTTTCTTTTATAAAATATTAAAAAATAAATATTATATATTTTTTTAAAATAAAAATTAAATATTAAAAAAAGAAAATAAATAAATAAATGAACCTTACAACTGAGGCGCCATACAGTATAGCGACTCAATGTAAGGTAAGACATCGCAACTTTATCCCATACGCCATATAAAATGGTGAATCAAGTCTGAGAGACCTTGATCAACTATTTCATATGGTAACTTCTCTTTAAAATATAGTCATTTTTTAAAATTTTATTTTATTTAATATTTTGTAAAAGTGGAATTGAGTGTCATGTCACGTGTCATAGAGTGAGAGGAGAGAAAGGAGATAATGCCATTTATGTCAAAGTACTAAGGTTTCTTCAAAAGTCGAAACGTGTTATGGTTCTGACAGCACCCACAAAGAGTAAAGTCAATAAACTAATCAAATGAAGGGACCGTGAAGGGGACCACTTGGCATGCTGAGTTGTTTCTATACATTTTTATTGTTGGCCATTGAAAATGTTAGTACAATCAGAACATAGTAGTTGCATTGCACAAATATATGTAAATGTGTGCTCCCCATTAAATTTTCTTGTTGTTTCCTTTTCCTTGTTATAGGCGAAGTAATAATAGCCTTGGAATATTCTCCCCCATTATTGCCTTTCATTTTATTTGTGCATAATGGATATATCATAGAGACTTTATAGTGATGATAAAAAAATCAGAGTGTTAGAACTCTAGTAAATTGTATATATCTTTTTCGTCCCTTAATTATAACTTTGAATTTAAATTATTTTTTTAATTATTTTTGTATTAAATTGATCGTTTAATTTTTAAAATGTATTATGTTAATCTTTTTTTATATTTAGTAATGAAAAAATTCAAAAGTAAATTTCTAAATTTATCATTAATTAAACAAAAAAAAACCGATATAACACATTTAAAGAGTTAAATGCTCAACCTAACACAAAATAATTAAAGAATTAAAATCAATCTAAGAGTATAAATAAGAGACCAAAAACGATATTTTGCATATATATATATATATATATATAACAAAATTTCAATATCAACAAGGGCATTACGGGTACCCTAACCGAATACAACAACCAAAAAACACAACCAACCGAATTTCTCCCACGATTAAACTAAATACACAAGCAAGAATAAACACACCACTCGTAATAATTACAATAAGATAAATGATGATTCTTCTTTGCAACCCACCACCATGAGCGATGAACAATTTTCTACACAACTTCGACAGGATCCCAAATTGCATCAAATTGCATCAAATTGCATTGTTAAACATAATCTAGTTTCTTGCATATCAAATATACCAACAAGCAATATATATATATATATATATATATATATATATATATATATATATATATATATATATATATATATATATATATATATATATATATATATATATATATATATATATATATATATATATATATATATATATATATATATATATATATCGCGTGTGCATACTTGATGTGTCGGTTTGTTTTAATTTTAAATAAAAAATATTTTTTTTTTTTGTATTTTTAAAAATAAATTTTGTAAAATTGTGTTATAAAATAATATAAAAAACATTTATATTCATTTTTTAATTGAAAGACTAATGTTGACTTTCTATAACATAATTATACATTATTAAATATAAAAACATAGTTGAAATCACTTTTTATTTTAAATTTGTATCTCAATATGATTTTTATGAAAAAGTATTTGAAATAACTTCAAAATTAAATTATTTTTTTTATATTTTGATATCCAATAAAGTTTTAATAAAATCATAACATATCTAACATAAAATTTTAATAAAATTTTGAAACTTTTATAAAAATTTTCTTTGTAAATTTTTTTACACAAAATTATATTACACTATAAAAATCATTTTTAAATAAGACAAGCATTGTAGTAAAAAAATTGATTTTAAAAAAATTGACTATATAAAATTGATTTTTGTTGAAAGAGAGTTGAATGTAAAGTCATTTATGTTTGAATAGTTTTATGCAAAATTGAGTTGAAAAATAATTTTTAATATAAATATCTCGTTTAAACTCAAAAGTTACAAATTATATGTTAAAAAAAATTCAATTATAAAGACATAATCATTCATATATTAGAAAAACCAAACAAGTCAAATTCATTGCAAAAGCAATTCTATACTTTAAAATTGGTTTTGCATCTTTCAAAAACTAAATCAAACATGCACTTAATATATTTCAAAATAACGAATCAAGTGAAAAAAAATGAAGTAATTTTTTATTGTTTTTATAAAAAAATTAATGGGTAAAATATATTGATTTTTATTGATTCATTCAAATGTCTTTTATAAAAAGAGATTAGAAAAAAAATAATAGTAGATTGAAATAAAGTGATTAGAAATTCTATTTTCTTGTTTGGATATTTTATAATTAAATAAAACAATGCTTTTGTTCTATCCAAGATAGAAAGGAATAAAAATAAAAGTAAATGATTGAACAATATTTTTAGCATTTAAAAAAAAAAGTTTTCTAGCATCTTTTGAAGCTTTATAAAGGAACAATTGACTCAACAAAAAGGAACCACTGATTAAGAGAAATGAGGCACTTATGAAATTTCTGTGAACCTTACTTTTTTTAAATCTTGTAGAGTAAAGTTTATCAAAGTCAAATAAATAATACATGAATTTCTTGATTATATTCATACTCATGTTTAGGGCTTGCAAGAAATCCTTCAGACTCAGGTGTAAAGTATTGTATATCTATAGTTAAGGATTATTCAAGAAAGCTATGAGTATTCATTCAAAATACTAAGGACAAAACTTTTGAAAATTTCAAAAGTTGAAAACCTCTAGCTGAAAATCAGAATGGCAAGAAGGTAAAGAAGTTGAGAACCGATAATGGTCTTGAGTTCTACAATGAAGCTTTCGACAGTTACTGTAGTATGTCTGGTATTGCAAGGCACAACACTACTACGGGTACTCCTTAGCAAAATGGCTTGTCTGAGGGATTCAATTGAACAATCTTGAAAAGGGTTAGATGAATGTTGGTTAGTGTCGGATTAAAGAAGGTGTTTTGAGCTGAGGTTGTTGTGACTGCAACATACCTGATAAATAAGTGTCCCTCAACTGATTTGGTCGAGCCACCCATAAGATCTTGATAAACTTGAATATTTTGTTGTTTAACATACACTCACATTAGGAAAGACGAAGTCGAACCTAGAGCTCTGAGATCCCTGTTAATATGGTATTCTGGCGGAGTAAAAGCTTATAATATGTTGAGCCTAGAGCCAGGTCATAGAAGGTATATCACAAGTCATGATGTAGTTTTCAATGAAGCATAAATGACATTCAAAAAAACTGATGATGTTGGTCGAAATGCAAAGATCTCTGAAGAAAAAGTTGAACGATAAGAGATTCTTGTTGAGGTGGAACATAATGATGTTAAATTTAACAACCCGAATGAAGTCGAATAAGAAACACAAGTTGCTAATGAAGATGAGAAGCCTGATATTGACTACCTGTTGGTAAAAGACAGGGAAAAGAGAGTCATCAAGCCATCTAAAAAACTTGTTTGTTGAGATCTCATAGCATTCGATTAAATCTATGCAAGTGAGATTATAGATGAAGAACCTAGAGACTACAAGGAAACTGTCAGGAGACGAACTGAGACTGAATGGATGAAAGCCATGGATGATGAGATGAAATCTCTTCATTATAACCAAACTTGGGAGATGATCGAGAAACCTGTTGAACCCAGGTTAGTCGTTTGTAAGTGGATTTTCAAGGTTAAGGAAGGAATCAAAGGAGTGATGTTGAAGATATTTAAGGAAAAGATGGTTGTTTGGGGGTTCACTCAGAAAGAAGGATTCAAATTTAATGATGTGTTCTCGCTTGTCGTAAAGCACATATCCATAAGAATATTGTAGGCCCTGGTGGAAAAGTTTGACTTAGAACTTGAACAGATGGATGTAAAGATAACGTTCATGTATGGTGATCTAGATGAAACAATCTTGATGAGTCAACCTGAAGGGTATCAAGAAAAAGAAAAGGAAGATTATGTGTGCAAGCTAAATAGGTTGTTATATGGTCTGAAATAATCTCCTCGCCAATGGAATAAGAGATTTAACAATTTCATGACACACATATGTTTCACTAGGAGTCCGTTTGACCACTGTGTTTATTTCAGATTTCAACCTAAAAGTTCTCCTATTATTTTGTTGCTTTATGTGGTTGACATCCTCATAGCAAGCAATAATGTCAAGGATGTTATGATGTTAAAGGCTGAAATCGATAAGGAGTTCGACATGAAGGATCTGGGGGCTGCCATAAGGATTCTTGGGATTGTCATCTAGAGAGATAGAAAATAGTCGAGATTACGCTTATCTCAAGAGACATACCAGAAAAAGATTATTCCATACATCTATCAAAGAATTCAGTCTATCATAAGAGAACAAAGCACATTTATGTTAGGCTGTATTTTTTTAGGGAGAAAATCGAGAAAGGAGAAGTGAAAGTGTTGAAGATTTCGAGTGAAGATAATGTTGTAGATACATCATCAAGTCATTTCCAAGCAACAAGTTCTTCCACTGTATGCAATTGATAAAGCTGCATGATGAAAGCTAATTTGTTCCTTTAATGTTGTAAAATTTGTTCCAAGGTGGAGATTTGTGGTATTTTGGAACAAACTCTAGTCTCAACAAGGATAACTTCATGTTTTGACAAAGTTATTCATATTGTAGTCAAAGTATGTTCAAGCATGCGGTTTTCTGAGTTATCTTGTTGGTAAATTTGGTTTAGAGGTTAAGTTAGCGTAGTGCTTAAGTTAGCTTGTAGTCTATACACATGCTTCTCTCACAGGTTTTTGAGAGGTGGTTAAGCGTTGATTGTTGTTATTCATTTGTAACATTTTTCCCTAATTGAAAAAGTAAATAGAAAAATGGTTTTAACCAATTCTTATTCTTCTTCTTCCATCTCCACTCTCTTTCGTAATACTGAAAGGATTTATTGTATTTGTTAAAAAAAACTCAATCTTTCTCATAAGTTTATTCATGCCTGGTGTGGAGTTCGTCACAACAACAAGAAAAAATGAGAAGATTTTGAATTCAATTTAACTTATATAGTAACTTTGTGCAATAACCACCTTGCCCTTGCTATAAAGCTTTACTTACTTTAATTGTCACTCTTGATTAGGAATGTCATTAGCTCACTAACTTATGCAATAGTCACACTAATACATCATTATTATAATAATTGTATAGTGTTAGAAAACTAAGGTATTGCATTATTAGTAGAAAAAGAAGAACTTTATAGTATATTATAATTTAGAAAATTATTTAATTTGTTTAATTGTTAAATCTATGATATATTAAATACGATAAAAGTATATTGTATATGAGTGATTTTTAGAATTGAGATTTGCAAAAATTTTATGGTATAAATTAATTGCGGAAAATTTCTCATATAATTGTTACCTTTATTGTTTTATAAAATTTTCAGTCATTTTTACTCCATATAAATTAAAGAGTGTTTTTATCATAAAATAAAAGTTATTGAATCTAATGATTTTGTTATCTTTATTTATTGTTATTCATGCGTTAAAATTCATTAGCGTTTAAAGGTGTTGTTACTAAATAATTTCGTATGCAAAAAAATGATAAAACAATTATGGAGTTAAGGTAATTAAAAAAAATTGTTCTATCTTAAATTAATTTTTGTATGAATCGATGAGAAGAAAGTGAAAGTATTATGATCTGTAATTAAATATTGTGGATTGATGTCATCCAAATGTTTTTCAAGAAACCATAATGTTTTATTTGAATGTAATCTATAACAAAAGAAAAAAGAAGGCTCTTTATTTTATACTATGAGAAAAAAAAATCATCCTTACGCAGTGGAAGTGCTTTCTCTAAACAATATTGATGAGACACTTTGCCTTATCTTTATTTTCATTTGCATTGTTAGAGAGATTAATTAGTCCTCAAATTTGGAGAAATGCGCCTTGTTCTTGTTTCTGGAAGACCAATGAATAATTCAGTCTCCACATCTGAAATTGGACTAGTTTGATCTGCATAACCTTCAACCTCACCGATATTTTCTCTATCATCCTTCTTTGCTTGCTGTGATGAATAACTATCATACTGCAGAAGAATTTGCATTTTCATTATTCCATGATAACAGTGGTTTGTTATCAAGTATTTTCATTAGGTAGGACTAGAATTAATACCAAATAGAAAGTGAACTCACCTTCTCAGAGAGCCTGGTATTTTCAGCAACTAGGGTTTGTTCCTGAATTGTATTCAAAATAATTTTCTTCAGATCAAAATCTTTTATATGTAATGCTAGGTTGGAGTTGTTTTCAATATACATAATACAAAGACAGCTTACCTTTTCTTTTAGCAGTTCAATTTGTTCTCTGAAAACTTCAGCCTGAAAAATAAAAAGTTCATAAGTAAAAAATGTTTCTTTAAACTTTTATATTTTATCAGATTTTTTTACAAATCTAACCCTTTTAACTCGAATTTTGGTTATACTCTTCTCCAACTGTTGCTCTATCCTTTGTAGTTCATCAATGGAACAACTCCCTAAACCTTCTCCTAAGAATTTTCTGCAAACGCGACAGTTTTCATCTTAGACAGAATATTGAAAAAATATTTGTCGGTATGAATATAAATTCAAGATGTTTAACCGTTTAGAAGTTTCAAGAAGATCAATCTTTTTCATCATGTTTTCTGCTTCTTCCTTCAAACGCTGTAATATATATAAAAATTTCATTGAAACTCTACTATATTGAAATCGAGTGTAGAAAAAATGAATAGGTAATTAAATTAACCTGAATATTTTCAGCAGATTCAGATGTTGTTTGAGTATTGTTAATCCGGCTATGATTGCGGTATCGTTCAATTGTGTCTAGAATGCTGTAATATTAAAAGTTACTGATGATTAATTCAAGGTCACAGTATATAAGTAAGCACTTGCTAATGATTGGCTAGAAAATGAGAAAACTCACAAGGATGCATGTGAGAAAATGAAATATCAATAGGATATGTAAAAAGAAGAGAAAATTGAAAAGTAAAAAAGATTTCATAGTTAGGCTTACAAAGCACTAATAGGGCTCAAGATATCAAGTAATATAACATAACTGCAACAATTAACTTGTTAGTTAGTTGCATTTTACGTTCAATTAATGAAGTGCATAAGTAACCACATTGTGAACATTTTTGGTTGAAATTCATGAATGTAGTTATGGTAAGCAGAGGTATATGTCACTATGTAGTTATTGCTTGCATAGGTGACATTTTAGGTTCTAGCATGTCAAACTCAAAGTTCATATGTAGTTTGAGGATTTAAATTGTCTTCCACACCCTTCACCAATAAATCCTTAAGTTTGTTCAACATAAACTTCTTCCTGAAGACATCTATTGAAAATTACAGACACGACATCAGAATAGTTAGTTACTTGTATATCAAATGACTTAATGAACTCACCTAACTAGTTACTTACAAATTAAGTAACAAAACTAAATTATTTGTTTGAATCATATTTTGACAATATACAAATATATGGTATATACGGTTAGGAAAACAAGTTAATTTAAATATTTTTTGAAATTGGGAAATAAATTTGTAATTGTTGTCGGAAAATATGTACACTTCAAAGAATAATCCATATTTATTGTGTTTTAATAGGTAATGATAAAAGAATGCATTTATTGAATTGAAGAAAGGGACAATACATTAGCATATATAAAAGACTATGAGTTCTAACTAACACCACAAAAGAAGGAAATGATATAAAAGGAATTAATCCTTGCCTTATAACTTGGGGAATATGTATTAAACAATCATAGCTTTGGAAAATAGTTTGAAACTATGCAAGTTTTAGAGATATGGGGAATAAATTTGGAATTTGGTTTGAAGAGGTAGTGGGAAGAAGATGAAAGAGACCAACTTGGAGTTATTGGCTGACGATATAAAAATCAATATCAATATATTATGTTTTTCTATAAAAAATAAGGTTCATTGCGGTGTGACAAGAAAGTTTCCTGATACACGTGGTAAAAAAAAAGTTTTGTTGTTGGTGCAAGAGAGGAAGCGAGAAAGCGCATCAATCTACCTCGTTAATCAATGTACTTCTTTAATGGTGGTTAAACTCTTCATATTGATTATTGATCGGCACCTATTTGGGTTGACCTCTATCCCCTTCTAGTTTACATCAAATCAAGCCTACAAAGTTTTTTTTTTGTGCTTGAATCTCAAATGAACATTTAATTACATTCAAGCGCATATTATATTTGCCAACATGGCTCAGTACATCTTTCAGGGTCATTATAGTGATTCGTTGAAGTTTTCATAACCATATCATCTACGTAGACTTCTAAATTTTACCCAATCTAGACTGCAAACATTTGCGTCCATCATCATGAAGTTCATGTTGGGTGTTTCCAAGATATTCATTTTGATGTAATTATAGCTCGACTAAGCGTCCATGAATTTGCATGAATCTCCATCAAACATTTGCTATAGGAGTCTTTCATCATTACCACATTAGACTAAGCGTCCATGAATTTGCATGAATCTCCATCAATCATTTGCAATAGGAGTTTTTCATCATTACCACATTAGCCAATCAGGTGGGGTATTTATTCTCTTTGATGAATCTCGCTTCTTTCAGTTTTTACCTAATCGTCGATGCTATTTTGTTTTTCAAGCCTATCTTTCTCTTCTTCCAAATGATTGGCTTGGCAGCGACACTGAGGGAAGGTCCAAATTTGTAGCCTAGAAACTTTAAGTGTTATGTAGTTCTTTCAGGTCTTGTGTGTGAATCATCTTATCTTCTAGGTATTCTTCTCTAAGTAAAGAACCGTGAAATTCACACTATTAGAGTTGGGCCTCAGTGGGGGGCCGACGATCATTGCCACACTTTTTACTTTGAGGTTGTTTTGGTAGTATTTTATGGATACTTCATGGTCTCTTTTTACCACACAATAATTTCATCATCATGTATAATATGGATAGTAATGCCTATAGGACATTGAAGGCAGGGGGACTTATGATTATGTTGTATAATGTTAGTGTTTTCTTTCCCGATTCAAAAATTGTTATAATGGAAATATAGCCTCAAACATGTAAATGTTCACTTGAGAAACCCATCAGGAAGCCTTTAAATGGTTGTAGGTGTTTCGAATCTAATTGTGAACTTTTGTGTGCATCCTAATAGATGACATCGACAGAACTTTTGAGATACATGAGCACTCACTATATATCCCAATTAAACAACTGCACATTAATGACCATGGGATCATCTTCATTTGGTAGGATTCTAGCAATGCCTCCATATGAAAAGGTGGCTTCCCGTGTTGAAGTAAATCGAGGCTTCAAAGCCGATTTTGTGATGTGCATAACTTAGCAGGAAAATCTTTTGCAAAAGAAGCTCGACTTACCTTCTCCGAAAAAACCTCCTACAATGTTGTTAAGCATATGGTTAGTCGATTCTTCTTCTTCTATGATCGCCATCTGGGTTTTGATGGAGATAAAATGCACCTGGAGAAACTCTTTCTGTTAAAAGTACAAGTGAAGGAGGCTCAAAATCTTTTAGACTAGCACGTCCTAAATCACGATGGAGAAAGGATGGAACGTCTAAGACTTCTATACATTCATGTTCATCATCTTCTAGTTGTTAATGAGGGTTATGTACGCTTTTTTTCAATTTTTCATCTTGACCATATGATTTTTCCATAGCGGCCTACATATTTTCTATGACATCTGGATCGCCATTGGGAAAGACATCACTCACCATAATGGAATACCAATCAAACTAGTAAAAATTCTTAAGGATGAGTGTGGTCCAAGTCAGCTTTACCTGCGCCTCAAGATGGACAGTTTTGTTTTTATTAAACCAATTATACCTTACAAGCCTCACGCTTGAGATATTATAGATATATGTGTTTTCATTTAAACAATTTCGCCCTTACAATACTTGTGGTTGAGGGATCGCAGACAGTTATGTTAAATCCAAAACTATTTAAATATCATTTGTTGCAGCGCATAAGTGACTCATCTCGAAAAGAGGGAGACATTAGCTTGTCGTATTCACCTCAAGCTCGATATGTCATTCAACTTAATCAAAAATAACTCTTCAAGCGTATTTCAAAGTCTATAATTTTCTAAAGAGTGATTTATTCCCTCTTTCGTAGAAGAGTAAAAGCTAAGCTCTATGTGGCGGGGTTTAAAGGCATAAAGATCATTAATTTTAAAATGAGAACCAATGTTACATATGTCTGACCAAAGATCTAGTAGAAGGATTATCTCTAATTCAAAAGTCAGAAACCCTAAAAATACCTATTGTTTCGTGTTTTACAGGTATGATTTCTACTATTGAATTCACAACAAGTACAGTTGGCGTCCACCATGGTGCCATGTAAGACTAACATGGGACATACTCTGTCTTGAAAAGTCATAGTAGGCTAACCATGGATCTACAATGGTATGATCTGCCTCTTGTAATGACGATCTATATGTAATAACAGAGATGCAGACCATTATGAACTAGTTACGATGTTAGCATAAAATTGTACATAATAACATACACAACCTTCAATAGAAACAAGAACAACAATAACAACTAGAGGGTAATAGGAAAGAAGACATAGAGGCCTTAGACCCTCGATCATTGTATTGTAATGCTCTCACACAATTGAGAGGCGATTTTTCTCTGTAGGGAGAATTAGAATTCCATCGAGAAACCTTAATTTGTTTCTAGAGAGTATGGAAACCATCATAAATCAAGACCAAGAATAATAGTTGTTGTTGTTGAGGGATGGAAAGACGATTGTGATGCTTGGTATCACTTGAATGCATGAAATATGGGCCGTACAAACCCGTTTGATTATTTTTGAAAGTGGTTGTGGCTTGGTTCTCATCGGTGATGGGAGGAGTATGTAGTATGGGATGAGGTGGTGTGAGCAATTCAGAGTGAACGATGTTGTGAATGGTTTCAATGTCGTGTTCCATTAGAAGGAAAGGTGAAGAAGGGCAAGAACGTGAACGAAAACATAAAGAAAGAGTAAAACGTGATAGGTATTTTCATAAAAAGGAAAAGTTATGCTAAATAGTGGGACACATGTTGGAAAGGAATTAGAGAGGAGAAAAGAGAAAATAAAAATCAGAGTCTATGTGAACTAATATCATGAGAATAAATAGTATGTAAGTGCAAAATGATCATTATTAATAATTACAAAAGAAAATTATTGGCATACGACCCTAACATAAGTCAAATTATAATATTTTTATTATTAATCTTGAAAGAAATGAAATCCTAATTTTTCTGATGCTAGTAATTATATATTGTATATTATTATATGAATAGAAACTGTCTTTGGTTTTCCGTGTTTGATCTCTCACTTCATCTCAATATATAATAGTTTAAATATTTATATATTGATATAGTTGAATATATACATTGTAATTTCTACCTATGAATTCTTTCTAAACAACAAAGATTAGTATTGTGTTTATTACTCAACTATTTAACTCGTTCACTCCAATTACTAGGTCATCTCCATGATTCCATTGTAGAATAAAAAAAACCTAAAGCTTCATACTGGAATTAGAAAACAATTAATAAAAATTAATAAATAAAAATAAAAAAGTACATGACATAAACAATACCTTGAATTTGCAAATTCATAAAGTCTTCCTCTTGGTGAGAAAACAATAAGAGCAATTTGAGCATCACACAGAATTGATAACTCAAAAGCTTTCTTCATCAAACCATTTCTTCTCTTTGAGAATGTTACTTGTCTGCTTGTTGCGTTCTCTATACGCTTCAACTGCGTCTTCCCTCTCACCATCTTTGCTGAAATCACAACAACAACAACAAAATATTAAGCTTAAAAGGAAAAGAGGATGAAAGTATAATAGCTTTTAAGATCTAGAAAATCTGTGAGAGATGAAAAAAATGCAAGAGGGTTATTAGAATCACTTACCAACCAATCAAACCAAAATCTTAAGGCTGAAAGAAGCAAAGAAATGGGAAGTTTAAGGAAATAAATAGAAAATAAGGTTTTCAACTAAAAGTGTGAGATAGTTGTCAAAGTATTTTGATGAGAAAATTAAATGGTGTGAAATAGGTTCCTAGGATAAGGTCTATTACAAGCACCTAGGTTAAAGATTTATATCTCATTGAAAATAAGTGATTTTTATGAACTTACCAGCTCAAAAGGAAACAGATTTTCACCATATATTGAGAAAATGAAGGAAAGAAGAGATAGGAATAAAGTGTTGAGTCTAAAAAAGGAAAAGAAGGTTAAAAATAAATAAGAACTAAGAAATAAAAAAAAAAGAAGAAACTATGTATCCCAAAAGTAGTAATACATATAAGAGCTAAGAGTGAAAGCAAACACTGAGAGCTACCTTTCCTAATTAATCAACCTCATCCCATCTTGCTACCCCACCATATTAACAAACAAATCATTTTTTTTCTTGGTATTAAAATATTGAAAGGTCATAGTTTGCTTGTTTTTGGTAAAATCAGACTCTACTTGACCATAAAAAGAAATTTCTAAATTTAAGTCAAAAGAAAATCGAAAATGATAATGCCAAGTTTTATAGGAAAGGAAGAGGAATAAAACAAGGTAGATATGTGTGTAAAGAAAGGACAGATAGATGTGTTTTTTTATAGTGCATGATTATTAATTTGATATGGCAAAAAGGACAGATATGGGTAGTGTGTTATTAATGAATTCATGATGCTTATGTGTGTGTGTGTATATATATATATATATATATATATATATATATATATATATATATATATATATATATATATATATATATATATATATATATATATATATATATATATATATATATATATATATATATATATATATATATATATATATATATATATATATATATATATATATATATATATATATATATATATATATATATATATATATATATATATATATATATATATATATATATATATATATATATATATATATATATATATATATATATATATATATATATATATATATATATATATATATATATATATATATATATATATATATATATATATCTATATATATATATATATATATATATATATATATATATATATATATATATCTATATATATCTATATATATATATATATATATATCTATATATATATATATATATATATATATATATATATATATATATATATATATATATGAGATCAACTTACTCCAAGAGTAAGTTTTTATAACTTACTCCACAATTTTAGTCTTTAAATTAGATTCAATCGAATGGTTATAAGTGAAAATGCTAATTTAACCTCTAGATTAGATTTAATTTAAAGGCTATGATGTGGAGTATGTTAAAAAATCTTACTCTTGGAGTAAGTTGATCCCTATAACAAAATAAATAGTTAGTATGGGATCCAAGGGATATTTGACCAAATCAGATTCACACAATTA
The DNA here is from genome assembly GCA_963859935.3 of Lathyrus sativus. Taxonomy (NCBI): domain Eukaryota; kingdom Viridiplantae; phylum Streptophyta; class Magnoliopsida; order Fabales; family Fabaceae; genus Lathyrus; species Lathyrus sativus. The sequence goes on along the minus strand of OZ012738.1, from coordinate 60,347,697 downwards.
TTAAAATATACTCTCATACGCAAAGGGTAATCGGTGATTTTAGTTCTGTGTGCTCTACTGCTAAGTGAATTAGGGTTGATGGTTATGTTCGTCCTGATGGGAAAGTCGATTTTCTTGGGTTCACTAATTTCATTTTCTAGGCGGTTCTCATTAACTTGGCTATTATATGAAGGAATTTTACTTAGTTCCAACCGAATAGAGAGGTTTCTAGTAGCCTTATTAGAACATTTGTGTCAAACGCTTGGTGTGAAAGATGGAACTTAATGTCTCAATGGACGTTTCCTAGTGAAATCTCATATCATTGTCCCATTATTTTTTGCTATGCTAACCAGTTGAAGGCCCTACACCTTTTTTATTCAATAAAAATTGGTTAACCCACAATAGTTTTAGACAGGTAGTTCACTCTTCTTGGACAAGTTATAACTTTTTAGGTTAAACTGACTTTGCTTTGAAGGAGAAAGTTAAGGCTCTTAAAAATATACTGAAAGTTTGGAGTAAGGAAGCCTTTGGTAACTTGGTCAATCGTATTTAAAGCTTAAGAGAAGAGATTAGGAAGTTGGAATTAAAAGTGGATCAAGGAGTTATCTATCAGTTTGAGTTAATGGAGATGTTAAGGGCCATATAGTACCTCTGGTCCTTGTTCAGAATTAGAGGGCAACACAATAACTAGTAAAGCGAATACATATTATTTTCCTTAAAAAAACAAAACTATTAGAAGATATCACAACAACTAGTAAAACGAGTAAGTGTTCGAAAACTACACCACATTTTCTCATAGACAGATTTATGGAATAACGATATAAATGCGAAATAATAACACACAGAAATTGATACATGTTGCTACATACTTTTTAGTTACTGGTGATTGGTTGAATTCCGCAAGTACATAGACCTATCGAAGTATTATAAAAGATTGTCGAACCCACAGAGACGAATTGTCAAACCTATCGTTACTTAATTGTTACGATGTTTATCTAAGGCGATTGAATTAAGAATAAGAATGGTGAAGTAAATAACTTTAATAAATTCATATGAATAACAATGATGGGATGTAATTCACATCAATCAACCATACTCAAATGTCTACTAAGATTACTTACGGGGCAATATTTCCACTTTGAAAAGAATCAATTTAATGGAAACTGTCGGTTTCACGCATACAGAACTGAATTTAATTTATAATTAATGACATCCATTGTCACTTATGGAAGGTGTTTGTCGCGTTAAACTAGTAAACTTATATTTAAGAAATTAAACTTTTAAATCAGTCAAAAAGTGATTTTGATTGGAACATTTAACTTAAAAGTATTACAGGCTTTCGCTAAGGTAACCGAATCCTAAACCTATAAACAGCGCGCTTCCGTAAATAGTTTTAAAATCACTTTTTAGAAATATTAGACTCCCTAATTAATTAACAAAGTGATTTTGCGGTATTTGTTAATTAAAACAAACCAATTTTAGTCTTTAGTGTCAGATGGCATTCGAGCTTACCCGACGTTTTCACTGCCCCACTTTCGTAGGGGCAGATTAAATTGAATTAAAAAAAATTGTGTTTAAACTAAAACAGCCCACAAAGGTAATCTTAAAGAGACAACATGTAGAGCACCTTCTATTGACGATCCTCCCATCCCAGCACTAATAAGTTAGCCAGACATGGTTATTAGAAACAAAACATAAAGGGTTTTAAGTGCAAACATAATGATTAGTAAAAAGCGTTTTGAAATAAAGTTGCGATAGAGGTAAATAAGATGAAGACAATAATTGTGAGGTAATTAAAACAGAAAAGTAAAGGCAAGACAAAGTAAATATAAAATCGGAATAAATTAAAAATCTGCTCCAAACGGAGTGTTGAAACTGGTACAATAAATGTCGAAGTAATCTTGACGAAATAAAACTTGTACATGGATGATCCAAACTTGAAATAAACTCGATTTGTGACGTGATAACTCTTGGTGTAAAGGGTTATGCTTACAATTGGACAGAGTATGGCTTAAGTGTGCATAGAACTTAGATACCTAAAAATATGGAAACTAAGTCCTATTTATACTAGTATTAAACCCTGGAATGCACGTAACTCCTTCAACATTCGTGTGACGAAAAAACTGGAGTCATGAGGGTGATTCTCCAACTGTCTTTGACCATAATGCAAAATATAAAGACAGTGACCGCCATGAGGAGATGAAAACCGCCATGTTTCCAAAATGGAAAGACGTGGTCTTTTGACGATTGAAGGTGTGGAACAAGTCACACACCACATGGCCTTCTCTATGGCCAACGCCATGTGTACCATTCACACAAAAATCTCAGTTTTTTATCTATTTCACTTTTTTTCTTTGTGAATGGCTCTCATTTGGCTACTTACCTTAAATCAAAGGAAAATACCAGCATAATACAAGAAAACATAACAAAAAGACACTAAATAACATGTCAATCGGGTGGAATATACGATATATTTTCACTCTATCAAACTCCCTCACACTTAGACCATTGCTTGTCCTCAAGCAATCAACCGACATAGTAAAGAGAAATAAGCACGGCTCGAAACAAAAGCACACCGAGACTCTAATCATACGTGGCTGCTATTGAAACAATATTAGTGTGGGTTTTTGTTATCGTATTTGCAGGGATTGGTTGATATTACCTCCGTTCTGCAGTTGAAATTTTTTTTAACATAGAACATAAAAGATTGTTAAAAGCAACGGTAAAAGAGTTTTGGTTTTGAAACGATTGTTAAAAGCATGTCAATATTAGGGCTCAATAATCCATTTCGTACATATCTTCTTAATAAAGCATGTGAACTTATTAACAATAAATATAATCACATATCCTTTCAAGATGTTTCATCTCTAAAATAAATTGTGAGTTTTATCATATTGATCCTTAGATGATCTCTTAACCTAACTATCCATATAAAAATATTAAACGATTGATATTAGTGAATATCAACTCACAAAACTATCTCTAAACTTTGTTGATACTGGTGCTGGTATTGATGTTGGTGGTGCTTCTGGTTCTGAAGTTGCAAGCTCCCAAGGGGAGATCTGCAACTACAACTGGGAATGGATGGAGGCAACTCAGCGCGTCATGATTGATATCCATGATTCTATGTAGGTACTACAACTGCAGTACACGAAGCCCTTTGTGGAGTATTTTATGATAACTAGGGAGCAGTTCCTAGAACATGCTGCTTGGCCTAAGGCCAGACCACAGTTTAGAGAGGAGGCAGATATAGGTGATCCTAAGGATGTTGAGGAGGCTAGAGATGATGATGATGATGATGAGGCTGATTCTGAGGCTGGTTCTGTGGAGGTTTCCGATTCAGAGGAGGAGACTGAGTCCGAGGAGGACTAGTTTTTGTTCTGGCAATTTATGGAAGAAGAAGCAACAATTAGTTAGGGTGTTAGCATTGGAGAAGAAGATGTACGATATCTCAAATTGATAAATTGCAATTATTAAGTGAACTATGTTGTTTTTAATAATAATAATAATAATAATAATAAGTTATTATTATCATTATGAAATATATTTATTTAATATCATTCCAATTTTTTATTATTATTATTACTATTATTATTATTATTATGAAATATAATTATTATTATGACTACGTGGCGTCCAATTCTATTATGCGTCTATACATGCTACTTGCCATGTCATAATTATTATTATTATGACAATTAGGAATCAGACTGCTGTTTTTTTTAAGTCGAGACTAAAAAGTTAGAAAAATTAATATAGGGAATTAAAAGTGCATTTAAGTTTGAAATTTGTTTTAAAAATTAATTTTTTATATTTTTTATATATAATTTGTGCCTAAGTTGTCTCATGATTTAATGAGGGACAAGAATTTATGTGTTTATCTCGTCACTTCTCATCAGTTATGTCCAATCCCATAATTAGTTTTTGCATCAAACGGTGTACAAAAATAGTTATCATGTCTAGTCTCTCATTTTTTTAACGAATCAAAAACACCTAGAGAGAGACAGAGAGAGAGACAGAGAAGTGCAAGGTTGGGAAAAAATGGAATAGGGAAAGTGTTTCCCCATAAAATCAGAAAAGAAAGGGGGGGGGGGGGGGGGGGTTAGGCCTACGCAGTTTTGGCCCACCCAAAAACTTACCTAAGTGATGTGGTAGAAAACTGCTTAAGTTTTTGTCTCGCTCGGTTCAATTTGCGAACTTCCTAGTGAATGTTCGCTCCAAGTTCGCCTAGCAAACTTACCAGCGAACATGACAGATTTTTTTTTTTTTTTTTTTATAATTATTTTCAGCATATTCTACCACAACCTTTCATAAAAAAACTTACACTATAAAAACAGTAAAAATGCAGGAATACTTACAATGCTAGGGTGTCTCCAAACTAGCGCTTTGTTGAACTTCATTTGAGCTCGACGGTCTGGAGGTTTGAAACCTCGAACCTAAAAGCGAATTGATTAACTTCCGAGAAAAATAGTCCAACATAAAGACTTCAACCGTTATCATGACTTGTTCTTGGTCCACTTTTCCTTTAGAAAGAAAAGTCCCAACGCGACCTCATCAAATCCGCTTTAGCGTCTTCATCCTTTATTTTCCTTAATGCAACTTTTGCATCTTTTTTTCCTCATGAAATCCATCATCCAATAGACTTGAACACAACACTCCTTTGAAAAGTGTGTAACACACTTCTTCCTCACTAGAACGCACCTTCGTGATGCCTTCATCAACATCGACCATCATTTTTATGGTCTTCATGAAGGGCCTTCCAAGGATGACCGGAGTATCCTCGTCTTCTTCCATATCCATGACTATAAAATCAACCGGAAATAAAAATTTGTCTCCTTTTTGCAACACATCTTCTACAACGCCATGAGAACAAGTCCTTGACTTGTCAACCAGTTGCAAAGTCATTCTAGTTAATTTCATTTCAATGTTTTCAAGCCTTTCTACCACGGACAACGAAATCAAATTGATGCTAGCACCCATGTCGACCAAAGCTTTGCATTTAAAATCATTACTTGTTGTGATAAGTCAAGCTATTCTCCCCAGATCACCTTTCTTCTATAGAAGAATGCTTTGAACAACGGCGCTACAGTTTGCACTAAGTGCAATGGTTTCTTTGTCCGTATACCTTTTCTTTTTTGTAAGTATGTCCTTCATGAACTTGGCATACTTAGGAATTTTTGTGTATAATTTTTCCTTCATTCTCCTTTCCTTTTTTCCTCTTTTTCAACTACATCATTCTTTTCAACTATCTTCTTTTTATCATTTTTTTCAACTTCTTCCTCAACAATTTCATTTTTTTTCAACTACTCCCTCTTCTTCCACTACTTCCTCACGTATTCCCATATCAATCTCCCTACCACTTCTAGTAAAGATAGCTTTGCAATGCTCCTTAGAATTGGCTTGAGTGTTAGCCGAAAATGGCCCATTGGGTTGTTCGGGTAATTGCTTAGACAATTGCCCAATTTGAGTCTCAAGATTCGAAATAGAAGCACCAATATTCTTTTGGTTAGAAATTGACATTTGCATAAATTGGGTGAATGTGTCTTCCATTTTTGAATTTCCACTTGGAGCTTGTGGAGGTTGAGTGTAGTTTTGATATTGTTCTTGACGATTAGAAGTTCTGGCATCTTAGGGCCTCCATTGTTGTTGATAATCTTGATTACCTATTTGTTGGTAACCTTGGTTGCCTTGTTGGTAAGGGGGTCGAGGTTGATACCCTTAGTTTTGATTTCCCACCTAATTTTCCTCTTCCACAATCGGAGGGCAGTACTTGGTAGGATAATCTCCTTTACAAACCTCACAACTCGCCACTTGTTTGTTGTTGGGAATCTCCTACATTTATTTAATTTGTTGTGGAAGATTTGACATTTGTTGCATCAACAACTCCACTTATTGTGAAAGTAATTTATTTTACGCAAGGATCACATCATTTGTTCCCAACTCTATCATTCCCGGTTTCCGTTAAGGTCTACCACGATTGTGATTTCCTTGGTGATCATTCAATACCATCCTATCAATGATGGCTACCACATCTTCCGCATTATTTGCCATTAACGATCCACCCACGGTAGTGTCTTGTCATACCCCAAAATTTTCCTACCCTTTTAAATCGTTCATTTATCAATCCATGATCATCTAAATTAGGTCATTATGGTTAGGTGGGCGCATACTGTAGCAACTGCAAAAAACACCTGGCAGAAAAACAGAAGAGTCGTCACCGTACGTTATTTATCCCAAAGATAGGCAAAGGAAACAATCGAAGAAAACTTGAAGAATGAGAAAAGACAAGGTCATCGCAACCAAATCTTGGGTTCGGGAGTCGGTTACGCATGGGGAAGGTATGAACACCCCTCACGTCCATTGTACTCAACGGGGTCCACACTTGTTGTCTGATTAAAAGGTGTGTTTATCTATAAGCTACTACTAAAAAGAAACGAGAATGAAAGAAAAAGAAAGAGACTCGATAGGACATCGCCGTTCTATACCTACGTATTCCCTCGTGCAGTGGGAAAGTCAGAGTCAACGTAGTTCGAAAAACTACTGGTGATGGGGGAAGGCTGCTCGCCAAGACACCATCGTCTTGTGCCTACGTATCCTCATCTGGTATGAGAAATCAGAGCCAACGTAGTTCGGGTGATTACGAAACCATAGGTTGGTTAAGTGTTTTTTATGAGCGAAACTAAGTTCCCATTCCAACAGTTAGGGTCAATGCCTATTTGCGGTAGAACGAAAAGTATCGTACTTTTTCTGACAATGAGTTGAAACACAAATCCCGAAGGATAAAAAGGTTTGACTTTTGTTTGTGAGTTTTAGTGAAGTGAATTAGTTTGCTTTGTGATTCACGTTGGACTAAAGACTATGATATAGGAGCGAATGCGTCGCATATCACCCACGTGTCGTACTCTAAACACTCTAAATAAGTGAGGAGAAACCCCTTACTCATCATTTCTCATATACTTAAGGCTCGTGGCGCACAATGTTCATCGTCTTTATTAATTTTATTAGCATTGTTTTGAGATGAGAGGAGAGAAAGACGCCCAGAACGTCTAAGGGAAACTCATTCCTAACGTTGTCATGCAAAGTGGCCCTAAGGTCGGGATGAAAAAAAAATTCTATCCTAATGTTAGTGAAATTCTGGCAAGCACACGATAGATGTTATCACGGATGTTATAACATCCACTATAACACAGACTATTGGAATGATTAAAAAGCTGTAAAGGAAGGCAGTAAATAACACAATAATTGTTCATCCAGTTCAGTGTCAACAACACTTACATATGGGGGCTACCAAGCCAGGGAGGAAATTCACTATTAGCAGAATTAATTCAGAGTCAAACAACCCAGTTTGCACTCCTCACTTAAAACCTACCCAATGACATTTCAACCTAGAGACCTCTAGATCAGAGTTTACCCACTCACTCCCCCTCAATTACCTCAGTGATATAAACCAATTACACGATAGATATGAAGACACACTTCAACCACACCTTGATCTTGCTTCACAACTTTGATCAAGAAACACACATTCTTGCTTAACAGCTTTGAGTGAGATAATGAACACACCTGTTCATACACAATAACCAAAGCAATTATACAACATACAATTGCTTGGCACACAAGGAATCCTAAGATTCCTAGACACACGTGAAGAGAAACCTCTTCACTCATAAATTAAACCCTTTAATATCTCTGCTAGTTGTGTTGTCAATTGAGGTTCATCCTCTTGTTATTTATAGCAGATATTCTTTGGGCCTTTGTGCAGAATTTAGGTTTACCCAACCCTTTCTTCAAGAATCTGTACTTACCTGTTAGGTCAGAGACATTTTATTTCTCCAGGGATTCTAAAATGTTTCCTGACTTCCAGCTTGAGCTTCCACAAAGTTTCCTGAGTTCTAGCCTAAGCTTCCTCAACCTAAATACCAAAAAACTAATCCTACGCGCTTGATGTCATACGATCAGTGTTTTGACATTCAGTATGACATCCAACTCAACTTACTGTTAGCTGACTCTACTTACCCTGCATAGTGTGTGTCATAACATCAGTCATGACATCCATACACACTCTAATGTTTTTCCACAATATGCAGCCAACCAGAAGCACTTACAAACTCCTCGTTTGGCAAATTTTTGGCTAAAACACTCTGTCACTATATCAGAGTTTACAAGCAGCAGAAGTCTAATAACCTATCCATGTAGGTAAGTTACCAACACACTAGTAAAGTTGTCAATACTCACACAGTTAGCTCTCAGCTTCTCAGGATCAACCTGTCACACATACAAATAAAGATCCACAAGAGAACGAATACGTAAACAAGAAGAAAACAAATAAAAACAAACACTCCTCACAAACCAAAAGATAGGCTTGACTCTCTCTTTGCATGGAGCAATTTCCCCAGAAGAGTCGCCAGCTGTCGCACCTCGAAAAATCACGGAGACATTTCGGAGAAACGACCCTCGCGCGAAAGGCGCGGAAATGCGGTTCGACAGAGTCGCCACCGAACTTTATTTTTCCCGAATAAACGGGAGAGGAAAATATCGATAAAACCTCCTAAAAACGAAAGGACAGGAACAGGGCTGTCGCAACCAAGTTCCGGGTTCGGGATTCGTTTACGTGAGGGGAAGGTATTAGCACCCCTCACGTCCGTCGTACTCGACGGGAACCTCTTAAGGTAATTGTGGGGAGTGTTGTTTAGGTTTACTGGTTTTCTTCTCGCTATTAAAGGTAGAATTGATAGGTTCAAATGTTAAAGACGCTAAGGAGAGATGGGTGGTTAGAGGATAGGGTGCTCGCCAAGGATTGGGGACCTTGTGCCTACGTATGCTCATTCGGACGAGAATGAGAAATCAGAGCGTCGTAGTTCGACTACGGGAAAGGATTGGGTGGAAAACGGAAGATGGATAGAAGGTAGCTCGCCAAGATCATCGCAATCTTGTGCCTACGTATCTTACATTCGGACGAGAATGAAGAATCAGAGCAGTCGTAGTTCGTGGTAACAACCACGAAAAAGATGAGGCTGAATAAGTTGGAAATTTGAGGAAGAGACGAAAGAGTGACTGACAAGCAAACCAAGAGCGCGTCTCAAGAGCTCGTCACTCAAGAATTCAAGGAATGCGAGATTCCAAGAACTCAGTTCTTTCGGAAATTGACTGAATAAGTTAAAAGATAAAGCATTGGATATTTTGAAAATGAAAGAATGAACTAATAACAACTCAAGGGCGCGCCTTGAAAGTTACTCATTCGAACACTCAAAGAATGCTAGGTTCTAAGAATATCTGTCTCTCGTAAGTTTTAAAAAAAAGTTTTGTGAAAGGATCGAATCGAAGAATGGCATGCGAGGCCAAAAGGAAGTTGTTTTGAAGTAGCTCGACGACGTGTCGAAGATTTGTTTGAAAATGGAACCGACTTGACGACGTGTCAAGGGTTAGGATTGTGAGAAACGATATTAGTCCCTGAGGATGCTCCTAATATCGAGACCACGAGGAATTGTGAATGAAATGGGTTGCGAATGCGGACGAGCATTCGACTTAGGGGAATATTTAAAAATGATTGAATTTGAAAGAGCCGAAAGATTGAGCGAATAACAACTCAAGAGCGTGCCTCAAGAATTATTCACTCGAAAATCCAAGGAATGCTGGATTCCAAGAATCTCCTTCTTTCGGGGTTTTAATCGAAAAAGATGTTTGAAAAAAATAATTTGAAATGAAATGGGGTATGAAAATAATTTGTGAATGTGTGAGAAGTGAGAACGCGAGATTGAGTTTGAGAATATCGATTATTTAATAAATGAGACGTCGGCCCCACAACAAAATAATCGGGGTATTACCGAAATGCTAAATTCCAATAACACCATTTTTATTTGAAAAATATTTGGATGAACAGCGGAAATATCACACAGAATGCTGGATTCCTATGATATTTTTTTGTTCTAAATCGCGTACTAAACGAATGGTTGAATGACATATTATTTAAGGTGTACACCCCAATAATGTTTGTCCAAAAATTCAAGGAGTGCTAGACTTCAAGAATTTAATTTTTTCATGACTTGATTGAGAAATAATTTAGTGTTGAAAAATATACTGAAACAGGATTTAAAGAAAATCAAACATATTTTAGAAATAAGCTGAAAAATAAATTGTAAGTTAAAATAAATTGATTTAAATTTAGTAAAAAATGAATTAATCAAAAATTTAAAAGTAAATTTGAAAGACTAAAGTGTAATTTATTGAATTGTTTAAAACATGCTACTTACTAAAGCATATACAAAAAATAAAAGTTGAATTGCCTAATAAATTAATCATATATAAAAAAAAATGAACAATACATTATATAAGGTGTACACCTTAATAATGTTCATTCGAAAACTCGAGAAGTGCTAGACTTCAAGAGTTTAATTTTAAATAATCAAAGGGCGTATTTTGAAGCGAAGAAAGTCGAACAATGCACTACTTAAGGCGTACGCCCCAATAGTGACTATTCAAGAACTCAAAAGATGCAAGACCTTAAGAATTTTTCCGTTATTGATTAAGAAAATGATTCGATTAAGAAGTTCTTGAAAATATGTTTGAAAAAGAAGTCCAAGATTTTTTTTTTAAAAAAAAAGTGTTTTGAATTGTCTTAAAAAAATACTAAATCGGATAGAAAAGTTACAAAATAAACTACCAACATTTGAAATGATATACGTTCGCAAATTAAAGATTATATACCTGAACTTGGCAGAATTCTCATCAGAAGCTTGTGATAGAATAAATATGAATTGTCAAGCCCATGAATTCAAATCATCACAATGGAATAGAAATCATACAAAACTATCATATTGTATACTAATTACCTCATAGTTTAATAGGAAAGCAGTTAAGAGAAAGGAAATAATATTTACAGTATATAAAACAAACCAAAGTTCCCACTGTACCAGTAAAAAACAAAAGGGAGAAAAATGATTATATATACTTAATTAGCATACATATTGAGAAACATCTATCAAGTTTGTATTTTAGATCAACTCCCAAGCTCAAATTGTTCCAACCAAACATATAGAATCAAAATAGCAAGAGCCAACGGATCTGTTCCAATCTCAGCACAGTAGAAAAACCTTGCAAAATCAAAACAGAGTTAATCCCAATAATACAATATCATCATAAAATTGGAATATTGTTACTGCAACTTTGATGATTCAGAGCTAGATCTAACAGCAACAATACCCTGAATTATTCGTACCTGATGCACAAACTTGGCAGTAAATATATCAACCTGTGCTTATTTAACTTAATATCGTAAAACCGACATGAGCCTTAAATACCACAGCAACACAACGTTATATTTACAAAATAAGCACGCACAGAAATTCCTCAAGGATATCAAACGCGCACTAGCATAAACAAACCTATTGAAACACGCAACGATAAACAACAAACAACTCAATACTTGGTAAACCGAACATCGAACATCATCGAGCCAAACCATGGATCATGTACATAACCAGAGCAATCCTGATATTCGAAGCAAAACTGACAATCAAACCAATAACATAGATGACACCATATGTTTCATGAAACGAATTCATCAACACCGTAAACAACTAGTTCAAGTTAATTGTAAATGGGAAGCATTAGCAGCAGTATACCGCAATATTAACAACAATATATTTTTTCAAAAAACACACACAAACATGGCATAGAGCAGATGACCGCCTTGCAAAACGAATCAAATCTGCAGAGAGCAAAAAGTGCTCTTGTGAAATTCAAACCAAGCATTAATCCTATATTCTAACTTTGAATGAAAGAAACACTCTCAAATGCGTCAAAGAAAAACTAAAAGCTCGATATGCATAATGTGCAAAATCATACACTAACTGAAGCCACCGCTCATTCTCATGGTGTAAATAAGTGAAAACAATCTACGGCACCGAAACGTATCATAACATCGAAACCCCTGATGATAATTTGAAAATGCAACAAACAAAGTTTTTTGAAACTGGATGGTTGTTAGATTAAAGCAAATAAATTGCAGCAAACACATCAAGAAAATATGGGAGTAATCGCAACAACCAAAGCTCAGACATGATTATGGTTCGAACTGAAACCAAGTTAACATAATTCTACTTGAAGCCAACCAGCATAGAAAAGAAAAAAAACAAGCACAACAGTTTCCACGGTTACTTATATAGAAACTTGCTTATAGTTTACTTGAGTGGTTTTTATCAGCAAATAACACGACATATCAGTAAAATAGGCCATCTCAACCGAAGCAAGTTCTGTCTCAATTGAAACATGTTACAGAAATGTCACGAAACCAAGCTCAAGAACCCTGAGTCTAAACTGTGCTGCGTAATCTCAACACAAACACAAACAGACAACGTAAATGACTTGGGCAAAAATTGAATACACGCAGAAAGTCATATTTGCCAAAACTGATTTTGAAATGTGAATATAGCCGCAGTTTAAATACATCAATGTTTATAACAGAACTCAGAACAACACACACCAACACCAATGAGAACTCAACCAAAGCTTAAGGATCCGAAAGAAAACTCCTAGCTGGAACACAAATATGATATAGAGTTGAGGAACTTAGTATTCACAGCATCAAAAGTATAATTTCGGCACAATCAGAACAAAAGATTTGAATTTACATAATAATAATGTAGGACAACAAATTCTTTCCATGTTCACAAACAGCTAGCTCAAAAACCAAAATCATGGTCGAAACAGAACACATGCTATGAAACAGAATTTGTAAAGAGAGTGTACATACGTATTCGAAAACCAACCGTAAAAAGCTTGAAACGTTGCTGCGTGTTGTGATTGTGAATCGGGACCCCGCTCGGAATTGCCGAAATGTTGTTGCAGAACCTTCAAATAAGACGCGGTTTCGCCATGGTTTGAGCTACAGAATGGAACGAGTTGATAATCTTCTGGGGCTGCGACTATGAAATTGCGGTACGAACCAAGGCCCTTCGAAGATTGGAGCGGAAATGGACAGGGTGAGAGAAGATAACGTCGATGAAGATGAAAGTTTTGAGGGGAATTCAAAGGTCGAGGACGATAATCGGTGGAAGATTTGTGGCGACCGGTTTGATTTGCAGGGAACGAAATTTCAGGGTTAGGGTTGAATTGGGGTTCCTCAAAGGGGCCGCCGTTTTAGGTTTTTGTTTAAGAGTGATGAACAGTGTTTATTTCCCTCCCAATTCATCAGACTTCCTCCTCTTTTAATACCAACCCTACGACCAACCCTAACGGGCCGTAAATGGGCCTCTTTCAAATCCAAATTCCTTCTACTTTTCTTTTTTTTTTCCAGCAAATAAACAATTAGTTAAATATAAACAAAGACTAATTAACAATTAAAATATTAACTAGAACGACTAAATAATGAATAAATATTTAAACAAACAATTAAATATTAACAAATGTAATAAAATATATATAAAAACAAAAACAAAAATGAATGTTAATTAAAATATTTTTAGTAATATTAAAAAAAGAAAAAAGTTTAAGAAACTGAGAAAAATTAATATTCACAAAAAAGGTTGCTAGGCCACGTGTCACGCCTTAATGGGTCATAAAGATAAATTTTAAAAAAAAACGCCCAATTTCGAGTGGACACGTGTCTAAATGGCATGAAATGATAAATGCGGAAATATTTACGAAAGGGTAGGACAAATTTAGGGTATGACAGATGCCCCTATCTAATCGACTTAAACTCAGGAGAATGAACTGCATTGGCGTTCACATTCCTGAGGTAGAAGTCTATTAGATATAAAAAGACCCTGAATTTGTCCGAAAGAAAGAGAGATGCTTGAGAATTGAAAATGCTGGATGATGTAAACCTCTGAGTAAGCTGTAAATAACTGGCACAAGTCGTCATCACCAAAAGGATGATGGGATGAAACACACACAGCTACTACCACCAAAAGGATGGCAAAGCAAAACACTATTGCACAATCTATCATTAATGACTATGATAGACCCTCCACCAAAAGGATGATAGAGCGAGATAAACAAAATTCGCACAATCCATCGTTAATGACCATGATAGACCCCCCACCAAAAGGATGACGGAGCGAAACACAAAACAAATCGCACAATCTATTATTAATGACCATGATAGACCCCCCACCAAAAGGGTGACGGAGCGAAACACAAAACAAATCGCACAATCCATCATCAATGACCATGATAGACCCCCCACCAAAAGGATGACGGAGCGAAGCACAAAACAAATCGCACAATCCATCACTAATGACCATGATAGACCCCTTACCAAAAGGATGACGGAGCGAAACACAAAACAAATCGCACAATCCATTATTAATGACCATGATAGACCCCCCATCAAAAGGATGACGGAGCGAAACACAAAACAAATCGCACAATCCATCACTAATGACCATGATAGACCCCCCACCAAAAGGATGACGGAGCGAAATACAAATAAACGATCGCACAATCTGACATCGACGAAATGTCAGACCCACTACCAAAAGGATGATGGAGCGAAAACACAAATAAAACATCGCACAATCTGATATCGACGAAATACCAGACCTACCACCAAAAGGATGGTAGAGCGAAAACATAAAAGAAACATCGCACAATCTGACATCGACGAAATGCCAGACCCAACACCAAAAGGATGATGGAGCGAAAACACAAACAAAACATCGCGCAATCTGATATCGACGAAATACCAGACCTACCACCAAAAGGATGGTAGAGCGAAAACATAAAAGAAACATCGCACAATCTGACATCGACGAAATGCCAGACCCAACACCAAAAGGATGATGGAGCGAAAACACAAACAAAACATCGCGCAATCTGATATCGACGAAATACCAGAACTACCACCAAAAGGATGGTAGAGCGAAAACACAAACAAAACATCGCGCAATCTGTCATCGACGAAATGCCTGACCTACCACCAAAAGGATGGTAGAGCGAAAACATAAATAAAACATCGCGTAATCTGACATCGACGAAATGCCAGACCCACCACCAAAAGGATGATGGAGCGAAAACACAAACAAAACAAGTCGCTATCACCAAAAGGATGATAGGACAACACAAATTTGGGGTTTACCAACACCAAAAGGATGCAGGCTGGGTTGAACTGACGAAGTTCAACTATCACCAAAAGGATGATAGGAAGGCAATTGACAACGGTCACGCTTGTTGGGCGCAACTCATTGGAGAACCCCCAAGAAGAAGATTGAATCGAAATGAGTCAACGGGGTACGCCCACCGTCTTGTTTGGAGATCAGAGTTTTTGCTGAAATGATTTCATGGTTACGCCCATGAATTCTGAAGAGGATGCTCCTGACTGGGATGAGTTTGGTTTGCTCAACAAAAGGTTGAACAACTTCATGAGGAACGCTTACGGTTTTGCTGAAGATGCCCCTGCTCGGGTTGGATCTTGCACTGAACTTCTTGGATTTGCCCAACAAAAGGTTGAACAACTTTGTGGGGAACGCCCACAGTCTTGAATGGTATGCCCATGACTGGGCTGAATGTTAATTTGCATATCTGATCAACCACAAGGTTAAAATTCATCATGAGAGACGCCCATGGTCTTGAAAAAGATGCCCCTGATTGGGCTGAATCTTGCCTTGAATGTCTTTGAATTTTTTTTTTGGGAGAAACACCCAATTGCGGAAGATTGCCCCTGCCTGGGCTGATGACTGCTTTGAAGCTCTTGAAAATCGTGGGACAAACCCACAATCTTGCAAAAATGCCTCTAATTGGGCTGATGATTGCTTTGAAGCTCTTGAAAATCGTGGGACAAACCCACCATCTTGCGGAAGATGCCCCTGACTGGGTCACCAATGGTCTTGGAAATCTTCGGGATTGATCCTGGACCTTGACTTGTATATATGAATGTTGGATGATAAATAATATTCCATATGAGTGGACATGCAAATGCAAATGCTGACGAGCGAAGATGCAAGAGCCGGGGAAGTATGATATGGTTGGGTATGCATATGATGCAAGATGCGTATGATGATGAATGCAATGCGTATGATGTATATGATGCAGACGGGTGTTTGGAAATGCGGGTGAAGACGCCAGCGTGGTGGACTTTGAGTAGTTGCCAATGCGAATTGGACTTCGGGTGGTGGGAGGGATTGACTTCCTCGACACGCAGTTTGCTGAAGACGTCACGATTGAAGCAGAAAATGCCCTTGATGCCCCAAGTCTGGGATATTTGGTGATTGTGAATTTACTTCAGAGAGAATTGCTACTCTGCTTGATGGTCAGGACAACCTGGTCTTGCCCCAGTTCGAACCTGGCAATGGTCTGCCCCGGATTAACCCGTTCTGTCATATGGAAGTTGAACTCGGGTGACTTGCCCCCGTTCGAGCTGTTGAGTGATTTGCCCCAGCCTGTGGGTTCTTGCTTCGTGTCAGCCACTGAAAGTCAAGTTCCTTCTTGATTGTCCTTTGTTGAAATGTCCTTGAATACCTAGCACTGTTTTGCAATTAAAATTGTACACCCACAAATGGTAATATTGATGCAAAGTTTAATGCAAGTCTCGGAAAAGTGTTATTTTATTGAAGTGTCGTGAAAGCGTGTGACGAATAGACTGCTAGCCCAAACGTTGTGCTAATCTGATTGGTGAGAATGATATAGCAAGCAAAATGACACCAACGCTGTTGATTAGAAATCATGTGAGGAGTCAGGTTACGCAACCTTGCGATAATATGCTTTCAGAATAAACGTCGTCTCAATTAGGTCTTTCAAGGGTTGTAACGTGGTCTGGTTCACGGTTATGAAACAAAGGATAATAGGCTCAAAAATATAATTTGTACCCACCCCTTCTTCTTAATGATCTCCAGTCCTACGCTCAGTTAATTCTACACTTGTCTTGATGGTATAAACTTGATGGTTCAAGGTTTGCTCGACGTGGCAATCACTTTATTTTGGCTTTGATGAATGTCCGTGCCCCTTTGATTTGGGTGGCCACTGAATCTTTTTTGTTTTTGTTGAGGATTTCGGGGTCCTCTTTTGCTTTTGTTTTTGTTGATCCCTACCTTCTGCATGGATTGACTTTGCTTGTCAGATCCATCGGGATTACCTTGATTTTGCCTAAGTCCCCTCTGAGGTGTTTGACTTAGCTGGCTTTTGATTTTTCTTTTTTGGGATTTTGTTGTGACTGCCCTGTTGTGAGTCATTGGTGAACAACCGTCTTTTGAATTTTACTTTGTTGATTCGAGTGCGGAGTTGAATTAACTGAACACTACCCTGCCCCAGGTTGAGTGTAAAGGTTTGAATATCCGAAGGAAACTGCTACTTCTAGGCTCGAAGTGGTTTACTAGGGATTAACTCCTTATATCTCCAGTGTTTGGGGAATTGAAGCAATGCCTGTACATCATTGACGAGATTTGGTCTGAAAGCATACGATTTGCAATTATGGGTATCTCATTTTCATCATCCTCCCTCAAATCATGCTAAACAACAGTGAATAGAGTGGAGCGAATAAATGTGTCGGTGATAAGTAAAAATGAGTGAACACGACATAACTAATTCAAAACATGCATAAACGATACATTAATGAAAACCAAATACGAATGGCAATTGTTCAAAGCATACAATACTTAAATAAACAAAGACAAGACATAAGAAACTGCGAATAATGAAATGGCAACATGACTGCCTTCTTCGGGGAACAAACTTGACTGGAATCAATCTGACGTTGGCGCTAGTTGACTGGTGGCATCGGATTGTTGATGATATTTGGAGACTTCCCATTGAAGTTGATAGCATCCCTATCGATCATGTCTTGAATTATGTGTTTGAAAGCCCTGCAGTCCTCAATGGTGTGACCTGGAGCGCCCTTGTGAAACTCACAGTAAGCATTTGCATCGTAATCGGCAGGAATGACAGTTGGAGGAGCCAAATCTCTCGGAACAACAGCTTTCTTCTCCATCAACTGAGCAAAGATTTTGGCATATGACATTGGTAGACGATCAAAGACTCTATCTGGTATCCATGTTCTCTGCAGACGCTGTGGGCGAGCCCCTTGTCGTTGCTGAGTAGCTTGCATCTGCTGTTGCTGAGGAGGATACTGATATCCTTGCTGGTTGTAAGCTTGTTGCTGAGGAGCCTGTTGCCGTGGCATCTGAGCTTGCGCTGCTTGAACAGCTGGCTGATAAGGCATTGGAGCATATTGCGCAGCAGCAACATATGGATACTGATAGTAGGGAACCTGATAAGGCATAGGAGCAGGAGCTTGTTGAGAAGCTTGCCCTTTCTGCAAAAAGATGGCATTTGTCTCGCCCTCTTTCTTTTTGTATCCATTGAAAGGCTTCTTGGCATTAGCCTGGCTGCTAGAACCTCCTGGGATCTTCCCACTCTTCAGCCCTTCTTCAATTCTCTCACCGACGATCACCAAGTCAGAAAATCCAGCGGAGATACTACCGATCAGCTTTTCGTAGTACTGGCCTTGCAAAGTGCCCATGAAGATGTCAATCAATTCACGGTCAACAAGAGGTGGATGCACCCTTGCGGCTAGCTCTCTCCATCGTTGCGCGTACTCCTTGAAAGATTCACTGTCCTTCTGAGTCATACTCTGAAGCTGAGTACGGTTAGGAGCAAGGTCGGTATTGTACTTGTACTGCTTGACAAATGCATCAGCTAGCTCGGCCCAAGTGCGCACACTATTACGCTCCAACTGCATATACCATTCGAGTGATGCCCCAGACAAGCTGTCTTGGAAGCAATGGATCATGAGCTTCTCGTCTCTGGCATAGGCAGCCATCTTGCAACAGTACATCTTCAGATGAATGTTTGGGCAACTGAGACCTTTGTACTTCGAAAATTCGGGCACCTTGAACTTGGGAGGAATGACAACATCAGGCACCAAGCATAATTCCAAAGCACTGAAAGAATTTGAGTTATGTCCCTCCATGGCGCGGAGTTTCTCGGCTAGATCTCGGCACATCTTCATGGCTTCAGAATCCTGAGCGGCAACAGGACTGGCAATGGGGATAGCAGCATGATAGTTCTGAACATCGTCATACTGATCCATCAGAGTATCTTCGATATGGGGAGCTGGGATCTGCACAGCAGTAGGTTGGGCCTGCGGGATAACTCCAACAGTAACTCCAGGCGCTGGGATTGGTTGAGAAGTGTTTCCTTCGGCTGCGTTGTTGAAGTTCAACGGCATCCCATGAGAATTCGGAATTGGAACCAAAGGGATGGCAGTAGACCCTTGTCCATTGGCGACAGCGGCGGCTTCACGCTGTTCTTCTTCTCTCCTGGCTGCGAGGATGGCTTCGAGGATCTGGTCGATCTTTCCTTTCATGGAATCCAACTCTTCCCTGAAGGCGACTTGCTCTTGTTGAACCTGCTCCATCATTCGTCTGGTGTTGGCTCTAGTTGCGTACTGGTGTCGAGGAATCAGCTTGATTTACTGGAGAGGAAGGAACGAAGACATAAGATTCTGTTGAAGGACTGGAAATGCAAAATGCACAACATATGAAATGCAAATGATATGCAAGATGCAATGCAAGATACAAGATCCAGGATCACAGGATCACAAGATCATAGTTCGAACATCTCCTGAAGCTAGTAACTGTGATAGATAAGTAACCATAATTCCTGCTCAAAGAAAAATGACAGGTATAACCTATACGAGAAGATCTAAACATTCTACCCATAAACCCACTTACGGGATGGTTTCTATGTTTGGTTCCCAGGATCACGGACACTAGTCGTATTAGCGTCACGCAACAGGCTGGTTGTATTACGATGATAATGACGATAAGGTCTCTCCTGAGCGGGGTCCTCGTGCTAGGCGCACAAGGAGCGCGTCCTTGGAGACTTAACACTACACGACCACCAATATCGGAACTGGTGCTAACAAAAGGTTCCCAGAATCACGGACCCTTCATTAATCAAGTCGTGCAACAGGCTAGCTGTGTTACAACGAGATCTACGAATAGGTCTCCTCTGAAGGAGCTTTCATGCTAGGCCCACAAGGAGCAAGTCCTCGGAGACTAACACTACTCGACTACCAATTCTAAACTATGTGCTCTCTCTGCTTTTACCAAAGCTCGGGCGTAGAGTCTTACTCACGATGTCATCCCAAGAACCGACAGGCTAAGATAACAAGCACAAATAAAGATCCACAAGAGAACGAATACATAAACAAGAAGAAAACAAATAAAAACAAACACTCCTCACAAACCAAAAGATAGGCTTGACTCTCTCTTTGCATGGAGCAATTTCCCCAGCAGAGTCGCCAGCTGTCGCACCTCGAAAAATCACGGAGACATTTCGGAGAAACGACCCTCGCGCGAAAGGCGCGGAAATGCGGTTCGACAGAGTCGCCACCGAACTTTATTTTTCCCGAATAAACGGGAGAGGAAAATATTGATAAAACCTCCTAAAAACGAAAGGACAGGAACAGGGCTGTCACAACCAAGTTCCGGGTTCGGGAGTCGGTTACGTGAGGGGAAGGTATTAGCACCCCTCACGTCCGTCGTACTCGACGGGAACCTCTTAAGGTAATTGTGGGGAGTGTTGTTTAGGTTTACTGGTTTTCTTCTCGCTATTAAAGGTAGAATTGATAGGTTCAAAGGTTAAAGACGCTAAGGAGAGATGGGTGGTTAGAGGATAGGGTGCTCGCCAAGGATTGGAGCCCTTGTGCCTACGTATGCTCATTCGGACGAGAATGAGAAATCAGAGCGTCGTAGTTCGACTACGGGAAAGGATTGGGTGGAAAACGGAAGATGGATAGAAGGTAGCTCACCAAGATCATCACAATCTTGTGCCTACGTATCTTACATTCGGACGAGAATGAAGAATCAGAGCAGTCGTAGTTCGTGGTAACAACCACGAAAAAGATGAGGCTGAATAAGTTGGAAATTTGAGGAAGAGACGAAAGAGTGACTGACAAGCAACCCAAGAGCGCGTCTCAAGAGCTCGTCACTCAAGAATTCAAGGAATGCGAGATTCCAAGAACTCAGTTCTTTCGGAAATTGACTGAATAAGTTGAAAGATAAAGGATTGGATATTTTGAAAATGAAAGAATGAACTAATAACAACTCAAGGGCGCGCCTTGAGAGTTACTCATTCGAACACTCAAAGAATGCTAGGTTCTAAGAATATCTCTCTCTCGTAAGTTTTAAAAAAAACGTTTGTGAAAGGATCGAATCGAAGAATGGCATGCGAGGCCAAAAGGAAGTTGTTTTGAAGTAGCTCGACGACGTGTCAAAGATTTGTTTGAAAATGGAACCGACTTGACGACGTGTCAAGGGTTAGGATTGTGAGAAACGATATTAGTCCCTTAGGGTGCTCCTAATATCGAGACCACGAGGAATTGTGAATGAAATGGGTTGCGAATGCGGACGAGCATTCGAATTAGGGGAATATTTAAAAATGATTGAATTTGAAAGAGCCGAAAGATTAAGCGAATAACAACTCAAGAGCGTGCCTCAAGAATTATTCACTCGAAAATCCAAGGAATGCTGGATTCCAAGAATCTCCTTCTTTCGGGGTTTTAATCGAAAAAGATGTTTGAAAAAAATAATTTGAAATGAAATGGGGTATGAAAATAATTTGTGAATGTGTGAGAAGTGAGAACGCGAGATTGAGTTTGAAAATATCGATTATTTAATAAATGAGACGTCGGCCCCACAACAAAATAATCGGGGTATTACCGAAATGCTAGATTCCAATAACACCATTTTTATTTGAAAAATATTTGGATGAACAGCGGAAATATCACACAGAATGCTGGATTCCTATGATATTTTTTTGTTCTAAATCGCGTACTAAACGAATGGTTGAATGACATATTATTTAAGGTGTACACCTCAATAATGTTTGTCCAAAAATTCAAGGAGTGCTAGACTTCAAGAATTTAATTTTTTCATGACTTGATTGAGAAATAATTTAGTGTTGAAAAATATACTGAAACAGGATTTAAAGAAAATCAAACATATTTTAGAAATAAGCTGAAAAATAAATTGTAAGCTAAAATAAATTGATTTAAATTTAGTAAAAAATAAATTAATCAAAAATTTAAAAGTAAATTTGAAAGACTAAAGTGTAATTTATTGAATTGTTTAAAACATGCTACTTACTAAAGCATATACGAAAAATAAAAGTTGAATTGCCTAATAAATTAATCATATATAAAAAAAAATGAACAATACATTATTTAAGGTGTACACCTTAATAATGTTCATTCGAAAACTCGAGAAGTGCTAGACTTCAAGAGTTTAATTTTAAATAATCAAAGGGCGTATTTTGAAGCGAAGAAAGTCTAACAATGCACTACTTAAGGCGTACGCCCCAATAGTGACTATTCAAGAACTCAAAAGATGCAAGACCTTAAGAATTTTTCCGTTATTGATTAAGAAAATGATTCGATTAAGAAGTTCTTGAAAATATGTTTGAAAAAGAAGTCCGATTTAGTATTTTTTTTAAGACAATTCAAAACACTTTTTTTAAAAAAAAAAATCTTGGACTTCTTTTTAAAATACGCCCTTTTAAAATCTTGGATCAAATAAGTGAAATTTGGCATCTAACAGAACATCTCTTATAACATCCTCTTCAGACTCAGAGCTAGTCACCTCAACTTTTCTTTTTTTGGAGGCAGTTGATATCTTGGTCCAAGGTTTAGAAGGCCCAGCAGAAGTCCTTTCTCCTTGGTTCTTGGAGGGAAAGGTTTTTCCTTTCCTGGTTGCTAGTTTTTCGGCTAAACCAGGAGCAACATTCTTGATGAGATCATCGTCTTCAATATTTACCTTGTTGCAGGGTGCTTCATCCATGACCTTCTCATTTTTTGAGCTTTTGGTTTTCTCATGTTGGTCATCACCCAGACCTTCCTCCTATACCACAGAATTAGCCAGATTTTCTAGGTTCTCAGTGTTAGGGTTAGACTTAACAGAGAGACACTCAGAATCATCCTCATGGCTTGCATTGTGATGTCGAGATGGATCTACCCTAGACAGGAGAATGGTTATCCCTTGTACTTCACAACCTTCATGGAACAGTTTAGAGACCAGTTCATCTACATACCTGTCCTCATGTGTGGAGTTATTGTTGTTCATGTGGTTTCCAGAATTCTTACCATTTTGCTCTGCATGTGAAGGAGCTGAAGTTTTGGCTCCACTACTTTTTCCAAAACTCATACTTAGAGGAATGACCTCCATCACATCATCTGGAGAGATGCTCTTGTGCTTAGCAGAGTCGAGCTTTGGCTGTAGATGAAGGATTTTTCTGTGGTGGTTCTATGATGGATGCCATGAAACGAATTGGTATGTGCACTCACAGAGCCAATTTGATACTGTAAGGGGGCTAGAAGGGTTTGCTTGCAACAGAGGAGGGAGCTTGATATTTTGACCAATCAGAAACTGATTAATTTTCAAAATATAACTCCCTATTAATTGCTATAATCTCTTATTACACCACCTTCCTAAATTGCATCTATCATTTTCTCTTAGAGTAGTTTTGTGAACCCTTGTGAAAGTGTTAGCGCTTGGTATGTCAGAGTCCTCAAGCTCCACACTAACCTTTCCAAACTGATCCTCATTACCACTATTCATGGTTCTGTTAGACATAATTGAGTTCATTTAGGTGCTACTCAGAATGTCACAATATAATGTCATAACCTTCTGAGTGACATTGCTTTCTTTATGCTGGCCATCTTTCATGGACTCCATCAACTTCCAATATACCAGGTCCAGATTTCTGTGTTGTCCCTTCTTTGAATATGCTATATTGGCTTGCCTATCAGCCTGATATTTTCTTGTTCTATCATCTGGAGTTAGCCTTGAAGTTCCTCTTACTTCTTCCTTGAATATGGTCTTCTTTATCCTTTGAGGATGTCTACCTTTCTCCACCCATATTTGATCCTTCTTTTCTTCATTGATCAAGGCAGTTAGGTTACTTCTGGGCTCCCATAAGTAACAATTATTATTGGATCTAGATCCCTTCATGACTTCCTCACCTTCTTGATTTATGACAACATATTTACCCTTGGTAAATTAGACCTTTAAGCCTTGATCATAGAGCTGGCTGATGCTTATTAGATTCACAATCAGTCCTTTAACCAGCAATACATTCCTTAATTTTGGAGCTTTAGGATTGTCAAGTTGTCCAGCACCTGTGATTTCTCCACTAGCTCCATCACCAAAGGTTACATGACTAGAATAATGAGTTTTAAGGTTTATCAAGAGATCCTCAATTCCAGTCATGTGTCTAGAGCAACCACTGTCAAAATACCAATCATCTTTGGTAGGCATCCTAGGATAAGTGTGGGCTACTAAAGCCATAGTCTTGCCAACCCATTGTCTTTGCTTGTTAGGAACCTTCTTCTTATGTTTCGCATGGTGTTGCTTCTTGACATGAGCACTCTGTTCGGATCTTCCTTGATGAGGGTGACTAGGAAATCCATGTAGCCAGAAGCACACAGATTCAATATGCCCAAGTTTACCACAGTGGTAACACCTATACCCTTGGAATTTTCTCTTGACTTAATTCCAGTTTTTGTTTCTCTGATGTTGTGACATTGGTCGTGACATCCCCTTTGACTTCTGGGTTTTAGGTTTTGGCCCCTTGATCTCCAAGATGGGTTTCTGTTTGCCAACAAATCCCAGTCCAGACCTGTTACCTGATGTCTGACCACTCTGTAGAATTTCTTCTAGAGTGTCAGTCCCAGGGTTCAACATCCTTATGGATTTTGACATTTGATCAAGATTAGATTTCAACAAGCTGGCTTCACTTTTGAGAGACTCTATTGTTGCAAGATGCTCCATCTTCTCAGCTTCTAACTCTCTTATGAGTTTCTTCTGTTGCTCTCCTTGCTGATATAATTCTCCACTTCTATTGCACATCTTCTCAAATGAATCAGCAAGTTCATCATAAGTCAGTTCAGCTTCACTTGAGTCACCATCAGATATACATACACGGTTCAGAGCAGTGACATGTTTTGCAGACTCATCTTCTGATCCACTCTCAGAATCTCCATCAGACCAAATGACAGTTAGGCCTTTTCCCTTCTTTTTGAGGTAGGTGGGACATTCCTTTCTAATGTGCCCATATCCTTCACATTCATGGCATTGTACTCCTTTGCTTTAGCTGGATGTTTCTTCAGACTTGTCCCTTCTGCTGATGTCAGAAGGCATGTTCTTGGCATAAGGTTTAGACTTGTGGTATATCCTTTTGATCAATTTATTAAATTGTCTTCCAAGCAATGTTATGGCCTCTGACAAATTTTCCTCCTCTGAGTCATCTGCAGTATTTGAAACAAGAGCTATGCTTTTGTTCTTTTTCTCTATAGCCTGATCACACATGCCCATCTCAAATGTTTGGAGAGAACCTATGAGTACATCCACCTTTATGTTGCATATGTCTTGAGCTTCTTCAATGGCTGTGACCTTCATGGCAAACCTCTTAGGCAATGATCTTAAGATCTTCCTCACTAGCTTTTCTTCAGACATCTTTTCTCCCAGAGCTCCTGAGGTGTTTGCAAGTTCAAGGACATTCATGCAGAACTCATGAATAGTTTCCTCCTCCTTCATCTTTAGACTTTCAAACTTGGTTGTCAACATTTAAAGTCTTCACTTCTTGACTTTAGAGGTTCCCTCATGATTTGTTTTGAGAGTATCCCACACCTCTTTAGCCAGCTCACAATGATGCACCAGTCTAAAGATATTCTTGTCTATACCATTGAATAATGCATTCAAAGCTTTAGAATTCCCAAGAGCCAGGGCTTCTTGCTCTTTGGTCCATTCTCCTTCAGGTATAAGCACAGACAATCCATCTTTATCAGTCTTCGCTGGATGTGCCCAGCCTGAGTTTGCAGCTCTCCATGCCTTGCTGTCTAAAGACTTTAAGAAGACAATCATCCTAGGTTTTAAATAGTCATAATTAGAGCCATCCATAATTAGTGGTCTATTTGCGAATCCTATATCTTTATCCATAGTACCAGAATTTATCTTCCCTAGATCTCACCCAGATATAACAAACAGGGTGCCTGCTCTGATGCTAATTGAAATTCTGGCAAGCACACGATGGATGTTACCACGGATGTTATAACATCCACTGTAACACAGACTATTGGAATAATTAAAAAGTTGTAAAGGAAAGTAGTAAATAACACAGTAATTGTTCACCCAGTTCAGTGTCAACAACACTTACATCTGGGGGCTACAAAGCTAGGGAAGAAATTCACTATTAGCAGAATTAATTCAGAGTCAAACAACCCAGTTTGCACACCTCACTTAAAACCTACCCAATGACACTTCAACCTAGAGGCCTCTAGATCAGATTTTACCCACTCACTCCCCCTCAATCACCTCAGTGATATAAACCAAATACACAGTAGATATGAAGACACACTTCAACCACACCTTGATCTTGCTTCATAGCTTTGATCAAGAAACATACACTCTTTCTTAACAACTTTGCGTGAGACAATGAACACACCTGTTCATACACAATAACCAAAGCAATTATACAACATAAAATTGCTTGGCACACAAGGAATATTCCTAGATACACTTGAAGAGAAACCTCTTCACTCACAAATTACAACCTTTAATATCTCTGTTAGCTGTGTTGTCAACTGAGGTTTATCCTCTTGTTATTTATAGAAGATATTTTTTGGGCCTTTGTGAAGAATTTAGGTTTACCCAACCCTTTCTTCAAGAATCTGCACTTACATGTTAGGTCAGAGACATTTTATTTCGCCAGGGCTTCTAAAATGTTTCCTGACTTCCAGCTTGAGCTTCCATAAAGTTTCCTGAATTCTAGCCTGAGCTTCCTCAACCTAAATACCAGAAAACTAATCATACACGCTTGATGTCATACGATCAGTGTTATGACATTCAGTATGACATCCAACTCAACTTACTGTTAGCTGACTCTACTTACCCTGCATAGTGCGTGTCATAACATCAGTCATGACATCCATACACACTCTAATGTTTTGCCACAAAATGTAGCCAACCATAAGCACTTTCAGTTAGCATGCAAAAGATGGACCTAAGGCTAAGGTTAAAAGGGACTAGCCTAATTATTATCATGCTTGGATTGTAATCCTAAAGTCTATCCTAATTCCAAAATTAATCGGAAATTAAATTGGAATAGGAATCTTAAGGGAATATGCAAAGGCAAGGAAAAAAGCAAGAAAACAAGGTAAAAACAGCAGCTACAACAGCGCCTCCTACACAAAACAATAATAAAATCCAGCAATGAAGCACAACAACATTTAACAGCTACCCATTTAGCACAAAATTAGGGGTAAAAGGGGCAGGCAGCAAGTAAGCACGGTAAAGAGAACATGCAAATCAGAATAACAACAACTGTAAAAAGTAGAGCAGCAAGCATGTTTCAATGCAAACAAACATGAGCAAACACCGATCATGAACAAATAACATGCAAGAATGAACATGCATCAAATATCAAACATCATTGTTCAACAACGTTGCATCATAAAGAATCAACAAGATCAACTTGCTTTAAACATTGATTACACAATCAAACGAAAATGCGACAAACAGAAACGGAAGCGAACGCAAACATGCATCACATAATCCAGCAAGATGATCATCAACAATCAATCATGAACATTATATAAACAATCAAAGTATAAGATCATCATCACATTAAGCAAGAAACATGAACATATTAAGCATTCAAACGGGAACCAAAAGTCGCACGTCAAAAAATTGAGATCAAACAATTAAGCATGGTGAGAATAGTCAAAAACAGTCCACACAAATGCATCATATCAATCCATGAAGGTTAGAAGTGGAAAGAAATCAAAACATGCTTGAAAACAACCAAAAATCAAAATTGGTTTATCGATTAACCACTTGAAAACTTCAAAAATTGCATTGGTTACTCGATTAACGAGTTTTGTACTACAACTGGTTAATCTATTAACACTGCACCAGAAGCAGAAAAACAACAATTCAAAAGCACTTTCAGCAATTAATTCAATGTGCAATCATCCGAATGATCATGTAATCAATTATGCACGAATTCAACACCAAAAATTAGTGATCAAACAAAAATAAAACTTAATCAAGCATTGAGATCATAAATCATAAAGATCAAAATCACCAAAATCAATCAAACCTGAAGATCTACATTGTGATTTTCAAATAAGCTCAAAACAACAATGGATCTAGAATTAACTAACCTTCAAAGTTGAGATTTTCTTTGGTAATTGTTGATTCACTATAAATTGATATATCCAAGATAGAAACCCAAGAATTCTTCAAGATCCAAGAGCTTTCTTGCAAGAGAAGTGAAGAACAAGCCAAATATGATCCAATAATCACTTATAAACTTGCTTCTAAGATCAGATCCAAATCCAAACGAAAATCAAATGATGAATTAAAGATGATGGAGATGAATGATGGAGGTTTAGCTCTAGGACTCAATGATTCCAATAAAGAATCAAAGAACTTAAGTGAAAAAGAGCTTTAATGGAGGTTTTGGAGTGTAGAAAAGTTGAGAGAATTTTGAGAACAAATTCTCAAGAATGAGAGAGTGTGAAATCTAAAATTGGAAATTATGGTGAGGTTTGGAGCAAATTCACTTAAATAGGCTCTTGGTTAGGAGTAGAATTATGGTTTGGAGTGAGGTTATGAAAATTGGAATGAGATTAGGAATGGAAAATTGGAGGGAATTTAAATTGATTTTGAAAGTTAAACCAAACTTAGAGTGATTCTAGATCCTTCTTCTGGTGTAAAAATCAAATTCGCAAGTGATCAAAATAGACCCCAAAAGTGGCAGCATTGAAAATGCATGTTACTGGGAAAATTTTCCCTTGGTTAATCGATTAGCCATTTGCTAGTGCAAAATGGTTAATCGATTAACCACTCAAAAATTTTCAAAAATAGCGCCATTTGGAGGGATACTGCACATTCGTTCGTTTTCACACGTTCTGAGCCCTGTTAAGCCTCTAAAACTTGCCCTTGGACATTATAACTGCGAGAATGCCTGAGATATCCTGTGACCTATTTCCTGTGCTAAAAATAACCTACTGAATAAAAATAAAATCGGCTACTCAGTGGCTGGACAAAATAAATGTCGAAGCCTCTAGCGCTCGCTGTTTAAACTCTTACAATAAAAAAAAAACCCTGAGCCATAGAAATACCTTGATCCCATGCCTCGAGAACCAATATCATGATATGCAGAAATACAAAAATGCAGAGAAACATAAGACAGTTGATCAAGAAACAAGGAGGCAAATTTGGGGTGCTACACGTACTAGTGATTATAAGCTCCTGCCAAAATGTTTGATTTCAAGTAAAGATAAAGGAAGGATATGTTTTCATCCTTGTTATCAAATTTCAAGACAAATATCAATTGCCCAAGTTATATGATAGGAGATCAGGGTTATCAGGGGCTATGATATAGCTTCAAGTCAGATATGGTTATTCAATCATGATCAAGATCATGATGGAAGTTTGACTTCGTCTTGGTAAAACCATCAAGAGTTTGATTCAAGTGCAAGTTATCTGTGCCATTGGGTTATTTCTCAGGAATTGTGTATTCAAAGCTAATTTGTTTTGTATTGGAATTCATCAAGTTATTAAGTAGTGATTCATATCAAGTCTAATTCAAATTATCACGATCAAGAGTTCATCAGTCCATTAGTTGCCACAACAAACATTCGTTGGCTTGTTCGCCCAACAAACATATAACCTTTTTGCTACTGCCTCAAGTCTGGGGTCATTTGCTGGGGCTTTACCAGATGCTCGCAAAGCGAACATTCGCTGGTAGGTTCGCCTAGCAAACTTACTGATATTCTTCTTTTCCTTTGGCCTCCTTGTCAATTTTTTTGTGTCTCACACTTTGATGATTTCATGCCTAGTTCTGCATAATAACACACAAATTAAATGGACCAAAGGCATTTTCATACAATTGAAGAATAACATGCTTTCATGTAGTAAATCCAACAAAACAACATAAAAGAGTTGAAAATGCCAATAATAAATGATCTATTTAAAGCAAGATTGGCATCTAAGATCTGCTAGGCTAATGTTAGATCGATAGGTACTAAATATTAATACCAAGGATACCGTAATGACACAAATCTGCATTTCACGGTCAAAGACTCCTTTTATGCAAACTAATGAATCATGCCATTATAACTCAACCTATGTATTTTGTTCTCTTTCTCCCCATTTCATTCAAGCACAATCACATTAAGACCATTATCCTTGCACGTACATGGTAAGTAAACCTGTTAGTGACTATGATCTCATCGTTATTTCATTTATCTTGTTTTTCTTGGCAAACATGCTTAAGTATCATTTGAACTTAAAGAGTCTACACCATTTGGCTAAGTAATCGGGTGAGAACCACCTAACTTAGAGGGAACATATCTTACATTCATTTTCCTCTTAATTTTTCATTTTAGATCAGAGATCACACACTTATTTGCATCGGCTTCTTACTTAGCGCATGCTTAGGATTGAGTTGACTGCTTAAATAAACTACTTAAGGGTTATTTTAACACTGATCTTAAGGTTTCAACATAATGGGTACTCAAATTAGTTTTGCATACTTAGGGAATTTAGGGTGTCAGGACGGTATCGATTTTATTAAAACTTTCCCAAGTCTCGCTAACATAGCCTAAATTTAAAATAACCTATATACTTTCAGAGTGTGTGCCATGAATCAAAAATAAATTTTTTGTTGGGGTCCAAATTTTGAGAAATTTTATAAACAATTGAAAACCACACATAAAGAGTCGATAGCACATGCAAAGACTCGATAAAATATTAAAATAAATAAAATCCTAAATTTATGAAATAGACTAGAAAATGGTAAATCTAACTAAAAACCGGTAAAATGAAAACGGTAAAGTTCCTCCCCCACACTTAAGCCAAACATTATCCTCAATATTTTGATAAAATGTGGAAAAAGGAAAGACGAAACCTGTATGAATTCTACCACGTCCCAACCCGGCCAAATCTACTTTGATCCCTCCTGTGTTGTTCATGTCTTCACTGACCACTTCTACTTTGGCGGTGGGCATTTTTAGATACTTTCATTTATTGAAGCTGCTCTTGCATGATGCACATGTTTGCTTGGGTTTCTCGCACACTTGCATATGAAGTTAGTTTTGAGCTTGTGACGCTTGCATCTCGTGTTGTTACTGATACATGGTGTAAAATAGGCTATCATGTTAATCATCACGAGATCTTCGATTATGCTATTCTTGAAGCAACTCATCATGTTGCCCACTTCCGATGGAAGTACCTCCAAAAGTGTTAGAAAAATACGGTGCAGTGTGTACAGGTGGATCATAACCTTGTAAACAATGAGGAGGAGGTGAGTTCCGGACGGGGGAGATATGCTCTCTCATATTATACTCATCATCCGTCACCATCAGCAACGACATTCACAGGAATTTCCGTGGGCACCTGGTCATCTCCAAGATCGTCATTTAAAGAATTTTCGCCTAGATGTAGTTGATACACGACAAGTGATACATTTCTTTATTTTCTGCAAACACAAACAATAAAATGAAAAAAATTAAATTAAAACTTCATGGGTTGCCTTCGACGTAGTGCTTCTTTTTACGTCGTTAGCTTGACAACCCAAGAGTGTAAGTACTCATGGTGGTTCTGCCTCTATCCTGAGTATCAGCTTCTCATGTTTGAGTTTATTTCTTTCATCCACCATCTCAAAGGTTAAAATTACCCTATTAGTACTAATGATTTCTCTAGTTCCAAGGTCATCTAATTTTCTCTTTTTATTCAGGACCTCAGATAAAGGTGCATTAGTGTGGATATTTTTCAATACTTCCACATACCTTTTGGATTGAGAGTCTATTATAGCTTTTATAAACTATCGCGGTAAAATAATCGGTGGGGTATACGGAGAAGGAATAACATAAGATGCTTCATTTTCTACTTCTTCGAGAACCTCTCTTTTGGGTGTTTTCGGTGGGCTTTTTTGAATCTCTAAGCTTTTCTCACCAGAACTCTCCTCAGCCTCATTATCACTCTCCTTAGAATTTTTGATTTTTTTTTCACTACTGGTTATTACAACATCCACATGCTCCTTAGGGGAGGGTCCTAGAGTTGTTTGTGCAAGAATGGATATTTGAGTCTACAATGCCACATTGTGAGTTGCAAGGGACTCGACCACATTGCTAAGTTGCCTAAGGTTTTCATTAATGTGGAGACTTTGTTTTCTAAATTCTTCATTCTGGAGAGTTTGTGTCTCTACAAAGAGCGTCATCATAGATTCGAGCCTAAAGTGAGTTTGCATCGCAATGAAATCCTCCATTAGTATTTCGAGGTTCAGTTTATGGGAATCTTGCGGTTGCTTAAAATACTGTAAGTGGTAATTGTAGGGAAAATTTGGGTGATACATTGTAATAGAGACAATAATGCCTTAGTTTAGACGGTGTAACAATAGGGTGCAATATTGAATGAAAATAGTCCCTGACAACGGCGCTAAAAACTTGATTGGTTGAATTCCGCAAGTGCACGGACCTATCGAAGTAATATAAGATATTGTCGAACCAACATAGACCAATTGTCAAACCTATCGTTACTTAATTGTTACGGTGATTATCTAAGGCGATTGAATTAAGAATAAGAATGATGAAGTAAATAAGTTTAATAAGTTCATATGAATAACAATACTGGAATGTAATTCACATCAATCAACTATACTCTAATCTTCTCTACTAAGATAACTTACGGGGCAATATTTTTACTTTGAAAAGAACCAATTTAACGAGAACTGTCGCTTTCACGCATACATAACCAAATTTACTCTCTAATTAATGTCGTTCATTGTCACTTATGGAAAGTGCTTATCGCGTTAAATAGTAAACCTATTTTTAAGAAATTAAACTCTTAACTCAGTATTTTTAAGAAATATAACAAAAAGATACTAAGTAGCCTGTGAATTGAATCGGAATATATGATACATTTTCACTATATCAATTAGAAAGATAAAATACACATTGTATTTTAAGAATTTCTCTCACTCAGTATTTTTTTCACTAGTGTATTTCTCTAGTTATTGAAAATGTTATCAATGTTGGAATGAATATTTTTTTTGGCTTTGACATCTATATAGCCAAAGAATTGGATGCATCACTCGTAACCCATTCATTATAGTTCCTATAAAGTAGAAACATCTTACATGTACTTCTAAATAATAAGAAAAAAATGACCATCCAAATAATAAAAAAACAATGACTTTTTCAACAATCTCCCACTTGATGATTGACTTATGTCGGTCTTCATACCTCAATCATGCAACAACCTTCTCTGGTATGTTATTCTAGAAGTTCAACTGAAGTTGAGCACAACTTCAGTTTATCAATAGTCACCACCTTTGTCAACTTGTTTGTTGGGTTCTTACTTCCGAGAATCTTCCTCAACATTAGTATCTCATCCTCAAGCAGAGTTTTGATGAAGTGATAATGGAGATTAATGTGCTTCGTTCTAGAGTGGAATGCTGAATTCTTAGCCAGATGTATTGCACTCTGATTGTTGTTGTGCAAAACACCCCTCTCTTGGATGAATCCCAACTCTGTCAATAATCCTTGAAGCCATATCAACTTTTTGCTAGCTTCTGTTACTGCTACATACTCAACCTCTATAGTGGATAGAACAATTATCTTTTGTATGTTAGTTGTAGTACCAACAATAAATATGTAACCGGTGGTACTTTTTTGGTGATCAACTTCACCAGCAATGTCTGCATCTACATAGCCCTGTACTTTCAATTCACCTTTACTAAAGCATAAACACTTCTCCTTAGTGCCTCATAGATACCTCAAAATCCATTTCACAACTTCCCAATGAGCTTTACCTGGATTTGACATAAACCTGCTTACAACTCCCATTGTATGGCCAATGTCTAGCCTAGTGCATACCATCGCATACATCAAACTTCCAATGACTAAAGCATACGAAATCTTAGCCATCAATTCTTTTTCTTCTGCTACCAGCATATCATCGACATAAAGTAATAAAATGATATAACTTGAATGATATCTCTTGAAGAAACAACAGTGGTCAGCATTGCACTTCTGGGAACCTTCGTTGTGCATGAAGCTTTCAAACTTCCTATACCATTTTCTTGGAGCTTATTTTATAACATACAAGCTCTTCTTTAATCTGCACACCATTTTTTGTTTCCTATCTTCTGAGAAACCTTCTGGTTGATGCATGTAGATCTCCTCATCTAAGTCTCCGTGAAGAAACACAATATTCACATCCAACTATTCCAGGTAGAGCTCTTCATTGGAAATAATACTTAACAGAGACCTGATAGTATTGAGCTTCACAACTGGAGCAAATATTTCAGTGTAGTCAACCCCTTCTTTTTGCTGAAATCCTTTGACAACTTATCTGGCCTTGTATCTTTTGGAGCCATCATTGTCCTCCTTCACCTGATACACCCATTAGTTGTGAAGTGCCCTTTTTCCCATAGGTAACTCATCAAGTTTTCATGTCTGATTGGAAATGAAAGACTTCATCTCGTCTTTTATAGCAAGTCCTCACTTTCTAGCATCTGTGGTCTGACATTTTTCTACATAATCTTCAGACTCCCCTTCATCTGTCAATAACATGTAGTCCATGTATCTCCTATTAGGAACACAAGTTCTAAAAGACCTTCCCAATATAGGAGTTTGACTCGGAGGCTCTGATATGTCAGGTTGCTGCTCACTGCCTTGTTCAGTTGTTTCCTCTAGGTGAGGATTATCAACTATAGGACTTTTTGGGACATCGTCCACCTCTGCATAAACTGGCCCACTCGAATCTGAGTTGCTGGCATCTGTATTCTATTTGTCCTTGTACATCACTCTTTCATTGAAGATCACATCTCTGTTTCGGATCATCTTTTTATTTTCATCATCCCATAGGCGATAGCCAAATTCATTCTCATCATAACCGAGGAAAGTGCACTTCTTTGATTTGGGATCAAGCTTATTCCTACCATGATCACTAATGTGCATATATGCTACATAGCCGAAAACTCTAATATGTGAAAGTGTTACCTCTTATCCGCTCCATACCTCTTCTTGTATTATATGCTCTAATGGTACCGATGAACCTCAGTTGATTAAGTAAGTTGATGTGTTGACTACCTCATCCCAGAACTGCTTCGGTAAGCCTGAATTCACACATAATCTTCTGGCTCTTTCAGTCAACGTTCAATTCATATGCTCAACTACACCATTTTGTTGAGGTGTAACCGACACAATCCTCTCCATTCCGATTCCGTGCTCATAGCATAAATTCTTGAACTTGGGGTCTACATATTCAACACCATTGTCAGTTCGGAGCTTTTTGATCTTCAATTCGGTATCGTTTTCTACCATCTCTTTCCACACCTTGAAAGCCTCAAATACGTCAGACTTATACTTCAGAAAGTATACCCATACCTTTCTGGAATGGTCATCAATAAAAGTCACGAAGTATTTCTTCCCACCAAAAGATGAGATGGTAGTTGGACCCCAAACATCAGAATGGACAAGCTCGAGTCTTTCCTCCTTTGGGGTTCTCCAACTTGTCTGAAAGCTAACTCGCTTCTACTTTCCAAGTATACAGTCTTCCCACATGTCAATTTCTATTGACTGAAGACCCGATAGTTTTCCATTTAAGTGCATGACCTTCATCCCTTTCTCACACATATGACCTAGTCTTTGGTGCCATAGATTGGAACTTTCACTTGTTGCAACTGCAATCAAATGACATGCTCCAACTGTCTTATAAAGAGTACCACTCTTTTTACCACGAGCAACTGCCATTGCACTTTTTAAAATCTTCAAATGATCTCCATGGAAGATTGTTGTGTAGCCATCACTAGGGGGGACTTTAGGTGAAAAAAACGTTGGGGGATTTTAAATTAAAAATCCTCTTAAATTAGATAAAATAAAAAATTCTATTGAAGAGGACTTTGAATGATTTTTTAAGGCTTAGATAAATTCTTTAAAAATAAAACATTTTTTATAGTATACCTAAAATATGAAATATTTTTCAATTTTTCATCAAATTCGGTTCCCAGAACTCTTTCTTCTTCCCTAAAGTCATAGACAAAGTTTAAGTGATGTAGTAGTTACGCAAGAAAATAAACCTATTGAAATATGGAAAATTCTTAGATATAGTGGTATTGAGTGACTCACCAAACTCTTTAATGAAACAATTAAGTCAAATAAAGTCAAATATAGAGGAATTAAATCATGAGTCATACCATGAAGTTATGAGAAAGAATTATTGAACAGAGATTAAGAGAAGAGACTTAAGTCACTGAGAATATATAAATTTGATTTTATGCTTGGGAGGTTGACCCTAGAAGAAATCTATCTATTTTGACGTGTGATTAAGTAGTATCGAATGGAACCACAGGACTTGTACTTAATTTTTATTGACTTGGAAGAGACTTGTGATAGAATAAAATTAGAAATGAAAATATTAGAGAGAGAAAGGCAGTGTGTGTGTGTGTTGAGGTAGCATATCTATTGTAGAAAAAATGATGGAAAATAGATTTAGGTAGTTTGTGCATGTAGTGAGAAGACCTGTAACATGGGTGGTAAGTAGAGTAGATTAAATTAAGAGAAGTCAAACAAATAGAGGAAAAGAAATGCCTAAAAAGATTATAAAAGAAGTTATCAAGAAAGATCTAAAGATAAACGATTTGGATCAAAGTATGATTCTTGATAGAACATTATGTCAAAAGATGATCCATTTAGCCTACCCTATTTAGTGGAATAAGACGTTATTGTTTTCTAATCCATCTGATCAAGATTAAACGACTAATTATATTTTAATTGTTTGACTATGTCAAAAAGAGACTGCATCGAATTCGAATTATTTATATATATATATATATATATATATATATATATATATATATATATATATATATATATATATATATATATATATATATATATATATATATATATATATATATATATATATATATATATATATATATATATATATATATATATATATATATATATATATATATATATATATATATATGATCAATTTACTCAAAGATTAAGTTTTTTTAACCTATTCTCCATCGCCTTTAAATTAAATTAAATTTAATGGTTAAATTAACATTTTTACTTATAAACATTCGATTAAATCTAATTTAAAGGTAATGATTGTTGAATAAGTTATAAAAATTTACTCACTACAACATTTGTTGTCTTTGGCAACACTTTTTTAGGTAACGTGTAAAAATTGTTGCCTAAAATTCGTAAAGGCAACAATTTATGGGTGTTGACAAAAATATATATGCAACCCTTAATAATCGTTGTCTAAAATACTTTTGGGGACATTTTTAGAGTGTCACTCTTTTATTTTTTTTGGCAACGATTGTTAAATGTGCCTTTAACTACTTTTGAGGACGATTTTGGAGAGTCATTATACTATTTCTTTAGCAATGTTTGATAATTGTCCCCTTAAATATTTTAGGGGACATTTTTAGACTGTTACATTACTTGTAATAAAAGGCTACATTCATTCAATGTTGCATAAAATTTTAGGAACATCAAATTTTTGGTGGCAATCTTCCCTCCAAATTTATTAAAAAAATTTTAACACTTAATACTAAAAATTATTAAAAAAGTTTAAGACTTATCAAATTTTTGGTGGCAATCTTCCCTCCAATTTCCCTCTAAACATTATTAAAAAAAATTAAATACTAAAAATCATTTAACACTTAATAATACAAAAACTATATACTTATATATACCATTTAAAAAAAAGTTAAACGTACATATCAACCCACCAAACCAGCAACCACCTCGACGAATTTCTCAAATTGTCAACAGTTGAAGATGAAGCCTTTCGTTCTGGCATCTTACCCCTTTCTCGCATCGTAACTGCTCACTGTAATCCCGCTCATCGCACCACCTTTGAGTCCATCGACATCACCGTTCTTTCTTCCAACGACGACGTATTCAATTTCATCTTTTTTATTCTTTATTATATATGCGTTTTAATTTTATAGTTTTCTGATTTATTCTCTCTAAATCGTTCGTGGGAGCGACGTCGTTGTTTTCTCAATTAAACCTCAATAAGGTATTTCTTTGATTTCAGTGTGGTTTGAGAAAGAAACTTGTAGTTTTATTGACTAGCTTTGTTATTTTTGTTGTAGAAAAGGACGTTGTGTTGAAATTGAAGACACTTCTGACTAAGGAGAAGCTTTTGGTTCTGTTACTACTAGAATCAAGTTAAAAGGTCTTTAGGTAATGAAATTCAGTCCTTGTTCACCTTCATTTATGAATCTAGAGTCTAAACCATTAATATCATTATTAGATATGGTGTCGACGTGGTGTTTTTGATTTCCGTATTCTAGAGTTTATACATATTACATATAGTTTATTTGCTGGAAATAATTTATGACATTGTAGAGAATACAATAAGAACATGACAGTTATAGCAAGGGTTGTGTTTGACATAACAGTTAAGTTATGACAGAAAGAAACTGCACTTTTATTAATTGAATGGTCAAGACACGGTACATGTGTTTATAAATGAGTTCAATTTTTATGGTTTTGTTATACTTGAGTCAAGACAGTTAAGTTACACATGTATCCTTACTTTTAGTTAAGTTTCAATTTTTAGTATTTACATGTCAATTTACATGTCAATTTTTAGTATTTACTTTTATTTTCATCTTCCACATTTTCTTGACTAGATTCCAGACCTTCATTGCTACCAGATTCCAGGGCAACTTCTTCCATTTCTTTGGCTTCAGTAGTTTCATCAACTTCAGAATATTCACTTCCACTTTTAACTTCTTGAAGGTACGCAAAAACCTTACTTTTCTCTTCAATTTGTATGTGTTTGTTGGTTGTATTATTGAATTATGTTGTCATGGAGGTTGGTTTTTCTCCATTGTTTAAGGCAATCTAGATTTTGAAATACTTGGCTAATGATTTTGCATGTGACTTATATGTTAAGTTACATTAGATTGGAATGTGAAAGTGGTTAGGTGAATTGTTATTATGGTATTAGGGTTCTAAATGTTGATTGTTGTTTTGCTTTTAACAATTTGTATGTGAATTATGTAAGATTAGATAAGTATTATAACTTATAAGTATGCATAGAATCCATCAGTAATTTCTGCATATTTTAACTATGCAGAAAATGGATTTTCCATTGGGGAAGGTATTTGTTAGGATTTTTAAGTATTCATACATTGCTATTTGACTAGGATAAACATGATTAGCTGGTCTAGTAGGGCCATATGCTCATAGGACCCGAGCTGACCCAACTGTTAGTTGACTTTTAACTTCAAAGTTTTTCTGTTTCAACTTAGGTTCTATGAAATTGACTCTCAAACTTTGAATCACAAACTGTAAAATGTTCTGCTATATAGAGAATTTTGTTAAGTCGATTTCCGTCGGAGCTAGCAAGATATGTGGATCTGCAGCATGGTGTTGTTTCTGTTGTTCTCATGACTAATACCTATTATATAACTTGTCTCATGCTAGAATTTTGAAGAATGTTAAATGATATTGTTGTTGCTCTATTGCTGGTCCTAATTCGTGTCGACGATTTGATATTGCGATAATGTTTTGAGTGAGATTTTGGGTACATTGTGTTTTGGTTCTGCTTTGCGTATTATCTTTGATATTGTTCGCATTGTTACAAATATCGTTTTTGTATGAGAGTGTTTTGCGTATTAATCTTGATTTGCTCACATTGTTACGAATTTGGTTTCGTATGTGAGCTTTGTGATGTTCTGCATGTTTGCTGTTAATACGTTCATGCTTTCTTTGAGTTGATAAATATTCTGTGATTGATTTTATGTTATATATAGATAAGTTTATTTGCAATTTGTGCAGTTAATTAAAGTTTAATTAAATGTATCAATATGTTACTGCTAATACGTTGCTGCAGTTTTTTTTTTCATTCATAATAGTTTTTAATTTCGGATTGTGTAAGATAAGGATGTGATGCAAGGT
The DNA here is from genome assembly GCA_963859935.3 of Lathyrus sativus. Taxonomy (NCBI): domain Eukaryota; kingdom Viridiplantae; phylum Streptophyta; class Magnoliopsida; order Fabales; family Fabaceae; genus Lathyrus; species Lathyrus sativus. The sequence continues at coordinate 60,307,781 of OZ012738.1, read as the reverse complement.
GGTTGTTGTTGCTGTACATGCTCTTTTTTATTTATGCAAGCACATGTAAATATTTTTTCTTTTTTACTTTCTGAAAGTAACGTAGCATAAAGGGGGAACATATAATGGTTTCAATTGTTCTTTTGATATTTCTTTCTTTATGATTACCATATGTCAATCTTTAAGTGGAGTTGACTTTTCAAAATTAAAAAATCTCATGAAGAACACATTGCTTCATTTTTCTTTTCCACTTATTCCTGTTACATGTTACTGCAATACTTCATGTTTCTTTCTCTTGTCTATATGCTTTTAATTTCATTTAGTTTAATATATAATGTTATGTTTACTATTTAATATTTTATTATATCAAGTTTCTATGCTTCATGTTTCTTTCTCTTTTCTATATGCTATTGTTCAGGTAGTGTTCATTCTTTCCATGTTTCTTTTAATTTGTGTTGGTCTCTAGATTGCAAATACTTTTTTCCTCCTCTTACTAGAAGTTTGAATTTATCTTCATTCTATTGTGCATATGCAGTATTTGGTTTCAACGTTGCTGTAGCTTTCCACTTTTATTTCCATTGCTCTCTTTTAGTTACAAGTGCAAGCTGCATATAAATTTGCACAGAGCACTCAAATTCTCAGAAACCACCTTTATTGTATTAAACATATCAATTTTTACCATATATCATAATAAGAGTATTTATTTGGTCTATTATACACTATTTCCCTATAGTAATATATAATTTATTTTATTTTAGAAAACTAAACATGATAAAGAAGGATTGGGTGGAGTTGCCTCCACACAGTCAAGATTATAAGGATGGTATCAATTACTTTTTGGATATCGCGTTTACTAAAGGAATGGTTGAAGAAGAAGAGATTTTGTGTCCTTGTGCTGTATGTTGTAATGATAGTTGGGAAGTAAGAGATGTTGTGAAGATGATTTGAAGACTTATGTGATAATTGTATTCTTAAATTATGAATCTTTAAATACATATAAAGAAAAAATAATAATTTTTAATAATAATAAAGTGATTTGTAGATAGTGGTGCAAAGAAAGAAAATGGTACAATGTTAGTTTTGTTTGTACAGAAACTTATGTGAAGTAACCAATAAGGAGTCGTAAACGTAGCAATTTGTCTTAAAGTGTATTAATCACAGTTATGTCTCATCCAGACGCTTTTTGATAGTTCTTTTTAATCAGTAATGTGCTTCCTATTTCCGTACATATAATGTTTTATAATTCTAGCTTGTAGTATTTTTATATTAGCCAATTACTCCATTTGTTAATAATTAATTATACAGAAGTACGGGGAAAAAACAGTATTTATATTTAGCATATTTGAAAGCTTTGATAAACATTCCTTGCATTTTTATAAAAGTCTTGTATAATGCTATGAAAATTAGTGTATTGGCTTTCTATTAGAGGTGTGCATGGATAATTATTTAATATGAACTAATTTATTTTTATGTTTATGATTTATAAATCAATCCATTTTTATGATTATGATTTATAAACCAAACCATTTGTTCCGAACCGGTTTAGAACCGGTTCTAAATAGATTTAAATTTTAATCTAGATTATTTAGTTAAATTTAATTTTTTTTTTTTAAAATTATATCAATTTTTAAATTTAAATACTTAAATTTTAATATATTTTTTCTTTGAAAATAAAAAAAACATTTTAAAATTTTTTAAAAATAACTCTAAAAATGAATAATATTTAAAAAATTAAAAATAAAACTAAACAAAAAATTCTATAATAAAAAATATCAGCAAATTATATGGACTTAAAACGGTGACTAATATGTTATAATACATATATTTGTATATTTAAAAACCTCTATCTATTGGTGGAGAAATCTATAATATTTATGATTATTTTTTCATAAAGCTTTAATAATCTTCGAGATTTATAAATGAAAACTAGAGTCAAATCTAACAAATCAAGTTTTGGTATATTTTTTTTCACATGTTAAATCAAACTCGATCACTAAAATCTAAATAATTAATTACTGAAAATTCATATAATTAACTGCTAAAAGTTCATATTAGTATACCATTTTAAGTAATTAGAGAATTCGTAAACAATTTTTTTTTTATTTTGAAATACAAAATTCTGAATTTTTTATAAAATAATTTTTTTATGAAATTCAAGAAAATTAACATTAAGGTTAAGTCTAGGGTGAGAGTTCAATTAAGTCTCTCACAGGTGAAACCCCAAACAATAACCAATAGATTAAATGGATGGTTTAGATTTAATATAATTAAAATGAGAACATGTAAAATCAATTACAGGTAAGAATTTTTCGTACTTTTCGTAGGAAATTTTACACAAATATTACAACATTCTTACTTTTCGTAGGAAATTTTTTCAGGTAAAAATTTGTTTCATTCTAATTCACAAGCTCATCATCTTTGTTATTTTTCATGGTAATTAAAAAAAACTCTTTGTCTCAAAAGTTCCAAAAGCTGCAACCTGCAACAAAGAAACAAGGTTTTACTTCTACTAATTTTCTCTCTATCGTTTATCAATTATTTCCCTTTATCTTAAGATTTCTCAATCCCTTAACACACAACTTTCAACTCTTTCCAGATTGTCACCGTCAGAGGCTCTCAGTAGCTTTCTTCTCTGATCAGATTCAATTTTGCCGATGATTTCAGTCACTAATAGGCGTTTCCGAGCAAGGGTTTTGTGAAAATCAAATCAAGTTTGTATTTATAGCTTTTACATAGTTATGTTACTTCAATTTAAGAATTTTGGATTCTCTTTCTGGCCCAAATTAATCATTTTTTCCCGAATTGCAGCAACAATTGACAAGTAGGAATCTTTAGATAGGGCTAGATTTTCAATTATTGCTCCCCATACTTTTCTTTCATATCGGCTAGCAGGTTTTTTGAACTTTTTAAAGTTTTTATATCCACCTTTAGTTTGAGGCATTATGAGTGTTTTTAATTTTGAAATTGCATTTGAAAATATGAATTCCTAGAGTTAAGGATTCACTGCTAGAAGAGTCTGGTATTCACTTTCTCACTTATGATTTGTTTGGTTTTGGTGAGAGTGATCCACATCCCAAACAAACCCTTGAATCCTCAGTAATAGATATGTCGTATTTAGCCGATGCTCTTGGTGTTGACAAGTTTTAGGTTATTGGTTACTCAAGTGAAAGCAGACATGCTTGGGCTGCACTTAGATACATACCTAATAGACTTGCAGGTATTAATGCTAGTATATCTTTTTTGTTTATAATTTTTTTTTTATGTTTACATGTGGCTTTTAACTTGACAAAATTTGGAGCTTTCAGAGTCAATCTTCTGTCCATTCACCTTTTGAATAACAAACAACATGTTCTTATGTTTATAGTGCACATCAGTACATTTTGATTAGGACTTCAATATTTTTCTTCTTACTAAATTACTCGCAAAACTTGTTTAGAGTGAGTGAAAGGTAAGTTTATATCTTGTAGATATAAGTATAACTACTACCTTTCTAAAAAAATATTATTGAATTGTATGTTTCACACCAATAGAAATTTCTCCTTGTTGTAAAAGTTATTCACCATTACAACACGACCTATTTATCACTATGAGAACCACCGCTGCAACACAAACTATTTACCGCCGCGAGAGCAACCATTGCAACATAACTTATTTACCATCCTGAGAGCCACTGTTGCGACACAACCTATATACCGTCGTGAGAACCACCTCTGCAACACAACCTATTAGCCGTTGCGAGAGCCACTTCACTTATAGTCTCACCACCGTCACTTCCACTTGAAGCGATTCTTATTTAATTTACATAACTTCTCATTTTCAATCTCATTTATTCAAATTCCCAATGATCCAATTTTAATCGATGAATTTTCACTTCTTAAAAATTTTCTTTGATTGGTTGTATGCTTGCATCCATGAAGCTAATATTGTTACAAAACTTAATTTTTAGGTCATTTTCTCGCTGAATTGTTTCCGACACTTGCTTGAGGTAATATTCAAGGACCACTCCATATTTCCCAAATTCGAGTTTGTTCTTCTGTGTGAAGCTTACAGTCATATGTCGGATGCTTGTGTTTTTTATGTGAGTGTTGAACTAATTATATGTGTGTTTATTTCCTAAGAGTATTTAAATTTCTTTCCAAGATTGCCTATTGATAAAAAATAATCCTCTTGAAAACTGCTTGTAAGTTGTAAGTTAAACCAAGAGTATTCTAAAAATAAGTAACTTAACAAAATGAGTTTCGTCTTTTGTTTCTTTGATAGAATTATGGTGGATATTCTTATTGCTGGCTTACGGGAAGATTACGGGTGACTGTAGCTTGCAATAAAGGGTTGATGTTCAAACAGGGTTGAAAATGATTCTTAAATTGTGTCTAATAGATGGTTTTGATATGTTTCCATCTCTGCTAGTCACTTATGGATCTTACATGATAGACTGGTGTATATGCATTCATGGTCACCCCTTTGAAATCCAAGTAAGATTAATTACCCTATGTTTTCTCATTCTTACATGTTCTGTATTAAGTGCATTATGGATTTGAAAATTATTTTATTTTGTGATCTGTTCTATTTAGAATTGGAAAGGAAAACCCCATCACTTGATAATTTTGATTTTCCCCTTCATTTGTTGTCGGAAAACAGGCAGGAATATATTGTGCTTATTGTGGGTTGTCGAGAACATTGACCACCTTTTTGTCACCTGTTCTTATGCTTGGTTGCACTATTGTTTTATGACCATGCGTTCTCTTCATGACAGTTGCCACAACAGGATAACTCATATGATTGTGGCCTCTTTCTGTTGCACTACCTAGAGCTCTTCCTTGCCGAAGTTCCTCTTACTTTCAATCCACTCAAATTAACAAAGTTTTCCAATTTTGTAAATGGGTTTCTTAACTTATGTATTTAATATTTGGTTAACTGAGTTCACACAAGAAGCAGCAAAACCGAAGTGAACTCTTGTAAAACTGAGGCTTGATTGAATTTCTTTCTTTATGCTTTTCAGCTTTTTGAGCAGTTGTAGAACTCGTACAACACTTTGGAGATGATGGGGTAGCAGCACTGGAAACCTGATGCAACAAGTTGACCATGTCCAATTATTACAATAGAATGGCAAACATTGAGTTGAATATGTATGCTAATGTATAGTTTCATATCTTCAAAACTCTGCAAAGATATCGGAAGCAACTTTCTACTAGTTAAGGAAGAGTATTTGACACACTCTGCATATTGGAAGCAACATCATGCACTAGTGGAGGAATCACATTTTACACAAGTTTGACAACAATTGCAAAAATTCTAAGACAAGCAGAATTAGATGATTAGGATCATAGAATAATAGTATCAGTGTAACATTTTCTGCATTTTCATTTTGTTATCAATGTAACATTTCCTGCACTGTTTGTTTGTAACTTTTTTTTTTAATATAATGCAATAAAGTCATTTATTTCATTAAAATTTTCTGCACTGTCATATTTTTAATATTGTTGCCCAAGTTTTACTCAAGACCTTGGGGTCATAGACCCAAAACAACACCAACTCAACCACTTCATGCGTGTGATGAATGGGTGGAAAAAGAGGAAGAAATGTTGAAAGTATGCTTCAAACTGCCTACTGTCATAGGACTTTGTTCTATTGAGGTTCATGTCAAGATTTGGGATTGAGTTTGACAACTCTTTACTTGCTGTTTTATTCTAAGTTGGTTTACCTTAATATGTTGGTAGCAATGAGTGATTAGTGTTTGATTTTAGTTTGACATAAACCAATTAGAATTGTCATGTGATTTTTAAATGGCCATTGTTTTCAGTTCCCACATGTTGGAAAAGCTGTTTTGAAACTTGATTTTAAATATGTTTTGGTTCTGTGAAGCCATTTTTGAGTTGTAATTTGTCAATTCCATTGAAGCTACAAACAATGTTCAGCCATGTTACAATGCTGTTTTTAGTAATTTCTATTGAAATGTTGTTGAAGCATTTAATGATCAGTTTTGTTTTGGCTATGTGGTTGTCAAAGTCTGTTACCATTGCTTTTGTTTGTGTAAATAAAAAAAACCTGTCATGAAGTTATTGCTATTGTTGATTTACAAAGTTTTTTTTTCTTAAAACACCAATCTCATCAAATTACAACTCATATGCCAATTTCTCATTCTAGGGTTTTTTGATCAAATATTCTGTTGGAACTCATCACATACTATACTTGAAACTTGCTCATACCAGTCTCTTGCTCTAAATACACATGTTTTGATCTTTGAGTTTCAAAATACATCTCAAAAGCTCATACTTGCATTACCATTCGAATTTTATTGTGTGGGAAGTATTTAGAAAAATGGTTGGTACCATTGCATTCCTTATCAAAATTCTAGTGTGTTTGACTTTTATTTTGTTGAATTTGGTGAAGAATTTGTGAGATTGGATTGAAATTGTTTTGGAGTTTTGCTTTGAATTGCCCAGCTCAAATGCCCAGAAAATACGCCTTTTAGGGATATATTTAAATGGGGTGGCTTGATACAATGGATGTATCGCCACCCCAGTGGTTATTGCCTTGCCTTCAAAAACTTGACATGCCTTGTAAGCCCGTGTTCGACCCTCAGCGAGGGCTCTTTTGCACATTTTTCATGATTTTCACTATTTTAACCATTTCTCCTTCCATTTCCTTTAACGCGACATTTTTGTGATTTTTCATGATTTTCACTATTTTAACCATTTCTCCTTCCATTTCCTTTAACGCGAGTCCTCGTAACAATTTGTTTACAACTTCATCATCTTCATTATTTTTCATAGTAATTAAAAAAAACCTTTGTCCCAAAAGCTACAACCTACAACGCAACAGACAATTTTCTACCAAAAACAAGGTTTCAACAAGACGGTTGGCCGGCGAGGTCTTCGGAGAGGATTTTAAGGCTGAAATTCATTCCAATCAAAACCAAGAAAATTTTCTGGTAAAGTTTTTAGTTCTATAATAATAATTATTATTCTCTTTTAATTTTGATTGTTGGCTCTCTTTTCGGTTCAGATTCATATGAATTGAATGCGTTTTTTTATCCGTGAATTGTAATAATTATAATGTTTTTATATTTTTGATGTTGATATTTGATTTTGATTGTGTTGAATTTCACTGGTTATGATAATTCATGCAGGAAATAGAGAAAGAGCAGTGATACTATTAGTCGAATAGTTGTAGGCAGTATGGAGGTAAAAGGAGAAATTTTTAAATACTAGTATTATTGTACTTTGGCAGTTATGTTAAAACTATGTTGTTTATTGTGATAGGGACTAGAAGACTTGTCAACTGGAGTAGTTGATGAAGCAACATGCGAGACCACTATTGTTGATGACATTCGTGCTGAGGATGAAGAATCTATTGAAAAAATTATAAATATTGATAGCATGGAGGATATTCTTGGCATGGACCTGAAAAGATTAACTCCCCATGAGACAAGGAAATATTTCCAAGTCTAAACATGGCTTATGAGTTTTACAACCAGTATGCTAAAGTGAATGGGTTTGCAGTTCGTAAGAGTAAGGTCCTTCGAAGCAAGAAAGGAGAAATATTACATCATACATTTGTTTGTCACAGACAAGGATTTAGGGAGGATAGAGGTTTAACGATAGAAAATCGTAAGCGTGAGTGTAAACCTGAGACTCGGTGTGGATGTGAAGCAAAATTTCGAGTGCATATAGACATGGTCTCACAATGTTGGTGGATAACAGTTTTTAATGATCAACACAATCATGATCTTTTAGATGAAGAGTACCATGGAATGCTTGCTTCATATCGAAAAATGAAAGAGTCAGATATAATGCAGATGAACGACATGTTGAAGGTTGGTATAAGGTCGTCTCAATTCTATGGTTCTTTTGCCAACCAATCAGGAAGGTATGAAAAAATAGGGTTTCGTAGGAAGGATATATATAATCAAATAGGAAAGCAACGCCTTTTGCAACGATGTGATGGTAAAAATGCTTTACACTATCTTCGTGGGCTGGCATCAGATGACCCGATGATGTTTTATCGCCACACTGTTGATGGAGAAGGTAGGCTTGAACATCTTTTTTGGTGTGATGGTATAAGCCAAATGGATTTCAAAGTTTTTGGTGATGTGTTGGCATTTGATGCCACATACGGGACGAACAAATACCATTGCCCCTTAGTGATATTTTCTGGAGTTAATAACCATAATCATAATATTATATTTGGTGGTGCTATTGTTGCAAATGAAAAAGAAGAAACATATGTGTGGGTTCTTGAACAAATTTTAGAAGCAATGTCAGGTAAGTCGCCTATATCTCTCATTACTGATGGCGATCTTGCAATGAAGAAAGCAATACAAAGGGTGTTTCCGAATGCTTATCATAGGTTGTGTACTTGGCATCTAATTCGCAATGCAATGTCTAACATTGGAATTCCTGAATTTATTAGTCAGTTTAGGAAATGCATGTTGGGTGACTATGACTTATGCGAGTTTCGGCGCAAGTGGGATGACATGATTGACACATTTGGGTTGCATGACAACAAGTGGGTAACTGAACTATATGCAAAGAGAAAAATGTGGTCTACAACTCATATACGCGGAAATTTTTTTGCTGGGTTCAGAACTACCTCCCGGTGTGAGGGGTTACATTCAGAAATGGGGAAGTTTCTTCACTCACGATATAATTTAACTGAATTTTTATTAAATTTTCATCGGTGCCTTAATTACATGCGCTATAAGGAGGTCGAAGCTGACTTTGCATCAAATTACGGTGATCCTGTGCTACAAACAAGATTTCAGAGCATGGAGCGTTGCGCTGGGAGGTTATTTACAAGGGAAATATTCTTTATGTTTCGTGATATTCTTGCACGGTCCGCAGAGATGGTAGTGGCGACATGCAATCAAACCTATACATGCTTTATATACACAATTTGCAAGTATTAAGCATCAAAAAGGGAGTGGAACATATCATTCTATCATAATGATGGCGTGTTTAAATGTTCTTGCAAGAAGATGGAATCATTTGGCCTCCCGTGTGAGCATATTATTGCACTATTGATTTTTTTAGATGTCGTAGAATTGCCAAAGACTCTAGTGGTTGATCGATGGACAACGAACGTGAAGGAATAAATATGTAGCACAAATAAGCATCTTCCAAAATACTGGGATTCATACAAGTCGTCAAGATATTATGCACTCATGTTTCGATATATGCGTTTGAGCAAATTAGTAAGTGAGAATGATGATGATTTCAATAACCATATGAAACAAGCTGCTGCTGATATCCGAAAGATGGAAGAAAAAAGGGGCTTACATGATGGTGGAGCCACAAATTCAAGTGAAACTGTCCATGAGACATTGAAGGATCCTGCTCTAGCAAGAACTAAAGGATGTGTTGGGGAATCTTCAACGCGTCATAAAAAAAGGAAGCGGACTCAATGTTCTACTTGCAGAAAATTCAGGCATAATAAGCAAACATGTTCAATACCTCGACATCATGCTAACACGACACATTCGTCACAGGGAGATTTTCACAACATTGAATTCAGTGATGACTCTGTAAGCAATTTCTTTAATGTTGTTGTTTAATGGTTTCATTGTTATAATTATATATGGTTCTTGCAGTTGCATAATGATCTTGATTGAAGATAGAATAATATTAATCTAGAGCTTTCCGAAAAACAACATCCAGAGCGTTCTAAACAACATTCAGAGCTTCCCATCAGCCATCAGCCTATGCGACCATAGTTAGATTATGCTTTTATGTGATAATCAGATACTTTAAAGCTAGATTGTCGTGATTATGGATATCAGTTTTAGTTAGAATCACAAAGTTGTGTGAATATGTACTATTTAAGCTTATGCTTATTAGAATTTTATTTGAAAGAATATTTTGTTCATGATCTTTCAAGTAGTTATGCTTGGTGAGATTATATTGAAGATGTTGATACAACCTTTTCGAGTTACAAATACCATGATGATTTAGTTATATGTTTAATTAGTTGTATCCTATGATAGCTCTTAATTAGTTTCTAACAGGTTCTTGAAGTCTTTCTTTCCAAAGGTTGGTCTAAGTGCAAAGTTTTTTTAGAGGAAAACAATTCAGCATTTGCAGTTCAACAGCCAAGAGGTGTTTCTAGTGAGAAACTGAGTTGTTCCATCAAAACTCATCATGAGTTTTTGCATTTTGATATGAACAGACCTTGTCTTTTGTCAATAACTTATGTGTGTGGTTTAGCATGTTTGTTGTAGACTGCTGTTTGAACTTTGACTTATGTCAAGCCTACCAATGTATAACATGTTCATATTGCCAGCTGTTTTATCAAGCTTATGGTCATTGCTTCCAAAGCATATTTTTTTTCATACTAAAAGTCTGTTAGTGAAATGGCAGCTGCCTTATCATGTAGGTGTTGTTTACTTTGAGTGAACTGGACATTTTAATATTCAAAGTTACAGTTGTGCTGTCAATTGGTTTTGAGGTGTGAGTTTGTTCAACTCATGACAGTTGAAGTTTGTCATTAGGGCATATATGTATGGACTTTGTGTGCTTTTGTGAAATATTGATATGGGATGTTGCAATACATGGTGCATTTAGGATTTAACATTATCATGCTAGTTGCTGCCAGGATTTAGAGCTAAATTGTGTTGGTTGCTAGTTCACAGTAGTTGCTGTCGCAAAGGCAGTGCCTTGGATGGCTGTTGGTTGTTATATGTTGCAACATCAAGATCCTAATTCGGCAATTTGAACCTTGAGAAGCGTATGCTGTTTCGAAGACCTTCTAACGTTCTCGACAACATTAACAACAATAATTCACTGCAACAACCTTTAATTTCCTGTGATGCTGTGACTTAAGCGGCTTAGGCTGTTTTCAGAGTTTTTTGGCTTGTTTTTCTCATTAGGTTGAATTTTAAAATACATAACAGTGGCATTAGATTTTGTTGTATTATTCCAAATATTGAAGATTGTTCATGCCATTTTAAATAGTGAAGTAATACATGTTGTAATCCTACTGTTAACAACTTTCACATTTGGTTTGATTGACTATGTTTGATCATTTGAAAATCGTTTTCCTAATTTTGGTGTGAAATATAATTCATGCTTTCTTGAGTTTGTATGTGAGAATTTGAAATTCATGAGAGAGGATGAAATCAAGAGAGTTAGGATACGCCGTCATTGCTCGATTAGTGTTTGATTAATGTTGTTGTAATTGATTTTTTCGGATCAGTTGCGTTGCATTTATTTCAGTTTAGGTGCTATAATAATATGAAGACACTGTTGAGTTCTGTTTAAATTTCACTATGATAAAGTGTTGTTGACAATTGGTATCGCCATAACGGCGTCCAAGTTTCATCGTTGTAGTTATTCCATGCTACCATTGTATGATGTAATTTGCATTTGTTTTGCTGCGCCCGTTGCCGGCTTCGGTTTTGAGCTGATTACAAATCCTATACTGCCGGTATTATAGGTGAATTTTGATTCGATTTTATTGCATTTCGTTGTTGTATCTTGTGGCAATTATGGATGTTATGGTTGTCGCTGAGTTTAAACTTTTGAAATTTGATTTTCATTGATAAGTCCACTTATTGGCTTTAATTTATGATTACTGCTGTCACCAAGATAATTTTGATTCAATTACCTCTTGCTGTTATTTTTGTTATGTCCACTGACTGTACTCGGCAGTTCATGCATTGTTGTTGTTTGATTTTGTTCCGCTGTTGCATTAGGATATTTGTTTCTGTTTCGATACGTTACTGAGTTGTAAACTTTGTTTGCGGTTTATATTCTGTTCCATTTGAATGGTATGCTGCTATGAATTGTTGTTATCCATGCTGGTAACTATTTGGAATTGCGTCTGTGCTATTTGATGATTATTATGTGCGTAAACTTCAATTATCAATTGATTCCCATTTTTGTCGTCGCAATCTTTATTGCATGAGCATTCGACTTTTTGTGTGTGTGCACTATTTGAAAATTTGATTGACAACATCATGATTCTCTTTAAAAAACAAGCATGTTTGACTTTAATTTTGTGAAAATTGGTTAAGTTTTGAGGAAGTTTGAATTAAATCGTTTTCATGATTTCCATCATTTGGCCCAGGAATTACGCCTTGTTAGGTATATATTCAACTGGGGTGGCTTGATACAATGGATGTATCGCCATCCCAGTGGTTATTGCCTTGCCTTTAAGAACTTGACATGCCATGTGATCCTGTGTTCGACCCTCTACGAGGGCATTTTTTTGCACATTTTATGTTTTTTTATGCTTTTTAATATTATAATATCTTTGTACATTAAATTTCGTAACCTTGAAATGGTGGAGTTGGTGGTGTTTTGTGTCTGTGACCCCAAGGTCTTGAGTTCAAGCCTTTGGGTGAAACTTTTTTTTTTATTTTAACCACTTGTTCATTTAAGTTTTATTTAATTTTCAAATTAACATAATTTCTTCATTTTTAAATGATTCTTTTTGCCAAATTCTTGTATTAATGTATATTTTCATATGATGTTCAAAGAATTCTAACATTCTCATTTTAGAAACACTTTATGTTATGAGAAAATTGTAATTCATTTTAGGGTTTTCACCCTCCTATCTCTCATTCCTTCATTTTCAAAACTTTGATTTTATTCCTCTTTGAGTTTTATTTGAATATGACATGAACTTGGTTTATTAGCTCCCTTGTGCATTTAAGTTTGAATTTCACTTTGTCTAATTAGGTAAGACTCGACACGTGTATCATCAAAATCTCGATTCGATAGACCTACTTAGTCCAACTAGGTAACATTGGACATACGGGTCGTCGGAATTCAGACTATTAAGTCGTACGTGGTCTCGCTAGGTCATACTTGTGTCGCAACCAAGTTCCAGGTTCGGGAGTCAGTTACGTAAGGGGAAGGTATTAGCACCCCTCACGTCCGTTGTACTCAATGGGAACCTCTTAGGGTATTTGTGATGAGCGTTGTCTAGGTTTGGTTGTGAATAAAATGAAGGCCTTGTCTGGGTAATCTTGTGAGTGAATGGTTACGAGCTAGAAGAGCAGCTTTTGTCGGTTTGTGTCTTGTGTGTAACGGTCCACTGAAGGTGTAGGTGCGTGTCGCGTTTGTACAGTTTGTGAAAAAACAAATTGGTGTGTAACGGCTTGTACGAGTGGAAGGGAGTCGCGAGACTTGCGTGATATTTTCTTTTTGTCATCTTGTAGCTTGAGTGTTGGCCTGTGACCTACTGCTGATGTTTTTACGGCTAAAACCAAGCATTGGGGCCTGCGAATATCACTAGTTACCAATTTGCTTGTAGTTTCTAGTAATGGGCCTTTGTGGTACTATATCTAATGGTTGACAAAATTGTATATATTTTCTTTTTATAACAATGTAATGAAATGGGCTTTAAGAACAAATCAATGTGTATTGGCCTTCCTTTTTTCTTTTTGGCGTACACGGACCTCTCCTTGTATAGGTGGACTTGTAAATAGTGGACATAAAATGCTAATTGCACCTTCCAAATTTATTTGAATCAAAACTCCGAGAAATAACATCATACAACAATTCCGCTCCTAAAAAGATCTTGAATAAATAAGGGGAATTAAATTCTCCTTTGAATCATTATCCAACAATGGGAAACATAGAATCTAGGAACAAGAGCCATGTGCATCAAAATCGAATATTTTGCAACTTAATATCATCATATGAACCTGAATTTTGCACAACAATTCTAACACAAAACATTGTAATTCGACACAAGTTGATAACCTGATCCACTTGAAAAATGAATTTTCTTGACCTAAACCCCAACTGCAACGTCACATATACCCCATCTGACTCGATGCACTTTGAACACAAGCTCGAATAATAAGTAGAGGCAACATATAATTTCTGGGGTTTTTGACTAACTATCAGTGGACGGTGTCGCACCTCGAAAAATCACGGAGACATTTCAGAGAAACGACCCTCGCGCGAAAGGCGCGGAAATGCGGTTCGACAGAGTCGCCACCGAACTTTATTTTTCTCGAATAAACGGGGGAGGAAAATATCGAGAAAACCTCTTGAAACGAAAGGGATAGGAATAGGGCTATCGCAACCATGTTCCGGGTTCGGGAGTCGGTTACGTGAGGGGAAGGTATTAGCACCCCTCACGTCCGTCGTACTCGACGGGAACCTCTTAAGGTAATTATGGGGAGTGTTGTTTAAGTTTACTTGTTTTCTTCTCGTTGTTAAAGGTAGAATTGGTAGGGTAAAAGGTTAAAGACGCAAAGGAGAGATGGGTGATTAGAGGATAGAGTGCTCGCCAAGGATTGGGGCCCTTGTGCCTACGTATGCTCATTCGGACAAGAATGAGAAATCAGAGCGTCGTAGTTCGACTACGGGAAAAGAATGGGGGAAAATGGAAGATGGATAGAAGTGTGGAATGGGGGAGAAAAAGTGGAAGTGTGCTCGCCAGGATCATCGCGATCTTGTGCCTACGTATCTTACATTCGGACGAGAATGTAGAATCAGAGCAGTCGTAGTTCGTGGGGACGACCACGAAAAGACGAGGTTTGAAAAGGGTTGAAGTTTGAGAAAGAGATGAAAGAGTGACTGACAAGCAAACCAAGGGCGCGCCTCAAGAGCTTGTCACTCGAGAATTCAAGGAATGCGAGATTCCAAGAACTCAGTTCTTTTGGGAATTGGGTTGAATAGATTGAAGATAAAAGTTGGATGTTTTGAAATTGAAAGAATGAACTAATAAAAACTCAAGGGCGCGCCTCGAGAGTTACTCATTCGAATATTCAAAGAATGCTAGATTCTGAGAATATCCCTCTTTCAAAAGTTTTAAAAAATGTTTGTGAAAGGATCGAATCGAAAAATGGCATGCGAGGCCAAAGGAAGTTGGTTTGAAAATGGCTCGACGATGCATCGAGGATTTGTTTGAAATTGAAACCGACTTGATGACGTGTCAAGGGTTAGGATTGTGAGAAACGATATTAGTCCCTGAGGGTGCCTCTAATATCGAAACCATGAGGAATTGTGAAGTGTGTGCGAAATGTGGGTTGCGAATGCGTACGAGCATTCGACTTAGGAGAATGTTTGAAAACGATTGAGTTGAAAAAGTCGAAAGGTTGAGTGAATAACAACTCAAGAGCGTGCCTCGAGAATTATTCACTCGAAGATTCAAGGAATGCTAGATTCCAAGAACCTCCTTTTTTCAGAGTTTTAATCGATAAAATGTTTTGAAATAAAATGGATTGAATCGAGAGTATGAAAAGAATTTGCGGTACGAGAGGTGAGAACACGAGATTGAATTTGAAATGACAATTATTTAGTAAATGAGACGTCGGCCTCACAACTAATTAATCAGAGCATTATCAAGATGCTAGATCTCGACAACACCTTTTTTCATTTGATTTATGTCTGAATGAACAACGGAAATATCACACAGAATGCTAAATTCCTATAATATTTCTTTGTCCAAAATAGTGTATTTAAAAAAATGAAAAGTCAAATAATACATTACTTAAGGTGTACACCTCAATAATGATTGTCCAAAAATGCTAAATTTCAAAGATTCAATAAAATGAATAAAAAAGAAATGAAAAAAAATGAAATAGAAAAATGGATTAGTCTCGAAAAACTCATCATCTATCAATATTTTGACCGATAATAATTCCTAAAAAAAAATTGATGTTGACTAAAATGAGTAAGAATCGAATAAAAATGAATAGAAATCGATAAAAATTGAAAAATGAAAAAAAAAAAAAGCAAGTTGGTCTCAGGTTTGTTATTGTTTATCAATAATTTGACAAAACTATAACTTGGAGTATCGTCATCGACCAAAAGATAAAATGCCCAAAAATAAATAAGAAATAATATCTACCTTCTAACAATATAATAAAATCCTCCAAAAGAAACTAAAATATAAAATAAATTAAAGTTAGAAATATTCATATAAAAACTAATAATAAAAAAAACTAAAATATTTACAAATTCTTTAAAACAGGGGGTGCAGATTCCAAGGGGAAGGGTGATTTAAATAAAAAGAGGGTCGTCTGGGCTTAAAAGCCCATCACCTCGGAAAGCTGCCATCTTAAACGAGTGTAAAAAGAACTTCAATGGGCCTTAAGCCCATGCACAATACAAATGGCTAAAGCAGCCAGGGATGTCAAACGGATCAAAAACCCACCACTTCACCAAAGGAAAATCCGTTTAGTAGAGAAAATGAGTTGGGTGCTGGTTAATACGCTTCATCTACCCAAATCGAAAAGCAGCTACATCCATGGCGTATGAACACGAGATAACGCCTCGCTTCAACCCTCTCAATTGTCTCACTCAACTTCTTGCTCTGATCTTGATCTATACCTCACTGCGGTCTTAAATCCTCTCACTTCTCTTTCTAATTTTCTTCAAATTTTGTATGGTTCAGTAAATGGGTTGGCTATGGGTTTTGTTGGTTCGAAACTTTGGGGAGTTGAGGTATTGAGTGGGCATGGTTGTTTCAGACGGATGGTTTGAAGGAAGATTATGGATTGAGGCGAGTTTCGAAAGCGATTTGAGTGGGTGTTTAAAATGAGAAATTTAATGGGGTCGCACTGGTGATTGAAAAGAGTTTGAGAGATTTGCGATGACGGGGTTCGCGAGTGGCTTGGGAGAGAGATGTAGGCTGGAGATTTTGATGATGGGTTTGGGGGTTTCAACGATGGAGGTTTGAAGGGTTTTGTTGTAGTTGGCGAAGAGGAAATTTGAGGGTGAGGAAGAAAGGTAAGCGGGTTTTGATGATTTTTCAGAAACAGATTTGGCTTTTAGAAAACTCTTTATTTTTCTCCCTATTTCATTTTTTTTTGGGTTTGGAGAAGGGGTTTTGAGACAGGGGTTTTGAGATAAGGGTTAACATTAGGATGTGATTTACGGTTGGTATTTGAAGAAGAAACCAGAGGAAGTTGTATGAAGGTATAATGTTTGGGATTTGTAGCTGATGAAGAGTGAAAGGGTTTCCACGCTAAGAAGGTGGCGGCTAGGTTTTTTCTCCTCTTTTTTTCTCAGATTTGATCCTCTTATTTATAGGAACACTTGAGAGTGACTGGTACGTGTTCAAGGGAAAAAATGCTGAAGAATATTCCTCTCCCACATGTGTGAGATTTTCAGGGAATTTCAGAGGAAAACCAAGTTGGGTTATGGGATGAATATCAAAACCGTTAGAAAAGATTTGAGGGGATTTTGTGGGGACCAGAGGTACCAATTTGTCTTTATCATGAGCTGGCAAATTTGTA
The DNA here is from genome assembly GCA_963859935.3 of Lathyrus sativus. NCBI lineage: Eukaryota > Viridiplantae > Streptophyta > Magnoliopsida > Fabales > Fabaceae > Lathyrus > Lathyrus sativus. The sequence continues at coordinate 60,290,605 of OZ012738.1, read as the reverse complement.
AGTTTTCTACAACCAATTCATTATTTCACTGTGATGACTGAGTTTTTTTCTTGTCTTATGTTGACTGCTTTCATGTATGGTAACTCTGGTAATCATAATTTTTAACATTGGTTAATAGATCTTTATGAGCTGATTATCCCTTTTATTTCATGTATATTCTGCATACATCTGATCCTTGTATTGAGGCCTAGCTTGAGAGGGATTATAAGGTAAAGGTGGAGACATGAGGGGCTATAGCATTGGTGACGTCTTTTCTTAGCTCTCTCAGAGAAAACATCGTGAAAATGGGCCTGCGTTTGGAGCGAGTTTGCACATTGAACATTGCTCAGAGGTATATGTCATGTTTTGTATTTTAAACAACATTGACTCAAATGCAACACCATAACTGGTTTTCTTGTCTAGTCATGTAGGTAGTGACCTTTGGAAAGGAGAAAGAAATTTCGAAGCATGACGGTAATTATAACAGCGAGATGAATATTAGGTGACACGTGCTGCAACAATTTTTTTTTAGAGAAAACTTCTGATTTTCAATCAATTTTCTTTGAACTTGCTGTTTCAGACACCTCTGCTAACTGGTTTGTGTCTCCATGGCAATTGTTTCATTTTGTAGGTTATTAACTTTATATATCTCTGTACTGGTCCGTGAGGGAGATTATGTTGTCAAAACATGTGCCTTGAAGTGATCATTCAACCTGTGTTCGTCTTGGGAACAAAGTTAGCTTATGGAGGCACTCGATCCTACCTACTCTGTAGCTGGCGAAATAAGAGAGTTTTGGTGGGAATGGCTTCGCTCGAGAATGAATCAAGGTCGATGCTTCATTTGGGAAACTTCTTGGAGTTATGAGTTTCAACATGTTATTTCATCTTCCTTGCTGAGCTTCTCACTGATCTTCTTCGTCCTTTTTTTGTTGAAGTGGTTGTTATTGACTCAGGAATAATATACCGCCTATTGGATTCTTGCTCGTTCAACTAATGATTCATGACATACTCCCCAACGGTAAGTCTTGTAAAGATATCCATAATCTTCTGCAAGAAAAACCGGTTTGATGTATACCTCATCGGAAACAGATTTTCCTCTCAAAATGTGAGTTGTATGCTCCGTTTTAGATAGCAGCTATAGTTAATACACGCGAACCTTGATATTCTGTATGTTTTGGTATGATAACCTTGCCCCGACAGAAATATCTTAGCATGTATAGTTGGACATTCCTCTTGCTGTTCATTCTGTAGATACTTGAATAATTATTTCCACTCTACTAATCCTGTTTCTCATTTCTTCTCTTTCTCCAAGTAGCCAATACTCCTTGATACGACAACGTTTTCGCAATGACATGATTAATTTAAGTCGAGGGGCTGGAATTCTCTTCGGTAATCATCCTGTAGCCTCACTAACTCAAAACTTTCTTGTCACATTATGCTCTTGACACTCTTTCAATTCTTATTTTACGTACGCATGCAACTAGCGCATGGTTGGCTCAAAGGAACAATTTGGCATGCTGAGAATTCTGGGCTCATGTGACAACAGTATTATTGACTTCTTCAATTCATATGCTGCAACACATAAGGCAAGCATAATTTTAGCAGAGGTAGTTATTAAATCATTTGTGGTATCTCTTGTTGTGTTTGTTTTCCCATAACTCAGTCACTTTGAACTTCTGCAGGTTCCAGTTATAGGATGTAGGCGTGAGAAGCTTGGAGGTGGTTAAAGGTATCGGCAAGGTTATGAATCGGCTTGGACATCTTCTTGGTAATGCCATTACTTCTGAGTCCCGACATTCTCCTTATTGGTTTCTTGTTGTTATTGAGAGATAGAACTCTTGGGATTTCCTAATGCGTTGTCTTGGTTCCTCGCAAACAAACCAATGGTCAAACGGAGCTAAGCCGGAGCCTTCCAAACGTGAAGAAATACTGAAGTGTAGGATAGCATTTTCTGAGTGAAGTCTGTTAGGGGCTAGTTTTGAGATTTTGTTAACAGAATATCAAGAAAAACCTTGTTACTTTCTCTTGTAATTTTCTGTCATAGCCTCGATTTACTTTTTCTGCCATAGTATACTACAACGTGACCATCCATATTATTATGGCAAAATTGAATTGAACTAAAGCAGTAAACTGCAGATTACAAAAATCAGTTTTTTTTTTGAATTAGAAAAACTATTGAAATCTAGAGCATCAATTCGTGTTTCATTAGTGTGTTATAACTTCTTTAGAAAGAAGTTCATTAGGTACTGCTACCAGCTATCAAGTATGACAAGACTTCTTTCCCAAATCGTTGTAAACAGTTGCAAGATGTTGATGAATTGCCACCACATGACCTGAAGTTAATACACCTATGGCTTGAAGCTAAACTCCATAAATTTGGCCTTTGTAATACTCAGAACAAAATTGTAGAAATATGGTCCTGAAATTTGTAAGCTAAATCTAAGTTTGTCACAAACTGATTTAGAATCCAAACATAGCTCGATGCTTGTAATCAATTCGAACAAAGCTTGAGGCCAAAATTGACCGCGTCTAGAAGTAAGTACCATTGAACAGCTTGAATCAAGTGCATGTCATAACGAGCAGTTTGTAGTGAAGCTTAAACGATGTATTTGATGTTATTGACCATATCATATCTGTCTGATCGTGAGAACGAGGACGGACATGAGTTTGGGTATAAGGGTCTGGAGGCGCGCTCTTCCCACAAGCATCCAACATAAATTGTTAGGGGTTATAACCATAATGTGTACACACATGGTCTTTATAAACGAAATCTTAGAGAATCATGGCTAGCAGTCACGAAGCAGTAAAACGTTCATTAAATACCGAAGTAGGACAAATTTGGGGTATGACAGACGGATGTACAAATGAAATTATACAAGGTATGACAAATTTAGGGTATGGCAACTTGACATGTGGATCGTCAAAATCATAATTAAAAAACACTTTTGACATTTGGTGAAAATTTTAATTAAAAAAAGATACAAACAAAAATACAAGACATAAATTAATTAAAATGTAATTAATAGGTGAAAAATTTAATTAAAAAAAGATACAAACAAAAATACAAGACATAAATTAATTAAAATGTAATTAATAAAAAATAATAAGTTGAATTGCAAGGCACAAGGTTTGAACACAGTACCCCTTGGTTTTTAAAGATCACTTTTATCATTGTGCTAATGTATCAGTTCATAATATTTATGTCTAATATAATATATATTTACATTAAACCTTGACACAGTAAGACCTACATAGACCCACCATCTAAATTATATCCAACTTCCCCTATTTTTATGGAAAGAGTAACTTGTTATTAGAATATGTTACGGCAACTAATTGAACTCGTCACACAACACCTTCCCATCTCCCTTATTTTTCTGCGAATCATTGAAACCATCACTACTTTCTTTTTCTTATAAAATCCTTAGGTTTCAAAGTTAAAGAAACACAAACTATCTCTTTCTGCTCTTTTCCTGTATTGACATACACACTACAAGAAAAGATAAAGATATGACTATTAATGGTGCTAGTAAGGAAACTTTACCTCACACAAATCAAAGAGCTGCAATAGATGAGGTAATCCTTATCTCTTGTTACCTTCTACTCATCAATTTCTGATTTTACTTTTTTTATTTTCATTTTCTAACACGTTAACACTTATATGCTGCTTTTACTACCCAGATTCACTCTCAATTTTTAAGCGAAATGCTTACTATTTTGCATGGTTTGAGATCCTCTGTTGGTGATGCCATAAACCGTCTTCAGGTATACATTTGTTGTATTTTGTTTTTTCATTCAAAATTTTCTAATTTCACATTTTTAATTGTCCTTTATAAAAATAAATCATTCAGGTTCATGAATCTCATATTACTGAGTTACATACCATGGCTAACATCATGTTGAGCAAACTTGTCATCATAGAGACCAAGTTGGATAAGCCAACAAAAGCCTATGATTCAGATTTGAGTCAGAGTCCTGGACCACGGTCTAAAAGATGCAGAACTCCAATTTTAAAACAAAAACATGTTGCTAAGTCGCCATTTAACCGTTCAAAATATTCGTGGGAAGATAATGTTGATAACATTATCTTGATCACATCAGATGATGACACAAACAACAAAGTTGACAACAACATTAAGCATTCATTTATGCCTAACTTAACAAGCAAGGTATAAAATCAATTTATAATGAATTTATGTTTAATTGATTATTTTTGCTGTAACCATTATTAAATTTGTCATAGATGAAACACAAATTGTCTCCGATAAGGAATCAAGCAACAACATCAAAGAAATTGTCCTTCACACCTTTACCGAGAGCAACAACATCAAGGAGATTGCCCTTCACATCTTTATCCAATGAGAGAAAATTAAAAGTTCCAAAATTAGAGACTAAAGAAGATAAGATAATATCTAAGGTGAGCATCAATCAACTATATTTTTATATATTTTATTTGGTTACTTTGGATATCTAATCAATTACTTATTAACAGTTGTTGAGACCAACTTCGTAACCACCCAAGAAATGAAACTCCAACCTATAGAAGAACATGTTTCATATTATGTTTTTCATGCTAAGAATGATCCCATGTATTATTTTTGAAAAAGTAGTCATTTTTTAATTCTACGGTAACATGTAATGACATCAACCTATATATATAATTTTCTTATGCATTCAGTGAAGAATTGTTCAAGATTGAGACTCTAACATGCTTAAGAAATAATTTTCAAACTCTATGTCCGAGAAGGATAATTGACACTGAGGTACTTTAAATGATTGCAGCCTTATCAAACTTTTAAAATAAGTATTTGCATTCATGAGATAATTTTTTTAATTGATTGCAGATCATTCACATTATGTCTCTTAAGACAACTTGGATTGAGAGGAATGTTGCATTCCCGTCTATATGGTCACTTCCCCCATCGTTTGTGGTATGTATTCGTTAATGAAAATAAATTAACATATATATGCTTATTTATGGTGTGAAAAATAGTTTTTAAAATAATTCTTTTCATACATATGTTTGGTAGAGAGACGTATATCGTGATACAACAATTGAAGACACGGTTAGTAAGTATGCAAAGAATTGGATGCCCCATTTTGAGAATCTAAAGCATGTATGAGTTTAGTATTATAAAGTATTAAATTTACCGTATATATACTGTAAATCTATTTGACTTTCTTACCCGTACTTTAATTTTTTTAGATTTATCTACCAATTGAAGATTGTGTTGGCAATTGGTTTCTGATGGTTGCCTTTGTCCAAGACCAAATTTTGTATCATCTAGATCTGGGCTTTGAAAAAAGAACTATAATCCCTAGACAAGAGACCATTAAAGAAATGGTAAAGTACTTGTGATGATTTATATTTGAATATTTCACTAATCTATTACCTTATAATGTTTACCGATTGAATTTTTGCAGTGGCAAGTTATCACTCAAATGGTGCAAATTATGGTGCAAACTAACTATTTTCCTCCCAACTTTCTATTTGAAGCACAACACTTAGATAATTGGGATATGGCTGAGTTCGTAGGACTTGTTTCAGAAGGATTTTGGTACTACAATATTTAATTCATTTTAACCATTGTGTATTCATTTCCATATATAAAACACCTTTCAATCATATGTGATAATTGTTCATTTTGAATAAGTAGCCAACACTCCGCAGTGTGGGTTTTACAATGGCTAGCAATGGGTTCGTCGTTTACACCAAACCTTCATGTCATGGTGGGTATCTTTAAGAGATAACATGGTCAACTAACTTTTGAATATTAAATATTTGCCTTGGTGCTAATATTATTAATTAATTTTGGCAGATGAATGAAGATGTTGTTAGAATGAAGGTGGCGATTGATTTGCTGCTAGGTGACCACAATGAACATAAAGAGATCTTGATGGACAAGGCTAAAAAAGCTTGGCACACTGAATGATGACTAGACATCAAAAAAATTCAGTTAGTTTTCTTTAGAACATTGTAGGCATGTCTACAATGGCCGCTTGCATTAGAATCAAGTTAATCCGTAGGAAATTTCCCTTTTTACTATGCTTTTTTAATTACTTTTGTTAGATTTTTTTTATTGCATCACTGCACTCTTTTTTCCTTCAATGTACTTTAATCCCTTTGAGATTTTCTGATAAGGTTTTTAACGAGGCGGTGATTTTTCTTCTTTTTTCTTATTATACAATTTTGATAATTCAATTAAATTCATAAACTTACTATTCATTGTTGAGTTATAACACCTTAGGATATCTGTTATGAGAATGTTGTGATTGACAAGATTTTAGCAGTATATTCTGAGATGATACTTGATTAGAGCAATGATTAATTTTAAAGGTAATATTTATCAGGTTCTATATGGCACTTTTTATTGCAGTGGAGGAATTTTGTTGTCACTGGTTTTGTTCTGGTTGTGGGGAGGTTCTGGTTGTGGGGAGTTTCATGTGGTTGAATGTCACTGATGAGTACCACATCAAAGAAATGATTCTTATAGTTAATACTTTGAGGTTTTGAGTGAAAATATGATTATATTTCCTCTTTAATAGATTGCTTGATGTCTTACAATCATATACTCCAACATCCCTTTTCTCATAAGAAAGATAAACATGTCGACAACAATGTGTGATTGGTGTTTGACTTTAGTTTGGAACAGACCAATTATCATTGTCTTGTAGTTTTTGAAAGGTTGTTGTATTCAATTCCCACATTTTGGATAAGTCTATTTTGAAACTTGATATGCTTTGGTTCTGTCAAGCCTTTTCTTTGGGTTCAAATTTGCCAACGTCTGTGGGCTATAGGTATTTTTGATTGACTGTTATGGTCATGTTACATTGAAATAATTCAATCAATTACTGTCAAAGCATGGGATGATCAATATTGCCTCATTTGTGAACATGGCTGCCATCTCTGTGTATGATGATGTTTTATTTTTTAAAGCCTGTCAAGTTTGTTCTCTTGTAAGGAATTCTCAGTTGATGGTTTGATCCTATCCATGTCATGATTGCTACCAGTTTGAGTTTGAACTCTGAATTTACATGTTGCTGTGGAAACCCTTGGCCTGGTATTCAAACACGATGCATAGGGGTGCTCAATTCAGTTTTGATGTTGTTATTTTGGTTGAACCATGTCTGTTTGTCTTGTGTGTCACCAACTATTTTAAGCATAAAAGGTACCTTTACTATATGTTTCCCTTGTATCTTGTGAGTCATGATTGAAAGACTGCTTTTGAGTCAAGTTGTTTATCATCATGTTTGGATTACACATGCCAATATATCATTTGCCTTCCTGTTTTTAAGGCTTACTGTCATGATCTGGACAGTCCTCCAGATTTTGATTTCTTTATCAAACAGGTTTGTTTTAGAGATTCTTGAATGTCTAGCATTTGGTGCATTAGCTCGACTGAGTTTTTTTTGTCTGATCATTATGTTTTGGTTGTTCAAATCATGTTCTTTAGCAACTCATGTGCCAAATTCCTATCACATTGTCTTTTGATTTAGATTTCTGTTGGAACTTGATCTAGTACATATTTGACACTTGTGAACATTTGAAAATCAGCCTGCTTACATTTACTTTGTCCATTGACTCAAGAAATGCATCCCAAGCTTTATCTTGCTTGACCAATCGTGTCTTGAGCTGTGTGCATCATTTTAAATTATGGTTGATACCATGCTCTTCCTCATGAAAAATCAAGTGGTTTTGACTTTAATTTCATCAAAATTGTTTGAGATTTGAAGGAATTAGAACTAAACCGTTTATGCTCTTCCTCATGAATTTGCCTTGAACTTGCCCAGAAAATGTGCCTTGTTCGGCTGACCTGGGTCTTTCATCTCCACCGAGTGATGGAAAATATTTATCGAAAACAGCTTTGTGATAACTACTACTGATACTACCACCAGAAAATGCATCACTGCCATTGCTCTGGTTAAAGTTGCCAGCAGATTTAGTATCTACAGCCCCTCGGTGTTCACCATTCTATTGTAATAATTGTACATGGTCAACTTGTTGCATCAGGTTTCTAGTGCTGCTACCCCATCATCTCCTAAGTGTTGTATGAGATTTCACGTGAACCATGGTTTTCCACAAGTTCGGAAATCAACTTCTGGATCAGTGTTTGCTTGAGATATGCCTTGGCAGGCCGAAACCAATCTGTATTGAGCTGGAAAATACAAGCTATGTCAGGCCAAATCCATATAAGAAGCCATACAAATCAATACTAAATTTGTTAGTGTTACCCTATAGCGTGTAGATATAAAACAACTAGGCAAGGAACTACAACATATTAAAAAATTAAAAACCAGGAAATGAAATAGTTATACACTTGTACTCAATCACTTGTTTAGATCATGGGAGACTTTGATCGAATCATATTGTGCTGCCGTAATTTTAATATAAACTATACTTCGCATTTTCAACAAAATCACATTACCTCTATGATTTCGTCAAACTCCTTCCCTTTTAAATATGCAACTTAGTTTATTTGTTAAAGTTATTTAGGATATTAAAAGTATGGTTTCTTGAATATTTTTTCCTTTCCTTTAGTTTTGAATAAAACGTCAATATTTTTCTACAGATTAATTGTTGACTATACAGTATAAGTTTTTGTATATATATTATACTTTTCTTTTTCTTGAAGGAAGTTGGAACAAAAGGCATATACAAAAGACGTGAAAGGAATGTAAACCTATATCAACAGCATGTGCAAGTCACTTCCAGATTTTGAAATAATTGTCATGACTAACTGAAGACACCAACCCAGTAAAATTGGATACTGCCAAGGCAGATACAAGCTTGTCGTGTCCGCGCAGAAACATTACATTTCTCGCTATATAATCCCACAGCATAAGAGTCTGAATTAAAAAGAAAGATAATGAATGCTGATTATCACACACTCTAGGGTAAAGAAACTAGGTCTTGGTGATACCAAAATTCCAGAGAGCCCAGCTCTTTATATTACGAGTATTGATGCAGGTCTATTCGTATATTAGAGAGAGTGGATCAATATATCCAGTGGGTAGGGCAGTATCATAAGATATTCAACGCGCTCGTTATGAATCATTTATAAATTGAAATGGCATCTGCCTACAGTGGATATCAGTTTTATCTAACTGCATATATGGATTTCCATGGACGAATCTATCGATCAGGTGTGTTGCATTTTCACGAACGTGATTTGGTTTGAAGTCTTATAGTTTTTAGTGAACAATTAACTCCTAAAAAAATATCTAAATCATATATATATGTGAATCAGTATTAAAACCATCTGTTGCATTTCATTTCCATAAGCATATAAATTATGAATTTGCTACCCTTTGGTATGATAATACAATTATTAATTTGGATGATAGTGATATCAACAATTATGCGATTAAGGCTAAAAACCCTTTTCAGTTCACAAACAAGGTAATATCTATCGAAGTAAATAACAACTATAATAGAATTAGACTAGATCAATTACCTATAACCCAATATGCATCTACCTCTGCATATCAGATAATGAGTTATTATACATTAAATACACATTTAGCTGAACATACTAATTTAATTGAATATTATCAAAATGAACCTCTAATCAAAGATATTTACAGTAGTAGTCTTTTACAACTCAAGGATTACTTACCTAAACATTTGGATAAAAATATATGTGATATAGTTCTTAGTCAAAATCATATGCCTTTAACTCGTAATTTAATTAAAGGTATAGTAATGCCTTTGATATATGGTAAGACTCAAATTAGCATAGCTGATGATTTATATAAACATTATAAATCTGTATTAACAAAAAAAGGAATGTTTAAGTTTAGCTGCTAGTATCATTGATTACTTTAATTCTACTTTTCCGGGAATAAGAAATCTAATGAATTTAATCTGCAATATAGGATGACAACAGACAACTTACCACGTCGTGGCCAAGGACCAGAACATGATGAATAGGATGAAAAACACAGCTCTGGAATTTGTCATCAGACCTAGCTGTATTCAGTTCATGAATACACAACTCACTGCCATTGGCATAAAAAATGTCATTAGTCCTATATTTGAAATAAATCATGAGTCCCGACTCCATTAAATTATCTCATCTTCAAAAAAAAGCATAGATTCCAAGTCTAATTCAAGTCATGAGTCATGACTAAAGTAAATTATCTCATCATCCTGTTGCACCCTAATTTTTGACCGTAGGATCCTACCTCTTTTTGCGTTTTTTATATTATCATTCAACTTTATTTTAATATTTAATATTTATGCGACTAACCAATTTGTGCAGACACAGTAATGTCGAGTGGAGATAGCGTTCATTCTCGCGATCAACCATCCACACATGATTAACTTTTCCAACCATTTCATTTGTGAAGCTAGTGGTGATGAAGCATTATTGGAATCACACGTTCTCATCATTACGACACCTTAATTAGTACAAAGCAAGTCTTCTTCAAGGTTTCTCAAAGGATCCACGCCATCGATTTCCAGAATTATTTATTCATGCAGAGATGTCATTTGAAGATCCATATTTTGAGCTCCATTTAACTAAGGAGCTATATTTCACGCTACATAAGGAAAAGAGTCGTAAAAAGCTCATCATTCAAATGCAAGAGGTCACAGAATTTCAGTTCAAAGAAGGCAAAGATGATTCTATATTTTGAGCTTTACGACATTCGAAATCATTACAGAGAATGGTGGCAAGATTATTTACGAGGATACTATCGTGAAGTTGAGAAATGCGGCCGTTATGTGTTACTTTGTCCCTAAATCTTCTTCAAAGGATGGACATGGTTTTATTTACCGGCTAATCCTAAGTGTGACATGCTGAAGTTACGTTTTCTCTAAAGATATCCAACATGCCGCTTAATTTTCTTCAATTTGAATAAGTCTTTCAAAATATAAGTCTAGTTTGAGGCACCAAGCCCTAATTCAATTAACATCCAGAATTAGAATGGCATTCAATTTTGATGAACAACACGGTATTTATCATTTGGGTGACAAGGTAGTCTGTTACAAGCTGAAAGGACCGCGTATATTGAATAATATCCCTCAGTCCATTCCATGACTATTCCTACAAACTATTACAAGGGGCTCTTAACAACTATTGCAAAAAAAAAATCCAAACTTCCTACAAGCTTAGATAAATTATTTCTAGCTACGATGTTCAAGCACACTACTACTGCCAAGACTTTGCTTTTTTACGACACGGACGCTTCGACCATCCACTATGCTGGAACTCCAAGTGAGGCTAACAGAGAAATATTCAGTAGGATTTCTACATTTTGACTCCACTTATGCCATGAACGGTTACGCCAAGCCATGATATGCACTGGGTGTCGTCGAATAACCTTGTTATCGACAAATTCGTCGTAGCCCTATAATGCATCCTCATTGCTCGTATCTTGCGCAAACCAGCGGAGCTGTCTCACCGAAACCTGTCAAAAGAATCCAAGTTACAACCAAAGTTCAGCATGGTTAACACAATCCCAAGAAGAGTTGTGAGCCTACACACCTGCAGAAAGATGTCTGCAAACGTACTCCAACCAAGGACTACCCTGTTGAGGCCTGTGCATGAGATTAGTAGCTTCAGCGCAATAGAATCGGTTAATCCTGAAACTGAATTTGAGCAAACCTTCAGCACATGAAAACAGCTATTGAAAGTATAAAAATCAGGGCATTTCCGCATGTACCTCTACTTTATGTACTTCCGGTTTTGTTACATCCCCGGTTGCAGCTCCAATTTCTGAAAGCAGTTCGCACCAGAAGGAAACCAATTAACAGGATATACATAAACACATTTCGCGGTAGTTTCTACGTTGGGCCTGTCAGCTGGAACATTCAATCAAACTCGGTGTTTACAACAAATTCAAGAATAGGTGTGAAGGTATTACCTGAGCCATCAAGATACGAAGGGTATCCAAAGGAAATATATTGAATCTAAGGCAAAACTCACCAACCACGTCCACTGCAACAATTATTGTCATTAACGAAGGATTGAACCGCAGCCACAACATTACCTTCAGCCTGCAAAACGAACAAATTATTAGCAACGGTCGTGAGACATTATGGTTTGTCATGGATAAGAAAAGCTAGACAACAATTCGCATTATCCCTGACTCGAGGTGAATCACTGCTAAACTCTCATAAACACCGATAGCGGCGACAATTTATTTTGAGACATCAGTAGCAAAGTCTTCAGTATCATCTGCAGCGCCACAACTTAGTGCATCACCGTAACCTACAAACCTGCCAACGAAAAGAAGCTTTACATAAGAGCTGTGTCAAGACTGTTCCATCACTTAAGAAATCATTCAAGAATCAAGACAAGAAGCTGCATCAAAAGGAGTTCATCCAACATCGCACTTACCTACAAATTCACAACCCTCAACTCAAGTTGCTGGCTTGTTTTCCAGTTCAGAAACTCAAGGAGCATTAAATGCTTAACAGACTGCTGCAACAACTTCATCTTTGTCAGCAGGAAGTAGTTTGTCTCTTTTTAGCACACCGACTTCAGCTCCATCGTTATCTCTTTGTTTGCAACACCAACAGCTCCGGCTCTTAAAATATCCTGCAACCAAATGGAACCATCTTCAGGTCATTGGAACATTTTCAATTAGAGGCATGCTGAAGGAGAAAAAACCCTAAGGAATAGAGATTGAATTGGAAGGATGGACCTTGCGTTCAGCTTATGCACAGAGAACGATGGCAGCTATTACTTTTCATCACCAACTTTGTTTCCGTGGAAACTCTCACCAAGCAAGAATTTACTCTGGGCTGTTAACTTCTCTAGGCCCAACCCCTTCACTATTCGCACCTGCCAAGATACCAACGCAAGTTAGCAATTAAAAATAACCGTTAGAGGATATTCCTTGAGGACAGAACATTCCATTCAGAATCAAATCAATCCAATCTCAAAACCAAATCACAGAAATCGGAGATTGATTTATCATTCAATAGCTCATTACAGCAATCAGATGAATTGGGAAAGTTTTCAAATTCGGCTCATCCCAATCAGGAAACCTTAAACCGAATCCAATCAACAATCATTTATCAGTTAAGTTCATTCTAAATTTGTTTTCCACTCAAAGGCCTATATAAAGGGAAGAAAGAAGAGAAGGGACCGACGAAAAAAAATCCATAGATAACCACGATTCGAAAACCCTAAAGAAGTACCGAAAAACCCTAACTTTCGAGAAGAACTTATCTCTTCCGCTGCGAAGCTCGTAGCACCGCCTCCGTGAATCACCGTCAACCGCTGCGAAGCTCGTAGCACCGTCATCCACCGCCTCCGCGAATCACCGCCACCGCCGCGATCCTCCACTGCCGGTAACGCCCTATTCCTTTTCATGATCTTGAACTATTGATGTTGCTCGTTTTGATTTCAGGTACGAAATATGGAAGGAATCGAAGATTGTTATGATCTGAGATGAAAAGGGGAGAAAGTCGCAGAGAGGGAGCGATTTGGGAGGGAGAAGGCATAGCGATGGTGATTTGGGGATTTCCGGGAATTAGTTTTTGCCTTTTATTTTATTTAATTGTAATGTAATGATTATCCCCCTAACATCACACTAACACCACGTTAACACCACTAACATCACACTAATCACGCCTTTTTCTAATTAATTAATTAACTAATCCTTTTTTAATAACTAACAATTCTGTTTTAAATTTTTTTTTTATTAATCTTTTCTCATAATAATGCTTAAACCATTAAATTAACTGCTCTCTTTAATATTAATAATAATCTTTTAAAAACTCCAAACCCTTTTTTTTATCTCACAAAAAAAACGAATTTTATACACTTCTAGCCAATTTAGATTACTTATAATTAAACCCAAAAAATAACAACCTTTTTTAAAATTAAGCTGGTATCAAGAAAAAAACCTTTTATTAAGAAAATAATAAAATAAAAACTACTTCGTCAGTATCTTAGGACCTTTTTATCTAAAATAAATTAAAGCAATTCACCTCTTAAAATATTTTTCCATTAAATGAATACTACTTTTTCTTAAAAAATAAATTAATCTCCCCTTTAAACAATATTAACTTTTCTTAAAAATAAACTCCGCCTCCTCCAAAATCAACTCACATCTAAAACCTTTCCTTTAATGATTAAAATAGATCAACTTCTTTTAAAGATCAATTCCATTCAACAAAGCCAACTTCAATTTTTTATAATCCAATTAGAATCAATCTTGACTAAAAATAATTAACTTCGCATAAAAAAATCAATCGCGCACATTCACGACACTCACACATGCACTTACACCATAGCGCTTCCATGCGTATTTACATTTATCTTTATCTGCTTTATCTTAGTCACAAAGCACACACACTCACCTAGCGCTTTCCTGCGTTCATGTATGGTTTACCTTTCTGCAATTTACATTATCGCAATTCATTTACATTATTATATTTACTCTCATGCATCGCATTCCGTCCAAGGGAAAAACCTACACATAATTCAACGTTGTGTGTAGTTGCACATCATAAGCATCATATTCCCCTCGATCCTTGAGTCCATTCAAGTTGATCGCTTAGGATAGGACCTACCCCATAGGAAGGACCTTAATCTTCACAACATAGAAACAAACAATCAAACACAATACAAACTTTTCAAACACATTTAGAGAAAAGATGTTAATCATCTTAAGTGAGATATAATCTCCACCCCCACAACAATACAATCAAACATGTAGGGACTTTGCCTTAAGAACAACAAAGGCATGCTTGGCGACCATCCAAGTATGTAAGACCTTTTCTTAAGACGATGCAAAGACCATTTCCTACAATCTCCCTTGCATTGTGGCGGTTATCTCTCCCTTAAAATGAAGACTCGTCTCTTCTCCTAGACCCAATCAAAACAACTACCCTAAACCCGTAGGAACTTTGACCACAGTCAAAGAGCTCCTCTAACCCTTTAGGGTGAACTACAACATACTCTGATTCCACTCCCGTAAGGATATGTAGGCACAAGGTGCGATACCTTATCGAGTATACTTAGATATAAACCACTAGGGTCTTTTTACCATTAAGCAGATAAACACTTAGCAGTAAACAAACATAAAACAAGAGGTTCCTGTAGAGTACTACAGAAACTTAGGATGCTAGCACCTTCCCTAAGTTTAACCGACCCCCGAACCTAAACAATCTAACCTTGCATTTGAATTGCATTGTGGGAATTTCGACCTTTATCCCTTCCTTTGGACAAATCAAAGTTCGGTTGCAAAATGAATTAAAGATTCAAACTAATCAATAGTTTGGTATCCAAATTTCACCGCGACAGAAATGGCGACTTCACTGGGGATCTTTCAGTGGGTCTCCCTATCTTGTTTTATTATTGCTTTTTTATATTTGCTTATATTTGCTTATTTGTTTACTTGTTTATTTGTCTGTATTCTTGGGTTGATACTCCTGAGTGGTGAGACAAAGTCCTACACCCGGACTTGAGAGAACTTAAGATAGGATAGTGATATGTTCAAAGAGGCTTATAGGGGGTAGAATCCCGACCAAGCTGACTTGAAAATCACGCTCAATTGAGGCCCTCTCGAAAATTGTATTGTTGAACGAGTCTTTAATCGTGAAAACATGCACTATATTCGATGTTGGAGCCTATGATATTGAGGACCGTAGTTACCTTAACCCCACTTTGGCCTTTATTAGGATGTAGTGCGGGACTATGAGGGGGTACCCCCGAAATAGTGCTACGCGATGCTACACTCAAAAGAAGTTCTCTTGAGAATGTTATTAACCCCCGAGTACTTGGGAAGTTGATAATATCCGAAAGATGGGCTAATGACTTTGGGAACCTTATTAGAACCTTATTCTACAGGTACAAACAACATTTAGTCCTTAAACCTTTGGGAAGGGTACACCTTTACTCCCTGCTCGTTGCAAACCTAGGGCATCCCTTGTTTGTTTATCTTTATTGTCCTTATGTGAATACTTGTGTTTGTTGCATTCATAAAGCATCATACCGCATTGAACTTCATGGGATTTACCTTTTGTTTATGAATATTGTAGGGTATTATGGACCCCAATAGAAGACACACTCTGAAATACACTTTTAAAAGTCCCAAGTTGGATGACCTAAAGAAGTTGGTGACCCTGATTGAAGACCAAGAGAGATTCAAAAGCAAGTATGGGAAGCTGATATCCTTATTGAGTCGACAAGTGGATGAAGGACTCCTGTCCACTTTGTTGCAATTCTATGATCCACTGTACCATTGCTTCACGTTTTCAGACTTCCAACTATTGCCTACGTTGGAAGAATACTCCTTTTTGGTTGGTTTACCCATCTTAGAAGAGTCTCCTTTCCCTTTCCTGGAAAAGGACCCTGATGAAAGAGAAATTGCTAAGGCCCTTTGCCTAAAGGTATCGGATGTCAAGGGAAATCTGACTAGTAAAGGCAATCTTTTTGGTTTGACTACAAAGTTTTTAATCAGTAAAGCAATGTTTTATGCCGACTATACGAACAAGGCTCCGTTCGAGGCGATCTTTGCCTTGCTTATTTATGGAGTATTTTTGTTCCCAAGTTTTGAAGGGTTCGTTGATCTCAACGCAATTAAGATCTTTTTGAAGAACAACCCAGTACCAACCCTACTGGGTAATGCTTACCATTCTGTACACCTCCGAAACTCATATGGTGGAGGAATGATCACCTGCTGTGTACCCCTACTCTACAAGTGGTTTATTTCGCACTTGCCGAGGTCTACTTCCTTTTTAAGTCTCGATAGGGGGCTTTGGTCTCCCCGAGTTATGGCACTGACCCATTCAGATATCATTTGGTACAACCGGGTATATGATGGAACTTTGATCATTGATAGTTGTGGCGACTTTGCTAATGTGCCATTACTCAGCTTTAATGGGGGAATCAGTTACAATCCGGTCTTAGCTCGTCGACAATTGGGATTTCCATTGAAGGAGCCACCTAAGAGTGTCCAGGTAGAGAATATCTTCTTTAGGGAAGACCAGGAACTCCTAAACAAGGTTTCAGTTGCATGGAACCACTTACACAAGAAAGGGAAAGAAAGCCTTGGGAAGCTTAATTGTGTATCTTTAGAACCCTACCTTCGATGGGTCAGAGAAAGGGCGATCAAGCTGAAGATGCCCTATTCCCGTCAGGATCCCATAGCTCCACGGAGGGAGCCCACTTACGTCTTTATGTCCGAAGCTGAGAAGTTAGAAGTGTCCTTAAGAAAGTCTCAGCACGAGCTGGAATCGTGGAAGAATAAGTACCATGTGGTAGTGGCAGAAAGCGACGAGTGTCAAAAGCAGAAGGCTGAACTTCAGAAGGAGAGGGATGAATTCCAGAAACAGCTACAATTAAAGGATGAAGAGCTACTCCCCTATAAGAAGAGGAAGGTCATGGAGGATTTATTTTTCTCCGACCCGCAGTGCACTATTTGGAAGATAATTGTAGACAACCTTATCCGTGAGAAGACGCAACTCGAAGAGCAGCTCAAGCAACAGAATTCGAAACTTCTTTAGCGTCTTTACTAGCTTTTATTTAGCTTTTACTTGGGACTTTTAAAAGCAATAATTTGTATTCCGTTTTGAAATTAATTAAAAAACGTTTTCTTTTGTTATAATGCTTATAAATAGCTGGGGATCCCATGAAGTCTTACTCATTTGCATTTTTACATAAGCATAGCATTCATTTGCATTCCAGGGTCTTACTCTTGCTTCATCTCCGCAGAACAAGCTGAATCGCCGATACAACACTCGAGCCAATCAACGTCAGAAGATGGATCAACTAGAGCAAGAGAACAGAGTGCTCCGTGATGAGGTTGCAAGTATGAAGGAAAGTTTGGAGAAGTTGAATGGCCTGGTAGAAGCTTTGTCCAGTCAAATCTCGATCAACAACCAGGAAGTTCCAAGGACTGTTGTACCCGAAGTGACACCAACACCGATCCCAGTGGTGTCTTCCGTTGCCGAGATATCTTACAGCATGCCTCAAGGTTTCCCGTGGGGGATGTCTCCTAATTTCTTCTCGACCAGCTACCGGTCGTCCGTATCTGAGACCCCTGTTGTGACCACTGTTCAAACTGCTCCTGTCGTCTCTGCTGTGATGACTACTGCGCCTCCGCAGGTGAATACTGTCCCATATATTCTGGACGAACCAATTCTACATGGGTCACCGACCGAAACCGTGGGTTTAGAAGAGAAAATGGATGGATTCCAAGACCAGTTTTCTGAAATACAAAAGGAATTAAGAGCCCTTCGTGGAAAAGATTTATTTGGTAAAAGTGCTTCCGAGCTATGTTTGGTGCCGAATGTTAAAGTCCCACCGAAGTTCAAAGTTCCTGATTTCGAAAAGTACAAGGGGAGCACCTGCCCTCAAAGCCATCTCATTATGTACGCCAGGAAGATGTCTGCCCAAACTGATAACGATCAACTACTCATTCATTATTTCCAAGACAGTTTGACAGGCGCCGCGCTCAAATGGTATATGGGGCTGGACAGTACAAAGATTCGGACTTTCAATGATCTGGGAGGGGCCTTTATCAAGCAGTATAAGTACAATGTGGACATGGCACCCGACCGAGATCAGTTGAGAGCAATGACACAGAGGGATAAGGAGAACTTCAAAGAGTATGCCCAACGTTGGCGCGAGTTGGCCGCACAAGTCACGCCACCGTTAGAAGAAAAAGAGATGACCAAGATCTTTCTGAAAACTCTAGGTCCTTTCTTTTATAAGAAAATGGTAGCCAGCGCCCCCAGTGACTTTACTGAAATGGTCAACATGGGAATGCGTTTAGAAGAAGGTGTTCGCGAGGGAAGGCTGACCAAAGAAGAAATTGCTCCTAAGAGGTATGGGAGCGGTTTCGCAAAGAAGAAGGAACAAAGTGTGAATGCTATTCAAAGAGGACAATTCAGAAGGAGATACATGCCACCACATCAGGTTGCAGCAGTGTCTCCAGTGTTTAATGCTCCGGCTTATCAGCTACAGTCTCCACAATCCTATCAACAACCTCAGTCTCCCGCTGCTCAACAACCCCAGCTTCAGCAGAGTCCACAGAATCCTCAGCAGAATCGGCCACCTAGCAATCAGGGTCGCGTGTACCGGAGAATAAATTTTGATCCAATCCCAATGACATATACCGATTTATTCCCCACCTTGATCAAAAAGGGCCACATTCAGACGAAAGCTCCGCCTCCAGCTCCCATGAACCCTCCCCCTTCTTATAGAGCTGACAAGTTTTGTCCTTACCATCAGGGTGCTCCAGGGCATGATATCGAGAATTGTTTCGGCCTGAAGATGGATGTCCAGAGGCTACTTAAAAGTGGGATCCTGTCTTTTAGGGATTCCGACCCGAATGTACAGAAGAACCCATTACCACCTCATGGTTCACCCTCTGTCAATATGGTTGAAGTTTGTGCAGAAAGCGAAGATCAAGAAGTTTCAAGCGAGAAAGCTGAAGAAGTCTGTGTCATAGTACCCCACTTTAAAGAGGTAGAACGTATAGAGATCGTTTACAATAGCAGGAAGCCAACTGTTACTCCGCTGGTGATCAATGTGCCTGGACCTGTCCCTTATACCTCTAGTAAGGCCATCCCTTATAGATATAATGCTACTATGTTGGAGAATGGAAAAGAAGTGCCTCTACCCACCATGCCCTCAATCGTTAATATTGCAGATGTTAGTAGAGTGACAAGAAGCGGGCGAATCTACCCGACCGTGCCACCAAAAGAAAAAGAGGTTTTGTCCGAATCATCAGGCTCAAAAGACCCGAATGTGGGGCAATCTGGTGGGTCCAACCTGTCCAACTCTGATGAATGCTTGAAGATAATCAAACGAAGCGAGTATAAGGTTGCAGATCAGCTTTTGCATACCCCGTCCAAGATTTCTGTGCTACAATTGTTGATGAGCTCCGAGGCTCATAGAGAAGCACTTCAGAAGATTTTGGAACAAGCCTATGTTGAGCAGGATGTGACTATGGAACAATTCGATAATATCATTGGCAGTATTACTTCGAGTGATAATCTGGGTTTCAATGAAGGTGATCTCCCGGAGGAAGGAAGAAAACACAATATGGCTTTGCACATTTCTGTGAACTGCGGAAATGACTCCCTGTCTAGTGTGCTGGTTGACACTGGATCGTCTCTAAACGTAATGCCTAGGACCACCCTGTCTAAGCTGTCATATCAGGGATCGCCAATGAGGCCGAGTCACGTTATTGTCAAAGCTTTCGACGGGTCAAGGAAAACGGTAATTGGTGAGGTTGATTTGCCTATGACTATTGGACTACAAACTTTCATGATCCCGTTTCAAGTCATGGACATTCGTGCCGCCTATAGCTGTCTGCTAGGGAGGCCATGGATACATGAAGCCGGAGCAGTCACTTCTACCCTGCATCAGAAGTTAAAGTATGTTTTTGAAGGGAAAATAGTCAAGGTTTGTGGAGAAAGAGCTTTGGTAGTAAGTCACTTGTCATCATTCTCGTACGTCGAAGCTGAAGAGGAAGTTGGCACGCAGTTTCAAGCTCTGTCTGTTGCAGGTGAGAGCGTTCAGAGAGCTCAGACATCCATGTCATCATTCAAAGACGCGCAGCGAGTAGTGAACAGTGGTCACCAGTCAATGTGGGGAAAGGTGTTGTCTTTGCCAGAGAACAAGAACAAGGAGGGCCTCGGTTTCACCAGCAGTTCTGTCCACCAAGGCACCAAGAACCAAGGATTCCCATTGATCAATGAAGTGTTCCGTAGTGGAGGAATTTCCCACCACCCTCAGGTTAATGCTGTGTTAAAAGATGAACTCGAGGGCTATATATCAGACGGTTCTACAAGGTCCTCTATTCCTTATGAAAACTACGAGCCCTATATGGAAGATCCAGGTTACGTGTCAGATGATTTCGACTATACCTTTGGAGTTTATGCCATCACTGAGGAAGAGCCGGCTGAAGAAATCCCGGACTTTGTGACTCCAGGCGTCGTGGTCAAAAATTGGAGTGTGGTTGAAGCTCCTACCGCCATTCATATATCTAAGTAAAGCATTTGTTTAAATTTTTTCGCTCTGCCCAAGGCGAAACTGCATTTAGTAGGGCATACTTTCAATAACTCCCTTTGCTCTGCCCAAGGCAAAGGTGACTTTGTTGGGCATGTCTTTTCGGTTTTGCTATCATCAATAAACTATTTTCATTTACATCTTTTTATTTTATTCACGATGATTGGAAAATGATAAGTAGCATCTCGCGTACACAATGTCCACTTTTTAAAAAAAAAAAAAGACTTATTAAAAATCACGTCACTTGCGCAGATTGCTACACAAATTACAACCTGGGAATAATGATCCGCTACCTCTTCCGAATTTTGAGTTCCCTGTGTATGAAGCCGAGGATGAAGAAGATGGTATTCCGGAAGAAATTATTAGATTGCTTGAGAAAGAAGAAGAAGCTATCCGACCCCACCAAGAGCCGGTGGAGATAATCAACTTGGGATCTGAAGAAATCCGTAGAGAAGTGAAAATTGGAGCTCTGCTCGAGACAGATGTGAAGAAACAGCTGATTGATTTGCTTGGAGAGTTTGTCGATGTGTTCGCTTGGTCGTATCAGGACATGCCCGGTTTAGACACAGCTATAGTTGAGCATCATTTACCTTTAAAGCCGGAGTGCCCGCCAGTAAAACAGAAGCTCAGAAGGACTCGACCTGACATGGCCCTAAAGATTAAGGAAGAGGTGCAGAAACAGATTGATGCAGGTTTCCTTGTCATTGCCGAGTATCCGCTATGGTTAGCTAACATTGTACCTGTCCCGAAGAAGGATGGTAAGGTTCGCATGTGTGTAGACTACCGGGATTTGAATAAAGCCAGTCCGAAAGATGATTTTCCGTTACCACACATTGACATTTTGGTAGACAGTACCGCAAGATACGAGGTGTTCTCCTTCATGGATGGTTTCTCAGGTTACAACCAGATTAGAATGGCTCCCGAGGACAGAGAGAAGACGTCATTTATCACGCCTTGGGGGACCTTTTGTTACAGAGTTATGCCATTTGGGTTGAAGAATGCAGGGGCAACATATCAAAGAGCTATGACTACTCTGTTCCATGATATGATGCACAAGGAGATTGAGGTGTATGTAGACGATATGATAGCTAAGTCAAAAACCGAAGAGGATCATGTTAAGCACCTGGCTAAGCTGTTCGTTCGTCTGAGAGAATACAAACTTCGTCTGAACCCCAACAAGTGTACATTTGGAGTGCGATCAGGGAAATTATTGGGTTTTATCGTCAGCCAAAAAGGGATTGAA
Source organism: Lathyrus sativus (assembly GCA_963859935.3). Lineage (NCBI taxonomy): Eukaryota > Viridiplantae > Streptophyta > Magnoliopsida > Fabales > Fabaceae > Lathyrus > Lathyrus sativus. Next base: position 60,268,402 of record OZ012738.1, on the reverse strand, counting down.
GTGGACCCTGACAAAGTAAAAGCTATCCGAGAAATGCCAGCTCCCGCCACTGAGAAACAAGTCAGAGGATTCCTAGGGCGTTTGAATTACATCTCCAGGTTTATATCCATCATGACTGCTACATGTAAACCTATTTTTAAGCTTCTGAGGAAGGAACAAGGGTACGTGTGGACTGAAGATTGTCAAAGGGCTTTTGATAGTATCAAAGAGTACTTGCTCAAACCACCTATCCTGATACCACCGGTGGAAGGGCGTCCTTTGATTATGTATTTGACTGTTCTAGAGGATTCAATGGGTTGCGTACTCGGTCAGCGGGATGAAGCCGGAAAGCAAGATCATGTCACGTATTACCTGAGCAAGAAATTTACTGATTGTGAAACCAGATACACTATGCTAGAGAAGACTTGCTGCGCTCTAGCGTGGGCCGCTAAGCGTTTACGCCAGTATATGTTGAACCACACTACCTGGTTAGTTTCAAAGATGGATCCCATCAAGTATATTTTTGAGAAGCCCGCCTTGACTGGGAGAATTGCCAGATGGCAGATGTTATTGTCCGAGTACGATATCGAGTACCATACTCAGAAAGCTATTAGAGGAAGTGTTTTGGCTGATCACCTGGCTCACCAACCTATTTCGGATCATCAACCCTCAAATGATGACTTTCCTGATGAAGATGTCATGTTCTTAAAGATGAAAGACTGTGAAGAACCCGTACATGGTGAAGGGCCAGAGCCAGGCTCTCAATGGGGTTTAATCTTTGATGGAGCTGTCAACGCTCATGGAAAAGGGATAGGTGCTGTTATTGTGACTCCTCAAGGGACTCATTTCCCATTCACCTCCAGATTAACATTCCAGTGTACTAATAACGAGGCTGAGTACGAAGCATGTATTATGGGTCTTGAAGAAGCAATCGATTTGAGAATCAAGAATCTAGATGTGTTTGGTGATTCCGCAGTAGTAATCAACCAAATCACCGGAGAATGGATAACTCGACATGATAATTTAGTCCCATACAGGGATTATGCTAGAAGATTATTACCGTTCTTTGATAGGGTTGAGTTTCATCATATCCCTCGAGATGATAACAGAATGGCAGACGCATTGGCAACTTTGGCTTCGATGATTGTAGTGAACTTTTGGAACGAGTGTCCTCGGATCGAAGTGAGACGTCTCGACAGACCGGCCTACATCTTCGCTGTCGAAGGAGTTAAGGATGATAAACCCTGGTACTATGACATCGAAGTGTTTCTTAGAACTCAAGAATATCCTCTGGGAGCTTCCAATAAGGACAAGAAAACTTTGAGAAGGTTGGCCGGAAATTTTCTTCTAAGTAATAATGTGTTGTACAAACGGAATTTCGACATGGTCTTGCTGAGATGTGTTGACAAGCGAGAAGCGGATATGTTAATGTCGGAAATTCACGAAGGATCTTTTGGCACTCATACCAACGGACATGCCATGGCTAAGAAGCTTTTAAGGGCTGGTTATTACTGGATCACAATGGAATCAGATTGCTACAAGTTCGCTAGAAAGTGTCACAAGTGTCAGATTTACGCAGACAAAATACACGTCCCTCCAACTTCCTTGAATGTTATCTCCTCCCCGTGGCCATTCTCTATGTGGGGAATCGATATGATTGGAATGATAGAGCCGAAAGCATCTAATGGACACCGATTCATCTTGGTAGCCATTGACTATTTTACCAAGTGGGTCGAAGCAACTTCCTACGCTAACGTAACCCGACATGTGGTCGTCAAATTTATCAAAAACCAGCTTATTTGCCGATATGGTGTGCCAAGCAGAATTATTACAGACAATGGTTCCAATCTAAATAACAAAATGATGAAAGAGCTGTGTGAAGAGTTCAGGATCGAGCATCACAATTCTTCTCCTTACAGACCAAAGATGAATGGGGCTGTTGAAGCCGCCAACAAAAACATTAAGAAGATCATTCAGAAAATGGTGGTTACCTACAAAGATTGGCACGAAATGCTCCCCTTTGCCTTACATGGATATCGTACGATGGTACGCACATCAACTGGGGCAACTCCATTTTCGCTCGTCTACGGTATGGAAGCAGTACTCCCAGTAGAAGTTGAGATTCCTTCTATGAGAATTTTAGTAGAGGCAAGATTATCAGAGGCAGAATGGTGTCAGAACAGGTATGATCAGTTGAACTTAATCGAAGAAAAGAGGCTGGCTGCGCTATGCCACGGACAGCTGTATCAGCAGAAGATGAAAAAAGCGTTTGACAAAAAAGTTCGACCCCGGGTATTCAGAGAGGGTGACCTTGTGCTCAAGAAGATCCAATCTTTCCTCACCGACATCAGAGGAAAATGGACTCCGAATTATGATGGACCGTATGTAGTCAAAAGGGTCTTGAACGGGGGCGCTTTGATGTTGGCAACAATGGATGGAGAGGAAATCACTCGCCCCGTAAATGCGGATGCTGTCAAGAAATACTTTGTTTAGGAAGCGCAGAACATTATTCCCTCTATGTAATCAATATCATTTTCCAACACTGTAATATCGGGTCACGCTTTTCCGCTGCCCGCCGTTCAATAAAGTTTTCCCTTTACTAAATTTGTGATCTTGATAGCAAAATCCTAGCAGATTTAAAACCTTTTCAAAATTTGCTTTACTTGATATACGAATAGCGAGAGGATGACCGCCAATGCTCACCCTTACTCGCAGAAAGATGACTAGACTATCAACACTTATGCCATCCGAGAATGGAGGTCCCTCTCGTTCGAAGGACCTGCGGAGATAGGGCTCGAGCATTTCCCCATGCATTACGTTGTGTCCCTCTCGACTCGTCGGTGCAAACATGAGCATACGCATATCATATAAGTAGATAGCATAACATTGACATTTCGCGCATCCTTTGTTTGTTTTATTCTATCTCTTCGATTGCGGTTTACCCTTGGGTATCTGGGCGTGTCTTATTCCTTCCAAATAGAAGTTGTCAGCCCTAAGCATAAAAAACTCAATATTTCCATTTCCCCACGAAGTTCGATCCTCGTGGAAGACAGTTGTTTCAGTACATTCCCATTGGAGTTTATGCCTCTATGGTTGAGTCTTGCTTGACAGTTTCTCTTCGGTTATCTCCCGAACTGAACTTCGGTCTTTGGCAATCACACTATGAACATCTCCAGCTTTTGAGCATGGATCGAAAGTGCATTTATTTTGCGCTTTGACATTAGGAGGATCACCATTTGGAGACACAACGTTTCTTCAACAACATTACAAGATCCACTCAGCAACTTACAGCTGAATGACAGAAGATTTCTGTATCTAAGCAACTCGTTTTGGGCAGATCTATTCTCAAAACGACAAACAACAAGTCCCTCGAGACAATCTGTCCTTCCCCCAAAGGGTTATCTCAAGATTATCAAGTCAAAACAGAGGACATTACAAATACTTCCCCATTTGAAGACTTCTGCTACAACAATCTTACATATCTTACAATTACAACAAAGATACTCCTCAGAAATGATCTTCCCTAGAGGGTTCATTACGAGTACAATCAATGACATATCTCCTTACAAGAGGACACTCCACGTATCAACCGGTTTACAACTCTTTCGAAGATCCCCGGTGCACATTCTACAAATTGCCAATTCAATACAAATTGCATCTACAATTACAAATGACATCGACAACATTTACATCAACAACTCTACAGTGCTACAATGCACAATATACAATTTACAAATTTACAACCCCTCTTTGAAGACGCTCTCACGAGTTTCCATCATTTGGGTAGGAACCGAGACCAGCTCGTGGTTCCCATACCATGATGCAAGGGGAAGTTCAACATCAGAAACCGAGACCAGCTCATGGTTCCCATACCATGATGCAAGGGGAAGTTCAACATCAGAAACCGAGACCAGCTCATGGTTCCCATACCATGGAGCAAGGGGAAGTTTGACATCAGAGACCGAGACCGGCGCATGATTCTCATGTCATGATGCCCGGGGAAGTTCTAACGGATACTGAGACCAGCTCATGATTCTCATGTCATGATGCTCGGGGAAGTCCTACAACTACTACAACATTTACAACGACATTTACATCTGCATCTACGAAGTCTTGACATTTCAAACAGAGGCCGAGACCAGCTCATGGTATCCTTATCATGATGCTCGGGGAAGTCATACATTTTATTATTTCAAGTTAAGTTCCAAAAGAAAGGATATCCAGAAAAACGAAAAAAGAGAGAAAAAGAAAAATACAAATAAAACTAAACCATCGACTCAATTCATCTGGATTCTTACCATATCCCTAGGATGGGAGATACGGTTTTTCTTCTGAAAGTTCCCCAGTGATGTTTGTTTCCTATCCCCGTGGAGTCTCCTTTTTGTGTCGCGTCTAGTTTCCTCCTGTGGCGCCATTTCTTCACAGGATTGTTTGTCTTGCATTCTCATACCATTGCATATCATTTGCATTCGGTGACTTCTTACGGCCAAAAATTCGCGCAATGTTTGTATTTAAGTCCCTCCTATCTCGTCGAGATGGAGATTTCAATCTCCATACCTCCGAATAGGAGTAACTTAAATAGGGGCATCTGTTGCACCCTAATTTTTGACCGTAGGATCCTACCTCTTTTTGCGTTTTTTATATTATCATTCAACTTTATTTTAATATTTAATATTTATGCGACTAACCAATTTGTGCAGACACAGTAATGTCGAGTGGAGATAGCGTTCATTCTCGCGATCAACCATCCACACATGATTAACTTTTCCAACCATTTCATTTGTGAAGCTAGTGGTGATGAAGCATTATTGGAATCACACGTTCTCATCATTACGACACCTTAATTAGTACAAAGCAAGTCTTCTTCAAGGTTTCTCAAAGGATCCACGCCATCGATTTCCAGAATTATTTATTCATGCAGAGATGTCATTTGAAGATCCATATTTTGAGCTCCATTTAACTAAGGAGCTATATTTCACGCTACATAAGGAAAAGAGTCGTAAAAAGCTCATCATTCAAATGCAAGAGGTCACAGAATTTCAGTTCAAAGAAGGCAAAGATGATTCTATATTTTGAGCTTTACGACATTCGAAATCATTACAGAGAATGGTGGCAAGATTATTTACGAGGATACTATCGTGAAGTTGAGAAATGCGGCCGTTATGTGTTACTTTGTCCCTAAATCTTCTTCAAAGGATGGACATGGTTTTATTTACCGGCTAATCCTAAGTGTGACATGCTGAAGTTACGTTTTCTCTAAAGATATCCAACATGCCGCTTAATTTTCTTCAATTTGAATAAGTCTTTCAAAATATAAGTCTAGTTTGAGGCACCAAGCCCTAATTCAATTAACATCCAGAATTAGAATGGCATTCAATTTTGATGAACAACACGGTATTTATCATTTGGGTGACAAGGTAGTCTGTTACAAGCTGAAAGGACCGCGTATATTGAATAATATCCCTCAGTCCATTCCATGACTATTCCTACAAACTATTACAAGGGGCTCTTAACAACTATTGCAAAAAAAAAATCCAAACTTCCTACAAGCTTAGATAAATTATTTCTAGCTACGATGTTCAAGCACACTACTACTGCCAAGACTTTGCTTTTTTACGACACGGACGCTTCGACCATCCACTATGCTGGAACTCCAAGTGAGGCTAACAGAGAAATATTCAGTAGGATTTCTACATTTTGACTCCACTTATGCCATGAACGGTTACGCCAAGCCATGATATGCACTGGGTGTCGTCGAATAACCTTGTTATCGACAAAGTCGTCGTAGCCCTATAATGCATCCTCATTGCTCGTATCTTGCGCAAACCAGCGGAGCTGTCTCACCGAAACCTGTCAAAAGAATCCAAGTTACAACCAAAGTTCAGCATGGTTAACACAATCCCAAGAAGAGTTGTGAGCCTACACACCTGCAGAAAGATGTCTGCAAACGTACTCCAACCAAGGACTACCCTGTTGAGGCCTGTGCATGAGATTAGTAGCTTCAGCGCAATAGAATCGGTTAATCCTGAAGCTGAATTTGAGCAAACCTTCAGCACATGAAAACAGCTATTGAAAGTATAAAAATCAGGGCATTTCCGCATGTACCTCTACTTTATGTACTTCCGGTTTTGTTACATCCCCGGTTGCAGCTCCAATTTCTGAAAGCAGTTCGCACCAGAAGGAAACCAATTAACAGGATATACATAAACACATTTCGCGGTAGTTTCTACGTTGGGCCTGTCAGCTGGAACATTCAATCAAACTCGGTGTTTACAACAAATTCAAGAATAGGTGTGAAGGTATTACATGAGCCATCAAGATACGAAGGGTATCCAAAGGAAATATATTGAATCTAAGGCAAAACTCACCAACCACGTCCACTGCAACAATTATTGTCATTAACGAAGGATTGAACCGCAGCCACAACATTACCTTCAGCCTGCAAAACGAACAAATTATTAGCAACGGTCGTGAGACATTATGGTTTGTCATGGATAAGAAAAGCTAGACAACAATTCGCATTATCCCTGACTCGAGGTGAATCACTGCTAAACTCTCATAAACACCGATAGCGGCGACAATTTATTTTGAGACATCAGTAGCAAAGTCTTCAGTATCATCTGCAGCGCCACAACTTAGTGCATCACCGTAACCTACAAACCTGCCAACGAAAAGAAGCTTTACATAAGAGCTGTGTCAAGACTGTTCCATCACTTAAGAAATCATTCAAGAATCAAGACAAGAAGCTGCATCAAAAGGAGTTCATCCAACATCGCACTTACCTACAAATTCACAACCCTCAACTCAAGTTGTTGGCTTGTTTTCCAGTTCAGAAACTCAAGGAGCATTAAATGCTTAACAGACTGCTGCAACAACTTCATCTTTGTCAGCAGGAAGTAGTTTGTCTCTTTTTAGCACACCGACTTCAGCTCCATCGTTATCTCTTTGTTTGCAACACCAACAGCTCCGGCTCTTAAAATATCCTGCAACCAAATGGAACCATCTTCAGGTCATTGGAACATTTTCAATTAGAGGCATGCTGAAGGAGAAAAAACCCTAAGGAATAGAGATTGAATTGGAAGGATGGACCTTGCGTTCAGCTTATGCACAGAGAACGATGGCAGCTATTACTTTTCATCACCAACTTTGTTTCCGTGGAAACTCTCACCAAGCAAGAATTTACTCTGGGCTGTTAACTTCTCTAGGCCCAACCCCTTCACTATTCGCACCTGCCAAGATACCAACGCAAGTTAGCAATTAAAAATAACCGTTAGAGGATATTCCTTGAGGACAGAACATTCCATTCAGAATCAAATCAATCCAATCTCAAAACCAAATCACAGAAATCGGAGATTGATTTATCATTCAATAGCTCATTACAGCAATCAGATGAATTGGGAAAGTTTTCAAATTCGGCTCATCCCAATCAGGAAACCTTAAACCGAATCCAATCAACAATCATTTATCAGTTAAGTTCATTCTAAATTTGTTTTCCACTCAAAGGCCTATATAAAGGGAAGAAAGAAGAGAAGGGACCGACGAAAAAAAATCCATAGATAACCACGATTCGAAAACCCTAAAGAAGTACCGAAAAACCCTAACTTTCGAGAAGAACTTATCTCTTCCGCTGCGAAGCTCGTAGCACCGCCTCCGTGAATCACCGTCAACCGCTGCGAAGCTCGTAGCACCGTCATCCACCGCCTCCGCGAATCACCGCCACCGCCGCGATCCTCCACTGCCGGTAACGCCCTATTCCTTTTCATGATCTTGAACTATTGATGTTGCTCGTTTTGATTTCAGGTACGAAATATGGAAGGAATCGAAGATTGTTATGATCTGAGATGAAAAGGGGAGAAAGTCGCAGAGAGGGAGCGATTTGGGAGGGAGAAGGCATAGCGATGGTGATTTGGGGATTTCCGGGAATTAGTTTTTGCCTTTTATTTTATTTAATTGTAATGTAATGATTATCCCCCTAACATCACACTAACACCACGTTAACACCACTAACATCACACTAATCACGCCTTTTTCTAATTAATTAATTAACTAATCCTTTTTTAATAACTAACAATTCTGTTTTAAATTTTTTTTTATTAATCTTTTCTCATAATAATGCTTAAACCATTAAATTAACTGCTCTCTTTAATATTAATAATAATCTTTTAAAAACTCCAAACCCTTTTTTTTATCTCACAAAAAAAACGAATTTTATACACTTCTAGCCGATTTAGATTACTTATAATTAAACCCAAAAAATAACAACCTTTTTTAAAATTAAGCTGGTATCAAGAAAAAAACCTTTTATTAAGAAAATAATAAAATAAAAACTACTTCGTCAGTATCTTAGGACCTTTTTATCTAAAATAAATTAAAGCAATTCACCTCTTAAAATATTTTTCCATTAAATGAATACTACTTTTTCTTAAAAAATAAATTAATCTCCCCTTTAAACAATATTAACTTTTCTTAAAAATAAACTCGGCCTCCTCCAAAATCAACTCACATCTAAAACCTTTCTTTTAATGATTAAAATAGATCAACTTCTTTTAAAGATCAATTCCATTCAACAAAGCCAACTTCAATTTTTTATAATCCAATTAGAATCAATCTTGACTAAAAATAATTAACTTCGCATAAAAAAATCAATCGCGCACATTCACGACACTCACACATGCACTTACACCATAGCGCTTCCATGCGTATTTACATTTATCTTTATCTGCTTTATCTTAGTCACAAAGCACACACACTCACCTAGCGCTTTCCTGCGTTCATGTATGGTTTACCTTTCTGCAATTTACATTATCGCAATTCATTTACATTATTATATTTACTCTCATGCATCGCATTCCGTCCAAGGGAAAAACCTACACATAATTCAACGTTGTGTGTAGTTGCACATCATAAGCATCATATTCCCCTCGATCCTTGAGTCCATTCAAGTTGATCGCTTAGGATAGGACCTACCCCATAGGAAGGACCTTAATCTTCACAACATAGAAACAAACAATCAAACACAATACAAACTTTTCAAACACATTTAGAGAAAAGATGTTAATCATCTTAAGTGAGATATAATCTCCACCCCCACAACAATACAATCAAACATGTAGGGACTTTGCCTTAAGAACAACAAAGGCATGCTTGGCGACCATCCAAGTATGTAAGACCTTTTCTTAAGACGATGCAAAGACCATTTCCTACAATCTCCCTTGCATTGTGGCGGTTATCTCTCCCTTAAAATGAAGACTCGTCTCTTCTCCTAGACCCAATCAAAACAACTACCCTAAACCCGTAGGAACTTTGACCACAGTCAAAGAGCTCCTCTAACCCTTTAGGGTGAACTACAACATACTCTGATTCCACTCCCGTAAGGATATGTAGGCACAAGGTGCGATACCTTATCGAGTATACTTAGATATAAACCACTAGGGTCTTTTTACCATTAAGCAGATAAACACTTAGCAGTAAACAAACATAAAACAAGAGGTTCCTATAGAGTACTACAGAAACTTAGGATGCTAGCACCTTCCCTAAGTTTAACCGACCCCCGAACCTAAACAATCTAACCTTGCATTTGCATTGCATTGTGGGAATTTCGACCTTTATCCCTTCCTTTGGACAAATCAAAGTTCGGTTGCAAAATGAATTAAAGATTCAAACTAATCAATAGTTTGGTATCCAAATTTCACCGCGACACATCCAAAAAAGCATAGCTAGCTTCCAAGTCTAATTCACTAAGAGACAACCCTGTACAATTAAATCAGTGATCATTGTAGTTCTGCCATGACAATAGTGATGGGTCTTGTATATCTCTACCAATAACCCACAACTATATCTCGTATTTTTATATCCTCAAAAAATGAATTGAAGAGTATGTACTACACTCTTTTGGTCATAGAATATGATAAATAAGATTGAACAAACCTTTTAAGAAAAGTTTGGAGTTGTATAGCAAAATATGGATGATGTATCCTAACAAACATATTAGTCAATAATTTTATTTTGAAATATCATAAATTCTTTAGGGCATTCCTTGAGCACACATTGAGGACTATCATAGGCATATTGGCACCAGATAAAAATACCAATACTTCAACAATTTTGGGTGTATCTAGAGCTTTACAGAACATGGCTAACAGCGGTGTACTTTAAAGTATTCAAAACAAAATGCACAACCCAGGTTCCAATAAGACAGTTCAAGAAAATAATTTAACACAACACAATAAGAGCATTTTGAAATTCATAACTCACACGTAATGTCGTATTCTCTGCAACTTCCATGGCAGTATCACCAGCATTAGCAAACCTATTAACCCAACCTGTCATAAAATGAAAGCTTAAGAACTCACGGTGGAAGCTAAATTTCCAGAAGCAATAATGTACATAACGCATTGCTGCTTAAACATTAGTCACATGACATAAATCATTCTAGAACCCAATGAATTTTCTATATGTTGAAACCACCTAACTTCACTCTCCATGTTCGAGCATTTCTCGCCCTGTCCTATAACATTAATTAACTCAGCAAGATCATTTCCCTACTTCACTCTATATTCACAAGACAACAAGATGTAATTCAAGCCAACAACACTTTTAATATTAAGAAAATATGCATATTAATGCAAAATAATAGCCAAGTGCGTCTCTACCATATACAACCCAACTTAAGGGTATATCAATGAGAAGTATCACACCATATGATAATGTGAGAAACAATTTTTGAAACAGAGAAACTTTATAGGAAAAATTCAGTATACCAAGGAATTTACATGATGTAGCCCTAAATATCATGGGTCCCCCTAATATGCACTTGGCCCAAGTAGGGACCTCTTTGTTTTACCAGCTTCGAAAGTTTAAGAAAAATTAAAAAGTATACTTGGGGTAAATAAAGAAAACATAGGCTCATATTTTCTGAATCTGTGGAAAGACTATCAAAATACAAACAATGCTAGTGATTTCAAGTTGACGGTGTCGCTACTGCGAAAATTGGCGCCGGCTATGACAGAAGAGTCGCCATCGTGCGTTATTTATCCCAACGGAGGGAAAGGAAACGCTCAGAGTAAACCTAACGCAAAGAGGGAAAGGAATGGTCATCGCAACCAAATCCTGGATTCGGGAGTCGGTTACGCAAGGGGAAGGTATTAGCACCCCTCACGTCCGTCGTACTCGACGGGATCCATGCTTGTTTTCTAGTACGGATTGTTATTCTATCTACTCTAAAGGGTCAAGGGTTAAAAATAAAAGAAAATGACTCGGCAAAGTATCGCACTTTATGCCTACGTATTCCCGTCTGAAACGAGAAATTAGAGTCAACGTAGTTCACCTACCTACGGGAAAGGAGGGGAAGGTTACTCGCTAGGATATTGCATCCTATGCCTACGTACTTTCATACGGCATGAAAGATCAGAGCAAACGTAGTTCGGGCCACGGAAGACACAGATTTGTCTAACTGTTTTTTAGATCATTCTGAAAAGGTTTTTCTTGATTAAGAGTCCAAGCGGACAAAAATGACACTTTGATGTTTGTTTTGAATCTTTTACGAAAGAAGTGTTTTTAGTGTGTTTGCAATCTCTGACGCACTAGAGACTATGATTTGAGAGTGACTACGTCGTATGTCACCCTAAGGGTAACACACTAAGCAGTCAGATTACTGAAGAGTGACCCTCAAACAACCTTTTCTCAAATAGCTTAAGGCTCGTAACGTACGACATTGATTAACCTTATTATTATGTTTTTGAGTTGTTTTGAAATAAGAAGAGAAAGAAGCTCTAAAAACCTAGGGTTGAAAGGCGAATATAACTAACCTAATGTTGTCATGCATGGATAAAAAAACCTATTGTCTGTCATATTTCTCTCTTGCACAGAGGGAAACAGAGATCCTAGGGGATAAACAGCGAAAGAAACAGATATATACAGTAAACAGTAAACATGTATGCAATGCAGCAATACAAGCGAGGCAAGGGAGTCCCACTCAACCTCGAACCTAGGAAAACAACAGGCAAAGTGAAACAGAATTCACTTCAAGCCTAAGGGGCAAGCTGAACAAGCCAACAAACAATACAGAAAAAAGGAAAACAACACCAGCACTAACTCTGATAGCAACAATCCAGCTCCTACAGTAAGCAGCACAAGCATCAGCAGCTCCGACAGCTACAGTTGATCCAACAGCAAAGGGTTGACAGTAACAACTTCTCCAAGCAAGACCCCATCATCCATCTTCAACAAACTTCAAGCTTTAGATAAGCTCCTATCTTCAATAAGCCCCATCTTTAGCAAGCTTGAACCTCAACGAGTAAACAGCTTCAACAAAAAGCAGTAAAACCCTAGCTTCAACAGACAACCAGCTTTGACAGGCACAAGCTTTATCCTCACCAATCTTCAATGAACTTCATAATAGGTTTCCATCTTCAATGCAATCACTCCAGAAGAGAATCAATCAATAGATGAAGTTGAAATGTTAAGAGGCTTAGTGACAACCCAAGGAAATCACTAAGATCTTAACATGGCAAATGAAATGTACCCTCAAGGTTCTACCCAACCAAAGTATGCTTTACATCCCTCCTAAGGAGAGATGGAACTTCTTTGGGGGACCTTGTGTCATGGGATGGAATAGAGGCACAAGAAGCTCTCTATGTTTGAAAGAAAAACCAAGACTACTCTAATGTTCTTCCTATGTATCCTAATCCCTAAGCCTCTGACAAGCACTCCAACAAATGAGAAATCTTCAACTCCAAGCTTCTTCAAGCCATCCAAGCAACTTCACTTGATCTTCAAGTCATCCAAGCAAAGCCCAAGCCAAAAGCACCCCTAAAATAGCCCCACACAAGTATAACCAAACCAAATATCCAATGGAGAAGCCACAATCACCACACAAGTTGCAAGAATCAAATAAAATGCTAAAGCTCATCAGAAAATCCTAGGTAAATTTCTAAGGGAACCTAACCCTATACCCAATACCCCATAGGAATCCCAAACCCTAGATCAATCATTTAATCCTCAAACTATGCACTAGACTACAACTACTTGTCTTGAAACCCTAATTCTAACACCTCTCCTATTCACCTCTCAAACTAACCTAAATTTTATTCACAAAAATATGATAAAATTTCTAAAGGTACATGCTTCCCTAATCTAATCAATCCAACAAGAATAAACTTAAAATCATTCACCAATTAGTCACAAGAAAATCAGCAAGAACAAGTAGCAAATATACACAATTAAGGAAAATAATAAAATGGAAAAATTCAAATTAAATTGAAAAATCGAGGAAAATGGGATTTATTAATTTCATAAAATCACAAATAAATCCAAGATCATGGAGGTATTTTTAAAATATTTTTGGATCAATATTGGATTTATTATGAATTTTAGAAATCAAATGGATTAAAAATAAAAGAAAATCAAATAAAAGAAATTAAAATGCTGTATTAAATGGGAGCCATTGGATGAATTGACTGGTAAGCGCATCTGAGGCTTCAGAACGTGTCCACGTGTGGTGCCCAGTCACCAGCTGACTGGATAAATGAAACGCATCGTTTTTGGTCATAGAGGGAAAACTGAAGATTAAACACGAGCTATTGGATGATCCTCTGAGTCAACCAGTCAATGTAATCTGAGGGCTGGAACTTCATCTTCTCCAAACGAGCTCAGGTGAAGGTCAAGTTTCAGACGGTGGTCCGGTGGTCCAGCCACCGTCTTCTCCGGCGAAGCAAACCCTAAACCTCACCAATCAAGTCAAATAAAAACCCTAATCCACTCCAAATTTCACCCTGAACTCAAATCCACCACACAAAATCATTGAATCACCCTTAAGAGCCAAACTCGATCAAAATTGCAGAGAAATCACCAAGTATCGATGGTCGCCATTCTTAAAATTGAAACCATAGAAATGATCCTCAGGTTACACTGGTCATTCTAAGCTATCACACTCATTCTAATTCCTCAAGATTTCATGTGACTGAATCCAAACAGAAATTGGTGCACTCCCTCGATCATCACCAAAAATGCCAAACCAATCATAAATCGTTCTACCAATCATAAATCGTTCTACCAATCATAGGGAACCTAACCACATGCACATTGCTACCTAATTCAGCCTAGATCAATGGGAAATACGAGAGTTACATACCTGAAGAAATTGGATGAACAGAGGGATCAAATGCTCACTTCAAGCTCCAAGATTCTTCAAACACGATCAAGAATGCAAGATAAAGCTTCTCCAATCCTTAATTTGACTTGAATGGGCTTGCAACTCCAATACCGATTCTGAGTTGAAGCTCTTGAAACTCAACTTCAATCTTCCTCTCCTCCACGAATTCTGCACCAAAATGAGTCTGAACTCACTCCTCTCAATATATAGAAACTCTCTATGGGCTTTTGAGCCTAGTTTGAAGCCCAATTCATTGATCCATCATTTCTAATTTTTCTCTTGAAAATGCAATGCACCAGTCATGATTCTGAGCTTCCAGCCTGCTCTAGAATGTTCTATTCAACTGTAAATTGGTTTGTGAGTGTGAATGGATAGCTAGCTTGGCCTGAAATGCTTTGATTCTTGTTTTGGCATTGTAACTTGTAATGTAAGTAAGCACTTTACAAAGCAAGTCATGAAATTAAGCCTCAATTCAAAAATGTGGAAATTTCATTGTGTTTATAATCCAATTTCCATTCAAAATGACTACCCATATGCCATGTGTATGTCTCATAACTCCAAAATCCCAATTTCCCTCCTTTGAATCATTTGAAAAAACCTTCTTTTTAGGCCATTTTGGATCATTTTGTGAAGCAAGCCACTTCAATCACCCATGACACCTTATCTGACCTAAAAACATCATTTTAAGCACATCTCATGTTGAACATTTTTTCATTTGAGGAGTGGAAGATAGAGATTTTGACCTATGTTGGAAAATGACCTATAATTCAACTTTCCCAAAATGCCCCTGGATTGCCAAGATCATAACTTGAGTTCCACAAATCCTCTTGAGGACTTCTAGTATTATATTTAAATCTAAGATCAAGATCTACAACTCTTATGTTGTCCAAGAATCCATTTGAAAACTCCTTGAGGGGAAAAAGTTGCTTGGAAGTCAAGTGATTTTCACAGATAAATTTCAGTGTCCTCTGGTGACCTGTAACTTGCAAGAACCATAACTTGAGTTCTACAAATATTCTTGAAGACTTCTAGTACTCAAATTGAAGCTATTGATAATCTCTACAAGTTTCATGTTGGCCAAGAATCTATTTGAAACATGCATTTTGACTTATGTGGCTTGGAAGTCCAGTGATATACAGGGGATTTTACCCTAGGAACCCTGTCTCAAACACCTCCAACCATTCTTGATTCTTTTGAACTTGATCTTGACTCACCCATACACATGATTTAACATATCAATCCATGACTTCCATGACCTAGAGCTAGGTCTTGATGCCCTTCTTTTGCTCTCCTTGACCTAGGGTTACCCAAATGAAATCCTACTTGCACACACCTCAATTGTGGTTCTTGAACTTGATACCATGACTTGTCTAAGCATCAATAGGGCTCTCTAGGCCTCCCATGGGATCCATACACACCTCAAATTCATAATTCCATGTTGATGATCTTCAATACACCTCAAGTTAGGAAAGAAATCCACCTGTGGGCACTCAAACTTCTCAAGACTTCAAATCACTCCTTGATGACTTGGATGGCCTCTTAGGCTCATATAACACCTCTAGATAGGCTTCTTCTTTTGACATACACCTTGATCCCTTGTTGGAGGCATGCTATGCTATGATATGCAAATGATTAGACTATGTATATGATGTGACTATGCAAATGATAATGCAATTATAACATAAACCAAGTGAAATAGGTTGAGCAAATTTTAGGGTGCAACAGCTGACCCTATTCAAACGGCTTGGACTCGACTGGGTGAAGAGCGAACGACCTTCAAACAATCGAGGTACGAGACGGTTGAATACCAAGAACCCGTAAATTTGCCAACCGCAGAAATAAACTGCACAAACTGCTTGGAGACCAACATCCCCAACTGAATCCGGTTGTTACGGTAACCAACTGATCAATCATCTGATATCAAAATCTGATTTCAATGTCAACCGCCTGTGTAACGCCCTAGGCTTTGAACTCCCTCTCGTCAAAACACCCTGCCTTTTGTCCACGTTAAAATTCCGCCGTCTGTTAATACGGAGAAAACAAATTAGCGACCATGCTGGGGATCATTTTCATTAGCCCGAAAAAGATTCTATCATCGCGGGGATAGAACTTTGTCCACGTTAGGACTCTATATTCCGTCAACACAGAAGAATCCCGACGACTTCGCTGGGGAAACATTTCTGTCTAATCACAGGAGACCCTGCTTATCTCTGCCTTAGCTAACTCCGTTGGGCCCAACCCCACAAACGACTTAGAGGAAGACTCTACTGGGGCCAGTAATATTGCGTCAATACGAGGAAATCACGGCGACTTCCTTGGGGAAAATACTTTTGTCAAATATCGGAACACAACTCACATACTCTGTCTATCACGGGAGAATCATCTATCTGGATACCGGAAAGTTCATCCGTCTGCTTCATACGGGAAAACACATCTGCCTGATTCTTACAGGAAAATTCATCCGCCTGCTTCATACGGGAAAACACATCTGCCTGGTTCATACAGGAAAATTCGTCCGCCTGCTTCATACGGGAAAACACATCTGCCTGATGCTTACAGGAAAATTCATCCGCCTGCTTCATACGGGAAAACACATCTGCCTGATTCTTACAGGAAAATTCACCCGCCTGCTTCATACGGGAAAACACATCTGCCTGATTCTTACAGGAAAATTCATCCGCCTGCTTCATACGGGAAAACACATCTGCCTGATTCTTACAGGAAAATTCGTCCGCCTACTTCATACGGGAAAACACATCTGCCTAATTCCTACAGGAAAATTCGTCCGCCTGCTTCATACGGGAAAACTTAACTTGGATATAGCTTGATCGGGAAAATAGCAAGTGTACTATTTTTACCAATTGTAGTAATAAGGGAAACGTCCCAAGTATTGATCTCGAGGACTGCGTATTAATTAACGGAATTTTTTAGAATTCAATTGAACAAAAGGTCTAGTGGTTTATTTGGTAGCAGAGTAATATCACAGTAAATACGGACTTAATTAATTAATCTAAGAACAGTGTTAGGGGAGTGGAGACTATACGAGTAAAGACCCTGTATGATTATTCTACTATACTAGTTATTAACCTTAATTTATCAGTTGGCCACTTTAGTTGCCTTAATTCCTTAATGGAAACCCTTTGATGATTTTCCTGTTTACTAATTCCTCAGTGTCCCTGAAAAACATCAAGCAATAATTCCGACCATAAAATACGTGATACGGGATATCCTCATTCCTAAGCAATATCGACCGTGATACTATTTTGCAAAAGTGTTAGGTTGACTTTCCAGACTAATCCTAAGCACCATTCGAATTCTACTTTCCAATATGAATACGAATAAGATTAATGCAAAATCAAATATATTAAGGTAAACACATAGTTCTCGTAGAATAATTAAATAAATGTCATTACATCGCATTAAGGACCACCCCCTAACAACTTGGGGTTTAGCTACTCATGTTCTTGGTCAACATAAAAGTAATTAGAATTAAAAAGGAGAAGATCATTACAATGCACGTTGAAATCCTTGGATCATCAATTGCTTCCGCTTTTGATCGATCCTCTGTTTCCAGCCGAACTCTCCTCTTCGTTGCTAATCCTAATCCCTGTTCAAAAAGTGTCCTTTTTCTTTCTAAAATGTGCCTCTTATATCTAAATTCGAATTACATAGCGAAATGTCTCAAATGCCCTTCGAAATAGGTCTGACAGCAAAAAAATAGAAAACAGAGAAATTTCACGTTCAGTGGCCCTGACACGGGCCGTGTTGTGCAACACGGGTGGCCGTGTCAGGCTGCTGGCTTCTTTTGGGGCGTGTTCCTCTCCAAGGGCTGCAACACGGGCCGTGTTACATGACACGGGCACCCGTGTTGCAAGTCTGAGTCTTCTTTCTTTCATCAACTTTGGTCCACCCGTGTCTGCCAGTCGTGTCCTTCATGACACGGGCCGTGTTGTGCAACACGGGTACCCGTGTTGCAGCTCTGAGTTCCCTTTTTTGCCTTTTCTTTTCCTCCGAATGTGGTGCGATTGTCGTGCTCTCCATTCCTGCCAAAAACACACTGAAAGAAACCAAATCAAACGCACCAGCGGCAAAAACAACATAAACTTAAAAATAAGACTCGAAGACACACAACTACGAGTAATGCAGATAATCACAACTAAAGCTTCGAAAATTAGATAAAAACATTGCGAAATAAACCACAAACAGCGTTTGAAAACACAACTGAAATCCACCGATCAAACTCCCCCGAACTTGAACTTTTGCTTGTCCTCAAGCAACAAGCTCACCAACCCGAACTTAATATCTCTTTTTTTTTAATAACGGAACCGTCCATAGAATTGTGAGCTACGGTGATAATACTCATACTTGACTTCTCATTCCAAGTCCCCTAGGATTTCTCTCGGCTTTTCCCTCAAAACAGGTAACCTGCAAACACTAGACTGCGGCAAACCACAGACCTCAGTCTCCCTATGGGTAACCTCTCCGACTATGCTTTGTACTTAAGTATTCTTTTTCGATTTTCCTCCCTTTCATTCGGACAATCAATATATGGCTTTTATGATTTTCCTCGTGTGCACAAGATTTATCAATCTTTTTCTGGCACTGTTATTCTTTTTTGCATGGCTTTCAGGTTCGACCGCCGTTGGGCTGAATAACCGGGTGAGGGTTACCCAACTTAGAAGGATTAGTCGCCTACTTGCCCCTTTTTGTTTGTTTTTTTCTGTGCCTTGACTCTATATTTTTCATTATCCTTGCACACACGATTATTTTTGATGGAGCCTGATTGTCAAAATAAACTAGTCAGGGGTACTTCTCAGATCAAAGCACTATGGTACAAATCTACACGTCGAACTCGTTCCTCTTTGGGAAACCCAGGGTGTTGGCCTTTTACCTATCTCTCAAGATTAACCCAATTTCATCCTCACGGTTCTTTTCTGAGTATTCTATATACTTTCTCATCACCTCACTCAACATCTTCACTCAACAGTTCCCCAACCAACAAATTTTTTTTTAGCTCACTATCAGGGGAGTCTTCTTGTGGATCGCTATCATGTTCTCAAACTAACACTGGACTGAAAATTGAATAGACAAATAACTGCAACCGAATTGAAAACACACAACTAACATAAAAACACAAAACAAAATAAAACACAAAATAAAATACCCCCACACTAGAATTCAACAGTGTCCTCACTATTGGAACACTAGTAGCAGGGGACTCACAGAGTTCATGGTTGCGGAGGTTGGTCGCGCAGCATCATCTGCCGCATCCATTCATGCATCTCACCGATCAACCTGCCTTGTCGGATTTGCTCGTTCCCTTGTCTTGTCTGCTCCTCGCCTTGCCTCGTTTGTTCACTTCGGAGATGGCACATCCCATTCTCCATCCAGTCCCATTCTTTTTAAGATAAGCTCCACGAGCCTGAGCCTGATTCCTGATGGGGTGAAAATCGAGTAGGCGGTATAGGCGCTTCTTCTACCTGATCGCCTTCATCCTCAAAGAATTCTGCACCTGTACCATCATAAAATTGGTCTTCTTCATCCTGCAGGGGGCTCTCATATAGCCAGTTATTCACATTTTGAATACTAATAAAGTCAGGGGCAGGTAAAGCAAGGAGATGACTGTTTCGGCTTACCAAGGAATAGTAATTATCAAAGACACGAATCATACCTTGGGCAGTCAGAGTGGCAAGATCTATTTTTGTCTTACCTGTAACAGTGGGTTCCTCTCTCAAGAGAGCACCATGGCCAAAGTGATTCGCGATTTGAGTAATCATACCGCCTACACTTATTTCGCCTGAAGGTGCATTTGCAACCCTCTTCAGGTGATCAGCTGCAAAGGCAGCTACATTAATGAGCTCGTGATTGGCCATGCCGTACATGAAGTACAACTCCCTCTGAGTCGCTACCCCTGTGCTGTCACCCCTGCCGAACAGTGTGTATGCCAATCCCTTTTGAGCATACCTGAAACAAGGGTTATGGATACAAGAAGCTTTTGCCGCTTTCGCGACATAATCAGTTCTGCCTGTAATAGCCTTCCAAAAGTCCCCTGCACTAAAATTTCCCGGAGGGGCTCTAGGGCCAAAATTGGGGAGCTTCAGTATATCTCCCAACTCGGCTATGGTCAGGCTATGGTCAGTATCAAATAACCTGAACCTCAGTGTACCATAATATTCTTCCTCCACCCCCGTCCACCTGTGCTTCAACTGAAACTCTAAAGTGCTCAAAAATTCAACAGTTATGCGCTCATAAGTTGGCGCTTCTAATTGCATAAATTCTAACATCCCCAGAGTGTGAAACATCCTATGGACCTCTATTCTGAGCCCTAGATTATCAAGCGTAGTGTTGCAGATATACCTTGTGGGCGTGAGCTTACGCTTGATGATGTTAGAGTACTTTTCTGATGATCCGGGTCTTCAAAGAATTTGCCGTGAGGGTTCGCCATACGGTGTGCTCTCTTTCTGGGGCGTGAAGTTTCTGCCACTGCTTTTCCGGTATCTCTACGAGGAGGCATTCTGAACCTACAAAACACAAAACAACACAGATGGTTCGAAAAATTTCGAAATCCCTGTTAGTGAAAAACGAAACCGTAGAATTAAGCACAATGATGAGTAGAGTGTTTTTTGTGAAGGACGGAAGTGGTTCCGGTGAGTGGGTGTGGTAGATAATGAAGCTTTTGTGTAGAGATGGTTATGGAGGTTAGGGTTTTGTGAGGGAGAAGAAGGAGGAAGATGAAAAAATGATAGGAATTGTGTGATGGGTAATGATAAGTGGGGGTTTAAGTGGTGGGCCCCACGAGGTAAAAATTTAAAATTCTGACCGCGCCTTGCAACACGGGCCGTGTTGCACAACACGGGCACCCGTGTTGCTCCCCCTGTAGACTATATTTTTTTTCAAAGTTACGCCTCTGCAACACGGGCCGTGTTGCACAACACGGGCACCCGTGTTGCTCCACTGATCCACCTGTTTTTCCCAATTCCTTTTTCTGTCTGGTGTACCTGACACGGCCCGTGTTGTACAACACGGCCACCCGTGTCAGGGTGCTGTTTCTCATATTTTTCTTCTCCTCTGGTCTCCGACATTTTAGCAAAACCTGTTACCATTTCACCGATGAACTGCGAGTTTAGCAAAACCTGTTAAAACAAAAACAAAATGAAAACGTGTAAATGAAATACGTGGGTTGCCTCCCACGAAGCGCTTCATTTAACGTCGCCTGGCTCGACGGTCCGTCATCGTATCACGTGAGATGAACGACATCGTTGCGATCCTTCTGTTGTCCCTCATAGTAAGGTTTCAGACACTGACCATTTACTTTAAAAATGTCTCCATTTGCTGGATTTTTCAGCTCAACTGCTCCGTGCGGAAATGTCTTATATACTACAAATGGTCCAGACCATTTTGATTTAAGCTTTCCCAGAAATAGTTTCAGTCGGGAGTTGTACAACAGTACTAATTGTCCTTCCCGAAATTCTTTCTTCTGAATACGTCGATCATGCCATTTCTTTGCTTGGTCCTTGTACATTTTTGCATTCTCATATGCCTGATTCCTGAATTCCTCTAGCTCATGGAGTTGGAGGGTTCTGGACTCTCCTGCTCTGGTGAGGTCTAGGTTCAGAACTTTTGATGCCCATAATGCCTTGTGTTCTAACTCTAGAGGCAGATGGCAAGCTTTACCATAGACCAGTTGGTACGGGGACATACCAATGGGTGTTTTGTATGCAGTGCGATACGCCCAGAGAGCGTCGTCCAGCTTTACTGCCCAGTCCTTACGGGATGCACGCACTGTTTTCTCTAATATTTGTTTGAGTTGTCGATTTGACACCTCGGCTTGCCCGTTGGTTTGAGGATGGTATGGAGTGGATATTTTGTGCTTCACATTATACTTAAGGAGTAGCTTTTCCATGAGATGATTTAGGAAATGAGTTCCTTCATCACTTATAAGGGCCCTTGGTACTCCAAACCGCGAAAATATGTTCTCCTTCAGAAATCTGACCACTACTTTAGCATCATTGGTTGGTAGTGCCACTGCTTCTACCCATTTCGAAGCATAGTCAACTGCTACCAGTATGTAGTGTTTTCCAAATGATGGTGGGAATGGTCCCATAAAATCAATCCCCCAAACATCAAACAACTCTACTTCTAACATGGAATTCTGCGGCATCTGGTTTCTTTTCGAGATATTCCCAGTCCGTTGACATCTGTCGCATTCCTTAACCACGTTCTGGGCATCCTTGAACAAAGACGGCCAATACAACCCTAATTGGAGGACTTTGGCTGCGGTGCGGTCGCCACTGAAATGCCCTCCATAATCTGAATTATGACATGCTTCGAGCACCTTTCTTTGCTCGTTTTCCGGAACGCATCGTCTGATCAGTCCATCCACCCCTTTCTTGTAAAGAAACGGGTCATCCCATAAGTAGAACCTGCAGTCATGAACAAACTTTTTCCGTCTGTTAGAATCAAAATCGTCGGGTATGAGACCCCCGACTAAATAGTTGGCGTAATCAGCAAACCAAGGAACACCATGAATAACCAGGATGTGTTCATCAGCAAACTCGTCCTTTATCGGTCGCTTTTCCTCGTTTTCTTCAATCGGTGACATTCGCGAGAGGTGATCAGCTACAGTATTTTCACATCCTCTCTTATCCCGAATCTCCACATCGAATTCTTGGAGAAGAAGGATCCATCTCAGCAGCCTGGGCTTTGACTCCTGTTTAGCAAAAAGATATTTTAACGCAGCATGGTCAGTATAAACAATCACTTTAGAACCTAACAGATATTGCCTAAATTTGTCAAAGGCATACACCACCGCTAGCAACTCCTTCTCAGTAGTTGCATAATTCATCTGTGTTGGGTTCAAAACGTGACTCGCGTAGTAAATAACATGCAAAAGCTTTTCTTTCCGCTGCCCCAATACAACCCCTACTGCGATGTCACTGGCGTCACACATGATCTCAAACGGCAGCGACCAGTCTGGGGCTATCACAATTGGTGCTGACACTAACTTGTTTTTCAGGTTCTCGAATGCATCAGCACATTCCTTATTGAACACAAACGTCGTTTCCTTGACTAACAAGGACGTCAACGGTTTAGCTATCTTGGAGAAGTCTCTTATGAACCTGCGGTAGAACCCTGCGTGACCTAAGAAGCTTCGGATACCTTTCTTGTTTACGGGTGGTGGTAACTTGGATATTACTTCCACTTTTGCTTGATCAACTTCGATCCCTTTATGTGAGATTTTGTGACCAAGGACGATGCCCTCTCTTACCATGAAATTACATTTTTCCCAATTCAGGATCAAGTTACTTTCCTGACATCTCTGCAAAACAAGTGACAGGTGTCGCTACTGCGAAAATCGGCGTCGGCTGAACAGAAGAGTCGCCACCATGCGTTATTTATCCCACGGGAGGGAAAGGAAACGCTCAGAGTAAACCTCGCACAACACGGGAAAGGTATGGTCGTCGCAACCAAAACCTGGATTCGGGAGTCGGTTACGCAAGGGGAAGGTATTAGCACCCCTCACGTCCGTCGTACTCGACGGGATCCACGCTTGTTTTCGGGTATGGATTGTTATTCTATCTAAACTATAGGTCAAGGGTTAAAAAGAAAATAAAATGAAAATAAAAATGACTCGGCAAAGTATCGCACTTTATGCCTACGTATTCCCACCTGGAACGAGAAATCAGAGTCAACGTAGTTCGCCTACCTACGGGAAAGGAGGGGAAGGTTGCTCGCTAGGATATCGCATCCTATGCCTACGTACTTTCATACAGCATGAAAGATCAAAGCAAACGTAGTTCGGGCCACGTACGACACAAGTCTGTCCTTGATTGATTTTATACCTTCTGAAAAAGGGTTTCTTGATTACTGGTCCCGGCGGACAAAAATGACGTTTTGATGAGTTCACCTTCTTTTACGGAAGAAGTGTCTTTTATTGTGTTTGAAATCTTTATGTGTTTTTCTGTTTGTTTTGAGAAAGAAGAGACAGAACTCTAACCTACGGTTGCGAAGGGAATCAAACTAACCTAATGTTATCATGCATGGGTTAAGACCTAGTGTCTATCATGCTCCTCTCTTGCACAGAGAGAAACAGAGATCCTACGGGATAGGCAGAAACAGAAACAATAACAGATATAATAAAGCGGTAAAATGCATGGATGCAACAGTACAAGCGAGGCAAGGGAGTCCCACTCAACCTCGAACCTAGAAAACAATAGGCGAAAGTGAACAGGCTTCACTTTCAACCCAACAGGTTAAACAGCAAACAATACAACCAGGAAAACCAAACAATACGGCAGAAATCAAATACAGCAATAAAACAAACAGCTTCAGCAACTTTGAATCAACATCTGGCTTCAAATAATCTCCAATCAGCTACAGGCTTCAACAAGCATTAATCTCCATCTTCAGGACCTTCAAGCAAGGGCTTTGATCATCAGTCTTCTATCTACAATGGCTTTTCTTCAAGTTCAAACCTCCAGGATGAGGGATCAATCACAAGAGTGAATTAGGTGCTAAGCAATCAGTTGACTACCAAGGGTGGTGAACAGACTGCTTCTAACACATATGATATTCTCTCTCAAGAGTTCTATCTCTTAGACACTAGCACCAAGCCTTCCAAAGGAAGGGGGTGAGTGTCTTAGAGAGACTCTGTATCACAGAGAAGAATGGATGCAGACAAGGCAATCCATGTTTGAGAAACAAGCTTTCTAATCTAGAGCTCTGCCTAGCTCCTAAACCCTAATCTCCACAACAGCTGCTAGCAAGAAACTTCTCTTCAACTCTGGAAATTGGACTTCAGTCTGGATCTCCAACGGCTTCATCTTCACAAGTCTTCAGCTCTCCCAAATCCCCAGACAATCCCAATACCCAAACAAACAGACAGTAAATCCCCAGAGGGCACACCACTCCAGTCAATCAGATATACAATATTAATAGCAGTAGGGGAATCCTGACTTTTTCTAAGGGGATCTAATAACTACCCATAGCCCCTATAGTCCCATAGCTAAACTATTCAATCTCTAAGTCCTAAGGGAAATGAATTAATTCTCCTAAGTTGTCACTTAAAACCCTAGTTTGTTCATGTTGTTCACACCTAAACTAAACACCTAGAATTAATTTCTAAAAATGGGAAATAAATTATATCTACAAGTTAAATGTCTAAACTAAATAACATAAAAAGAATGGACAAAAAATATTAAAGCATCTAATAGAACAAAAATTAACAAAATCATGCATGAAATGAAACCATTTAAAATGCTATTTATTTAGAAAATATGGGAAAAAATATCAAATAAAAAATAAAATGCAATTTTTATTTTTTATAATTTTCTTGACTCTTTAAAGAAAATGTTGCAAAAAGAATTATCAAAAAAATAGTGATTTTTCAATTTTATGTGATTTTTAGAAAATGCATGAAAAATGTAAAGAAAAATAAAAAGAAATATAAAGGAATAAATGGGAGGGGTGAGAATAGCAGCTCGCTTCAGTTGTTTTTTCAGGTGGGCTGAGAAGTGGGGGTGCGAATAGAACAAAACCATAGGCCCAGCGCGCTGCAGAAATTCAACAAAAAACAAAAACCTCAGAGCGGTGCATATAGCATTAATCCCAGTTCATTTACGTTGGGCTTGATTATTGGGGGTGTCAAAAGCGAATGAAGTCTAAGCCCACTCAGATGGAATAAATGAAACGGGGCGTTTCATAGCTTGAAGTTTTCCTCCGTTTCTCACTTTAAACACGAACCGTTGGATTGAGATTTGAGTCGTGGTCAAACAAGAGATCCCACGGCCATCCATCATCGTCCCCAAACCTCTTCTAGGGTTTCAGAAAAAACCAGTCCCATGCATAACTTTCGAGCCTCCCATTCTCCTTCAATACGCCATGAAAACGAAACTTGTAAAGATCAAAATCCCTCTATTTCTTCCCCTCTACAAGTCTATGTCCTTAGCTTGCACTGAAACTCATTCAATCAACCAATTCGATAGGTAGAACAGATGGAAACCACCATTAATACCTGATATGAAACCTCTCCAATTCTCTCCAAACTGTGTCCTACACTTATCTACAACTTGCACTGATCACAACATGCTAATCCAATAACATTTTCGTGCCTTATCCTAGTAATTACAAGCTCTACCAGATTTGGTACCTCATGCTCAAACCTCATGAAACTCCTCCAAAATCATCACAATCAATCCTCTATCCTATCTTAACCAGTCTACACTATCCAAACCCTAAGATTTCTAACTAAATCATGTGATTCGAGCAGAAAACAAACCTGGTGCAAATTCTTGATACAGGTGCTAAGATCTCTAAATCAGATGCTTGTGATGAATGGAAAGTGATCAATAAGCTTGGTAATTACTTCTGTATGCAACAAGTATGGTTCCAAGGCCTTGAATCACTCACTTCCAAGATTGGTGCTCCTTGGATGATGATGATGAATAGCACGATCCTTGCTTCAATTTACCACATCTTTGATGGAATTCTGATCTAGGGATGATGATGATGAAGATTCAATCAAGAAATGTGAGAGTTGAGGGAGATTTGAGAGAGTTTGGGAAGCTTATGCAAAAATGAGAAAGTGTGTAAAACTTGGGGTTTTGAACAAATGGAATCACCAACCATGGCATGAACCATCTTGTATCAATATATAGAGGAGGTTAGAACCTCCTAGAAACTTGGAGAAGTTTCCCTTGCACAAATTCCCTTGGATTTGGTTTATGTTTCTTACATTGCAAGCAACCATGCATAACTCCTAAATCTTGAATCAAACTCAAAATTCCACTTTAGCCAATGTCTTTAAAATGATCTTTCCATTCAAAATGACCTATAATTTTGCTTCATTTGGCCAAAATATGAAAAATCTCATTTTTAAGTCCATTTTTCTTCATTAAATTCACCAATTTTGAAACCTTGTGCTATGAACTTTTACAATCTCCCATGGTCACTTTTCTAGACTCAAAATGTCATTTGGAGCAAGTTTGATGTTGTAAGTTTTTCCATTTGAGGCCTCCTTGTATGAGTTTTGGGCATAGGTTGAAATGACTTGTAATTCACAAATGACCAAAATACCCTTTGCTTGCCAAGACCATAAGTATAGTTCCACAAATCAGATGAAGGCATACCATACCTCTTTAGAAAGATAAGACAATGAGGAACAACTCTTATGTTGACCAGAAATTCATTTGAAATTTCCATGAGGGGTAAAAATTGCTTGGAAGTCAAGTCACTTTCACAGACAAAATTTCAGATACCCTAGATAACCTGTAACTTGCAAGGACCATAACTTGAGTTTCATAAATCTCCTTGATGTCTTCCACCACTCAAATTAAAGGTCTTGAGATCCTCTACAAGTTCCATGTTGGCCAAGGATCCATTTGAAGCTTGCATTTTGACTTATCTTGCTTGGAAATATGACCTAAACTAGGGGATTTTACACAGAAACCCTAATTTAGAAACTCCTCTTCTCCTTGATTTCTCTTGATTTCTTCTTGGCATATCACCATATCCTTCTCTATATGTCAAATGATGAACCCCACATCTCTCCAATAGACCTGAATGCCCTTAAATCAATCAATTGACCTAGGGTTGACCTAGGGTTGACCCAGATGAGACCCCAGTTGACTGTCTTCAACTGCAGCTCTTGTACTTACATCAATGGCTTGTCTCCTTCTCCAAATGACTTTCTAAGTCTCCCAAGATGTCTATATACTCTCCATGCCTTCAATTCACAGCTTACACCCCCCTTGTTGATCCTCAGATCCCCTCAGATAGGAGATAGACTCAAAACTTAATCTGCTGGACTCTCTGTCTTCAAATTCTTTTCTGATGACTTGAATGAGATTGAATTAGGATAATAACCTCTTAATAGGCCTCTAGAGATGAGAATAGTGCTTGATCCCCTGTTGGATGACTTGCCATGCTATGCTATGCAGATGATTAGTCTATGTACATGACTCTATATGCAAATGCTAATGATATTGAAACATAAACCCAGTGAATAAGGTTGAGCAAATTTTAGGGTGCAACAGCTGCCCCTATTCAAGCGACTTGGACCCGATTGGGTGAAGAGCGAACGGCCTTCAAACATTCGAGGTACGAGACGGTTGAATACTAAGAACCCGGAAATTTGCCAACTGCAGAAATAAACTGCGCCACTGCTTGGGAACGACATCCACTGCCTGGATCTGACTGTCTACAGCACCCCCCTGATCTCGTAACGACCGTGCTGGGGATTATCTTCATCGTCCTGAAAAAGATTCTGTCATAACAGAGATAGAATTTTGCTTGCTTGTCCATGTTAGGACTCTGTCTACCATTAATACAAGGAAACTCAACTCAAACCGGTCCACGTTAGGACTCCGCGTGCTATTAACCCAGAAAAATCTCGGCAACTCCGCTGGGGATAATTTGTCTGCATTTCCATAAACTAAATCGTCCACGTCAGGAATAGACCCTTCCACGTTAGGAATAACACCGTCCATATAAGGAAACCTCTCTTCTGCATCCGTCCACGTCAGGACTAAACTTTCATCTTTCCACGTCAGGAAGCAATCTTCTTTCCACGTGAGGAGAACTATATCAATCTGTCCGCGTAAGGACTCCAACCCTTCCGCGTCAGGAATCAAACTTTTTCTGAACCTGTCCCCGTTAGGACTCGACTTTCCACGTAAGGAGTGCATCATTCTTCCATGTCAGGAATCGACCATTCTTGAATCTGTCCCCGTAAGGACCCCAGTCTTTCCACGTAAGGAATAAATCTTTCCACGTAAGGAATCCTCCTCCGATATGTCCGCGTAAGGACTCAATCTTTTCCACGTAAGGAACACGATCTCTTTTCCCCGTAAGGAATCATTTTCTCTTTCCACGTAAGGAATCTCAATCTTTTCCACGTAAGGAACTGAACCCTCTCTTTCTCTTCCACGTAAGGAACACGCTTTCTTTCCACGTTAGGAATACTTCTTCTTCCACGTAAGGAATAACTTATTTCTTTCCACGTCAGGAATTAATCTTGATATGTCCGCGTAAGGACTCTGATCTTTCCACGTCAGGAATCAAACTTTGATCGGTCCACGTCAGGACTAAATTTTTCCACGTAAGGAAACAACTTCTTTCCACGTTAGGAATCAATTTCTTAATCGGTCCGCGTAAGGACTCCAATCTGATATGTCCACGTAAGGACTCCACCCTTCCGCGTAAGGAAACACAATTTGGTATGCTTTGTCCTCGTAAGGACTCCGATCTCCTGACTTGCTGAGAAATAAAACTTGTCCACGTTAGGACTCGTGAACCTTTGACCTACCGGGGAAGTGAGGCCTGTCCATGTAAGGGCTCACATCTCAACCTGCTGCAGCAATAGAACCTGTCCACGTCAGGACTTGCGCGTCTTCGACTTGCTGGGGAAACAAAACTCATCCTCGTCAGGACACACGCTCTGTCAACAACCCGAAGAAGAATAAATGTGTCCACGTCAGGACTCTAGTATCTTGTCATCACAAAGAACCATAGACTTGTCCACGTCAGGACGCATATTTCACCATCACGAATAAAGCTATCTGCTGGAAGTAAATGGTCCGCGTCAGGACACCAACGCGAAGAGTAACCAACCCGGCCCACGTCAGGACTAGCACATATCGTTAATTCTGAGAAATCGACCCCGTCCGCGTGAGGGCTAACATCTTTTATCAACTTGAAGAAATAAATCTGTCCACGTTAGGACTCCCACTTTTCTCGCACGAAGAAAACCCGCCAATATCGGAATAAGTTGTCCACGTTAGGACATGCTTCCCTATCGATCCCAATCCACAAACTTCTTAGCACTGACGTTACAGCGACCTTGAGGCGGACTCTACTGGGGATATCTGGAAACCAAACTACCGGATGCCTGTTCTGATGCCCGGAGGCCACTTCTGAAATTCTGGTTCATGAAACCTTTTGATGACAAATAACTCTGCTTAGGGACATAAGGAGGCCCTTTGTCAAATAACTATGTGGGGCACAACACCACAAAAGCCATCACCGCTGCATATCTCACGTCGAGATCTTGAATATCTGATAATTCACTTGGGCATGATCTCTTTCCTGCCTGCATGAGAAACAACACCTGATTTATGTTTCAAAATGCGTGTGTTTGATAATGATGTACTGCTCCATCTGACATGGAAATGTTATGCGTCTTTTCCTTATTTGGTGAATGCGAGCATGATCCTATATGCTGATGCACATGCAGACTTGAACTGCTGGGATACAGGAACTGCTTCAGCGAAATAAATGCTGAAGTTAATGTCGACTCCGCTGGGGGATAGCCAGGTGCTACAAGATATTCCAGCAAAATAAATACTGGAAAAGTGAAGTCGCCTCAGCTGGGAAGTTGGGAACTTGAACCAAGCGCCTCATTGAAGCAACACCCTGCCGGGGGATACAACTCTACTGGGGAGTAGCGGGTGTGTTCAATATGATTGAACTTCTGCTGGAGAGTGAACTGATATCACACGGTATTCTGGCAAAATAAATACCAAAACTCGCAACCAACTCTGCCGGGGAGAGTCTTCGAATTCCGCTGGAAGGAATGAAAACATTTGCTGAGAAGAGAATTCCGCTGAGGATGGGATGATTCTCTCGGGGATAATCAACTGACTCCCCTGGGGGATAGTGAATGACCCTGCGGGGGAAGGTGAACTTGTCTGAATACAGCTCACAAATATTAATCTTCTGCGGCCAAGCCGCTCTGCTTGAGATACACTGTCTGGATACAGCCTACAATCTTGGAACCGCCGATTTCGCTGAGAATAAACGACTTCACTGGAGGATATCCTTTGAATTAGCTACGACTAGCTGGGGAATTCTATCCTGCGTGAAGGTCGAGTCTTTTATTACTGCAGTCTCTTGATCATCTTCCTCGTACGGCTATGAAACCTGCAACAACACAAACAAGACAAGACAAGTCTATGCAACCAAATCGATTCAAGTTAGTGACATCATTTCCAATTAATTCAAAGCTTTAGCAACCGTTGGCAAGGGCCAGTAACGTTATGCACATGCTAGTTTCATCAAACTTAGGCGTTGATCATGCACAAAACAGTAAAGAACAGTATCAGGTACTGAATAACGTATTTTATTGATTAGGCCCCTGAATGGGCGGAGTTTTATACACGGGATGTAACTCCTGAAAAGAGGAAGCTACGCATAGCAAATACACAAGCATGCACAAAACAGTAAAGAACAGTATCAGGTACTGAATAACGTATTTTATTGATTAGGCCCCTGAATGGGCGGAGTTTTATACACGGGATGTAACTCCTGAAAAGAGGAAGCTACGCACAGCAAATACACAAGCATGCACAAGAAGCATAAATATAATGACAAATTAGATTTGTACACATGTCGGCAACGGGATGCAGACGAACATCACGAACTGATCCTCCTATGACTCGCCCGACTCTAACGCTTTTCCTGGCATTCACCCTTTTGAAGAGATCGTATCTGATAATCGACCTCTTGAGTATATTCTCCCGCACCAATGCTCAAATGCAGTATCGGATTCGGACCGCAGTCATTTTCTTTTTAAATCCCTAACTTTTGCGTGAACCGCCCTTTACGGGTTTTCAGTTCACCGGGATACCCTTTTTTGCCGAAGCCGCCCAGTGTAGGTTTTCGGCTTCGCGGGTGTACATTTTTCATTTTATCCCTAATTTTTGCCCGAACCTTTCATTCTGTTTTTTGGTTCGCCAGGATGCCCCATTTTTGCCTGGACTCTCTTTTTTCTGTCCAGCGGGTCAATTTCTAAGCAAAGTATTTTTTAACTGCGTCCGAATTCACCGTCGACGTAAAGTCTTCACCGTCCATGGTGGACAACAACAATGCTCCTCCTGAAAAGACTTTTCTGACAACATATGGCCCTTCGTAGTTGGGGGTCCACTTGCCCCGGTGATCTGCCTGTGGCGGGAGAATCCTTTTTAGCACAAGGTCGCCCGTCTGAAAGCTCCGCGGACGTATCTTCTTATCATATGCTTTCTTCATCCGGCTCTGGTACAAACGACCGTATGCTAGAGAAGCTAGCCTCTTCTCATCCATCAAACTCAATTGGTTCAACCTGTCTTTCACCCATTCTGCCTCATCTAATTGAACATCTCGCAATACCCTTAGGGAAGGGATCTCGACTTCCAATGGCAGCACTGCTTCCATTCCGTACACTAACGAGAATGGAGTTGCCCCGGTTGATGTGCGTACCGTCGTACGATAACCGTGCAAAGCAAAAGGTAGCATCTCATGCCAATCCTTATAGGTCACCACCATCTTCTGTACGATTTTCTTGATATTCTTGTTGGCCGCTTCAACAGCGCCATTCATCTTGGGTCGGTAAGGGGAGGAGTTGTGATGTTCGATCTTGAAATTCTGACAAAGCTCCTTCATCATTTTGTTGTTCAGGTTTGAACCATTGTCAGTGATTATCCGTTCGGGGATTCCATATCGGCAAATGATATCTCTCTTGATGAATCTGGCCACCACCTGCTTCGTTACATTTGCATAAGACGTCGCTTCTACCCACTTGGTGAAGTAATCGATTGCTACAAGAATGAACCGGTGCCCATTAG
The DNA here is from genome assembly GCA_963859935.3 of Lathyrus sativus. Taxonomy (NCBI): domain Eukaryota; kingdom Viridiplantae; phylum Streptophyta; class Magnoliopsida; order Fabales; family Fabaceae; genus Lathyrus; species Lathyrus sativus. The sequence goes on along the minus strand of OZ012738.1, from coordinate 60,235,675 downwards.
AAGCTGTAGGCTCGATCTTTCCAATCATATTGATTCCCCACATCGAGAATGGCCATGGCGATGACATCACATTCAGAGGACTCGGAGGCACATGGATCTTATCAGCATAGATTTGGCATTTGTGGCACTTCCTCGCGAACTTGAAACAATCAGTTTCTATAGTCAGCCAGAAATAACCTGCCCGTAGCAACTTCCTCGTCATAGCATGTCCACCAGCATGCGTACCAAATGCACCTTCATGTATTTCCTCCATGAGTAGCTTCGCCTCTTTTCCATCTACACACCGCAACAACACCAAGTCGTGGTTTCTTCTGTATAAGACACCATCCGGATTCAAATAGAAATTACCCGCCAATCTCCTGAGAGTCTTCTGATCTTGACTGGATGCCCCAGCCGGATACTCTTTATGCTTCAGAAAATTAAGGATATCGAAATACCACGGTTTATCGTCGGATGCTTCGTCAATAGCAAACACAAAGGCTGGTCTGTCAAGCCGAGAGATGACAATGCTAGGAGCCTCGTTCCAGAAATTGATTTTGTACATGGAAGCCAAAGTAGCCAGGGCGTCAGCCATCTGATTCTCCGCTCGCGGCACATGATGCAACTCAACTTTGTCAAAGAAAGGCAGCAGTCTCCTTGCATAGTTCATGTACGGTATTAAATTGGGCTGACGTGTCTCCCATTCCCCTTTGATTTGATTAATCACCAGAGCTGAATCTCCGTATACGTCTAGATTTTTGATTCGCAAATCAATGGCTTCTTCAAGCCCCATTATACACGCTTCGTATTCGGCCTCATTATTGGTAACTGCAAAAGTCAATCGGGCAGTAAACGGGATGTGCGACCCGTGTGGAGTAGTGATGATTGCCCCTATTCCGCTACCGTAAGCGTTCACAGCTCCGTCAAAGATCATCTGCCATTTGGAACCCAGCTCTGGTCCTTCGTCTGGCAACGGCTCTTCGCAATCTTTCATCTTTAGGTACATGATATCCTCGTCAGGAAAATCGAACCTCATAGATTGGTAATCATCAATAGGCTGCTCCGCCAAGTACTCAGACAGCACACTCCCCTTTATTGCCTTTTGCGAGACGTATTGGATGTCATACTCAGTCAAGACCATCTGCCACCGGGCAATTCTTCCTGACAACGCCTGCTTTTCGAATACATATTTGATAGGATCCATCTTCGAGATGAGCATGGTTGTATGATTTAGCATGTATTGTCTTAGACGCTTGGCGGCCCAGGCTAGCGCGCAACAAGTCTTTTCAAGCATTGAATATCGAGATTCACAATCTGTAAATTTCTTACTCAAGTAATAGATCGCATGCTCTTTTCTTCCTGTCTCGTCGTGTTGACCGAGAACACAACCCATGCTTCCCTCAAGAACCGTCAAATACATGATCAAGGGTCTCCCTGTCACTGGGGGTATCAAAATAGGAGGCTCCTGCAGATACTGCTTTATTTTGTCGAACGCCTTTTGACAATTTTCGTTCCACGTTACAGCTTGATCTTTTTTCAACAGTTTGAACAATGGTTCACACGTAGCCGTTAGGTGAGATATGAACCGGGCGATGTAGTTCAACCTCCCTAAAAACCCGCGCACCTCTTTCTCTGTTTTAGGCGTCGGCATCTCTTGAATTGCTTTTATTTTAGCAGGATCGACCTCTATTCCCTTTTCGCTTACGATAAACCCCAGGAGCTTACCCGATCTCACCCCGAAGGTGCATTTATTAGGGTTCAGCCTCAGCCTGAACTTCCTAAGCCTTTTAAATAACTTCAGCAGATTCACCAGATGCTCTTCCTCCGTCTGGGATTTGGCAATCATATCGTCAACATAAACTTCGATCTCTTTATGCATCATGTCATGGAAAAGAGTCGTCATCGCACGCTGATATGTTGCCCCAGCATTTTTTAAACCAAAGGGCATCACTTTGTAGCAAAATGTTCCCCAAGGCGTTATGAAAGTGGTCTTCTCCATATCCTCTGGCGCCATTTTAATCTGATTATAGCCTGAAAAGCCATCCATGAAGGAGAATACGGAGTATTGAGCAGTATTATCCACTAACACGTCAATGTGAGGAAGTGGAAAATCGTCTTTTGGGCTTGCTTTATTCAAATCTCTATAATCCACGCACATTCGAACCTTGCCATCCTTCTTTGGCACTGGTACGATGTTAGCAACCCATGAGGGATATTTCGTCACAGCCAGGAAACCAGCGTCCCACTGTTTTTGAACTTCCTCTTTGATCTTCACTGCCATATCTGGTCGAGTTCTGCGGAGCTTTTGTTTGACCGGCGGGCATTCTTCTTTCAGTGGCAGACGGTGCACAACCATATCTGTATCGAGCCCTGGCATATCTTCATACGACCAAGCGAATACATCACTATACTCTCGGAGCATTTCAACCAGTCTTCGCTTGATATCACTCTGCAGTGCGGCTCCGATACGAATATTCTTCTCAACCCCTTCCGACCCCAAGTTGATAATTTCGATGACCTCGTCGTGAGGCAGAATGGCTCTTTCCTCTTGCTTCACCAACCAAGACAGTTCTTCAGGAACGTCACTATCTTCGACAACCTCTTCTTCGGCCTGAAATACCGGGTGCTCGAAGTCGGGACGAGTCATAGGTGGTTCAAGAATGTCATCTGAAAATGTTATCCTGCAAAAGGAATGGTTAAGTGCTTCAAAATGCGTATAAAGCGAATAACCCACGTTGCCATCTTATTGAAAAATATAAAACAAGAAAGACAGAGATTACAGTATTTGCACATGAAAAACGCCATTTATTTAATGATTAACACGCAATGTTTATAACAACGCAGCCCTAAGCAAATCCTGATGCCCCGGGCAAGACATCAGATTATTCAACAATTAATAAAGCAAAGCATTACTGTTTAAGAGTCACAGGAACAAGCTCCTGAATAGACCAGTTGCACAGTCCTTGTCCTGGCGTGCTTGGCTGAATCCAGGCATCCATATCACAGTCGCTGTCTCCTCCGTCAGACTCCGAAGCAGCATTGACGGTCTCATGACACACTCCACTGGCAGAGATGGTGATTGGCCCTCTGAAACGGGGTGCCCCCACGGCAGGTGCTGACGACGACGGTTGGTATCCCAGCCCGAACCGGTCCATCTTTACAGGAATATCCAGCACTTTGCCCCAACCCTTTGCTTCTCCTGCCTCCACTAGAGCTTGAGCTTCTTTGTACGACGAAACGGCTATCTCCGACGCTTTGCTCGGCCCGGGACCTTTGTCCTTGATGCGCAACCCTTCAAATGCCTGGCAGGGCGTTTCGTGGATCTCTCCGTCGACCTCCACATATTTAAATGACGACAGATGGCTGACCAGGATGTCTTCTTCTCCGCATACGGTGACTACGCTGTCTCCGACCATATATTTCAATTTCTGATGCAGGGTAGATGTGACTGCCCCAGCCCCATGAATCCAGGGTCTTCCGAGCAGGCAGCTATATGCGGGCTGTATATCCATGATATAAAATTCCGTTGCAAACACCTCCGGCCCTACTTGCAGAGGCAATGTGATCGATCCAAAGACGGTTCTTCGCGTGCCATCGAACGCTCTGACTACCAAGTCACTGGGCGTGCACAAGATCCCTCTAACATCCAGCTTCATCATTGCCTTCTTAGGCAACACATTCAAAGACGATCCTGTATCGACCAGTACATGCGACATGACTGACCCTCTGCACTCGGCAGACACGTGCAGCGCCATATTATGATCTCTTCCCTTAGGAGTCAAATCGAAGTCTGTAAAGCCCAAGCTGTGGCCTGCATTCACATGTGCCAACACTCCTTCCAACTGATTCACGGAGACGTCTTGGGGTACGAAGGAAGTATCCAAGACCCTCAACAAAGCATTTCTATGAGCTTCCGAACATAGTAGCAATGACAGGATAGATATCTTGGACGGCGTCTGCTGCAGATGCTCCACAATCTTATAATCACTTTTTCGAATCAAGCGCATGAACTCTTCTACATCTTTCGATGCCGCTTCTTTTTCGCTTGCTTGCACCGGAACATTCTCAACCATCTTCCCTTTCCCTTTCGCTAGTCTTTCGGCCTCCACTTCGGGTGATATAAAGATCCTACCACTCCTTGTCATACCCCCCGAACCAACAACATTATCCACAGTCTCGGCGGGCTGTTTACTAACCTCGATCTTTATCCCGTCACAAAACACCTCCAACCCATATGACCAGGGGACTGCTTTCGTGTTCTCGTACGGGATCGGCCCGGCCTTAGTTATGGTGATCGGTGGTCGCTGAGCTGGTGCTGCAATAGTGATTGTCTTTCGAGGAATCGTTACAGTGGCGACATCACTCTGATCATCTGCTACCGCCCCTGCAGGCTCTTCAGTTGCTGCTCGGTCAAACTGCAATGTGCCTCCATCAATTAAAACCTGGATGCCTTTCTTCAAATCATCACACCCCCCAGCTACGGTCCAGCATTCTAAGCAATACTCGTGACATCCTGGATAAACACCCCCTTGCAACAGTCGGCTCTTTATCTCGCTCAGCGGCGTCTTTAAATCTTTGACATTCATAATCAGATTCAACCCTTCCTCAGTCAGAATGGCGTTTGCCCCATGATTAGGCATGGGTTTCTGCACTATATTCGGACCTGCCGTTCCGAAATTGATAGCCTTATTGTCCAAAAGATCCTGCACAACGTGCTTAAAAGCATGGCAACCCTCTATATCGTGGCCCGGCGCCCCAGAATGAAACTCACAGTGCCTGCTTGCATCGTAACCAAACGGGGGAGCTCCCGTTATCGGTGCCAGAGTTCTCCTCTCTACCAGGTTCAAACCCAACAAGGTCTGCAACAAATCTGCATATGTCGTGGGAGGCTTCTCAAACACTCTTCTTGGTTTACCACCCTGGAATCTTCGCTGAGCCTGCTGTGCCCCCTGCTGAGGCTGCTGCTGCTGCATTGGCTGCTGCTGAGACGGTTGTTGTTGCTGAAGTGGTTGTTGCTGATATGGGATAGTAACACTCGCCACCTGCTGCGGCTGATGATATTGGTTTCGTCCCCTGCCTCGGCCTCGGCCTCGGCCTCCAAATACTGCGCTTGCCTCGCCCTGACGGCGCCCACTGAAAGCCTTCCTATTACTTCCAGATGCAGTTGATTCCTTAACCTGGAACTTTCCTTGCTTAATGTTGCGCTCAATCTTTTCTCCCATCAGAATTAGGTCTGAAAAACTGGCCAGAGATGTGTGAAACAGCATGTCATGAAACAAGCCTGTGAATGTGCCGACGAACATGTCATTCATTTCCTTATCTTCTACAGGAGGACGGACCCTGGCAGCCATATCGCGCCACCTTTGCGCGTATTCTTTAAAACTCTCCCCCTTCTTCTGCGACAGCCCTGCCAATTGGACCCGATTGGGCGCCAAGTCACTGTTATACTTGTAGTGAGCTACGAGTGCTTCTGCCAATTGCTTCCATGTCTTGATATTGGTTGGCTCCAACCCCATGTACCATTCTAAGGAAGGGCCCGACAGACTATCCTGAAAGAAATGCATTAGCATTCTTTCATCAGTTGAGTATGCAGACATCTTTCTGTAATAGGCTCGCACATGCACTTTCGGACATGTGTCCCCTTTATACTTATCAAACGTAAGAGCTTTGAATTTGATTGGCACCCTCAGACCAGGTACCAAACCCATTGTTGCCATGTCCAAGCCCACAACACTTTGGTTCAGGACCCCCCTCATCTGCTCTTCCAGCATTCTGATCTTCTGGGAGTCATCCATCGGCCCTTCGAAACCTCCGCCGGAGAAAGCGTCCTCCTGCTGATCTTCTTGCCACATACCGTTCCCAGCTCCATACCCGTCATATCCATTATTACGTCCAGCCCTGATCTGATTCATCCCCGGACCTCGGCCTCTGTTGCCGTATCCCTGAACACCTCCAGCAGGCCCAAAAGCCATAAACCCAGCGCCGTTTCCATTTCCGAAACCTCCATAGCCCTGATTGGCCACACCATAACCATCTGGCCCAAAGCCTTGAGCATTGAAACCATATTTCCCAGCGTTATCGAATCCCTGATCGTTGAACCCGAATCTAGCATTGCCAAAGCCGGTGCCTCCCATATTATCACCCAAGTTGACGTCACCAAGCCCAACGTTATGGACAGCAGTCTCATTCCCACCTCCGACGTTACCATTCACAGCAGCGGTAGCGTTGTTGATATTAGCAGCTGGTATGTTGACTACAGGTGGAGCCACTGGCGTGGGAGTGCCGTCTCCATGAGCAGTATCGACCCGTACGGACTGATGATCCTCGTTACCGTGACCAGCATTTCGGGCCAACAGAGGCTGGACCATGGCTTGCAAATTCTCCTGACCTTTTGCAATAGCTTCCATGGTCTGCATAAAGAGAGTTAGCTTCTCGCGCACATCTTGCATCTCGTTCTGCATTTGATCCATGATCCTTCGGCAGTTGGTGCGGGTAGAATAGCGGTGCGGGTGCTGATCTACAATCCTGAAAAGTACCTGTTACAGAGCAGGAAATAAGACACTATTCAAAGATCACCTGCAATGCAGTATGAGTATGAATGCAATGCACTGTGTCTGTGCATTAGGGAAGCTCATTCCCCCAGTTCTAGTGTGAAGGTGCCAGTGCAGTGACAGTGCTGACAATAGGAATATCGGAGCTGAATCATAGAAAGCCTCATATATTGCTGAGAAACCCAATAAGCCAAGAGTACAATATCACTGAGTACAATAAGAAGGCATGACCTCATCCAACAATCCTGGTGATGGTCAGCACTATGCAAATAAAGCATACAAGCGAATATATGGAATAATCAAATGCTCTCAAAAGCCCGGTACTCTTCTATCAACTTCTTGGTCTCTGGGTGACCTGGTCGGGTAAGCAGCCCTTCAACCAGCAGATTCCTTCTCTTAAGAACACGGCGCACGTCTCCAGCAGTTTCTTCCCATGTCGCTTCCCCGAAGCAATCTTCTAGTTTCCGCTTTTGAGACACAATTTCATCCCTGCATTTGATTGCCTTGTTCAGTGCATTCTGGACACTATACCGGGTCATCACTTCTTCCTCACACTTCTTGATGCTAGACTTCAACTTCTCTTCGAGGTCGGAGATTTGCTGCTTCAGCTTATCTTCCCTCTTCTTATTGTTGGTGAGTGTAGCATTCCAAGTCTTATTGCAAGAGGAGATTTCTCGGTGTGCTGCGTCGAGCGCCTTCTTTTTGGATTCCAGCATGTCATGGGAGCTTCTGAACTCTTGCCCCAGACGTTCGCGCTTTTTCTTTTCCTCAGTCAACTCAGCCCCTAACCTGTTTAACAGCTCGATCTGTTGTTGGAAAGCATATACGGCCTTGTTCTTCTCACTGCGTACCTGAGCTAGCTCTTGTTCTAACCCTTCGTTGATCTTCATCAAGGCTTCCTTTTCCTTCACAACTTGCTCGTAGGCTTCCCTAGAAACAGTAGTTGGCTCTTCTGCCGGAATAGGAACAAGGACGGGTGCAGCTGGAAATGGCATTAATAACTGACTTGCTCTTTCCTGGATCCAAACCCTATAAGGTGCATAGGCCTGGAAATCGTTCTTACCTAACAGTGGCTTCCCTTTGCGGTTAATACGTGTCCAGGCATGCTGCAGCTCAGCTAGCAATTCTCCCTTCAAATCACCTGTGAAGTACAAAGATTCCTGTACTTCTTCCTCCTGAGGTGGATTCTTCAGCGCATATCCAAACTGACGAATGAATAGAGAAGGGTTGTAATTGATACACCCTTTTCTTCCTATCAGTGGAACATTAGGGTACCCAGAACAACTGAAGATGAGCTCAGATCCCAACAGGTCTCGATCAAACCACTCCATATCTTCCGACGATAGCCTCATCAGGCGCTCTGGCCAACCAACTGGGACCGTAGTCTCTGCAACAGATCTTCTCTTAGGAAGGTGGCTCTCAAGCCACATATTCAGCAAGGGTACACAAAGATGAACATTCTTTCCTCTCCCCTTCTCATTCTTGTAATGCAGTGAGTGGTAGAGATCTCCGAGTAAGGTAGGTACAGGATTACCAACGGCAAACAAGTAGAAGGCGTCGAAGTCCACAAAATCCGGTATATTGGGAAACAATACTATGCCATAAATGCACAAGGCCAACACAGCATTGAAAGCAACCCAGCACCCGCTCTTAGCGTACTCCTGGGCTTTACCGACCAAGAACTGGAGTGAGAAGCCTGGAACTCCACGGGAAACAGTAGTCAATAGTTCGGAAGCATCAATATGCAAAGCTTTTGTCAAGTCCTCCGGCTTGGGCTTGGCGCCAGAATGGATGAATGGAACCTGGTTCTGCACGGGCAGCTCAACATACTCAGCGTATTCCTCCAGGGTTGGTCCCATAATAAAGTCGGCGAACGTAAAGCACCTCAAAGCAGGGTCGTAGAATTGCATCAAGGCATACAACCCATCTAACTCTACCTCTGTAGGTTTGCGCACCAATCTCAGTAATCTACCATAGCTCATCCGGAAGCTCCTACGAACACCCTCATCAGCAAGAGAGATCAACCCAAGTAAAGGAACAATATCAGGAGTAGGCAATTTGTAAGCAACTGTCCTCCTTAAGCTAGTCATGATCAAACACTCAGAAGTCCGGGCACTAGAACTAGGGAAATGCAAATGCACCTGCAGCACAGACACACGTTAGTGAAATGCAAATGGTAATGGATATGCAGTAATGCAATGCAAGCAACATGCGACAGGGACCAAAGCTGTAGCTGAATAGCCTGAACCATATCAAGAAAGTCTCAGACCCTCCAGAAGTCATCCAATCCTGATCTCGGATAGACCTCAAACAAAGCTCCAATATTGGTCTCTGATAGACCCCATAATCATACCCTTGAATGATCTCTGGCAGACCTCAAACCATATCTCCCACTGGTCTCTGACAGACCTCAGAACACATCTCCAAATAGTCTCTGACAGACCTCATAATTCTCCATAAATACCCAGGATCTCTGATCGAGAAACAAACCGGTGGTCTGAAGGTTTAGTTACCTGCATAACCCTGAATCCCCTCACAGGTGGGTGGCCCTATAACTGGCACAACGTACGGCATCCTATGCGGTCGTCGGCGTCACAGACTTTCATGATTGATGATACGATTCCCAGAAGGAGTGGCATCATCAATTCCTGAAGAGGCCTCACTTAGCCAACTTCCAAATGATCGGTCCCCAGAGTCGACAATCCAACTAACCAGCAACCCACGCCAACCAAAGGAAGGGGCAGGAGGCCAACCAGAGGAACCTCGTCTGAGTGTAGATTTCATGGGACACCAAAGCAAGCAAAGCAAGCGGGCGCCCACTAATTTCTACTCTAATTCTAGGTGCACTCAAGCCCAGGTCCGGCTTATCTCTCAATATCAGATCACCCGTCACACCCCAAATACAGCAATAATAATCAATATATAAAGCTGAAAATAAAAGTCAGAAGCATAAATCCATACAACATCCTCGACGGGAAAACAAGCGCTAGGATTGACTCGCTCAAAGGGACGTTGGATCCCAAATGCATAAGAACCATCGCAGTTCTTAGCAGCCAGGGGACGTTGGATCCCCAGCAGAGTCGCCAGCTGTCGCTACTGCGAAAATCGGCGCCGGCTGAACAGAAGATTCGCCACCATGCGTTATTTATCCCACGGGAGGGAAAGGAAACGCTCAGAGTAAACCTCGCACAACACGGGAAAGGTATGGTCGTCGCAACCAAAACCTGGATTCGGGAGTCGGTTACGCAAGGGGAAGGTATTAGCACCCCTCACGTCTGTCGTACTCGACGGGATCCACGCTTGTTTTCGGGTATGGATTGTTATTCTATCTAAACTATAGGTCAAGGGTTAAAAAGAAAATAAAATGAAAATAAAAATGACTCGGCAAAGTATCGCACTTTATGCCTACGTATTCCCACCTGGAACGAGAAATCAGAGTCAACGTAGTTCGCCTACCTATGGGAAAGGAGGGGAAGGTTGCTCGCTAGGATATCGCATCCTATGCCTACGTACTTTCATACAACATGAAAGATCAGAGCAAACGTAGTTCGGGCCACGTACGACACAAGTCTGTCCTTGGTTGATTTTATACCTTCTGAAAAAGGGTTTCTTGATTACTGGTCCCGGCGGACAAAAATGACGTTTTGATGAGTTCACCTTCTTTTACGGAAGAAGTGTCTTTTATTGTGTTTGAAATCTTTATGTGTTTTTCTGTTTGTTTTGAGAAAGAAGAGACAGAACTCTAACCTACGGTTGCGAAGGGAATCAAACTAACCTAATGTTATCATGCATGGGTTAAGACCTAGTGTCTATCATGCTCCTCTCTTGCACAGAGAGAAACAGAGATCCTACGGGATAGGCAGAAACAGAAACAATAACAGATATAATAAAGCGGTAAAATGCATGGATGCAACAGTACAAGCGAGGCAAGGGAGTCCCACTCAACCTCGAACCTAGAAAACAATAGGCGAAAGTGAACAGGCTTCACTTTCAACCCAACAGGTTAAACAGCAAACAATACAACCAGGAAAACCAAACAATACGGCAGAAATCAAATACAGCAATAAAACAAACAGCTTCAGCAGCTTTGAATCAACATCTGGCTTCAAATAATCTCCAATCAGCTACAGGCTTCAACAAGCATTAATCTCCATCTTCAGGACCTTCAAGCAAGGGCTTTGATCATCAGTCTTCTATCTAAAATGGCTTTTCTTCAAGTTCAAACCTCCAGGATGAGGGATCAATCACAAGAGTGAATTAGGTGCTAAGCAATCAGTTGACTACCAAGGGTGGTGAACAGACTGCTTCTAACACATATGATATTCTCTCTCAAGAGTTCTATCTCTTAGACACTAGCACCAAGCCTTCCAAAGGAAGGGGGTGAGTGTCTTAGAGAGACTCTGTATCACAGAGAAGAATGGATGCAGACAAGGCAATCCATGTTTGAGAAACAAGCTTTCTAATCTAGAGCTCTGCCTAGCTCCTAAACCCTAATCTCCACAACAGCTGCTAGCAAGAAACTTCTCTTCAAATCTGGAAATTGGACTTCAGTCTGGATCTCCAACGGCTTCATCTTCACAAGTCTTCAGCTCTCCCAAATCCCCAGACAATCCCAATACCCAAACAAACAGACAGTAAATCCCCAGAGGGCACACCACTCCAGTCAATCAGATATACAGTATTAATAGCAGTAGGGGAATCCTGACTTTTTCTAAGGGGATCTAATAACTACCCATAGCCCCTATAGTCCCATAGCTAAACTATTCAATCTCTAAGTCCTAAGGGAAATGAATTAATTCTCCTAAGTTGTCACTTAAAACCCTAGTTTGTTCATGTTGTTCACACCTAAACTAAACACCTAGAATTAATTTCTAAAAATGGGAAATAAATTATATCTACAAGTTAAATGTCTAAACTAAATAACATAAAAAGAATGGACAAAAAATATTAAAGCATCTAATAGAACAAAAATTAACAAAATCATGCATGAAATGAAACCATTTAAAATGCTATTTATTTAGAAAATATGGGAAAAAATATCAAATAAAAAATAAAATGCAATTTTTATTTTTTATAATTTTCTTGACTCTTTAAAGAAAATGTTGCAAAAAGAATTATCAAAAAAATAGTGATTTTTCAATTTTATGTGATTTTTAGAAAATGCATGAAAAATGTAAAGAAAAATAAAAAGAAATATAAAGGAATAAATGGGAGGGGTGAGAATAGCAGCTCGCTTCAGTTGTTTTTTCAGGTGGGCTGAGAAGTGGGGGTGCGAATAGAACAAAACCATAGGCCCAGCGCGCTGCAGAAATTCAATAAAAAACAAAAACCTCAGAGCGGTGCATATAGCATTAATCCCAGTTCATTTACATTGGGCTTGATTATTGGGGGTGTCAAAAGCGAATGAAGTCTAAGCCCACTCAGATGGAATAAATGAAACGGGGCGTTTCATAGCTTGAAGTTTCCCTCCGTTTCTCACTTTAAACACGAATCGTTGGATTGAGATTTGAGTCGTGGTCAAACAAGAGATCCCACGACCATCCATCATCGTCCCCAAACCTCTTCTAGGGTTTCAGAAAAAACCAGTCCCATGCATAACTTTCGAGCCTCCCATTCTCCTTCAATACGCCATGAAAATGAAACTTGTAAAGATCAAAATCCCTCTATTTCTTCCCCTCTACAAGTCTATGTCCTTAGCTTGCACTGAAACTCATTCAATCAACCAATTCGATAGGTAGAACAGATGGAAACCACCATTAATACCTGATATCAAACCTCTCCAATTCTCTCCAAACTGTGTCCTACACTTATCTACAGCTTGCACTGATCACAACATGCTAATCCAATAACATTTTCGTGCCTTATCCTAGTAATTACAAGCTCTACCAGATTTGGTACCTCATGCTCAAACCTCATGAAACTCCTCCAAAATCATCACAATCAATCCTCTATCCTATCTTAACCAGTCTACACTGTCCAAACCCTAAGATTTCTAACTAAATCATGCGATTCGAGCAGAAAACAAACCTGGTGCAAATTCTTGATACAGGTGCTAAGATCTCTAAATCAGATGCTTGTGATGAATGGAAAGTGATCAATAAGCTTGGTGATTACTTCTGTATGCAACAAGTATGGTTCCAAGGCCTTGAATCACTCACTTCCAAGATTGGTGCTCCTTGGATGATGATGATGAATAGCACGATCCTTGCTTCAATTTACCACATCTTTGATGGAATTCTGATCTAGGGATGATGATGATGAAGATTCAATCAAGAAATGTGAGAGTTGAGGGAGATTTGAGAGAGTTTGGGAAGCTTATGCAAAAATGAGAAAGTGTGTAAAACTTGGGGTTTTGAACAAATGGAATCACCAACCATGGCATGAACCATCTTGTATCAATATATAGAGGAGGTTAGAACCTCCTAGAAACTTGGAGAAGTTTCCCTTGCACAAATTCCCTTGGATTTGGTTTATGTTTCTTACATTGCAAGCAACCATGCATAACTCCTAAATCTTGAATCAAACTCAAAATTCCACTTTAGCCAATGTCTTTAAAATGATCTTTCCATTCAAAATGACCTATAATTTTGCTTCATTTGGCCAAAATATGAAAAATCTCATTTTTAAGTCCATTTTTCTTCATTAAATTCACCAATTTTGAAACCTTGTGCTATGAACTTTTCCAATCTCCCATGGTCACTTTTCTAGACTCAAAATGTCATTTGGAGCAAGTTTGATGTTGTAAGTTTTTCCATTTGAGGCCTCCTTGTATGAGTTTTGGGCATATGTTGAAATGACCTGTAATTCACAAATGACCAAACTACCCTTTGCTTGCCAAGACCATACGTAGAGTTCCACAAATCAGATGAAGGCATACCATACCTCTTTAGAAAGCTAAGACAATGAGGAACAACTCTTATGTTTACCAGAAATTCATTTGAAATCTCCATGAGGGGTAAAAATTGCTTGGAAGTAAAGTCACTTTCACAGACAAAATTTCAGATACCCTAGATAACCTGTAACTTGCAAGGACCATAACTTGAGTTTCATAAATCTCCTTGATGTCTTCCACCACTAAAATTAAAGGTCTTGAGATCCTCTACAAGTTCCATGTTGGCCAAGGATCCATTTGAAGCTTGCATTTTGACTTATCTTGCTTGGAAATTTGACCTAAACTAGGGGATTTTACACAGAAACCCTAATTTAGAAACTCCTCTTCTCCTTGATTTCTCTTGATTTCTTCTTGGCATATCACCATATCCTTCTCTATATGTCAAATGATGAACCCCACATCTCTCCAATAGACCTGAATGCCCTTAAATCAATCAATTGACCTAGGGTTGACCTAGGGTTGACCCAGATGAGACCCCAGTTGACTGTCTTCAACTGCAGCTCTTGTACTTACATCAATGGCTTGTCTCCTTCTCCAAATGACTTTCTAAGTCTCCCAAGATGTCTAGATACTCTCCATGCCTTCAATTCACAGCTTACACCCCCCTTGTTGATCCTCAGATCCCCTTAGATAGGAGATAGACTCAAAACTTAATCTGCTGGACTCTCTGTCTTCAAATTCTTTTCTGATGACTTGAATGAGATTGAATTAGGATAATAACCTCTTAATAGGCCTCTAGAGATGAGAATAGTGCTTGATCCCCTGTTGGATGACTTGCCATGCTATGCTATGCAGATGATTAGTCTATGTACATGACTCTATATGCAAATGCTAATGATATTGAAACATAAACCCAGTGAATAAGGTTGAGCAAATTTTAGGGTGCAACAACAGGTTAGTTAAACAATCATCAAATGATGACCCGAAACTCGAAAAATCATCCATGAAGACTTCCATATGTTTCTCGAGCATATCCGCAAAAATGGAAGTCATGCATCTTTGAAACGTGGTCGGGGCATTACATAACCCGAATGGCATCCTCCTATACGCAAAAACTCCGTACGGGCATGTGAAAGCTGTCTTCTCTTGATCCTCCGGCGCAACCGCGATTTGGTTGTATCCGGAGTATCCATCTAGAAAGCAGTAGTAATCGTGCCCAACCAATCTTTCTAACATCTGATCAATAAAAGGCAACGGGAAATGATCCTTTCTGGTGGCTAAATTAAGTCTCTTATAATCAATGCATACCCTCCAACAAGTGATGGTACGCGTAGGAATCAACTCATTCTTGTCATTAGTCACCACAGTTGTACCTCCTTTCTTAGGCACCACGTGAACAGGGCTCACCCATGAACTGTCGGATATAGGATAGATAAGCCCAACATCCAATAATTTCACCACTTCCTTTCTTACGACCTCCTTCATAACGGGGTTCAGTCTTCGCTGGGGCTGCACTACCGGTTTATGGTCCTTCTCCATAAGGATTTTGTGCATGCAAACTGTAGGACTTATACCCTTTAAGTCTTCTATTTTCCAACCAATAGCACTCTTAAATTTTTTTAGAACCCCAATCAGTTGTTTCTCTTGGACACTTTTCAAACTAGAGCTGATAATGGCGGGACACTTTTCCTCGGTGTCTAGAAACACATATTTGAGATTTTCCGGCAGTTGTTTCAATTCCGAACCTTTAGGCTTTTCGTCATTACCCTCAAGCTCTATAGGTTGCCGTAAGTCCTCCCATCGGTGTGGTCGGGATCCCCTTTGGAATGGTCGAGTGTCCAACATTTCGACAACCTCTCTGTCATTCTCATCTACTTCTTTGTCTTCCTTAAAGATTGACATGCTTAGCACTCTCTCCAGAGGCAGTTGGGTCACACTCTCCAAATGTTCGCTCTCTACGACCTGTTCTAGCACTTGTATGTTGCTGCTGGTGCCCCGATCCTGTTTATGCTTCATGGTATTACTAACATCAATTTTTAACTCCTCGTCATATACTTTCAAGGTCAGGGTGCCGCCTTCCATATCTATCATGACTCTCCCGGTTTCCAAGAATGGTCGGCCCAAAATTAACGACATTTCTTCATCTTCCGGCATCTCTAGGATCACAAAATCAACTGGAAACACAAATTTATCTACCTTAACTAGTACATCTTGAACCACTCCATATGGCCGCTTAACTGAATGATCAGCAAACTAGAGGGTCATCCGAGTGTCATGAACCGCACCGATATCCAATTTTTTGTAGATAGACAAGGGCATGAGGCTAATACTTGCTCCCAAATCAATTAAAGCTCTGTTGAATGACCTATCACCAATAGTGCATGGGATAGTAACAGCTTCACTGTCTTTCTTCTTGACCGGAATCTTCAGACCCTGCAAAATAGCACTACAAGTTTCCGTTAGAATAACAGGTTCAGACTCACTCGTCCGCTTCTTAGCAATGATGTCCTTCATGAATTTTGCATAGGTGGGCATTTGTTCTAGTGCCTCCAACAACGGAATGTTCAGCTCCAACTTCTTAAACAGCTCCAGGAACTTCTCGAAATTCTTCTCTTGCTGTCCTTTCTTCTTATTTCTTGAGGGGTATGGCAGCTTGATCACCGGTTTCGGTTCCACCACTTTTTCTTTAGTTACCGGTACCGGTGTCACCACTTCTTCCTCGACTGTTTCATTCTCTTTAATTTCCAGCTCAACTTCAATCATCTGATCATTTAGTTCCGTTTCCTCTTCTCCTACTTCCTTGGCTTTTCCACTTCTTGTTACTACCGCCTTAATTTGGTGGTGATCTTTCGGATTTGGTACTGTGGCACTTGGAAGTGTACCCGGCGCTTGTGAACTTGCTAGCTGTTGGACAATTTGACTCATTTGTACTTCAAGATTCTTTATGGATGCTCCAGCATTCCTGAAGTTACTCCTTGTCTCTTCTTGAAATTGAGAACTTTGGGCGGCCATTTTCTCAATGGCCACTTCCCAATCAGCTTTTCGAGGCGCTTGCGGTTGATATTGAGGTTGGTACGGTGTCTGCTGGTACTGCTGTGGCTGAGGTTGATACGGTTGTTGGCCTTGAACCGGTTTTTGCACATTACCTTGTTGATCTTTCCATGAAAAGTTTGGGTGATTCTTCCAACCAGGATTATATGTGTTGGCGTAAGGATTGTTCTGCCTCAACATATTAATCTGTTCCACTTGCTCTTGAGTTGCTACACAATGCATTGTAAAGTGTGGCCCACCGCATATTTCACAAGGTGCTGCTTGAACTGGCTCAACCTGTGCCACTACCTGAGTTTCAACATTCATTTTCTTTAACCTTCTCTCTACCTCAGCGGTGATCTGATCCTCCATTTTAACAACCTGGTCTGCCAGCTTCAGATCAATCTTACCTTCCGGTTGGTTTACCGTGCGATCATACAACTCAAGGTGCTCGTTCGCGGCGATTGCTTCTATGATCCTTCTGATACCTGTGGCTGTTGAGAAGTTGGTTGAGCCACCGACAGCAGTATCTATGAGCTGTTTCGTTTTGAGTCGTAATCCATTCACAAAGTTTTGCATCTGCTCCGTGGCGTCCAGGTTATGAGTAGGACATGCTGTAAGACACCTCTTAAACCGCTTATATGCATCCCCTAAAGATTTTCCTTCTTTTTGCTTGAAGTTGACAATGTCGTATCTTTTTCGGATGAACACTGAGGCAGGGAAATACTCATTCAGGAACGCAGTTTCCATCTCTTGCCATGTTGTGATACTCCCAGCGGGAAGCGAGTAAAACCATTCTTCCGCATCATCAGTGAGTGTGAACGGGAACATAACTAATCTCTTGGCCTCTTCGGAATATCCTTCTATTTTCAGCGAGGTGGTGGTTGTGAGGAATCTCTGAAGATGTTTATTTGCATCTTCGTTGATTCTTCCGGCAAACGGCTTGCTCTCCAACTGACGGATGGTGGAAGGGTGTAACTGAAAATGCGCAGCATTCACCGGTTGATTCACAATGGTCTTCCGGTTCGGTTGAGCATTGGCCCCTCCATAGTCTCCTAGCAGTCTTTCAGGCTGAGGTGGATTTCCAGCCATTTGAACAGTCTCAGGTGGTGTCTCTCTCTCTTCGGAGTCGCTCTGCACGGATATAATTTCCTCTATTTCTTCCAGTCTTTCAACTTTAGCTAATCTCCGTCTTTCGTGTAATGCTCGTTCTGGTTCTGTATCAAAAGAATATTTAGCTGAGGCCTGACCTCGCATACACAATTAGACAAGCGTTAGATAATAAACGGATAAAAGTTATGCAGTAAGCAATAAAATTTTAGTCGCAGAGCAACAAAATTTCTTTTGGATTCTAAAAACAATGTTAATTTGGCAGTCCCCGGCAACGGCGCCAAAAACTTGATCGGGAAAATAGCAAGTGTACTATTTTTACCAATTGTAGTAATAAGGGAAATGTCCCAAGTATCGATCTCGAGGACTGCGTATTAATTAATGGAATTTTTTAGAATTCAATTGAACAAAAGGTCTAGTGGTTTGTTTGGTAGCAGAGTAATATCACAGTAAATACAGACTTAATTAATTAATCTAAGAACAGTGTTAGGGGAGTGGAGACTATACGAGTAAAGATCCTGTATGATTATTCTACTATACTAGTTATTAACCTTAATTTATCAGTTGGCCACTTTAGTTGCCTTAATTCCTTAATGGAAACCCTTTGATGATTTTCCTGTTCACTAATTCCTCAGTGTCCCTGAAAAACATCAAGCAATAATTCCGACCATAAAATACGTGATACGGGATATCCTCATTCCTAAGAAATATCGACCGTGATACTATTTTGCAAAAGTGTTAGGTTAACTTTCCAGACTAATCCTAAGCACCATTCGAATTCTACTTTCCAATATGAATACGAATAAGATTAATGCAAAATCAAATATATTAAGGTAAACACATAGTTCTCGTAGAATAATTAAATAAATGTCATTACATCGCATTAAGGACCACCCCATAACAACTTGGGGTTTAGCTACTCATATTCTTAGTCAACATAAAAGTAATTAGAATTAAAAAGGAGAAGATCATTACAATGCACGTTGAAATCCTTGGATCATCAATTGCTTCCGCTTTTGATCGATCCTCTGTTTCCAGCCGAACTCTCCTCTTCGTTGCTAATCCTAATCCCTGTTCAAAAAGTGTCCTTTTTCTTTCTAAAATGTGCCTCTTATATCTAAATTCAAATTACATAGCGAAATGTCTCAAATGCCCTTCGAAATAGGTCTGACAGCAAAAAAATAGAAAACAGAGAAATTTCACGTTCAGTGGCCCTGACACGGGCCGTGTTGTGCAACACGGGTGGCCGTGTCAGGCTGTTGGCTTCTTTTGGGGCGTGTTCCTCTCCAAGGGCTGCAACACGGGCCGTGTTACATGACACGGGCACCCGTGTTGCAAGTCTGAGTCTTCTTTCTTTCATCAACTTTGGTCCACCCGTGTCTGCCAGTCGTGTCCTTCATGACACGGGCCGTGTTGTGCAACACGGGTACCCGTGTTGCAGCTCTGAGTTCCCTTTTTCGCCTTTTCTTTTCCTCCGAATGCGGTGCGATTGTCGTGCTCTCCATTCCTGCCAAAAACACACTGAAAGAAACCAAATCAAATGCACCAGCGGAAAAAACAACATAAACTTAAAAATAAGACTCGAAGACACACAACTACGAGTAATGCAGATAATCACAACTAAAGCTTCGAAAATTAGATAAAAACATTGCGAAATAAACCATAAACAGCGTTTGAAAACACAACTGAAATCCACCGATCATAGCTTCTTCGCCTATTCTTTGCAATAGCTAACTCTACTGGGGATATTCTGAAAATAACTGCCGACACCCGTTTCGACAACGAGTGACCACTTCTGAAATCTCGATTCATGAAACCCTGACATGCTGCCGCGACAGCAAACCTGAAGAAAAACACTCCGCTGGTCGGATAAGAGAAACTTCAACCAGTAACTTTGTGGGGAATGATAACAAGAACTGCATCATCATATGTCTCACGGCGAGACCTCGATCGTCTGGTAATAGATCTGAACTGTAACTTCATACTCCTACTGAGAAACACCCCTGAAAGCAAAAGGTTAACCAACCTGATTTATGTTCAAAATGCGTATATTCGACAATGGCGTAATGCTCCATACGGCATGGAAATGCTATGAGTTTTTTAGGTAGATGCAAATATGATAATATATGCAAATGCAAATGCAGGTTCTGGCTGCTGGGGAAGCTCTGATAAGCTTGCTTCATCCATACGACCGCCGAGGACAAATACCGCCCTGTTGGGGATGAACGGGTATCACAAAGTATTCTGGCAAAATAAATGCCGGAGACACAACCAACTCTGCCGAGGAGAGATTAAATATCTACTTCCGCTGGGAGGTAAGAACAACACCTGCTGGGAAGATTAACTCAGCTGGGGAAAGAAATTCAGCTGGGGAATAGGTGACCCTTCTGGGGCCTACTGTCTGGGCATAGTTTATATATCCGGAGCTACCACTCCGCTGGGGATAATCATCCTGACGAAGGCATGACAACCTGTGGGGAGAAAGAAAACCATCCTCGGAGGGGATAATCCTTCTGAACCTACTATCTTGGTTATGCGCCACGGAAATCCTCCCAACTGGTGATTGACGTTCACATAATCGACTCTCTGGGGAGTATAACCTTTGCATGGGACACTGATCTTATCTTGCTAGGGATATCCTGTGGACAACTTCCATGAGAATACTCTGCTGGGGAAAATAATCCCTCCTTCGGTCAAGGATAACATCATCTCAACCTCTGGGGATGAGGTACGACCTGCTGGGAAATAGCGTCAAGTAAGGTCAAATCCTTCATTCAGAGCCTCTGGCTGGGGGATACAATTTTCCGATTGTCTGCTCCAAGGGTGAGAACCCTGCAAAACACAAACGAGACAAAACAAATCTATACAACCGAATCTATTTGGGTTAATGTCCACGACATCTCCTCAGTCAATTCGAAGTTATATCAATCATTGGCAAGGGCCAACAAGATTATGCAAGTGCAAGTTTATCAAAAGCATCGACGTCTTTCACAAACAAAATAGTAAAGCACAAACATCAAATATTGAATAATATGTTTTATTGATTGAGCCTGTAAATAGGCGAAGCTTTGTACATCGGATGCAACTCCTGAAAAGAGGAAGTTGCGCACAAACAAATATACAAACATGCACAATAATCATTAATACAAATCACATTTGTACACATGTTGGCAACGTGGTGCAGACAAACATCATGAGCTGATCCTCCTATGACTCGCCTGACTCTGGCGCTTGCCCGGTATTCAATTTTCGGAAGAGATTGTGTTGGATAAACGAACCCTCAGGTACTCCCAAACCACTACGCAGTGTAGTATCAAATTCATACCGCAGTCGTTTGCTTTTTCAATCCCTAACTTTTGCGTGAACCGCCCTTTGCGGGTTTTCAATTCACCGGGATACCCTTTTTTGCCGAAGTCGCCCTTTGCAGGTTTTCGACTTCGCGGGTGTACATCTTTTCAATTTTATCCCTAACTTTTGCCCGAACCTTTTATTCATTTTTCTTTGGTTCGCCGGGATGCCCCATTTTTGCCTGGACTCTCTTTTTTCTGTCCAGCGGGTCAATTTCAAGCAAAGTATTTTTTAACTGCGTCTGAATTCACAGGCGACGTAAAGTCTTCACCGTCCATGGTGGACAACAACAAAGCTCCTCCGGGGAAGAACTTTCTAACAACGTACGGACCTTCGTAGTTCGGCGTCCATTTGCCCCTGTGATCTGTTTGTGGTGGGAGAATCCTTTTCAGCACAAGGTCGCCCGTCTGAAAGCTTCGCGGACATATCTTTTTATCGTACGCTTTCTTCATCCAGCTCTGATACAACCGACCGTATGCGAGAGAAACTAGCCTCTTCTCATCCATTAAACTGAGCTGATTCAGTCTATCTTTAACACATTCTGCCTCGTCGAGTTGGACATCACGTAAAACCCTCAGGGAAGGAATCTCGACTTCTAACGGTAACACTGCCTCCATTCTGTATACCAACGAAAAAGGGGTTGCCCCGGTTGATGTGCGTACCGTCGTACAATAATCGTGCAAAGAGAAAGGTAGCATCTCGTGCCAGTCTTTATACGTCACAACCATCTTCTGAACAATCTTGTTTATGTTCTTATTGGCCGCTTCAACAGCGCCATTCATCTTGGGTCGGTAAGGAGAAGAATTGTGATGTTCAATCTTAAAATTCTGACACAACTCTTTCATCATCATGTTATTCAAATTCAAACTGTTGTCGGTGATAATCCGCTCAGGGATTCCATATCTGCAGATAATATCTCGTTTGATAAATCTGGCTACCACTTGTTTGGTCACATTGGCATATGATGCTACCTCCACCCATTTGGTGAAGTAATCAATTGCTACCAAAATGAACCGGTGTCCATTGGATGCCGTAGGCTCAATCTTACCAATTATATCAATTCCCCACATCGAGAATGGCCACGGTGATGACATCACATTCAGAGGATTTGGAGGCACATGGACTTTGTCTGCATAAATTTGGCATTTATGACACCTCTTTGCAAACTTGAAACAGTTTGTTTCCATAGTTAGCCAATAATAACCTGCCCGCAACAGTTTTCTCGTCATAGCATGCCCACCAGCATGTGTACCAAATGTACCCTCATGTATCTCTTTCATGAGCAATTGCGCCTCTTTCTCATCTACACAGCGTAGCAACACCAAGTCGTGGTTTCTTTTGTACATGACACGTCAGGATTCAGATAGAAATTGCCAGCCAATCTCCTGAGAGTCTTCTGATCTCGACTGGATGCCCCAGCCGGATACTCCTTGTTCTTTAGGAAATTCTGGATGTCAAAGTACCAGGGTTTACCATCAGGAGCCTCATCAATGGCAAATATGAATGCAGGCCTATCGAGCCGAGAGATAACAATCCGGGGAGCCTCGTCCCAGAAGTTAACTTTATACATTGAAGACAATGTCGCCAGGGCGTCAACAATTTGATTTTCTGCTCGCGGCACATAATGCAATTCCACCTTGTCAAAGAAAGGCAACAACCTCCTTGCATAATTCATATAGGGTATCAAATTAGGCTGACGTGTCTCCCATTCTCCTTTAATCTGATTCACCACTAGAGCTGAGTCTCTGTATACATCCAGATGTTTGATTCGCAAGTCAATAGCTTCTTCCAGACCCATGATACAAGCCTCATATTCAGCCTCATTATTGGTAACGGGAAAGGTCAATCGGGCAGTAAAGGGGATGTGCGACCCCTGAGGAGTAGTGATAATTTCACCTATTCCGCTACCTTAGGAATTAACTGCTCCATCAAATATCAATTGCCATTTGGAACCCAACTCTGGTCCTTCGTCCGGCAACGGTTCTTCACAATCCTTCATTTTCAGGTACATGATATCCTCGTCAAGAAAATCAAACCTCATCGATTGGTAATCCTCAACCGGCTGCTCCGCAAGGTACTCTGACAGGATACTACCTTTAATACCCTTTTGCGAGACATATTGTATATCGTATTCGGTTAACACCATCTGCCATCAGGCAATTCTTCCCGAGAGTGCTTGCTTCTCAAACACATATTTGATTGGATCCATCTTTGAAATTAGCATGGTTGTATGATTCAACATGTATTGCCTCAAACGTTTGGCGGCCCAGGCTAGCGCACAACATGTTTTCTCTAGCATTGAGTATCTGGACTCACAGTCAGTAAACTTCTTACTCAAATAGTAGATCGCATGCTCTTTACGTCCGGTCTCGTCGTGTTGACCGAGAACACAACCCATACTCTCCTCAAGAACCGTCAAATACATAATCAAAGGTCTCCCGGCCACTGGGGGTCTCAAAACAGGAGGTTCCTGCAAGTATTCTTTTATCTTGTCGAACGCCTTTTGACAATTTTCATTCCAGGTCAACACCTGATCCTTTTTCAACAACTTGAATAACGGCTCGCATGTCGCATTTAGGTGAGATATGAACCGGGCGATATAGTTCAACCTCCCTAAAAATCCACGCACTTCTTTTTCTGTTTTAGGCGTCGACATTTCTTGTATTGCTTTTATTTTTGCAGGATCAACCTCTATTCCTTTTTCGCTCACGATAAACCCCAGTAATTTACCCGATCTTACCCCGAAGGTGCACTTATTAGGGTTCAGTCTCAACCTGAACTTCCTGAGCCTCTTGAACAGTTTCAGCAGATTAACCAAATGCTCCTCCTCCATCTGGGATTTGGCAATCATATCATCAACATAAACCTCGATCTCTTTGTGCATCATGTCATGAAAGAGAGTTGTCATAGCACGTTGATATGTTGCCCCAACATTCTTCAATCCGAAGGGCATCACTTTATAACAAAATGTTCCCCAGGGAGTAATGAAAGTAGTCTTCTCCATGTCTTCTGGCGCCATTTTAATCTGATTATAGCCCGAGAAGCCGTCCATGAAGGAGAATATGGAGAACTGAGCAGTGTTATCAACCAGCACATCGATGTGAGGAAGTGGAAAGTCGTCTTTCGGGCTCGCCCTATTCAGATCACGGTAGTCTACACACATTCGCACTTTACCGTCTTTCTTTGGCACTGGCACAATGTTAGCGACCCATGAAGGATATTTTGTAACAGCTAGGAAACCAGCATCCCACTGTTTTTGTACTTCCTCCTTGATTTTCACGGCCATGTCCGGTCTGGTTCTTCAGAGCTTTTGTTTAATAGGCGGACATTCCTCTCGCAGTGGCAGACGGTGAACAACCATATCCGTATCCAACCCAGGCATATCCTCATACGACCAAGCAAATATATCACTGTACTCTTTGAGCATCTCAATCAACCTTTGCATGATGTCGCTCTACAACGCAGCCCCTATACGGATGTTTCTCACAACCTCTTCCGACCCCAAATTGATAATCTCAATGACTTCCTCGTGAGGCAAAATGATTCTTTCTTATTGTTTCAATAACCAGATCAACTCTTCTGGCACGTCGCCATCTTCGACAACCTCTTCCTCTGCCTGAAATACTGGGTGCTCGAAGTCGAAGTGAGTCATAGGCGGTTCATAGATGTCATCTGAAATAGTAATCCTGCAAAGGAAATGGTTAAATGCTTCAAAACGCAGACAAAGCAAATAACCACATTGCCATTTTATTGTAAAAAACAAAAATAGGAAAAACAGGGATCACAATATTTGTATATGAAAAACGCCTTTATTTCATGATTAAACATTGCAATGTACATAACCAAATGGCCCTAAGCAAAATCACTATGCCCCGGGTAGGACATAGGATTATTCAACAATTAAGAAAACAAATCATTACTGTTTAGTTGTCACAGGAACAGTTTCCCGGATAGACCAATTGTAGAGACTTTGTCCTGGCACGCTTGGCTTGATCCACGCGTCCATATCACAGTAACTATCTCCGTCTTCAGCATCGGAAACAGCATTGATAGTCTCATGGCGTACTCCATTCGGTGTAATTGTTATCGGCCCTCTGAACTTGGGTGTTCCTGAAGAGGATGCTGATGACGAAGGATGATATCCAAGCCCGAATCTATCAATTTTTACCGGAATCTCCAACACCTGACCCTAACCCTTGGTTTGGCCTGCCTGCACTAGAGCTCGAGCTTCCTTATAAGATGACACGGCCACATCTGGCGCTTTACTTGGCACTGGAGCTTTGTCTTTAATTTGCAACCCCTCGAAGGCTTGACAGGGTGTTTCGTGTATTTCGCCGTCGACCTCGACATATTTAAATGAAGACAGATGGCTAACCAGAATATCTTCTTCTCCACAAACAGTGACGACACTATCCCCAACCATATACTTCAGCTTTTGGTGCAACATGGATGTGACAGCCCCGACAGCATGAATCCATGGGCGCCCAAGAAGGCAACTATACGCTGGCTGGATGTCCATTATATAGAATTCAGTTTCAAATATTTCCGGCCCCACCTGCAACGGTAATGTTATTGATCCGAAAACCGACCTCCTCGTCCCGTCGAACGCTCTCACCACTAAATCACTGGGCGTGTAGATAATCCCCCTGATATCCAACTTCATCATGGCTTTCTTCGGTAGCACATTCAGGGAAGATCCAGTGTCCACTAAAACATGGGACATGACCGTGCCCCGACATTCTACTGACACATGCAATGCCATATTGTGCTCTCGCCCTCTCGGAGTCAAATCAAAGTCTGTGAAGCCCAAACTGTGCCCCGCATTGACATGCACCATAACCCCTTCTAACTGATTAACGGAAACTTCTTGAGGAACGAACGACGTGTCTAGAATCTTCAGCAAAGCGTTCCGATGGGCCTCGGAACATAATAGCAATGATAAGATGGAAATTTTTTATGGCGTTTGCTGGAGGTGCTCAACGATTTTGTAATCACTTTTACGAATGAGCCTCATAAACTCCTCCACATCTTTAAGTGACGTTTCCTTTTCATTCGACCGAGAAGGGCCAGCCTCGGTTACCTTGGCTTTACCCTTGGCTAATCTTTCTGCCTCTACCTCGGGCGACGTGAAGATTCTTCCGCTTCTGGTTATATCCCCTGTTCCGACAACATTATCTACAACCCCAGCTGGCTGTCCATTGACTTCAATTTTCTCACCGTCACAATATACCTCAAACCCGTAAGTCCACGGCACTGCCTTAGTACTCTCAAAAGGAACTGGTCCTGCTTTAGTAATGGTGATCGTCGGTCGCCTGGCGGGCGCCGTTATCGTTATTGTTTTCCTCGGAATTGTTACCGTCACGAAATCGTTATGCTCATCACATAACGCCTCCACCGGCTCTTCAACCGCGGTTCGATTGAATTGCAACGTAACTTCATCCATCATAGCCTGAATGCCCTGCTTCAACTCATTACAACCCTCTGGCTTGGTCCAACAATCCAAGCAAAATTCATCACATCCCGGGAATACACCCTCTTTTAACAACTTGCTTTTAATCTCACCCAACGGTGTCTTCAGCTCATTGACATCCATCACTAGATTCAAATTATCTTCTGTCAAGATGGCATTTGCCCCATGATTAGGCATAGGCTGTTGTACTATATTTGGACCCACCTGTCCAAAGTTGATAGCTTTGCTGTCCAGCAAATCCTGAACTTTGTGTTTAAATGCCTGACAAGCTTCTACATCATGCCCGGGTGCCCCGGAATGGAATTCGCAATGCTTGCTAGCATCATACCCGTAAGGAAGTACCGACCCCGTAGGCGGTG
The DNA here is from genome assembly GCA_963859935.3 of Lathyrus sativus. NCBI lineage: Eukaryota > Viridiplantae > Streptophyta > Magnoliopsida > Fabales > Fabaceae > Lathyrus > Lathyrus sativus. The sequence continues at coordinate 60,208,996 of OZ012738.1, read as the reverse complement.
CCAAAGTCCTCTTTTCAACCAAGTTCAACCCTAGCAGGGTCTGGAGGAGTTCTGCATACGTGGAAGGAGGTGCGTCGAACACTCTTTTCGGCCTCGCATTCTGTACCCTTCTCTGACCGGGATTCTGTCCTTGCTGTGGCTGTGGTTGTTGTTGTTGTTGCTGTTGCTGCCCTTGTTGAGGAAAAGGGATAGTGACACTAGCTATCTGTTGCGGCTGAACATACTGATTTCTTCCTCTGCCCCTGCCCCTGCCACCAAACACGGCACTAGTATCGTCCTGTCGTCTACCACCAAATGCTTTTCTTGTACCTCCTACTGAGGTAGACTCACCTGCTTGGAACCTTCCAACTTTAATCCCGTTCTCGATCATCTCCCCCATAAGAATCAAATCTGAGAAACTGCTCAATGACACACTAAACAATTTTTCGTAGAACACCCCCGTAAATGTCCCAATGAACATGTCATTCATCTCCCTTTAAATTAAATGAGGATGCACCCTTGCTGCCATATCGCGCCACCTTTGCGCATACTCTTTAAAACTTTCACCGTTCTTCTGTGACAAACCCTGCAATTGGACCCGGTTTGGCGCCAGATCGCTGTTATATTTGTAATGTGTCACGAAAGCATCGGCCAACTGCTTCCAGGTTTTGATCTGGGTGGGCTCCAGCCCCATATACCATTCAAGTGAAGGTCCTGACAAGCTATCCTGAAAGAAATGCATGAGCGTCCTTTCATCATTTGAATACGCGGACATCCTTCTGTAATAAGAGCGGACATGGACTTTAGGGCAGGTGTCCCCCTTGTATTTGTCGAAAGTGGGAGCCTTGAATTTCAACGACACCCTCAGCCCACCAAGCCCATTGTAGTCATATCCAAACCGGTGGAGTTCTGATTCACTACCACCTTCATCTGTTCTTCAAGCATTCTGATCCTCTGCACAGGGTCAACAGGTCCTTCAGATCCCATGCCTCTTCCAGAAAAGGCGTCCTCTTGGCGGTCTTCACCCCAATTCACATTTTCATTTCCATATCCGTCGTAACTAGTGTTGCGACCAAACCCTTGCTGATTGATCATGGGACCTCGTCCCCTATTACCGAAACCTTGATTGATCCCAACAGGTCCAAACCCAGTGTTGACAGGAATCACCCCAGCGCCATTCACATTACCGAATCCACCATACCCCTGATTAGCGTTACCAAAACCGTCGTAACCGAAACCCTGAGTGTTAAAGCCGAATTTCCCGTCCTGATTGACGTAATCAAATCCCTGATCATTGTAGCCGAAACCATTGTTGCCAAAACCATTACCGCCATTGTTATTACCACCGCCTTGGTTGGCGTCCCCAAATCCAACATTGTTAACAACAGTCTCATTTCCATTCCCTGTGTTGCCATTGCCAGCGCCAGCGCCATCATTTACAACCACGACAAGTGGGGTCACTACAGGTGGAACCACAGGCGTAGGGGTTCCATCCTCCGGAATAGTCTCAACGTGCACATAATTGTGGTCATTGTTGCCATTCCCATTGGTCCGCGTCAGCAGCGGCTGTACTAAAGTCTGGAGGCTCTCCTGGCCCTTAGCAATGTTCTCCATTGCTTGCATGAACAGATTCAGCTTCTCGCGGATTTCCTGCATCTCAACTTGGACTTGGTCCATGATTCTCTTGCAGTTGTTTCGGGTTGAGTAGCGGTGGACTCTTTGTTCGTCAATCCTGAAAAACCTGAAGATGCAGGCAATAAGATACGGACTCAAGAATACCGGTCATGCAATATGAATGCAGATGCAAATGTGTAAACATGCTACAGGTTATATCCCCCCCTGATTCTAGTTTCGGAGAGAAGGCCATCACGACAATGGAGTCCCCATCAAGCAAGCAAGAAGTCAGAAAACCCTCATATATAAACAGATGCCAAGAGGCTGAGTACAAGAGTACAACTGAATACAACTGAGAAGACCTCGACCAACAAGCCTGGCGATGGTCAAAATACAAGTACAAAAAGCAAGGCAAATATGACTCAGGCCAAATGGCGCTCTCTGACGTCTTCCAATATCCCCAGCGTCTCTGAACGACCCAGTCTGGAGATTAGCTCTTGTATCAGCAAGGCATGCCGCTCGGCAGTGGATCTCAGCTTTTTGGCGTCGTCCTGGCAGGTTCCTTCGCCAGAACCCTCGTCGAGTCTACATCTCTTGGAGCCGGCCTTCACTTCATAACCTCTCAGCTTCTCGTCAAGGTCACTTACTCTAAGCTCAACAGCGCTCCTAAATGACATCTCTTCAGCAATCTTTGCATCCTGGGCTCTAATCTGCGTCTCTAGCGTGGCAATCTGCAACTTCAGTTCATCTTCACGCTCCTTCCGCTTGGTAAGCGTGGCATTCCACAATGCTTCCCACTTGCTGAGGCGGGAATAAGCTTTGCTTAAAAGTTCCTTCTTGGAAGTAAGCACCTTACTGACACCGTTCAAGGTTATTCCCACTTTTTCTTTCTTGTTGGTCTCTTCCGTCAACTTTGAACCCAACCTATTAATCAATTCAGTTTGTTCCCTCACAGTGAAGGTAGCTTCATTCTTCTCATGACGCAACTGGAAGATCTCTTTCTCTAACTCATCATTGGATTTCTTCAATTCTTCGTTTTCGGCCAACAATTTGTTATAATTTTCAAACTCTATCGAAGTAGGTGCCTCAATCACTGGAAGATACAAAGGTTCCACAGCAGGATACGGCATCAAGGAAATACTAGCTCTCTCACGGATCTAAGCCAAATAAGGGTCATAAGCTTTGCTGTTGCTCTTACCAAGCAAAGCCTTCCCTCTCCTATGGATGTTAGCCCATGCCTGTCTCAATCTGATCACAACAGCCGCGCCTAATAAGCCCGTGAGATACAGAGATTCCTGTATCTCCTTCTCAATAGGAGCGTCCCTCAACGCATAACCAAACTGTCTCACTAGCAGCGAAAGGTTATAGTTAATACAGCCTTTCCGTCCAATCAAGGGGACATTCGGAAAGCCACTGCAACTATATATAATGTCAGTGCCAAGCATACTCCGATCAAACCAAATGATGTTCTCAGCAAACAACCCCATCAACCGGGAAGGCCAATCCAAAGTATCACCAGCGTCAACAAAAGGCCCTGTCTTCGGAAGATGTCCCTGGAACCACCTGTACAAAAGAGGAAGACAGCAGGAAACATTCTTGCCACGACGTTTCTCATTCTTGTAGTGAATGGAATGATAAACATCGCCCAAGAGAGTAGGAACAGGATTCTTCGAGGCAAGAATCAAGAAGGCATCTGAGTCGACAAAATCTGGCACATTAGGAAACAAGACAATCCCATAGATGCAGACAGCTAGAATGGCGCTGAAGGCAACCCAACATCCGTTCTTCGCGCACTGTGTAGCCTTCTCAACCAGGATAGACAAGTGAAAACCATAAGCTCCGTTCAGCTTGACCAACCCTCCAGGGAACTCAGAAGCGTCCAAACTGACAATCTCAGCAAGTGTAGCCAAATCAGGCTCAGCATCAACATGTATAAAGGGCATCTGGTCTAACACGGGAACTCCCATCATAGCAGAATACTCCTCCAAAGTGGGTGCCAGAATATAGTCGGGAAATAAGAAACATCTCAGCTGCGGCTCATAAAACTGCATCAGAGTATACACCCCAGTCGTCTCAAATGCGGAAGGCCTGTACAACAAACTAAGCAATCTCCCATAAGATACTCTGAACTCAACCCTCACTCTCTCCTCTGCTAGAGCAACCAGTCCCAGCAAGGAATTGATATCAGGCGAATGCAACCGATAAGCAACTGTCCTCTTCGTGGACTCCATGTCTGGCCAGAAGATACCCTAGAATCAGAGGGGAATGAACACCTGCAACATAAATACACGTTAATGATATGCACAATGAGTATGCAACAAATGCAATATGCCAAATAATGCAACAGGGATCAAGTGATATATCACTGAGGAGGTCCATCCATAATATCTGTCTCCTTAGACCCACAATATTGTTCAAACCTGGTCTCGACAGACCCATAACAATGCTCCAGCCTGGTCTCAACAGACCCATAACAAAGCTCTGATGAAGAAACCCAGGTAACCACACATACTGATCCAATATCAAGAAAACCGGGCAGTCTGGAGGTCAAGTTTCCTACATGCCCCAACCCCTCTCACAGGTAGGTGTTCTATCAACTGACACAAGGTATGGCATCCTATGCGGTCGTCGGCGTCACAGACATTCAAGACCGATGACACGATACCCAGAAGGTGTGGCATCATCCTGTCCTGAAGAGGCACTCCTCATCCAACTTCCAATTGATCGGCCCCCAGAGTCGACAATCCTCGGGTCATACAACATGTCGAGCCCTAAAGGCCAGGCAAGAAGCATCAAAGAGAATCTCATTCGAGTGCAGATTTCGCGGCTAGCTGGTGCGAGCTAAGCAAGCAAGCTAACCACTACTCTCTACTTCTAAGTCTAGGTGTAACCTCAAGCCCAGGTCCGGCTTATCTCTCAACAGATCACCCCTCCCCACAACAACAATAACAATATAAAGCTGACAATAAAATGCAGAAAGTAAATACAGAAAAGTAAATCTATACAACACCCACGATGGGAAAACAAGCGCTACGATTGACTCGCGTAGGGAACCACTGGTGTCCCCAGCAGAGTCGCCAGCTGTCGCTACTGCGAAAATTGGCGCCGACTATGACAGAAGAGTCGCCACCGTGCGTTATTTATCCCAACGGAGGGAAAGGAAACACTCAGAGTAAACCTAACGCAAAGAGGGAAAGGAATGGTCATCGCAACCAAATCCTGGATTCAGGAGTCGGTTACGCAAGGGGAAGGTATTAGCACCCCTCACGTCTGTCGTACTCGACGGGATCCACGCTTGTTTTCTAGTACGGATTGTTATTCTATCTACTCTAAAGGGTCAAGGGTTAAAAAGAAAAGTAAATGACTCGGAAAAGTATCGCACTTTATGCCTACGTATTCCCGTCTGAAACGAGAAATCAGAGTCAACGTAGTTCGCCTACCTACGGGAAAGGAGGGGAAGGTTGCTCGCTAGGATATCGCATCCTATGCCTACGTACTTTCGTACGGCATGAAAGATCAGAGCAAACGTAGTTCGGGCCACGGAAGACACAGATTTGTCTGACTGTTTTTTAGATCATTCTGAAAAGGTTTTTCTTGATTAAGAGTCCAAGCGGACAAAAATGACACTTTGATGTTTGTTTTGAATCTTTTACGAAAGAAGTGTTTTTAGTGTGTTTGCAATCTCTGACGCACTAGAGACTATGATTTGAGAGTAACTACGTCGTATGTCACCCTAAGGGTAACACACTAAGCAGTCAGATTACTGAAGAGTGACCCTCCAGCAACCTTTTCTCAAATAGCTTAAGGCTCGTAACATACGACATTGATTAACCTTATTACTATGTTTTTGGGTTGTTTTGAAATAAGAAGAGAAAGAAGCTCTAAAAATCTAGGGTTGAAAGGGGAATAAAACTAACCTAATGTTGTCATGCATGGATAAAAAAACACCAGCACCAGCTCTGATAGCAACAGTCCAGCTCCTACAGTAAGCAGCACAAGCATCAGCAGCTCTGACAGCTACAATTGATCCAACAGCAAAGGGTTGACAGTAACAACTTCTCCAAGCAAGACCCCATCATCCATCTTCAACAAACTTCAAGCTTTAGATAAGCTCATATCTTCAATAAGCCCCATCTTTAGCAAGCCTGAACCTCAACCAGTAAACAGCTTCAACAAAAAGCAGTAAAACCCTAGCTTCAACAGACAACCAGCTTTGACAGGCACAAGCTTTATCTTCACCAATCTTCAATGAACTTCATAATAGGTTTCCATCTTCAATGCAATCACTCCAGAAGAGAATCAATCAATAGATGAAATTGAAATGTTAAGAGGCTTAGTGACAACCCAAGGAAATCACTAAGATCTTAACATGGCAAATGAAATGTACCCTCAAGGTTCTACCCAACCAAAGTATGCTCTACATCCCTCCTAAGGAGAGATGGAACTTCTTTGGGGGACCTTGTGTCATGGGATGGAATAGAGGCACAAGAAGCTCTCTATGTTTGAAAGAAAAACCAAGACTACTCTAATGCTCTTCCTATGTATCCTAATCCCTAAGCCTCTGACAAGCACTCCAACAGATGAGAAATCTTCAACTCCAAGCTTCTTCAAGCCATCCAAGCAACTTCACTTGATCTTCAAGTCATCCAAGCAAAACCCAAGCCAAAAGCACCCCCAAAATAGCCCCACACAAGTATAACCAAACCAAATATCGAATGGAGAACCCACAATCACCACACAAGTTGCAAAAATCAAATAAAATGCTAAAGCTCATCAGAAAATCCTAGGTAAATTTATAAGGGAACCTAACCCTATACCCAATACCCCATAGGAATCCCAAACCCTAGATCAATCATTTAATCCTCAAACTATGCACTAGACTACAACTACTTGTCTTGAAACCCTAATTCTAACACCTCTCCTATTCACCTCTCAAACTAACCTAAATTTTATTCACAAAAATATGATAAACTTTCTAAGGGTACATGCTTCCCTAATCTAATCAATCCAATAAGAATCAACTTAAAATAATTCACCAATTAGTCACAAGAAAATCAGCAAGAACAAGTAGCAAATATACACAATTAAGGAAAATAATAAAATGGAAAAATTCAAATTAAATTGAAAAATGGAGGAAAATGGGATTTATTAATTTCATAAAATCACAAATAAATCCAAGATCATGGAAGTATTTTTAAAATATTTTTTGGATCAATATTGGATTTATTATGAATTTTAGAAATCAGATGGATTAAAAATAAAAGAAAATCAAATAAAAGAAATTAAAATGCTGAATTAAATGGGAGCCATTGGATGAATTGACTAGTAAGCGCATCTGAGGCTTCAGAACGTGTCCACGTGTGGTGCCCAGTCACCAGCTGACTGGATAAATGAAACGCAACGTTTTTGGTCATAGAGGGAAAACTGAAGATTAAACACGAGCCATTGGATGATCCTCTGAGTCAACCAGTCAATGTAATCTGAGGGCTGGAACTTCATCTTCTCCAATCGAGCTCAGGTGAAGGTCAAGTTTCAGACGGTGGTCCAGCCACCGTCTTCTCCGGCGAAGCAAATCCTAAACCTCACCAATCAAGTCAAATAAAAATCCTAATCCACTCCAAATTTCACCTTGAACTCAAATCCACCATCCAAAATCATTGAATCACCCTCAAGAGCCAAACCCGATCAAAATTGCAGAGAAATCACCAAGTCTCGATGGTCACCATTCTTAAAATTGAAACCATAGAAATGATCCTCGGGTTACACTGGTCATTCTAAGCTATCACACTCATGCTAATTCTTTAAGATTTCATGTAACTGAATCCAAACAGAAATTGGTGCACTCCCTCGATCATCACCAAACAATGCAAAACCAATCCTAAATCGTTCTACCAATCATAGGGAACCTAACCACATGCGCATTGCTACCTAATTCAGCCTAGATCAATGGGAAATCCGAGAGTTACATACCTGAAGAAATTGGATGAACAGAGGGATCAAATGCTCACTTCAAGCTCCAAGATTCTTCAAACACGATCAAGAATGCAAGATAAAGCTTCTCCAATCCTTAATTTGACTTGAATGGGCTTGCAACTCCAAAACCGATTCTGAGTTGAAGCTCTTGAAACTCAACTTCAATCTTCCTCTCCTCCACGAATTCTGCACCAAAATGAGTCTGAACTCACTCCTCTCAATATATAGAAACTCTCTATGGGCTTTTGAGCCTAGTTTGAAGCCCAATTCATTGATCCATCAATTCTGATTTTTCTCTTGAAAATGCAATGCACCAGTCATGATTCTGAGCTTCCAGCTTGCTCTAGAATGTTCTATTCTACTGTAAATTGGTTTGTGAGTGTGAATGGATAGCTAGCTTGGCCTGAAATGCTTTGATTCTTGTTTTGGCATTGTAACTTGTAATGTAAGTAAGCACTTTACAAAGCAAGTCATGAAATTAAGCCTCAATTCAAAAATGTGGAAATGTCATTGTGTTTAGAATCCAATTTCCATTCAAAATGACTACTCATATGCCATGTGTATGTCTCATAACTCAAAAATCTCAATTTTCCTCCTTTGAATCATTTGAAAAAACCTTGTTTTTAGGCCATTTTGGATCATTTTGTGAAGCAAGCCACTTCAATCACCCATGACTTCTTATCTGACCTAAAAACATCATTTTAAGCACATCTCATGTTGAACATTGTTTCATTTGAGGAGTGGAAGATAGAGATTTTGACCTATGTTGAAAAATGACCTATAATTCAACTTTCCCAAAATGCCCCTGGATTGCCAAGATCATAACTTGAGTTCCACAAATCCTCTTGAGGACTTCTAGTATTATATGGAAAGCTAAGATCAATATCTACAACTCTTATGTTGGCCAAGAATCCATTTGAAAACTCCTTGAGGGGCAAAAGTTGCTTGGAAGTCAAGTGACTTTCATAGATAAATTTCATTGTCCTCTGGTGACCTGTAACTTGCAAGAACCATAACTTGAGTTCTACAAATCTTCTTGAAGACTTCTAGTACTCAAATTGAAGCTATTGGGAAGCTCTACAAGTTTCATGTTGGCCAAGAATCTATTTGAAACTTGAATTTTGACTTATGTGGCTTGGAAGTCCAGTGCTATACAGGGGATTTTACCCTAGGAACCCTGTCTCAAACACCTCCAACCATTCTTGATTCTTTTGAACTTGATCTTGACTCATCCATACACATGATTAAAAATATCAATCCATGACTTCCATGACCTAGAGCTAGGTCTTGATGCCCTTCCTTTGCTCTCCTTGACCTAGGGTTACCCAAATGAAATCCTACTTGCACACACCTCAACTGTGGTTCTTGAACTTGATACCATGACTTGTCTAAGCATCAATAGGGATCTCTAGGCCTCCCATGGGATCCATACACACCTCAAATTCATAATTCCATGTTGATGATCTTCAATACACCTCAAGTTAGGAAAGAAATCCACCTGTGGGCACTCAAACTTCTCAAGACTTCAAATCACTCCTTGATGACTTGGATGGCCTCTTAGGTTCATATAACACCTCTAGATAGGCTTCTTATTTTGACAGACACCTTGATCCCTTGTTGGAGGCATGCTATGCTATAATATGCAAATGATTAGACTATGTATATGATGTGACTATGCAAATGATAATGCAATTACAACATAAACCAGGTGAAATAGGTTGAGCAAATTTTAGGGTGCAACATACGGTAATCAAAATAAGCAAGAGAGTCAAATGGAGAAGAAGAAACACAATAAGAAGGATCAAGTGGAAGTGTTCACATAGTTGTTACGCTGTCAAATTTAGCTGAATAAATTCTCTAAGAAATAGGCTGTGACAAAGACAGCGAATTCGGGTGGGTTCCAAACCAATAACCAAGTGTTTGTGGAGCTATGTGAAACACTCCATGCTAGAATCATACACCATGTTGCAATTGTCAACAGAGAAGGTAGAGAGGGCAGTACAACATCCAATTTACAATGAAATATTAAAGCATTCAACACATTAAAATCTAAAGTTATTAGTATTAAATTTTTCTTTTAATTTATTGAGCATATCATAAGGTAGCCCTTGGATAAGTATTGAGCAAACTGAACAGACTTAGAAGAGGGAAAATGGGGAAATTGATACTACGAAATTGGAGAAAGATCCCTCAGAATGCCAAGTATCAATTGGGGAGGGAGCATGGCAGACAAATCAAATGGGTTTCTCAACCTTTTTGTTCACTACAAAAGGGAGTCCTAATTTTGATTTTAAATGGTGAACACCAACACTCCTCCCTTCAGATTACTAAAATTATCATCATAGGGAAATCATTTATAGCAAAAAGGAAATCTTTTATTATCTGAAAAAGACACTCAATTAAGGAACTCTATGCAGTACAAACCCTGTGAGTGGGTAACTCGATTCACTGCACCATTTTCCGAATTTCTTAGTAACAAAAAAACAGAATGCACGATGCCAACCCTTTTCTGGAGAGTGCATATTAGGGGAACCCCAAATACTACAGGGTCATCTTTTAGCACTAAAAAATGATAATGCACACTAGAAAAGCAACATTAGCTCAATAATACCTGTAAGTTTTGGTACATCAAGCCTTTCACATAATTCATCACAGAAATGGTTGCAGTTTTTGGACAATAGATCATATGCACTTCCAGGCCATTCTCTATTGAGTTCTCTCAATATTTGATTTACCGGAAATTTTTCTTGGTTTTGATTGGAATGAAATCTCAGCCTTAGAATCCTCTCTGACAACCTCGCCGGCCAACCGTCTGGTTGAAACCTTGTTTTTGGTAGAAAACTTTCAATAGAGAGAAAATTGTAAAACCTTGTTTCTCTGTTGTATCGTAGGTTGTAACTTTTGCACAAACGGTAATTTTTAATTACTATGAAAAATCATGAAGATGATGAAGTTGTAAACAAATTGTTACGGTTCTTACGAAAAGTAAGAATATTGTAATATTTGTGTAAAAGGAATTACCTGTAATTGATTTTACATGTTCTCATTTTAATTATATTAAATCTAAACCATCCATTTAATCTATTGGTTATTGTTTGGGGTTTCACCGGTGAGGGACTTAATTGAACCCTCACCTTAGACTTAACCTAACATTAAAATAGTTCAAAATATAAAATTAGTTTATAACGTGTATATGATAAAACATGAAAAGAGACAAAAACATATCAATTTAACAAATAATGAAAGTTGGAACCCTATAACTAAACCAATGGAAACTGGTTTATATTTGGATAACAAAATGGATAACCAGATTTATATTTTAGCATTTGATTTGGATTTTTAAAAGTGGAATAATTTAGATACAAATTTAGTTAACAATGACCGGTTTTTTTGCACACCCCTACTTTCTATAACATTTATGAAATTTAACAAGTTAATTTATTCTTATATTTTTATGAATTTTAGTGCATTATTTGTACAAGAGTCAGTTACTCACTAGTTATTTAGGATACAAGCAATTTTTCTAACTAATTAGAAAAAGAGTGTAACTAACTATAACTAACTATAACTACAACTATCTATTTTTTATATCAATTAAGAACCTTCTATAAGTTAAAATTTGATAAATCTTAATCAAGTTCAACTTGGACATGAGTGAATGGTAAGGTTTCGAAAACAAAAATGTGGTAAAAAAATCAAAAATTTTATTTTTGCCGGATATGGAAATCAGTTTCATGACACATGCCAAGAAGTTTTCTCGAACAATATGACAATTAATCTCGAGGTGTTTGGTTCTTTCGTAAAAATTAGATTTGCAGCTATGTGAAGGGAGTTTTTGGTGTCACAAAAGAGGATTGGTGGCTTGGAACATTCACTATGTAAACCATTCGTAAAATGAAAAAATTCATAAAAGTTCACAAGTGGTTGCATCCAAAGCATTATATTCAACTTTAGAGGAAGAACGTAACACAGTGTTTTATTTTTTTTGCTTCGCCATGATATGAGAGAATGCCCTATGTAGAAACAGGAACAAGATAGAGATTCTCTTGTGTCTAAACAACTTGTCCAATCCGCATCAGAAAACCCTTCGAGATGAAGAGATGAATCTCTAGGGAAAAACAGACCTCGATCTTGGCAATGTTTCAAATAACTTAGCACTCTGCAAGCAGCATTATAATGTGTCATAGATGGTTTTGACAAGAATTGGTTGAGTTGTTGAATAATGCATGTGATGTCAGGTCTGATTGTTAACTTGACTGAAGGATCAGATGGAGTGTTAGCCGGTTTAAATCCAAGAAATCTTGAGTTAGTTAATAGATCAATGTAGTATTTCTAAGATATTCTTGATATGTTGGGATTCAACCATGGAATCATCTTCCAGTACCACATCATCAAAATAAACAAGTAAAGTGGATGAAGAAGTTGTCTTCTTGACAAATTATGAGTGTTATGATGTTGCTTGTATGTTCCCATGATGAATGAGAAGTAAGCTAACTTTTCATACAATTATTTTGGTGTATAACTGAAGGATGCACAACCATAATCTTTGATATGTGATGGTTGATGCCTTGCTCTTGAAGATACTTGTGTGGTAAGTTATTGAGTGACATATGAAGTATCATGAATGGGAGTTGGGTTAAATGCAGATAGGTAATGAAATGTTGGTTATGTGGATGAATGGAAGGATTAGACGCAGAATTGTCATGAAAATCTAATGGAATTGGGCCTGACTTGTGAGTCAAGTCACTAAAATATTCCTAGTTTTTGGTGGCAAAAGTAGAGTGAATTTAGTATGGTAATATGTGCTCATGATGAGTAACATTTATTGAAATTAAAATATCATGAGAATAAAGATCTAATTGGAGTGAGCCCTTATATCCAATAGCATAACCTAGAAAAAAATCATTTTTCTTGCTCTAACATTAAGTTTAATTCAATAATTAGACAACCTTAATGCATACAAAGAGAACCAAAGACTTTTATATCAGGTAATATGTCATAAATATATGGTATGATGATTTATGGTTGAGGAGTGGTGTGTTAACTCTGTTGATGACAAGAGCAACATAGAAAACTATCTAAGACCAAAAGGTTTTGGGTAGGTTTGACTAGTATAACAATTCTCTCCCTATATTATGAAGGTGTTGATATTTCCACTCCACCCTGCCATTTTGATGGGAGATTCAACACATAATTTTTTATATAAAATAAAATAAAGTTACACAAATAAAATAAATATTCACTTACAAGATAATAGATTATGTAAGAACACCAACCTTGCATTAAAAAAATTGCAGTTGTAATCCATCTTGTAGATTGTTTCCAAATTTCTTTAAGTTTCATGGTTCTCAATCCAAGATATATAGTTGTGGTGTTCGTGTTCTGATTGGATGTAGAGGATTTTTGTGAATTGATGTGATGACAATATCTTAAGCATTTTTATTTTATAAATGGACGACAAAGATTCGTTATAGAGAAAAATGAGTTACTTTTCCTCTTGTTCTAAATAATACATAGGTAAAAGGTTATATCTTTTAAAATTAAAAATAATAGGGACTTTTTCACTCGGTGTCTAAATCCACTGAGGTAATATATTATTGCAATTGCGAAATAAAAAATAATGAATGGAAAAAAATTGAAAGTAACATGTATTGTTTTCTTTTTCAATTTTTTTTAATCATTTCCCGATTTAATTGTGAGTTGCACTACTAAAGCAAGTGACTATACTCAAAACAAAATTTTCAAGATCTTATTTTGTGAAATAGCAAGATTGCTTGCAATATATTATCATATAATTACAAATAAATATCTCAATGTTGTTGGCCAAAGAAAGTAATAAATTATAGAGTATTTTCTTTGACCGACAATATTGAGAATTTATTCAAAAATATAACAATGGTCTTGTAAGAGGTGAAAACAACAACAACAACAATATTATGTGAGATAGATTGGAAGAACAGAAAAATATTTTGTTCAAGGTTGGTAAAACTAATTTCTTCAATGCGTGTATGGAAGAACGACAACACTCAACCTTGAAAGATTTCTTAACTAATTAAGAAAACTTGGAGATTTTTTTGTTTTGCAATCTATCCCAAAGAATTATGTTTACGAGTTTGGAGCGGTTGTAAATAAGATGTGTTTAGAGCAAAACTTAATCAACAAATAATTTTATAGTTAAAATTGGGTATTAAACCCCATAGTTAGTAGTTGAACCGAATGAATAGGTAATTTAATTTTTAAATAAAAAATAAAATAAAAAGAAAGTAACCATTTTTAAAGAAATAAAAACATAAACTATTATTGCCAGGACTTGAAATATGTTTCATGAATTAGTTTTTCCCACAATCATCAATATCAATAGAGGGAAGAGATGATATATTTTTTTTAAAATAAAAATAAAAAATGGTAAAACTTAATAAGCGAATGCTTTTATAGTTAAATCTGAATATCAAACCCCAACAAATAGTATTGTAACCGAAGGAGTGGATCATTTAATTTTCGTTTAATTCCCGTTTTAGTCTCTTGTCTAAACTTCAAGTTTCATTTTAGTCATTTAACTTAAAAATTTTAAATTGTTCCCTAAACTCATCAATAGATAGCATACTAGTATTTTTTTTTCAAATTAGCAATAAATTTAGCGACCAAATTTTAAATTTTTTCGTCGATAACAGATTAAAATGACTAACTTGATAGATTTTGTAGAATTAAGCGATCAATATAGATCTTTTTTAAGTTAAGAGATCAAAATGAACCTTGAAATTAATATAATAGACCAAAAAAAATATTAAATCTACAATTTTTAAATAAAAAATAAAATAAAAAAATACGTCACTTTAAAAAAAATAAAAACATAAATTATAGTAGCTGACATTTGAAGGATGTTCCCTAAATTAGTTTTTCCATCGTTTTTCTATTCCAATCTACAAAACAAATGATATTACAAAAAAACCAAAACGTGATGTACCTAAGAATTATATCTCAATTATTTATTGATTGATGTGAAAGTTTTATAAAAAAATATATTATTTGATGTAATACAATTAAATTTACTCTTAATTTAAATTATAAATAACCAACCCAATTCAAATACCATGAAATTTTTGTTTAACTTAAACATAACTAAAAATTCATTAATCACAAGGATTATTTGAGTTTGACATCCGAAACTTCTCAATTTTACTACATGCACTATTTATTAATACATTTGTTAAATCACTACTCTCAATATTATTATTCATCATCTGAATGATGGTAGGAAACATTTTTCTTACGCTTATTTTCTTTTGCATAGTCAGAGGAATTAATTAGTCCTCAAGTTTGGAGAAATGCGCCGTGTTCTTGTTTCTGGAAAACCAATGAATAGTTCAGTCTCCACATCTGAAATTGGACTACTTTGATCTGCATAACTTTCAACCTCAACTACATTTTCTCTATCATCCTTTTTTGCTTGCTGTGATGAAAAACTATCATACTGCACAAAAAATTTGGACTTAAACTAATTCCATATAGCAATGGTTTGTAACAGTAGGAGAGAATGTTTCAAACTAATTCCCGATAGAAAGTGAACTCACCTTCTCAGAGAGCCTGCTATTTTCAGCAACTAGGGCTTTTTCCTGAATTGTTTTCAAAACAATTTTCTTCAGATCAGAATATTTTTCATGTAATGCTAGTTTGGAGTTTTTTCTATATACATAATATAAAGGCAGATTACCTTTTCTTTTAGCTGATCAATTTGTTCACCGAAAACCTCAGCCTGAGAAATTAAAAGTTCATAAGAATTTTTTTTTCTTTAAGCTCTTCTATTTTATCGGATTTTCGACGATTCTAACCTTTTTAACTCGAATTACGGTTATACTCCTCTCCAACTGTTGCTCTATCCTTTGTAGTTCATCAATGGAACAACTCCCTGAACCTTCTCCTAAGAATTTTCTGCAAAAGCGACATATTTTCATCTTAGACATTGAATATTGTAAAAATATTTGTCAGTATGAATATAAATTGAAGATGTTTAACCGTTTAGAAGTCTCAAGAAGATCAATCTTTTTCATCATGTTTTCTGCTTCTTCCTTCAAACGCTGTAATATATATGACAATGTCATTCAAACTTGAAGTTTCTTATTAAGTTGAATTTGAGAGTCTAGGAAAATGAATAGGAAGACAGTTTAAGTAATTAAATTAACCTGAATATTTTCAGCAGATTCAGTTGTTGTTGGAGTATTGTTAATCCTGGTATGACTGCGGTATCGTTCAATTGTTTCTAGAATGCTGTAACAATAAGGCAAATGTTACTGATTCATTCAAGGTCCAAATAATTAAGTAGGCACTTACTACTAATTGGTTAGAAAAGTGAAAAGTAAAAAACTCAGTCATTGCTTTTCTTTAATTTCATATGCAATACACAGACAATCAAATTTAAATTTATAGAAAGAAATGATTAATGCTGTAATTTTATTTCATTTTTGGAGAGATTATAGAGTCAGGTATTCATTTTCAAGCAATCCCAGATTCTATCTATATGATTCTATGGTCCTGTATGATATACTGTCAAAGCGTTAATCCCTGCAAAGCCACGTTGAATACATATTTTACATCGAGATCAAGAGGAGGATAGCACATCATATCCTTGCCAATTCTAATTGAGTTATGTAGTTAATCACTTTGTTAGGTAGTTAGAAACAATTAATTAACTATTTTGCCTATATAACAAGTCACGTTGTTTTTAGAACAATATACAAAAAAACAAAGATTGAAGGCAGTAACAATGCTAGAAAAGAAATTGGAAAAGAAGATGAAATTGAGAGAGAGAGCATTAGGGTAGAGAGTATTATTGGATGAATTAAAATTGGTATTAATTGGAATTGAAAATTACAAAATGTATTTATAGCACTTGAGAGAATAATCCAAAAAAACAAAAACCAACTAAAGTGGTCATGCTGTTAAATTCAGGAAAAAACCAGAATTTAACAACTTTCAACACACCACCTCAGTTTAGTTGCTCCAAGTTCATCATGCTCAAGCTCTTCAATAGTCTCTTGAACACCTCCTTTGTCACACCCTTTGTCAACCAATCCGCAACCTGGTCCTCGCTTCGGCAATAGCTCAATATAAGCTTTCCATCACCGATCAATTCTCTCAAGTAATGAAACCGCATCTCAATATGCTTGCTCCTTTCGTGTGCAATCGGATTCTTCGCAAAATTTATCGCGGAAACATTATCCACAAACAGTGTGGTAACATCATCATCACCACATTCCAATTCCTTCATAAGATTCACAAGCCACATAGCTTGGCACGCACTCAACGACGCCGCAATGTACTCGGCCTCACAAGAAGAGAGTGCTACAACTGGTTCCTACTTCGAACACCATGAGATTGGTGTACTACCGAACATAAAGATGTATCCCGCCGTCGATTTTCGATCATCTTTATCTTCGCACCAATTAGAATCGGTGTAGCCAAGTAAAGTACATTTGCGACCCATATCCGATGCGGGAAAAAGAATTTCCCAACCAAGATGCCTTTCACATATCTAAGGATTCTCTTAACCGCTGCCAAGTGAGACACCTTAGGTCTCTCCATTAATCTACTCGCAATACCGACACTAAAAGCCAAATTCGGTCGAGTATTATACAAATACCGTAACGATCCAATCAAACTCTGGTAAAGTGTTGGATCAACATCATCTTCATCATCACTTTTGGACAGCTGTACTCTAGCCTCACAAGGTGTAATACAAGGATTACAATGTTCCATCTCACACTTTTTCAAGATATCTAGAGCATACCTCCTTTGATGCATAAGCAGTCACACTTTTGACTTATGAAACTCTATGCCAAGAAAGTAACTCATGACCCCAAGGTCCGTCATCTCAAACTCACTCATGAGCTCCCCTTTGAACCTTGAAATACTCTTGTCATTGCTGCCTGTAATCAAGAGATCATCAACATACAAGCATAGTATAATAACACCATCAATATTATCCGATCTCACATAAACACCATGTTCGGATACACATCGTTTGAAACCGATGTCAACAAGAAAGTCGTCTATACATTTGTTCCAAGCTCTTGGAGCTTGTTTCAAACCATACAACGCCTTGTGTAGCTTGTAATACCCCCTCTCTTGAATTTTAATCACGAAACCGAGTGCCTGCCCCATATAAACTTCCTCATCAAGAGGACCATTCAAAAACTCAGATTTTACATCCATTTGGTAAATCACCCAATTGTTGTTATGCGCAACCCCAACAACCAAACGAATAGTCTCCAATCTAGCCACCGGTGCGAATACCTCCTCGTAATCTATACCTTCACGTTGCAAGAACCCTTTCGCCAATAATCGAGCTTTGTGCTTGAATACTTCACCTTTAGGATTTGCTTTAACTTTATAGACCCATCGCACACCTATCAGTTTCTTTCCGAGTGGTAAATCGACCAACTCCCAAGTACCATTTTTCTCAATAGATTCCATCTCCTCTTTTATTTCACATATCCATTTAGGATCGCTTAAGGCTTCCTTCTCATTTACCAGTTCAGATTCGGCCATAAGCGCTAAATAAATAAAATCACCATCATTATTCACTTCGTTATCTTGGAACCTCTCGTAGTCTCGGAGTCTATGAGGCAAGGCTCTTTGCCTCACTGGTCTACCATCATTCACTACAACATTTTCCGCTACTATAGGTGCAGGTACAACGGCATCGGAACCCTCCAGATCAGACAACTCGAAGAACTGCTGCTGTTCTGCAGGGTGTAACCGATTAGCAACAACTGGGTAATCGATTACACCTGCTGTTTCATTAGTTTTTATTTCTTCAAAAAATACATCCCTGGTTATCACGATTTTCCGATTCTTCTCATCAAATAGCTTGTAACCTCCAGTAGAGTGATATCCAACAAATATCAACTTCTCACCTTTATCATCCAACTTCTTTCTAAGTTGATTCGATACATGACGATATGCAATCGATCCAAAAACGCGCAAATGATTCACACTCGGTTTGAAACCACTTCAAACCTCTTCTGGTGTGATCTTCTCCAGCTTCTTAGTAGGACACCTATTCAACAAGTAGGTGGTTGTAGACACGGCCTCACCCCACAATTCCTTAGGCAACTTCTTCCCACAAAGCATACTACGCACCATGTTCATTATTGTATGATTTTTTCTCTCGGAAGCTCCGTTTTGTTGAGGCGTATATGGAGGCACCACCTCACGCACAATACCCTCAAGATCACAAAACTTCCCAAACTCACTAAAGGTATATTCACCTCCACCATCCGTTTTGAGAATTTTGAGCTTCCGGCCGCTTTGACGCTCCACCATGGATTTGAAACTCTTGAACACTCCAAATACCTCATCCTTCCTCTTGATAAGATATGTCCAAAGCTGCCTACTAAAGTCGTCAAAAATCGTAACAAAATATCAATTTCCGCCATAAGTCTCTACTTGCATCGTTCCACAAACATCGGAATACACCACCTCAAGTAAGCCTTTGGTTCTTCGACCCGCATCCTTGATAAACACATTCTTATGTTGCTTACTCTTCACACATTTCTCACACAATTCTGTCGGAACACTAATATGTGGCATCCCCGTTACCATTTCACTTTGTTGCAACATTTTGAAATTTCTAAAGTTTATGTGACCAAGACGGTAATGCCATAACCACTCATCTCTACTTGTCGCGGTAGCTAAACAACGATGCTTCATAACCTTTAACTCAACCTTAAATGTTCTATTCGCAGCCATCGGCGCTTTTAGAATCAACACACCACTTGAATCTAAAACGTGTAACATCTTGTTCTCCAACCGAATTAAGTACCCTCTTCCAAGTAATTGGCCAATGCTCAAAAGATTGCACTTAATTCCCGGTATGTACAAGACATATTTGATCCTTGAATGTCGACCATTCTTCCTTCTGATCAAAACATCTCCTACCCCTTCGACGCTTAAAGTGGCGTCGTCGGCAAACTTGACTTTACTCTTTGCCGCTTGATTGATTTCCACAAACCAATCCTTCCGACCCGTCATATGTGTTGAACAACCGGAATCCAAGTACCATTCATCTTTACTTTGAACTCCATCACGCACGGTAACTAATGCATTTCGATCCTAATGCATTTTCTCACCACTTTCCGGAATAGTACATCTGCTGTCCCGCAAACTATCACCACAGTAGCTGCTGTTTTGAACATCAAGAGTGCTATAATTCTCCTATGTAATCATCACTAGAAGGGTGTCTTCATCATCTCCCTCTTCTCTAGCAACCTTGGCTTCATCATTTCGAGTTTTATTCAATCTAACGCGACACATAGATTGAAAGTGTCCAAGCTTTTTACACTTGAAACATTGCACTTTACTCAAATCCCTTTTGATACCATTGCTATGATCACTCTCCTTGGAGCTGCTCTCACCCTTTTCACCCGTCGAATTCTTCGAATTTTGAGACTCGTTTATACCAAACTTCTGAAAATTTGGCTTACCTCTAGCTGCAAATTTTCCTTTCGACCTCTTATTCTTCTCATTAAAACGCGCTTGCAAAGCGATCTCCGCTTTGGCTTTATCAGCACCTCTCTCATCCATCCTTTGTTCATGTGCCTCTAACGAACTTTGCAACTCATCCTTGCTAAAAATAGTTAGATCATTTGACTCTTCAATATCCACAACTATATTATCGAACCGTGATGTTAACGAACGCAACACTTTCGATACAACATTCTGCTCAAGAATCGTTTCGCCACATGACTTTATTTGATTAACTAACCGGGTAATGCGCGTAATGTAATCGTAAATCGTTTCTTTGTCCTCCATTTGCATTAACTCAAATTTGCGTTTGTAAGTTTGTAACCTTACCACCTTCGCTTTGACGGCACCGGCATATGCTTTCTTCAAGATTTTCCATGCTTGCTTCGCGGATTCACAATCGCCAACCTTCTCGAAATTGTTGTTATCAACACAAGAGTGAATCAAGAATAGGGCTTTGTAATCCTTCTTCTTTTTTTCCTTGTGTGTAGCCCTAATAGCTTTGGTAGCATCTGCCCCTAACAGTGTAACTCCATTGATGACAATCTCAAGAACCTCTTGATAACCAAACAGAACCTTCATTTGTTTCGCCCATTTGTCGTAGTTCTTCGAATCAAGAATTGAGAGATTGGTGAGAATTCGATCATTAGAAACGGTAGCCATTGTTGCAGCGGATTAGGATCAATAACCAGAGCTCTTGATGCCAAATGTTAGAACAACATGCAAAAAACAGAGATTGAAGGTAGTAACAATGGTGGAAAAGAAATTGGAGAAGAAGATGAAATTGAGAGAGAGAGAGAGAGAGAGAGAGAGAGAGAGAGAGAGTGTGTGTGTGTGTGTGTGTGTTAGGATAGAGAGTATTATTGGATGAATTAAAATTGACATTAATTGGAATTGGAAATTACAAAATGTATTTATACACTTGAGAGAATAATCCAAAAAAAAAAAAACAAAAACCAACTAAAGTGGCCATGCTGTTAAATTCAGGAAAAAACATGAATTTAACAGCTTTCAACAGTTATTACTAATTTAAATACTTGGAAAATATGATTTGGAGATATCACTCATCTTTAATATGCAGATGATACTTTATTGTTTTCTGGTCCAACTTTGAGTACATGTAGAGAATTACAACGACCCCTAGGAGGTTTGAGTTGGTTTCGAATCTTTGGGTTAATTTCTTCAATAGCAGTCTTGTAGTCTTGTTGGAGGTATTATAGGCCCAATCTTTTTTTCCTCCATGGGTGATTTCCTCTAGTATAGGAATGAAGCACTCTCGTCTTTTTGTCTTTTAAGAAGATATCTGAGAAGGTTTGGAAGAAGTTAGTTAATATTCTAATAAGATTGTCTCTACCTTGTGTGAGAGAAATGGTTAAGTTGGGCTCCCACTTCTTTGTCACCTATAGGTTAGCATTGTCAGTGTGGTATACGATCTTTCATTGATTAGGTTCACAGGTGATTATCTCTAGTGACCATAAACTCTAGTTTAAGTATTTCCTCTTTCAAGGTGGTAAGTCTAAGTCTATGGGTGGTTTTCTTATGATTTGGCTTGTTGTCTTGTCTATTTGGAACGTCCGTAATGATGATATTTTTATAGGTGTTTCAACATTTATGAAGGAAGTGTAGAAGAAGAGTTTTTTTCTTCATGGAAATGGTTTCTATGTAGGATAGATGTGAACTCATTTACTTTCTTTGATTGACTTTAGAGTTGGTCCTGATTCTAAACTTAGTAGTTATTTAGGTTTTTTGGTTATCTTCTGTTGTGTTGTGCCCAATCTGTTGATGGTGGTCCTATAAGTTTGAGATATAGTTTGATTCTTTTCGGTGAAGTTTCTAGTTACTCGGGTATTTTAATTATATGGTTCTTTTTTATTTTAGCTTGTCTACAATTTTCATTTGTTTGTTTGGTTCTATACGATTTGGTCGGTGTGTGTTGTAGTTTTATTTGTGGTGACTTATTTATCTTTTTTATGCAACCAATGCTTACCTTTTTTTTTAATTCGGTGATTTCACCTTTATTAATATATTATTTTTTCATTAAATTTTTTTTAAATAACTTACTTGAGTAGAAAGCAACGATTCTTTCTCTTATATACAACTTACACACTGTTAAATATAATTCATTGTGTAAACAGATTTGATTTGATATGATTAGATTTGATATCATATGATTAGATTTGATATCATATGATTAATTTGATATGATATGATTAGATATCATATGATTAGATTTGATATCATATGATTAGATTTGATTTAGAATATTTTGGGCCTTTTATGTTTTGGGCTAGTGTAAACCTAAAACTATAAATAGGGTGCCTTGCTTTGTATTCTACATCACAACAGAACAGATTTCACAGTTGCAGTTAGCAAGTGAAAGTTAAATAAGAAATCCCACAGTTGTGGGTAACACATTCTCTTCAAATACTTCTTCTCTCATTCTTCTCTTTCTTGTTTGTTATTCTTCTTCTCTTTTGTTGTTCTTGATAATTACTTGTTATTACCATCATTATCATATTGTGGGTTTGTTCATCAATCTTGAGATCAAGATTGAAGGGAGTTCTTCATAGGGTGTGAGGTGAATTTCCAACATCTGGTATCTAGAGCTCCGGTTAAGAGATTCAAGGAAGGAAGATAGTGATGGCGATGAACTATCCAAACGACAACTTTCCGGCGACTCTGCCAATTCTCAAGAAAGACAATTATGAGAATTGGTGCAAGCAGGTTAAAGTGATTTTCTATAATCAAGATCTGAGGGATCTTGTGAAGGACGGAGTGACACCGCTTGTGGAGAATGCAACGGAGGCGGAAAAGGATGTGCACAAAGAATTGAAGAAGAAGGATTATAAAGCACTATTTATAATTCATCAGTGTGTTGATCCTGATAACTTTGAAAAGGTTAGTGATGTTGATTCAGTAAAAGAAGCATGGGAGATTCTTGAAAAGTCGTTTGGAGGTGCAGAGAAGGTGAAAGAGGTGAGGTTACAAACTCACAAGAGAACCTATGAGTTGCTTAAGATGGAAGACAACGAAAGCATTACAGATTTCTTCACCAGAGTTACAAAGTTGGTGAATCAAATCAAAGTATGTGGAGAAGCGTTGACGACAAAAGCAGTTGTCTCAAAGATTTTGAGATCGTTGGCTCCAAAGTTCGACCACGTGGTAGTTGCCATAGAAGATTCGAAAGATCTGTCAGTGTTGACGAAGGAAGAGCTTCAAGGGACTCTTGAGTCTCATGAACAGAGGATGGCTGAGAGAGCTGCAGGAAAGTCGAAAGATATGGCTTTACAGGCATAGATGGAAAACGAGAGAAAAGGCAAAGGTAGCTGGAATGGCAACAAAGGAGGAAACCAGTCGAATCAAAAGAAACCTTGGAACCAAGGCAACCAAAGAGGTGGTGCTGCAGGAAGAGGTGGTGGTCGAAAGACAGACAAAAGCCATATTCAATGTTTCAATTGCCAGAAGTATGGTCATTATGCTAGTGATTGTCCAGAAAGGAAGAGAAATCGAGAGACTGATGCAAAGCTGGCGAAACATGAAGAAGAAGAAACGTTGCTAATGGTTACAACAAAAGATGAAGAAAGATTCCAAGATCAGTGGTACTTGGACTCAGGATGCTCATCACATATGACTGGAAGGAAAGATTGGTTTGTCAACATGAAGCCCCCGTCGAAGAACATAGTGAAGTTTGCAAATGACAACACTCTAGCAGCTGAAGGTGTTGGTGATGTTCTGATTATGAGGAAAGATGGCAAAAGGTTAAAAATTTCCAATGTGTGGTACATGAAGAGTAACTTGCTCAGTATAGGGCAGCTTGTCGAAAAGAACTACAAGGTAGTTGTCGAAGACAAGATGATGAGAGTTCTCGACGCAGGTGGTAGATTAATCTTGAAGGCTCCAATGTCTCAGAATAGGAACTTCAAGATTGGACTCAATGTGATGGAGCATAAGTGTCTAGCAACTGCAGCCAGCAGAGATGAGTGGTTATGGCATTTTCGACTAGGTCATCTCAACTTTAATGACATTAGAGAACTGAAGAAAAGAAATATGGTTTCAGGATTACCATAAATCGACATTCCAAGTGAAGTCTGTGAGGAGTGTGTTCAGTCAAAACAACACAAGAATAGCTTCAGCAAGGATACAGGAAGGAAGTCGAAGGCAATACTTGAAGTCATATACTCGGATGTATGTGGTCCAATCCAGGTGGATTCGATTGGTGGCAATAGATACTTTGTCACATTTATAGATGATTACATTCGAAAGTTGTGGACTTACCTCATCAAGAAGAAAAGTGATGTGATTGAGGTATTTTTCAGATTCAAGTCCATGGTCGAAAGACAGAGTGGTCGAAAGTTGAAAATTCTGAGGACTGATGGTGGTGGAGAGTATGTGTCGAAAGAGTTCGATACACTATGTGTAAAAGAAGGGATTGTACATGAGGTGGTGCCACCCTACACTCCACAGCAAAATGGGATTGCAGAACGCAAGAACAGAACCATCATGAATATGGTGAGAAGTACGTTGAATGGAAAGCATCTACCCAAAGAATTATGGGGAGAAGAAGTTTCGACAGCAACATATATATTGAACAGATGTCCGACGAAGAAGCTTGAAGGAATCACACCAGAAGAATGTTGGTCTGGTGTCAAGCCTAGTCTCAGTCACTTGAAGGTATTTGGATCTATATCACATAGACATGTGCTAGATCAGTTGAGAAGGAAGCTTGATGATAAGTCGAATCAGATGATCTTGATAGGATATCATTCGACGGGAGGTTACAAGCTGTTCGACCCAGTGAATAAGCAGGTGGTGATCAGCAGGGACGTGATCATAGATGAGCTTAAAGAATGGGATTGGACAGAGAATACCAAGAAGGATTCAGTGAGAATATCTTGTGAAGAACCAGCCACTGAAGTCGAAATAGAAGTTCGACAGGAACCAGTTGCAGATGAAGCAGGTTCAAGCAGACCTCGACGAACAAGACACATGCCTGCAAGGTTGCAAGAATGTGTAATCACATCAGATGATGTAGTCGATGAAGAGGGTGAGCTGGTACATTATGCTTTCTACGCAGATGTCGAACCAGTCAATGCAGCTGAGGCATTGAAAGATTTGAAGTGGGTGAAAGCAATGATTGAAGAGTTAGAGTCCATCGAAGTCAATGATACCTGGTCACTTGTCGAATTACCACAAGGCAAGAAGGCAATTGATGTGAGGTGGGTTTACAAGGTGAAGGTAAATACTAAAGGAGAAGTAACTCGACACAAAGCGAGATTTGTGGCGAAAGGATTTCTTCAGAAGGAAGGAATCGACTTCGATGAAGTATTCACACCTGTTGCTAGAATCGAAACAATCAGGTTGGTTGTTGGTCTAGCAAATATGAACAACTGACACACATGTCAGATGGACGTGAAGTGGGTCATGATGAATATAGACAGTTTAGACACAATGAATTAGGTGGTGTGTTAAATATAATTCATTGTGTAAACAGATTTGATTTGATATGATTAGATTTGATATCATATGATTAGATTTGATATCATATGATTAATTTGATATGATATGATTAGATTTGATATCATATGATTAGATTTGATATCATATGATTAGATTTGATTTAGAATATTTTGGGCCTTTTATGTTTTGGGCTAGTGTAAACCTAAAACTATAAATAGGGTGCCTTGCTTTGTATTCTACATCACAAGAGAACAGATTTCACAGTTGCAGTTAGCAAGTGAAAGTTCAATAAGAAATCTCACAGTTGTGGGTAACACATTCTCTCCAAATACTTCTTCTCTCATTCTTCTCTTTCTTGTTTGTTATTCTTCTTCTCTTTTGTTGTTCTTGATAATTACTTGTTATTACCATCATTATCATATTGTGGGTTTGTTCATCAATCTTGAGATCAAGATTGAAGGGAATTCTTCATAGGGTGTGAGGTGAATTTCCAACACACACCTTGTATTAGCATAAATAAGCAATATACTCTTGTAATTAATAAGGAAAATGACAATTTATTTATTTTACTCTCATTCATAGTAACATATATATATATATATATATATATATATATATATATATATATATATATATATATATATATATATATATATATATATATATATATATATATATATATATATATATATATATATATATATATATATATATATATATATATATATATATATATATATATATATATATATACATTAGAACTTTTTAAACACACACATAAGATAGAAAAATATGTTTTGGTTTTGATTTTGATTATGCACTTCGCGCGTCTTATTCATGATTAGATTCTGAATACTTATATATTTCATGAGTCGGGCTTATAAATCACTAACAAGGCTCACGATATAAAGTAATATAACTAACTAACTAACTAGATTAAGCTGTTAGTTAGTTCTATTTTAGGTTCGATTCATGAAGTGCATAAATAATCACAATCTTAACGTTTTAGGTTCAATTTATGTGACATTTAAGGTTTTACATAAAGGTGCATAACACAATTACAATGTGGCATGTTTTAGATTAACACTTGCAAGCATATCTCAAGCATTCCGCCATATTTTTGTATATATTATTATCAAATGCCTTTCCATCTTCATCTTTTCCTAATTTAAAGTTTGCATCAGATCAACATGTTAAATATTTTCATAAAATCAATGATTAGCCTCATTTATAGGTTACCATTCCCTTCATAGTGTTAGAAAATTTGGTGTGATAATCTTCGATATCTTCGAGGAATCGTGTTCGTACACTTTTCGAACAAAGTATTTCGACCCTATTATTTGCCTGGGTTCACGAAATCTTTGTGGGGATAATTCTTGAAGAACAATCTGCTTCTGCCAGTAGAAAACAAATCAAGAATGTAGAGAGAAATATGATTTTGTTCAGTGTGTAAAACTGAGGCCAAATGACTCCTTATATAGGAGAGTAAATAACAAAAAACGAAAAGGGACATCTGTTCAAAATTTTTGAACGGGTTCATCTTTTCAAATTTAATTTCGAACGGGTTCAGAAAACTTTCAGAAAAATCACTATTACTAACAACTGTAACTGGTTACAGTCCCAAAGTAACCGGTTAAATTACAACAAGTGTAATCCGTTACAAACATAGTGTTATCGGTTTCTTAATGTTTATGTTTTAGCTGTAACCTGTTACAATTAAAGTGCAAACGGTTTCTGAAACGACTATGTTTAAGCTGTAATCGGTTACGGACGTATAGTAACTGGTTACAGGCACTTGAATTACACTTCTCACTCAACACACCACTTTAATTCATGTGCTTCAATTCTTTCATGGTCATATACTTCTTCAATCTCTTGAATACTTCAATTGACACTCATTTGTCAGCAAATAGGCCTATTAGTCTTTACTTCAACAATACCCTAACCTCAATCTTCCTTCACTAACAAGCTCTCTCAAGTAGTGTAATATCATCTCAATTTGTTTGCTTCTCCCATGTGTAATGAGATTCTTAGCAAAGTTTATAGTAAAAATATTGTCAACCATTAGTGTTACAGCCTAACCCTCTTCACTGCGCAACTCCTTCAATAGATTCATCAACCACACTACTTGGCATGCACACACCAAAGCTGCAATATAATCGACCTCACAAGAAGATAGCCTCCACTATTGATTCCTTCTTCAAGCACCATGATATTGTTGTTTCTAAAAACATAAAGATATATCTATCTGTGGATTTTCTATCATCTTTATCTCCACATCAGTTAGAATCGATATATCTAAGTAAATTTCATTTTCTGCCTTTTTCCATTGCGGGAAACAAAATCTGGGAGCCAATAGAACTTTGATGTATCTTAGGATCCTCTTGACTACTTTCAAGTGAGACACATTCGTTCTCTCCATAAATTTTCTCGCAATTTCGACACAAAAGGACAAATTTGGTCTCGTATTATACAAGTATTGTAAAGATCCAATCAACCTCCAACACTGAGTCGGATTAACATCCTGCTCATGCTTATTCTTTTATAGATGTAGCTTTGGTTTAGCAGGAGTAATAACAATTTTATAATGTTCCATTTCGAATGTATTCAAAATTTGAAGAGCTTACCTTCTTTGCTGCAAGACCAGTCCCTTCTTGGACTTGTAAAACTCAATGCCAGGGAAGTATTTCAAGAGGCCTTTGTCCGTCATCTCAAATTCCTTTATAAGCTTAGATTTGAACTAAAAAATGTAGCCTTCATCGCTTTCCATAATCAACGAATCGTCCATGTAGAGACAAGGAATTATTAGCCATTCATTTGCATCCTTCTTCACCTACACATCATGTTCGGATACACATTTGTTGAAGCATGTCTTTTTTAAGAAACCATTTATCCTTTTGTTCCAGGCTCTTAGAGCTTGTTTTAATTTGTACAAATCCTTCTTCAATCTATATAACATGATTCCTTGTTTTTCACAACGAAACCAAGGGGTTGCTCAACATATACCTCTTCTTCCAACGGTCCATTAAAAAATGTTGATTTGACATCTACTTGACAAATGAAGAAGTTATTGTTGTTTGTAATCCCAACAACCAATTAGATGGTCTCAATTTTTTCTACCAGTGTAAGTACTTCCTCAAAGTCTATTCTCTCCTTTTGTAAAACATCCCTTAGCTACAAATCTAGCCTTATGCTTCACCATGGTCATTAACTTCGTTATCTCAGGATATATCAAAATCTTGGAGTCTTACCGGCAAACCTCTTTGCCTTGTTGATCTTCTCACATATTCTTAAGTCCGAGCTTCAACGGCAGTAGTTTATGCACTTTCAAACACCACAAGAATAACTTTTTCTTTGTTGTAACTAGTTACGAGTTGGTGCAGTTCCTTTATTTCATCGAAAATGATATCTTTACTGATCACAGTCCTTCTGTTTTCTGCATCATACAACTTGTAACCACCGGTAGAGTGATATCCTTTAAGTATCATCTGATCTTCCTTACCATCCAGCTTCTTTCTAAGTTGATCTGGCACATGCCAATATGCCACTAACCCAAATACTCTTAACTGGCTCATGTCCAGTTTAATCCGGACCAGGATTCTTCTGGTGTGATCTTTTAAAACTTCTTTCTGGGACATTCGTTCAGTAAATAAGTAGGGGAGACAAATTCTCCCCAAAGTTCTCTCGCCATGTTTTTACCTTTAGTATGCTGCTTACCGTGTTCATGAGAAAATGATTCTTCCTTTCGGTAACACATTATGTTGTGTTGTATAAGGAGGAACTACCTCATGTATAATGCTCCCTTAATTACAAAACATCCCAAAATCATTTAAGACATATTCTCCTCCACCATTTAATTTTGTGATTGTTTTTCCTTTCAACCATGGACTTGAACTTCTTGAACACCATAAGTACCTCATCATTTTTCCTGATTAGGTACCTCTATAGTTTTCTACTATGATCATTAATGAATGTGATGAAATATCTATTTCCACCAATACAATCAACTTGCATCAGTCCACACACATGTAAAGTACCACCTCAAGATGACAATTGATTCCACAACTTGCATCTTTGCTGAATTTTTTCTTATGTTGCTTCACTTGCACACATTCTTCACAAATCTCAGTTGGTATGTTGATCAATGGTAGCTGTGTTACTATCTTGTTTTTTTTGCAAGGCATTGAGATAGAAAAAATTAATATGCTTAAGCCTATAATGTCATGCCAACTCTTCTCTACAAGCCACTGTAACAAGATACGTATGTTTCATAACCTTTCATTCAACCTTGACGGTTCTATTTGGAGACATAAGAGCCTTTAGGACAAAAACTATGTTTGCTTCCATAACACACAACGTCTTGTTCTCCATGTGAATCTTATAACCCTTATCAAGTAATTAGCCAATGCTTAGAAGGTTACACTTGATTCGAGAATATACAACACACCCTTTATCAAATAATGTTTACCATTCATTCCCTTGATCGATATGTCACGAATCTCTTCAGTCTCTAGAGTGATATCATCTGTAGACTTTACCTTGTTATTCATGGCACGATTGATTGTAACAAACAAATTTTTTCTTCTCGTCATGGCATGACATTTTATTCTGTTAGTAACCAGTTATAGTGCATAAGTAATCAATTACAGCCTTCTCTTGCACACCTATTGTAACCTCTTACAGTTTCTTGTAACCTACTACTAATGCATTCTCCTTTAGTGATCATCATCAAGAGTGTGTTCTCATCATCATACTCTTGTGTTGCAACTTTAGTTTCATCTTCTTGAGGTTCTTTCTTGTTGGAATTGCACTATCTCGCAAAATAACCAAAATTTTAACAACTAATTAAGCATTATACATTGCTTTTGTCTCATTTATTACTTCCTCGTTTTCCTCTAATGTTGTCATCTCTAGAGTTGTATGATCTACTAACTCTATTTTCATTGCTTTCACCTTTTTGGAATGTTGAATTTTTGGAATTTTAGGATTCTCTTCCACCTTTTTGGAATGTTCCCTCTACCTTTGTTCATGGCCCACTTTCCGTTCGCTTTCTTGCCTCTTTCACTGGAACGGGCTTGCAAAGCGATCTTCGTCTTTGCCTTATCAATATTCCTTTCCTTCATTCTCTGCTCATGAGCTTCGTGAAAGTTTTGCTACTTCTCCTAAGTCATCGTCATAAGATCCTTTGATTCCTCAATCGCAATTATTACATTGTCAAATCTTGACATCAAAGAACGCAAGATTTTTGCAAGATTATACTGCTCTGTTATCGTTTCACCACACACCTTTACTTGATTCAACAATCTTGCAATTCTCATCGTGAATTTGCTAATTGTTTCATTTTCTTCCATTTAAATCAACTCTTGTTTCCTCTTGTGAGTTTGTAACCTCAACAACTTTGTCTTATCAGCTCTTGCATAACTTTTCTTCAAGATTTCCCAACCTTCCTTTGAGGTTGTGAAATCACTAATCTTCTCAAAATTATCTGCATCAACGCATTGATGAATCAAATACATTTTCTTATAATCTTTTTTCTTCTCTTCCTTATGTGGGGTCTTTTGTTAAAACGCTGCACTTTCAGCTAATGGAGTACCACCGTTCTTGATAACTTCAAGAACATCTTGATAACCAAACATAATACTCATCTGCTTGCACCACTTATCATAGCTCTTTGCATATAGAATTTGGAGATATGCATGGATTCGTTCTATGGAAATGGAAAGTATTTTGACACTCTAAGTGTTTGATTGATCGAACTAGACTCTAGATGCCAAATATTGGAACAAAGAATTACAAGAATGTTGATTTTCAATGTGAAGGATATAATGAAAGAGTAATTATTGGGGTGAAAAATGATACTTTTACTATTGAGATGTCCAAAAAATATATATACATTTGTATTCAGCGAGGTAGAAGTAAGAAACACAAAATCACAAAATCTATAATTATAATTAGTTACAACTCTAATTATAGGTCAAATTACAGAAGATGTAACCAATTATAAAGATAATGCTACTAAACATTTATGTTTGAATTGTAACCGGTTACAACCTGTAACGAGTTACTAAAAAAATATGTTTCTACTAAACAATATTCAGATTGCACTGCATTTTCTTTTCTATTAATATTGCAACTAATATAGTAATTTAATGATAAAAAAAAAGTACTAGCTAACGATGATTAACATTAATATCAAATTACGATATTTTAATTATTAATCATGAGATATTGGAGGAGAGAAATTAAATCTTAATTTATGGGTGAGATTAAGCGTTAAACAATTTATGGAATTAAAGTTATTTTCTAACATAATTTTTCATTTTGGTTATTGATATTAAGTTAGCAAAGAATAAAGACGTCTCGATTGTAATCAGGGATGACAATTTGACATATATTTTTATTATATATTTTTTTATTATTTTATTTTTATTATTATAAATATATATATATATATATATATATATATATATATATATATATATATATATATATATATATATATATATATATATATATATATATATATATATATATATATATATATATATATATATATATATATATATATATATATATATATATATATATATATATTAATTTTATTGAATAGATTTATATTAAACTTGTACATATTTTAATGTAAGTATTTGTTTATTTTTTAACTCTACAAAAATATCCTTGATTTTGTTAAGGTTGTTTAAGTTTTTTTTAGGGTTTATCTTCATAATCTAATAACCAGATGCAATTAGACACAAATTGAGAAGAAAGAGATAAATAAATAAAATATAAAACAAGTACATGACATAAGTACCTTGAATTTGCAAATTCATAAAGTCTTCCTCTTGGTGAGAAAACAATAAGAGCAACCTCAGCATCACACAGAACTGATAACTCAAAAGCTTTCTTCATCAAACCATTTCTTCTCTTTGAGAATGTTACTTGTCTGCTTGTTGCGTTCTCTATACGCTTCAACTGCGTCTTCCCTCTCACCATCTATGCTGAAATCACTGCATCAACAAAAAGATATAAAAAAAAATTGAATTTCAAAGCTTAAAAGGAAAAGAGGATGACAGTATAAAAGCTTTCAAGATCTAGAAAAACTGTGGGAGATTTATTAGAGTAATTTACCAACCAATGAAACCAAAATCTAAGGGTTGAAATTCTTAAGGCTGAAAGAAGAAAAGGAATGAGAAGTTTAATGAAAAAATAGAAAAAAAAGTCGTATTGTAAAATTTTCAACGAAAAAACTGAGAAAATTGTCAAAGTACTTTGATGAGAAAATTAAATGGTGCGAAATAGGTTCCTAGGAAAAGGGTCTATATTAAACACCTAGGTTAAAGATTTATTTCTCATTTCAAAGACGTGATTTTTCTCAACTTACCAGCAAGAAAAGCAACTTCAAAAGGAAAACTATTTGCACCAAATCAGCAAAATCAAAGATAAAATTTTGAACCAGGGAATGATAGGAATAAAGGGTTGGGTCTAAAAAAGGAAAAGAAGGTTAAAAATAAATAGGAGCATAGGAATCAAAAGAAAGACAAACTATGCATCCCCAAAAGTAGTAATACATATGAGTGAGTATGATTTGGAGTTTACATTCCTTTTCGCTAAGAGTGAAAGCAGCATATTAACAAACAAATTTTTTTTTTTTTTTTGTATTAAAATATTGAAACCTCATAATTTGCTTGTTTTAGTAAAATCATACTCTAGTTGACCAAAAAAATGAATTTTCTAATTGAAGTCAAAAGAAATTTGAAAATGATACTTCCAAGTTTTCTATGAAAGAAAAAGGAAAAAAAACAAATATATATATATATATATAATATATATATATATATATATATATATATATATATATATATATATATATATATATATATATATATATATATATATATATATATATATATATATATATATATATATATATATATATATTTGAAAAGAAAGGACAGATACAGGTTATTTTTATTGTGCAGAATTATTTCTTATTGCAAGGACAAATATAGGTAGTTAGTGCTATTAATGAATTCATGATATTTCTTTAGTATATATAATATATATTGCCAACTCAATTACCAATTCCACTTTTCAATTGTCTGTTGGTCTCTTTTTTACTTTTACCAAAGACGAATATGAAATAATATTATGATATGCATTTGATTGTAATTAGTTTTATCGGATGATTTGAGCGACGTAGACTCGAGAAATTATGGTGAAAGCGATTTAACTACAGATAACTTAAAATTTTGTCTTTAGACGCAGTGCTATGCAATACTATGGAAAAAACGAAACGAACTATAATGCTAACAATGTTCTGAATCTAATATGATGTGTATGCTTGAATGATAAATGCAAGAATGCAGATGACACGACAAACAACCCAGACTGGGGAGTACGATGCACTGGGGAAACAGCACGACACTGGGAAATTATAAAGTGACGGTCAACTGGTGCGAGGAAGACCAATTGTCATTTTAGAAGGAACGGTAAGAATGAGATCCTCATTGGAGATGACACCGGCGAGACGGCCTCCACTGGTGAATATCCAAGAGTAGTTGTGCAACGGATTCAGGCATGACCGGTGATACTCTAGGATGATAAGGTAACACAAAATCCACACGGCGGTAGGATCAGGTAAACGATAAGTGCTGGAGTTTTTGAGACATTCCTTTAAACGAAGAGAACGAGCAGGATCTTCAGGAATCTTCGGAAAATATACAGGGAGAAACAAACCTCAAAAACATCCAGAAGAACATCGAATGAACTCTAAAACCCACCAGAGACGCTCGAAAAAACGTCGAATGAACTCTGGCCTGTATCCAGAAACAAAATGAAAACATCTATAGGAGCATGCGATAAAGACAAGTCTCTGAAGGTACATCTGACACATTCAGGAAAGTATTAAATGTACGGGAAGAGTTTGAATACATATCTGGAAGAACATCAGATAAGCAACAAAGGAGTTCTAGAAGAAACATCAGATCCAAAACTCAATCTGAAAAAACATCAAAAAGAGAAACAAGTCTGGAGAAACATCGGGTGAATTCTGAAAAACCATCAGCATCGAAGGGAAATATCTGGAAAATCATCAGATAAGTTCTGGAAGAACATCAAAACAGAGACTCACTCTAGAAAAACATCAGAAAGAGAAACAATTCCGAAAAAACATCGGATAAATTCTAGAAAAACATCAAAATCAAAAGGAATATCTGGAAAACCATCAGATAAGTTCTGGAAGAACATCAGAACAGAGACTCACTCTGGAAAAACATTAGAAAGAGAAACAAATCTGGGAAAACATCGGATAAATTATGGAAAAACATCAGAATCAAAAGGAATATCTGGAAAACCATCAGATAAGTTCTGGAAGAACATCAGAACAGAGACTCACTCTGGAAAAATATCAGAGAGAGAGAGAACCGTATCCGGAAAAACATCGGACAGATTCCGGAAAAACATTAGAATTAAAGGGGATATTTGGAAAACCATCAGATAAGTCAAGACAAAACTGTTTGGTAGGTGCCAAGTGAGTTGGACTTTGACCACAAGGTGAGACATGAATAACACCACGACCTCGGGAGAAATACAAATGAAGATGAAACACTCATGATATGCATATGATATGAATTATGCAAATGATATATGACCAAATGCAAATGGCGACGACAAGGTTCGACTCCTTTGGTGAGATGACAAGACTGGATGACTGATTCCTCAACACGGAGATCACTAACATTCTGCTTAGGGACTAAAGATATTGCTGTTGAACACATCTTTGTCACACTTCTAAATTGTATCAAGTTGATGGTCCTCCAAGTAAATTGCCCCAAATTAAACCGTCTGTTATAGATGACCTGATAATTACTTCAGCTTGTCTGATTTTGTAGATGATTGTGCTACTATGCCCCTGGAAGGTCTGCCCTAGTATGAGTCTTGAAGGATCTTATGGATAAACTAAATCTGAGAAGGACTTGCCCCTGCTAGGATCACCGACCAAGTTTCTCATTGTTTGAAAATTCCTTAAAGGAAAACCAGTTTGCAAACAAAAATATTCATACGACCATGGTAATGCAAAGTTCATGCAACACGGTGGTTAGAACAAAAATTCCTTGAAAGATGAAAAATAAATGAGTCGTTGGTTAGAACACGGTGGTTCAAGACACTCAAAGTTTAAAATAAAGGTGTACTTCCAAAATAAATGATTTGAAAAAGATCTTTTGGAGTCAGCTTACGCAACCTTGCTGTAATATGCTTTCAAAATAACTTTGCTTCAATTAGGTCTTTTGAGGGTTGTAACGTGGTCTGGTTCACGGTTTATGAAACAAAGGACAAAGGTTCAAAATTTATTCGTACCCACCCAATCTACGTGATAATCTTCAGTCTTACGCTTAGTTAAGTAATATTATGCATTCAGGTTCCTAATTGGTTAGGAATTGCACTGACGGTAGCAATGATGGTTCAAAAGTCAAGGGACCTATGAAAAGGCAACCACTACTTTCCTATAATATTTGGTTGTTTTAAGGATTTTCAGGGTAAGGACTTAAATATCTCCTCTTTTTTTTATCCCTAACTTTTGCCTGAACTGTTTCTTTTAAAGCCTACGGTTAGCGGGATGCCCCAGTTTTGCCTAAGTCTCCTTCGTAGGTTTTGACTTAGCTGGCTTTTTCTTTTGATTTTTGTGTGGAAGAAAGTGAACCTAGCTCTAATGATTAGGGTGAACCATTGTCAACTTAAAAGCCATCTCCAACACTCACTTGCGATGTGCGAAGGAAAACTTGTGAATAAAACCTTCACATGAAAGGTGTATTACGAGAACACACAACTAAGTTAACTGAGAACTACCCCATGCCCCAGGTTAAGATTGCGGGCTTTTTGTAAAGAAAGAAACTCCAACTTCTGAGCTCGAAGGGGGTGACAAGGGAATAACTTCCTTATTTCTCCAGTGTTTGGAGATTGAAACAATGCCTTACATCGTCAACAAAGTTTGATTGAAAGCATACTGACAGCAGTTATGGGTATAACATTTTCGTCATCCTCCCTCCAATCTTTCCATATCAAAAATATGAACAAAAAGGTGCATATTTTAAAAGATAAAGCATAAAGATGCAAACAATGGACAAAATGAATTGAATCAAAAGTCGCAATGCTCATTTCATTAATATAAAAGTACAAACATAATTTAAAGGCGAACAAATAATATAAAAGTAAGGAAAATACAAACAACGAGAAACAAAGGCCTAGTGACTAAATCAGTACAAAGCTGAGTCGTCCTGTCTGAAACACTGGCGTTTGGGAAAATAATCCGCTGGGGTCAGGCCGAAGCTTCACTTTTGATGCACTAGAAAAGGATTGCTCTGAACATTCATATGACTATCCTCAAAATCAAGTATTCCAGCTCTAACCAACTCACGCACTCTGGATTTTAGTGCAAAACAATGCTCCAAGTCGTGGCCTAAGGCACCCTCATGAAAAGTGCACTGGAGATCAGCCCTAAATCCAGCTGGAGGGGGATTAGGAGGAGGTGGTAAAGCGCTTGTATTGATCAGCCCTTGTTGAACCAAGTTAGGATACAGTTCTATGTAAGTCATGGGAATATGATCAAATTGATTCCTATTTTGATACTGGTTCTGTCTAACAACGGGACGCTAAGGAGTCTGAGCTGGCTGTGGAGCAGCAACAGTAGCACCAACATGATGATCAGCAGATTGAGGTCCATGGAGAGGCCTTCTTTCTTCAGTCATGATAGCATTGGTCTGATCCTCTTTCCTCTTCTGGAAATTCCCATAGGATTTCTTTTCCCCACTAGAAGATTCGGTAGTTTTGGATACCTTACCATTTTTCAAACCCTCTTCTAACCTTTGGCCAATAGTCACCAGATCTGTAAAGCTTAAAGAGACACTCCCAATCATCTTTTCCCAATAGAAAGGAGACAAAGTATTCATGAACATTCCTGCCAGTTCCTTCTTTGCTATATGGGGTTCAACTTGGGAAGCTAACTTCCTCCAACGCTGAGCGTGTTCTTTGAATGACTCTCTTTCACTCTGAGACATACTTTGAAGTTGACGGTGATCGGGAGCCATGTCCAAATTGTATTTGTATTGCTTCATAAAAGCGTTGGCAAGATCCTGGAAGCAGTGGACGCTGTTATGCTCTAAGTTCATATACCATTTGAGAGAAACACCACTCAAACTGTCCTGAAAGCAATGGATGAGCAGCTTCTGATTGTTGGTCTAAGCTGCCATCTTTCGGAAGTACATCACTAGATGGGCTCTTGGACATGAATGACCTTTATACTTCACAAACTCAAGAGTCTTGAACTTGGCAAGAAAAACAAGACCAGAAACTAGGCACATATTGTCTGCATCTACGTTGAAGAAATCAGTACCCTCGACAACTTGGAGTCTCATATTTATGATCTAAAACTGTTCGCGGGTAATCTCAGGCTGAATAAAATCTTCATGGTCTTCCCCTTGAACACCGACAGCGTTGTACTCATAGGGAGGGTTCTCAAAGGGAGCTTGGACAGTCTGGTTAACAGTGTGGACCACAGGTCTGGGCTCGGCAAGGACGAGAGCTTGAAAAACTGGTCTGACAGTCTGACCAATCATAGCAGCAGATGCAAGAGGTGGAAAGTGAAGGTGTAAGAAATACACAAGAAAGGGGGGTTTGAATTGGGTATTTACTCTATTAAAAACTTTTTCTTGGTTTCTTCACTTGTTGCTTTCTATAGAGTTCTATAAGATGCATTGCAGAAGCATATATAATAAAGCATAACACAAGTAAAGAACACATGAGATATCCTGGTTCACTTTAGCAACTATCAAGCTAATCCAATCCACCCTTCCAAGGTGATTTCTCCTTACTCAAACAAGGACTTAATCCACTATAACCAAACTGATTACAGATGCACAAGCTAACTGCAGGTGACTAACAATTAGACAATGACACGTTCAGGGATCCCTTAGGATATAATGTTCATTGACATCTAATAGAATCCGATCAATTAAGATCTCCTATTAGATAACACAAATGACAATTGTCACTTGTCATCTCAAGTATTCTGATCTTCACAAGATCACTTGAGGAACCACTAATTCTAAAATTAATTTATGTTGTCGGAGATTACATGAGTGCTTCTTGTCAAGCAGATTACTCCTAATTAAGTACATAGCAAGTATCGAGCAACAACTCCTTGCTTCCTAATACAGAAGCTAATCTAAGGATAAATCTCTATGAGATTTTAAGAACATTAGTTTCCATATGCTTAAAAGCTTTTCTTATGTGAGCACTAAGGCTTATTTTCATTAAGCTTTTCTTTATCTTTCTCTGTTCGCCACATGCATGCTAGCATGCTAGCGTTGCTTTTCTTTAGCAGCTCCACCTGCGTGACTCACTCAACAACATTTTTTTTTGAAATAATCAAATGATCTTCTTTTATAGTGCAACTTTTGTGAGGGTAGAAATGTCATCTCTAATTCCAACGGTTATATCCCAACGAATAGAATAAGCTCACGTGTTTGAATAGTGACCTTTGCTTGTAACTTTAATATCTCAACATTGGAAACCATGCTTATGAATAGTACCAACGTCTTTGTCATAGTGAAATGTTTGCATGCGTTGTACTGTAGTCTTCTTGACTTGGTTCTTATGATGATTCATCTGATGAGTAGTTCAACAACTACTTTGGTATGAAAGCTTCAGCATCAGAGTTGTTTAAGCACATGTTTATCAAATTTAATAGCAGCAGCTTATCTGATGAGTAATACGCCTCTGTCTGGGTGAATCTTCTTCTGACACAATCTTCATCTTCAGAATCCAGTCTTCAGCATTCTAAGATCTAAGTTTCTTCTGAAACAGTCTTGAGAATCTTCGTGACTGATTCTTCAGAGTCTTGATCTTCAGAACACGTCTTCAGAGTCTTTCTGCACTTGGTCTTCAGAGCCTTCAGCCTTCATAACTTCAAGTCATCAGAGTCTTCAGAGCTTGGTTCTTTAGAGGACTATATCTCAGATGCGTTGATGGCTTCCAGATCATATACACTTCTCAGAGCAGAATCCACAAGAGCATTGCAACTGCAATATACAACATTTTTGGATCTTTCTGATTGTGATCAGATACAGAGCCATATTTTCTTCTTCAATACGCTTTAAATGCTTTCAAATCAGATGCACAAGCAAACTAGCTTCTCCCATAAGCGCTTTATAATACGTCACACATAGTAACTCTCATATTGTATTAGCTGCACACGTTGATGTTGTTTATTTGATCTTATATATTTAATTATCATGATCTGCTTATAACAAACATTAGAACATAAAATAGTTCTTTCACAAATACTTAATTGTTATCATCAAAACATAGAGATAATCCTGTAGAGACAAATCTTGCTCTTACAATCTCCCCCTTTTTTATGATGACAAAAACATGTATTTTGATAGAACATTTTACACAGGGTAATCACTAAGCATAACATATTCAGAGTTTCGAGCAACAACTCCCCCTGAATGTGTTAACCTCAAAATTTCATTTTTGCTTGTTTAGAGACTTACTCTGATCCTAAGACTCACAGAATAGAAATTTTGATATAATAAAAATATAATATACTAGAAGGAATACTTCCCTGTGGTCTATCAAAGTGTAAGTCTTTAGCATATGGACTTGTTCAGCAGAACTCCATCTTCAGATCTTTAGAACTTATTTTCTTTAGACACTGTATCAAAGCCATATAACTTCAGAGCCTTCTGAAGCATTTGCTACTGTTCATCAGAACATCTGTAGCACAGAGTTTTAATAATTCTTTTCTGATAACTTAGCCACG
Organism: Lathyrus sativus; assembly: GCA_963859935.3. Lineage (NCBI taxonomy): Eukaryota > Viridiplantae > Streptophyta > Magnoliopsida > Fabales > Fabaceae > Lathyrus > Lathyrus sativus. The sequence goes on along the minus strand of OZ012738.1, from coordinate 60,168,630 downwards.
CTATTCTTTCAGATGACAAACTCCCCCTAAGTTTCAGACTGGGTGAAAATCAAATATTTTGACTTGTGAACCTTTCTGGGTGAACACCCCCTGGCTACAATAGGTCAGATATTTAGATCTTCAGAACTCCCCCTGAATCTGATACTAGTTCTTGATTCTAAGTCTGAGACCAGTTCTTGCTTTTATGAAGATTTCTGATTCTTATGCTCTGATTATCATATTCACAGACAGTTTGCATCTTCTGAACATTATGATACCAATAATTAAGATGACTTTAAATTTCTCTTGAACATATTGGGTCCATCTAATTCTGAACATATGTTTACGAAATTTATAACTTCGATTATATGAGCAACCAGTTCATTTGAACTCAGAGTTCTTTCATTTGACCTGTCTTTAGAATGCCTAGTGAACTTGTTCAGAGTTCCTCGGCAAAACATCAAACATACAGTTAGTAGTAATTGCAGTTTATATCAGAGTTGATGTTTTGCATTCTCTTTAGGTTATATCAAACATATTCTATTTCTCTAGGTTATATCAAAATCATTTTCTATTTCTCCCCCTTTTTGACATCATCAAAAAGGTGAGTTTTCATTAAAAATAAGATTTAAAAAATATTCTATTTCTCCCTCTTTTATATCAGAGTTAAAAAAAATAATAGAGTCAAGAAATAAAACCTGAGTACCTAATTCTTATAGGTTGACATTTTTTCCTAAATTTGTTAAAGTATGCACAGAAGAGAGTTGTTGACAAGTTTCTGTTTAGCAAAGCTTTCTCTGAAAACTTGTTGTTCTTTCTTCATAGCTTGTTGATCATCTTGAATCTCACTAACGTCACGTTATCAACGTACAAGAGTAGTTTCAGAAGAAGAACCAACTACAACCACTTGCTTAGCCTTCTTGGCATCTACAGCTTCTTGTGTCAATCTGACAGTTTCTTTTCTTGAATCTTCCTCTGCTAGAATTCTCGCTTCTTCAGCAGCTTTTTCTTCAGCTTCTTTTTGCTTCTCAAAAAAAAAATTTGAAGTTTCGTATCCTTTCTAGCTTGTCTTTTCCTTAACCAATTGAACTTCAGCTTCTAATGACTATGAAAGCGTCCAGATTCAAAGTTTAACCACTTCTGAAAGACGTTCCAGAAAGTATCAATCTCTAGAGGATGAAGGTTCAACAGCAAATGAAGGTGTAGGAATTGTTGAAAACATATTCTCTTTTAATGGAGAAAATGCAGATGATGAGGAGCATTCAGAATCACGACTTTCACTTTTCAGAAAGCTATCTTTGAGATTCTGAAATCTTCAGAGTCATTCTTTCTCTGAGTGCTTTCCATTCTGACTCTTATCTTTCTTCATCTTGTTTCTTCAACATCAAAACACTATACTTCAGAATTATCAGAGTTTGATTTGACAAAACTTCTTCTAATTGAATATTTTATCCAGATCTTCCAAATAATCCAAATCTTCAGATGATTTACGACATCAGATTTGCTCAGGACTTCAGAAGAGCATCTTCGACACCAATAGAAGGTAATGTGCGAAGAATGTGTTCTGATTCTTCAGTCTTATGCATATGATAGTTCTCCAGATGATTCTTTAACCAGAGCATCTGATACTTCAACAAGTAGCAACAACATATTTTGCTTCTGCAGTAGAGAGTGCTATTTTGAGTTGCTTCTTGCTGTAACAAGGATCAAATTGTCTGACAGCTTTCAGATGTGCTCTTACGTTCAACTATGTCTTCAGCAAAATCAGCATCACAAAAACCTACTAAATTATATTCATCTGATTTTCTATAACACAGAGCCACGTTAGTAGTACCTTTCAGATACCTCAGAAATCTCTTAACAACTATTAAGTGAGATTCTCTAGGACCTGATTGGAATCAAGCACATAAACATATACTGAAAAGAATGTCAGGTCTAGAAGTAGTAAAATACAGAAGAGAACAACTCATACCTCTGTACAGCTTCTGATCTACCTTTTTACTAACCTTTTCTTTTCCCAGAGTGTACGTTAAAAGCATGAGAGTCTTAGCTGGTTACTCTTCTGACAGATTAATCTTCTTTCTTCTACATTCTTCTTTTGAATCATAACGACTTCTTCAGCTTCCTTTCTTTTGAATAGAAACATATCTCCTCTGATGTTTGTATCATCTTGAATAATAGTTATGAATTCCAGATTCTTCTTTTGGTCTTCATCTTCTGATCATCCATCTTCTTATATCAATGATCACGCCTCTTTATCTTCTTTCAGACAACTTGTTTTCTGATGAACGCTAGTTTCTCAGAATAAGCATAAGCTTCAAAAAGGTTATGAGCTGAGGAAACTTGCTGACTTCTTGCATCATAAGAACTTATCCTTTGAATAGACACAATTGTTCATCACAAACTTATCATCAAACCAAGATGTATATCTAGCATCGATTTGACTGACAATCTTGTTCTTATCAATCAGCATCAGATCATCTGATGGTGACTTCTTCTGCTAACCCGCCTTTGGTTTCTGATTCCAAGCTTATTATCAAATTCAGTCTCAAGTTCATACTTCTACTCAATCCCAAGAGTTCAGAAGAAGGTGAACATCAACAGATACATTCATGTATCAACAGCTTTACTGAACAAATTTCCTTTCTGATATTTCTTCAGAAACTATCAAAGCTTTTGCTTTATCTTCTAGAGAGATTCTCTACCTTAGACATTCAGTCTTTGCCCAGAATATTTTCATCAACAGATGATAGCTCAATCAATGACATCAAGCCCAAAAGTGTTTCTTTAGAGGGTTTGATACTGATATGGTTCAGATACTAGATTTCATTGATTTCCATAATAGATTCTTCAGACTGTGAAGTTGCAACTTTACACATCTTGATCAGAATCTATTGAGTGAACAACTATGGAAATGTTTCCTTGCATCAGATATTTTGATGAAGTTCTATTTCTCCCCTTATTAGAGTAATCTTCAGATCTTCTGATGAAGTTCCAGAGTAAGCTTTAGATCTATGCAGCTTAGCTCTAGCGAATGTTTTAGTAAATTGTTCATCCATACGTAAGCTTTGTTGTTGACGTTTCAGAGCCATGCGTAGTCTGATTCTCATAGCCTCTGCAGCTGCATCATTTGAGATAAGTGCACTCAGAGTCTTTTGTAGAGTTGCTTCTCATCAAACGATCAAAATCTTCTGTAGCTTTGCTTCCTCAGAATCTTTTGTAGCTCTTGTAGCTTGCCTCTGTAGCTTCGCTTCTGAGGCTTCACTTCTGTAGCTTTGCTTCTGAGTCTTCTGAAGTTTCTGAATCTTTACACTCTTCGCTCAAAGTCATCAACTTAAGATCAACTACAACAAAGGGGGTTTCTTTGACAAGGTTTTCTCTTCTTTTCTCTGAGTGCTTATTTCAGCTTCTGCTTGCATACACTTAGCAAACTCCTTTCCAAGCGTAATATTTGTTTCCAAAGAAAAATATCATAAACATAAATCTGACAGATTAAAATGTCTTTCATAATTAATTTATGAAAAAGAGTGTTATCAAATTTTCCCCTGATAAGATTATTTTCCAGAGTAAAATTACTCAGTCTTTTATACCAATGCTCTGGGAGCTTGTTTTAGGTTGTAGAATGATTTCTTTAATTTATAGATCGTGTTCTGGAAATTTTTCATTTTTAAAACCATGAGATTGATGAACACATACTTCTTATTCAATAAAACCATTTAAAGAGTATTTTTAATATTCATCTGATTTAGATTGATGTTATTCTGATCAACAAAGGAAATTAACCAGATTATGAATTATGACCTTGTCACAAAAGCACATGTCTCTGTGTAGTAAAAACCTTCATGCTGACTAGCCTTGAGGATTGAGAGAGAATCTTGTTCTTCTGGGATCATCCTTCTTTCCAATAAATGTCTCCTCTGGAAGAGAAGATTTGATTATGGAGGATCCTCTCAGTGTTGGTTCTTCGGAAGCATCTAATGGAGTGGCATATGGGGTAGCTTCTGATTCTTTAGCTGGAACAATGTTTGCCTTTGATTCTTCAGAATCTTGTGAGACGAACCAGTAACAGCATCTGAAGTAGGATCTTCTGAATAACTCTTCTTGAACTTGTCTCATATCCTCTGGTTACGTTCTGCAGGATCTTCATCAACACATCATCCATCTGATTTCTGAGAGACATCTTTAGAGCACAAATATTTTGATCTTCATGAGTAGAGCATCTAACTTCCATCAGGCTTCATCTTCTCTGCTTCTTTCCAAACAACTTGGATTCAGGAATCATTCATTATGAGATTCTGAGAATAATGTCTGATGACAATTGACCAATTATAGTTTGTTCAACTGAGATAAAATTCTCAAATTCTCAAGTTAACAGAACTTAGTTGTCCAATCTTCAACAATTAAGATCTTTAGAATTCATCTTTCATCATAATCCAGATGAGTTAATAAACTTCCTTTCTTGAAACCTCTGCAGTTTTCTTTGACACTCTTCAAGGAAAGACAACTATGAGATGCTTTAAATCTGAAGAATTATTTCTTCCAGATCTGAGCTTTCTCTGCTCTGCCCTTTTCTGCAGACTGCATTCTTAAGTTCTGATGAATCCAATTCATTATTCAACAATGTTTATTTTCTTATTTAAGATAAATCCCATTGAGCTTTTCAAGAGAAAGTCAAGTGTGGACTAATCCGTTTCTTGAAAACATCTCATACTCACATAGAATTATTCTTTAGCAATCAAGATTTCTTGCTTTCTGATGAATTGAGCTTTGAGAAAATACCTTGTAAATCCAATTTTATTTAAAGATAAGCATTCAACAGATATATCTTCTTATCTGATGAGTCTCTCTTGTCAGTTGATTCTTCAATCTTCTTCCAAGCTCTAGTGGAGAAGATTTAGTTGTTGAAAACTTCATAACATGAAACTTCAACGAATCACTGACTTGCTCAAGATAACCCATTTGATTACAATTTCAGTACTCATTTTCATCAAGAACTGATATTTGACTGAAATTGTAAGAGAAGTGAAAAACCACCAAGAGTATTTTTTCGCACATCTTTAGGATCTTTTTCTGACACGGCTAGGTGTTTGATATCCATTAATAATAGAACCAGAGCTCTGATACCAACTGAAGGTGTGAGAAATACACAAGAAAGGGGGGTTTGAATTGGGTATTTACTTTATTAAAAACTTTTTCTTGGTTTCTTCACTTGTTGCTTTCTATAGAGTTCTATAAGATGCATTGCGGAAGCATATATAATAAAGCATAACACAAGTAAAGAACACATGATATATCCTGGTTCACTTGAGCAACTCTCAAGCTAATCCAGTCCACCCTTCCAAGGTGATTTCGCCTTACTCAAACAAGGACTTAATCCACTATAACCAAACTGATTACAGTTGCACAAGCTAATCGCAGGTGACTAACAATTAGACAATGACACGTTCAGGGCTCCCTTAGGATATAACGTTCATTGACATCTAATAGAATCCGATCAATTAAAATTTCCTATTAGATACCACAAATGACAACTGTCACTTGTCATCTCAAGTATTCTGATCTTCACAAGATCACTTGAGGAACCACTAATTCTGAAATGAATTTGTGTTACCGGAGATTACATGAGTGCTTCTTGTCAAGCAGATTACTCCTAATTAAGTACATAGCAAGTATTGAGCAACAACTCCTTGCTTCTTAATACAGAAGCTAATCTAAGGATAAATCTCTATGAGATTTTAAGAACATTAGTTTCCATATGCTTAAAAGTTTTTCTTATGTGAGCACTAAGGCTTCTTTTCATTAAGCTTTTCTTATCTTTCTCTGTTTGCCACATGCATGCTAGCATGCTAGCGTTGCTTTTCTTTAGCAACTCAAGCTGCGTGACTCACTCGACAACAATTTTTTTTTGAAATAATCAAATGATCTTCTTTTATAGTGCAGCTTTTGTGAGGGTAGAAATGTCATCTCTAATTCCAACAGTTATATCCCAATGGATAGAATAAGCTCACGTGTTTGAACAATGACCTTTGCTTGTAACTTTAATATCTCATCATTGGAAACTATGCTTATGAATAGTACCAACGTCTTTGTCATAGTGAAATGTTTGCATGCGTTGTACTGTAGTCTTCTTGACTTGGTTCTTCCGATGATTCATCTGATGAGTAGTTCGGCAACTACTTTGGTATGAAAGCTTCAGCATCAGAGTTGTTTAAGCACATGTTTATCAGATTTAATAGCATCACCTTATCTGATGAGTAATATGCCTCTGTCTGGGTGAATATTCTTCTGACACAATCTTCATCTTCAGAATCCAGTCTTCAGCATTCTAAGATCTAAGTTTCTTCTGAAACAGTCTTGAGAATCTTCGTGACTGATTCTTTAGAGTCTTGATCTTCAGAACACGTCTTTAGAGTCTTTCTGCACTTGGTCTTCAGAGCCTTCAGCCTTCAGAACTTCAAGTCATCAGAGTCTTCAGAGCTTGGTTCTTCAGAGGACTATATCTCAGATGCATTGATGGCTTCCAGATCAGATACACTTCTCAGAGCATAATCCACAAGAGCATTGCAACTGCAATATATAGCATCTTTGGATCTTTCTGATTGTGATCAGATACAGAGCCATATTTGCTTCTTCAATACGCTTTAAATGCTTCCAGATTAGATGCACAAGCAAACTAGCTTCTCCCTTAAGCGCTTTATGATAGTCACACATAGTAACTCTCATATTGTATTAGCTGCACACGTTGATGTTGTTTGTTTGATCTTATATATTTAATTATCATGATCTGCACATAACAAACATTAGAACATTAAATGGTTCTTTCACAAATACTTAATTGTTATCATCAAAACATAGAGATAATCCTGTAGAGACAAATCTTTCTCTTACAGATAGTAGTTAGGAGGTAAACCAAACTCTGGCCAGGTAGAAGGTGGCATTTGAACAGGAGGTGGATTAGCACTTGAAACTTCCTGAATGACGGTCCTCTGCGGTGGCTCTCCCCTAGCAATCAGTACTTGAAGCATCTCGGCGAGTGGTCATGCCTGATTTCAACTCATTGATCTTTGTTCGAATTTCCGCATTATATGTCTCTTGTTCTGACATCCGGAGTCTATAGTTAGCTCTAGTCTGATATCAGTGTCGAGGAATTATCTTGACGACTCAAAGGGACACTGGAAGATAAAGACAGCTGGACATGAGTTATCAGACAGACATATGATATGCAATGGATCATGCAAAGATGCAAATAGAATGCAATGGTTTCAAGGACTTCAATGGTCGATTGCAAATGTTTTCTAAGAAAATCTGGAAAATGTTTTTAGACTTCAAAATGTAAGACTTTTTGAATTTGAAAAGGACAGTTGAATTCCTTGAAACTAGGAATGATATGATGCTTTATGGATGCAATGCTCAAACGCACACAAGCACATAAGGGTCCTAGGTTAGAGGAACATGAGCGGAGCCAAGGTCTACCCATCTCGAAAGGTATGTACTATAGGGTTAATTGTACCTCCAGAACAAGGTTCTAAAGAGGTGCCCAAAGTCATCAGTCCATCTTTCGGATATTATCAATTTCCCGAATACTCGGTGGTTAATAATATTCTCAAAAGAACCTCTTTTGAGTGTAGCATCGCGTAGCAACTATTTTGGAAATACTCCCTCATAGTCCTTGCACTACGTCCTAAATAAAGGCCAAAGTTGTGTTAGGTAACTACGGTCCCCAGTATCACAGACTCCTAGCCGGAAATAGTAAGGGTTTTCACGAATATACTTGTCCAACCGAACTAAATTTCAAGAGGGTCTCAACTGAGCGGTGATTCTCAAGTCAGCTTGGTCGGGAATCACTCCCTATAAGCCTCATCGAATATATCACCTTCCTATAATAATGTCACTCAAGTCCGGGTGTAGGACTTATCTCACAACAAAGATATCCCAAGCAAGGTACAAGATATATATACAAGCAAGCAAATAATTAAGCAAATAGTAAAAATAATAAACAAGGTAGGGGTAACCCATAAAATTTAGGATTGTCCCCAGTGAAGTCGTCATTTTCTATTGTGGTTAGAATAGGATATCAAATTATTAATTAATTTGAATCGCACTTTTAGTTCACAATTGGTCTTTAATTTATCTGAAGGAAAGGTCAAAGAAAGGAAAAACATAATTTTTGTATTGTCAATAATGCGGGGAAAGATCTAGGTAAGGAGTTAGTTAAGCTTAGGGAAGGTATTAGCACCCTAAACTTCTGTAGTACTCTACAGGAACCTCTTGTTTAATACTACTATTTTGCTTTAATTATTTGCTTGAGGGTATATTGCTAAGGGTTAGAAGGTGAAAGATAAGATCTACGGGTTAGTCCTAAGTTTACTCGCCAAGACTCGCATCTTGTGCCTACGTATCCAAGGTAGGGGATGGAATCAAAGTAATCGTAGTTCCCCTCGAAAGGGAGGTTAGAAACTTCTTGATTGTGGTCAAGGTTTCAACGGGGAATAAGCGTTCTTAAGGAAGCGCTTACATGGAGTGCGGCGACTCTAATCTCTACGTTGTAAAGAGTTGAATTAAAAAGGGTAAAACTAGGTATTCCACGACAGGAAACCTAAAATGAAGTGCAGCGACTCCTTAACCTAATGCTAGGGTAAAGGGTAATTCGGTCCGCGGCGGGGACGCCTATGCAATTAGGGTTTGGCGGTGAAAAAGTCAAAGGTAAAGGACTATTGATGCGGCGGTCAAACGGCTAGACCTATTCCTTCAGAAGGGATTTAATGGTAAATAAAATAATGAAAATACGATTAAGTGGCAGTATGAAAATACGGGAAAGGTACGAAAACGGTAAAGGAATTGCACAACAACGATATCCTCGCATAAATTACAACCCAAAGAAAATAAAATGCGGAAAGTAAGGGAATTGCAAAGAGACAATATCCTCGCGTAAATTACAACTATAAAATGAAATATGAAAAATGAAGTATTATAACAGTACAACTGAGAAAGCAATGAATTGACCGACATAAAAATTATACGAGAATAACTGGAAAAGTTCAATGTGAAATTGAAAGCGTAACGTTAGACGATTCTAGGAAAGGGATTTAAACTAAATGAGGAATTTACAAAAAAAAGAGTTTGAATTTAAAATGTTAATTTTTAATTTTGCCTAATTTTAATGGATTAATAAAAATCTTATTTTTTCAAAAAAGATTTTTTCAATTGAGGAATGTTGAATTTTAAAGAAGTGTTCTAATCAACTTTAAGAAAAAGATTTCTAGTTAACTTTAAGAAAAAGTTTTAAAAAAATGGTTTTAATTTTAACAAAGGGTTTTGATTTTTTTTTTAAAACAAAGGCTTTCATCTTCAAAAAAGGAGTTTTAGTTTAAGAAAGGTTTTAATTTTAAAAAAAGAAGGTTTTAACTTAAGAAATATTTTAATTTAACCTAATTAAACTAAATTGTAAAATAAGAATAATAAAAAAAGTTTTAACTTTATGAAAGGTTTTATCAACCTAATTAAACCAAAATATAAAGTTAAAATAAAAATGAATGAATGGTTTTAATGAATCTAATTTTCTTAAACTATAAAAATAAAAAATAATACTAATAATAATAAAACAATGAAATAAAGAAAACGAAAAAAGAATATAAAGCAATTGAAATAAAAATGGGAGAGGGGGCGACGCAACTTCTCGTTGTTGTTCTTTTGAAACTTTTCGTTCATTCCTCCAACCATTCTTTCTCTTCCCGGTAGGGTTCTAAAAACACAAAGTAAATGAAAAAAAACCTGTTAGTATCAAAATTGTTTACCTTTTTCGCGAGGTTTGAAGCGATTTGAGTTGATTCTTTTTTTGCTTCTTTTTCCTTATTTTTCTGCTGATTGAACTTCCCTTTTTCTCCCCCTTCTGGATTTCCTTTTTTATGATGACCTGATGGTGAGGATGTTGTTTATATAATACTTATTTTCTTGGGCCTGGGCATGCTGGTTGTTGCAATTTTCATGGCTGGTTTGTTGATTTCTTTGACCTTGTTTTGCTAAAATTTTGGGAAAGTTGTTTCTGCTACCTTTGGCCCCGTTTGGTTTCAAGGATTTTGGAAAAGTTGTTTCTGAACTTGGATATTCATTTTTCTTGATGGATCTGGACATCCACTTTGATTCTATGGATTTTGGATGTCTTAAGTCTTGTTTGGCTAAAACCAAGAAAAATCAATTTTCCCACATAAACACTTTTTCAAAAAGCACTTTTTCAAAAAAGCACTTTTTCTCTCTCTTGGAAACAAACTGGACAGATTATTGTCGGGTCCGAAAAGTTGAAAGTTGAAGAATTGGACACGAAGACAATTAGGCTTTTTAGGAAAATAATTAGAAATTAATTTGGAATTGTAATAGTCTTTGCACATTGTAATAAAAAAAACATAGAATTTAAATAAATAAATTTCATTTTTCTTACTAAACTGAATTTAATTCCTGATCAAATTTCTCCGCGTAAATTCACCAGCTTACACTCAAGCAACTAAATTCGCTCGATTACGTTCCACCGATCAAAATCATCCGATTAATTTCAAACGACTAAATTCCTCTGATAAAACTCATCTAAATAAATTTGTCTGATTAACTTCATCCAATTAAAATTATTTGATAAGTTTTGACGGTTCAAACCCCGAATTCGATAATTAATCATCTTGTGCGATTTAAATCTGACGTAACTGCTGAGTTCAAACAAGTCCCTTTTGCCCTTCATAGATTAAATCGCACACAACGTGATTTTCCTGCAAATAAAACCAATAGACTGGACAAACTAGTTAGCGGTCAGTTAAAATGCGATGCAGAATGAGATGAGATGCGAAAAGAACCTAATAATCTAAGGGTAAAATTTGGGGTGTGACAACTATATATAAGGTAGGACGTTAAAATGAATCTCGTCTTAACTCCGTCAAAAAAGGTAGAACGGAAAAATTTGTCAAGTGAAAGTGAGTTTAAAAATCTAACTTATCCCATCAAGGTGACAAGTTATCTGAGAATGGACTTACTCGTCTATTTTTTTACTTTTTTTTTTAACTAGATTAATAGTTTTTTTTTACATTTCAATTAAATTAGTTTACATTTTTTTTCTTTTTTTTAATAGATTAATAAATTTTTAAACAAATTTTACTAAAAAAACATATTGCATTTCATCACAAATAGATGTATAAATAAAACCATCAATAATTGGAATTAATAGAATTAACTAAAATAACAACTAAAAATTTAAAATTATCACAAAATTTCACCTAAAATAGAACCATCAACAAGAGTACAAAACTATAGTTTAAGTATACTATTTTTTAAATAGTTTTGTTTTAATGAGTTGGCGGATCAACCCGCCACATTATGTCTTCAGGATTTTTTTGCTTTAGCGGAGCGGACTGAATGGATAGATAGATCTAAAATCTCAACCTAACCAACCATTTTTTGGCTGGCGCGCGAGCTGTAACACCTCAAAATAATTAGATTATTTATTTAATTGATTATAATGAGTTTTTGTGAATATTCCTTGTGAATATATGGTGTTTTGCGGAATATGATTTGTTTTATATGGTGTGTTACGGGGTAAAACGAATTAAGATGAATATGAGAATTATTTATATTTTAGATAATTAGTTTTAATTATTTAGAATTGTTTTAATATTAAAATAGAGATAATATATGGTGTAGAGAGGATAAGGGCAAAGGGGGTAATATTCATGAGGATTAATGAGAGCAAGTTGGGAAAGATATATTAGGGGTAAAAGGGTTAAACAAGGAAAAGAGGGGGGAAATGTTTCTTATGTACAATCGTGTTTTGAGAGCAACAGAGAAAGGGAAAAGGCTAGGACTCATGAGAATTGTTGTAGAACTCAAAGAGGAAGAATCAATTGCTAGGAAAAATCTAAGGTATGAGGAGTATTTCTTATCATTGTAATTGATATAGGTTTTAGATATATGTAGGTTGTTTGGGGTTTCGTGATGAATTTAATAACATGATGAGTTTATGATGAAATTGGTGAAGTATTGATGTAATAATGTTATGAATTGGTATAGAAAGTTAGTGGTAATGTATGTGGTTGTTGTATGATGAAAACATGTTGAATTATGTTTATTTTGGACTGAGTTCATATTGGAATCGAAAGAAATTTAAGGTCTGAACTAATGCAGAATCGCAACTAAGAAGTTGTTGTTACGACAGTTTCACCGGGCGAACATCCTATGTCGTAGGGCGAAGCAACTTCGCCCCAGCAACACCGGGCAAGAGTAGAGGCGAAAGGAGAGTGAAAAGGAGGTGCTCCTGAATAATATATGGGATGGGTGTTTCACCCCTATTTTGTTGGGCGAGCCTCTGGCGAGCGGACTACTTTGTCGGACGAGCCTCAGGCGAGCAGACTGGGACAAATTTATTTCTAAAACTTTAAAAATTTATAACTCGGGCTGGGAGTGTCCGATTGATGTATGGTTCAGATTGTTGGAAAGTTGCTTTAATGTAATTTCTCTTAAAAACATTTACAGTATCATAATTCCAATTATTTGACGCATGGATGACTATTTCGTATTGTCAAGTTATATCATTTTATGAAACATATGAAAAAGGTTTTGTGTAATTAATAATTGGTGTTGTTCTATGTCTAATGATAGTAATGATGTTGTTGTGCAATTCATTATGATGACTTTGATGTTGAGGTGATGTGATAAATGTTACCTGTAGTGACGTTGGATGATGTGTATGATAACATTATGTATAAATGTTATGTGATGATGAATTTTTGATGAAGATTATGTGATGTGTTGAATGAAGTTGACATTTAAGCATGGTGATGTGCAAACATGTTATGTGAAGGATGTTATTATAATGATTACATGAATTATGATGCAATTGACTAGTTGTGGTCGAATTATTATTGGTGTTGGCATCATACATTCATGGCATGTGTTAGGACTTCGGTCCAGTGACGATGTTAGGACTTTGGTCCAATGGTGGTCTCAATCCTATCGTGTGGATTGAGTGTGTTTTATGATGTGCTTCGGTTTCAAGTGGGAATCGATCCTATGGTGGGGATCTTTTGAGGGAGATGACCAAGTTTTCATCAAAGAATTGGTACCACATGCATAAGTCAGTGTTGTTGCATTACATACTAAGTGACATTGCATAATTGTGAGCTAAATGATGTTTGATAATGTTGTGACTTAAGTGATGTTTTGATGATGATGATTGATTGATGATATAATGACATTGTGAATGACTTGATGAAGTGACAGTGTGAGTATGTGTGTTATGTGTGACGAATATATTAATTATTGACAATTGTTGTTGTAATTACTATTTTTTTTCCTTATATCTTTTGTAATGAATTGTGATTACTCACCCTGTCTGTTCGAACATTACTCTATGTGGGTAACATGCAGGTGATCAAGATTAGCTCGTAGATGCATGGAGACTTAGCTTTGGAGTCGTTTTACTATATTTCAGTTGATTAGGAGATGTCTGGCTCTGATATGTAACATCAGCGTCGAGAACGTTTAAGTGGAACGATATGTTCTTTCAATTTAATTAATATGAAGTTAAGAAGTTGTATTTAATTGTTTAAGTGTTTTGAGTCATAACTTTTGAAGGTGAGATAATACTTAGAAGGGGGGTTGAATAAGTATGAAAGATTAAAACTTAGAATTAAAACACAAGTATTTTTATCCTGGTTCGTTGAACTCAACTACTCCAGTCCACCCTTCCTAGAGTGATTTGCCTTTCTCAAACAAGGACTTAATCCACTATTTAATCAAACAGATTATAATAGTAACACCTAAGAACAACTGTTCTTAGTCTTCTCAAGAGCTACTGATTCCAACTGAATCCTCTTAAGGAAATCCTTTACAATCAATGTAAACTAATACAAGAGTAAGAATGCTTCTAAAAAGCTTTAATCACAACAGTGATATTTCTCTTAAGTTTAAGTACAATGAAATTAATTCTAAGAAGAATATGAAAGTATGAGAGCTTGAATGTTTTAATTCTTTTCAGCAAAAATGTCTAACTGAAGAATTTGGTGGAGACTTGCTTTTATAGGCAGCTGATCCAAGGGAGCTGCACGTTGAGAAGAGTGTCCCAAAAAGGTCTGAGCCTTTTTGTCTTCACATCAAGTGACCTTTCCTAGAAGAAGAAAGCACAGAAAAATCCTTTTTGTCTGTGTTCTTGTGTCTAGCATAAATAAGGAAAGAGACATTTGATTTACTCCAACGAATATAATCTTTGAATATTTCTTCTTCAGTTTTCAGCAAGTTCATCAGAGTCTAATGAGTCAGAGTCTTCTGATGATGATCAGAGCTTGCTGGATCAGAGTCTTCTGCAGCAGGTGTGCTTTTAGCGTGTTAAATATCAGAGCATATTTGGAACAAAATTTCAGTACTGGCAGCTTTAGTACTTTCAGAAACTTCTGTAGAATCTATGCTTTGAGAAACTCTTCATACAAAATTCTTCTTTGCTTCAGATGCTTCTTACTTGCTTCAGATTCTTCTGGAGCTACTTCTTCAGATCCTTCTGGAGCTTCTGCTTCAGATTCTTCTGGAGCTTCTACTTCAGATTCTTCTGGAGCTTCTGCTTCAGAATCTTCTGGAGGCTACACTCAGAATCTTCTGTTGGCAGCAATCAGAATCTTCTAATGAGTGCATCTGGCGCTTCAGAGTCTAGTTAATTTCTTGCATTCAATTCAGATTTGCTTCTGGAGTATTAATTTCTTTACTATCTGCAGTAAAAACTCTCAAGCAAATTTTAGAGTATATAATTCTTAAATACAAAATTTCCTAATAGTTATCATCAAAACATAGAGATATTATTAAGAACCAATCTGTGTTCTAACAATCTCCCCCTTTTTGATGATGACAAAAACATCAGAAATTTTGTTTAATTGAAAATATTGAAATTATAACTCCCCCTGAGATGTTGAATCTCCCCCTGAGTTAAATACATATAAGGAATAGAAACTTCCCTTTTATCTTGAGTAATCTTCAGAGTTAGATCTTGTTTGTTCTTTTAACATTTGAAATCAGAATGTCTTGCAGATTTAAGATTCAGAGTTTGATAATAGTCATAATGATCTGAGAGACTCAGAGTTTCTTTTACAGAATGTACTTATCAAAAGTTCTGAAATACTCAGATTAAATGTTAGATAGAATAAATATGTCTGAAGTTTCATTCTGGTGAAGTTATATTAAATAGTTCAGATCTATATTTTCTCCCCATTTTTTGTCATAAGTAAAAAGTAAAAACTTTAAAAAGACAAATAAAAGGAAACAGTAAATGAGATAATTCAATGGAGAAAACTTTGATTCATTTAATAAAATCAGGTCAAGAGTACATGCATCAGAAGATAAAAAATACATAGCAAACATCAGATGCAAAAACAGCAGAATGAAAAATGAAAATCTAAGAGTGTTTTGACAAAAGCATCTTCAATAGATCTGTAATCTCAGAGGAGGACTGCTCTTGCTTGGACATCCACTTAGCCATTGTTTCATTCTTTTGATCCTGCTTAGACATCCATTATGTCATGTCCTCAGACTTCTTATCCTGTTTTGCCATCCAGGACTTGATCTCAGATTGACCAGCTTCCAGAGCAGCAATCTTATCTTCAAAATCTGGATGTTCTTTCTTTAACTCAGATAAAGAAGTATGATCAGGTTCTGGAGCTTGAACAGAGTCAATTTCCATGGGTTCTGTAGAGTCTGGAGCAATAGAGCTAGAAGGAGGGTCTACCAGAGTCATGGCCAATTGATTTCTTCAGATGCAACTTCAGTAGTGTCTTCTGATGCGGGAGGAGCATCTGTAAGAAGCAGAGGTTCAAATTTCTTGACTGTCCAGAATAGAGTTCTTGCAGCTTCAGCAAATCTGAGCTTCGCATCATTAGAATAAATGTTCTTCAGATTTGAGGCCACAAGGTTGAATCTGTTGATGAATCCATTCCAGATGATATCAGATTCTTTGGCATTCATTGTTGCTGAGCATTTCTTCTGTACAGTACCTAAATACAACTATATTTCTTGCAAAAATGATTGAAATAAAGGATTAACATTAAGTCTGGGCTTAAGATGTAACAGAGTTTCCAGAGTAATAGGTTTTGGTTGGGGAGTTGGTGGAAAAAGAGATTTCTGAATAGAGATCAGAGGAGGAGGATAATATGGAATGAAGGGAATTTCAGGAGCTTTTTCTTTTGATCTGTTTAGTGCATTTAACAGATGAGGTTTTGCTTTGGTGTGAAGGGTAACTACATCAAAAGGTTCATTTGAGTAGGGTTGGAAGGCAGATTTGGGGGGTTCATCAGAAGCAACATTGTTATCAGAGGAAATTGGTATAGCTGAAGCAACAACTTTATCAGTTTTAGCAGAGCAGGATATAGTTGCTAATGAATCTAAATCTGACTTGGATTTTATATAGTCAAGAATCACAGATGGAAGGGTCATTGTGAGTTTTGGTTTCAGAGGGGTGATAGGGTCAGATGGTTCAACTCTGTCATAAAAGTCTTTGAGTTTGAAACCATAAGCCAGATTATGAAATAGAGATGAAACTTGGGCACAAGAAATAGATGTTCTTTGGTTGGTACTTGGAATCAGTATTTCACATGATGGTGCAAGTGTGGGAATAGGATCTGGAATGGGAGCTTTAGAAGGTATAATGGGTTCTGGTTGGTTTACCTCAGAGACTCTGTGAGATGGAGAGACTAGAAAGTCTGGGTGGATGTCTGATTCTGAGAAGTTTGAAGAGGTGGTTGGTGTGCAGGAAGTAGAAGATACTTGAAACACAGTTTTTAAGGGTGTGACATCAAGAACTTCTGTTTCAGGAATGTGGGGTTCAGAGGTGTTTGTTGGTTCTGAAGGAATTTCAGAGGGTTTTGAGGGTTGTTCTGAGATGGGTGAAACAGATGTAATAGTGATTGGGTCAGATGTGACTGGAATAGATGTCATTTTTGTAGGTTCAGATGCTGGGGGTTCAGATGTTTTTGATGGTGGATTATTTGATGGTGGTTGATTTTCAGAGGCTTTTTCTGATGGAGGTTCTTGTGGTTTTTCAGGTTGTTTTTCTTGTGGGTGTTGTTGTTGTACAAACACCTTTTGTTTAGGTGGTTCAGAGGATTTTTGTTGTATAGAAGGTTGTGGTTGTTGTTCTGTAGGTTGTTGTTCTGATGGTTGTTTCTGTGAAGATTGTTTTTGTGGAACAAACTGTTTGATTTGGATTTTTGGTTGAGATGATTGTGGTACAGAGACTTTTGGTGTTGGAATTGTTTTTGTTGTTGGTGGTGTTGGAACAGAAGTTTGTTTTTATGGTGATTTAGAACAAGGAGCAGTAACAGAAGTAGTTTGTGTAGAGGGTGGTTTAGGTACAGACTTAATATTAGAATCATTTAAAACAACATTACTTGCAGAAGATACAGAAGATTTAGTACCTTTTATCTTGATTCTCTTGGCTGGTACAGAAGAAGTGTCTCCAGAATATTTCCTCATCAAGAGCTTCTGTGGCTTCTCAGCAATCTTGACCTTTTTCTGAACAGGTGCAGCTTCTGCTGCTGGCTGAGTCCTCTTTTGTTGGAGTTTTGCTTCTTTTTCTTCTTCTTCTGCATCAGGTAGAGGTTGTCTTGCTAGCTGAATAATGTTTGCAAGAACAGGCTTTCCTTCCTTCTTACACTCATCAATGTACATCACAATAATGTGCCTTGGTTCTTCAGCAAAGAATAATGGAAAATCATCTACAGGAATCCTCTGCTTACTCAGTTCAGACACATTCAGCTTCTTGGGAGCTGTTGTGAGTTCATCCACTAGTTTAAGTCTCTGAAGACTTTTGGCATTCAAAGGCTTTCCCATTATGAATTCCAATTCCTCTGTAACTCCAGCTGCGTACAGAGCAGAGACCAATCCATTCTCAGTTAGAAGATCTGAGATCAACCTTCCAAAAGGGATCCAGGTTCTGATCTTCTGTCCTTTTTCTTTCACATACTCTCTAGAGGCATTTATATGGTTCCACATATGCATAAAGAGAATATATAGAAGATCTACCTTGGTGCTCTGATTGAGGCAATACATGAAATAGAGCTGTTCATTATTGACATAGTCTGGAGAGTTTGTTGATTTCCTATGATGGATGCATCCCATGAAGATCTTAGCCCAGATCTTGTAGTCATGCTTCAGATCCTTGAACTTGTTAGAAGCTTGACCAGCAGTCATCACTTCTTCATACACTTCATCCATGTCCACACGCCCAGCTGGCAAGTGGGAAACACCGTCTGTTTCTTCATATCCAATTAGCTTTCTGATCAGATCTTCTGTTATAATGATTTCTTTTTCCAGTACAGAAGATAGGGTGAATTTAGGGTAAACTGATGCATGGATCCAGAACTCTTTCACAAGGAGGGGGTAAACTGGTCCAAAGAGTCTATCAAAGTATTTTACCCATCCTTGAGCACCAATGATAGAGCGAAATTCAAAGCCATTTTCTGCAAGTGAATCAAATTCTACCATGGATTCACACAAAACCTCCAACTTTTCAACATGGGTCAATAGAGTTCTTTTAGGAGGAGAGTAAGGAGAAACACCCATGTTTGCAGAAGTAACTGCAGCCATTGAAGATTGGAATTGAGCAGTTGTTGATGATGAAGTTGCCATTGAAGATTGCTTTGTCACATGCTTAGGTTTAGGGTTTTTATGCAGAGCGAAGAGAAGATGAAAATGCATAAAATTTTCTGAGATTGTGAAAAGTGTGAAAGTGAAGATAGGTCAAGTATTTATACTAAAGCAATTAGGCATACCAACAGTCAGAATTTTTTGCACGTTTGAACAAGCATTAAATGAAAAGAATAATAATCATTTCAAACATTTATTGCTTCTGACAAATTGGGGGGGGGGGGGGGGGGAAATCAAGATTTTCATTATTCAAACTTCACCTCAAACGTCTCTTCAGTAATGTACACGCCACCTTTGCAGATTTGGTGTGACACGTGTTTGCTTGCATGTGTTCTGAATTCTCTTGAGAAATGAAACGTTAACCAACGTTCAGATCTTCTAAGGATTGTTAGTTCAGATTTTCACAAAAAAAATATTAAGCAGAATAAGTAAGCCATCAGAAGAAATTCTTCAGAGCATTAGGCATTTTTGCATCTGTAAAAATTTGCTTCTGACAAATATTATTCTGGACAAAAATCCATACCAATATTTTTCAGAATAAATTTAAATCTATCTTCAACAAGGGGTTTTGTAAAAATATCTGCCCATTAATGATCTGTATCAACAAAGGCTAAATTTATGATTCCCTTCTGAACATAGTCTCTGATGAAATGATGCTTAATTTCTATATGTTTTGCCTTAGAATGTAAAATGGGGTTCTTGGACAAACATATAGTAGAAGTATTATCACAAAAGATAGAAATGTTACTTTCAAAAATTTGATAATCTTCTAGTTGACTTTTCATCCAGAGCATCTGCGTGCTACATCCAGCAGCAGCAATATATTCTGCCTCTGTGGTTGAAAGTGCAATTGTGGGTTGCTTCTTGCTGTACCAGGAGATTAGGTTTCTTCCTAGAAATTGACAACTTCTAGAAGTACTTTTCCTTTCCACTCTGTCTCCAGCGTAGTCAGCATCACAGAATCCAACTAATTTGAAATCATCAGATTTTCTGTAACACAAACCCACATTAGAAGTACCTTTCAGATACCTTAGAATCCTCTTGACAGCTGCCAAGTGTGACTCTCTAGGATCTGATTGGAATCTAGCACATAAGCATACACTGAACAATATGTCAGGTCTAGAAGCAGTTAGATAAAGAAGAGAACCAATCATACCTCTGTAGAGCTTCCGATCTACTTTCTTACTTACCTCTTCCTTGCCAAGTGAGCTAGTAGGATGCATGGGAGTCTTTGCCAGCTTACTATCAGCCATGTTAAATTTCTTCAGAAGTTCTTTAACATATTTGGGGTGATGTATGTAAGTTCACTCTGGAGTTTGATTGACTTGGATTCCTAGAAAGAATTTGAGTTCTCCCGTCATGCTCATTTCAAATTCTGCCTGCATACATGTAGCAAACTCCTTTCCAAGCATAATATTTGTTGATCCAAAAATAATATCATCCACATAAATTTGACAAATTAGAAGATCTTTCTTAATTGATTTACAAAAAAGTGTTGTATCCACTTTGCCTCTGATGAAATTTTTCTCCAGAAGAAAATTGCTCAATCTCTCATACCAAGCTCTGGGAGCTTGTTTTAAACCATATAGAGATTTCTTTAGTTTAAAAACATGATCTGGAAATTTTTCATTTTCAAAACCAGAAGGTTGGTGGACATAAACTTCTTCTTCTATAATACCATTAAGAAAGGCACTTTTAACATCCATCTGATACAGAGTGATGTTATTTTGTGCAGCAAATGAAATAAGAAGGCGTATAGATTCTAACCTTGCCACTGGAGCATAAGTTTCAGTGTAATCAATACCTTCTTGTTGACTGTACCCTTGAGCAACCAACCTTGCCTTATTTCTTTCAACTTCTCCTTTCTCATTCAGTTTATTTCTGAAGACCCATTTTATACCAATTAGCTCTTCTTGCATGGCAATAATCCAATCATTGTCTTGCAGAGCTTCATCTACAGAAGATGGTTCAATTTTTGACACCAGTCCAAATAGTGATGCTTCAGATGATCTTAGAAAGGATCTTGTTCTGATGGGATCATCTTTCTTTCCTATAATGACATTCTCTGGATGAGAAGCTTTAATTCTGGATGATGATCCTCTAATAGTTGATTCTTCAGAAATGTTTAGATTGTTCATCTGAGAAGTTAAAGGAATAGCATCTGGCGTTGCTTCTGGTTCCTTCACTAGAACTTTGTCGGCTTCTAGGACTTCAGAGTCAATGAAGACTACTTCTCTATCTACAGAGTTTTCAGACTGCTTTGGCTTTTCAGAGCCAAACTTGTCATCAAATGTGACATGAATGGATTCTTCCACAATCTGTGTCTCAGTGTTGTATACTCTGTAGCCTTTAGAGCGTTCAGAATATCCAAGCATGAAACACTTCTGTGCTTTGGAATCAAACTTGTTCAGATTTTCCTTAGTATTTAACATATAGCAAATACATCCAAAAGGATGAAAATATGAGATGTTGGGATTTCTGTTCTTCCACAGTTCATAAGGAGTCTTTTTCAGAAGAGGTCTTACAGATACTCTGTTCTAAATGTAACAGGCTGTGTTGATTGCTTCTGCCCAAAAGTGTTTTGCCAGATTTGTCTCATTGATCATGGTTCTGGCCATTTCTTGCAGAGTTCTGTTTTTCCTCTCTACAACCCCATTTTGTTGTGGAGTTCTAGGACAGGAAAAATCATGAGCAATGCCATTTTCAGAAAAATATTTTTCAAAATATTTATTTTCAAATTCACCACCATGATCACTTCTGACTTTTATAATTTTGAAATCCTTTTCATTCTGGACTTGCTTGCAGAAGTCAAAGAACACAGAATGTGACTCATCCTTTTGTCTTAAGAACTTTGCCCATGTCCATCTACTATAGTCATCAACAATGACTAATCCATACTTCTTGCCTCTGATGGATGCAGTTTTCACTGGTCCAAACAGATCAATATGAAGTAATTCTAGTGGTTTGGAAGTAAAAACAACATTTTTTGATTTAAAAGATGATTTTGAAAACTTCCCTTTTTGGCATGCTTCACAAAGAGCATCTGAAGTGAACTTCAGATTAGGGAGTCCTCTGACAAGATTAAGTTTATTAATCTGAGATATATGTCTCATATTAATATGGCCCAATCTTCTGTGCCAGACCCATTGCTCTTCATTAACAGACAAGAGGCATTTAACATTTTGAACTTTAAGTTCTGAAAGATTTATTTTATAAATGTTGTTTTTCCTCTTACCACTAAATAGGATAGAGCCATCCTTTTGACTAATAGCTTTACAACATTTTTGATTAAAGGTAATATCATAACCATTGTCACTTAATTGACTTATGGACAATAAGTTATGCTTTAACCCTTCAACAAGTAAAACATTAGTAATAGAGGGAAGTTTACCATTTCCAATGGTGCCAGATCCAATGATCTTGCCCTTCTGGTTCCCTCCAAACTTCACATCACCTCCAGATCTAAGTTCCAGGCTTTGGAACATAGACTTTTCTCCTGTCATATGTCGTGAGCATCCAGAGTCCAGGTACCATGATTGGTGTCCTGACCTTGCTGCTAAGAACATCTGCAACAGGAATCATTTTATTTTTAGGTACCTAGATCTTCTTAGGTCCTTTGGGGTTAGTTGGTTTGTAGGTTTGTCTAAACTTCTGTTTTTCAACATAATGTTTATTCTGACTTGCCTTGGGTTTAAACAAATAAGTATTCTTCTCAGAGCTTGTGTGTTTAATGTCATTTAAGTGACCAAATTTAAATTGAGAATACAGAGGTTTCTTCTTGATAAAAAGTTTGTCAACAGATTTTGGATTACTTCCAGATGAAGATTCATATCCAATACCTCTTCTGTTGTTCCCAATAACACCATAGATCATAGAAGCCATCTTGCTTTTGTCTATGCTCTTAGTAAGGAATCTCTGAAAGTTAGAGTCATATTTTTCTAAAATGTTTTCACATGACTTAGTCTCAGATTCAGATTCTTGTTGAGTTATTTCAAAGTCATTTTTGATTTTCAGATTAATTTCTTTTTGCTCAACAAGTTCTGTCTTTAGAAGATCAATCTCAGATTCAAGATTGCTTTTCAGCTTCTTGTATTTGAGTTTGATATTGTTATAACTTTTAAGAACTTCTGATAAAACTTTTATAAGTTCTTCTTTAGTAAGTTTAGCCATTACCTCTTCAGCATCATCATCAGATTCAGAATCTGATTCATATCCTGAGGTTCCTTCCTCCTGATCTTCTGTGCTGGCCATCAGTGCAACATTAGCACATTCTTCTTCTGATTTAGAAGATGATTCAGATTCATCTGAGTCATCCCATGTTGCCATCAGAACCTTCTTCTTTTTGTTAAACTTCTTCTTGGGTTTTTCTTTTTGAAGTTTGGGGCAATCATTCTTGTAATGCCCAGGTTCTTTGCACTCATAGCATACAACTTCTTTCTTGCCAGATCTTCTGTGCCCAGAAGATTCCTTTCTATGATCAGATCTTCTGAAGTTGTTGAACTTCTTTCCCTTGTGCTTCCAGAGTCTGTTGATCCTTCTGGAGAGCATGGATAATTTATCTTCTTCTTCAGAAGAAGATTCTTCAGAGCTTTCTTCAATAACCTGCAAAGCTTTAGCAGATTTATTATATTTTAAAGCAACAGATTTACCTTTTTCTTTCTTCTGAGGTCCATCTTCCTCAAGCTCAATTTCATGGCTCCTTAGTGAGCTGATGAGTTCTTTTAAAGAGATCTTGTTCAGATCTTTAGCCATCTTTAAGGCAGTCACCATTGGTCTCCATCTGGTAGGTAGACTTCTGATGATTTTCTTTACATGATCTGATGTGGAGTATCCCTTGTCCAGAACCTTTAGCCCAGCTGTGAGGATCTGAAATCTGGAGAACATAGCTTCAACAGATTCAGAGTCTTCCATCTTGAAGGCCTCATACTTATGGATCAGAGCCAGAGCTTTTGTTTCCTTGACTTGAGAGTTTCCCTCATGAGTCATCTTTAAGGATTCAAACATATCAAAAGCAGTTTCCCTGTTTGTAATTTTTTCATACTCAGTATGAGAAATTGCATTCAATATTATTGTTCTGGCCTTGTGATGATTTCTAAAATCTTTCTTCTGAGCATCTGTCATAGATTTTCTATCTATCTTCTTGCCATTCCCATCTGTGGGATGAACATATCCATCTATGACTAGATCCCATAAATCAACATCATATCCAAGGAAAAAACTTTCAATTCTGTCTTTCCAGTAATCAAATTTCTCCCCATCAAACATAGGGGGTTTGGTGCTGATTTTGTCCCTTTCTTCATATTTATTGTTTACATTGGATATTGTATTATCAGCCATAGTAACAACTAAATATATTTCTCTCTGGATCTTTACTGACACTGTTAAGTGGTAGCACACACAGAACCGGAGCTCTGATACCAACTGAAGGTGAGATAATACTTAGAAGGGGGGTTGAATAAGTATGAAAGATTAAAACTTAGAATTAAAACACAAGTATTTTTATCCTGGTTCGTTGAACTCAACTACTCCAGTCCACCCTTCCTAGAGTGATTTTCCTTTCTCAAACAAGGACTTAATCCACTATTTAATCAAACAGATTACAATAGTAACACCTAAGAACAACTGTTCTTAGTCTTCTCAAGAGCTAATGATTCCAACTGAATCCTCTTAAGTAAATCCTTTACAATCAATGTAAATCTAATACAAGAGTAAGAATGCTTCTAAAAAGCTTTAATCACAACAGTGATATTTCTCTTAAGTTTAAGTACAATGAAATTAATTCTAAGAAGAATATGAAAGTATGAGAGCTTGAATGTTTTAATTCTTTTCCGCAAAAATGTCTAACTGAAGAATTTGGTGGAGACTTGCTTTTATAGGCAGCTGATCCAAGGGAGCTGCACGTTGAGAAGAGTGTCCCAAAAAGGTCTGAGCCTTTTTGTCTTCACATCAAGTGACCTTTCCTAGAAGAAGAAAGCACAGAAAAATCCTTTTTGTCTGTGTTCTTGTGTCTAGCATAAATAAGGAAAGAGACGTTTGATTTACTCCAACGGATATAATCTTTGAATATTTCTTCTTCAGTTTTCAGCAAGTTCATCAGAGTCTAATGAGTCAGAGTCTTCTGATGATGATCAGAGCTTGCTGGATCAGTGTCTTCTGCAGCAGGTGTGCTTTCAGCGTGTTAAATATCAAAGCATATTTGGAACAGAATTTCAGTACTGGAAGCTTTACTACTTTCAGAAACTTCTGTAGAATCTATGCTTTGAGAAACTCTTCATACAAAATTCTTCTTTGCTTCAGATGCTTCTGACTTGCTTCAGATTCTTCTGGAGCTACTTCTTCAGATCCTTCTGGAGCTTCTGCTTCAGATTCTTCTGTAGCTTCTGCTTCAGATTCTTCTAGAGCTTCTGCTTCAGAATCTTCTGGAGGCTACGCTCAGAATCTTCTGTTGGCAGCAATCAAAATCTTCTAATGAGGGCATCTGGCGCTTCAGAGTCTAGTTAATTTCTTGCATTCAATTCAGATTTGCTTATGGAGTATTAATTTCTTTACTATCTGTAGTAAAAACTCTCAAGCAAATTTTAGAGTATATAATTCTTAAATACAAAATTTCCTAATAGTTATCATCAAAACATAGAGATATTATTAAGAACCAATTTGTGTTCTAACAACTTTGAATGACGGAGTACGAGGAAGTTTTCTTTGAAGAATTTTAAAATAAAGATATTTTGAGACTAAGATTTCCGCTGCGATGGTTGAAAATGTTCATTGAGTATATTGATAAAATAATTTTTATAAATGATTTGAAAACTCGTTTTACGGAGTAGGTCGATCCATATTGATGTTTTTATGAAGCATGTGACACCCTTGTTGGTATTATACTCTGATTTATATGTTAAATTATTCATTGGGTTTAGAAGGGTGTTTCATTAGTGGTATCAGAAATGGTCAGTCTGTCCAGCCAGGTTTTTATATGATGTTCGTCCCTTGTTAGTCGACGAGTGTGTGTACATTGTTGATAGTTATTTCTTCTAATGTTGATTGATGGTGTGCAGAATGGTTGGGAGAAATGATCGTGTTATTGTTGACGCGTTGGAATCATTTTCTCAAGTGATGGCCCAAAATGCACAGAACAATTAGAATGGATGGGCTCTTGATAAGTTTCGTGCTTTGGGAAAGTTCCAGAGGAAAAATTCGCCAACTTTCATGGGCACTTATGATCCAGAGAGCGTACAAAAGTGGCTCAAGGTGATTGAGAAGATCTTTCATGTGATGGCATGCATTGAAGCTCAACAGGTACAGTTTAGTACTCATATGTTGTCTGAAGAAGCTGGAGATTGGTGGGATAATGCACGTCAGAGATTGGAGGATGTTTGTACTAAGATAACTTGGGTTGTAATCAAGAAAGAATTCTTGGAGAAGTATTTCCCTGAGGATGTTCGTGGTAAGAAGGAGATAGAGTTCCTTGAATTGAAGCAAGGAAACATGACGGTGGCAGAGTATGCTGCAAAGTTTGAGGCGCTGGTGAAGTTTTGTCCGCATTACAACTGTGCTGATGCTGAGATTTTTAAATGTCTCAAGTTTGAGAATGGGCTGAAACTTGGGATCAAATAGGGTATTGGATACCAAGAGATTCGTAGGTATGTTGAGCTGGTGGGTAAGAGTAGGATCTATGTTGAGGATAGTAGAGCTCGATCGGCTCACTACAAACATCTTAGTGTGATGAAAGAGAAAGGATAGTTTCGAGGAAAACCTTATGTGACTCCAGCTGAAAAAGGGAAGCAGGAGGCTTCAGATGGGAAGAAGACAAGTGGGGCACAGATCTCGCTTCTATTAAGTGTTACAAGTGTGGTGAGCAAGGTCACCATGCTGATAGTTGCAACAATAATGTGTTAAGATGTTATAGATGTGGTAAGAGAGGTCATTGAGCTACTGATTGCAAGAATGAGGGCCCAACTTGTTTCAATTGTGGTGAACAGGGTCACATCAACACCCAATGCCAAAAGCCGAAAAAGACTGCTATTACTGCTCAGACTAATGGCAGAGTGTTTGCTTTGAGCGGTTCAGAAGTCCCTAAGAAGGATAACTTGATTTGAGGCACTTATTGTATTAACAATAATGAGTTGGTTGCTATTATTGATACTGGTGCTACTCATTAGTTTATTTCGCTTGAATGTGCTACTATGTTTGGTTTGAAATTGTTTGATATGAACGGTAGTATGGTGATAGAAACTCTTGTTAATGGTTCTGTTACTACTACTTTTGTGTGTTTAGGTCATCCTTTAAATATTTTTGGGAAGAGTTTCGTGATGGATTTGGTGTGTTTACCCTTGCACCGAATTGATGTTATCCTTGGAATGAACTGGTTAGAGTTCAAATATGTTCATATCAACTGTTATAATAAGACTGAGATTTCTTGAGTTTGGTGATAATGGAGAACTGGTGTTTTTGTCTGCTAAGCAAGTGGATGAACTTCTAGAAGACTGAGCCTTGATGTTTGCAATATTTGCATCATTGTAAGTTGACCGTGAAATTACAAGAGTTGAATTACCTGTTGTATACGAATTTCCAGATGTATTTCCAGACGACATAAGTGATTTGCCCCGGGAGCGTGAAGTCGAGTTTACAATGGAGTTGATACCAAGTACGAGTTTGGTGTCAACGGTTCCTTGCCGGATGCCAGCTTATGAGTTAAGTGAATTGAAGAAACAATTGGAAGAATTTCTTGAGAAAAAGTTCGTTCGATCAAGTATTTCTCTGTGGTTGCTCATATGTTGTTAGTTAAGAAGAAAGACAGTATTATGAGGTTATTTGTTGATTACAGGAAGTTGAATAAAGTGACTATCAAGAATAAATATCCACTTCTGAGAGTCGAAGATTTTATGGATCAACTAGTGAGCACTTGTGTGTTTAGAAAGATTGATCTGAGGTCTGGTTATCATCAGATTTGTGTTAAGCCAGATGATATTTTGAAGATAGCTTTCAGGATGAGGTATGGTCACTATGAATACATTGTGATGCCATTTGGTGTATCCAATGCACCAGGTGTGTTCATGGAGTATATGAATCATATTATTCATGAGTATTAGGATAAGTTTGTTGTGGTTTTCATTGATGACATTCTAATATACTTGGAATCTAAAGAAGAGCATGTAGAGCATTTGCGTACGATGTTGAAAGTGTTGAAAGAGAAAAAGTTATATGCAAAGCTATCGAAATGCGAGTTCTGGTTGAAGGAAGTGAGTTTCCTTGGCCATGTGATATCGAGTGGTGGAATTATTGTGGATCCTTCTAAGATTGATGTTGTGTTATAGTGGGAGAATCTGAAGTCTGCTACAGAAATACGAAGTTTTCTTGGGTTTGCAGGTTATTATCATAAGTTTATCGAAGGTTTTTCTAAGTTGGAATTATCTTTGGCTCAGTTGACTTGGAAGGGTCAAGCTTAGTTGTGGGATATGGCATGTGAAGAGAGTTTTGTGGAATTGAAAAATAGGTTGACAGCGCTCTAGTTTTAATCTTGCCTAATCTGAGTGGGTCTTTTGTGGTATATTGTAATGTGTCAAAAATGAGTCTTGGTGGAGTTATGATGCAAAATGGTCAGGTTGTTTCTTAAGCTTCCAGACAATTGAGGGTTCATGAAAGGAATTATCCTACGCATGATTTAGAATTGACAGTTGTAGTGTCCTTGTTAAAAATTTGGAGACATTACCTTTTTGGCTCTAAATTTGAGGTGTTCAGTGATTATAAGAGTTTAAAGTACTTATTCCACCAGAAAGAGTTGAATATGAGGCAGAGAAGGTGGCTAGAATTGTTGAATGACTATGACTTTGATTTAAGCTACCACCCTAGTAAAGTAAATGTGGTGGCTGATGTGTTGAGCAGGAAATCATTGCACATGTTGATGCTTATGGTGAGAGAATTAGAATTGACCAAGTAATTTAGAGACACGAGTTTAGTATGTTAGGAGACTCTTGACAGTGTGAAGTTGGGAATGTTAAAGCTAACGAGTGGAATTCTCGAAGAAATCAAGAGCGATCAGAAATATGATTTGAGATTGGTTGATCAATTAGCCTTGATTAACCAAGGTAATAGAGGTGAATTCTGAATTAATGAGAATGACGTGATGAGGTTCAGAGATAGAGTGTGTGTTCCAGATGTTCCAGAAGTTAGGAAGAGTATTTTTGAAGAAGGACATCGAAGTAGGATGAGTATTCATCCCGGTGCTACGAAGATGTATCAGGATTTGCAGAAGTTGTTTTGGTGGCCAGGTATGAAGAGGGATATTGCTGAATTTGTTTACGCCTGTTTAACTTGTCAGAAGTCGAAGATTAAACATCGAAAGCCTTGGGGTATGATGCAACCGTTGAATATTCCGGAATGGAAATGGGATAGTATTTCCATGGATTTTTTTGTCGAGATTGCCGAAAACTGTGAAGGGGAATGATTCGATTTGGGTGGTTGTGGATAGATTAACTAAATCGACTCATTTCTTACCGATGAGGATTAATTATTCTATGAAAAAGTTAGCTGAGTTGTACATTGAGGAAATTTTGAAGTTGCATGGGATACCTTCGCGTATTGTGTCGGATAGAGACCCGAGATTTACGTCGAGGTTCTGGAAAAGTTTGCAAGATGCTTTGGGTAATAAGTTGAGGATGAGTTATGCATATCATTCATAGACGGATGGTTAGATAGAGAGGACTATCTAATCTTTGGAAGATTTTCTGAGGGCTTATGTGTTGGACCAAGGAGGATCTTGGGATAGCCACTTGTCGTTGATTGAGTTCACATACAACAACAGTTTTCATGCGAGTATTGAAATGACACTGTATGAAGCGTTGTATGATAGAAGGTGTAGGACTTCATTGTGTGGGTATGAGTCAAGCGAGAGTGTTGTACTCGGACCTGAGATTGTGCAGGAGATGACCGAGAAGATTAAAATTATCCAAGAGAGGATAAAAACTTTGAAGAGTCGTCAGAAGAGTTATCATGGTAGGAGGAGGAAAGCACTTGAATTCCAAGAGGGAGATCACGTGTTTTTAAGAGTTACGCTGGTAAGTGGTGTGGGTCGAGCTTTGAAGTCTAGAAAGCCCACTCCACGTTTTGTTGGTCTGTATCATATTATGCAGAGGATATGAGAAGTAGTCTATCGAGTTTCTTTACCACCGTCGCTTGTGAATCTTCATGATGTGTTTCATGTATCTCAATTGAAGAAATACATACCAGATCCGTCGCATATGATACAAATGGATGATGTACAGGTGAGAGATAACCTGACTATTGAAGCGTCACACGTGTAGATAGATGGTTGAGAAATGAAACAACTGCAAAGTAACAAGATTTCCTTAGTGAAGGTATTGTGGGGTGGATTAGCTGGTGAAAGTTGGACTTGGGAGCGTGAAGACCAGATGAGAGAGTCATATCCAACTCTGTTTTCCTCAGGTAATTTCGGGGACAAAAATTATTTTAGTGAGGAAGAGTTTTAACACCCAAAAATAATTAGATAATTTATTTAATTGATTATGACGATTTTTTGTGAATATTCCTTGTGAATATATGGTGTTTTGCGGAATATGATGTGTTTTATATGTTGTGTCGTGGGGTAGAACAAATTAATATGAATAAGAGGATTATTATATTTTAGATAATTAGTTTTAATTATATATAACTGTTTTAATATTAAAATAGAGATAATATATGGTGTAGAGAGGATAACAGAAAATGGGTTAATATTCACGAGGATTAGTGAGGGCAAATTGAGAAAGACATATTAGGAGTCTAAGGGTTAAACAAGGAAAAGAGGGGAAACGTGTTTCATTCAGTACGATCGTGTTTTGAGAGCAACAGAGAAAGGAGAAAGGCTAGGGCTCAAGGGAATTGCTGTAGAACTCAAAGAGGAAGAATCAATTGCTAGGAAATCTAAGGTATAGGGAGTATTGCTTATCATTGTAATTGATATAGGTTTTAGATGTATGTAGGTTGTTTGGGGTTTCGTGATGAATTCAATAACATGATGGATGTATGATGAAATTGGTGAAGTATTGATGTAATAATGCTATGAATTGGTATAGGAAATGAGTGGTAGTATATATGGCTGTTGTACGATGAAAACATGTTGAAATATGTGTATTTTAGATTGAGTTTGTATTGGAATTGGAAGAAATTTGGGGTCTAAACTGATGCAGAATCTCAATTGAGAAGTTGTTTTTATGACATTTTTGTCGCGTGAACATCCTATGTCGTCGGACGAAGCAACTTCTCCCTAGCAGCGCCGGGCGAGAGTAAAGGAGAAAGAAGGGTGTAAAGGAGGTCCTCCTGGAAAATGTATGGGAGGGGTGTTTCTACCCTATTTCACTGGGCGAGCCTCATGCGAGCGGAATGCTTCGCTGGGAAATCCACGGGTGAGCAGACTAGGATAAATTTATTTCTAAAACTTTGAAAATTCATAACTCGGGCTGGGAATGTCTGATTGATGCATGGTTCAGATTGTTGGAGAAGGACTTGGACTCAAGGGAATTGTTGTAGAACTTAAAGAGGAAGAATAAATTGCTAGGAAAATCTAAGGTATGAGGAGTATTTCTTATCATTGTAATTGATATAGGTTTTAGATGTATGTAGGTTGGTTGGGGTTTCATGATGAAATCAGTAACATGATGAATTTATGATGAAATTGGTGAAGTATTAATCTAATAATGCTATGAATTGGTATAGGAAATGAGTGGTAGTATATGTGGTTGTTGTATGATGAAAACATGTTGAATCATGTGTATTTTATATTGAGTTCGTATTGAGATTGGAAGAAATTTGGGGTCTGAACTGATGCAGAATCACAATTGAGAAGTTGTTATTACGCCAATTTCGTTGGGCGGACATCATATGTCGCCAGGCGAAGCAACTTCGCCTCAGCAGCGCCGGGCGAGAGTAGAGGCGAAAGGAGGGTGAAAAGTAGGTGCTTCTGGAAAATGTATGCGAGAGGTGTTTCTCCCCTGTTTTGCTGGGCGAGCTTCATGCGAGCGGCATGCTTGGCTGGGCAAGCCACAGGCAAGCAGACGAGGAAAAATTAATTTCTAAAACTTTGAAAATTCGTAACTCGTGTTGGGAATATCAAATTGATGAATGGTTCGGATCATTGGAAAAGTGGGTTAACACACTTTCTCTTAAAAATATTTTCAGTACCATAATTCCAATTATTTGACGTGTGGATGGTTGTTTCGTACTGTCGAGTTAATAATGTATGAAAAAGGCTTTGTATAATTAATAATAGGTGTTTTCTTTGTCTAATGATAGTAATGATGTTGTTGTGGAATTAATCATGATGACTTATATGTTGAGGTGATGTGATAAATGTTACTTGTTGTGACGTTTGATGACATGTACGATAATATTAAGTATAAATGTTATGTGATGATGATTATGTGATGAAGATTATGTGATGTGTTGAATGAAGTTGACATTTAAGCATGGTGATGTGCATACATGCTATGTGAAGGATGTTATTTTGATGATTACATGAATTATCATACAATTGACTAGCTGTGGTCAAATTATTATTGGTGTTGTGCATCATACATTCATGACATGTGTTAGGACTCCAGTCCAGTGACAATGTTAGGACTTCGGTCCAATGGTTGCTTCAATCCCATTATGTGGATTGATTGTATTTCATGATGTGCTCTGGTTCCAAGTGAGAATCGATCCTATGATGGGGATCTTTGGAGGGAGATGACCAAGTGTTCATCAAAGAATCGGTACCACATGCATGAGTCAGTGTTGTTGCATGGCATACTATGTGACATTGAATAATTGTGAGCTAAATTATGTTTGATGATGTTGTGACTTAATTGATGTTTTGGTGATGATGATTGATTGATTGATTGATGATATAATGACGTTGTGAATGACTTAATAAAGTGACAGTGTGAGTATGTGTGTGAGGTGTGACGAATATATGAATTATTGATAATTGTTGTTATACCTACTATGTGAAGTCAAGCTTCCTTTAAACATTCCTGTTTCGATGACGACAACAATATATGCTCAAGTATAGATGCGCAAAAAGAAATGATCACTTGTTTCAAGCTTCAAGTTTTATCCAACAATTGCTCAAGCATTGAAGTTCATCTTGGAGTAAAGCAAAGGTTGATTAAATATTGCTAAACATATTTATACAAGTGTTCTATATATTGTGTCATGATTGCATACTTGTTTAGGCATTATAAGAATACCTTACCATAAGTTTCATACTCAAAAAATATGTTTTTAGGCAAACTATCTCAGTGTTAATCGATTAAGGCTTTTCATTAATTGATTAACAGGTTAAAATTTTAAATATTTTTTTCACGTTACAGTGTGTTAATCGATTAATACTGTTCAGACTTCCAAAAATATGCATCTTTTCATGGTATTCTTCCTTGCCTCAACATTTATTTTTATGGCATTGTTTCATGGTATGATACCTCCATGGAAAGGTATTTTGTGCATCATATAAATAATTCTTTTTCAGATTTTGAAATCACCTCCAACATTTTTCATAATCAAAATCACTTATATTCTCATTCTTTCAAATACTTTGTCATAGTGTTCATTACAAACGTTTTGAGAGAAACTCTTTATCACTTTTCAAAAACATCATTCTAGTTTCATCTCATCTATAAGAGCCCTTGTATATCTATTGTGAGTGATATTTTTCAAGGTGAAGATCAATATTCATATTGATAAATATTCACATTGTTACTTATACAAATTCAGATTTACTACAACTTATTTTTAGGATTATTAAAGATAAGTGTGTAGGGTTTTCCTTGTTATCCAGATTATGGATACAAGAGGTCCTTGTGTGTGATATTCATTCTCGGTAGGACTTTAAAATTGTGTAAATCCAAGAAGGGTGTTCTTGGTTGTTAGAGTTATCTTGGTTAGGAAATCTAACATTGATAGTAAATTCTCTTTCATGTTGAAAGGGGACTGGAGTACTCTCGGATTGTGAGAGAAACCACTATATATCGTTGTGTCTTTTACTTTTCGCACTTACTGCCTTTCATCACCTAGAAGCACTTAGGAAAATAAAAATCAAAGAATCATCAAAAACCGGAAAAAGTGTCTAAGAACCTAATTCGCCCCCCTCTTAGGCATTGATATAACTCACGTTTGGTATCAGAGCAGGTTAAGATAACGTGTTCCTATCAATTCAGAATGAATTCCGCTAGCACCAACCCGGTTCTCAAAGACGGTGGAAGTAGTAACAAACCCCCACTATTTTATGAAGAATACTTTGATATTTGGAAAATTCGCATGAAGGCACATCTAGAAGACCAAGGAGAAGGAATATGGGAAAGTATTGAAAATGGTCCGCATCAACCGACAAATGTCGTCAATGGTGTTGGAACTCCAAAGGTTAAAACATCATACGATGAAGATGACAAGAAAAGGATTCTTAATGAAAAGAAGGCTATCAACATATTACAAAGTGCCTTGAGTATGGATGAGTTCTTCCGCATCTTACAATGCAAGTCGGCAAAAGAAATATGGGACACCTTAGTGGAAAGACATGAAGGCACCGCCAAAGTAAAGAGATCCAGATTGAACACATTAAGTCAAGAATATGAAATTTTTAGAATGTTGCTCAGAGAATCCATTGTGGCATTACAGAAAAGATTCGCTCACTTGACAAATCACTTAATTTCTCTCGGTAAGACTTTTACTAACGATGAGTTGAATCTTAAAATTCTTAGATCTTTAACCAGGGAGTGGCAACCAAAAGTGACGGTAATATCAGAGAAGAAAAGTATTTCAACAATGACGTCCGCATCACTTTTTGGCAAACTTCAAGAACATGAGTTAGAACTTGGAAGGCTTGAGAAACATGAAAATCAAGAAAATAAATCTAAAGGAATTGCCTTGAAAGTGGAGTCAAAAGAAAATAAAAATGATGACGCATTGGAGGAAGATGAACAATTTATGCTCCTTGTAAAAAGACTTGGTAAGTTTTTAAAAACTGATAAATCCCTTTATGCTAAAAAGAATAGAAATTTCAAGAAGAGGGAGGCATCCACATCAATGCAAGATGTTACATGCTATGAATGTGGAAAGCAAGGCCACATAAAACCAGATTGTCCAAAACTTCCAAAGAAAGTAGGATTTAAAGGTGTCGCGGCGAAATTTGGATACCAAGCTATTGATGAGCTTGAATCTTATTCATTTGCAACCGAAATTTGATTTGTCCAAAGGAAGGGAAAAAGATCAAAATACCCACAATGCAATGAAAATGCAAAGGTTAGAGAGTTATAGGTTCGGGGGTTGGTTAAACTTAGGGAAGGTGCTAGCATCCTAAGTTTCTGTAGTAATCTACATGAACCTCTTGTTTTATGTTTGTTTATTGCTAAGGTTTATCTGCTTAAGGTATAAAAGACCTAGGGGTTTATTTCTAAGTATACTCGATAAGATATCGCATCTTATGCCTACATATTCTTACGGGAGTGGAATCAGAGTATCTGTAGTTCCCCTAAAGGGTTTGAGGAGTTCTTTGACTGTGGTCAAAGTTCCTATGGGTTTAGGGTAGTTGATTGATTGATTTTAGGAGAAAAGATGAGTTATTATTTTAAGGGAGATTACCTGATTTAGACCACCACAACGTTGTAGGAAAATTGATTATGTTGTTATGGGGTAGAAGTTTTATCTCGCTTAAGATGATTAACATCTTGTTCTCTAATGTGTTTGAATATGTTGTTTGATTTGAGTTGAATTGAGTTTGTCTCTATGTTTGTAAATATAAAGGTCCTTCCGATGGGGTAGGATCTAAACTTAGAAGATCGACTTGAATGGGATCAAGGATCATGGGGGGAATGATGCAAATGGGATGCATACGCGCAAGTTTTATGTTACGTGCAAGTTCTTCCTTTGGACAGAATGCAATGATGCGATGCAGTAAAGATAAATACGGTAAATAAATTGCGGAAGATAAAGGCGATAAATAAGCATACACAAACACATGAAAGCGCTAAGGTGTGTAAATTGTGAATGTGGAAGCGTGCATGGTTGATTAATTATGTTGTTGGTTGATTTTAGGAATTATCGATTTTAGTTGAATTATACTTATGAGAAAAAAAGGTTATTGATTAGATTAACAAATTAGAGATAAATTGATTTTAAGGAAATGTAGACTTAATTTTAAGAAAAAAAGTTGTATTGCAATTTTGTAAAAAAGGTTATGTTTATCATTATTTTTCTTAATAAAGTTATCTTAATTTATTTTGAGTTGATTTATAAGAAAATGGTATTCTCTTAGTGAAATTGATTTTATGAAAAAGGTTATATTAATTATGTTAATTTTCGTAAAAGGTTTTATTATTAAAAGTTTTACAAATTAAGTTATTTAGAAAAAAAAAGGTTTTTTTTAAAAGTAATAAGATAGATTACTTATTTAATAAAATAAAAGGTTATATTAAGGTGAATTAATAGTATTAATAAAGTTTGAGAAAAAAAATTATAAAATTGGTTTTAATTAAATTACATAAAATATAAATTAATTAATTATATTTAAAAAGAAAATTAGGTTGATTAAAAGTTATTATTTTTAAATAAAACTAAAGTTAATTAAAGATTAAAGGTTTTAAAAAAGTTAAACCAGATTATTGGTTTTTTTTAAAAAAGATTAATTAAAATTAATTATGTTAATAACAAAAACGTTGGATCTAGTGTATTGCGGACAGATGGTTTACTGTGGGCACGCAATGTGATCCGTTAGATCATGAAGTAAGTGAAATGTGTGGTGATAGTGGTGAGGGACCATGGTACTATCATGATCGTGCATACATACAGTTCATAGCAATACAAAACAACAGAACAAATGAAACAAAAAAAGCAAACAACGGCGGAAACCCTAATCCCAAAGTCGTTCACTCGTTCGGCCATCCCTCTCGATTCCCTTCTCTCTCGATCCTTAACCATTTCCTCCATGTTTGTACCTGAAACACAGATCAAAGCATCAATCGTTCAATAATTTCAACATGTATAGGGGATTTTTACCGAAGGTGGGAGGGGACGGCGGAATATGAAACGCGAGCGGTTTCTTCCGGCGATCTGGAGGTTGGCTTCAGAGGCGATAATATTCGAAGGCTTCAGCGAAAAGATGAGTTCTCCCTCTCTCCTTTCGATTTGAGTTGCTTTAGGTTTTACGATTTTCACTGCGTTCCGGATTTTATCAAAAAAAAAGTGTCTTTCTTCGTCTCAAATCCCTCTTTTTATAGGCGAGCTTGGGCTTCCCCATCTTTAAAACTCTAATTGAATTTTTGATTGCTGTATTAAGACCTTCTACTTCTTTTTGGACAAGATTTGAAATAACCTTCCTTTTTCGTTTGATTGAGTTAATGTTGTTGATCAGAATCCTTTTCTGTGCGATTCTGTGATAATTGCGATTTGAAAGTCTCTTGATTGATTCTGATATGCTGCTTTGAGATATGAAGAATCTTCTAGCTCTCTTGGATTGGATCTTTTTCAAAAAAAACATATTCCTCAATTGATTACTAACTCTGAATTTGTGATTTGGAAGGTGTGGATAGCGAATGACTTTGGGCCTAGAGAAGTTAACAGCCCCGAGTAATTGCCGGTGAACTCAAAGCTGCGAATTTGATGGTAAGCTTGATTTTTACACTTATTTTGGTATCATCCTTACTTGTCTTGTGCGCTGCCATGGAGCTGCCATGCTATGTATTGTTTGCTTGCTTCACGTATGTAGTAGTTTGCTAACTATTTCCTTATTTAATGTGCTTACGGTGATGAGGGCGCCCGGATAGCTGGATAACAGGAGCTGCTGCGAATTGTTCGAACATGAAGATTGAGGCATGAGCTTTGAACGTGCTTGTGCCCTTCAAGAGTTCTCGATGTCCTGAAGTTATTAATTCGGAATCTTCTCAATCAAAGGAGGTAAAGTATAACAAACTTCCATCCGGTAATAAATCAAGCTCTGTTGAAACCCCTGAGTAGTTGTGCTAGGATAACCCGAATGTGTTTTCTCACGCTTACGTATTGGATTCTATCAGCTTTTGGCAGGTATTGTCACCCTGGTGGAGTGGGCAAGTTATCATCTTCTCCTTGTCTTATGAATGTGCCGGTGCGTGGCTTCAGTACGCTGTAGTATACAACACCAGCATTCCGTCCTAATCTCATGGTAAGGAATGTGAGGGCGGGAGAAGTTGGATTGGTTTGATGATGTCCCCTGTTATTTCTGTTCTGAATTGACTTGTTAAGTATGCTTCTCTTTTGATTTGTCAGGTTTGTAAAGAGTGCGCTGAGGAAAGGGGTTCTATTAACGATTTTCAAATTGAGGATGTTTAGAAGTGTTTCTTAAAACCTCAAACACTTCTGTTAAAATGCAGTTTGAGCAGACCAGTCGTCTGAACCTCACTGCCTGCTCATATCTTGATGACCTGAGGTAGTTTCAGCATCTTATTCTGACTCTTACTTTCCTGTGGCAGGTTCTGAGTTGGTGCTGGTGTAGAGAAGTCTTGTATGATGGGTTGAGACGGTATACCGGATTGTGGCTTTCACGGAAGACAACTAGGAAAAAAGACCAATTGATAGTGATGAAGCTTGAACAAGAAAAAACCTATTCGGAATCGTCAGTGAGGTTTTGTTCTGATGAGTTTGAAATCTCTAATCCATATAATACTCTGCTGTAGAATGAGGGATGCTGTGAAATGAAAACCCAAGAGATTACGGACCTTCTTCCATAGCTTTCGGATTGACTTCTTCTCGAAACGACCGCCAACGTCCCGCGGGGCATACTTCTCAAGTCCTTATGAAGCTCAATCGATTTGTTAAGTGTGGTTTGAAACATTCTGAATATTCCTTATTATTGCAGGTGGTTTAAGTTTTATGTTCGCTGTTAAGTCGTTTTGATAACTCTATCCGGGATGCTTATCCGGAATGAAAGCTGAATTGGGATACGCTTCCATCCCCATGATAGGTCTTATTCGTCATTCAAGTAGTTGTTTAACTTTGGCACTGCTTGGATATTGTTGTGATGGTACTGCTGTGTCGTTTTCTTATTATGCAGGTTGCGGAGGCTTGGCAATAATGTAATGGCCAAAATAAAGCTGCGCTTGTGAAGATTCATCTCTATGATGTGGATTTAGGTGGTTCTTTTTTGAATGACACTTGCTATGGAGGGTTTGGTTTCAGGCGGTTCTGATGGATGCCGGTGTGGAAAAATCTCGGCTGAGCTTTCAACATATTCCAAACTTCAACAGGCTTTAATAAATTTAGATAGTCCTTGCATTTGCTTACTTTCTAGGAAAATATAAGTCAATGTAGGAAGATATACCAAGATATATCATTGTTTGTCTATGTAGTAAATGTATGATCACTGCTTAGAATTAATCGTGAAAAAGATACGGACGTTGTTGAATCTCGCGAGCTCCTTCGCATTAAACATCTTGCAAGTTATGACCTTGTAATTATCCTCTTACTAATTTAGTCTTCTGCATTCCTACCGTCACACCGTGGATAGAAATGATACGGCTAGGTAAGAACCCAAATGCCCATCCATTAAATTCTCCGTCGTTGCGAAACTAATGCTCACGCAGTGGTCTAATCATTAACCATGTGATTGGTAGCGTGTAATAAAGTAATGTGGAGTAATCCATTGTAGTAATTCTTATGTAGCCATAAATTAATAGTTAAGGTTCCAACCACCGGTAAGAAGGTCTGAGATATTGCCAAGCTGTAAACCGTATGGCCCAAAAATAGGAAAAGCTGAAAAAGGGCAGTTTCAACACAAGCTCTTTAATAACTTAATCAAATAATAACAAGTATTTTACTCCTTCTTTATGATGAAGTTCTCAATGTGAACCAATATCAAGCAAAACAAACTCTTTGCAACTAAAATTCGTGAATGGATGACAACTTGAGGCGAATCTCAACATAGTCAGAAGCTTGAGCTTTTAGATTTCGTGAAGATCCAAATTCATGAATTCCTTAAAAGTGTTCTCTGCCAAACTTGGTTCACTATCTTATCCAAACTCACCATCTCAACAATAAAATTCATAAACCCCTGATAAGAAAGTCTCAAATTCTCCTCCAAAATTTAGATGATGTTTTAGCCTCATGAATAAGGAAAAAGTTCAGATAACGATGAAA
Organism: Lathyrus sativus; assembly: GCA_963859935.3. Lineage (NCBI taxonomy): Eukaryota > Viridiplantae > Streptophyta > Magnoliopsida > Fabales > Fabaceae > Lathyrus > Lathyrus sativus. Next base: position 60,128,862 of record OZ012738.1, on the reverse strand, counting down.
CTTGGTCCGTGACCCATGTCCTGAGAAAACCTTTGAAAATAATGACACAAATTGTGATGCAGCTACCCACGAAAGTCATAATAGGCCTCAAATGTTTATGCGTTGAAGTATTTGATTGTGAGGGTCTACATTTCTTATTATCGTACCTGCATCAACTGGTTAGCCATAAAAGGTAAAATAACACAAACAAGAAAAAGAAAAGAACAAGGAGGTGGGATCTTAAAGTCAAAAATTAGGGTGTGACAGATGCCCCTATTTAAGTTTCTTCTATCCAGAGATATGGAGATCGAGATCTTCGTCTCGACGAGATAGGAGGGACTTAAATATAAACATTGCATGAATTTTTGGCCCTAAGAAGCCACCGAATGCAAATGATGTGCAATGATATGAGAATGCAAGACAGAAGGTCCTATGAGGAAGTGATCTCACAGGGGAAAAACTAGACACAACACGCGAGAACCACAGAAGCAGCAGACACAATAAAGCGGAACTCTACGGGGACAGGAAACAACCAGCAATGGGGAATCTCCAAACGTGTAAAAATGTAGCATCTACACTAAGAATATGGTGTTTTCACAATGGGCGAGAGACTTGTAATAAAAGGACAGACTTACTACTAAAATGTGGTGGTCGATAATAACCCAAATGAATTTTCTTAATCGAAAACACAATTCAGCTTCTCAATTGAATGTGGTGTTGAAAATGGTGTAAACAAAACTTCCCCGCGTTTCATGGTGTGTTTGCAATGAACGAGTCTCAGTTCCTTGAAATAAACTTCCCCAACGACTCATGGTGTGTTTGCCATGAACGGGTCTCAGTTCTCTTGAAATAAACCTCCCCAACGACTCATGGTGTGTTTGCCATGAACGGGTCTCAGTTCTCTCGAAATAAACCTCACCAACGACTCATGGTGTGTTTTCCATGAACGTGTCTCGGTCTCTACCTGAAATAATGAAAACTCGAGAGAGCATCTTCACAGGGGATTCAAAATTTTGTAGATTGCAGATGTCATTGTAGAACTTTATAGATTGTAAAATTTCTGGGTTGTGAGCCATAATGTATTGGAGATTTTAAAACTTCACCGGGGATCTTCAGAAGAGATGTAAGTCGGTTGATTTGTAAAATATGTCTTCTCAAATAAAGAGAGACTGACTGTAATGAAATTCCTCGACTTCTCTGGGGAGAGGTCACTTGATGGAATTAATCTTGTGCGATGGGCTCACTGGGGAATACATTCCCGGGAGGTACCCTTGTTGTAGCTGTAGAAGTATATATCCTTGTAGTGTGAGTTCTCGGATAAAGAGAAATGTTTGTAATGTCTTCGACCCATTTCTCTAACAAATTTCCGGAGGAATGCTTTTTGATGAATTGATAATTTTGATAAATCCACTGGGGATGGACTGATTGTCTTGAAGAGACTGCCATTTGTCATTTTGAACAAAATCTTGATCAAAATGAGTTGCTCAAATAAAGAGAGTGCTTGCAGTCCAGATGCAAATTGTTGAGGATGTCTTGTAATATTGTTGGAGAAATATTTGTCTTCGATAATTGTTCTTAGAAAGAACCTCTTAGGTAGTAAAGTGCAGGATAAATGCACACTTAATCCATGTTCAAAAGTTGGAGATATCTGACACTGTGGTTACCAAGGGCCGAAGTTCACATCGGGAAGTAACCGATGTGAAACTGTCAAGCAAGACTCGACCATTGAGGTATGAACTCAGATGGGAATGTACTAAAACAACCGTCTTCCACGAGGATCAAACTCTGTGAGGAAATAAAAGCGTTGAGCTCTTTCTGCTTAAGGCTGACAACTATATTTTGGAGGGATCAGACTCACCCAGTCACTTGGAGATAACTCCTGCCAAAGTAACGGAACAAACAAACACAAAGATGCAAAAATGTGAATGCTATGCTATCTACCTATATGTTGTGCGTATGCCAACAAAACCAACGAGCCGGGAACCGAAGTCCCCACTCAAACTAAATCTCCACAAGCCGGTCACTTCCTGAGGTAAATCTTCACATGGGGTACGACAAGACTCCGTCTCCGTGGATGAAATAAACATCCATGGACATCCTTTTGTCATTCATATATCAAATAAACATAAGGTATTCCTTTTTTAGATATAATTCAGGATTTTGCTATCACGACGAAAATATTTAACGTGCCACAATTTAAAAAACTTTGTTTATCAAAATGGTGGTCGACAGAATAGCGCGACTCCAATATTACAATGTTGGAAAATAATAATAGTGATTACATCGATGGGATAATGATTTTGTTCCTAAGTCAACCGGAACCTCTCAAGTTCTAAGCAAAGTACTTCTTGACAACATCTATGTTCACGGGGCGGGTGATTTCTTCTCCGTCCATTGTGGCTAACATTAGGGAACCTCCTGAGAAGACCTTTTTCACCACATACGGCCCATCATAGTTTGGAGCCCATTTTCCTCTGGCATCGGTGAGGAAAGACTGGATCTTCTTGAGCACAAGGTCGGCTTCTTTGAATTTGCAGGGGGCGAACCTTCTTGTCAAATGCCTTCTTCATCCTCTGCTGGTACAACTGTCCATGGCACAAGGCCGTCAACCTCTTCTCTTCAATTAGATTCAACTGATCATATCTGCTCTGGCACCATTCGACTTCTGATAACTTCGTCTCCATTAATATCCTCATGGAGGGAATCTCGACTTCTATCGGGAGTACAACTTCCATACCGTAGACAAGTGAAAAAGGAGTTGCCCCAGTCGATGTGCGTACCGAAGTACGATATCCATGTAGAGCGAATGAGAGCATTTCATGCCAATCTTTGTATGTGACTACCATCTTCTGAATTATCTTCTTGATATTTTTGTTGGCGGCTTCAACGACCCCATTCATTTTTGGTCTGTAGGAAGAAGAATTATGATGCTCGATCTTGAATTCTTCGCACAGTTCTTTCATCATACTATTATTCAAGTTGGACCCATTATCTGTAATAATCCTGATCGGCATCCCATATCTGCAGATGAGCTGATTCTTGATAAATTTGACAACCACATGTCGAGTTACGTTAGCATAAGACGCAGCTTCGACCCACTTAGTGAAATAGTCAATGGCTACTAAGATGAATCGGTGTCCATTAGATGCCTTTGGTTCTATTATTCCAATTATATCAATTCCCCACATGGAGAACGACCAAGGAGACGAGATGACATTCAACAAAGTCGGAGGCACATGAATCTTGTCAGCATAGATCTGACACTTGTGACATTTCCTAGCAAACTTGTAACGGTCAGATTCCATTGTGATCGAATAATAACCAGCTCTTAAAAGTTTCTTAGCCATATCATGTCCATTTGTATGAGTACCAATGGACCCTTCGTGAATTTTCGTCATTAACATGTCTGCTTCCCTCTTGTCGACACATCTTAGGAAGACCATGTCAAAGTTCCGCTTGTATAACACATTATTACTCATGAGAAAATTACCGGCCAACCTTCTCAGTGTCTTCTTATCCTTGCTGGAGGCTCCCAGAGGATATTCTTGCGTTTTGAGAAACATTTCAATATCATAATACCAGGGTTTGTCATCTCCGACATCTTCAATGGCGAAGAGAAGGCGGGTCTGTCAAGGCACCTTACTTCAATTCGAGGGCACACATTCTAGAAATTCACCACAATCATGGAGGCCAAAGTTGCCAATGCATCTGCCATCCTATTCTCATCACGAGGGATATGATGAAAATCGACCCTGTCAAAGAAAGGTAGCAGTCTTCCTGCATAATCTCTATACGGAACCAAATTATCTTGTTGAGTTACCCATTCTCCTCTGATTTAATAAATGACTATAGCAAAATCACCGAATACATCCAAATTCTTAATCATTAAGTCCACTGCCTCCTCGAGGCCCATAATACATGCTTCATATTCGGCTTTGTTATTGGTACACTTGAATGTTAGCCTGGAGGTAAACGGAATATGAGACCCATGAGGAGTCACAATAATCGCGCCTATTCCTCTCCCATGAGCGTTGACGGCTCCATCGATAATCAGACTCCATTGAGAACCGGGCTCGGGTCCTTCACCTGGTAGAGGTTCTTCGCAATCCTTCATTTTCAAATACATAACTTCTTCGTCTGAGAAATCATCGTTAAAGGGTTGATGATCCAAAATAGGCTGATGTGCCAAATGGTCAGCCAAAATACTTCCTCTGATAGCCTTCTGAGTACGGTATTCGATGTCATATTCTGATAATAGCATCTGCCATCTAGCAATCCTTCCAGTCAATTCGGGTTTCTCAAAGATATACTTGATAGGATCCATTTTCGAAACTAACCAAGTAGTATGACTCAACATGTACTGTCGTAGACGCTTAGCGGCCCACACCAAAGCACAACAGGTTTTCTCAAGCATAGTGTATCTGGACTCGCAGTCCGTAAATTTCTTGCTCAAATAATAAGTGACGTGATCCTGTTTTCCGGTCTCATCTCGCTGACCGAGCACACAACCCATCGAATCTTCCAACACAGTCAAATACATGATCAAAGGTCTCCCTTCTACCGGCGGTATCATAATAGGTGGTTCAAGCAAATATTCTTTGATACTATCGAAAGCCTTTTGACAATATTTGGTCCAAACATACCCTTGTTCTTTCCTCAGCAGCTTGAAAATAGGTTTACACTTAGCAGTCATATTAGATATAAACCAGGAGATGTAGTTCAAACGTCCCAAAAATCCTCTGACTTGTTTCTCTGTAGATGGAGCTGGCATTTCGTGAATAGCCTTCACTTTATCAGGATCTACTTCAATACCTCTCTGACTGACAATGAAACCCAATAATTTCCCTGACCGTACCCCGAACGTGCACTTGTTGGGATTCAAACGGAGCTTGTACTCTCTCAATCGACCGAACAGTTTCAACATATGCTTGACATGCTCATCTTCAGTCTTCGACTTAGCTATCATATCATCCACATAAACTTCAATTTCTTTGTGCATCATATCATGGAACAAAGTAGTCATAGCCCTTTGATATGTTGCCCTGGCGTTCTTTAATCCAAACGGCATAACTCTATAGCAAAAGGTACCCCAGGGAGTAATGAACGACGTCTTCTCTCTGTCTTCGGGAGCCATTCTGATCTGATTATATCCTGAAAATCCATCCATAAAAGAGAAAATTTCATATCTTGCAGTGTTGTCTACCAAAATGTCGATGTGAGGCAATGGGAAATCATCTTTCGGACTGGCTTTATTCAGATCCCTGTAATCCACACACATACGGACTTTCCCATCTTTCTTTGGAACGGGCACAATGTTGGCTAACCAAAGAGGATACTCGGCAGTAACGAGAAAACCTGCCTCAATCTGCTTTTGTACCTCTTCTTTAATCTTCAGAGCCATATCGGGCCGAGTTCTTTTGAGTTTCTATTTAACTGGTGGGTAATCTGGTTTCAATGGCAGGCGATGTTCAACTATGGCAGTATCCAATACTAGCATGTCTTGATAGGACCACACAAACACATCAACAAATTCTCTGAGCAACTCAATCAACCGCTCCTTCACATCGGGCTTGAGCAGAGCTCATATTTTCACTTCCCTACGGATTTCTTCTGTTCCCAAATTGATCACTTCCACCGGCTCTTGATGAGGTTGGATAGCCTTCTCTTCTTTCTCAAGCAGCCTGGAGATCTCTTCTGGAATATCATCTTCTTCGTCTTCAGCCTCAAACACATGGAATTCGAAGTTCGGTGAAGGATAGGGTCATTATTCCCGAGATGTAGTGGGCGTAACAATCTGCGCATGTGATATTATTTTATTTAGTTTTATAAAGTGGAAAGTGTGTGTACACGAGATGCTACTCATTATTATTTTCCAACATAGTAATAATAAAAATGAAACAAAAAGAATAGCACACAAAAGGAAACAAATATTTATTTATGATAGCAAAATCCGAACAAGGAAATGCCCAACAGGGTCACCTTTGCCTTGGGCAGAGCAAAGGGGATTATTAAAAGCAAGCCCACACAACAATATTTTCGCCTTGGGCAGAGCGAAAACTGTAAAAACAAATGTTTACTTCGATATATGAATCACAGCAGGGGCTTCAACCACACTCTAATTCTTGACTAGAACTCGTGGAGTCACGAACTCTGGCACACCTTCATCACACTCCTCTTCAGTAACAGCATAGACCCCAAAACTGTAATCAAAGTCATCTGAGATATAACCTGGATCTTCCATATAGGGCTCATAATCTTCATATGGAATGGAGAGACTTGTTGAACCATCTGATATGTAACCTCCAGACTCGTCTTCTGACACTGCATTGATATGAGGAGGATGGATGACCCCTCCACTGCGGAACACCTCATTGATCGGCGGGAACTCTTGATTTTTGATGACCTGTTGAGCAGACCCACTGGAAAAACCAAGACCTTTCTTGTTCTTATTCTCTGGCAAAAATAGCATTTTTCCCCAACCTGTTTGAGGACCACTGCTCACAACCTGCTGCGCATCCTTGAATGATGACATAGGTACTCTGGGTTTTTGAACACTGTCTCCTGCGATAGATAAAGCTTGGAACTGCGTACCAACCTCTTCTTCAACTTCAACATAAGAAAACGATGACAAGTGACTCACCACCAAAGCTCTTTCCACACAAATTGTAACTGTTTTGCCCTCAAACGCATACTTCAATTTTTGATGTAGGGTGGAGGTAACTGCCCAGCTTCATGTATCCACAGCCTCCCTAGAAAACAGCTGTAGGCGGCGCGAATGTCCATGACTTGGAACGTGATTAAGAAAGTCTACAAACCGATAGTCATCGACAAATCTACTTCACCAATTACCGCTTTTCTAGATCCATCAAAAGCCTTGACGATGACATGACTGGGCCTCATCGGCGGTCCCTGATAAGATAACTTGGATAAAGTGGTTCTAGGCATCACATTCAGAGAGGATCAGGTATCAACCAACACACTAGACAAAGAATCGTTCCCACAATTCACAGAAATATGCAAGGCCATATTATGTTTCTTTCCTTCTTCTGGGAGGTCTTCCTCATTGAAACCCAGATTGTCGCATGTAGTAATATTACCGATGATATTATCAAATTGCTCCATTGTGACATTCTGCTCTGCATATGCCTGCTCCAATATCTTTTGGAGCGCTTCCCTATGTGCCTCAAAACTCATTAGCAGCTGCAGAACAGAGATCTTAGACGGGGTTTGCAGAAGCTGATCTGCAACTTGGTATTCACTTCTCTTGATTACTTTCAGCACTTCGTCCGCCTTGGACAGATTGGATTCACCAGATTGATCCACAATAGGATCCTTCGAGCTTGGTTGCCCTACTGAAATCCATTTGTCTTTCGAAGGCATTGAAGGGTAAACTCGGCCGCTTCTAGTTACTCTGCTGACATCTGCAATATTAACCACCAAAGGCAAAGTAGGTAACGGTACCTCCTTTCCATCTTCCAACATTGTAGCGTTATAATGCTACGGGATAGCCTTACTAGAAGTGTAAGGGACCGGTCCTGGCACATTGATTACCAAGGGAGTAACGACTGACTTTCTACTATCGTACGTGATCTCAATACGCTCCATATCCTTGAAGTGAGGCACTATAACACATACTTCTTCATTCTTCTCAACTGAAACTTCCTTCTAGGTAACCCTGAATCATGTTTACGGAGGGTGAACCATGTGGTGGCAATGGATTGTCCTGCACATTAGGATTGGAATCCTTAAAGGATAAGATTCCACACTTGATGAGCCTCTGGACGTCTGCTTTCATACCAAAATAACTTTCAATGTCATGTCCTGGAGCTCCCTGATGGTAAAGACAAAAATTTTCAGCCTTATAGTAAGGAGGAGGATTCTTGGGAACCTCGGGTGGAGCTTTTGTATGGATATGACCCTTCTGGATCAAAGCTGGGAACAAATCAGCATACTTCATAGGGATGGGATCAAAGTTTATCTTTCTGTACACATGACCCTGATTGTTGAATGGCCGATTCTATTGAGGAGATTATGGACTTTGCTGTGGTTGTGGTTGATAAGTTGGAGCATTGAAAACTGGCGATACTGCTACAACCTGATATGCTGGTGAATACCTCTTTCTGAGTCTTCCTTCTTGTACAACATTCACTTCCTTTTTCTTTTTCTTCACTAAACCACTTCCATACTTCTTAGCACTGCTAGGAGCATTCTCTTCTTTGACCAATCGTCCTTCTCGGACTCCCTCTTCCAATCGCATTCCCATATTCACCATCTCGGTGAAGTCACTGGGTGCACTTGCGACCATTTTCTCATAAAAGAAAGGAGCAAGGGTCTTTAGAAAAATCTTGGTCATTTCCCTTTCCTCCAATGGTGGCGTAACCTGCACGGCCAACTCGCGCCAACGTTGAGCATATTCCTTGAAATTCTCTTTGTCTTTCTGCACCATGGCCCTCAACTGATCTCTGTCAGGAGCCATGTCTACATTATATTTGTATTGTTTGATGAAGGCCCCACCTAGATCATTGAAAGACCGAATATTCGCACTATCCAACCCCATATACCATTTGAGCACAGCGCCTGTCAGACTGTCCTGGAAGTAATGAATGAGCAATTGGTCATTGTCAGTTTGGGCAGACATTTTTCTGGCATACATGATAAGATGACTTTGAGGGCAAGTATTCCCTTTGTACTTCTCAAAATCGGGAACCTTGAATTTTGGCGGGACCTTGACATTCGGAACTAAGCACAAGTCAGAGGCGCTCTTTCCAAACAGATCTTTTCCATGAAGGGCTCTTAATTCTTTCTGCATCTCAGAAAATTGGTCTTGAAAACCTTCCATCCTTTCTTCAAAACTCACATTTTCAGTCGGAGATCCATGGTAGATCGGTTCATCTAGAATACATGGAGTAACATTCACATGTGGCAGTGTAGTGGTCGTTACGGCAGAAGTGGTAGGTATGGCTTGCACAGCGGTCACAACAGGGACCTCAGGAACCGGTGGGCGGTAGCCAGCAGGAGTGAAATGAGGTGGCATTCCCCACGGAAAACATGGCGGCATGATGTAGGTCGCTTCGGCAATAGTAGGCACCACTGGGATCGGTGCTGACACAACTTCAGATACAACGGTCCTCTGAACTTCCTAGTTGCTGAGTGTGGCTTGATTGGACAGAGCTTCCACTAGACCATTCAACCTCTCCAAACTTTCTTTCAGAATTGCAACTTCATCACGGAGCACCTTTTTCTCTTGTTCAAGCTGGTCCATCTTTTGGCGTTGATTGGTGCGAGTATTGTACCGGTGATTCCGCTTGTCGAAGGAGATGAAGCAAGAGTGAGACCCTGGAATGCGAACAATGCTATGCTTATGCAAGAATGCAAATGAGTATGAAACTTCGAGAAACTCAAATTATTTTTCGGTATTATAACGTTGGAAAAAACTTATATATTTTTGATATTAGAGAGGCATTACAAAGCAAAGTACTCTTTTAAGAGTTTATTACATTGAACCAAAAGCAAAAGAGAACTCGAAGATCTACTCCCTATGCTCCTTCTGTGCATGAAGTTCTTCTTCTAACTGGTTGACACGTTCTTGCAATTCGGCCTTCTCACTAATGAGTCGATCGATACATTCTTTCCAAGCCACAGTAGCTGGGGGAAGATCATCTCTGGTGACAGTTCTGGAAGAGGTGTAAGAGGAAAAAAATCCTCTCGCGCCTTCCTCTTCTTTGCAAATTCTATCTCTGGCAGCTTCTGGGACTTCTCTTTCTCTACCTTGAGGGTGAAAAACTTGTTCCTCCAAGCGGCTTTCAGTTTCCGAGCCTCGTCCAAGGTGGCCTTCAACTGATCTACTTCACTCACATCAAACCAATCAGGATCATGAAAGGTCAACACCATAGGTTCATGAAAAGGGAACGACATCTTGAGGTCGAGAGCCCTCTCGCGCACCCAACGTAGATAGTCTTCAGAGACAGCGCAGTTGGGGTATCCTAAAGCAGTCATCCCTTCCTTATTGACGTATCTCCATGCGTAAATTATGACGGTCTTCAGGTCTGGATCTTCTCCTTCTTTGAGAAAAATCCCTTCCAACAGAGCTTGGTCATGTATTTCGATCATGGGATGCCCAAATTGTCTGCGGGCCAAAGCAGGATTGTAACCTATGCATCCTTCTCTCCTAATGAGCGGTATGTTGGTGAATCCTCCGATGCTGGGAATCATACATACACCTCCATAAGCAGGGTCGTACCACATGATATCTGAGTGAGTAAGGGTCATAACTATCTTGGACCAATGGGTGTTTCTATCTCTTCCCAAATAGACGATGCCGAGCGATGAACCATGAGTACAGCAAGGCGGTACAACAGACAATGTGTCCTCCCCCTTCGGCATTCTTCGAGTGGATTGAATGGTACGTGTCAGCTAGCAAGGTGGGAACTGGATTCTTGAGTATGAACAGTTTAATCGCATCCATATCGACAAAGAAAAGGTAGCTTCCAAGATAAGGACCTCTTTGGGAACCAGAAAATCCCATAGACCAACAAAACAAAGGTAGCTTCCAGGATAAGGACCTCTTTTCTTTCAGCATGGTAACGGACTTTTTCGATCAAGAAATCAGTTGGGAATCCAAGGACTCCTTCCTTGGTGGTTAAGTGTGCTTGGACATCTGTTAGGCTGAGATGAGTAGCATTTTCAATTTCTTGGTGGCTGGGTATGTCTTCCCGTCCAGTGAATATAGGTCGGGCAGTCTCAGGTATCTTCAAGAAATTAGAATACTCTTCCAGGGTCGGCATTAGCTAGTAATCTGGAAAGGTGAAACAATGGTATAGCGGATTGTAGAACTGAGCAAGAGTCTCCAGCAGCCCTTCTTTCATCTTGAGCTCGAGAAAACGGAAAGCTTCTCCATATTCTGTTGCGAAAGCGTGATGATTTTCAACGAGATCTGCTAGTTCTCTTAAGCTTTCAATGTTAGGACTCTGAAAAGTGTACTTCAATGCTTCTCTTTTGAAGTCCATGGTTACAACACCTGTGAAATGAAATTGAGTTTCTTGAAGTGAATAAAGAAAAGAATGCAATGCAGGATGAGTAGGACTTCATGGGATCCAAATTATTTATAAACATTGCGGTAAAAGAAAAACGTTTTATTAATTTTGAAACGGATTACAAATAATTATTCTTTTAAAAGTCCCAAATAAATAGCTAAAAAAAGCTAATGAAAGCCCTAAGGAAGTTTCAAATTCCGCTGCTTGAGTTGCTCTTCCAGCTGGGTCTTCTCACGGATAAGGTTGTCTACAATCAACTTCCAAATAGTACATTGAGGGTCGGAGGAAAATAAATCCTCTAGAACTTTCCTCTTCTTGCTAGGGAGTAGCTCTTCATCCTTCGACTGTAGCTGCTTCTGAAGTTCATCTTTCTACTTCTGAAGTTCATCATTCTCTGCAACCGCTACTTGATACTTGTTCTTCCATGACTCTGACTCATGTTGCGACTTCCTCAAAGCGACCTCTAACTTTCAGCTTCGGACATAAAGACATAAGTGGGTTCCCTTCTTGGAGGTATAGGATCTTGACGAGAATAGGGCATCTTCAACTTGATTGCTCTCTCTCTAACCCACTGAAGGTAGGGTTCCAAGGACACACAATTAAGTTTCCCAAGACTAGCCTTCCCTTTCTTGTGCAAATGCCCCCACACATCCACAATCTTCTCTTGAAGCTCTTTGTTATCTTTGAAGAAAATGCTCTCCACTTGAACACTCTTAGGTGGTTCCTTCAATGGATATCCCAATTGTCGACGAGCTAAAATAGGACTATAACTAATCCCTCCATCAAAGCCAAGCAAGGGTGTATTAGCAAAATCTCCACAATTATCAATGATCAAAATCCCATCAATTTCACGGCTATACCAATCAATGTCTAAATGAGTCAAAGCCATAATCTTTTCTGACCAGCGTCCACTATGAAGGTTCCAAAAAGAAACATACTTAGGCAACTGCGAAATAAACCACTTGTACAGTAAGGGCACACAACAGGTGATCATCCCTCCACCATGAAGGTTTCGGAGATGCACAAAATGATAGGTGTTAGCCAATAAGGTGGGAACCGGGTTTTTCTTCATGAAAATCTTGATGGCATTGAGGTCGACGAACCTTTCAAAACGTGGGAACAAAAATACTCCATAAACAAGTAGAGTAAATATGGTTTCAAACAAAACCCTATTCGTATAATCATCATAATATCGGGCTTTCTCGATTAAGAAATCTGTAGTCAGACCGAAAGTCCCACCTTTAGTAACCATATTTTCCTTGATATCAGATACTTTAAGGTAGAGGATCTTAGAAATGTCTTGCTCCTTAGGGTCGTCTTCTAAGAAAGGGAAAGGAGACTCTTCCAAGATGGGTAGACCAACCAAATAAGAGTATTCTTTTAGGGTAGGCAATAACTGATAATCCGGGAAAGTAAAACAATGATAAACCGGGTCGTAGAATTGTAGTAAGGTAGAAAGGAGATTCTCATTCACCCCACGACTCAACAAAGGTAGTAACTTCCCATATTTGCTCTTGAATCCTTCTTGGTCTTCAATCAAAGCTCCCAACTTCCTTAGGTCACCCAATTTAGGACTCTTAAAAGTATATTTTAAAGTATTTCTTCTATTGGAATCCATAGTGTCCTACAATGTTTATAAACAAAGGTAAATCCCATGAAGTCCAATGTAGTATGATGCTATATGGATGCAACAAACACAAGTAAGCACATATGTAAACAAGCAACAAGGTCCTAGGTTTGCAACGAGCATGGAGTAAAGGGTCTACCCATTCCCAAAGGACAAGGACTAGTGGTAGATTATACCTGCAGAACAAGGTTCTAAGGAGGTCCCAAAATCATTAGTCCATCTATCGGATATTATCAATTTCCCGACTAACTCGGTGGTTAATAATATTCTCAAGAGAACTTCTTTTGAGTGTAGCATCGCGTAGCACTACTTCGGGACTACTCCCTCATAGTCTCGCACTACGCCCTAATAAAGGCCGAAGTGGGGTTAAAGGTAACTACGGTCCTCAATATCATGGACTCCAATCAAAATAGTAAAAGTTTTCACGACTACTCGTTCAACCGAACTATTTTAGAAAGGGTCTCAGTTGAGCGGTGATTCTCGAGTCAACTTGGTCGGGACTCACTCCCTATAAGCCTCATCGAATATATCACCATCCTATCTTAAGTTCACTCAAGTCCGGGTGTAGGACTTTGTCTCACCACTCAAGGACCATCCCAAAAAGCAACAATTTAAACAAGTATACAAGTAAACAATTAAGCAAATATAAACGAATATATAAATAAAACAAGTTAGGGAAACCCACTAAGAGTCCCCAGTGAAGTCGCCATTTTTGTCGCGGTGAAATTTGGATACCAAGCTATTGATGAGCTTGAATCTTATTCATTTGCAACCGAACTTTGATTTGTCCAAAGGAAGGGAAAAAGACCGAAATACCCACAATGCAATACAAATGCAAAGGTTAGAGAGTTATAGGATCGGGGGTTGGTTAAACTTAGGGAAGGTGCTAGCATCCTAAGTTTCGGTAGTACTCTATAGGAACCTCTTGTTTTACGTTTTTTATTGCTAAGGTTTATCTGCTTAAGGTATAAAAGACATAGGGGTTTATTTCTAAGTATACTCGATAAGCTATCGCATCTTATGTCTACATATCCTTACGGGAGTGGAGTCAGAGTATTTGTAGTTCCCGTAAAGGGTTTGAGGAATTCTTTGACTGTGGTCAAAGTTCCTACGGGTTTAGGGTAGTTGATTGATTGATTTTAGGAGAAAAGATGAGTTATCATTTTAAGGGAGATTACTTGATTTAGACCACCACAACGTTGTAGGAAAATTGATTATGTTGTTATAGGGTAGAAGTTTTATCTCGCTTAAGATGATTAACATCTTATTCTCTAATGTGTTTGAATATGTTGTTTGATTTGAGTTGAATTGACTATGTCTCTATGTTGTAAAGATAAAGGTCCTTCCTATGGGGTAGGATCTAAACTTAGAAGATCGACTTGAATAGGATCAAGGATCATGGGGGGAATGATGCAAATGGGATGCATACGCGCAAGTTTTACGTTACATGCAAGTTCTTCCTTTGGACGGAATGCAATGATGCGATGCAGTAAAGATAAATATGGTAAATAAATTGCGGAAGATAAAGGCGATAAATAAGCATACACAAACGCATGAAAGCGCTAATGTGTGTGAATTGTGAATGTGGAAGCGTGCACGATTGATTAATTACGTTGTTGGTTGATTTTAGGGATTATCAGTTTTAGTTGAATTATACTTATGAGAAAAAAGGTTATTGATTAGATTAACAAATTAGAGATGAATTGATTTTAAGGAAATGTAGACTTAGTTTTAAGAAAAAAAGTTGTATTGCAATTTTGTAAAAAAGGTTATGTTTATCATTATTTTTCTTAATAAAGTTATCTTAATTTATTTTGAGTTGATTTATAAGAAAATGGTACTCTCTTAGTGAAATTGATTTTATGAAAAAGGTTATATTAATTATGTTAATTTTCGTAAAAGGTTTTATTATTAAAAGTTTTACAAATTAAGTTATTTAGAAAAAAAAGGTTTTTTTTAAAAAGTAATAAGATAGATTACTTATTTAATAAAATAAAAGGTTTTATTAAGGTGAATTAATAGTATTAATAAAGTTTGAGAAAATAAATTATAAAATTGGTTTTAATTAAATTACATAAAATATAAACAATTAATTAGATTTAAAAAGAAAATTAGGTTGATTAAAAGTTATTATTTTTAAATAAAACTAAAGTTAATTAAAGATTAAAGGTTTTAAAAAAGTTAAACCAGATTATTAGTTTTTTAAAAAAAGATTAATTAAAATTAATTATCTTAATAACAAAAACGTTGGATCTAGTGTATTGCGGACACATGGTTTACTGTGGGCACGCAATGTGATCCGTTAGATCATGAAGTAAGTGAAATGTGTGATGACAGTGGTGAGGGACCACGGTACTACCGTGGTCGTGCATACATACAGTTCATAGCAATACAAAACAATAGAACAAATGAAACAGAAAAAGCAAACGACGGCGGAAACCCTAATCCCAAAGTCGTTCACTCGTTCGGCCACCCCTCTCGATTCCCTTCTCTCTCGATCCTTCACCATTTCCTCCATGTTTATACCTGAAACACAGATCAAAGCATCAATCGTTCAATAATTTCAACATGTATAGGGGATTTTTACCGAAGGTGGGAGGCGACGGCGGAATGTGAAACGCGAGCGGTTTCTTCCGACGATTTGGAGGTTGGCTTCGGAGGCGATAATCTTCGAAGGCTTCAGCGAAAAGATGAGTTCTCCCTCTCTCCTTTCGATTTGAGTTACTTTAGGTTTTACGATTTTCACTGCGTTCCGGATTTTATCAAAAAAAAAAGTGTCTTTCTTCGTCTCAAATCCCTCTTTTTATAGGCGAGCTTGGGCTTCCCCATCTTTAAAACTCTGATTGAATTTTTGATTGTTGTATTAAGACCTTCTACTTTTGTTTGGACAAGATTTGAAATAACCTTCCTTTTTCGTTTGATTGAGTTAATGTTGTTGATGAGAATCCTTTTCTGTGCGATTCTGTGATAATTGCGATTTGAAAGTCTCTTGATTGATTCTGATATGCTGCTTTGAGATATGAAGAATCTTCTAGCTGTCTTGGATTGGATCTTTTTCAAAAAAAGCATAATCCTCAATTGATTACTAACTCTGAATTTATGATTTGGCAGGTGTGGATAGCGAATGACTTTGGGCCTAGAGAAGTTAACAACCCAGAGTAATTGCTGGTGAACTCAAAGCTGCGAATTAAATGGTAAGCTTGATTTCCACACTTGTTTTGGTATCATCCTTACTTGTCTTGTGCGCTGCCATGGAGCTCCTGTTGCACCCTAATTTTTGACCATAAGGTCCCACCGCTTTTTGCGTGTTTGCTATTTTTTCTTGACTTTAACTTAATAGTCGTTCTTGCGACTAACCAGCTTGTGCAGATACAATAATTTCGAGTGGAAATAGTATTTGTTTTCGCAGGCAGCCGTTCACACCCTAACTAACCGCTCTAACCTTTTGTTCGTGTTTCGTGAAGTGAATTTTGTTGCTGAAAACAGGAGGTCATGAAAACCTTCTGTGGACTCCTTATTCCCTACGAGTTGTGTTGAGTTCCGGGAGGAAGGATGAGCCTGTTTTCTCACAACCTGCTAATCAATGCAAGGGCGGTATTTCTTAAGGTTTCAAAGTATAGTCTACATCTCGGTTAACTTTGCATCAATGTCAAGCAGAGTCCTTATTGAAAGCAAAGCCAGAAGAATATCGAATTCATGCTCGGGCCCCTGTTCAAGACCCCTACTCAAATTACAATTTTAAGACAAGTCATGAATCCAAGAATACAAGTGAAGTTCCTCCTAATTTGGTAGAAAGGTTCAAAGCATGGAAGTCCAATCTTGCCCACGTGGAATTCTTGTCATGAGACTAAAATTAGAACTGAGATGACCCTTCGGGCATTTGCTGCATGATTATGGCATTTGTTTTAAAACCAGTAAGGAATACCTTATCACATATATCCATTCACAACTTGGTTTAATGTGGAAACGTTTCGTCAAATGCAAACACTGGAACTAGATGACATAGAAATTGATTCAATTTACAAATTTATCATCCAAGAGCATACATGAAAATCATAAAAAGGTTACAAGAGATATAAATTTGAGCATGCCATTTAGCATCCACAAGTCAATATAGTCATGGTGGCATTTGTCCTTGAGGCTCAGATTGTTTTAACTTTGAAGATTCGTAAGGTGTTATAATGAATACAACGCAAAGGATGGTCATAAGAAAAACCATGGTCTGTACAAGAAATAAAAGACTCGATGCTCTTTAAAAATTCAAGGAATTAAGCCTAGCCTAGCCTAAAGGGCAATTGCAGCACATTCATAAAGCAAGACCAAACTCAGTTGAACCGCGGTATTGTCGAGACATGTCGTCAACGCTAAGCTGCAGCTTGACACTTTGGTTCCATCACAACCTGTCAAAGAAGTACCAATTAATAACCAGAGCGGCCATAACTTCATGCTTCGAAATGTTTTCAAATGCAGACCATTGCAATACATTGAATTATAAAATAAAATCGAAACCGCAGGTACCTCCACATCATCTGCAAGCATCAGCAGAGCAACAACGTCAGCATTTATCAAAAGCAGCGCATCAGTGTTTCGGTATCAGCACAGCGCAAACAGGCCTACATCAGTACAACATTTCAACAACAGCATTTCATCATTTGCAAGGACCAGCGGAATCGCATTTGCAAACATCAGCAACTGCAAGTGCATCAGTAGCAACGACCCATGACCTGCTCGAGAAATGAGGAAGATAAGATTCAAAATGAAATGCAGAACAGGGCAATTCAAAAATGATTAAAATAAAATGCTTCAAAGATACAGACCACTGCCTGTTATCTTAGTGTTACACTAACAACACATCCATATCAAGCCATTCCCTTTTTCAACTTTGCCTTACTTCAAGTGGGTTTATGAACTGAACTTCGTGATAATTGAAGCAGCCCTGCCAGAACAACCTGCATAATTCAAACACAATCAAAACCAGGGCCGATACATACACATATCTATGATTAGCTATCACATCATCTATCATCATTCCCGCAACAGCACAAATGACAGGTTGACACAATTTGAATATGCTCAAGTTAGAATTCAACATTTCCCATCAAACCTGTTAAAGATTGAAAACAGCAGATATCATTTAACGAGCAACTGCGCAATATTGATCTGGGAGAAGTGAATATAAGAGCAATTCCCAAACCATCTTGGGAGTATGCGGATACGACAATTTCGCTCAATACTCCACCATTCCACGAGCATCCTGTGCCTCTCCCAATCCCACCTGCATGATACGATAAGACAATAAGGTTATCAGCTCAGTACGACACTTGCTACCGAACGAAGAACGAAGAACGAAAGGAGATTACCACCTAGCAGAAGTCGTGGCCAAGTAACCCCTCTTCTTAATTTAAAGCCCAGCCAAGCATCACGTACATGAGAAAGAGGGATTGAACAAAGCATATTGAAAACTACCAGTCCAAACATGTGGATTCCTACTACGTCAAGTAACAATCGAAGCATTTGGAGTTTCATCTTGAAGTAAACTGGTTTATGTCCTGAGAAGGCACCTGCGAAAATAGAAACTCAAGGTCGCGCGACAACCACCTTCACAAAGGACAAATACCTGGAAGAATCAGAATAGCATACAGAAGCACCAACCTTCAATCACGCATAACCATCATCAAATATTCAGAGGGAGTTCTTACCATGCATCTTGTGATCATCAGCCGTCTTTACAACACCTATAAAACATAGAACAAAAACATCAATGACCACCACATGAAATCAGAAGCAAAGATAATAGTTTGGGACTCTTTATCAAAGAAATTCAGACCAGATAGAAGATAAGTTCAGAGGCATACATTGAATGCTTCTCCCCATGACTTCGCGCCAACCTCACAAGAATGATTCATCAGCACCCATTCACTAATCAAAATCACCGTAACTGCGATAGAGTAGCAGTGATAACACGAGGAACTTGTCCTCGCAGTTCAAAACCTCGATACAATGAAGAAGTAGCTTGCACTGGACTCTGAACTCAGAAACAAGAATTCGCTATTGGATTGCACGTTCCTTCCCTGGCCCAAAATAAGATTGCTTTCTACACCTGCCAAATCACCAATCCAAATCAGCAAGTCAGTTAGAGAATATTCTTTGAAGATGGAATATTCTATCCAGAAATCAAGTCTTATCTCATCTGAATCACAAGATTTGGATATCAATTAAATAGCTTATTATTACAATCACCGAAAAGGGAATATTTTCAAATTGGATTCAGCCCGAAAAGGAAACCGGAAATCGACCATCAATCAGCATTCAAACCATTTCAATTAGACTTTAACACAGGAAATCTCAATCGAGACCTATAAAAGGAGAATGAGGGAGAAAGAGAAGGGGGGGGGGGAAGAAAAAAAGAAAAATTATCGAAGGCACTGAAAAAAAATCACTATTGTAAACCTAGAAGATTGAGAAGAAAGAAGACTCATCTTTTCCGTTGAAGGAGTCGTTCCCCAAACCGCCGAAAGCCCAGATCGAAGAAACTCCCGTCTTGTCATTTCAAGCTCCGCCGTCCTCAAACCGCCGGTAAAACTCTACTCTTGTCACGATTATGGAACGTTTTGATTGTTTTGTTTGTGGTTCAGGTTGAAGCAACGTTGAAAACAAGGAAGATTGAAACAACGGCGGTTGCGATCGCGAAAAGGAGAAGAAGGAGACGCGATCGAAGGAAAGGGGAACTTAGGGTTTCTCATTTCTTTTCTGAATTGTTTATGTAATTTGTTGCTAATCACACACACACCACACACTAAACACTCACTTAACATGCACATAACCCCCTTATTAACCCGTTTAAGTCTCAATTAACCTTCTTTAATCAGTTTTATTCAAACCAATTAAAACTTATTTTCAAAATATTTTATTTAATCTCAACCTAGTCCCATTGATAAGCATTTTTGCATTATTAATATAATAACTAATTTCTATCTTTACTAATAGTTGATATTAGTTATAATCAATTTTAATAATCATTTTATATTTTTTTGTTCTTTTTCTAATAAAAATCTCTAATTCATTTAATCTTAACCTGTATTCATTTAAAATCTCACTAAAAAAAACTCCCTTTTAAATAAATTGATTTATTTTACTAATTAATTTTAATTAACCTTTTTTCAAATCAACTTAATATTTTTTAATCAACTTCCCCATGATATAAAATCTTTTTTTTTATAAATAAGTTGCATTTACCAATTTATCTCTAATTAATAATATAACTTTTCCTAAGTCAACTTTTCTCAAAATAATTCAACCACGTCTAAAAAGTCAATCCTTTTTTTTCATAAATCAATTCTACAACTAAAATCAACTTAATCAATTTCAACTATATAATCAATTCGAGCACATTCACACTTCACGACACATGCATTTACACTTAGCGCTTTCATGCGTATATTATTTATCTTTATCTGCTTTATCTTATTCACAATGCACACCCACTCACTCAGCGCTTTCATGCGTCCGTGTATGGTTTATCTTTCTGCAATTTACTCTTCTGCAATTTATTCTATTGCATTTACATTATCATATTTACTCTTATCGCATCGCATTCCGTCCAAAGGAAAAACCTACACATAATTCAACGTTGTGTGTAGTTGCACATCATATGCATCATATTCCCCTCGATCCTTGATTCTTCAAGTTGATCACTTAAGTTTAGGACCTACCCCATAGGAAGGACCTTGTCTTTATCTTTCTACAACATAGAAACAACACAATCAAACTATACAACTCTTTCGAACACATTTAGAGAATAGATGTTAATCATCTTAAGTGAGATATAATCTCCACCCCCACAACAATACAATCAAACATGTAGGGACTTTGCCTTAAGAGCGATAAAGGCATACTTGGCGACCATCCGAGTATTTAAGACCTTTTCTTAAGACGATGCAAAGACCATTTCCTACAACCCTTTTCTTTACATTTTTGGTGGTTATCTCTCCCTTAAAATGAAGACTCATCTCTTCTCCTAGACCCAATCAATCAAGTACCCTAAACCCGTAGGAACTTTGACCACAGTCAAAGAGCTCCTCTAACCCTTTAGGGTGAACTACAACATACTCTGATTCCACTCCCGTAAGGATATGTAGGCATAAGATGCGACATCTTATCGAGTATACTTAGATATAAACCCCTAGGGTCTTTCAGCCATTAAGCAGATAAACACTTAGCAGTAAACAAACATAAAACAAGAGGTTCCTGTAGAGTACTACAGAAACTTAGGATGCTAGTACCTTCCCTAAGTTTAACCAACCCCCGAACCTAAACTCTCTAAACCTTGCATTTGCATTGCATTGTGGGAATTTCGATCTTTATCCCTTCCTTTGGACAAATCAAAGTTCGGTTGCAAAATGAATTAAAGATTCAAACTAATCAATAGTTTGGTATCAAAATTTCACCGCGACAGAAATGGCGACTTCACTGGGGATACTTAGTGGGTTCCCCTATCTTTTCTTATTTATTTACTGCTTTATATATCTGCTTACCTGCTTAAATGTTTATTTTCTCTTGTGTTTATTCTTTTGGGATTGTTGTCCTTGAGTGGTGAGATAAAGTTCTACACCCGAACTTGAGAGAAATTAAGATAGGATGGTGATATATTCGAGGAGGCTTATAGGGAGTGGAATCCCTACTAAGTTGAATCGAGAATCCCGCTCAATTGAGGCCCTTTCGAAATAGTACTGTTGAACGATCCATCGTGAAGACACTCACTACTTTCGACTTTGGAGCCTATGATATTGAGGACCGTAGTTACCTTAACCCAACTTTGGCCTTTATTAAGATGTAGTGCGGGGCTATGAGGGGGTACCCCCGAAATAGTGCTACGCGATGCTACACTCAAAAGAAGTTCTCTTGAGAATATTATTAATCCTCAAGTTAGTTGGGAGATTGATAATATCCAATAGATGGACTAATGACTTTGGGACCCTTTTTAGAACCTAGTTCTGCAGGTACCAATCAATCTTTAGTCCACCACCTTTGGGAAGGGGTATACCTTTGCTCCATGCTCGTTGCAAACCTAGGGCCCTTGTTTGTTTATCTTTATGTCCTTATGTGAATACTTGTGTTTGCTGCATTCATATAACATCATTCTGCATTGGACTTCATGGGATTTACTTTCGTTTATGGACATTGTAGGTCACTATGACTTCAAATGAAAGACGTACTGTGAAATATACTTTTAAGAGTCCCAAATTGGATGACCTAAAGAAGTTGTGGGGTTTCATAGAAGATCAAGAAGAATTCAAGAACAAGTATGGGAAGCTGATATCCTTGTTGGGTTGCTCAGTGAATGAAGGACTTCTTGCCACTTTGCTACAGTTCTATGATCCTCTCTACCATTGTTTCACCTTTCCAGATTTTCAGTTGTTACCTACATTAGAAGAGTACTCCTTTTTGGCTGGTCTACCTATCTTGGAAGAATCTCCTTTTCCCTTCTTGGAAAAGGACCCTGATGAGAAAGACATTGCTAAGGCCCTCCGTGTAAAGGCAGCTGACGTCAAGGCCAACATGGTCACTAAGGATGGAATCCTTGGTTTGAAGACAATTTTCTTGGTCGAGAAGGCTTTATTTTATGCTAAGCATTCGAACAAGGCTCAGTTCGAGGCGATTTTTGCCTTACTTGTTTATGGGATATTTCTATTTCCAAGTTTTGAAGGTTTCATCGATCTCAAAGCCTTTAAAATCTTTATGAAGAACAACCCAGTGCCGACTTTGTTGGGAAACACATATCACTCTATACATCTCCGAAACCTTCGTGGTGGAGGGATGATTACTTGCTGTGTACCCTTACTTTACAAGTGGTTTATTTCGCACTTGCCGAAGTCTAGCTCTTTTACAAATATTGGCAAAGAGCTTTGGTCTCCTAAAGTGATGGCATTAACCCATTCTGACATTGATTGGTACGATCGAGTATATGATGAAATATTAATCATTGATAGTTGTGGTAACTTTGGTAATGTACCATTGCTTAGTTTTGACGGAGGAATCAGCTACAATCCCGTTCTAGCTCGCCGACAGTTGGGATATCCGTTGAAGAAACCTCCCAAAAGTGACCATATAAAGAGTATTTTCTTCCACAAAGATGTAGAGCTTCTAGGAAGAGTTATGGACGCATGGCGTAGGGTATACAAGAAGGGGAAGAGGAGTCTAGGGAGGCCTAATTGTGTATCTTTAGAACCATACCTCCAGTGGGTAAGGGACAGGGCAATCAAGCTGGGGATGCCTTATTCTCGTTAAGACCCCATAGCGCCTAAGAGAGAGCCCACTTATGTCTTTATGTCTGAAGCCGAGGTGTCCTTAAGGAAGTCTCAACATGAGTTGGAATCTTGGAAGAACAAGTACCACGTAGCAGTGGCAGAAAATGATGAGTGTCAAAAGCAGAATGCTGAACTTCAAAAGCAGAATGCTGAACTTCAAAAGCAGAATGCTGAACTTCAAAGGCCCAATGCTGAACTTCAAAAGGAGAAGGATGAACTTCAGAAGGAGAAGGATGAACTTCAGAAGCAGCTGCAATTGAAGGACGAAGAGTTACTTCCCTGCAAGAAGAGGAAAGTCATGGAGGATTTATTTTTCTCCGACCCACAATGCACTATTTGGAAAATAATTGTAGACAACCTTATCCGTGAGAAGGCGCAACTAGAAGAGCAGCTCAAGCAGCAGCATTCAAAGCTTCTTTAGTGTCTTTACTAGCTTTTATTTAGCTTTTATTTGGGACTCTTTAAAATAATATTTATGTAGTCCGTTTCAAATTTAGTAAAACGTTTTCTTTTACCGCAATGCCTATAAATAGAGGAATCCCATTAAGTCCTAATCATCTTGCATTGCATTCTTTTCCATTGTTCACTTCAAGAAACTCGAATTTGTTCTGTAGGTGTTGTAATCATGGATTTCAGAAGAGAAACCCTGAAGTACACTTTTCAGAGTCCCAACCTCGAAAGCTTGAGAGAACTAGCCGAACTCGTCGAGGATCGCTTTGCCTTCGCAGCAGAATATGGAGGAGTTTTCCGTTTCCTTAAGCTGAAGATGAAAGAAGGATTGTTGGAAACATTGGTTCAATTTTATGACCCGATGTATCACTGCTTCACTTTTCCGGACTACCAATTGATGCCGACCTTGGAAGAATACTCAGAACTTTTGAGGATGCCTGTGACTGTTCGACCTCTGTTCACCGGAAGGGAAGACACGCCTAGTCACCAAGAAATTGCAAATGCTACTCATCTCAGCCTAGAAGATGTCCAGACACACCTGATCACCAAGGAAGGAGTCCTTGGATTCCCCGCCGACTTTTTGATCGAAAAAGTCCGTTACCATGCTGAAAGAAAGGAGGTTCTCATATCGGAAGCCAATTTCGCTTTGTTGGTCTATGGGACTTTCTGGTTCCCTAAATTTGACAGTTTTGTTGATATGGATGCAATCAAGCTCTTCACACTTAAGAATCCAGTACCCACCTTGCTTGTTGATACGTACTTTTCGATTCACTCGAGGAATGCCGAAGGAGGAGGACACATTGCATGTTGTACCGCCTTGCTGTACTCATGGTTCATCGCTCGTTTGACTTGGTATCCGTCCCTTTGGGAGGAAGTAGCAACACCTCGATGGTCCGAGATACTTATGGCCCTCACCCATTCGGACATTGTTTGGTATGATCCCGCCTATGGAGGCGTGCCTATGATTCCTAGCATCGGAGGATTCCCTAACGTACCGCTTATTGGAAGAGAGGGATGTATAAGTTATAATCCCGCCTTGGCCCATAGACAGTTTGGACACCCTATGACCCAAGTGCCTGACCTGGCTTCATTGGAAGAGATCTATTTCAAAGGAGAAGAGGACCTAGATCTCAGGACTGTCATCATTTACGCATGGAAATACATTGATAGGGAAGGAACAGTTGCTTCAGGATACCCCAACTGTGTTGTTTCCGAGGATTATCTGCATTGGGTGCGAGAAAGGGCTCTCGATCTCAAGATGCCTTTTCCGTTTCACGAACCTATGGTATTATCTCCTCATGACCCCGACTGGTTCGAAGAAGAGGAAATAGAACAAGTAAGGATTGCTTTAGATGAAGCCCGGAAGTTGAGAACTGCCTGGAAGAACAAGTTCCTCACCCTCAAAGTAGAGAAGGAAAGACTTCAGAAAACACCAGAATTAGAAGTTGCCAGAAAGAGAAAGGCACAAGGAGATTTATTTTCTCCTCATGCCTCTTCAAGTGTTGTCACCAATGATGATCTCCCCTCAACTACCATGGCTTGGAAGGAGTGTGTGGAACGACTCATCATCGAGAAAGCGGCGCTGCAGGAGCGCATTGACCAGTTGACCGAGGAGCTCCGTACAAAGGAGAAGACCGTGGGATAGAGTTCTGAGTTTTCTTTTGCTTTCGTTGTAATAAACTCTTAAAAGAATACTTTGCTTTACAGTGTTTCTCAAGAATAAAAAAGTTTTTCAATTATCCTACATTATAATACTGAAGAACACTCTGAGTTTCTTGAAGTCTCCTCCTGCATCTGCATTATGCATTAACATTCTGCATGGCATTTTACATTTGTGCACGTGTCTTTCTTTTGTTGTGGCTTATTTTGGTTTTCCATCTTTTGCTGCCAGTCGCCGTCTTGACCATCTGACCAAGCCGGAAGTATCATTAAAGGATAGTGAGGAGAACAAAGACATGGATCGCATGACTAGCTTCAGAGTAAGGTCTAATCCGACACTTCGCCGTCCCTCCAACAACTTTGTTCCTATGCAACTTCAGCCTGTGCAAGAAAAGGAAATGGATGATCCAGAGCTTACAGCATTCAAGAATGAATTTCGTGACTTCGAGGAACGATGGAAAATGATGAAGAGGAGCCGTGCGCCTGATTTTCATGCTCATGACCCACACCTAGTTCCAAACTTAGTTATCCCCCCAGGATTCCAGATGCCCGCCTTTGAAGTGTACAAAGGTACAATCTGTCCAAGGTATCATTTGATGATGTTCTGTCAGAAGATGACCGCCTATCTCGGGAACGACCAACTATTGATTCACTGCTTCCAAGAAAGTTTGTGTGGAGCACCGTTAACATGGTATATGAAGCTACAAGTGAATTACATCCAGTCTTGGGAAGACTTAACTTTTGCTTTTGTGAAGCAATACCATCATAACTTGGGTATAGCCCCAAACAATAAAAATGGTTGTGGACCTTCCAGAGAATTCATAGCTCCGGTACCCCATCCTCAGCACCAATATGCGATGCCCGCTCAGCGTGAACAACAACCACATCCTAGGCAGAGGTTGGCCTCTCCAGATCAACCACAGCACCGACAATTTCGGAAAAGGTATCAAAGGATGACTCCAGATACACCAAGGGAAGCAATTCACTAGTTTGATCCCATCCCGGTGAAGTACGCTGATTTGTTTCCAGCTCTAATTCACAGAGGGCATATCCAGACTAAAGCCCCACCCAAGGTACCTAAGAAGTTCCCATACTGGTACAAAGCCAACAAATTTTGCCTGTATCATCAAGGTGCTCCAGGGCACGACATTGAGAGTTGTTACAGCATGAAAGCAGACGTCCAAAATTTGGTCAAAGATGGAGTCTTGTTCTTTGAAGGTTCCGTCCCTTACGTACGAGATAGCCCCATATCTCGACAAGGTTCGTCCTCCCCAGGCATGATTCAAGATCGTCAACGTCGTGTCTGAAAGCTGCGCACCAGACATTTCTGCATGTCTTTCCCGTCTACATAAAAGCACAATAAAGATCCTGGAAAGGACTCTCCGAAGAAGTTCATTTCATTTTGTTCATGTTTATTTCTTTGATTGAAAGCATATTTTGCATGTAAGAACCTTCTGTTTTGAATAAGTAATGCAATAACTGTTTGTCTTGAAGAAATCCATTCGTTTTCACTCAAATAGTTTTTCAAAATTATTTATAATGCCGACTTGTACCCGATCTCTCTCTCTGACAGAGAATTGGAAGGAGGATGATGAAGTAAAACACATGATCCCTTGTTGTATGCTTCGAATGAAAACCCTACTGATATAAGGCATTATTTTAAACCTCCTGAAAGCCAACATAGTCAACCCTTTCTTTTAAACCTTGATTGAGAAAAGATCCGTTTTTTCTCCCAAACCGAAACATCACTTTCTTAACCTGGGGCAGGGTAATATCAAAAAAAATGATGAACATCTTTCAAAAATTGGGTGGGGCACAAATATACCAACCCTTTCTACCTCCATTCTACAAGTCATAAATTAAACCCACATACGACCCTCAAAGTCCTAATTGAAGGAAAGTTTAATTCGAAAGCATACTCGATGAGATATTGTTTCCTGACTCCTTGAGCTATGCTCAAATTTAAATCGGCTTTATAAATAATGATTCAATTTGTATCCTAACTAGTGGTTTCGATCACAAGTTATTGCGATACCCCTTTTCAAAACTTCAAGACAAACGCGTGTTGCATTAACCATTTCAAAATGGATATTTCAAATGTGCTAAATACGCTTGACATCTTAGAAAGACGACATACAGACATTGATGATGATATCTGAAGACTTTGCTGACTTGGGGCAAGTCATTTTTCCCAAAGAAAATCCCATCCGCGCAAGTCTTGGGTTCAACTAGAAGAAATTCAAGGACTCACTTACCGCCAATCAGGGGCAGTTACGTCGAGATTCGGCGAATCTCTAGAGAGTTTGAAAACAGTGGGACATTTGGACATCATGTATTCTGTAAAATCCTCTCTAGATGGTGTTTTTTTAAACTATGTGACTTGGGGCATTTGAAGATTGGAGCAAAAAGATGTATATCTCATCCTCAGGAAACTCAACCCCAACATGTCCAACAACTACGAAGACCCAGGATATTTTATCCCCTATGAAACTTCGGTTTGGGTACCTCCGTCTACAATTTCATACAACACGTCAAGCTTATCAAGATGTTACATCCCCAAATGGATTGATCACTTTTTCAAGAGAAATCTTGAAGTTTTGAAGCAGGATTGGGATCCTATATTTAGTTCTTCATTTATCCTCAGTGATACTTCTATCTTTGAAGATCGGTCGGATGTTTGTTTTGAGACGTTTATCCCGTATTCGGTCATTGCTTTCGTCTGTCTTGTCAGCATAAGCATACTCATATCATATAAGTAGAAAGCATAACATTCGCGTTTTGTGCATCCTTTGTGTTTTACTCTATCTCTTCGATTGCGGTTACCCTTGGGTATTTGGGCGTATCTTATTCCTTCCAAATAGAGTCGTCAGCCCTAAGCAAAGAAAAACTCAATATTTCTATTTCCCCACGAAGTTCGATCCTCGTGGAAGACAGTTGTTTCAGTACCTTCCCATTGGAGTTTATGCCTCTATGGTTGAGTCTTGCTTGACAGTTTCTCTTGGTTATTTCCCGAATTGAACTTCGGTCTTTGACAATCACACTATGAACATCTCCAGCTTTTGAGCATGGATCAAGAGTGCATTTATTTTGCACTTTGACATCATAAGGATCACCATTGTAGACGTGGTACTTCTACGGCAATATTACAAGATCCACTCGACAACTTACAGCTGAATGGCAGAAAATTTCTTTATTTGAGCAACTCGTTTTGGGCAGATCTATTCTCAAAACGACAAACAACAAGTTCCTCAATACAATCTGTCTATCCCCAGTGGATTATTTCAAGATTATCAAGTCAAAGGACATTACAGATACTTCCCCATTTGAGGATTTCTGCTACTACAATTTCACATTTCTTTTACAATTACAGCAGAGGTACTCCTCAGAAGTGATCTTCCCCAGAGGGTTCATTATGAGTACAATCAATGACATATCTCCTTACAAGAGGACATTCCACGTATCAACCGGTTTACAACTCTTTTGAAGATCCCCGGCGCATATTCTACAAATTGCCAATACAATACAAATCGCATCTACAATTACAAATACAAGATCACGTCTACAAAATTCTACAATTACAGATTACATCTACAACATTTACATCAACAATTCTACAGTTATACAATTCACAACATACAATCTACAATCAACAAATTTACAACCCCTCTTTGAAGACGCTCTCACGAGTTTCCATCATTTTGGGTAGGAACCGAGACCAGCCCATGGTTCCCATACCATGGAGCAAGGGGAAGTTCGGCATTAGAAACCGAGACCAGCCCATGGTTCCCATACCATGGAGCAAGGGGAAGTTCAGCATTAGAAACCGAGACCAGCTCATGGTTCCCATACCATAGAGCAAGGGGAAGTTCGGCATCAGAAACCGAGACCAGCTCATGGTTCCCATACCATAGAGCAAGGGGAAGTTCGGCATCAGAAATTGAGACCAGCTCATGGTTCCCATACCATAGAGCAAGGGGAAGTTCGGCATCAGAAACCGAGACCAGCTCATGGTTCCCATACCATGGTGCAAGGGGAGGTTCGACATCAGAGACCGAGACCGGCGCATGGTTCCCATATCATGATGCTCGGGGAAGCTCAACAACTACAACAACATCTACAACTACAATGACATCAAAGACCGAGACCAGCTCATGGTCCCCGTACCATGATGCAAGGGGAAGTTATACATTTTACCGTTTCAGCCGAGTTACAAAATAAAATAATAAAAATGGCGAAGAATGCGTTGCGCCCCAAGCAAAAAGATCCATTTTGAGTTACTATTGACCACCACCTTGGTAGTAAAAGTATCTTTCGACCTTAAATCGTCAAAATCACCGCATCCCTGATGCATGAGTTACCGTTACACGTTTGGAGATTTCCCATGAGTGATTGTTCATGTCCTCGTAGGGTCCCGCCTTGTTGGATTTGTTGCTTTTCTGTCTAGCATGTCGCGTCCAGTTCATTCCCTATGACCTCTTCCTTACAGATTTTGTCCGTCCTGCATTTTCATATCATTGCATATCATATGCATTCGGTGGTTTCTTATGGCCAAAAATTCGCGCAATGTTTGTATTTAAGTCCCTCCTATCTCGTCGAGACGAAGATTTCAATCTCCATATCTCTGAATAGGAGTAACTTAAATAGGGGCATCTGTTGCACCCTAATTTTTGACCATAAGGTCCCACCCCTTTTTGCGTGTTTGCTATTTTTACTTGACTTTAACTGAATAGTCGTTCTTGCGACTAACCAGCTTGTGCAGATACAATGATTTCGAGTGGAAATAGTATTTGTTTTCACAGGCAGCCGTTCACACCCTAACTAACCGCTCTAACCTTTTGTTCGTGTTTCGTGAAGTGAATTTTGTTGCTGAAAACAGGAGGTCATGAAAACCTTCTGTGGACTCGTTATTCCCTACGAGTTGTGTTGAGTTCCGGGAGGAAGGATGAGCTTGTTTTCTCACAACCTGCTAATCAATGCAAGGGCGGTATTTCTTAAGGTTTCAAAGTATAGTCTACATCTCGGTTAACTTTGCATCAATGTTAAGCAGAGTCCTTATTGAAAGCAAAGCCAGAAGAATTTGGATTATTCAAGACCAAGATGGAAGAGTCAGGTTACGTTACTATCTCGATTCGAGAATATCGAATTCATGCTCGGGTACCTGTTCAAGACCCCTACTCAAATTACAATTTTAAGACAAGTCATGAATCCAAGAATACAAGTGAAGTTCCTCCTAATTTGGTAGAAAGGTTCAAAGCATGGAAGTCCAATCTTGCCCACGTGGAATTCTTGTCATGAGACTGAAATTAGAACTGAGATGACCCTTCGGGCATTTGCTGCATGATTATGGCATTTGTTTTAAAACCAGTAAGGAATACCTTATCACATATATCCATTCACAACTTGGTTTAATGTGGAAACATTTCGTCAAATGCAAACACTGGAACTAGATGACATAGAAATTGATTCAATTTACAAATTTATCATCCAAGAGCATACATGAAAATCATAAAAAGGTTACAAGAGATATAAATTTGAGCATGCCATTTAGCATCCACAAGTCAATATAGTCATGGTGGCATTTGTCCTTGAGGCTCAGATTGTTTTAACTTTGAAGATTCGTAAGGTGTTATAATGAATACAACGCAAAGGATGGTCATAAGAAAAACCATGGTCTGTACAAGAAATAAAAGACTCGATGCTCTTTAAAAATTCAAGGAATTAAGCCTAGTCTAGCCTAAAGGGCAATTGCAGCACATTCATAAAGCAAGACCAAACTCAGTTGAACCGCGGTATTGTCGAGACATGTCGTCAACGCTAAGCTGCAGCTTGACACTTTGGTTCCATCACAACCTGTCAAAGAAGTACCAATTAATAACCAGAGCGGCCATAACTTCATGCTTCGAAATGTTTTCAAATGCAGACCATTGCAATACATTGAATTATAAAATAAAATCGAAACAGCAGGTACCTCCACATCATCTGCAAGCATCAGCAGAGCAACAACGTCAGCATTTATCAAAAGCAGCGCATCAGTGTTTCGGTATCAGCACAGCGCAAACAGGCCTACATCAGTACAACATTTCAACAACAACATTTCATCATTTGCAAGGACCAGCGGAATCGCATTTGCAAATATCAGCAACTGCAAGTGCATCAGTAGCAACGACCCATGACCTGCTCGAGAAATGAGGAAGATAAGATTCAAAATGAAATGCAGAACAGGGCAATTCAAAAATGATTAAAATAAAATGCTTCAAAGATACAGACCACTGCCTGTTATCTTAGTGTTACACTAACAACACATCCATATCAAGCCATTCCCTTTTTCAACTTTGCCTTACTTCAAGTGGGTTTATGAACTGAACTTCGTGATAATTGAAGCAGCCCTGCCAGAACAACCTGCATAATTCAAACACAATCAAAACCAGGGCCGATACATACACATATCTATGATTAGCTATCACATCATCTATCATCATTCCCGCAACAGCACAAATGACAGGTTGACACAATTTGAATATGCTCAAGTTAGAATTCAACATTTCCCATCAAACCTGTTAAAGATTGAAAACAGCAGATATCATTTAAGGAGCAACTGCCCAATATTGATCTGGGAGAAGTGAATATAAGAGCAATTCCCAAACCATCTTGGGAGTATGCGGATACGATAATTTCGCTCAATACTCCACCATTCCACGAGCATCCTGTGCCTCTCCCAATCCCACCTGCATGATACGATAAGACAATAAGGTTATCAGCTCAGTACGACACTTGCTACCGAACGAAGAACGAAGAACGAAAGGAGATTACCACCTAGCAGAAGTCGTGGCCAAGTAACCCCTCTTCTTAATTTAAAGCCCAGCCAAGCATCACGTACATGAGAAAGAGGGATTGAACAAAGCATATTGAAAACTACCAGTCCAAACATGTGGATTCCTACTACGTCAAGTAACAATCGAAGCATTTGGAGTTTCATCTCGAAGTAAACTGGTTTATGTTCTGAGAAGGCACCTGCGAAAATAGAAACTCAAGGTCGCGCGACAACCACCTTCACAAAGGACAAATACCTGGAAGAATCAGAATAGCATACAGAAGCACCAACCTTCAATCATGCATAACCATCATCAAATATTCAGAGGGAGTTCTTACCATGCATCTTGTGATCATCAGCCGTCTTTACAACACCTATAAAACATAGAACAAAAACATCAATGACCACCACATGAAATCAGAAGCAAAGATAATAGTTTGGGACTCTTTATCAAATAAATTCAGACCAGATAGAAGATAAGTTCAGAGGCATACATTGAATGCTTCTCCCCATGACTTCGCGCCAACCTCACAAGAATGATTCATCAGCACCCATTCACTAATCAAAATCACCGTAACTGCGATAGAGTAGCAGTGATAACACGAGGAACTTGTCCTCGCAGTTCAAAACCTCGATACAATGAAGAAGTAGCTTGCACTGGACTCTGAACTCAGAAACAAGAATTCGCTATTGGATTGCACGTTCCTTCCCTGGCCCAAAATAAGATTGCTTTCTACACCTGCCAAATCACCAATCCAAATCAGCAAGTCAGTTAGAGAATATTCTTTGAAGATGGAATATTCTATCCAGAAATCAAGTCTTATCTCATCTGAATCACAAGATTTGGATATCAATTAAACAGCTTATTATTACAATCACCGAAAAGGGAATATTTTCAAATTGGATTCAGCCCGAAAAGGAAACCGGAAATCGACCATCAATCAGCATTCAAACATTTTCAATTAGACTTTAACACAGGAAATCTCAATCGAGACCTATAAAAGGAGAATGAGGGAGAAAGAGAAGGGGGGGGGGGGAAGAAAAAAAGAAAAATTATCGACGGCACCGGAAAAAAAAATCACTATTGTAAACCTAGAAGATTGAGAAGAAAGAAGACTCATCTTTTCCGTTGAAGGAGCCGTTCCCCAAACCGCCGAAAGCCCAGATCGAAGAAACTCCCGTCTTGTCATTTCAAGCTCCGCCGTCCTCAAACCGCCGGTAAAACTCTACTCTTGTCACGATTATGGAACGTTTTGATTGTTTTGTTTGTGGTTCAGGTTGAAGCAACGTTGAAAACAAGGAAGATTGAAACAACGGCGGTTGCGATCGCGAAAAGGAGAAGAAGGAGACGCGATCGAAGGAAAGGGGAACTTAGGGTTTCTCATTTCTTTTCTGAATTGTTTATGTAATTTGTTGCTAATCACACACACACCACACACTAAACACTCACTTAACATGCACATAACCCCCTTATTAACCCGTTTAAGTCTCAATTAACCTTCTTTAATCAGTTTTATTCAAACCAATTAAAACTTATTTTCAAAATATTTTATTTAATCTCAACCTAGTCCCATTGATAAGCATTTTTGAGTTATTAATATAATAACTAATTTCTATCTTTACTAATAGTTGATATTAGTTATAATCAATTTTAATAATCATTTTATATTTTTTTGTTCTTTTTCTAATAAAAATCTCTAATTCATTTAATCTTAACCTGTATTCATTTAAAATCTCACTAAAAAAAAACTCCCTTTTAAATAAATTGATTTATTTTACTAATTAATTTTAATTAACCTTTTTTCAAATCAACTTAATATTTTTTAATCAACTTCCCCATGATATAAAATCTTTTTTTTATAAATAAGTTGCATTTACCAATTTATCTCTAATTAATAATATAACTTTTCCTAAGTCAACTTTTCTCAAAATAATTCAACCACGTCTAAAAAGTCAACCCTTTTTTTTCATAAATCAATTCTACAACTAAAATCAACTTAATCAATTTCAACTATATAATCAATTCGTGCACATTCACACTTCACGACACATGCATTTACACTTAGCGCTTTCATGCGTATATTATTTATCTTTATCTGCTTTATCTTATTCACAATGCACACCCACTCACTCAGCGCTTTCATGCGTCCGTGTATGGTTTATCTTTCTGCAATTTACTCTTCTGCAATTTATTCTATTGCATTTACATTATCATATTTACTCTTATCGCATCGCATTCCGTCCAAAGGAAAAACCTACACATAATTCAACGTTGTGTGTAGTTGCACATCATATGCATCATATTCCCCTCGATCCTTGATTCTTCAAGTTGATCACTTAAGTTTAGGACCTACCCCATAGGAAGGACCTTGTCTTTATCTTTCTACAACATAGAAACAACACAATCAAACTATACAACTCTTTCGAACACATTTAGAGAATAGATGTTAATCATCTTAAGTGAGATATAATCTCCACCCCCATAACAATACAATCAAACATGTAGGGACTTTGCCTTAAGAGCGATAAAGGCATACTTGGCGACCATCCGAGTATTTAAGACCTTTTCTTAAGACGATGCAAAGACCATTTCCTACAACCCTTTTCTTTACATTTGTGGTGGTTATCTCTCCCTTAAAATGAAGACTCATCTCTTCTCCTAGACCCAATCAATCAACTACCCTAAACCCGTAGGAACTTTGACCACAGTCAAAGAGCTCCTCTAACCCTTTAGGGTGAACTACAACATACTCTGATTCCACTCCCGTAAGGATATGTAGGCATAAGATGCGACATCTTATCGAGTATACTTAGATATAAACCCCTAGGGTCTTTCAGCCATTAAGCAGATAAACACTTAGCAGTAAACAAACATAAAACAAGAGGTTCCTGTAGAGTACTACAGAAACTTAGGATGCTAGTACCTTCCCTAAGTTTAACCAACCCCCGAACCTAAACTCTCTAAACCTTGCATTTGCATTGCATTGTGGGAATTTCGATCTTTATCCCTTCCTTTGGACAAATCAAAGTTCGGTTGCAAAATGAATTAAAGATTCAAACTAATCAATAGTTTGGTATCAAAATTTCACCGCGACAGCTGCCATGCTATGTATTGTTTGCTTGCTTCACGTCTGTAGTAGTTTGCTAAATATTTCCTTATTTCATATGCTTACGGTGATGAGGGCGCCCGGATAGCTGGATAATAGGAGCTGCTGCGAGTTGTTCGAACATGAAGATTGAGGCCTGAGCTTTGAACGTGCTTGTGCCCTTCTAGAGTTCTCGACGTCCTGAAGTTATTAATTCGGAATCTTCTCAATCAAAGGAGGTAAAGTATAACAAACTTCCATCCGGTAATAAATCAAGCTCTGTTGAAACCCCTGAGTAGTTGTGCTAGGATACCCCGAATGTGTTTTTTCACGCTTACGTATTGGATTCTATCAGCTTTTGGCAGGTATTGTCACCCTGGTGAAGTGGGCAAGTTATCATCTTTGCCTTGTCTTATGAATATGCCGGTGTGTGGCTTCAGTACGCTGCAGTATACAACACCAGCATTCCGTCCTAATCTCATGGTAAGGAATGTGAGGGCGGGAGAAGTTGGATTTGTTTGATGATGTCCCCTGTTATTTCTGTTTTGAATTGACTTGTTAAGTATGCTTCTCTTTTGATTTGTTAGGTTTGTAAATAGTGCGCTGAGGAATGGGGTTCTATTAACGATTTTCAAATGTTCCTTCGCGGCATGGCTGTTAACAATGGTTCTTGGTCCATGCTGGTGAATTTTAAGTTCCTTACGATAAGCTCTGTTTTTGCAAGGATTGGCTGTTATGTCAAGCGGTAATTCAATCTCTCGGTCTTGAGTTACGGGTGGCATTGAGTTTTACTAACATCTCCCTCTTGTTTGCAGCAGTTCTTAAGTTTTGGTCCCGTCTTGGAGTCGGCGTTTGCATACATAAGGGAGGTAGTATGTTCTTGAATTCTTTCTATATTGAGGCTGTTTAGAAGTGTTTCTTAAACCTCAAACACTTATGTTAAAATGCAGTTTGAGCAGACCAGTTGTCTGAACCTCACTGCCTGCTCATATCCTGATGACCTGAGGTAGTTTCAGCCTCTTATTCTAACTCTTACTTTCCTGTGGCAGGTTCTGAGTTGGTGCTGGCGTAGAGAAGTCTTGTATGATGGGTTGAGACAGTATACCGAATTGTGGCTTTCACGGCAGACAACTAGGAACAAAGACCAATTGATAGTGATGAAGCTTGACCAAGAAAAAACATGTTCGGAATCGTCGCTGAGGTTTTGTTCTGATGAGTTTGAAATCTGTAATCCATATAATACTCTGCTGCAGAATGAGGGATGCTGTGAAATTAAAACCCAAGAGATTGTGGACCTTCTTCCATAGCTTTTGGATTGACTTCTTCTTGAAACGACCGCCAACGTCCCGCGAGGTATACTTCTCAAGTCCTTATGAAGCTCAATCGATTTGTTAAGTTTGGTTTGAAACATTCTAAATATTCCTCATTATTGCAGGTGGTTTAAGTTTTATGTCCGCTGTTAAGTCGTTTTGATAACTCTATTCGGGATGCTTATCCGGAATGAAAGCTGAATTGGGATACGCTTCCATCCCCATGACAGGTTTTATTCGTTGTTCAAGTAGTCGTTTAACTTTGGCACTGCTTGGATATTGTTGTTATGGTACTATTGTGTTGTTTTCTTGTTATGCTGGTTGCGGAGGCTTGGCAATAATGTAATGGCCATAATAAAGCTGCGTTTGTGAAGCTTCATCTCTATGATGTGGATTTAGGGAGTTCTTTTTTGAACGAACTTGCTATGGAGGGTTTGGTTTCAGGAGGTTTTGATGGATGCCGATGTGGAGAAACCTCGGCTAAGCTTTCAACATATTCCAAACTTCAACAGGATTTAATAAATTTAGATAGTCCTTGCATTTGCTTACTTTCTAGGAAAACATAAGTCAATGTAGGAAGATATACCAAGATATATCATTGTTTGTCTATGTAGTAAATGTATGATCACTGCTTAGAATTAATCGTGAAAAAGATATGGACGTTGATTGAATCTCGCGAGCTCCTTCGCATTAAACATCTTGCAAGTTAAAACTTGTAATTATCCTCTTACTAATTCAGTCTTCTGCATTCCTACCGTCACAGCGTGGATAGAAATGATATGACTGGCTAATAACCCAAATGCCCATCCATTAAATTCTCCGTCGTTGCGAAACTAATGCTCACGCAGTGGTCTAATCATTAACCATGCGATTGGTCACGTGTAATAAAGTAATGTGGAGTAATCCGTTGTAGTAATTCTTATGTAGCCATAAATTAATAGTTAAGGTTCCAACCACCGGTAAGAAAGTCTGA
Organism: Lathyrus sativus; assembly: GCA_963859935.3. Taxonomy (NCBI): domain Eukaryota; kingdom Viridiplantae; phylum Streptophyta; class Magnoliopsida; order Fabales; family Fabaceae; genus Lathyrus; species Lathyrus sativus. The sequence continues at coordinate 60,091,627 of OZ012738.1, read as the reverse complement.
GATATTGCCAAGCTGTAAATCGTATGGCCCAAAAATAGGAAAAGATGAAAAAGGGCAGTTTCAACACAAGCTCTTTAATAACTTAATCAAATAATAGCAAGTATTTTACTCCTTCTTTATGATGAAGTTCTCGATGTGAACCAATCTCAAGCAAAACAAACTCTTTGCAACTAAAATTCGTGAATGGATGACAACTTGAGGCGAATCTCAACATAGTCAGAAGCTTGAGCTTTTAGATTTCGTGAAGATCCAAATTCATGAATTCCTTAAAAGTGTTTTCCGAACTTGGTTCACTATCTTATCCAAACTCACCATCTCAACAATAAAATTCATAAACCCTTGATAAGAAAGTCTCAAATTCTCCTCCAAAATTTAGATGATGTTTTAGCCTCATGAATAAGGAAAAGGTTCAGATAACGATGAAACTTGGTCCGTGACCCATGTCCTGAGAAAACCTTTGAAAATAATGACATAACTTGTGACGCAGCTACCCACGAAAGTCATAATAGGCCTCAAACGTTTATGCCTTGAAGTATTTGACTGTGAGGGTCTACATTTCTTATTATCGTACCTGCATCATTTGGTTAGCCATAAAAAGTAAAATAGCACAAACAAGAAAAAGAAAAGAATAAGGAGGTGGGATCTTAAGGTCAAAAATTAGGGTGTGACAAAAGGCAAGAAGGACTTCAAGAACAAGAAGGCGTATATTGCTTGGGAAGACAATAAGATAAGTTCCTCATCAAAATCAGAAAGCAATGAATGTACAAATATGGCTCTAATGGCTTCACACCACTCCGATGATGAAAAAGATGAGGTTAGTAGCAACTTTTCTGTTTATGATAATGATGCTCAAGACGCTATTGATGAATTGTTAAAAGAATGCAAAAAATCTGTATAAGACTATATCATCTCAAAAGAAACTAATTGCATCTCTAGAAGAAAAGAACATTGCATTATAAAAATATGTTGAAGATGAAAAACAAAAATTAATAAGTGAAAAACAGAATTTTGTATGTAAGAATTGTGAATCTCTTTAATTTCAAATTGTTCAACTTAAAAGGGTTATTGAAAGATATGAGAAAGGACAAATTGGTTTGGAAGAAGTCCTTAGGCATCAAAGATATTCTAATGATAAGAATGGACTAGGATATTCTAAGTTCTCTAAACCAAGTTCAAATGAAACCATCTTTGTTAGGCCTAAGACCAAATTCCTAAGGAAAAAGTAAACAATCCTAAAATTGTGCATCCACATCATAAAAAGAAATTGTTTTCTAAAAAGAAATCTTATGTTCCTAGATATAGAAGTAAATTTGAACCAACATGTTTTTATTGTGGAATTAAAGGTCACACACCTAATGCTTGTTATGTTCGTAACTTTAGTGTTCCACAAGGGCATTATGTGTGGGTCAAAAAGGGAACTAACTATCAAGGACCCAACGCAATTTGGGTACCTAACAAAACCTAATCTTGTTTTTTAGGTATGCTTGAAGATCTCCGGAAATCATTGGTATCTTTATAGTGGGTGTTCTAGGCATATGACGGGAGATATAAACAAATTTTCACAACTAACGCTTAAAGCCAAGGGTTATGTTACTTATGGTGATAATAATAAAGACAAGATTCTTGGCATAGGCACTATTGCTTCATTACCTTTTACAACAATAGAAGGTGTACTTTATGTCGAAGGACTCAAGCACAATCTTCTTAGTATTAGCTAACTTTGTGACAAAGGATTCAAAATCAAGTTCAACAAAGATGAATGCTTGATAGAAGACGAAGTCACTCATGAGGTTATGTTAAAAGGTAATAGAATCAATAATATTTTTATGTTTTCTCTTGACAATGTATCTTTGAAGGTTAAATGTCTTATGGTGAACAACAACGAGTCACGGCTATGGCATAAAAGAATCGCTCACATTCACATGGAGCACTTGAACAAATTAATTAAACATGATTTGGTTATTGGATTGCCGAAGATCAAATTCGTCAAAGATAGATTGTGTGACGCTTGTCAAAAAGGGAAACAAACTAAATCAACTTTCATATCCAAAAATGTGGTGTCCACAACAAGGCCACTACAATTGCTACATATGGATCTTTTCGGTCCATCAAGAACAAAAAGCTTCGGAGGTAATGTTTATGCTTTATTTATTGTTGATGATTTCTTTAGATATACTTGGACAATGTTTTTAGTGCAGAAAAGTGATTCTTTCAAAGCTTTCAAGAAGTATGCAAAACAAATACAAAATGAGAAGTCTCTTACAATAGCCTCCATTAGAAGCGATCACGGTGGAGAATTCCAAAATGCTTTATTCGAAGAATATTGTGAAGAACATGGAATCTCACAAAAATTCTCGGCACCAAGAACTCCTCAACAAAATGGTGTTGTAGAAAGAAAGAATAGGTCATTGATGGAACTTGCAAGGACAATGCTTAGCGACTCAAATCTTCCTAAGTATTTTTGGACGGATGCGGTAAGCACAACATGTTTTGTAAGTAACCGTGTTAATATTAGACCAATTCTTAAGAAGACCCCCTATGAACTCTTCAAAGGAAGGAAACCAAACATTGCTTTCTTTCATATCTTTGGATGCAAGTGCTTTGTCCTCAACAATGACAAAGATAATCTTGGTAAGTTCGATGAAAAATCGGATGAAGGTATATTTCTCGATTATTCCCTTGCTAGTAAAGCATTTAGAGTTTATAATAAAAGATCTTTAACTATAGAAGAATCCATGCATGTTAAATTTGATGAATATAACCCCTCAAAGGAGGATAATGTTATTTGTGATGATGATGATGATAGCATAGAAGTTCCTCAATATGATGTGGCTAAAGATGATTAAATAGAACATCTAGAAGAAACTCAGCAAGATGATAATATCCATGGTCTACCTAAAGAATGGAGAACTCATAGAGATCATCCAATTGACAAAGTTATTGGTGATATTAGTCAAGGTGTTACAACAAGACGTCGAAGTCACATTTGTGGATACGCATAACCAACTTGCTGACATATTCACCAAACCGCTTCCAAAAGAGCTGTTTTACAAAATTCGTCGGGAACTTGGAATTTTGAGCAAAACGGATCTCTAATTTTTTCATCAAATATTCATCATACATCATCATAGATAAAAGGTACACATTTTTTTACAAATTTTCAAAATCGGTAAGATGCACTTTTTATGACTTTTATATTGAAAAAGACGACTTTATCTAGTTTATGCATGCTTAAATATATTTTCAATTTCTGGTACTATGATCAAAAGTGGCATTTGTATGTGTATTAACATGTTATCATGGAAAAAATTCCAAATCTATATCATGTAAGGGTGTGCAAAGCTGTTGTTTTTCATTTTCTGCTTCCATTAATCGATTAATGGGTTCTGTTAATCGATTAACATGTCAAATTTTTGCCTGATATGTTACGTTTTAAGGGTGTTAATCGATTAACATAATACCTTAATCAATTAACACTGTGTTGAATTGTTTTTTTAAAAATTTTCAGAATTTGTTCTCTCTCTATTAATGTTTTGTTTTTTAAAAAAAACACTTTGGAACTCTCTCACTCTCATTCACTACTCTTCACCTTTCTCTCTTCCTCACTTAAGATAGTCAACATACATCCTCTCAAAATTCCTCCGCCATCAACAACCATTAATACCCACTCATTTTATCTCCTATAAAAACCCTCTACAACCACACATTTTCATTCATCTCTCACTATCTCTTAGAATTCGAAAATCCCCTTTTACCAAACCCTAACCTTCAAACCTCATCCACTTCCATGGCACCCAAAAGGAAATCAAAGGGAAAAGCTCCAATGGAAGCCTCCGGTTCTGAAGATATCAACTATGGAAATGATGGAACTCAGGGAAGTGGACAAGTTGATCACAAAGTGGAAAGCCGAAATTTTATGCCGGTAAAGTATGTTGATTTACTCACTTTTCCTAAAGCAAGTTTTAATTTTCCTGCATTGCTTAAGGTTCAGAAAATAGAAAGTTTTGTTGCTGAGATGGGCCACTTATACCCGGATTATGCTAAGTTGTTTCTAAGTCATTTAATAGTAGGATTAGATTCTAAAGATAAACATATTGTGCATGTTGTGGTAAATGGATTTGAGATTTATGAGGAAATTGCTACTTTTGGTAGACTACTGAAAATTCCAACTAAGAGTGTTTTTCTTAGGAAAGGAATTACTCATGATGAAGGTGTATGAGTTGGGTATAATAGGATGAGCTATTATTATGAGATTTGCAGGTTTTCAAGGGAAGTCGTTATAAGGGAGCAGAAAAACTCCAAGCTGTTATATGTTAAAAATCTGTCAGTTTCCGACAGAATGCTCCATTATATTATCTGTTATGTGCTTCTTCTGAAGGACTCGAATCATGCTCAAATAAATGATCTTGAAATGCAAGCTCTTTTTGCTATCAAAAGAAGATTCCAGTAAGCTGGGCTGTTACAATGATGTACCATATGCAGCAACAACTTTTGCTATCTGGTGGACTTCCTTATGGAAGACTCATTGCTAAGATCCTTGAAGCAACGGATTTGGATCTTTCTGCACAACCTCGGGTAAAAATGACTTCCAAAAGATATGAGATCAATGTTTGGACAACATTGAAAAATACTGGTATCATTATTGGCGATGACGGGATTTACAAGTACAAAGATGATGTTTCATCCTCATCGAACCCTGCTCCTACCATTTCGGCTGGCGGCATTACAAACGAATTCATTTATGAGACCATGCAACACAACCATCACCAAACCACTCAGGCCATTGAATCTCTCCGACAACTTATCCTCTCTATGCACCCATCCACCCAACCCCTTGAAGTTGAGGAAAGTGACGAAGATGAGGAAAGTAGTGAAAGTGAGAGAATGGATGTTGGTTCCGACAGTAACTAAATTTCTATGTTTTCTTGTTGTAGTTTAAATTATCTTAATATGTCGTTCTTGTTTTGTTGTTAAAATCCTATAAGATAGGCATTTTGGAACAATGTTTCTGTTGCTACTTTTTTTGACAATGATGTCATGTTCTGATTACAGTAAGTGTGTTTCTAATTGTATGACTGCTTCTGTTATGCATGTTGTTGTATTATTTGCTTTTGTGATCCCTATTCCTTTTTGCTTATGACGAAGAGGGAGAAGGATTTGTGGTTGTTTCTCTAACCCTTTTGCAGATTTCATCCCTTCTTTGATTGAGGGGGAGCACAAATTAAGGGGGAGCGTTGAATAGAGAAACTTGTGTGGAGCAAAATTTTTCAAGTACTAGTTATCATCATCAAAAAGGGGGAGATTGTGAAGTCAAGCTTCCTTCAAACATTCCTGTTTGGCTGACGAAAACAATATATGCTCAAGTATAGATGCGCAAAAAGAAATGATCACTTGTTTCAAGCTTCAAGTTTTATCCAACAATTGCTCAAGTATTGAAGTTCATCTTGGAGTAAAGCAAAGGTTGATTAAATATTGCTTAACATATTTATACAAGTGTTCTATATATTGTGTCATGATTGCATACTTGTTTAGGCATTATAAGAATACCTTGCCATAAGTTTCATACTCCAAAAATATGTTTTTAGGCAAACTATCTCAGTGTTAATCGATTAAGGCTTTTCATTAATCGATTAACAGGTTCAAATTTTAAATACTTTTTACACGTTACAGTGTGTTAATCGATTAAGGGATTATGTTAATCGATTAATACTGTTCTGATTTCCAAAAATATGCCTTTTTTCATGATATTCTTCCTTGCCTCAACATTTCTTTTCATGGCATTGTTTCATGGTATGATACCTCCATGGAAAGGTATTTTGTGCATCATATAAATAATTCTTTTTCAGATTTTGAAATCACCTCCAACATTTTTCATAATCAAAATCACTCATATTCTCATTCTTTCAAATACTTTGTCATAGTGTTCATTACAAACTTTTTGAGAGAAACTCTTTATCACTTTTCAGAAACATCATTCTAGTTTCATCTCATCTATAAGAACACTTGTATATCTATTGTGAGTGATATTTTTCAAGGAGAAGATCAATATTCATATTGATAAATATTCACATTGTTACTTATACAAATTCAGATTTACTACAACTTATTTTTAGGATTATTAAAGATAAGTGTGTAGGGTTTTCCTTGTTATCCGGATTGCGGATACAAGAAGTCCTTGTGTGAGATATTCATTCTCGGTAGGACTTTAAAATTGTGTAAATCCAAGAAGGGTGTTCTTGGTTGTTAGAGTTATCTTAGTTAGGAAATCTAACATTGATAGTAAATTCTCTTTCATGTTGAAAGGGGAGTGGAGTACTCTCGGATTGTGAGGGGAACCTCTATATATCGCTGTGTCTTTTACTTTTCGCATTTACTGCCTTTCATCACCTAGAAGCACTTAGAAAAATAAAAATCAAAGAATCATCAAAAACCGGAAAAAGTGTCTAAGAACCTAATTCCCCCCCCCCCCCCCCCCCCCTCTTAGGCATTGATATAACTCACATACTATATATTTTTCTTATATCTTTTGTAATGAATTATGATTACTCACACTGCCTGTTCGAATATCGTCTCCATGTGGGGAATGTTCAAGTGATCAAGATTAGCTCGTAGATGCGTGGAGACTTAGCTTTGGAGTCATTTTACTTTATTTCGGTTGATTATGATATGTTTTGCTCTGATATGTAACATCGTGGTCGGGAACGTTTGAGTGGAACGATATGTTCTTTATTTTTAATTAATATGAAGTTAAGAAGTTCTCTTTAATTTTTTAAGTGTTTTGAGTCATAACTTTGAATGACGGGGTATGAGGAAGTTTTCTTTGAAGAATTTTAAAGTAAAGATGTTTTGAGATTAAGATTTCCGCTGCGATTGTTGAAAATGTTCATTGTGTATATTGATGAAATAACTGTTATAAATTATTTGAAAACTATGTTATTTTATTTCAAATTAATAAATTGGAATTTTTAAGTGAATCATGTTATTTTTAATAATAATAAGTTTTTACTATCATTATAAAATATACTTATTTAATATCATTTCAATTTATTATTATTATTATTATTATTATTATCATTATTATTATTATTATTATTATTATTATGTGGCATCCAGTTCTATTATGCGGCTATACATGCTACTTGTCATGTCACAAATTGTACTATCATATCATAATTATTATTAATATGATAATTGGGGATTAGACTGATGTTTTTTTCTTAAATCGAGATTAGAAAGTTAGAAAAATTAATATATGAAATCAAAAATTTAAGTTTGGAATATGTTTAAATTTTGTTTTATTATTTTTTATATATATATACATGTAATTATGCTTAAGTGTCTCATGATTTAGTGAGCGACAAGAATTCATGTGTTCATCTCATCATTTATCATGAGTTATGTCCAGTCCCATAATTAGTTTTTGTATCAAACAATTTACAAAAATAATTGTCATGTCTAGTTTCACACACACAGAGAGAGAAAGAGAGAGAGAAAATAATTGTCATGTCTAGTTTTACACAGAGAGAGAGAGAGGCAAAATGTGCAAAGCAAATAGTTAGTATGGGATGCAAGAGGTATCAGACCAAATCACATTCACGCAAATATTAAAAGATATTCTCCTGCACAAAGGGAGGTTAGGGAGATATTTGTGGTGCATTTTTGGGTGATTTTAATTTTGTTTGTTTTGCTACTAAGTGAAATGGGGATGATGGTCATGTTCGTAATAATGGGAAACTCAATTGTCTTGGATTTACTAATCTCATTTCCCATATGGACCTCATTGACTTGCCCCTTATTAGAAATAATTTTACTTAGTTTCAATCAAATGAAGGTGCTACTAATAGGCTCTTTATTATTTTGGTCACTGAGACTTGGATTGAGAGATGGAGTTTAATATTGTCGCAGTGGGCGTTGCCTACGAAAATCTCATATCATTGTCCCATTATTATTCGCTATGATAAACAATTACGGCGCCCTATACATTTCTGGTTCAATAATCATCACTACAATAAATAACGCTTTATATGACTAAACTTTCACCTCGAACAATAGAAAACTGAGGTATAAAGCTAAGGCGCATTATTTTTTATCATTTCAAAAAAAAAAGTAAAAAACATATATTCCCTCGGTTTTTCATAACACCGAAGTGAAAAAATAATTCAGTACAATCTTTGATTCCTAACTATCGGAGTTTATGATTTTATTTTTTGATAATTTTAAACAAAATGTTATTGGGAAACAAATTTCTAGCATCTTGCATGCGACCTGGACATGAAAAATAAAAATTCTCATTAGGAAACAAATTTTACAATGTATTTTTCATAATATTGGTAAAAAATGTAATTAAAAAAAGCTTATTTCCCTCCTTTTTCTTCGAGACCGAGGGAATACTTGTAATGCTTTGTTTTATTTTAATTATTTTTCATAATTAAAATTATATGATGTTGAGGTATGTATGCGGTTATGTATGTTTTATTATGTAAGGGTACCTTGTACTGTAAGGTAGAAGCTTTAAAGTGACCATATTCAAAGTTATGGGGCAACAAGCACAAGAGATTTTTTGTGATCATTCTTTTTTCATTGTGTAGTCTTCATGGCCGAATTTACAATGTGCCAAGAAAGTATTCATTTGGACATCTGAGGAGAAATTTATTAGGTGTTGAAGTTGGCAAAAATAACTAGTCATCATTCCTAGAAAAATTATATGTCTTTTAAGCTGAAAATGACCTATAATGTTCCAATACTTTCCAAGACCTTCCAAGCATAATTTGATCTTGATCCTTGAAGCAAACTTGTATAGGGCATAACAAAGAGTATTTTGAAAAAATGAATGATCCTCAAATGATAAAAAATGATGAAGTTATGATTCTTGAAAGTTGAAGAAAATTCACTTGAAAATAGGTCAAAATTTCACTATGTCTCAAAATGACCTATAATGTATCCAAACTTTTGATGATCTTCCACACATAATTAACTCTTGACTTATAAAGAGAAGTTGTTGAGGATGTCAAGGAGAGTCATATTACCAAAGGATCACTCAAAAATATTGAATAATAGAGGCGTTATGCTCTTTTGAACTTAAACTTGAAACGTTGACTTTTTGGTCAAACCATGTTTGAATCAACTCGCATACTTGATCTTTTCTTGCATTCTAAGTCATGATGAAACACATATGAACTTAGCATGATGATATATATTTTTAAATTTGATTGATCATAGCCAAACTTGAGATTACTTGTTGAGGAAGGCATAGAAATAAACACATGAACCTTGAAGCTTCTTGAACAATAAGTGACCAATTATTTGGGAAACTTTTGATCAATTGAGATTGAGTGACACTTGGGGATGGTATGACTTAAAATAATAGGTCAATCCCTAATACATAAGCTTTGAGAATCAATGTTGACCACTTATTGACTTCGAGGGAGCAAAACCCTAGTTGATGAATCATGTTTGATGCTTTTGATATAGTACCCTGTATTGCAAACAAAACAAAAAAGATACAAGACATTTTTTTTATCAGTTTGATTAGTAGTTAGTGAAACATAAAACACATAAACACAAAGGAACAAAATACACAAAGAGGTACTTAGTGATCTCTGCAAAGACAAGCCCAAGGATGAGAGGGTAAGAAAGCAACCAGACTTGTGATATTGTTTGTGTGCAAAGATGCAAATGATAAGTGGGATCTTAGGGGTCAAACTTAGGGTATTATAGAGACTTAGAAGGATGTGAAGGAGGTAGTCTTTTCTACAATCTTAATGCCTACCAAGACCAGAAGTAGAGCCACTGGAAAGACTCATTATAAGACAACTTATTCTTTTGCCAGACCTGGACCTGCTAAAAAAATGAGGAAGATGATTCTTCCTGTTGAAGAAGAAGAATAAAAAGAAGAATAAGAAGAGGAAGAGGATGACAATCAACCTTTTGTCAGAAAGTGAAGAAGTTAACTCAAAAGCTGATGAAGGAATCTGTTGAAGAAGGAGCAAAACTGATAGCATATTCCTTGAGGGATAAAACTCTAGAAGATTATTCTAAGGTTGAGGTTATGAAGGAAAAATATCATCAAGTAGAGGCTAGTGTAGAATCCATTCTAAAGAATATGGATGAAAATACTCCAGAGACTCTTGCCCTAGAAGTTGTTGTTGAAATGGAGATAGTTGCAGAACAAAGGTATGATTTTGGAACCTATCTCAGTTTTATTTTTAAATTCTTCCATGGCCAAAACACCACCCCGTATCATTCACCCACATTGTTATCCATGATAGGGTACATGATATAATTGATGAGAGAGTCACAACACCTGACCAAGTTGTATGTGTTTCTAAGTTGGATACTATTAGAACCTCTATAGATACAATTTCGTAGAATATGAAGAATTTTTTTTATGAGTCTGTAGCTTCTTCCTATCACAGGAAAGAACAATTAAAGCTTAAATTGGCTTCTATTGCCGTCAATCAAAACGTGATAGGAGCTCAACTTCAGTCAGTTGTTGCTAATCAAGAAGACATGGAATCTCAGTTGAAGACATTGGTTTCTAGACAGAATGATATGGGTTTAGACATCAAGGCCATCTTGTGGATTCTATAGAAACAGTAGGATTTAGGACTTAGAACCCTTCTTTTGTTCTGTTAGTTTTTACTCTTTACAAATTTTTTGGCAATTTGACTATTATCTTCTTAATTTTATAATATTTTTATTCATTATCTTTTCTTATTTCCATTATTCTTTTTTATTTTTGTTGATGGTAAAAGGGGGCATAAGATACATAAGTATTTAGGCATTTGAATATGATAGTTAAGAACCTTTTACTTGCTAAAAATCTGAAGATTTATTTGTTGGGCTTTAAAGATATAATTTTATTAACCTAGATAGAACTTAAGGAAAGCTTACAAACCATCTCTTTTGGCCTATTAGACTTAGGGGGAGTTTACAAACCTTAGACCCTGAAGTCAACTTGTAAATTAAATTAACAACCACTGTTCTTAAATACTTGTGTTTGTCATCATCAAAAAAGGGGAGAATGTTGGAACAAAATTATTTTGTACCGTATCCGTAAGGTTTTGATAATAACAAAGTATTTAAAGAACAATGGGTGTAACAAAATATGTTCAAGTGTTTAGGACCAAAGACTAAAAATTATGATATAAAGTCAGTTCTGATACTAAAGATGAACAATTAATAAAAAACTAAAAAGATCCAGAATCTGAAGGATTAGAACCAGACTCTGAAGACTCAGAATCTGAAGGAGGTAAACTTCTGAAGACCGGACTCTATAGAAAGTCAACTTCTGAAGAATCAGACTCTGAAGGATCAGAACCTGAGACTCTGAAGACTCGGAATCTGAAGTCAAATGACACAAGGATCAAGAAGATTTTGATAGGTCATTATCAGAACCTTAGGTCAGCCAACACAAGGATCGAGGAGACTATGATTGCTCACTTTCAAACTCATAGGGAAATTTGTCTTCTTCTGATCACGTGAAAGTTTAAACAAAAATCTTCACAGATAATTGGAATGCAACTAATTCCTTTTGAATCAAAAAGATTTGAAATATCTTTTCAAAGGGATTAACCATATCAAGAAACATTTCAACGTCTCTGAACAAGATTCTCCAAGACTCACTTATGCTCTTCAATGACTCTTTTCTATCTCTCTATATATAAGGTGTTGAATAATTGAAGAAATTGTAATGAACCATTGTCAATAAAAGAGTTGCTACTCTGTCAAAAAAAATCACAATTTTAACTTAGAATTTTTTAAAACTTGTATATTTTAGAAATTCAAGTCTTAAATAGTCTTATTGTGTTGTATTTTGTTTACACCTCAGATTGTATATCAAGTGTAACAAACAAACCGTCTTTTATTTGTAAGTTAGATTGTAAGAAGTCTCTTACTTGTATGCTTGAGCATTTGAACTCTATTGCAAAGTGCTTGAGCATCTAAAGTCTCTTAATTGTGTATTTGAGCATTATATGTCTCTTGCTTGTGTGCTTGAATATTTTAAATCAATTGTCGTTATAGTGAAATCGCTTGGAAGTGCAAGACATTGGACTACTCTCGATTTGTGGGAGGAACAAGCATAAATTTGCTTGTGTCTTGCTTTATCTCTCTCTCTCTCTCTCTAACTCTAAACTTGTTTTATCTGCTGCAAACTCTTAAATTGTTATCAAATTCTAGACTTTGAGTTTAGAATCTGATAAGATACTTAGAGAAAAGAAAGAAAAAACTAACACAATTCAACCCTCATTCTTGTGTTTTTCTCACCTTCACTTCTTTTTACCGATAAGTACTTTAATTTCATGTGTTTAGCAACTTTAGAAAAATTATCATTCTTAGAGAAGAAGACATCTATAAAATTATCATTATAAATCCTTAGCAGACTATATATGCTATCAATAATACGAAGCCCTAAGATGAAGTTCCGTAACCACAAGTTTTTAATTGCACCCTTAAAGCATGCCACAATTTCTTCCTCCATATTTGAGGCGGAAATAATAGATTGCTTTCCACTCTTCCATGATATTTCTCCTACGGCCAAAATAAAACGATACCTAAATGTCGATTTTCTTGAGTCTACACATCCCGTAAAGTCTAAATATGAGAAGCCAACCACTTAAACGTGATTTAATCACTTATATGTAAGCATATAATCTTTGGTTCCCCCTATGTACTGAAGAACCTTCTTTACAGCTTTCCAGTGATCCATTCCCAGATTACTTTGATATCGACCCAACATACCAACGACAAAACTAATATCCTTTGAAACAAGTAAAATATCATCAACATATAAGATCAAAATTATGAATTTTTTATCCCACTGACCTTCATATGGATACACAAATCTATGATGTTTTCTACTAAACCATATGAAAAAGTGTTAAATATAAGATTCCATTGCCTGGAAGCTTGTTTTAGTCCACATATTGATTTCTTTGATTTACTTACAAAATTGCCTTTCCCAACAAACCCTTATGGTTAAGCCATATACAGTTCTTCCTCTAAGTCATCATTTAGAAAATAACTTATCACTTCCATTTGGTGAAGCTTTAAGTCATAACGAGTCACCACATCAAAAACAATTCTCAAAGAGTCCTTATTTGAAATAGAGGAAAGAGATCCTTTGAAGTCAACACCATCCTTTTGAGTGGAAACTTTGGCAACAAGTCTAGCTTTACATATTTCAATATTCCATTTGAGTCTCCTTTGGTCTTAAAGACCCATTTACAACCAACTTGTTTTGAACCTTTAGAAAAACCAACTAGATCCCATACATTATTGTCATCCATTGATTTTAACAATTCTTTCATGACATTGATCCAATTTTCAGAATTGGTACTTTCCATCAATTATGAGAACACGTTTGGATTCAAATCATTGCTCAATTCACGTTCATGTTCAAGTGAATAAATAACATAATTTTTTGAAATAGCTGACCTTCTTTGCCTTTCATACCTTCTTACTGTTATTTCTTGTGTTTATTCTATCACTTGTTCTTACTCATTTATGAGATGCACATTGTCAACTGGTTCATCAACTATTTGTTCATTTTTTGGGTTTTGAATAATGGTTTGTTGTCTATGTGAGTTGCATGATGGTAATACATCCAAAGGGAAAACAACTTGAAAAGATTATTGAGGTGAAGAAGATTTTCAACGAGTATCCATAATATCAACTTTATGTGATTTCTCACTCCCATTGAACTGACCATTTTCAATAAACTGAGTATTACCAGGCTTAGTTATTCTTGTACTATGTATAGGACAATAAAACTTATGCTCTTTTAATTTTTCATGATACCCAATAAAAAACCCACTAATAGTTCTTGCATCAAGCTTCTTTTCATGTGGATTATACACTCTTACTTTTGCTTGGCATCCCCAAATATGAAACACCTTAAACTAGGTTTCCTTACTGTCCATAGTTCATAAGGAGTCTTAGGGACTACATTACTAGGAATTCTATTAAGCAAATACGTAGCGGTCCTTAATGCGTATGTCCATAACGATAATTTCATATTACTATTATTTAAAATTGACGTAACCATATCCATGAGAGTATGATTCTACTTCTCAGCTACATCACTTTGTTGTAGTGTGTCAAGCATAATATAGTGTGCACATATGCCACGACTTTTGAGAAATTTTACAAATGAACTTGAACATTTTCCTTTTCCATTATATTTTTTGTAATATCAACACCCTCTATTTGACCTCACTATTTTTACATTTCTATCTAACTTCCTTTCTACCTCACAAATGAATATCTTTGGAATGTCCACGTATTGAGACTTTTCATGCACTAAATACAAGTAACAATAACATGAGAATTCATCAATGAAGGTGATAAACTATTTTTCTCCTCCCCAAAAAGGGACATTGAAGAGACCATAAGTATCAATTTTTATTAATTCAAGGAGTTCATTGTTTATTGTAAACAAATTCTTTCTTATTGGGTTGGTGGGTTTTCCTTTAATGCAATCCAAACATATATTCCAATCATCAAAATTTAATTGAGGTAATATTTCACCTTTCATTAACCTCATTATTCTTTCTTTGGATATGTGATCTAACCTTTGATACCACAAATAAGCAGAACTCTCATTATGTGTTCGTTTACTATTAACAATATGTTAATATTAAACTGAGATTCTTTAAATGTAACATCATGATTAAATTGGTATAAACCATCAACTAAAGTACCACAATAATAATAGTGCAAATATTTAATAAAAGAAAATACATCATTTTCAATCCTAAAATTAAAATTCAATTCATCCAATTTATCAACATTAACTAAATTCCTAGCACATCTAGGTACATACGTGTAATTTTCCAGATCTATGTGATACCCAATTTCCAAGATCGATCTATATGTCTTAATAATTACATATATACATGCCTTCATTATGGTTCCCATATATAGAAATCTTTCACTTCCTTTTTATAGTTTGAATCTAAAGGAAACATTGTATAATATGTGATGCATGAGTAATCTCACTCGAGTCAAGTCTTCAAGTATTGTTTGATACTTAAATATGATTTGATTAGAAATTTATGAAAATATAAACATACCTTTCTTTTCGAAACACGTCTTCCTTTTAGGACAATCCTTTTTGAAGTGTATGTTCTCTTTGTAGAAATAAAACTTATTTTATGAGGGAAATTCTCATAGGTAGCTATACTTTGGACGGTATCATCGTGTCACATATGCATGTTTTATCCCTTGTGAGTCAAACATTCGTCAAAAACATTATTGATACATATAGAAATAGCTAAATATATGCTTCATGTAGGGTTCGTCAAGCTCGTCAAGCTCACTATGTAATAGAGTTCCTCAAAAATGACTTGATACATGAAAATAGGAATTTTGGCATATTTCAGGGCTTTGAGTCGACTCAAAGCTAGCTCCGGTCGACTCATACATATAGTTTTTTTAATGGTCCACTCTCAGGAGGGCTCGCATCGACCCTCCTATCGACTCATAATGTGTCCATTTCTATTTGCCTAAATCTGCATGCTTTGCGTCGACGCATGACCTGCTCCAGTCGATGCAAGGTTCTGTTTTTTGCACAATCAGAAATTTGGGTAAGCTCAGGTCGACCCTCCTTTCTGCATAGGTCAATCGCTCGCTTATGTTTAGTTAAAAATCTGTTATGTGAAATGGTCTTGGTGTTTGTTATGTTTGTTAATCAGTTATGTCTTGTATATAAAGTGAGTTTTGCTCTTCCTTTCAACACACATAGAAAGACAAGAAAAGTGAAAATAACATACTGATTTGTTCTCATCATCTTCATCCTCTTCCTTTCATTTTCTCAACAACTACACATAACCATTTTTGTTGTGCATTCTGCTTGTTAGAGATGATAACGTCCAAACTTAGGATTGGTAGAATCTGGTTTGGGTTGAGTAGTCAATAGGTTTTTCTTGAATAAAACCGTTAGAGTTTTGTCCTCCAAGAAACTTAGGATTCGTGGGTGACTGAAATCAGTCGGGAAAGATTTAAAGACCGTGGGGTTGTTCAAAGGGCGTGTCATAGCCGGAGGTTTATTCACCGTGTTCGAAGGACTTGATTCAACTTGAATCAAGTGACGAGAAGAAATAGGCTCTACATCAACAAATTCTGTTTGATCGTTTGATCTCTATTTGCTTCTTTTGTAAACATTGACCAAAAGGTTATATCTATATATATACAGGTCTCAATTCTATTGTTAGAATTCAGGGCAAACGTACCCCGAGCGAGGACGACGTGAGAACTGCCTCAACAAATCAATGTTTCTCTCTTTACTTTTATATTGCTTAAATTCTGAGTTTTGAGTGCAAACAATTGTGTTAATCAAATTCTGATGTGAGTAGTGCTCAACCATTTTTAAGCTTTTTACAATCCTTGATTGTAATAGAACACTTGAGCACTTTATATTTTTAAAGCATTGGAAATAGTCACACCTTATAGTGAACAAAATCTAATTGAAGTGTGATCAAATTAGTGATTCGTAAATCTCATTTTTATCGAATTCCATAGGCTTTACACATATCCAGTTTTTTCGATAAAGGTTCATTTTAGACGAATATAGTTCCTCGGCCGCTTCCGCATAAAACATTTTTAAAAACCAATAATTGGTAGTGCATACTCTATTTTAAACAAGTGATCTATTCAACCCCATTTCTAGATTTGCGCCATCGTCTAAATAGTGGTACTAAGAGCACCGGTTAATTACGTGTTTCACGTATAACTTCTTAGAAAATGGCTAATGAACCAAAAGGGGCTTATAACAGAGCACCCGTTTTCAATAGAGAAAACTATAGTTATTGGAAAGGCTGTATGCGTGTGCATATAAATACCATTGACTGGAAGGTATGGAATGTTATTTTGAATGGTCCTATGGAGATAACCATGACCGATGAAAATAACATGATTGTGCCTTAGCCTGAAGCACAATGGAATGATGTAGACGAGAAAAAGTACAATTACGATTGGAAAGCTAAAAATATTTTGATCTCCTTCTTGGAAGTTGATGAATACTATAGAGTTTCCCATTGTTTGACTGCTAAGGCTATGTGGGACTCATTACAAGTTGCCAGTGAGGGAACAAATGATGTCAAACTAGCTTGAGTCAATACTTTGACACAAGAGTTTGATCTCTTTCATATGGAGCAAGGGAAAACCATTGTTGACATGCAAAAGAGATTTTCTCACCTTATCAATAGACTAAATTCACTTGGAAGACCAATTTCCAATGATGTTACTACTTACAAAGTCTTAAGATGTCTTACCAGGGAATGGTAACCAAAACTCACCACCATAAAGGAAGAAAATGATCTTATGACCTTGCACCTTACAACACTCTTTGGAAAGTTTTAAGAACACAATCAAGTGCTTCTTAGTCTCGAGCAATTTGAGAAAAGGGAAAAGAAGGAGAAGACCAAAAATGCGGGAAAGAAGTCCATAGTTCTAAAGGCTTCTTATTCAAAGTCCTATACAAAGGAGCTGAGTGATTGCGATTCGAGTGATGACGAAAAGAATGAGGATATGGGGTTGTTTGTGAAGCGATATAATCGCTATGCAAGGAAAAATGGTATTTAACATTCTGAAAATAATCTATTCAATTTCAGAAAACAATCAAGATCTTCTAAGAATGAGGACAACAAAGGAAGTAGAGTTAGAAGGTCGTGCTTCAATTGCGGAAAAGCCAGACATTACAAGCCGGATTGTCCTTTGATGAAAAAGGACGAAGGAAAGGATAGTAATTGGTCACACAAGAAGCAAGTTAAGCCTATAAGAGCTTACATCGCATGGAAAAGCAATAATGAGTCATCCGAGGATGATAGTTCTAGTAACGAAGAAGAATCCGTCAACCTTTGTCTCTCCGCTCATCAAAAGAAGAAAAGCAAAAAGGTACGACACGCAAAATACGAAAACTCTACTAGATTGTCTCACTCTAAATTATAAACTGCCTTTGATACCTTAGACCATGAAGCCAAGGAAGCCTTTAAATGGCTGGCCTCAAACAAACAAATCTTTGCTCACTTAGAGCAAAAGATTCTCGATTCTTAAAGGAAATTAGAGGCTCCAAAGGCTTCCATAGGGGAAGGAACAAAGGTGGATTGTGAGGAAGTAAGAAAAAAGAGTAGTTAACTTCGGGTGTGATACTTGTTACATTTGGCAAAATGAGGTTATAAATCTCAAGGCCAAACTTAATAAGGCTCTAGAATCCAAAATCACGTTCGCTATTGATAGAGCATATTTGAGAAAAAGTATGGTTAATCCCTATAAAAAATATACATATGTGGTCAAAAATCAAGATAGAAAAAGTGATACAAGAGTTAACTTTACTTGCTTGTATTGTTGCAAGAAAGGTCACACCATTTCAAAATGTCACTTTAGGAGAATTTTGGTTCCTAAAGGGGTTTATCAATGGTTGCCTAAATGCAACCAAGACTTCACTCACAACCAAGGACCCAATAAAAAATTGGGTACCTATTTTTATTAATTGTATTCATAGGTACAAAGTCTTGAGACTACCGAGAGAAGATGGGTTCTCGACAGTGGATACTCAAGACATATGACAAGGGTGTATCTTCTGAAAACATACTCAAGGGTGCTGAGACAGGAATTGATCAACCTGACCCACTCAAAGTTGAGGAGGAAAAAGATCACCACCATGAGGGGATTGAGGAAGTTCACCCGTCGAACAACGATGATCTCCCTCCAGCATGGAAGTCTTCCAAAGACCATCCCATCGACAATATTCTCAGTGATATCTCAATGGGAGTGACAACTCGACCAAAGCTAAGTAATTTATGTTATCATTTCGCTTTCGTTTCTCAAGTAGAACCTAAAAACCCAAAAGAGGCATTACTCGATAAACATTGGTTCCTATCAATGCAAGAGGAACTCAATCAGTTTAAACGAAATAAGGTTTGAGACCTTGTCCCTCCCCCGCGAGATCATCGAGTAATTGGCACCCGATGGGTGTTTAGAAATAAACTGGATAAAAACAGAGTAATAACTCGAAATAAGGCATGTTTGGTCGCGAAGGGGTATAACCAAGAGGAAGGAATCAACTATGAGGAAACTTATGCGTCGGTTGCCTGACTCGAGGCTATACGCCTTCTACTTTCCTTCACTTGTGTGAAAGATTTTAAACTATTTCAAATGGATGTAAAAAGTGAGTTCCTTAATGGTTATATAAATGAGGAGGTTTTTGTTGCCCAACCTTTGGGATTTGAATCCCATGAGTATCCTGATCATGTATACAAATTAAAACGTGCTTTGTATGGACTCAAGCAAGCCCCTAGGGCTTGGTATGGCCATCTAAGTAAGTTTCTCCTTAATCAAGGGTACTCAAAAGGAAAGGTTGACACAACTCTTTTCATTAAACGTCAAGAAAAACACCTAATTTGGTACAAATATATGTTGATGATATCATTTTTGGATCAACTAACATGAATTTGGTAAGGGAGTTTTCCACATTAATGTAGGGAGAATTCCAAATGAGCATGATGGGGGAGCTCACCTATTTCCTCGGATTGCAAATCAAGAAACTGCAGAAGGGTACCTTTATGAGCCAGACAAAATATTGCCTTGAGCTTCTCAAGCAGTTTGACATGGCAAACTCCAAGGCTATCGACACTCTAATGCCTACATGTGCGAATCTTAGTGTTGCACCCTAAAATTTGCTCAACCTAATTCACTTGGTTTATGTTTCAATATCATTAGCATTTGCATATAGAGTCATGTACATAGCCTAATCATCTGCATAGCATAGCATAACAAGTCATCCAACTAGGGACCAAGCATTATTCTCATCTCTGTGGGCCTATCAAGAGGTTATTATTCAAATTCCATCTTATTCAAGTCATCAGAAAGAATTGGAAAGCTGAGAGGTCAGTGGATTTAGCAGTGAATCTATCTCCTAGCTGAGGGTATCTGAGGATCATCAAAGAAGTTGTGAGCTGTGAATTGAGCATGGAGAGTATATGGACATCATGAGAGACTTAGAAATTCATTTGGAGAAGGAGACAAGTCATTGGTATGATCACAAGAGTTGCAGTTGAAGACAGTCAACTAGGGTTTCATCTGGGTCAACCCTGAGTCAACTCTAGGTCAATTGATTGATTGAAAGGCATTGAGGTCTATTGGAGAGATGTGGGGTTCATCATTTGACATGTATAGAAGGATATGGTGATGTGCTAAGAAGAAATCAAGAGAAATCAAGGAGAAGAGGAGTTTCTAAATTAGGGTTTCTGTGTAAAATCCCTTAATTTAGGTCACATTTCCAAGCAAGATAAGTCAAAATGAAAGCTTCAAATGGATCCTTGGTCAACATGAAACTTGTATAGGATCTCAACACCTTTAATTTGAGTGGTGGAAGGCATCAAGGAGATTTATAGAACTCAAGTTATGATCCTTGCAAGTTACAGGTCATCTGAGGTATCTGAAATTTTGTCTGTGAAAGTTACTTGTCTTCCAAGCAATTTCTACCCCTCAAGGATATTTCAAATGAATTCCTGGTCAACATAAGAGTTGTTCCTCATTGTCTTAGCTTTCTATAATGGTATGGTATGCCTTCATATGATTTGTGGAACTCTACTTATGGTCTTGGAAAGCAAAGCGTATTTTGGTCATCTGAGAATTACAGGTCATTTCAAGCCTATGCCCAAAACTCATACAAGGAAGCTTCAAATGGAAAACTTCACAACATAAAACTTGCTAAAAATGACATTTTGAGTCTATAAAAGTGACCATGAAAGATTGGAAAGGCTCATAGCTCAAGGTTTCAAAATTGGTGAATTTAATGAATAAAAAATGACCTAAATTTGAGATTTTTCATAATTTGGCCAAATGGGATGAAATTATAGGTCATTTTGATTGGAAAAAATGTTCTAAGAACATTGGAAAAAGTAGAATTTTGAGTTTGGTTCAAGAATTGAAAGATATGCATGGTTACTTACAAAAGAAGTTACATAATCCAAATCCAAGGGAAAGTGTGCATGGGAAGTTTCTCCAAGCTTCTAGGGCTTTCTATTATCATCTATATATTGAATTGAAGAGCTTCATGCCATGGTTGGTGAATCACTTTGTTCAAAACACAAGTTATACACAATTCTTCCATTTTTGCAAAAGCATCTCAAACTCTCCCAAATCTCTATCAATTTCAATTTTTCTTGATTTGATCATCATCAACATCTTCCATAGATCACATTCACATCAGAATTTGGTAGAATTGGAGAAGAACTCGTGCTAACCAATTCCATCATCCAAGGAGCAAGAAAATTGGAATTGCAAGATTCAAGAGGCTTGGAAAAGATTCATTGCATACAGAACTCAGAATCAAGTTCACTGATCAATTTCCACTCATTGCAAGCATGAGATCAAGAGAATTCCATACCTGTTTTCATCATCATACCAGGTTGGTATCTCCATTCGAATTGATTGAATTAGTTAGTATGTTAGAGAATTCTAGGGTTAGAACGGTTAAGATAGGTTAGATGATGGATTGTGCAAAGTTTGGAGAAGTTTCATGAAGGTTGATCATGGTGCACCAAATCTGTTTGGATTGATAACTCATAGGTTATGGCAAGATAATCATAGATGAATAGCTCAGGTTGATTAGCATAAGATGTAGATTAGTCTAGGGTAAAAATTGGCAAGAATTGGAAGATTTGATCACAGGTGAAAATGGTGGAGTCAGCGTGTTCAACCTATCGGGTTTGTTTCTTGAGTGAGTTTTAGAAGAAAATAATGGCATGGCTATGTAGAGGGAAGAGAATGGAGTGCTTTTGGTTTTTGTATCGTGTAATTTCATGGAAGGTCAAGGGAGAACGAAGGACTGGAAAATTCGTGCATGGAGGTAGAATTTCAGAAACCCTAGAAGTTATTTGGGGACGATGATGGACAACCGTTGGATCATGAAATTGACCTTGACTCTGAGACCAATCGTGTGGCTGTGGTTTAAAGTTCAAAACAGAGGGAGATTCAAAAGCCTCAACACACCGTTTCATTAATAATTCTGAATGGGCTTCGTATCCCCTTGCTAATGACACCCCCCAATTGCCAGGCCCAATGTGTTTTTAACTGAAAAGCTTGCTATTTGCACCGTTTAACGTTTTTTTTCTTTTTTTCATTTTTTCTGAG
Organism: Lathyrus sativus; assembly: GCA_963859935.3. Lineage (NCBI taxonomy): Eukaryota > Viridiplantae > Streptophyta > Magnoliopsida > Fabales > Fabaceae > Lathyrus > Lathyrus sativus. Next base: position 60,069,490 of record OZ012738.1, on the reverse strand, counting down.
TATGCATTGGGCCCAGACGCGCCTGCTATGGGCGCCCCCCAGTCTGGGCCCATCTCTTATTTTAACTGAGTTTATATACTTTCTGCACCCCATTTCAATTAATTCCATTTTATTTTTCTTAATTCATTTTAATTCTTTGAAAATTCATAAAAATTGGAAAATGCATGATTTTAATTGGTTCTTTTTGCATATTGTCCATAATTTTGTTAAGAAAATTATCATTCAAAAAAATTCTAACTTCATTTTATTTTCATATTTTTAGTATATTTTTCTTTTAAATAGGATTAAATAGTGTTTAGTTTGATGCATGAATTTGGTGATTTTAGTTTGATTAAATGTTTTTACATTTTTGATTCATTCTTTTTAGGTTGATTAGTATAGAATGTTAGCTTGTATATAAAATTTAATTCATATTTTTAGAATTTAATCTTAGGTGATTTGTTTAGGTGTGAATAACATGATCAAAACTAGGGTTTAGGAGATAACATAGGAGAATTAAATCATTTCCCTTAGGAGTTGTAGATTGAATCTTTGGGGTATGGGACTATAGGGATTATGGGTAGTTAATAGATCCCTTAGAAATTATTAGGATTCCCCTACTGCTATTAGTATACTGTCTATATTTGATTGGCTGTGTGGTGTGCCCTCTCTAGGGTTATTTCATTTGTCTGTATGGGGTATTGGGTTTGCCTGGGGATTGGGATAGCTGAAGACTTGTGATGATGAAGCCATTGGAGATCAAAGGAATGAAGATCAACTTCCAGAGTTGATGAAGAGCACCTGTTGCTGGCAGCTGTTGAGGAGTATAGGCTTTAGGAGCTAGGCAGAGCTCTAGAATAGAAAGCTTGTTTCACAAACATGGAAGGCCTTGTCTGCCTCCATTCTTTCTCTATGATTCAAAGTCTCTTTCAAATATCCACCTCCTTCCTTTGGAAGGATCAGTGAATGTATTTGAAAGATAGAACTTTTGAGAGAAAATTATCTGTATAATGTTAACAGTTAATGAGCCACCCTTGGTAGGCAGTTTACTGTTTAACATTCATTCCATCTTGTTGACTGATATTCCTCTTGGAGATTGAGACTTGAAGAAAAGCCATTTAAAGATTGAAGATAGAGACCTTGCTTGAAGGCTTGAAGATGAAGACTGATGCTTGCTTGAAGCTTGTAGATGGTTGAAGATGACTTGAAGACAGCTGTTGATGAAGACTGCTTTTGCTGTTTATTTCAGCTGTATAATTTTTGATGTATTGTTTGAATTTCCCTGAATGTATTGTGTGCCATTTAACCTGTTGGGTTGAAAGTGAATCATGTTCACTTTTGCCTATTGTTTTCTAGGTTCGAGGTTGAGTGGGACTCCCTTGCCTCGCTTGTATTGTTGCATCCATGCATTTTATTGCTTTATCATATGCTATTGTTTCTGTTTCCGTCTATTCCCTTAGGATCTCTGTTTCTCTCTGTGCAAGAGAGGAGCATGATAGACACTAGGTCTTAACTCATGCATGATAACATTAGGTTAGTTTGATTCCCTTTTCAACCGTAGGTTAGAGTTCTGTCTCTTCTTTCTCAAAACAAACAGAAAAACACAATAAGATTTCAAACACAATAAAAGACACTTCTTCCGTAAAAGAAGGTGAACTCATCAAGACGTCATTTTTGTCCGCTTGGACTGCTAATCAGAAAACCCTTTTTCAGAAGGAATAAAAACAATCAAAACCGGCTTGTGTCGTACGTGGCCCGAACTACGTTTGCTCTGATCTTTCATGTCGTATGAAAGTACGTAGGCATAGGATGCGATATCCTAGCGAGCAATCTTCCCCTCCTTTCCCGTAGGTAGGCGAACTACGTTGACTCTGATTTCTCGTTCCAGACGGGAATACGTAGGCATAAAGTGCGATACTTTGCCGAGTCATTTTCTTTTCTTTTAACCCCTGACCTGTAGAGTAGATAGAATAACAATCCATACCCGAAAATAAGCGTGGATCCCGTCGAGTACGATGGACGTGGGGGGTGCTAATACCTTCCCCTTGCGTAACCGACTCCCGAATCCAGATTTTGGTTGCGATGACCATACCTTTTCCCGTCTTTGCGGTAGGTTTACTCTGAGCGTTTCCTTTCCCTCCGTTGGGATAAATAACGTACGGTGGCGACTCTTCTGTTCAGCTGGCGCCGATTTTCGCAGTAGTGACAGCTGGCGACTCTGCTGGGGATCCAACGTCCCCTGGCTGCTAAGAACTGCGATAGTCCTTATGCATTTGGGATCCAACGTCCCTTTAAGAGAGTCAATCCTAGCGCTTGTTTTCTCGTCGAGGATTTTGTATGGATTTATATTTCTGACCTTTATTTTCAGCATTATATACATTGTTATTATTGCTATATTGGGTTGTGACGGGTGATTCTATGATTGAGAGATAAGCCGGACCTGGGCTTGAGTGCACCTAGAATTAGAGTAGAAAGTAGTGGGCGCGTGCCGGCTTTGCTTGCATTAGTGTCTCATGAAATCTACACTCGGACGAGGTTCTTCTGGTTGGCTTCTTTTTCTACCCTTTGGGTCGAAGGGGTTGTTGGTCAGCTGAATTGTCGACTCCGGGAACCGATCATTTGGAAGTTGGCTAAGTGAGGCCTCTTCAGGATTTGATGATGCCACTCCTTCTGGGAATCGTATCATCAACCCTGAAAGTCTGTGACGCCGACGACCGCATAGGATGCCATACCTTTGTCAGTTACTAGGACATCCACATGTGAGAGGGTTTGGGGTTATGCAGGTAACTAGACCTTCAGATACCGGTTATTTCTTGATCAAAGATCCTGGATATTTATGGAGAGTTATGAGGTCAGTCAGAGACTAGTTGGAGAGTTCTGAGGTCTGTCAGAGACCAGTTGGAGAGTTCTGAGGTCTGTCAGAGACCAGTTGGAGAGTTCTGAGGTCTGTCAGAGACCAGTCAGAGTTATGTTATGAGGGTCTATCAGAGACCAGTGTTGGAGCTTTGTTTTGGGTCTATCAGAGACCAGTATGGGAGCTTTGTTCTGGGTCTGTCAGAGACCAGGGTTTTAGAACTTCTGGAGGGTCTATCTGAGACTTGTTGATATGGTTCAGGCTTCTCAGCTATGGCATTTGGTCCCTGTTGCATGTTACTTGCATTGCATTGTTTGCATACCCATTATCATTGCATCCCATTAACGTGTGTCTGTGCTGCAGGTGCATTTGCATATCCCCCGGTTCTAGTGCCCAGACTTCTGAGTATTGATTATGGCTGGATTGAGGAAGACAATTGCGTATAAGCTACCTACGCCTGATATTACTCCTTTGCTTGGTCTGATGTCTCTTGCTGATGAGGAGGTTAGGAGAAGTTTCAGAATGAGTCATGGAAGATTGCTGAGATTAGTCTGCAAGCCCACTGCTGATGAGATGAATGGGCTGTACACCTTGATGCAGTTCTATGACCCCGCATTGAGATGTTTCACGTTCGCTGACTTTATTTTGGGGCCTACCATTGAGGAGTATGTGGAGTTTACTGAGCTTCCAGTGCAGAACAAGGTTCCCTTTATTCATTCAGCTGCTGAGCCCAAGTTGGAGGACTTAGCTAAGGCCTTGCACATGAACGCTGCTGAACTGTTAGTGACTTCTTGGCTTGGGGTTCCAGGTTTTTCCCTTGATTTTCTGGTTGGCAAGGCTCAAGAGTATGCCAAGAACGGATGTTGGGTGGTCTTTAACGCTATTTTGGCTTTATGCATTTACGGAATAGTGTTGTTTCCTAACTTACCCAACTTTGTGGACTTGGACGCTTTCCATCTGTTTGCTGCTGGCAACTCGGTGCCTACTTTGATTGGAGACTTCTATCATTCCCTGCACTACAAGAATGAAAACAGAAGGGGAAAGGTTGTTAACTGTTGTGCGCCGCTGTTGAGCATGTGGTTTAAGAGTCATCTTCCCCTGAAGGGACCTTTTGTGGATAGTGCAACTACAGCTAATTGGCCAGAGCGCCTGATGAGGTTATCTTCTAAAGACATTGATTGGTTTGACAGAGACTTGTTGGGGTCTGAACTCATCTTCAGTTGTTCTGGGTATCCTAATGTTCCGTTGATAGGAAGAAAAAGGTGTGTTAATTACAACCCTTCTCTGTTCATTCGCCAGTTCGGATACACTTTGAAGAACCCACCAAAGGAGGAAGAAGTACAGGAATCTCTGTACTTCACCGGTGATTTGAAGGGAGAATTATTAGCCAAGATGCAGCATGCCTGGACGCGTATTAACAGAAGAGGGAAGCCGCTGTTAGGGAAGAACGATTGTCAGGCTTATGCACCATACAGAGTTTGGATCCAAGAGAGAGCAAGACAGTTGCTGATGCCATTTCCAGCTACACCAGTCCCTGTTCATACTCCTGTAGATGAGCCAACTATTGTTACTAGGGAGGCCTACGAGCAAGTTGTGAAAGAAAAAGAAGCCTTGATGAAGATCAATGAAGAGCTAGAGCAAGAGCTAGCTCAGATACGCAGTGAGAAAAACAAGGTTGTGCACTCCTTCCAGCAGCAGATCAAGCTAGTAAACAGACTAGGGGCTGAGTTGACTGAGGAGAAGAAGAAGCGCGAACGTCTGGGGCAAGAGTTCAGAAGCTCCCATGACATGTTGGAATCCAAAAAGAAAACACTCGACGCAACACACCGAGAGATCTCTTCTTGTAACAAGACTTGGAATGCTACGCTCACCAACAATAAGAAGAGGGAAGATAAGTTGAAGCAGCAAATTTCCGACCTCGAAGAGCAGTTGAAGGCTAGCATTAAGAAGTATGAAGAAGAAGTGATGACCCGGTATAGTCTCCAGAATGCATTGAACAAGGCCATCGAAGGCAGGAACGAAGCTGTGTCTCAGAAGCGGAAGTTAGAGGATCGCTTCGGAGAAGGGGCATGGGAGGAAACTGCTGGTGACGTGCGACGTATTCTCAAGAGAAGAAACCAGCTTGTCGAGGGTCTGCCTACCAGACCAGGTCATCCAGAGACCAAGAAGTTAATAGAAGAGTACCGGGCTTATGGGAGTACTTGATCATTTCATGTATTAACTTGATGCTTTATTTGCATAGTGCTAACCATCACCAGGATTGTTGGTTGAGGTCATGCCTTCTTATTGTGCACTCTGATATTGTATTCTTGGCTTATTGGATTTCCCTGCAATATATGAGGCTTTCTATGATTCAGCTCCGATCTTCGTATTGCTAGCACTGTCACCGCACTGGCACCTGCACACTAGAATCGGGGAATGAATTTCCCTAATGCACAGACACACATTGCATTGCATTCATATTCATATTGCATTACAGGTAATCATTGGATGGTATCTTATTTCCTGCTCTGTACCAGGTCTTTTTCAGGATTGCAGATCAGCGCCCACACCGCTACTCCACTCGCACCAACTGTCGAAGAATCATGGATCAAATGCAGAACGAGATGAAAGATATGCGCGAGAAGCTAGCGCTCTTTATGCAGACCATGGAAACTATTGCAAAAGGTCAGGAGAATTTGCAAGCTATGGTGCAGCCTCTGTTGGCAAGGAATGTCGGGCATGGAAATGAGGATCATCAGTCTGTGCGAGTCGACACTGTTCATGGGGATGGTACTCCCACACCAGTGGCTCCACCTGTAGTCAATATACCTGCTGTCAATGTCAACAACGGTACTGCTGCTGGGAACGATAACGTTGGAATTGGGAACGAGACTGCTGTCCATAACGTTGGGCTTGGTGATGTCAACTTGGGTGATAATATGGGAGGCAACGACTTCAGTAATGCTGGATTCGGTTTCAATGACCAGGGATTCGATAATGCTGGGAAATATGGTTTCAATGCTCCAGGCTTCGGGCATGACGGTTTTGGTGTGACTAATCAGGGTTACGGAGGATTCGAAAATGGAAACGGCGCTGGGTTGATGACTTTTGGACCTGCTGGAGTTGCTCCGGGGTACGGCAACAGAGGGCGAGGCCCGGTGATGAATCAGATTAGAGCTGGACGTAACAATGGATACGATGGGTATGGAGCTGGGAATGGTAACTGGCAGGAAGATCAGCAAGAGGACGCTTTCTCCGGTGGAGGTTTCGAGGGGCCGATGGATGACTCTCAGAGGATTAGAATGCTAGAAGAGCAGATGAGGGGGGTCGTAAATCAAAGTGTTGTAGGCTTAGACATGTCAACAATGGGTCTGGTACCTGGCTTGAGGGTGCCAATCAAATTCAAAGCTCCTACATTTGATAAGTATAAAGGGGACACCTGTCCGAAAGTGCACGTGCGGTCATATTACAGAAGAATGTTTGCGTATTCAACTGATGAGAGGATGCTAATGCATTTCTTTCAAGATAGTTTGTCAGGCCCTTCCCTCGAGTGGTATATGGGGTTGGAGCCAACCCATGTAAAGACATGGAAGCAGCTGGCAGAGGCATTTGTAGCTCACTATAAGTATAACAGCGACTTGGCACCCAACCGGGTCCAATTGCAAGGGCTGTCTCAGAAGAAGGGTGAGAGCTTTAAAGAGTATGCGCAAAGATGGCGCGACATGGTTGCTAGGGTACGTCCTCCTTTAGAAGACAAGGAAATGAATGACATGTTCATAGGAACATTCACCGGTATGTTTTATGACAAGTTGTTTCACACATCTTTGGCCAGTTTCTCAGACTTAATTCTGATGGGAGAAAAGATTGAAAGCAACATTAAGCAGGGAAGATTCCAAGCTGAGGAATCTACTGCATCTGGCAGTAATAGAAAGGCTTTTGGGGGGCGCCGTCAGGGCGATGCAAGCGCAGTGTTTGGAGGCCGAGGCCGAGGCCGAGGTAGAGGTCGAAACCAGTATAATCAGCCGCAGCAGGTAGCGAGTGTTACTATTCCGTTTCAACAGCAACCATTTCAACAACAACAACAGCCACAGCAACAGCAGCCACAGCAGGGAGCACAGCCTGCCCAGCGCAGATTCCAGGGGGTAAACCAAGGAGAGTTTTTGAAAAGCCGCCTTCAACGTATGCAGATTTGTTACAGGCGTTGTTAGGGTTGAATTTGGTAGAGAAGAGAACTCTGGCACCTATAACGGGAACTCCTCCGTATGGTTATGATGCAAGCAGGCACTGCGAATTCCACTCTGGGGCCCCGGGTCACGATGTAGATGGTTGCCATGCTTTCAAGCATGTTGTGCAGGATCTATTGGATAGTAAGGCTATCAATTTTGGAACGGAGGGTCCGAATATAGTGCAAAAGCCCATGCCTAATCATGGGGCAAACGCCATTCTGACTGAGGAAGGTTTGAATTTGATTATGAATGCCGATGATTTAAAGACACCGTTGTGTGAAATAAAGAGCCGATTATTGCAAGGGGGTGTCTATCCAGGATGTGACGAGTATTGTTTAGAGTGCTGGACCCTAGCTGGGGGGTGTGATGACTTAAAGAATGGCATTCAGGCTTTAATAGATGGCGGCACATTGCAGTTTGACCGAGCAGCAACTAAAGAACCTGCAGGGGCATTAGCAGACAAGCAAAGTGATGTGGCCACTGTAACTATTCCTTGAAAGACAATCACTATAACGGCACCGGCCCAGCGACCGCCGATCATTATCACTAAGGCCGGACCAATCCCGTACGAGAGCACAAAAGCAGTCCCTTGGTCCTATGGGTTGGAAGTGTATTGTGACGGAGTGAAGATTGATGTTAATAAGCAGCCAGCTGAGACTGTAGACAATGTTGTTGGTACAGGAGGCATGACAAGGAGTGGTAGGATCTTCATATCGCCTGAGGTAGAAGCCGAAAGACTAGCGAAGGGAAAGGGAAAGATGGTTGAGAATGTCCCAGTGCAGGCAAGCGAAAAAGAAGCGGCATCGAAAGATGTAGAAGAGTTCATGCGCTTGATTCGAAAAAGTGATTATAAGATTGTGGAGCATCTGCAACAGACACCGTCAAAGATCTCTATACTGTCATTGCTATTATGTTCTGAAGCTCACAGAAATGCTTTGTTGAAAGTCCTGGATACTTCCTTCGTCCCCCAAGATGTTTCCGTAAATCAGCTGGAGGGAGTGTTAGCACATGTAAATGCAGGCCATAGCTTGGGCTTTACCGATTTTCATTTGACCCCGAAGGGGAGAGATCATAATATGGCGCTGCACGTCTCTATGGAATGTAGAGGATCGGTCATGTCTCATGTACTGGTAGACACCGGATCGTCTTTAAATGTGCTGCCCAAGAAAGCGATGATGAAGCTAGATGTCAGAGGAATCTTGTGTACGCCCAGTGACTTGGTGGTCAGGGCATTTGATGGCACGCGGAGAACAGTTTTTGGATCGATAACATTGCCTCTACAGGTGGGGCCGGAGGTGTTTGCAACTAAATTTTATATCATGGACATCCAGTCTGCATACAGCTGCCTGCTCGGACGACCCTGGATTCATGGTGCTGGGGCAGTCACGTCTACCTTGCATCAAAAGTTGAAATATATGGTGGGAGACAGCATGGTCACAGTCTGCGGAGAAGAGGACATCCTGGTCAGCCATCTGTCGTCATTTAAATATGTGGAGGTCGATGGAGAGATTCACGAAACACCCTGTCAGGCATTTGAAGGGTTGCGTATCAAGGACAAAGGTCCCGGGCCGAGCAAAGCGTCGGAGATAGCCGTCTCATCATATAAAGAAGCTCAAGCTCTAGTAGAGACCGGTGAGACAAAGGGTTGGGGAAATGTGCTGGATATTCCTGTGAAGATGGACCGGTTTGGGCTGGGATATCAATCGTCGTCGTCAACACCTGCTGTGGGGGCACCCCGGTTCAAAGGGCCAATAACCATCACTGCCAGTGGAGTATGTCATGAGACCATCAATGCTGCTTCAGAGTCTGACGAAGGAGATAGCGATTGCGATATGGACGCCTGGATTCAGCCGAGCGTGCCAGGACAAGGGTTGTGCAACTGGTCTATTCAGGAGCTTGTTCCTGTGACTCTTAAACAGTAATGCTTTGTTTTTTTAATTGTTGAACAATCTGGTGTCTTGCCCGGGGCATCATGATTTTGCTTAGGGTTGTGCTGTTATGAACATTGCGTGTTAATCATTAAATAAAAGGCGTTTTTTCATGTGCAAATATTGCGATCTCTGTTTTTCTTGTTTTGTATTTTTCAATAAAATGGCAACGTGGTTATTCGCTGTATACGCATTTTGAAGCATTTAACCATTCTTTTTGTAGGATAACATTTTCAGATGACATCCTTGAACCACCTATGACTCGTCCCGACCTTGAACATCCGGTATTTTAGGCCGAAGAAGAGATTGTTGAAGATAGTGACGTTCCTGAAGAACTGTCTTGGTTGGTGAAACAAGAAGAAAGAGTCATTCTTCCTCATGAGGAGGTCATCGAGATTATTAACCTGGGGTCGGAAGGGGTTGAGAAGAATATCCGCATAGGAGCCGCGCTGCAGAGCGACATTAAGCGAAGACTGGTTGAAATGCTCAGAGAGTATAGTGATGTGTTTGCTTGGTCGTATGAAGACATGCCAGGGCTCGATACAGATATGGTTGTGCACCGTCTGCCGTTGAGAGATGAATGCCCGCCGGTCAAGCAAAAGCTTCGCAGAACTAGACCCGATATGGCAGTGAAAATTAAAGAGGAGGTTCAAAAACAGTGGGATGCTGGTTTCCTAGCTGTGACAAAATATCCCTCATGGGTCGCTAACATCGTACCAGTGCCAAAGAAAGACGGTAAAGTGAGATTGTGCGTCGATTACCGTGACTTGAATAAAGCGATCCCGAAAGACGATTTTCCGCTTTCTCATATCGACGTGCTAGTTGATAATACTGCTCAATACTCCGTATTCTCCTTCATGGATGGCTTCTAGGGCTATAATCAGATTAAAATGGCGCCAGAGGACATGGAGAAGACTACTTTCATAACGCCTTGGGGAACATTTTGTTACAAGGTGATGCCCTTCGGATTGAAGAATGCTGGGGCAACGTATCAGCGTGCAATGACGACTCTTTTCCATGATATGATGCATAAAGAGATCGAAGTTTATGTTGACGATATGATTGCCAAATCCCAGACGGAGGAAGAGCATCTGGTGAATCTGCTGAAGTTATTTAAAAGGCTTAGGAAGTTCAGGCTGAGACTGAACCCTAACAAGTGCACCTTCGGGGTGAGATCGGGTAAACTGCTGGGGTTTATCGTAAGTGAAAAAGGAATAGAGGTCGATCCTGCTAAAATAAAAGCGATACAAGAGATGCCGACGCCTAAAACAGAGAAAGAGGTGCGCGGGTTTTTAGGGAGGTTGAACTACATCGCTCGGTTCATATCTCACCTAACTGCTACGTGTGAACCATTATTCAAGCTGTTGAAGAAAGATCAGGCTGTAACGTGGAACGAAAATTGTCAAAAGGCGTTCGATAAAATAAAGCAGTATTTGCAGGAGCCTCCTATTTTGATACCTCCAGTGGCAGGGAGACCCTTGATTATGTATTTGACAGTTCTTGAGGGAAGTATGGGTTGTGTTCTCGGTCAACACGACGAGACAGGAAGAAAAGAGCATGCGATCTATTACTTGAGTAAGAAATTTACAGATTGTGAATCTCGATATTCAATGCTTGAAAAAACCTGTTGCGCGCTAGCCTGGGCCGCCAAGCGTCTGAGGCAATACATGCTGAATCATACAACCATGCTCATCTCGAAGATGGATCCTATCAAATATGTATTCGAAAAGCAGGCGCTATCAAGGAGAATTGCCCGTTGGCAGATGGTCTTGACTGAATACGACATCTAGTATGTCTTGCAGAAGGCTATAAAGGGGAGTGTACTGTCTGAGTACTTGGCAGAGCAGCCTATTGAAGATTACCAATCGATGAGGTTTGATTTTCCTGACGAGGATATCATGTACCTAAAGATGAAAGATTGTGAAGAGCCGTTGCCAGATGAAGGACCAGAATTGGGTTCCAAGTGGAAGTTGATTTTTGACGGAGCTGTAAACGCTTACGGTAGCGGAATAGGGGCAATCATCACTACTCCACACGGGTCGCACATCCCGTTCACTGCTCGATTGACCTTTTCAGTTACCAATAATGAAGCCGAATACGAAGCTTGTATAATGGGGCTTGAAGAAGCCATTGATTTGCGGATCAAAAATCTAGACGTATACGGAGACTCAGCTCTGGTGGTGAATCAAATCAAAGGAGAATGGGAGACACGTCAGCCCAACTTGATACCGTACATGAACTATGCAAGGAGATTATTGCCTTTCTTTGACAAGGTTGAATTGCATCATGTACCGCGAGCAGAGAATCAAATGGCTGACGCCCTGGCCACTTTGTCTTCCATGTACAAAGTCAATTTCTGGAACGAGGCTCCCAGCATTGTTATCTCTCGACTTGACAGACCGACCTTCGTGTTTGCTATTGACGAAGCTTCTGACGATAAACCATGGTATTTTGATATCCTTAATTTCCTGAAGAATAAAGAGTATCCGGCTGGGGCATCCAGTCAAGATCAGAAGACTCTCAGGAGATTGGCGGGTAACTTCTACTTGAATCCGGATGGTGTCTTATACAGAAGAAATCACGATTTGGTGCTGCTGCATTGTGTAGATGAAAAAGAGGCAAAGCTGCTCATGGAGGAAATACATGAAGGTACCTTTGGTACGCATGCTGGTGGGCATGCTATGACGAGGAAGCTGCTGCGGGCAGGTTATTTTTGGCTGACTATGGAAACTGATTGTTTCAAGTTTGCGAGGAAATACCACAAGTGCCAAATCTATGCTGATAAGATCCATGTGCCTCCGAGTCCTCTAAATGTGATGTCATCGCCATGGCCATTCTCGATGTGGGGAATCGATATGATTGGAAAGATCGAGCCGACAGCTTCTAACAGGCACCGGTTCATTCTAGTAGCAATCGATTATTTCACCAAGTGGGTGGAAGCGGCGTCTTACGCAAATGTAACTAAGCAAGTGGTAGCCAGGTTCATCAAGAGAGATATCATTTGCAGATATGGGATCCCCGAGCGGATAATCACGGACAATGGTTCAAACCTGAATAACAAAATGATGAAGGAGCTCTGTCAGAATTTCAAGATCGAGCATCACAACTCCTCCCCTTACCGACCCAAGATGAATGGCGCTGTTGAAGCGGCCAACAAGAATATAAAGAAGATCGTTCAAAAGATGGTGGTGACCTATAAGGATTGGCATGAGATGCTACCTTTCGCTTTGCACGGTTATCGTACGACGATACGCACATCAACCGGGGAAACCCCGTTCTCATTAGTATATGGAATGGAAGCAGTGCTACCACTGGAAGTTGAGATCCCTTCGCTGAGAGTACTACGAGACGTCCAACTAGATGAGGCAGAATGGGTGAAAGACAGGTTGAACCAATTGAGTTTAATGGATGAGAAGAGGCTAGCTTCTCTAGCATACAGTCGTTTGTACCAGAGCCGAATGAAGAAAGCATATGATAAGAAGATACATCCTCGGAGCTTTCAGACGGGCGACCTTGTGCTGAAAAGGATTCTCCCGCCGCAGGCAGATCACAGGGGCAAGTGGACCCCCAACTACGAAGGGCCATACGTTGTCAGAAAAGTCTTTTCAGGAGGAGCTTTATTGTTGTCCACCATGGACGGTGAAGACTTTATGTCGCCTGTGAATTCGGACGCAGTTAAAAAATACTTTGCTTAAAATTGACCCGCTGGACAAAAAAAGAGAGTCCAGGAAAAAATGGGGCATCCTGGCGAACCAAAAACAGAATGAAAGGTTCGGGCAAAAGTTAGGGATAAAATTGAAAAAATGTACACCCACGAAGTTGAAAACCTACACTGGGCGGCTTCGGCAAAAAAGGGTATCCCGGTGAACTGAAAACCCGTAAAGGGCGGTTCACGCAAAAGTTAGGGATTTGAAAAGCAAATGACTGTGGTCCGAATTTGATACTGCATTGAGCTTTGGTGCGGGAGAGTATACCTAAGGGGTCGATTATCAGGTACAATCTCTTCAGAAGTGTGGATACCGGGAAAGCATTAGAGTCGGGCGAGTCATAGGAGGATCAGCTCGTAATGTTCGTCTGCATCCCGTTGCCGACATGTGTACAAATTTAATTTGTCAATATATTTATGCTTCTTGTGCATACTTGTATGTTTATTGTGCATAGCTTCCTCTTTTCAGGAGTTACATCCCGTGTACAAAAAACTCCGCCCATTCAGGGGCCCAATCAATAAAATATGTTATTCAGTATTTGATGCTGGTTCTTTACTGTTTTGTACATGATAAACGCCTAGGTTTAATGAAGCTAGCATGTGCATAACGTCACTGGCCCTTGCCAACAATTGCTAAAACTTTGAATTGACTGAAAATGGTGTCACTAACGCTAACCTGAATAGATTTGGTTGCATAGACTTGTCTTGTCTTGTTTGTGGTGTTGCAGGGCTCATAGTCGTATGAAGAGGACGATCAAAAGAGTGCGGTATGGACCAGGAGCTCGTAGCGAAAGACTCGATCCCCACGCAGGTCGCGTTTCTGAGATAACAATGTCCCTCATTGAAGAAGGTTCAAATTCCCCAGCTAGTCGTAGCTTATTCCAAAGGGCATTCTCCAGCAAAGTCGTCTACCCTCAGCAGAATGTGGCGATTCCAAGATTGTAGGCTGTGTTCAGACAACGTGGTGTCCCCCAGAAGGATTTCCTCTATCTCAAGCAGAGTGGTTTAGCCGCAGAAGATTAATATTGGTGAGCTATATTCAGGCAGTTCACTTTTCCCCGCAGGGTCATGTACTCTCCCCCAGCGGAGTCAGTTGATTTTCCCCAAGAGAATCATTCCGTCCTCAGCGGAGTTCTCTTTTCAGCAAGTGGTCTCTTTCCTCCCAGTGGAAATCGAAGATTAAGACTCTCCTCGGCAGAGTTGGTTGTGTGTCCTGGCATTTATTTTGCAGGAATACCGTGTGATATCCGTTCACTCTCCAGCAGAAATTCAATCATACCAGGCGCATCTGCTATTCCCCAACAGAGTTATATTCCCCAGCAGGTTGTTACTTCAATGAGGTGCTTGGTTTAAGTTCCCAATTTCCCAGCTGAGTCGACTGCACTCTTTCAGCATTTATTTTGCTGGAGCAATTCTGCAGTACCTGGCTAGCCCCAGCGGAGTTATCATTGTCTTCAGCATTTATTTTGCTGAAGCGGTTCCCTATATCCCAACAGTTCAAGTCTACATTTGCATCAGCATATAGTGTCATATTTGCATCCACCAAATAAACACGCGTAGCATTCCCATGTCGAATGGAGCATTGCGTCATTGTCAAACATATGCATTTTGAAACATGAACCAGGTGGGCTAACCGTTTGTTTCAAGTATTGCTCTCTTGCAGGTGGAAGGAGTTCTTGCTCAAATGAATTACCAAACATTCGAGGTCTCGACGTGAGACATTCAATGAAGTGTCAGCTTTGGCATTATTCCCCACAGAGTTATCATGATGAGGTTCTCTTTGTCTCCGAACAGAGTTATTTGTGAATTTCTCTTGTTTTCCCCGCCAGAGTTATCATGATGAATATCTCCTTGTCCCCAAGCAGAGTTATTTGTCATCAAAGGGTTTCAGGAATCAGAATTTCAGAGGCTATCGCCCGCTATCTGAGCAGGTGTCCGGCAGTTTGGTTTCCAAATATCCCCAGTAGAGTCCGCTTCAAAGTCGTTGTCACGTTAGTGCTAAGAAGTTTGTGGGTTGGGGTCGATGGAGTAATGAGTCCTTACGTGGATAATCTATTCTTATAATTGACGGGTTTTCTTCGTGCTAGAGAAGTGGGGGTCCTAACGTGGACATCCCCAGGTTGATAAGAGGTGCTAGTCCTAACGTGGACAGGTTTGATTTCTCAAAGTTGATTGAATGTGGGGTCATGACGTTGAAAAAATTGGTTACTCTCAGTGTTGGTGCCCTGACGTGGACCATTTATTTCAAGCAGATATATCCATTCGTAATGGTGAAAGGTGTGTCCTGACGTGGACAAGTTTATAGTTCTTCGTGATGACAAGATGCGCGAGTCCTGACGTGGACAAATTTATCCTTCTTTGTGTTGTTGGCGAAGTGTGTGTCCTGACGTGGACCAGCTATTTCCCCAGCAAGTCGAAGACGCGCGAGTCCTGACATGGACAAATTTTATTTCCTCAGCAAGTCCAGAGGTGGGTCCTGACGTGGACAAATCAAGATGAAGCATAGTCCTGACGTGGACAAGTCTTATTTCTTCAGCGGGTCGAGATGTAAGTCCTGACGTGGACAAATCAAGACGACACGGTTTCCTTACGTGGAAAGATGGCATTCCTTACGTGGAAAGGTGGGTCCTTACGTGGAAAGATTGATTCCCTACATGGAAAGATGAGTTTATTCCTTACGTGGAGAGTTTGTGATTCCTTACGTGGAAAGATACGGTTTCCTTACGTGGAAAGATTGATTCCCTACATGGAAAGATGAGTTTATTCCTTACGTGGAGAGTTTGTGATTCCTTACGTGGAAAGATTGATTCCCTACATGGAAAGATGAGTTTATTCCTTACGTGGAAAGATTGGAGTCCTTACGTGGACATATCAAGTTGCTTACCTTACGTGGAAAGATTGGATTCCTTACGTGGACAGATCGAGATTGTGTGCCCTACGTGGAAAGATTGGAGTCCTTATGCGGACAGATCAAAATAAGATTGTGATTCCTTACGTGGAAAGATGGTATTCCTTACGTGGAAAAAGTTGGTTTCCTTACGTGGAAAAAGATTGTTTCCTTACGTGGAAAGATGGTACTCCTTACGTGGAAAAAGTTGGTTTCCTTACATGGAAAAAGATTGTTTCCTTACGTGGAAAGATGTATTCCTTACGTGGAAATTATGTTCCTTACGTGGACAAATCAAAGAAGATTTATTCCTTACGTGGAAAAAAGATGTGTTCCTTACGTGGAAGAGTTTAGTCCTGACGTGGACAGATACAGAAGAGATGATTCCTTACGTGGACGGTGTTATTCCTAACGTGGAAGAGTTTATTCCTAATGTGGACGATTTATTCCTGATGAAATGCAGACGAATTATCCCCAGCGAAGTCGCCGAGATTTTTCCGAGTTGACGGCAGGTGGAGTCCTAACGTGGACAAGTTTAGTTGAGATTTCTTCGTGTTGATGACACAGGCGTCCTAACGTGGACAAAGTTCTACCCTTGCGATGATAGAATCTTTTTCAGGCTGATGAAAATAATCCCCAGCACGTCGCTAATGGATTAGTTGGTTGCTGTAACAGTCAGATTCAGTTGATGAATGTAATCCCCTAGCAGTGGTGCAGTTTATTTCTGCGGTTGGCAAATTTCCGGGTTCTTAGTATTCAACCGTCTCGTACCTCGAATGTTTGAAGGCCGTTCGCTCTTCACCCAATCGGGTCCAAGTCGCTTGAATAGGGGCAGCTGTTGCACCCTAAAATTTGCTCAACCTAATTCACTTGGTTTATGTTTCAATATCATTAGCATTTGCATATAGAGTCATGTACATAGCCTAATCATCTGCATAGCATAGCATAGCAAGTCATCCAACCAGGGACCAAGCATTATTCTCATCTCTGTGGGCCTATCAAGAGGTTATTATTCAAATTCCATCTTATTCAAGTCATCAGAAAGAATTGGAAAGCTGAGAGGTCAGTGGATTAAGCAGTGAATCTATCTCCTAGCTGAGGGTATCTGAGGATCATCAAAGAAGTTGTGAGCTGTGAATTGAGCATGCAGAGTATATGGACATCATGAGAGACTTAGAAAGTCATTTGGAGAAGGAGACAAGTCATTGGTATGATCACAAGAGTTGCAGTTGAAGACAGTCAACTAGGGTTTCATCTGGGTCAACCCTGAGTCAACTCTAGGTCAATTGATTGATTGAAAGGCATTAAGGTCTATTGGAGAGATGTGGGGTTCATCATTTGACATGTAGAGAAGGATATGGTGATGTGCTAAGAAGAAATCAAGAGAAATCAAGGAGAAGAGGAGTTTCTAAATTAGGGTTTCTATGTAAAATCCCTTAATTTAGGTCAAATTTCCAAGCAAGATAAGTCAAAATACAAGCTTCAAATGGATCCTTGGTCAACATGAAACTTGTAGAGGATCTCAAGACCTTTAATTTGAGTGGTGGAAGGCATCAAGGAGATTTATAGAACTCAAGTTATGGTCCTTGCAAGTTACAGGTCATCTGAGGTATCTGAAATTTTGTCTGTGAAAGTTACTTGTCTTCCAAGCAACTTTTACCCCTCAAGGAAATTTCAAATGAATTCCTGGTCAACATAAGTGTTGTTCCGCATTGTCTTAGCTTTCTAGAATGGTATGGTATGCCTTCATATGATTTGTGGAACTCTACTTATGGTCTTGGCAAGCAAAGGGTATTTTGGTCATCAGAGAATTACAGGTCATTTCAAGCCTATGCCCAAAACTCATACAAGGAAGCTTCAAATGGAAAACTTCACAACATAAAACTTGCTCCAAATGACATTTTGAGTACAGAAAAGTGACCATGAAAGATTGGAAAGGCTCATAGCTCAAGGTTTCAAAATTGGTGAATTTAATGAATAAAAAATGACCTAAATTTGAGATTTTTCATAATTTGGCCAAATGGGATGAAATTATAGGTCATTTTGATTGGAAAAAATGTTTTAAGAACATTGGCAAAAGTAGAATTTTGAGTTTGGTTCAAGAATTGAAAGATATGCATGGTTACTTACAAAAGAAGTTACATAATCCAAATCCAAGGGAAAGTGTGCATGAGAAGTTTCTCCAAGCTTCTAGGGCTTTCGATTATCATCTATATATTGAATTGAAGAGCTTCATGCCATGGTTGGTGAATCACTTTGTTCAAAACACAAGTTATACACAATTCTTCCATTTTTGCAAAAGCATCTCAAACTCTCCCAAATCTCTATGAATTTCAATTTTTCTTGATTTGATCATCATCAACATCTTCCATAGATCACATTCACATCAGAATTTGGTAGAATTGGAGAAGAACTCGTGCTAACCAATTCCATCATCCAAGGAGCAAGAAAGTTGGAATTGCAAGATTCAAGAGGCTTGGACAAGATTCATTGCATACAGAACTCAGAATCAAGTTCACTGATCAATTTCCACTCATTGCAAGCATCAGATCAAGAGAATTCCATACCTGTTTTCATCATCATACCAGGTTGGTATCTCCATTCGAATTGATTGAATTAGTTAGTATGTTAGAGAATTCTAGGGTTAGAACGGTTAAGATAGGTTAGATGATGGATTGTGCAAAGTTTGGAGAAGTTTCATGAAGGTTGATCATGGTGCACCAAATCTGTTTGGATTGATAACTCATAGGTTATGGCAAGATAATCATAGATGAATAGCTCAGGTTGATTAGCATAAGGTGTAGATTAGTCTAGGGTAAAAATTGGCAAGAATTGGAAGATTTGATCACAGGTGAAAATGGTGGAGTCAGCGTGTTCAACCTATCGGGTTTGTTTCTTGAGTAAGTTTTAGAAGAAAATAATGGCATGGCTATGTAGAGGGAAGATAATGGAGTGCTTTTGGTTTTTGTATCGTGTAATTTCATGGAAGCTCAAGGGAGAACGAAGGACTGGAAAATTCGTGCATGGAGGTAGAATTTCAGAAACCCTAGAAGTTATTTGGGGACGATGATGGACAACCGTTGGATCATGAAATTGACCTTGACTCTGAGACCAATCGTGTGGCTGTGGTTTAAAGTTCAAAACGGAGGGAGATTCAAAAGCCTCAACGCACCATTTCATTAATAATTCTGAATGGGCTTCGTATCCCCTTGCTAATGACACCCCCCAATTGCAAGGCCCAATGTGTTTTTAACTGAAAAGCTTGCTATTTGCACCGTTTAACGTTTTTTTCTTTTTTTCATTTTTTCTGAGTATGCATTGGGCCCAGACGCGCCTGCTATGCGCGCCCCCCAGTCTGGGCCCATCTCTTATTTTAACTGAGTTTATATACTTTCTGCACCCCATTTCAATTAATTCCATTTTATTTTTCTTAATTCATTTTAATTCTTTGAAAATTCATAAAAATTGGAAAATGCATGATTTTAATTGGTTCTTTTTGTATATTGTCCATAATTTTGTTAAGAAAATTATCATTCAAAAAAATTCTAACTTCATTTTATTTTCATATTTTTAGTATATTTTACTTTTAAATAGGATTAAATAGTGTTTAGTTTGATGCATGAATTTGGTGATTTTAGTTTGATTAAATGTTTTTACATTTTTGATTCATTCTTTTTAGGTTGATTAGTATAGAATGTTAGCTTGTATATAAAATTTAATTCATATTTTTAGAATTTAATCTTAGGTGATTTGTTTAGGTGTGAATAACATGATCAAAACTAGGGTTTAGGAGATAACATAGGAGAATTAAATCATTTCCCTTAGGAGTTGTAGATTGAATCTTTGGGGTATGGGACTATAGGGATTATGGGTAGTTAATAGATCCCTTAGAAATTATTAGGATTCCCCTACTGCTATTAGTATACTGTCTATATTTGATTGACTGTGTGGTGTGCCCTCTCTAGGGTTATTTCATTTGTCTGTATGGGGTATTGTGTTTGCCTGGAGATTGGGATAGCTGAAGACTTGTGATGATGAAGCCATTGGAGATCAAAGGAATGAAGATCAACTTCCAGAGTTGATGAAGAGCACCTGTTGCTGGCAGCTGTTGAGGAGTATAGGCTTTAGGAGCTAGGCAGAGCTCTAGAATAGAAAGCTTGTTTCACAAACATGGAAGGCCTTGTCTGCCTCCATTCTTTCTCTATGATTCAAAGTCTCTTTCAAATATCCACCTCCTTCCTTTGGAAGGATCAGTGAATGTATTTGAAAGATGAACTTTTGAGAGAAAATTGTCTGTATAATGTTAACAGTTAATGAGCCACCCTTGGTAGGCAGTTTACTGTTTAACATTCATTCCATCTTGTTGACTGATATTCCTCTTGGAGATTGAGACTTGAAGAAAAGCCATTGAAAGATTGAAGATAGAGACCTTGCTTGAAGGCTTGAAGATGAAGACTGATGCTTGATTGAAGCTTGTAGATGGTTGAAGATGACTTGAAGACAGATGTTGATGAAGACTGCTTTTGCTGTTTATTTCAGCTGTATAATTTTTGATGTATTGTTTGAATTTCCCTGACTGTATTGTGTGCCATTTAACCTGTTGGGTTGAAAGTGAATCCTGTTCACTTTTGCCTATTGTTTTCTAGGTTCGAGGTTGAGTGGGACTCCCTTGCCTCGCTTGTATTGTTGCATCCATGCATTTTATTGCTTTATCATATGCTATTGTTTCTGTTTCCGTCTATTCCCTTAGGATCTCTGTTTCTCTCTGTGCAAGAGAGGAGCATGATAGACACTAGGTCTTAACTCATGCATGATAACATTAGGTTAGTTTGATTCCCTTTTCAACCGTAGGTTAGAGTTCTGTCTCTTCTTTCTCAAAACAAACAGAAAAACACAATAAGATTTCAAACACAATAAAAGACACTTCTTCCGTAAAAGAAGGTGAACTCATCAAGACGTCATTTTTGTCCGCTTGGACTGCTAATCAGAAAACCCTTTTTCAGAAGGAATAAAAACAATCAAAACCGGCTTGTGTCGTACGTGGCCCGAACTACGTTTGCTCTGATCTTTCATGTCGTATGAAAGTACGTAGGCATAGGATGCGATATCCTAGCGAGCAATCTTCCCCTCCTTTCCCGTAGGTAGGCGAACTACGTTGACTCTGATTTCTCGTTCCAGACGTGAATACGTAGGCATAAAGTGCGATACTTTGCCGAGTCATTTTCTTTTCTTTTAACCCCTGACCTGTAGAGTAGATAGAATAACAATCCATACCCGAAAACAAGCGTGGATCCCGTCGAGTACGACGGACGTGGGGGGTGCTAATACCTTCCCCTTGCGTAACCGACTCCCGAATCCAGGTTTTGGTTGCGATGACCATACCTTTTCCCGTCTTTGCGGTAGGTTTACTCTGAGCGTTTCCTTTCCCTCCGTTGGGATAAATAACGCACGGTGGCGACTCTTCTGTTCAGCCGACGCCGATTTTCGTAGTAGCGACACTTAGCCGAGACGAAAATGGTAAGGATATAGAGGTGAAAAAGTATCAAGGTATAATTGGGTCTCTCCTCTATCTTACTGTGTTTAGACTCGACATTATGTTTAGTGTTTGTATGTGTGTGAGGTACCAGTCATCTCCTAAAGAATCTCACTTAAAAGCAGTAAAGCGCATACATAGATACCTCTCTGGTACTCTAAAGTATGGGCTTTGATATTTTAAGGGAAATTATTGCTCCTTGGTTGGCTTTTCTGATTCTGATTTTGTGGGTTGCAAATCAGATAGGAAAAGCACGAGTGGCATGTGTCATCTGTTTTCAAACTCTTTAGTAAGTTGGCATAGCAAGAAGCAGGTTTCCGTTGCTTTGTCAACAGCCAAGCGGAATACGTTGCGGCCGGTAGTTGTTGCGCTTAAGTCTTATGGCTTAAGCAACAATTGCTCGACTTCAACCTAAAACTTAATCATGTTCCTATTTTTTGTGATAACATGAGTGCTATTAACCTCACCAAGAATCTCGTGCTACATTCACGCACCAAGCATATAGAAATACGCCACCACTTCCTTATGGATCATGTGGAGAAGGGTGACATGGTGTTTGAGCATTTTGACGCTAAAAATCAACTTGTGAATATATTTACAAAACCACTCGCTACAAAGCCTTTCTTTCACATCCGTAGAGAACTCGGTGTTCTCGAAATTTCATATCGTGTTTAGGAAATAACTTTCGCATGCTATATATCTATATCTATATGTGCTTTGTTCATCTTTTTTCTAACAAATGAAGAAGTTTAGAGCCATATGTGAGGGCATTAGCTAACAGTTGGAGTTGAGGTACTATCTTTCCTTATTTAGAAACTCTCGCACTTCCCTTGTTCATATAAAGTAGTGTACCAAATTGTGTGATACTATTGTCGTTTATTCCAACATTACGCTTATTTCATCCCTTTGTATGTTTGAAATATGGATTGGATATGTATTTATGTATCGTTGAATGTTTGATTGAACAAATTTAATGATTTTTGTTGTTTTTGCTTGCATGAGTCGACCTACATAGTGTTACGGTCGACTCATAAAACCAAGGTTTTTCATGTCTGAAAAGCGGGTATGCTCAGGTCGACCCTACAGTCGACGCATACTGTAAAAATTTCTAAAGTGTAAGTTTTCACACAGTAAGCGTCCACACATGACCTTTTCTGTCGACGCATCGCGCGAAACTTCTGAAAAATTATTGATGAACTGTTCATTTCCTATCATCTTTAATGCATTTAAAATCATGTTGTCTATTCTAATTCATCATTATTAACATTTGCATTGAGCATTGCACCTATTCAAGGCTATCTATCTTCCTCTCCTCTTCCCAAAACTCCATTCAAAACCTAGACTCTACATAAAAAGGGTAAAGTCATTATCTTCTCTCCATCTCCAAGAGTAACTTTCTACATCAAAGTTCTTCATCTCTATAAAAGAAATCAACATGTCTACCAGAAGGATCATCGGGAAGAGAACCACCAGAGCATCATCCTCTCCAGCCGGTCCATCAAGAGGAAATTTACCGGTAACTACTATATCTCTATTACCTCCTAAATTTTTGGAAATCTATCAAAAGAACTTTAGTAAACGACTGGTGGTTAAGCAACATGCTTACTATCGAAAGGTTGCTAAACATATACATATTCCAGAAGTAATTGATCTTTTGGATGCTCAAGGTTTCAACAATTTTTTGGAGTGTGATATTAAATACAACGAAGATCTAGTGATGATCTTCTACATAGGTATTCAAGGCAAATTTCAAGGATTTGAGTTCAACACAAAGTTGGGTAATACCAAGGTCTGTGTGAATGACTTGGTGTGGAATTTTTTTTTGACATGTCACCGGTATCCGCTGAGCCCATAATTAAGGCCATGGATGCTTGTCCTATAATAAGCTACAAGTTTAAAGAAGCCTTGAACTCCATGCTAAAGAAACCATATGGTGATGATATTGTAGCAAGCGACCTCTTTCCAAAGATGGTCACAACGGGAAAATTGAAATTGGTGGATAGAATACTACAATGGATTGTGGCGCACATTCAGCGGCCAAAGAAAGGCGACTACTCTCAAGTAGATCAAGCTGAGGTACATCTGGTTTGCATTCTTAAGAAAAAGATCAAGATCAGTTGGCCTCACTACATTTCCAGTAGAATGTATTCGCTCAAGGAGTCCGGTAGAGGAACTATGCTGTCATACGGGTCCTTTATCCAATCAATTCTCAACATTGCTAACATCATTATTCAAGGCATTCCATACACGTCCTTGACCTCTAATTAAGAGTTTTGTCAAAATACTCTTACTATGATGGGATATATATGGGATCCAAGAGAAAGCTGTTAATCGATTCATTGTCAAGGCAACTACCTCTCGGTTAGAAGAATCGGATGAAAGTGATAACCAGATAGAGGAAGCAGCGGCAGAAGAAGAAGAATAGGTAGGTGGACATCCTATGGAGACTGGTGATCAATATGATAGTGGGTGGCTAAACCAATCACCCCACTTGGCGCATGAGGATGACCAAGGGTGGGGTGCCTGGCAAAATACGGGTTGGACATCGTTAGGTGCCAACTACATGCCACAACAAAATTGGGATCATCAAGACACTCATGACTGGAGCCATGTGCCTCAACCATCTCCGCATCCTTAACAACATACCGATGAACTCCTTGATATGATGAGGACTATGCAGCTTGAGCAACGTTTTTTCAAGACTGCCCAGGTTAAGCGGTTCTCGCAACTGGAGAACCAATTCCATGCTCACACGGAAAACTTTAATGCTTTTTCATCAGGTGTAATGAGGAGGATATATGTGATAGTTGAAACTGCAGCAGTTCAACATCGGTCCCTTACCACCAACTTCAACACTCTCAATAGAGCGACATTGGAGTACACGGAAAGAGCTGGTACATAACTGCCTCCATAATATCCCTTTCATGAACGTGGCCATCATTTTAGGGGAAGGAGACCCTGAGGATGTCTTGCATATTTCATTTTGCATCTTATGTCATTATGTATTCATTAACTTTTGTTGTAGAATAGTTCATGTACTTATTTGTTTTTGAAGACATGCTTATTGTTCATTCTGAAATAGTGATTATTATTTTTATTCTATTACACGTTGATCTATTTATCCATTTATATGATTTCCTTAACCACATTATATGTGAATGTGTGTTAATGTATAACCTATTACAAATGGCCGGAACTTGCTTATCTCTATTCTTTTTATATAGTTCAATGACAGTTTGCTTCTTTCTTTTTGATGTAGTCAAAAGGGGAGAAACATATCAAGCAGAAACATCATATGTGAAGACTTATTATTCATGCAGATTATGGATAGACAAAGGCATCAAGTAAGGAGAAGGATGATATAATGCATCGTACACCAAGTTTTTATCATTTTTCCATCATAAAAAAAGGGGAGTATGTGAGGGCAATCCTCATAGGTAGCTTCACTTGTTTCAATGATGTCAAAACTTAGATTGATAGAAAGATGTACTTTGGACAGTATCATCGTGTCACATGTGCACGTTTCATCCCCCGTGAGTCAAACATTCGTCAAAAACATTATTGATACATATAGAAATGGCTAAATCCATGTTTCATGTAGGGTTGGTCAAGCTCGTCAATCTTACTATGTAATAGAGTTCCTCAAAAGTGACTTGATAAATGAAAATATGCAATTTTGCATATTTCAGGGCTTTGAGTCAACTTAAAGCTAGCTTCGGTCGACTCATACATATAGTTTTTTTTAATGTTCCACTCTTAGGAGGGCTCACGTCGACCCTTCGATCGACTCATAGTGTGTCCATTTCTATTTTCCCAAATCTGCATGCTTTGCGTTGATGCATGACCTGTTTCGGTCGATGCAAGGTTCTAACTTTTGCATAATCAAGAATTCGGGTAAGCTCAGGTCGATCCTCCTTTCTGCATAGGTCGACTGCTCGCTTATGTTTAGTAAAAAATCTGTTATGTGAAACAGTCTTAGTATTTGTTATATTTGTTAATCAGTTATGTCTTGTATATAAGTGAGTTTTTCTCTTCCTTTCAACACACTTATAAAAACAAGAAAAGTGAAAATAACATATTGATTTGTTCTCATCATCTTCATTCTCTTCCTTGCATTTTCTTAACAACTACACATAATCATTTTTGTTGCACATTCTGCTTGTTAGAGGTGATAATGTCCAAACATAGGATTGGTGTAATCTGGTTTGGGTTGAGTAATCAGTAGGTTTTTCTTGAATAAAACCGTTAGTGTTTTTTCCTCCAAGAATCTTGGATTTTGGGGGTTTTTGCACGAATCGGTCCATCACAGATTCAGCCGAGCGAAGGTAATCGAAGAACGGGTGGTTCTGTCGGTTTAGTAGCGATACCCGGAGGATTGTGAGTGAAAGATTCGGGTTCGACATGTGGGTGACTGAAATCAGTCGGGCAAGATATGAAGACCGTGGGGTTGTTTAAAGGGCGTGTCGTAGTCGGAGGTTTATTCACCGTGTTCGAAGGACTTGATTCAACTTCAATCAAGTGACGAGAAGAAATAGGCTCTACATCAACAAATTGTGTTTGATCGTTTGATCTCTATTTGCTTCTTGTGTAAACATTGACCAACAGGTTATATATATATATATATATATATATATATATATATATATATATATATATATATATATATATATATATATATATATATATATATATATATATATATATATATATATATATATATATATATATATATATATATATATATATATATATATATATATATATATATATATATATATATATATATATATATATATATATATATATATATATATATATATATATATATATATATATATATATATATATATATATATATATATATATATATATATATATATATATATATATATATATATACATCTCAATTCTATTGTTAGAATCCCGAGCGAGGACGACGGGGGAACTGCCTCAACAAATCAGAGTTTCTCTCTTTACTTTTATATTGCTTAAATTCTGAGTTTTGAGTGCAAACAATTATGTTAATCAAATTCTGATGTGAGTAGTTCTGAACCATTTTTAAGCTTGTTACAATCCTTGATTGTAATATAACACTTGAGCACTTTAATCTCATATTGGAATTCACTTGTAGTGTCTTGCACTCCAAGTGTTTGACCAATTGTGTGAACTAAAAACAATTGTGCTATCTTTTCAACTTGTTTATATTTTTAAACCATTGGAAATAGTCACACCTTATAGTGAACAAAATCTGATTGAAGTGTGATCAAATTAGTGATTCGTAAATCTCATTTTTATCGAATTCCATAGGCTTTATGCATATCCGGTTTTTCGGTAAAGGTTCATTTTAGACGAATATAGTTCCTTGGCCGCTTCCGCATAAAACATTTTTAAAAACCAATTTTTGGTAGCGCCTACTCTGTTTTAAACAAACGATCTATTCAGCCCCCCCCCCTTCTAGACCTGCGCCATCGTCTAACAAATTCATCATGAGTTGTGAGATGAGCAGAATGATCATTCATCTTTTTTAGCCTCTGTTATTCTTAAACCAACATGGCCACAATTTCTTGAAAGTTCGATTTTTCTTTGACGGTATTGTAATTCACCTAGAACTGGACAAACTCAAGAGGAAGAGTTTTAATGATAAATTGTACAAGAAAATATTCATTCACATTTATACCTAAGGACTTCAACTTTGCATCCACATTTGCAATATGAGTCTGTTGGCACGCGGTTTTCACTTGAACAACCTCTGGCCTCCTAACGCATGTTTACTTGCGGGACTGGCCAAATAAGTATTAGAACAATTTGGTCAAGTCTATGCGATGTTTGTTGAATGGTTTTTGTTTAGAGTATGTCAGAAACAAACTCGAAGAAAAAGTGTACACGGATTGATAAACAAGCAAGTAAACAAGTAAACGGCAAGATATCTTAAAATTTGGTAATGCAAATTGCTTTAAAAAGAAATATGGACGCTATTATACATTTTACAGGAGTGAACTCTTTTCTCTTAACGTTTGGTACTTAGAGTGTATTCCTTTAACAATGTTACAAAATGCAACCTCCTAAAAGAAAATGGACATTGCTTTAAATAATAAAGGAAAATAATTGTTTTTCTCTCAATGTTGGTCCTGGTGGTGACACGTGTTGCTCCACCATCTTTTTAACTTCCCCACATTCTCAACCTTTCAAAATTCCTTCGCGCTCAAAGGTTCCCACACTTTATGTCGGTTTCATTGGCCATCAATCGACACCTTCGACGGTATAGCTTTGGGTCGACTCATAATACATCTCCTGCTGGTGTCGACTTGCAAAATATCTTCTGCTGGTGTCAACTTGGGTCTTTTCCTTCACCATCTTCCTGACTCGTCGACCCACATGTTAGCCTTTTTGTCAACTCTTCTCAGTCGAAATCTTCCAGCCATCAAGTTCCCCCCCCCCCAAAAAAAAGCCAGTTTCGACTGAGCACTATTTCAATTGAGAAACTTGGCATTTTGATTTCCTGTCAGATTTCGACTGTACCTTGGTTTTGACCCAGTAACTCAATCATTTTCCTTCCATCGAATCAGCCACGTGTCACACGACGTCTAACGTAATAATGGTGCCTTTCTGGGCCACGATTTCCAAGAAGTCTCATTATGCCTAGTCTTGTCCTAAGTTATGGGCTTTAACCGAATCCCACTCACTTTAGAATCAAAACAGTTCATCGTCCTTTTAGTTGCATGCGATTTGTCTATAAATACTCCTTACCCACATTTGGTTTTCTTTTCCACATTCCCTCACACTTTCCTTTTCTTCCAAACTTTCTTGCTCCCAAAGTTCTCTTAGCTTCTCTTTCAATGGCTTCTTCTGCAACATTAGCCACTTTTGCTACTCACACAACTAGGAACAACCCCATTGCCTTCGTCATTTCTGAAACTAAATCTCTCAGGCCCTTTTCCCAATCCAATGTCTGCTGATGATACGGTGATAGCAACTTGGAAGCGCCGGATGATCATTCCTTTTGCGGTGGCTGGTAAACTAAACGCTTTCCATGGGTCGTATCCTGACAAGAAACCCAGTTATGAAGAACTCCAAGTGTTCTTTCCCTGCTACGTTCCTACCATACCTCCTGCTTTTCAAAAAGGTGGCACCTTCGACCTCAAGTTCATGGCACCAAAGGCTAGGGTTTTTCGGTCGATGCCCGCTCCTAGCAACAAGGACTATATCTCTTGGCTTAACAGAGTCCAAGGCAAGCGTCAAGAGCAATGGAAAACAGTTGGCATCTTCGACGTCATCCAACTCTCTAGGAACGCTCACAGGGTTATTTTTAGGAGGGGTCGACCAATGCATTCCACTTCCCTTGTGGTATGTTGACACCAACACTTTTTGATGTGGTGGCCATCACAGACCTTTCTCCTTTGGGCGAAACTTTTGATCCGACTCTGGAAACGACCAACACTTTCGACTTTGACCATGCTGGTTTTTAAAAAATATATTGAAGATCATCATAATAAGGATTCTGACAAAGTGTCGGATGAAGAACATATTACCTTTCTCACTCTTTGGCTTTCATATTATCTTTTATGTTCTGACTCTGCAAATAGCCAAAAGTTACATCAACCTGGCAATCCAAATCCATGAGCGTCGACGTGTATCATTGGGTAAGCTCTTATTATCCTCCCTCTACCATTCTCTTGGTCTATCGACCTTGAGATTGAAACTTCTCCATGAGACCACCAAAGCCTTGAATGTTTCAGTGCATATGTGGTTGTTATAACATTGGCTTAATGCATCTTTGAGCACCAACTGGGTTACCCCGTGTCTGCAAAAATGCAGCGTTTAAGCGAAGAAGTCCCATAGAAGGCATTTGACTTGCTCTGATGACCACTCAGGAAACCCCTAATAAAACCCTCTTCATGAAGTATCTCAATATGTTTGCAGAAACAACATATTTCGTCCCCAGCATGGCTCCCTTCGTGAATCAACGATTTGGTTCGACATGGTTCAAAAATCCATTCCCTGATGTTTCCCCCAAAACGGCAGCATTGTCGAACTTTATATGGAGGGAATTTCTAACTCCCACCATGTTATCATTTCGAATTGAGATGGGGAATACAGGTTATGGGTTTATGAACTACTAGCCCAACTTGGTGGCCCGTCAATTTGGCTTGAGCCAAATGTTGCCTAAGTCCTTGGTGTGGCATTTTTTTGATATTGTTTGGGCTGGTCGACGACTAAACTTGATAGGCCACAAGAATTGTCTTAAATTTTCTAGGTTGACTCAACGCCTTGAGTTTCCTGTTTTTGCTTTCCAACCATCCTTCTTTACTGCAGAAGGCTTCAATGTCTAGTGGTTAGAGTACCAAACTCAATGTTTCCAACGTGAACTTTTCTTGGAAAATATGGTTGATGCTTTTGCTACCCTTGCTGGCAAAGTTCCTACTTCGACAGTTGTTGTTCCTATCGAGGATACCCAGGGAGCTGGTGCCACAGAACACCCCTCAAAGAAGGAACCTCCTATGCTCTTCACTTGTATTTTATTAATTTCCATTAGCTAATCGTTTATGCTTATCTCCCATAGTTGAAAACAGAAACCAGCTGCTGCATCGACCTCAACAAGGCTTGCAAAGAAACCAAAAGTTCTGAAACCATAGGTATCATATGTTTCGACGCTTCTTTGCACTTGTCTTCTACTGTTATCTTATCTTGTTATTTGTTAGGACTTATAGATGATGTTGGATCCTGAGGGTAATGTGTCAGATGAAAGCACCCAATGTCGCTACTGCGAAAATCGGCGCCGGCTGAACAGAAGAGTCGCCACCGTGCGTTATTTATCCCAACGGAGGGAAAGGAAACGCTCGAAGTAAACCTCGCAAAAAATGGGAAAGGTATGGTCATCGCAACCAAAACCTGGATTCGGGAGTCGGTTACGCAAGGGGAAGGTATTAGCACCCCTAACGTCCGTCGTACTCGACGGGATCCACGCTTGGTGTTTATAAGGAAAAGGGTGTGTTTATCTATCTACGCTAATGGTCAGTCTGAAAAGAAAAGAAAAGGACAGGACTCGACAGAACGTACGCTGTTCTGGGCCTACGTACTCCCTCGTGCAATGGGAAAGTCAGAGTCAACGTAGTTCGACTACCTACGTCTAGACAGGGGGAAGGTTGCTCGCCAGGACCTCGCGTCCTGTGCCTACGTACTTCCACATGGCATGGAAGATCAGAGCAAACGTAGTTCGACTACGCACGACACAAGCTGTTCAAGTGTTTTTTATGGGAAAATGCACCTTAACCAAGGGTTTTCACAGTCCAGGAGGACAAAATGTTTTGATGTTTGTTCAAATCTTTTAACGGAAGAAATGAATTCACTTTTGTTTTATCCTTTATTAAGTGTTTTTCTGTTGTTTTGAGAAAGGAAAGAGACACCCTAAAACTATGGTTGAAAAGGGGAATCTACCTAATGTTATCATGCCTGGTTGACCAGCCTAATGTCTATCATAACTCCTCCACAGCAGAGAAGTTAGAGCTCCTAAGGGATCATGGCAACAACACTAAACAGCAAATAGGAATCACTGCAAAGTTAAAGAAATACTGGAAATATGCACGTATGCAACAACCAAACAATCAAGGCACAAAGGCCACACACCACAGAGGTAAGGGAGCTCAGCTCTACCAAATACCAGCAAGCAAAGCCACTCAATAACAATCAAGCAGAAGGAGGACCACCTCAACTTCTCATGCACACAGATCCTATTTCTAAGATGCACTTATCTCAGAAATATCTAGATGACCCCCTAAGTCTAATGCAGCACAGCACCACACAAGTCAATCACCACAAAGAGAAGGCTAACCAGCCTGGCAAACTCTTATTCAAAACTTAAGAAACTACCCCTGAGCAGGACCCTTAAGCAAAACCCTGATCAAACCCCTGAATAAAGCCTCTAATCAAACCCCTAAATAGATCATCTAAGCAAAGCCGTATGCAAACCCTAATCAAATCTCTAAGCAAAGCCCTAATCAGAACCCCACACACAAGAGAAATCAATCCCAGTCTTTAAGCTTCAAGACAAGCTTACCAAAGAAAAGGAGCTAAGTAGGCAGACTCATAGTGCCTTCCTCAAGAAAGTACTAGGAGGCTTATACTCAGGACTCATATCCCATGTGGCTCAACAACTGTGATCGGTTCACATTCCTCCTCAGGAGAAACTAAACTCACATGAAGGCTCCGACATCATTGGATACTTGAGAAATCCTATATGAACTAAGGGAACTAAGTGAACAGACCCATAGTGCCTTCCTCAGGAAAGTACTAGGGGGCTTCCACTTAGGAATCATATCCCATGTGGCTCAACAACTGTGATTGGTTTACATTCCTCCTCAGGAGAAACTAAACTCACATGAAGGCTCCAACATCATTGGATACTTGAGAAATCCTATATGAACTAAGGGAACTAAATGAACAGACCCATAGTGCCTTCCTCAGGAAAGTACTAGGAGACCTCCACTTAGGAATCATATCCCATGTGGCTCAACAACTGTGATCGGTTCACATTCCTCGTCAGGAGAAACTAAACTCACATGAAGGCTCCAACATCATTGGATACTTGAGAAAGAGGTGAGAAGAAAGAATGAAAGACATCCATAGTGCCTTCCTCAGGAAAGTACCATACATTTCCCTCAAACTTCAGGATCTCAAACCTCACAAACAGAGAGCAAGCCCCTAGACTAGGACTTCAATCCAACATCCTTGCAAGCTCCAACAAGATTTCATCCAGCCTCTATCCTCCAGAAGAAACCACAGGCCCTCAAACCCAAAGAAACTATCTCTGAAGTTCAACCACAGTTGAACTTCAAAGTCAGAAGCCATCAAGACTTCTCTTATTCCCAGGCTCAAACAAAAATAGAAAAACACTCTATAAAAATCTATCAAAAATCTAGGGGAAACCTACATGGCTCTATGATCCCAAGATCAAATCTCAAAACCTAAGTCAACTTCTAAGGCCACTAAACAATCCCTATCATGTGAATGGTCAAGGATTACCAGCAAGTTGTGAGGTCTCTATTCTCTAACCCTAAAACAATATCAATCAATCTCTAAAAGAAATCCACAAAAATATTATGGGGAGCATGCATCAGTCTAGTATAACATACTAAAAAACTAGAGCAAAATTCAATACCAAATAGGAGAAGTAAAATCAACAAGGCAGACACGTCACAAACCAATTATTCAGTATCAATTAAAATACAAAAATGCAAATAAAAATGAAAATGCATGATCAAATTAATATTTTTGCATTATAAAATTCTACATTGAAGTATGAATCTACAGAAAAAAGAAGGGAATCAATTGATCAATCCTACTATTTTTTATGAATTTATTTCTAACATGCATGAAGACAAAGAAATTAAAAAGAAAAGGAAAATAAAACAGGGGTGGGGGGTGCAGCGATAGCAACAACTCTGGTTGTTTTCCAATTGGGCTTACGCTAGGGGGGTGCGCCTAGCAACTCAGGGCAAAGCCCAATCCAGAATCCACTCTAATCCTCTCACAGCCAGGGGGGGATGACGAGCAAACGGGGGTGAGCTTCAGCAACTCACACTTGGGCTTAACCCAGCCCAAACCCTAATCCAAGTTACCAAATAACAAAACCTCCCTTCTTCCCCCAAATCTGATCACTGTTCACCGTACGAACCCTAGCGCCGCTCCCCCAACCTCTCTCCCCTCTGAAACTCCTCTCCAGAAAACCTCTCAAAACACTCTCAATCTGGATGAAAACTAAACCTTGATCAACTACCACACATGCAATCAACAGAACTCATCAGAACAAGAAACTCTAACCTAAACATCTCAAGAATTGCATCTACAACTAAACTAACACACACATGCAAGGAAGAAGTTAGGAACCTGGAAAGACGAACGACTTGATGCTCGTTGAGGAAGCTAATAGTTTGCTGAAGATCCACAACCGGAGAAGATTTCCCGATGAAGATCCAAGACGCTTGCTGAAGAACTTGTTGTTGATGAATACGGATGAGGATGACGGTTCTGGAAATCCTCAATTGAAGTCGAACGAAGATCAAGAAGATCTAAACAATTTTCTGGTAATCTTGCTGAAAGTTTGTTGTTCTGGAAACCAAAGGATGATGATCGTGGACGAAAGTATGGGCGTAGGCTTTGGTTGATGCAGTTGAAGGTCCTTGGATGTTGCTGGGAAACATGAAGAATACTGAAGTTCTTGAGGATTTTTCTGGAAAATCATGCGAAGAACGATGAAGGTTTGAAGGTTTTCTGGAATCCCTTTGAAGTTTCCGGCGACAGATGAATTTTCCGGTGAGTTATGGATGAAGAGGAACGGGGAAGATCGGAGAAGAAAGGAGAAGATAGGAGGATTCTGGGTAGAAAAATAGCTCCGGCGGGTTGTTACGGCGGCCGGAGGGCGTTAGGTTGGCCGGAGTTGGTTGCTAGGGCGTCTGCATGCCCGGCGGTAGGGGGCTCCGGCAGGGTTGACCGGTGGGGACAGGTGGCGAGGAGGAGGGTTGCATGCGCTACACGTGGCCTGAGAGAGAGTCTGGAAAACGCGTGGCAGAGGGAGTGAGAATGAGGTGTCAGTGTGTGGGGTCTTCAGAGTTGTGAGGTGGGGTCCCCTATCATTGCACGCGTGGCCTTATTTATATCTGGACAAGTGTCACTTCCTTGGACCATACTGAACAAAAATAGGCTGATATTCGATTGGGCCTCCAAAAACCTCTTTGGGCCCACGAAATTGATAATAAAACCCTAAAAAAACTGAATTAAAAGGATTAATATAAAAATGGATAAAACTAAACTACAATTAAACTTGATTATAGATTTAAACTTCCATTAACTAACAATTAACACTGCAATTAACTCTAAATGAAAATTAGTCTATCCTAATTAATCCTGATAAACCCTAATAAGACCCTAAACAAGATTAAAATCCTAATTAATCCCTATTAGTCCTAAAAACAGAATTAACACCTAATTAAAATTCTATATTAAACTAATTACCCTAATTAAATCTAAAAGAAGAATTAACCTCTAATTAACTTCTATATTAAACTAAACTAATAAAACTCTAATAATTCCACTAACCTCTAAACTAATGAAAAAGACCATTAATTTCCATTATCTAGATTAAAATCTATATCTAAAAATAAAAACTCTAATGACCCCTATTTAACAATCTATTAAAATCCTATTAATTCTAATAAAATCTATATTATTTATTTAAAACTATTAAAAAAAAGCTATTAACCCATTTAAATTCTATAAAATCCTAAAAATGATTTAAAGCTATTAAAAAACTATTAAAAACCTATTTAAATTATAAAAAAATCTATAAAGCCTATTAAAAAAAACTCAAAAGGCTATTAAACCCTAAAAAGAATGCTGACAAATGCAAATGACCACCATAAAAGAGCGTGCGAGGCCAGATCGACGCGAACAGTAAACCCCTGGCATCAGAATATCCCCAAAACCACCATGCAAGCTGAAAACACCGAGAAGCGCACAATTCCCCGAAAATAAAACCCTGATGATCTAGACTGGTTCTGAAATATCCGGTGGATGAAAACCAAGCTGTAACCCTGACACCCTCTGTCTGTGTACAAATGTCATGCATCTGATATGCGAATACGAAGTGAACCACGAACCCGATAGGGGGACCGGTTGGTCAAATTTTAGGGTGCAACAGCTGCCCCTATTCAAACGGATTGGACCTGAATGGGTGAAGGGCGCTCAGCCTTCAAACATTCAAAGGTAAATGACGGTTGGATACCAATGAAACCCTGAAATTTGCCAACCGCAAAAATAAATTGCGCACACCACTGCTTGGGGAGAATTAACCAGGGAACTGATTTCTGTTTGCCACGGCGACAACTAAACACCATTCCTCAACCTGCTTATGAAATACTCTGATATTGTCCATAGACCACTCCATTCCGAAGAAGAGAGCATTCACTGATCAGTGAGCAAAATTGTTGATCTCTCTTATCAAACTTCCGTATCCGAAGAAACGAGCAAACGCTTAACCGAACGAGACAATGCTGATTTCACTTATCAACCTTTCGTTCGTATATGAACGAGCATCCACTAAACTGCGGGAAAATGTTGATTTCTCTTACCAACCTTCCACTCGTATCTGAACGGGCATCCACTAAACTGCAGGAAAATGTTGATTTCTCTTACCAACCTTCCACTCGTATCTGAACGGGCATCCGCTAAACTGCGGGAAAATGTTGATTTCTCTTACCAACCTTCCACTCGTATCTGAACGGGCATCCCGGCGGGGGTATGAGAAACTTAACCAAGCAACTCTGAGAGGACAATTCTGACGACGGTCGTCCAATACCTATTCTGGCAATAGGTATCCTAAAAACACTCCGCTGGGGAAATTGGGAACTTAACCAAGCACCCTGACGAGAATAACATTGTTGAAACATAAGAGGAATTTAACCAAACAACTCCGTTGTGAATACCCTGTCGGGGATTATGAGGGACTTAACCAAGTAACTCATTGAAGTAACATCCCGCTGGAGCACATAACTCTGCTGGGGATTACGGGTAACCACCCAAAAATCTGCATTACCATCTTCCCCTGCTGACACCACAATATCCTGAGAAAGACTCAGCTGGGGGAAAAAGTGCCTGACCTAGCAACTCTGCTAGGAGAATATAACATGACGAACATGATCACTGCGTGCCTGGCACAACAACCCTCTGTAACAAGATGAACACGATCACTGCGTATTCTACACCACAACCCTCTCGACAGGAGAAACACGATCACTGCGTGCTTCGGTGTCACAAACAAAACCACGTATAGGAAGAGTACGATCACTGCGTATTCTACACCACAACCCTCTCGACAGGAGAAAACACGATCACTGCGCGCTTCGGTGTCACAAACAAAACCACGTATAGGAAGAGTACGATCACTGCGTATTCTACACCACAACCCTCTCGACAGGAGAAAACACGATCACTGCGCGTCTGTACTGCAAACAAACATACGGGATGAATACGATCACTGCGTACCTCTTCCGCGAAACCCCCCACAACATAACGATGACCACGATCACTGCGGGCCCTGCGCCACAACTCTCTTGACCGGAGAAAACACGATCATTGCGCGCCTCGTGCCGCAAACAAAACATACACATCTCTGCAAACCACGATCTCACTTATCGACAGAGAAAATACCTGAGGCTGGACGGGTAATCAATCCTGCTCATGCTTCCAAATGCACATGTTTGATGGTGCCGCAATGCTTCCATATTGCATGGAAATGCTACGTACTCGTGTAAAATGCAAATGCTTATGATGCATGCTTATGCAAAGGAAATTACTTCAGCAAAATAAATGCTGAAGACAAACTGGATCCACTGGGGAGGACCGGAATACCACCGATACGCTTCCAACAAAATAAATGTTGGAAAGATGAACTAGCTCTGCTGGGGATGACCATCCTGCTGAGAAAGTAGCTCACAAACTCAAAACTTCAAACTCTGCTGAAGAAGATCGTCCTGACGAGGAAGGATCAAGTTGTCAGGGAAAGAGAAAAGCAATCCTGGAAACTGCTTTCAAAAGATATCAACACCCTGATTACGCCCTGTGGGGATATTTCATCCTGCTATCACTGAGCTGGGGATTGACCGGTGTGCTCTGATTCGCACTATACAGGAAACTCTTTGGGGAAGTTAATCGCATCCATCTCGACCTTCGCTGGGGAGGACTCTGCTCTGCTTGATAAGCCACTTCTGAACTACTAAAGGTGCATTGATCTTTTCCTTTGACGCAAACTCCACTCTCCTGGGGAGGCAACATTCAATTTTACCTGGGGCGACTTAACTGGGCAAAGACACAACATTCATCCTCTGGAGAGGGTAATAGCCTGCCACGGACTCTGGCGGGGAACTTTGCGAGCTTTTGAATACCTGCAAAAATCAACAAGAAAACACAAGACAATCTATGCACAAAGAAACATCTTGGTAATCACCCATGACAACCATTCAGGTAATTTCTGGTTTTAACAATCATCGGCCGAGGCCTGCCTGTTTACACGCATGTAAGTTTATCAAAACATCGGCGTTTTTTACAATAAAAACTGTAAAAATTAAAACCAAAGCCACACACTACACTGAATAACATACTTTATTGATAACGGCCTGAGAATAGGCAAGATTTGTACATCAGATGCAACTCCTGAAAAGAGGTAGTCACGCATAAACAAAATGCAGAAATGTACAAAGATACAGAATAAAAATTTGTACACATGTCGGCAACGTGTTACAGACGAACACCATGAACCGATCCTCCTATGACTCGCCGGACTCTGACGCTTTCCTGATCTCTGTCTTCGGAAGAGATTGCTTTGGATAGTTGACTCCCAGATGCTCCCAAACCACTAACAATCAGACTTGGACCGCAGTCATTTGCTTCTTAAATCCCTAACTTTTGCGTGAATCGCCCTTTGCGGGTTTTCAATTCACCGGGATACCCTTTTTTGCCGAAGCCGCCCAGTGTAGGTTTTCGACTTCGCGGGTGTACATTTTTTCAATTATATCCCTAACTTTTGCCCGAACCTTTTTATTCTGTTTTTGGTTCGCCAGGATGCCCCATTTTTGCCTGGACTCTCTTTTTACTGTCCAGCGGGTCAATTTTAAGCAAAGTATTTTTTAACTGCGTCCGAGTTCACAGGGGACGAAAAGTCTTCACCGTCCATGGTGGATAATAATAAGGCTCCTCCGGAGAAGACCTTTCTCACGACATATGGACCTTCATAATTAGGAGTCCATTTGCCCCTGTGATCCGATTGCGGTGGGAGAATCTTCTTCAGCACAAGATCACCCGTCTGAAAGCTTCGAGGTCGAATCCTCTTGTCGAACGCTTTCTTCATCCGGCTCTGATACAGCCTACCATGTGCAATGGATGCCAGTCTCTTCTCATCTATCAAGCTCAGCTGATTCAATCTATTTCTCACCCATTCCGCCTCATCCAGCTGAACATCAAGCAAAACCCTAAAAGATGGTATCTCAACCTCCAATGGCAGGACTGCCTCCATGCCATACACTAATGAGAATGGTGTTGCCCTGGTTGATGTACGCACTGTCGTGCGATAACCGTGCAAAGCGAACGACAACATCTCATGCCAATCCTTATACGTTACCACCATCTTCTGAACAATCTTCTTTATGTTCTTGTTGGCCGCTTCAACAGCGCCATTCATCTTGGGTCTGTACGGAGATGAATTATGATGCTCGATCTTAAAACCCCGACAAAGATCCTTCATCATCTTGTTGTTCAGATTCGAACCATTATCAGTAATGATTCGCTCAGGAATACCGTATCTGCAAATTATATCCCTCTTGATAAATCTGGCCACCACCTGCTTCGTCACATTGGCGTAAGATGCTGCTTCCACCCACTTGGTGAAGTAATCGATCGCGACTAGGATGAAGCGATGCCCATTAGAAGCAGTAGGCTCAATCTTGCCAATCATATCAATTCCCCACATGGAGAAAGGCCATGGGGATGCCATAACGTTCAGTGGAGTGGGTGGCACATGGATCTTATCAGCATAGATCTGGCACTTGTGACACCGCTTGGCAAACTTGAAACAATCCGTCTCCATTGTTAACCAGTAATACCCTGCTCGCAACAATTTCCTGGTCATAGCATGTCCACCGGCATGCGTACCAAAAGTTCCTTCATGGACTTCTTCCATGAGCAAATTGGCTTCCTTCTCGTCTACACACCGGAGGAGTACCAAATCGTGGTTCCTTCTATACAAAACGCCGTCGGGATTCAGATAAAAGTTACCTGCTAATCTCCTTAGAGTCTTCTGATCACGACTGGATGCCCCAGCCGGATATTCCTTATTCCTCAGGAAATTCTGTATGTCGCAATACCAAGGTTTACCGTCAGATGCTTCATCAATTGCAAACACGAAGGCCGGCCTATCAAGGCGAGAGATGACAATCCTGGGAGCCTCATTCCAGTAGTTGACCTTATACATCGAGGATAATGTTGCAAGGGCATCAGCCATTTGATTCTCCGCCCGGGGTACATGATGAAACTCTACTTTATCAAAGAAAGGTAGCAACCTTCTCGCGTAATTCATGTACGGCACCAAATTAGGTTGGCGTGTCTCCCACTCTCCCTTAATCTGATTCACAACCAACGCTGAATCCCCATATACGTCCAGATTCTTGATCCTCAGATCAATAGCCTCCTCTAACCCCATAATACAAGCTTCGTACTCTGCTTCGTTATTCGTCACTGGAAAGGTCAATCTGGCTGTGAACGGAATGTGCGACCCGTGAGGAGTTGTAATGATTGCCCCGATCCCGCTACTGTACGAATTGACAGCCCCATCAAAAATTAATTGCCACTGGGAACTCCGCTCAGGACCTTCACCAGGCAACGGCTCATCGCAATCTTTAGCTTTCAAGTACATTATGTCCTCATCAGGAAACTCAAACTTCATAGGCTGATAATCCTCAATTGGCTGTTCGGCGAGATATTCGGACAGAACACTTCCCTTAATGGCCTTCTGGGAAACATACTGGATATCGTATTCTGTCAATACCATCTGCCATCTAGCAATCCTTCCAGAGAGCGCTTTCTTTTCAAACACATATTTGATCCGATCCATCTTCGATATCAGCATGGTTGTATGATTCAGCATGTACTGTCTTAGACGTTTGGCAGCCCACGCCAATGCACAACACGTCTTTTCGAGCATAGAGTATCGAGATTCACAATCTGTGAATTTTTACTCAAGTAGTAAATTGCATGCTCTTTCCTTCCTGTCTCGTCATGTTGACCGAGAACACAACCCATACTGTTCTCCAGAACCGTCAGATACATTATCAGTGGTCGTCCCGCTACTGGGGGTATCAACACCGGAGGTTCCTGCAAGTATTCTTTTGTCTTTTCAAATGCCCTTTGGCAATTGTCGTTCCAGACCACCGCTTGATCTTTCTTTAACAGTTTGAATAATGGTTCACACGTGGTCGTTAGGTGAGAGATGAACCTAGCAATGTAGTTCAACCTCCCTAGGAATCCACGGACTTCTTTTTCTGTTCTCGGTGTTGGCATCTCTTGTATTGCTTTTATTTTTGCAGGATCGACCTCGATTCCTTTCTTTCTCACAATGAACCCCAGTAGCTTCCCGGATCTCACTCCGAAGGTACATTTGTTAGGATTCAGCCTCAGCCTGAACTTCCTCAGCCTCTTGAACAACTTCAACAGATTAACCAGATGCTCTTCCTCTGTTGGAGATTTGGCAATCATGTCATCGACGTACACCTCAATCTCTTTGTGCATCATGTCGTGAAAAAGCGTTGTCATAGCCCGCTGATACGTTGCCCCAACATTTTTCAAACCAAAGGGCATCACCTTATAACAGAAGGTTCCCCACGGGGTGATAAAGGTCGTTTTTTCCATATCCTCCGGAGCCATTTTGATCTGATTATACCCTGAAAAGCCATCCATGAAGGAAAATACTGAAAACTGAGCCGTGTTGTCAACTAACACGTCAATATGTGGCAGCGGGAAATCATCTTTCAGGCTCGCTTTGTTTAGATCCCTATAATCAACACACATTCGAACCTTGCCATCTTTCTTTGGCACAGGCACGATATTGGCGACCCAAGTGGGATAAGTGGTAACAACCAGGAATCCAGCATCCCATTGCTTCTGCACTTCTTCCTTTATCTTCATAGCCATGTCAGGACGAGTCCTTCTGAGTTTCTGCTTCACAGGCGGGCAATCTTCTCTCAACGGCAGACGATGGACAACCATATCAGTATCCAGACCCGGCATGTCCTCGTAGGACCAAGCAAATATGTCACTGTATTCACGCAACATCTCAATAAGCTCTTGCTTGATGTCAACTTGCAACGCGGCCCCTATCCGAATATTCCTGACGCATTCTTCAGACCCCAAGTTGACAATATCAATCTCTTCCTGGTGAGGCAGAATGACCCTCTCCTCTTGCTTCAGCAACCGACTCAGCTCTTCTGGTAAGTCACTATCCTCAACAATCTCCTCCTCATCTTGGAAGATCGGATGCTCGAAGTCTAAGCGAGTCATAGGAAGTTTTTGGTCGATGTCATCTGAAAATTCATGAATCCTGCGAGGGAAACGGTTAAGTGCTTCAAAATGATGTACAAGCAAAATGCCTAACCACGCTGCCATTTTATTGAAGAATAAAAACAGAAAGAAAAGGATCACAACATTTAAAAAAACACTGTCATTTATTGATCATGCAAACATACAGGTAAACAGTTAGGCCCTAAGACAAGATCAACGATGCCCCGGGCAAAGCATGTGATCATACAATGATTGAAAAAACAACGCATTACTGTTTGGTGACTTGGATGACGTCCTGTATGGACCAGTTGCATAGGCTTTGCCCTGGCGTGCTGGGTCGAATCCATGCGTCCATGTCGCAGTCGCTATCCACTTCCTCCGTATCAGACACGGCATTAATCCTTTCGAAGCTAACTCCTCCGGGCGTGAACACCACAGGTCCCTTGTACTTAGGCGCACTCTGTGAGGGAGATGGGCGGTACCCCAAGCCATACCTATCCTACTTCATTGGGATGTCCAGAACCTGCCCCCACTTATGAGTCTCTCCTGCTTGTACCAACTCCTTGGCTTCTTTATATGAGGAGACGACCACCTCTTGCCCTTCACTTTTCAACGGAGCCTCTTCTTTAACCTTCACTCCTTCGAACGCCTGACACAGCGTTTCATGGATCTCTCCATCTACCTCCACATACTTGAAAGAAGACAAATGACTGAATAAGATATCCTCTTCGCCACACACTGTCACGATACTCCCCTCAACCATATACTTCAGCTTCTGATGGAGCGTAGAAGTTACTGCCCCAGCGGCATGAATCCAAGGTCTCCCAATCAAACAACTATATGCAGGCTGGATGTCCATGATGTAAAACACTGTATCAAACACCTCCGGACCTACCTAGATGGGTAACGTCACTGACCCGAATACTGACCTCCTTGTTCCATCAAAGGCCCTCACCACTAAATCACTAGGTGTGCACAACAACCCACGGGTATCCAATTTCAACAGGGCTTTCTTTGGTAACACATTCAACGAGGACCCAGTGTCTACCAGCACATGGGATAAAATGGTGCCCCTGCATTCGATCGAGATATGCAAGGCATTATTATGATCACGCCCTCGAGGTGTTAGGTCAAAATCCGTGAATCCCAGTCCATGCCCAGCGTTAACATGTGCCATGACTCCCTCCAGCTGATTAACTGAAATCTCTTGCGGCACGAAGGATGTCTCAAGTACCTTCAATAGGGCATTTCTATGCGCCTCAGAACACAACAGCAGCGATAATATGGAGATCTTTGACGGGGTCTGCTGCAGGTGCTCTACAATCTTGTAATCACTTTTGCGGATCAACCTCATGAATTCTTCTACATCTTTGGTTATCGGTCCTTTCTCCTTACTCCCCGAAGATTCCCCCTCAACAACTTTGTTCTTGCCTCTGGCCAGCCTCTCTGCTTCAACCTCAGGTGAAGTGAAAATCCTCCCGCTCCGGGTTATACCACCCGCTCCCACTATGTTGTCTACGGATCCCGCCGGCGGATCATTCAAGTCAATCTTTTCCCCATTACAATACACCTCAGCACCATAACTCCACGGGACTGCCTTTGTGCTTTCATAAGGGACTGGCTTAGCCTTGGTAATAGTAATGGTCGGCCTTTTCGATGATGCCGAAATTGTCACTGATTTGAACGGAATGGTGATCGTAGCAATCTCCCTGTGCTCTTTTCCAGATTCTGTCTCAACAGACTTCTCTCGCTCCATAGACCTGTCAAACTGCAAGGTTCCTTCATCAATCAAACCTTGAACTCCCCTCTTCAACTTCTCACAGCCCCCAGGTTGAACCAAACAGTCATCACATTCTCCACTGCAACCGGGATAGACACCTCCTTTCAATAAACGCTGCTTTACGTAACTCAAAGGGGTTTTCAACTCGCTCACTTCCGAAACCAAGTCCAACTCATCATCTATCAGGATTGCATTGGCCCCGGCCCCACCATGCTTGGGCATCGGCTGCTGCGTGATATTAGGACCGTCTTTCCCGAAGTTAATAGCCGTACTATCAAGCAAATCCTGTACTTTATGCTTGAAAGCCAGGCAATTTTCAATATTGTGCCCCGGTGCACCCGAATGGAAGTCACAATGCTCATTAACGTCATACCCGACTTGTGGCTGGCCGGTTGGTGGTGCTAAGGTCCTCTTCTCGACTAGCTGCAATTTCAACAAAGTTTGAAGGAGTTCTGCATATGATACCGGCGGTACCTCGAATACTCTCCTCGGTCGTGGGTTCTGAAGTCTGCGCTGATTATTATTTGGTTGCTGCTGAGCCTGCTGCTGTGGTTGTTGTCTCTGCTGCTGAGACGGCCCCGGAATGGTTACACTTGCTACTTGCGACTGCTGCTGCCAGTTCTGACTTCTATTTCTCCGTCGAGCATTGTATACGGCGTTGGTATCACCCTGCCTTTTACCCCCAAACGTCTTCTTATTACCTCCCGCGGAACTGGACTCACCCGTCTGAATTTTGCCAATCTTTACCCCGTTTTCAATGCGCTCCCCCATCAAAATCAACTCAGAGAAAGCACTCATCGAAAAGTTTAGCAACCGGTCATAATA
Organism: Lathyrus sativus; assembly: GCA_963859935.3. NCBI lineage: Eukaryota > Viridiplantae > Streptophyta > Magnoliopsida > Fabales > Fabaceae > Lathyrus > Lathyrus sativus. The sequence goes on along the minus strand of OZ012738.1, from coordinate 60,025,693 downwards.
CATTCCAGAAAAAGTTCCTATGAACATATCCATCATTTTGCGCTCCACCATAGGAGGGTGTACCCTAGCAGCCAGATCTCGCCATCTCTGGGCGTATTCCTTAAAGCTCTCGCTAGACTTCTGAGACATGCTCTGCAACTGGACTCGGTTAGGGGCGAGATCGCTATTATATTGATAATGTCGAACAAAAGCCTCTGCCAACTCTTTCCAACTCCTGATCTGAGTAGGCTCCAAGCTCATGTATCACTCCAGCGATGGCCCTAATAGGCTATCCTGGAAGAAGTGCATTAGCATCTTTTCATCCTCAGAATACGCAGACATACGCCTGTAAAATGCGCGCACATGCACCCTAGGGCATGTATCCCCTTTGTACTTATCAAATGACAGCGCTTTGAATTTCAGCGGGACCCTCAACCCTGGGACTAACCCCATATTTGACATATCCAGCCCAAGAGCATTCTGGCTAGCCAATCCGTTCACTTTCTCTTCTAGCAATCTCATCCGATAGTTGTCATCCCTAGTTCTTTCATAACCCTTGTTCTGACCAGAGAACACATCCTCTTGACGATCCTCCCAGCGAGGTACTGCATTGTATCCAACATAATCTGCATCACGGCCCGGACCCGTTTGGAAATACCTGGGGTCATACCTCAGATTGCCCCTCTCTTGAGCGTTGTATGCACCAGTTCTATATCCAAGATCACCATAACCATAGTCACCAAACCCAGCCTTGGTGCCGGCAATGTTGCCATACCCCATGTTCACACCATTGAAGCCCTGGTTACCATTAATACCATTCATTCCGACATTCTCAACGCCTCCGTTAAAACCCTGATTGACGTTACCCACAAATACCCCAGCAGTATCTGTATTGGCATTCATATTACCGGTGTTCCCACCTCCACCTACAGGACCAGTTTCTCCAGCGTTCAAACCGGTTACGGGAATAGCATCAGTACTTTGACGATTCTCAATTCGGGGGAATGCAGCAATATTTTCACCATGCGGTGTCCCGTTGTTTTCAGCCCGTGCGACTATCGGTTGAACCAGATTCTGCAGCTGCTCTTGTCCCTTGGCGATGGTCTCCATGGTTTGCATGAGCAGGGCCATCCTGTCACGCATCTCTTGCATTTCACTCTGCACGTTGTCCATGATCTTCTTGTGATTAGTTCTGGTAGAGTAACGGTGGACCCTTTTTTCTGCAATCCTGCAATTACCTGGGTGATGGATGAAGAATGATAAGGAACATGGATCACAAACCTGTAATGCAATGTGATTTATGCAAACAATAATGCAAAAATGCTAACGTGCGTGTGTGCGTTGGGGATATTTCCCCTCCAGTTCCAGTGTCAAGGTAGCAATACAAGAGAAACCATAAAGACAATATTTAGAAAAACCCTCATATATTGGAAAACAGTCTCGTCAAGGCGTTATACAACTATGTTCCATACAACTGATATGATAAAGGAGGATCCCAACCAACATGCCTGGTGGTGATCTCAACACAAAGAATACAAGAGAGAAATCAAGTGCGGGTACGGTCGCAGAAATCCTCGAACAACTTCTTTGTCTCTGGATGGTCCGGTCGATAAATCAAGCCTTCTATCAACTGATCCCTTTTCCTGAACGTTACATGGATGTCTCTGACAAAATCTTCCCAAGCCTTATCCTGGGCACCATCCTCAGGTTTGGGCCTCTTGATGTCTGCTCTGCGCTGACAATCTTCCAGATTCTTCATGGCATCAATCAGTTTGCATTCGGCCTCGTATCGACGGCATGCTTCTTCTTCAAGCTCTTCAGTCTTCACTTTGACCTGTTCTCCCAACTGAGCAACCTGTATCTTTAGCTCTTCTTCCCGTTCTTTGCGTTTGGCCATAGTAAGATCCCAGTGCTCTCCGAACTTAGCTAACTTCCTGTAGGCCCTTTCTAGCTCTTGTTTCTTAGTAGCCAATACACTGCTAACTGAGTCTACATCTAACTCCAGACGCTTCTTGGTTTCATTCAACTCCAATAAAGTAGTCTTCAGATGTTTCAAAGTTTCGGCCTGTTGCTTGGAAAAATATCTTGTTTCAATCTTTTCATGACGAAGCTGGGCATTCTCTTTCTCCAAAGCTTCTTTAGCCTTTGCTAACTCTTCTTTCTCCGCCATCAGCTGCTTGTATACCTGTATGTCTATAGTGGTGGGCTCCTCCGCCGAAGAAGGATACAATGGCTGAACTGCAGGATAAGGCATAAGGAATTTCGTAGCTCGTCCACGAATCCATTCCGCATACGGACCAAGAACTCGAGTACCTCCTCTGTTACCTGAAGGCTTCCCTCTCTTATGCAGGTTCTTCCAGGCTTTCTCAAGCTTGATCAACATTTCTTCCTCTATTGCCCCAGTGAGATACAAAGATTCCTGTATCTCCTCGGGCTTCGGCGCTTCCTGAGGTGCATACCCAAACTGCCTGATTAATAAGGAAGGGTTGTAATTGACACACCCTTTCCTTCCTATCAAAGGAACATTAGGGAATCCTTCGCCTCTGTATATGACCTCAACTCCGAACACCTCCTCATTAACCCACACCACATTCTCAGAAGTCAACCCCATCAAGCGCTCAGGCCATCCTAAAGAATCAATAGAAGTGACAAAAGGCCCTGACTTCGGCATATGACTAGTAAACCACCGGCACAGTAGAGGTACACAGCAAGAAACATTCCTTCCTCGCCGCTTTTCATTTTGGTAGTGAGTGGAATGGTGGATATCTCCCAGCAAGGTAGGAACTGGGTTCTTTGCAGCCAGAATATAGAAAGCATCTGCATCAACAAAATCAGGAATGTTTGGGAACAATACAATGCCATAAACACACACAGCAAGGATGGCGTCGAAAACAACCCAACCACCCTTCTTGGCATACTCCTGAGCCTTCTCCACCAAAACATCCAACGGAAATCCCCACACATCTCCTCTTCTGGTCATCTTCCCCGTCAGCTCAAACTCTCTTAAGTGCAGAATATCAGAAAGCTCAGCCAGATTAGGCTTAGTGTCTGTGTGATAGAAAGGCATCTACTCGCGAATCGGTATATCCAAGAGTGCAGAATACTCCTCCAGGGTAGGAGCCAAGACAAAATCAGGAAATACGAAACACCTGAGCTCAGCATCATAAAACTGCAACAGGGTGTAAATGCCGCTGATCTCATAAGCCGAGGGCTGGTAAACATAAGTCAGGATCCTCCCATATGTCTTCCTGAAATCTCCCATTACCTTCTTCCTAGCAATAGTAATTAACTCTGACAACAGACTGATATCTGGAGACGGGAATCTGTAGGGTAACACTTTCTTCATGGCTTCCATGTCTTGCTAGGAAACGAACACCGGAACTGGGAGGGAAAATATGTACCTGCAATACACACACGTTAGTTGGATGCAAATGGTAATGCAATGATGCAATATGATAAATGATGCAATCAGTGAACACAGGGGCCATGCTGTAGCCTGAAGAGGAACATCTCTGTAATGTCAAGAACAGAAAACCACCACAGTCACCAGAACCTCATGATGCTGACTATCCTCTGACACCCAAAATACCAGGCCCCTAGTAAGAAGTCCATCTGAACCTCTGTAACTGACGAGAAAACCATCTGATAATAGTATCAATCTCATACAAGAAATCCATCTGATACAAAAAACACCTGTTAACAAGCCAAGAAAACTATCTGATAAATACTGAATCATGGTTTCTGAAGGCCAGTTTTCCTGCAATAACCCAATCCCCCTCACAAGTATGGACCTACTCCACGGACAAAGGTACGGCATCCTATACGGTCATCAGCGTCACAGACTTTCATGAGTGACGATACGATTCCCAGAAGGAGTGGCATTATCAAGTCATGAAGAGGCCTCACTTAGCTGACATCCAAATGATCGGTCCCCAGAGTCGACAATCCTCACGTCTGGACTCCCCTCAGATCCTCAGGACCGGAAAGGAGCACCTCTGCGAGAACCTCGTCTGAGCGCAGATTTCATAGAGAACTGTGCCTGCTCAGCAGACAGGTTCGTCTACTACTCTCCGCAACTATGTCTAGGTGCATACTCAAGCCCAGGTCCGGCTTCTCACTCATAGTAACCTCCCTCTCCCACAGCAATAATCATAATAATATAGTGCTGAAAGTAAATGCGGAAAGGTAAAGGTGCGGGAAAGTAAAGTACGGAAAGATAAAACACATATGCACAACACCCAACAGATAAACACCCAAGCGCTAGGATTGACTCGCGTAGGGGATGGGAAACGGTCCCAGCATAAGGGATGGGAAAAGTCCCTAGATGCTATAATGTCCCCAGCAGAGTCGCCAGCTGTCGCTACTGCGAAAATCGGCGCCGGCTGAATAGAAGAGTCGCCACCGTGCGTTATTTATCCCAACAGAGGGAAAGGAAACTCTCGAAGTAAACCTCGCAAAAAACGGGAAAGGTATGGTCATCGCAACCAAAACCTGGATTCGGGAGTCGGTTACGCAAGGGGAAGGTATTAGCACCCCTCACGTCCGTCGTACTCGACGGGATCCACGCTTGGTGTTTATAAGGAAAAGGGTGTGTTTATCTATCTACGCTAATGGTCAGTATGAAAAGAAAAGAAAAGGACAGGACTCGACAGAACGTACGCTGTTCTGGGCCTACGTACTCCCTCGTGCAATGGGAAAGTCAGAGTCAACGTAGTTCGACTACCTACGTCTAGACAGGGGGAAGGTTGCTCGCCAGGACCTCGCGTCCTGTGCCTACGTACTTCCACACGGCATGGAAGATCAGAGCAAACGTAGTTCGACTACACACGACACAAGCTGTTCAAGTGTTTTTTATAGGAAAATGCACCTTAACCAAGGGTTTTCACAGTCCAGGAGGACAAAATGTTTTGATGTTTGTTCAAATATTTTAACGGAAGAAATGAATTCACTTTTGTTTTATCCTTTATTAAGTGTTTTTCTGTTGTTTTGAGAAAGGAAAGAGACACCCTAAAACTATGGTTGAAAAGGGGAATCTACCTAATGTTATCATGCCTGGTTGACCAGCCTAATGTCTATCATAACTCCTCCACAGCAGAGAAGTTAGAGCTCCTAAGGGATCATGGCAACAGCACTAAACAGCAAATAGGAATCATTGCAAAGTTAAAGAAATACTGGAAATATGCACGTATGCAACAACCAAACAATCAAGGCACAAAGGCCACACACCATAGAGGTAAGGGAGCTCAGCTCTACCAAATACCAGCAAGCAAAGCCACTCAATAACAATCAAGCAGAAGGAGGACCACCTCAACTTCTCATGCACACAGATCCTATTTCTAAGATGCACTTATCTCAGAAATATCTAGATGACCCCCTAAGTCTAATGCAGCACAGCACCACACAAGTCAATCACCACAAAGAGAAGGCTAACCAACCTGGCAAACTCTTATTCAAAACTTAAGAAACTACCCCTGAGCAGGACCCCTAAGCAAAACCCTGATCAAACCCCTGAATAAAGCCCCTAATCAAACCCCTAAATAGATCATCTAAGCAAAGCCCTATGCAAAACCCTAATCAAATCTCTAAGCAAAGCCCTAATCAGAACCCCACACACAAGAGAAATCAATCCCAGTCTTTAAGCTTCAAGACAAGCTTACCAAAGAAAAGGAGCTAAGTAGGCAGACTCATAGTGCCTTCCTCAGGAAAGTACTAGGAGGCTTATACTCAGGACTCATATCCCATGTGGCTCAACAACTATGATCGGTTCACATTCCTCCTCAGGAGAAACTAAACTCACATGAAGGCTCCGACATCATTGGATACTTGAGAAATCCTATATGAACTAAGGGAACTAAGTGAACAGACCCATAGTGCCTTCCTCAAGAAAGTACTAGGGGGCTTCCACTTAGGAATCATATCCCATGTGGCTCAACAACTGTGATTGGTTTACATTCCTCCTCAGGAGAAACTAAACTCACATGAAGGCTCCAACATCATTGGATACTTGAGAAATCCTATATGAACTAAGGGAACTAAATGAACAGACCCATAGTGCCTTCCTCAGGAAAGTACTAGGAGACCTCCACTTAGGAATCATATCCCATGTGGCTCAACAACTGTGATCAGTTTACATTCCTCCTCAGGAGAAACTAAACTCACATGAAGGCTCCAACATCATTGGATACTTGAGAAAGAGGTGAGAAGAAAGAATGAAAGACATCCATAGTGCCTTCCTCAGGAAAGTACCATACATTTCCCTCAAACTTCAGGATCTCAAACCTCACAAACAGAGAGCAAGCCCCTAGACTAGGACTTCAATCCAACATCCTTGCAAGCTCCAACAAGACTTCATCCAGCCTCTATCCTCCAGAAGAAACCACAGGCCCTCAAACCCAAAGAAACTATCTCTGAAGTTCAACAACAGTTGAACTTCAAAGTCAGAAGCCATCAAGACTTCTCTTATTCCCAGGCTCAAACAAAAATAGCAAAACACTCTATAAAAATCTATCAAAAATCTAGGGGAAACCTACATGGCTCTATGATCCCAAGATCAAATCTCAAAACCTAAGTCAACTTCTAAGGCCACTAAACAATCCCTATCATGTGAATGGTCAAGGATTACCAGCAAGTTGTGAGGTCTCTATTCTCTAACCCTAAAACAATATCAATCAATCTCTAAAAGAAATCCACAAAAATATTATGGGGAGCATGCATCAGCCTAGTATAACATACTAAAAAACTAGAGCAAAATTCAATACCAAATAGGAGAAGTAAAATCAGCAAGGCAGACACGTCACAAACCAATTATTCAGTATCAATTAAAATACAAAAATGAAAATAAAAATGAAAATGCATGATCAAATTAATATTTTTGCATTATAAAATTCTACATTGAAGTATGAATCTACAGAAAAAAGAAGGGAATCAATTGATCAATCCTACTATTTTTTATGAATTTATTTCTAACATGCATGAAGACAAAGAAATTAAAAAGAAAAGGAAAATAAAACAGGGGTGGGGGGTGCAGCGATAGCAACAACTCTGGTTGTTTTCCAATTGGGCTTACGCTAGGGGGGTGCGCCTAGCAACTCAGGGCAAAGCCCAATCCAGAATCCACTCTAATCCTCTCACAGCCAGGGGGGGATGACGAGCAAACGGGGGTGAGCTTCAGCAACTCACACTTGGGCTTAACCCAGCCCAAACCCTAATCCAAGTTACCAATTAACAAAACCTCCCTTCTTCCCCCAAATCTGATCACTGTTCACCGTACGAACCCTAGCGCCGCTCCCCCCAACCTCTCTCCCCTCTGAAACTCCTCTCCAGAAAACCTCTCAAAACACTCTCAATCTGGACGAAAACTAAACCTTGATCAACTACCACACATGCAATCAACAGAACTCATCAGAACAAGAAACTCTAACCTAAACATCTCAAGAATTGCATCTACAACTAAACTAACACACGCATGCAAGGAAGAAGTTAGGAACCTGGAAAGACGAACGACTTGACGCTCGTTGAGGAAGCTAATAGTTCGCTGAAGATCCACAACCGGAGAAGATTTCCCGATGAAGATCCAAGACGCTTGCTGAAGAACTTGTTGTTGATGAATACGGATGAGGATGACGGTTCTGGAAATCCTCAATTGAAGGCGAACGAAGATCAAGAAGATCTAAACAATTTTCTGGTAATCTTGCTGAAAGTTTGTTGTTCTGGAAACCAAAGGATGATGATCGTGGACGAAAGTCTGGGCGTAGGCTTTGGTTGATGCAGTTGAAGGTCCTTGGATGTTGCTGGGAAACATGAAGAATACTGAAGTTCTTGAGGATTTTTCTGGAAAATCATGCGAAGAACGATGAAGGTTTGAAGGTTTTCTGGAATTCCTTTGAAGTTTCCGGCGACAGATGAATTTTCCGGCGAGTTATGGATGAAGAGGAACGGGGAAGATCGGAGAAGAAAGGAGAAGATAGGAGGATTCTGGGTAGAAAAATAGCTCCGGCGGGTTGTTACGGCGGCCGGAGGGCGTTAGGGTGGCCGGAGTTGGTTGCTAGGGCGTCTGCATGCCCGGCGGTAGGGGGCTCCGGCAGGGTTGACCGGTGGGGACAGGTGGCGAGGAGGAGGGTTGCATGCGCTACACGTGGCCTGAGAGAGAGTCTGGAAAACGCGTGGCAGAGGGAGTGAGAATGAGGTGTCAGTGTGTGGGGTCTTCAGAGTTGTGAGGTGGGGTCCCCTATCATTGCACGCGTGGCCTTATTTATATCTGGACAAGTGTCACTTCCTTGGACCATACTGAACAAAAATAGGCTGATATCCGATTGGGCCTCCAAAAACCTCTTTGGGCCCACGAAATTGATAATAAAACCCTAAAAAAACTGAATTAAAAGGATTAATATAAAAATGGATAAAACTAAACTACAATTAAACTTGATTATAGATTTAAACTTCCATTAACTAACAATTAACACTGCAATTAACTCTAAATGAAAATTAGTCTATCCTAATTAATCCTGATAAACCCTAATAAGACCCTAAACAAGATTAAAATCCTAATTAATCCCTATTAGTCCTAAAAACAGAATTAACACCTAATTAAAATTCTATATTAAACTAATTACCCTAATTAAATCTAAAAGAAGAATTAACCTCTAATTAACTTCTATATTAAACTAAACTAATAAAACTCTAATAATTCCACTAACCTCTAAACTAATGAAAAAGACCATTAATTTCCATTATCTAGATTAAAATCTATATCTAAAAATAAAAACTCTAATGACCCCTATTTAACAATCTATTAAAATCCTATTAATTCTAATAAAATCTATATTATTTATTTAAAACTATTAAAAAAAAGCTATTAACCCATTTAAATTCTATAAAATCCTAAAAATGATTTAAAGCTATTAAAAAACTATTAAAAACCTATTTAAATTCTAAAAAATCTATAAAGCCTATTAAAAAAAACTCAAAAGGCTATTAAACCCTAAAAAGAATGCAGACAAATGCAAATGACCACCATAAAAGAGCGTGTGAGGCCAGATCGACGCGAACAGTAAACCCCTGGCATCAGAATATCCCCAAAACCACCATGCAAGCTGAAAACACCGAGAAGCGCACAATTCCCCGAAAATAAAACCCTGATGATCTAGACTGGGTCTGAAATATCCGGTGGATGAAAACCAAGCTGTAACCCTGACACCCTCTGTCTGTGTACAAATGTCATGCATCTGATATGCGAATACGAAGTGAACCACGAACCCGATAGGGGGACCGGTTGGTCAAATTTTAGGGTGCAACACCCAATCTCGGGTCTTTCCCTCTGAAACCTCTACATCCCCTCTAGCTACTCCAATGGCCAAGAAAAGAAAAGTCCCAGTCAAAGAGACACCTTCCAAAACGGTCACTTCGACCATTTAACCTGCTGCTCCTAACAATCCCGCTGAGGTCTTCAAACCTGTTGACTCTGAAGTCCCTTCTCCAAGACACACTACTGAGGTATTCATCGTCTTTTTTTTCTTGGTTCATATATTACATGGGCATTTTCTTACTTAATCTTCCTTCTGCAGGATACCGCGGTCGAATCAACTACTGCTGAAACCAATGACAGTGCCACAGCTACAGTTGGCAATCCGCCTGAGACAGCGCCCCTTTTTAGTCCTTAGAAAGTTGATGAGTTCCAGAGAGCGTCGAAAGATGACGATCCCACGGAGAAGAAACCACCAATGAGGATGGCAGGGACGGTTGTTGAAGCAGTAAGGCAGCAAGCAAATAATATTAAGTACCCAGTTTTGTCGTCTCCACAGGGATTAGTGCGATATGAACGTCGTTCAACAGCCTCTACATTACTAAGCTTATTGTTTTAAAGTTTTGGGTTAAAAGGTTCAGGGAACCACAATGAAAATAGAAAATATAAAATAAAGACTGAAATATAAACGGAGCCTTGTTGGGATTGGATTTCATCAATTGATAACACATGCATTCTTCCGAACAAATTAAACACAACGCAATCATTCGTCAAATATCATCACGTATCACTCACGACGAAGCTTATTTCTAACGTGGCGTCGAGAGAACAACCGTGTTGTCTCATTGGTGATCTCTCACCCAACAAAAACACAACACAGAGCATTAGGAATTCATACTCACACAAATGCTAAGCCTAAATCTATCTCTAGCGTTTAGGACCTCACCGGTAATCATCCAAGATCCAGATCCGAAAAGTATATCTCTATCACGATTCAAATCAAAGATTAACAGGTAAACAAGAATGAAACCCATATCAGATAAACAATTGTTTTGCATAAAATACAATGATCAGAATACATACACACGCTTGACCCTTTTTTACATGTATTCATCTAATCCGCCAAATGTCGGTGACCATCATTCTTCATCACTATTATCACATACCCACACAATATCATATTGATCCTACCCATGCTAGCCATGCTACTTAATCAACACAACACCATAGAAGATAAAATGAATATCAACTTCAAAACCATGTCAAAAGTTTGTTCATTGATAGAAGAAGATCTGAGATCAAAGATGTGAAAAGGTTTTGTCAAGACCCACAAATACATAATCAAAGATATTCAATCAATAGAGAATCCAAAATAAGTTCACAAACATATATTAGATGAAATACGTAAGGTATCAAAAGATTACAATCCAAACCCCAACAAGAGATCGAAGATCTTACCTCCTCTCCCTTAGGGTTGTGTGTTTCTCTCTCTAGAAGAAATGAAGAAAAATAAGTTCTGATGTCTAGAATGGAAAAAATACAAGTTCTGACCTAAAAAAGTAAGAAAAACACTTAAATACACATTCAGGATCTGTAACGTTCGCCTAGCGAACAACTAGCGAATACGAACTTTTGGTACTTTCAGATCTGTCCAATTCTGGGCTCGTTCGCTACCTGTTCGCTAGGTAGCGAACGTTCGCTAGCTAGCGAGCATGACAACATTTTGGTGGTTTTTGCATGTTGTCTTGGTTTCCTTGCCCATTTCTTGTATCTTTCTTTTCACTTGTTTTGTGCCTAATTTCTGCACAATAACACACAAATCAAAGGTACCAAGAGATTTTCTCATAATGTTGCAAACCAACCAAAACAAGAGTGGTTTTCAACATTTAATTGACGAAAATGAGTGAAAAATGTCAACATTTGATAGATCAAATAAGTGAAATGTGGCATCTAACAACTCGCCCCAACTAGCTTGTTGTTTGTCCTCAAGCAAAGTATGCATCTCATTTTGCAATAAGAGGATTTGCTCAAGACTAAGATTCACCCAAGAATGAATAAAATTGGCTCAAACACAAATGATGCAACAAGTCATGGTTTCAAATGTTTATAATCAATCAATGTAAAAGAACTAACTTCTTAAAGCAAATATAAAGCCATGTATTAATCAACAACTATGTTTTTCATGAATGAATCACCCCATCTTTCCTCTTCGAATAAGGATTGAAGAAATTACGCGTTTGCAACCGCGGGGACAATTTCACTCAACTAATAAACAATGGAAATATCAATTTGATTCATACAAAATCTAAATATCAAAAGTAAAAATATGGAAGCAAGAAGATTACTAAGGTCTTTAAAGTTGTAGCTTGGTCGGGTTTACAAACAAGAGACATTTCTAAGGCCATTGAAACGAAATTGCCGATGCAAAAGAGACATTCACTGCACGCATTATTTACACATCCCAACTTCATTCCATTTGTTTCTTAGTTGTAAACCTTCCCAACTCTTATTTCACAACTTATTCTTTCACTCTTTTTCTTTTCCAAGCAAACATTCTTTTTCTTTTCTATTTTTTTTCTCTTTTCTTTTTTCATATTCACACAATTTTTTTGGTGCTTGCTTGAATTTTTTAAAAGTTGTAACAACCTATTATCTTCCTTTTTCATTCGCCCCAACTTAACTTTTACTCAATCCTCAAGTGAATGCTCTTAGCTTTTTATGGCAAAGAAGACAATTAAAACAAATTCAAGGGTTCAAGAAATTTTTTAGAATCTCTCAAAATTAAGAATGGGATTCGCATTGTTTAGGCTCAAAGGGGTTGACGAATTCTCTCTACTCACGGGTAAGTTGCATTTGGAACTGGTTGTGCTCAATAAAAACAAGTGCCTTGATCATTTCTAATGCTTCCACAAATTCACAAAGATAACAAGATAAAGCATGAATCATATGAATCAACAAAGTTTATCAGAAATCCAGCATTTACTAAACAATGGAAGCTTTCTCACAAATTATGGTTTTTGGTCCTAAGTGAAACAATCATTCAAACAAGTTGCCAAAAGAACAAATTTCATTTTCACAAAGACTTAAGTTCTTAAGCATTCTAAAATTCTAAACAAACGAAGCCATGTACCTTGATAACATTCACTTGATTCATACTATCTGTCGCGGTGAAATTCGGATACCAAACTATTGATTAGTTTGAATCTTTAATTCAATTTGCAACCGATCTTTGATTTGTCCAAAGGAAGGGATAAATATCGAAATTCCCACAATGCAATGCAAATGCAAGGTTTAGATTGTTATAGGTTCGGGGGTTGGTTAAACTTAGGGAAGGTGCTAGCATCCTAAGTTTCTGTAGTAATCTACAAGAACTTCTTGTTTTATATTGTTTACTGCTAAGGATTTATCTGCTTAAAGGTTAAAAGACCTAGGGGTTTATTTCTAAGTATACTCGATAAGATGTCGCATCTTATGCCTACATATCCTTACGGGAGTGGAATCAGAGTACTTGTAGTTCCCCTAAAGGGTTAGAGGAGCTCTTTGACTGTGGTCAAAGTTCCTACGGGTTTAGGGTAGTTGTTTTGATTGGGTTTAGGAGAAGAGATGAGTCTTCATGTTAAGGGAGATATAACCACCACAAGTGTAAAGGGGGTTGTAGGAAAATAGTCTTTGCATCGTCTTAAGAAAAGGGCTTAAGTACTCGGATTGTTTGACGAGTATGCCTTTATCACTCTTAAGGCAAAGTCCCTACATGTTTGATTGTATTGTTGTGGGGGTGGAGATTATATCTCACTTAAGATGATTAACATCTATTCTCTAATGTGTTTGAAAAGTTTGTATTGAATACTGGTTGAGTTGTTTAATTGTTTAAGTTGTAGAGATAATGGTCCTTCCTATGGGGTATGATCTATCTTAAGCGATCAACTTGAATGGGATCAAGGATCGTGGGGAAATGATGCAAATGACGTGCACTACACAAGTGTTGACTCATGTGTAGGGTTTTCCTTTGGACGGAATGCAATGCGATGCAATGATGATAAATATAAATTGCGGTAAATAAAGAAATTGCGGATAAGTAAAGGCATACACGAACGCATGAAAGCGCTAGGTGAGTGTGTGCTTTGTGGATAAATAAGAGCAGATAAGGATCGTTTGATTTGACTTTTAGTTTGAATTATAAAGAAGTGTTAATTTGAGTGAATTGATTTAAAAAGAGATTTCTAATAATAATTTGTTAAATAAAGCGAGTTTTTGAGAAAAGCCCTTTTTTAGTTATTATTGTAAAAGATAATAGTTAATTTTAAATTGAGAAAAAAAAAACATTATAATGGTTTTAATTCTAAATTATTACAAGATTCTTATTTATAAAAGTTTGTTATTGTAAAAAAGGGTTAATTAAATTAAGAAAAAGGGTTTTTCATAAAAGTGTTTTTTGCTATAATTATTAAATAGATTTTAAATAAGATAGATTTTTATTGAACAAATTAAATTATTGTTAAACAAAAATTAATGAGTTGGTTAAAATTGAATTTGTTGAATAACCAAAGTAAGTTTAGAAAAAGAGTAGATAAAACATATTTTATAAATAGATTTATTAATTTATTTTTTTAAAAAAAAAACTGATTGGAAAACCATTAGTTAGGTTAATTAAATAAAAGGGGGAATTGTTAGTTTTAATGAAAACTGATTTAAGAAAAGGTTAATTAGTGTTAATTAGGGATAATGAAGGGTTAAACGGGAGGTTAAAAACGTGGCATGGTGATACGTAGGGAGAGAGGTGCATCTTGTGGTGCAGTTGTGATCGTGCGATCATGTGGTAAGTGGCGTGTGTGTGGTTGATATGTGTGTGTACGGTAACTACCGTAGGTGCGCATATACATAATTACAACAAATAAACAAAAAAAACAAAATTAGGAACAAATCCCTAATTCCATCGTTCTTCCTCTTCCGCATCCTCTTCGACTTCCCTTCAATCTTCTCTTCTCCTCCTATTTCTGCCTCATCTCTTCTTTTCTTAACCTGAAACAAGCAAACAGTCAAGAGATTTACACAAATGAACTCAATACATTACCAAATGAGAGGCAACTGCGGTGTTGAAGCGGAAAGACTCCGAAAAGCTTTTCCGGCGAACTTGAGGGTTCGCGAAGCTTTTGCTATGCGGGGGTCACGCTGATACGGGCTATGAGGAATGGTGTAGCTTGCGATGGCGTTTGGAGCTGCTTCGCGGCGACAGGGGTTTCACGGCGGCAGGGGTTTCACGGCGGACCACTTTGAAGCTGATAACGGCGGAGCTCGAGAGGTAAGTTCTTATCCCCTTTTTTTTTACTCACGAAAATTAGGGTTTTGAAGGGATTTTTTTGAGGACTTGTTGTTGAGGGGTCTTTTGTGGTTGTTTCACGAAGGGTGGATCCCCTTAGCCTTGTTTTCTTTTTCTTTGGATGCCTCCTCTTATAGTGTTTCAAAGAATCTCTGAATTGAATGCTTAATCGTAATTCCTTGTTGGTTTGGACAGGAGAAAACAAACTTAAGATGTTTCTGTTTTTGGGGTATCCTGTCTGAGGATCATTTGCACATTTGATTTCTCGCCTTAAATTGTTTCCTTTTAGAGTAGAATATGTTTAGACATGCCACTTCTAAATTGGAAATAAAATTAACTCCATTTCCTTCTTCTGCTTGCAGCGTATACGCGGGTATGTGGAAATTCGAGCTCTGGGAGCATGAAGTTGGTTACCGTTTCAAACATCCCTTCACTGTTTGTTTTGACTCATAGGCAATGAAACACAGTCGTGGTAGGAGGAAAATTCTACTTTGGGTGATCAAGGACCTTCGCCTTGCCATTGATTTTCAAGATGTACCAGTTGAGCTCTGGTGGCCCTTTTGTAAATTTCAGGAACTCTTCTGAGAGATCCTTCAATAAGTTCCTTGCAGGTATCTTCAATGCCCTCAAATTTTCTGTTGCAACCTATTGTTTGTGTTTTAACAGAATATGTTCTTTGGTCATGTCTTGCTCAATAATGTCATCATCAATTGAGTCCTTAATATTCTTGTTTTGGAGGTACTGATTGAGACGCCAAGTATTCACGACTGACTTCCTATGTTGTGTTGCAGGGAACAATGGCCTAGATTCCTGAAGAATGTGTTCTGAAATAGTCGTTTTGTCTGCCTCCTTGGTGTTACAGACAGACACGGGTTCTTTATCTGATCGGCGAAGTTGGGTCCATGATGGGGGACCTCTTTCAGTAGAACTAGCAAGCCTAGATTCCTGAAGAAGAATAAAAAAGGAACTTGGAAGTCTTGTATTATGGTCGTGACAAAGAGAGCAAGCAACTTGTTTGGATTCTTCAAAATCATGTTCAGCTTCTAAGTTACCTTCGTGACCAAGTTGAGCCATCATCAATAATTGATTCAATGCTAGTCATGAATTTTCTGTTGGGCTCTCATTTTCTCCTTTGTTACTTTGGGCAGGTCGAGTTTCGGATGAATGGTGGATCGCGCCAGTTGAGTGTTATTGGCGGCGGGAGCTCGAGAAAGGTTTTGTACCGGCGTGGGAGAATTACAAAGGTTGCCACGGGTCCAGTTTTCCTGAGTTGAACTTCTTCCTTGATTATGCAGATGGCTTCTTTTCAAGTGTTAGGAACATTGGGTTCAGCAAACTCGTGGATTAATCGCTGATAGTAAGTTCACTTTTCTAGTTTTCTTTACAGAATTTAGCAGAAGCTGATTTTGCTTTTTTGTGTAAACATCATGTAATTACAATATTTCCTGTGATCACTATTCCAATTGCTTGCTTATCAAATAATGTCACGGTTTGGTAAGGCTTGATTGAACTGTTGTTTAAAGGACATAATCCTTTTATTTGCTCTGAGCTATACTTATGGCTAAGTCCTTTTATGCAGGGGATGGAAGTTTGGGTGTCAACCGCACATTACATTGTCTGCAAGGTATGCAAGGTATAGTTAAGGTCTGCAGTCCATCTATACCTTCTTAGACAAGGGGCGACAAGGTCTACATTGATTGTTCTAGATTCCGCTGACAATGACTTGGAGATTTCATGGGCTGATGGTTACGCATTACTCAAAGGTATACTTGTTACTCTTCTCCTAATATTGCCATGTTGTGGTAGCTGCTATTTACGAAGATGGGCGATACTCCTGGAGATACAACATGCTTGCGGAGTTTGTCAAGTCACTGAATTTAAAAGATGGCTGGGGTAACTTCATGATTTTGGAATAACAGTTCTGTTCCATTAGGAATTGGCATACTAACACTTGAGCTGTTTCCACAATTAACAGGCAAATCTTGGGCAAAACTTTGGTGATCTAACATTCATCAAGATGCTAATTAGGAGACCTGCTACACCAGAGGCAATATCACTAATTCGTGAAGAGTGTGAGTGCCGCATCTGAATTGAATTGAACGCCACTGCTCTTAAACCGAACCCGCTTAATCACAGATGTATAGAGAGTTTCTGATGTCTTATGTCCTTATTTCGGGCTAGTCGCGCAGTTAACATCTATCTTATCCTCCTTCACGCCACTGAATTATTGTTGCTGCTCATACATTTTCTTTTTCAGGTAATCAAATTTAGGAGTCTCTAGATCTTTACCAATTCCTCCAAGATGCAGGGTGATGTTTGGTCGAACTTGGCTACCGAATGTCTTCTGTGTGGAACTCTAAGCCGCCATAAAAGTAAGCTTTATTTCATACAACCTCAAATTCTCATAGTGATTTACATTGTCCTTTTGTCTTGGACCAACAATTTACTTAGCATTTCTTTCGCAGGCCTTCACGCGGTGAATTAGCGGCCGAGAGTATTCCTGTCAGAGTCAGCAGGACTTCTTACTATCTTGGTCGTGCCACTGTTTCCGGCAGGAGCTTCAAAGATACTATACTTATCCTTGACAATGGTAATTGTAATTGTGCTCTGTGTTAAAGTTTGTTAAATCCAAATCTATTTTGACCTCTAGTTGTAAAATGCTCGTTTGAGGAGGGAATGGTGACTTAGATCAACATCTCCACACCCTTTGACTCCCCTTTATTTTGTATGCAGGGTTGTCTTAAACTTGCGATGAGCCCATTCTTTTGTCTGCTTAATGGAAACTTGATGAAGTGATTACGAGACCATGGTGACTAAGTACGGCAACAACTGTTCGAAATAGATTGGTCTCTTGGTTGAATGTAGCGGTTCTAAAGATAAGTATCTCTAGTCTCTTTCCTAATCATCTTGGTAAAAGGTTGTTCATCCACTATGGTGTGTCGGTTACTCATGAGATTCACAGTCGGGATTACTTGCATCTTGTGAGGTAATACGTCGCATCAGTTCCATTGCAGGTCTTTGTTGTTTCAGCTCCATCTCCGATGAAGGCTGCTCTTGAGGGATCTCAGGATCCTGATTTTGATGGTCAGTCGGGTTGTCATGGCTAGAAGTTGTCCACATTGGTAAAGATTGACTAAACGAGTCATGGCTTCCTGCAGGGTAATAACCAAACAGCGGTTGCTGGTAACAGTGATCCATTTATCTTTGGCTATTAACTTGCAATTTATGCTAGGTCTGTCCTGATTATCAATTTGTTGCTTTGACAGGTTGTGATGTCGGCGTTGCGTAGACTGGCAACAGGGTGCAGAGCATATTAGTTAGACAGTTGGATTCACAAAATGATACTGCTAAAAGTCAAATACGTGAGCTTCTGATGTTGTTTTGTGCAGGCTATGGCTGAACATTGACGGTGCCGGTAGTCCAAGCAGTGACCTTGTGGAAGAACAGAACCACGACCCTATGATATCACGAGAGTTGGGATTAAATGGAGATGCGGTACGCCGTCAGCTTTTCGCCGTTCAAAAAGGCATATATTCAAATGCTCTTAGCCTTTGTATCTATCTGAAGTAACAAAACCATCATCTAGTTCCTGATTATCAGCAGCCGGAGGCTTTTATGACGGATTCAAGAGGCATCTTCACGCCTTGTAACAGCCAAATTGCATTTCTTACGTAGCACCTTGATAATTTGGTTGGATAGAGAATTGCGTAGAGTTACGAGATGCCAAGCTTGATGTAACCCCTTTATCAATAATAAAACTTGTTTTGTATAATGAATCCTTGTATCAAATGAACTTGTAAAATCTTGGATTCAGTCACTATCAAATCAAATTTATTCCGTAAATCCAAGACGTGGGGCCTCGGGTTGAACCAACCTTGTGCTACAATGTATAAACTTAAAAATGGTGGAGCCTTGCATTGTTTGAATTTGAGGGTGGGCTAGTGTTGTAACTTGAATGAACCCGTCAAACTTGGAGTTATACAACAATGAATCAAATCAAATTTACTTCAATCCAAGATTCAAGATGCCAAGTTCTCATGTTGCCTATAAGCTGCCAGTAATAAAATAACTTCCTCCCTTAAAACCTAAGAGAACCAAAATGATAATGGTTCGATCCTCCTGGATAAGAATAAAGCCTTCCTTGAATTGATCCTGTGATGCTTGACCTCGATAAATAACGTCGTTTATACCTGAAGTCAATGTACCTACGCACCCTTGTTAGTTATAACACACGTACATACAAAGTAAAACAACGAGAAACACAAAAACGCGAGGAGGTGGGATCTTAAGGTCAAAAATTAGGGTGCAACAGATGCCCCTATTTAAGTTACTCCTATTCGGAGATATGGAGATTGAAATCTCCGTCTCGACGGGATAGGAGGGACTTAAATATAAACCCTGCACGAATTTTTGGCCCTAAGATACCACCGAATGCATGTGATATGCAATGATATGAAATGATATGGAATGCAAGACAGAGAGGTCCTGTGGAGAAATGGCGCCACAGGTGGGAAACTAGACACAACGCACGGGAAAAACAGGCTCAACAAAACGAGACTCCGCGGGGGAAGATTGACAATCACAAAGTGTCCGTAAATATGTTGTAAAGACTTGCGAGAAAATCCACTTGAAGAACCTGTTGCATAGGTTAAATGCAATCGATTCAAGATATCATCTGTAGGAGTCTACTGTCGAGACATGTAACTGTAACTGAGGATACTTTTGCCAAAGTATTTGCTGTCAAAATCTGTAAGGAATCTACTGTCGAGATTCTGTGTTGAAGTTTGTTGGAGGAATATTTCTGACGAAGTCTTCTGGAAGTCTACTGCCGAGATTAACCAGAAAATGAATTAGAACTACCTACTGCCGAGGTCTTCCGGGAATCTACTTGACGAGATTAACCAGGAACTACCTACTGCCGAGGTCTTCTGGGAATCTACTTGACGAGATTAACCAGGGACTGCAAGATGTTCGAGTGATTGTCGTTGTAGACTGTAGTTGTAAATTGTTGTTGTAGATGTAGAACTTCCCCGAGCGTCGTAGTCTGGATGCTATGAGCCGGTCTCGGTCCCTTCCCAAAATGATGAAAACTTGTGAGAGCATCTTCATAGGGGGTTGTAAATTTTGTAAATTGGAAATGTCGTTGTAGACTGTAAATGTAGTTCGCTGTAGAACCATGTAGATGCAGTTTGTAATTGTAAATTGTAGATGTAGTTGTAAAGCTTCACCGGGGATCTTCGGAAGAGATGTGAGCCGGTTGGATTATAAAGTATGTCTTCTCAAATAAAGAGAGACTATTGCGATGAACTTCTTTGACTTCTTCGGGGAGATGTCGATGACAGAAGTAAACTTGTGCGATGAGACTCACTGGGGAATTCATTCCTGAGGAGTATCTTGTTGTTGTAAAAATGTGTGAATTCTCAAATAAAGAGAAATGTGTGCAATGTTTTTTTTTATTTACCAAGTTGATAATCATTGGGGATGGACAAACTGTCTTGTGGAGATAAAAACCTGATTGAAATGAGTTCCTCGAATAAAGAGCTGCTTGCAATTCAAATGTACATTGTTAAGAAGTTCTGATAACACTGTTGGATAAATGCACCTTTATAAAGATTCCTCCTAGGGAACTGAGTGCAAAAAATAAATGCACACTTAATCCAAACTCAAAAGTTAGGTACGCCCACAATGTGATTGCCAAGGACCGTAGTTCAATTCAGGAAACATCTGAAGAGAAACTGTTAAGCAAGACTCGACCATTGAGGTATGAACTCAAATGGGATATGCTGAAACAACCGTCTTCCACGAGGATCAATCTTCGTGGGGAAACAGAAATATTATGCCTTTTCTGCCTAGGGCTGACAAATCTAATTGGAAGGATAAGACGCACCCAAACACCTAGGGATAACTACAGCCAAGGCGACATAATAAAATGAACACAAAGAATGCAAACAAATGCGCATGCCATGTTGTCTACTTGTATGCTATGCGTATGCTTATGCTGACAAAGACAAACAGAAGGAGGTGACCGGAGATGAAATAAACATCTCGCGACAAACATCTCGACCAATCCTCGAAGATAGGAGCACCACTGGGGATAGACGGAGAGCCAAATATGGGATCACAATCTGCTTCATAGCTTCAAGCCTCTTCTCTTGGGGAATAGAGATCAACATCTTGGTAAGTCTGAAAGGTTATCTTGCTGAAGACGAGGATAAAGATCCATTAGGGTGGATCAAACTCATAACTGTAGAAACTTCCTGGATAAAATAAATATCCGCTTCACTGGAGAGACTCATGCTGGGGAAGATCGATGTTGAAGAAGGTCCATTGAGGAGTAAAATACGTCCATTTCACTGGGAAGGTGAAGTTAGAGAAGCAAATCAGTGAGGATTAAAATATCATCCACTTCATTGAGGAAGTGAAGTCAAACACATCACTGAGAATTCTGCATCAAAAGGCTTCATCGAAGGATTGTCATGACCACCAAAACAAAATTTATTGGGGACATGAAGAATGTTGTGAAATTGCTGAAAAATCATACTGAAGACTGCGTGGTAGTCGCCATTTGAACGATAGTTGTTGCATATGGATAAGATAATCTTCGCTTCTCAGGTGCCCTAAGTCACATGGTTATGAGAAGAAGTCGTTCTAAGAGGATTTTACAGAAAACATGGCGTCCCAAAATTTTCAAACTCCTGGAGAGATTCCTTGAATCTCGACGTAACTGGCCCTGATTGATGGTATTATGAATGAGTCTTTCAAAAATAGCTCTTCAATAAGTCAGACTTGCACACACCGCTTGGAAATAAGGTTGCCCCTATCTAGTAGGATCCTCAAGTTCTAAAAGAACATACTCATTATTGATGCTCGTGTGTAATCTTCTATGATATCAGGCCAAATTAACACGCGTGAAATGTTATTCCTGAAACTGTTAATGCAACATATATGTTTGTCTTGAAGTTTTTTGAAAAAGATATATCACAACCACTTGTGACAGAGTCACTAGCTGGGATATGAACTAATTTATAAGCCAATATAGATAGTTGAGCATAGCCCATAGGAGTCAGGAAACGTTATCTCTCTGAGTATGCTTTCGAAGTAAACCTTACCTCAATTAGGACTTTGGAGGGTCATATGCGGGCTTAGTTTATGATTTGTAAAAAAGGGGATAAAGGTCAAAGCTTATTTGTACCCATCCATTTTGAAAAAAGTCCATTCTCTTTTTTTTTAAAGGTTTTATGTGCTTAATCAAGCTGATTAAAAAAATTGCCCCAAGTTAGAAAATGAGGTTGAAAAATGGTTAAAGGGTAATTAACCGCTTTATCTAGTATTTAGAAAGCTTTTGAAATAGTGCCTTACATCATAAATAGGTTTTATTCGAAAGCATACCACAATAGATCATGCGTTTTACTTCATCATTCTCCTTCCAATTTCCCGTCTAGGCAAGAGATTGGGTAGCATTGGCATTATAATTTACGAAAATGGTTTTTTTGAGTGAAAACGAATGGATTTATTCAAGACAAACATTTATTGCATTACTTATTCAAAATAAACAAGTTCTCACATGCTAATTATGCTTTTAACCAAAGAAAATAACAAGAGCAAATAAGCACACAAAATGAACAGCTGATCAACACAACAGTGTTCCATTCACGATTGGGCTTCCTCCTTTGAAAGTTAGCACTTCGTCATCGATCATTTCTTGGACTTTCTCTTGAAAAACTTTGCACTCTTCAATCGAATGCCCCAACACACCATCATGAAAATCACAGCTGGTGTTCAGATTGAACCACGGTGGATGAGACTTCATGATTCTAGTCTTTCTGGGTGTCATCACTGAGTTTCGGATGAAATAAGACCATAGCTGACCGTAAGTCATTGGGATAAGATCAAACCAACGAGTTTCTTCTTTTGGAACACTCAGATGTGTCTTCTGATTTTGAAACCGTCTTCGAACCTGTCGATCTTGATGCTGTTTTGGAGAAATTAACCTTCGTTTATGAGGTAGTCGCTGCTCGCGCTGGGCGGTCACTTCATACTGATGTTGAGGATGAGGTGCTGGAACTGGATCTGATAAGATTGCATTAACATCAACATTTCCTTTCTCTAGGGAATCATCAACTGAAATCTCTTCGTCAGTTTGGTTATTCAAATCATCTTGAATTCTTCCACTTTTGAGTGCATTCTTGATGTTTACTCCGACTTCTATAATTTTGGAGAAATCTGATGGTACAACGCCTACCATCCTAACATAATAAGAGTCTGGCAGTGTTCTTAGAAACATCTTGCTTAAATCTTTCTCTGGAAGCGGTGGATGAACTTGGGCTGCCAACTCTTTCCATCGTTGAGCATATTCCTTGAAAGATTCGTCTTCATTCTTACTCATGTTCATCAATTGATCACTGTCTGGAGCCACGTCCAAATTATAATTGTACTGCTTTATAAAAGCATCGGCTAAATCTTTAAAAGACTGAATACAATTCCTTTGTAGTTTCATATACCATATCAAGGATGCCCCAGATAAACTTTCTTGAAAGCAATGAATCATCAACTCGTCGTTGTCAATATAAGAAGCTATCTTCCGACAGAACATCGTCAAATGATCTCTTGGACAACTAGTACCCTTGTACACTTCAAAGACAGGCATCTTAAATTTCGGAGGAATAATTATACCTGGAACCAGACATGACTCACGAGCATTAAAATCAGATGTATCAGCTCTTTTTGTCATCTTTAATTGCTCTTTGAGATCACGAAGTTCTTTTTCCATTGCTATAAATCTAGGATCGTCCATCTTCTTACTTGTACGGACATTCTGAAGATTAGGTACATGCTGTGGAAACTGGGAAACTCTTTTTTCAACTTGAACAACTAGATTCTGTTGCACAGGCTGAGGTTGTGTAGAAACATCCACTTGTTGAACATTGTCATCAGAAGGAAGGTCGAATAACAGATTAGTCACAACTCTGAAGTCGGTCATAGAATCCATATCTCTGTTCTCTTTCCTATCCTTTGGTAATACTTCGAGCTTGGTCAGATGGTCGAAATGTCAGCTGACAGACAAAGAACAGAAGACCGGGTGAGCCACAGAAGAGGAGAGACACATGCATATGCAAATGCTAAATGCTGATGCGAGAATGCAGGAATGAGAGGTTTCATGGAACTCAAGTTCTTATAAACGTTACAGAATACCGAAAAAATTATTTTAATATTTTTTTACAATGGATTACAGATAAATATTCTTATAAGAGTCCCGACATAATAGCTAAATAAAAGCTAATAAAAGTCCTAAGGAAGTCCTTCATCTTGTTTGTTGATATGCCCTTCTGATTGGATTTTCTTGAAGGTAAGCTTGTCCATGATCAACATCTAAAGAGTAGTTTGATAGGGGAAAATAAATCCTCCATCTCTTCTTTCGTTCTTGTTGGAAGTAAGAAAGGGATCCCTTGTTCACTTAGATCTTTAATGATAATGAGGGTCTTTTGAACTCCTAATGATCCTCCATGATAAAGGAAGCCACTGTATTTGTCTTTTGAGTTTCTTGATTCTTCAATCGGTGCCCCTAACTTCCTTAGGTCATCCAAGCTAGGACTCTTAAAAGAATATTTCAAAACATTTTCTTTTGCAATCCATGTTGGTTTTTTAATGTTCATAACTAAGCTATGAATCCCATGAAACTAATGCAATAAGATGCTTTATGAATGCAACAAACACAAGTAAGCACATAAAAACATAAGGATAAACAAACAAAGGGAACCCTAGGCTTGCAACGAGCATGGGGCAAAGGGTATACCCATTCCCAAAGGTTGTGGACTAAAGGTTGATTGTACCTTCAGAACAAGGTTCTAAAGAGGTCCCAAAGTCATTAGTCCATCTATCGGATATTATCAATTTCCTAACTAACTCGGGGATTAATAATATTCTCAAGAGAACTTCTTTTGAGTGTAGCATCGCGTAGCACTATTTCGGGACTTACTCCCTCATAGCCTCGCACTACGCCCTAATAAAGGCCAAAGTGGGGTTAAAGGTAACTACGGTCCTTAGTATCATGGACTCCAATTGAAAGTAGTAAAAGTTTTCACGACTAAACTCGTTCAACCGAACCATTTTCAAAAGGATCTCAACTAAGCAGGATTCTCGAATCAACTTAGTCGGGACTCACTCCCTATAAGCCTCATCGAATATATCACCATCCTATCTTAATTTCTTTCAAGTCCGGGTGTAGGACTTTGTCTCACCACTCAAGGACAATAACCCAAAAGAAATAAAGAACACAAATAAACAAGTAAGCAAATAGGCAGATATAAAGCAATAAATAAATAAAGCAAGATAGGGAAACCCACTAAGGGGTCCCCAGTGAAGTCGCCATTTCTGTCGCGGTGAAATTTGGATACCAAACTATTGATTAGTTTGAATCTTTAATTCAATTTGCAACCGATCTTTGATTTGTCCAAAGGAAGGGGTAAATATCGAAATTCCCACAATGCAATGCAAATGCAAGGTTTAGATTGTTATAGGTTCGGGGGTTGGTTAAACTTAGGGAAGGTGCTAGCATCCTAAGTTTCTGTAGTACTCTACAGGAACCTCTTGTTTTATATTGTTTACTGCTAAAGGGTTTATCTGCTTAAAGGTTAAAAGACCTAGGGGTTTATTTCTAAGTATACTCGATAAGATGTCGCATCTTATGCCTACATATCCTTACGGGAGTGGAATCAGAGTACTTGTAGTTCCCCTAAAGGGTTAGAGGAGCTCTTTGACTGTGGTCAAAGTTCCTACGGGTTTAGGGTAGTTTTTTTTAGTGGGTTTAGGAGAAGAGATGAGTCTTCATGTTAAGGGAGATGTAACCACCACAAGTGTAAAGGGGGTTGTAGGAAAATAGTCTTTGCATCGTCTTAAGAAAAGGGCTTAAGTACTCGGATTGTTTGACGAGTATGCCTTTATCACTCTTAAGGCAAAGTCCCTACATGTTTGATTGTATTGTTGTGGGGGTGGAGATTATTTCTCACTTAAGATGATTAACATCTATTCTCTAATGTGTTTGAAAAGTTTGTATTGAATACTGGTTGAGTTGTTTAATTGTTTAAGTTGTAGAGATAATGGTCCTTGCTATGGGGTAGGATCTATCTTAAGCGATCAACTTGAATGGGAGCAAATGACGTGCACTACACAAGTGTTGACTCATGTGTAGGGTTTTCCTTTGGACGGAATGCAATGCGATGCAATGATGATAGATATAAATTGCAGTAAATAAAGAAATTGCGGATAAGTAAAGGCATACACGAACGCATGAAAGCGCTAGGTGAGTGTGTGCTTTGTGGATAAATAAGAGCAGATAAGAATAAAACATACATACGCATGAAAGCGCTAAGTGCAGGTGAAAGTGAATGTGTCGTAAATGTGAATATGCACGATTAGGTTGTGTTTTTTACGCTGTTGTTTGATTTTACGTTTGATTTGATTTTTAGTTTGAATTATAAAGAAGTGTTAATTTGAGTGAATTGATTTAAAAAGAGATTTCTAATAATAATTTGTTAAATAAAGCGAGTTTTTGAGAAAAACCCTTTTTTAGTTATTATTGTAAAAGATAATAGTTAATTTTAAATTGAAAAAAAAACATTATAATGGTTTTAATTCTAAATTATTACAAGATTCTTATTTATAAAAGTTTGTTATTGTAAAAAAGGATTAATTAAATTAAGAAAAAGGGTTTTTCATAAAAGTGTTTTTTGCTATAATTATTAAATAGATTTTAAATAAGATAGATTTTTATTGAACAAATTAAATTATTGTTAAACAAAAATTAATGAGTTGGTTAAAATTGAATTTGTTGAATAACCAAAGTAAGTTTAGAAAAAGAGTAGATAAAACATATTTTATAAATAGATTTATTAATTTTTTTTTTTTTTTAAAAACTGATTGGAAAACCATTAGTTAGGTTAATTAAATAAAAGGGGGAATTGTTAGTTTTAATGAAAACTGATTTAAGAAAAGGTTAATTAGTGTTAATTAGGGATAATGAAGGGTTAAACGGGAGGTTAAAAACGTGGCATGGTGATACGCAGGGAGAGAGGTGCATCGTGTGGTTCAGTTGTGATCGTGCGATCATGTGGTAAGTGGCGTGTGTGTGGTTGATATGTGTGTGTACGGTAACTACCGTAGGTGCGCATATACATAATTACAACAAATATACAAAAAAAAAACAAAATTAGGAACAAAGCCCTAATTCCATCGTTCTTCCTCTTCCGCATCCTCTTCGACTTCCCTTCAATCTTCTCTTCTCCTCCTATTTCCGCCTCATCTCTTCTTTTCTTAACCTGAAACAAGCAAACAGTCAAGAGATTTACACAAAGGAACTCAATACATTACCAAATGAGAGGCAACTGCGGTGTTGAAGCGGAAAGACTCCGAAAAGCTTTTCCGGCGAACTTGAGGGTTCGCAAAGCTTTTGCTATGCGGGGGTCACGCTGATACGGGCTATGAGGAATGGTGTAGCTTGCGATGGCGTTTGGAGCTGCTTCGCGGCGACAGGGGTTTCACGGCGGACCACTTTGAAGCTGATAACGGCGGAGCTCGAGAGGTAATTTCTTATCCCCTTTTTTTTTACTCACGAAAATTAGGGTTTTGAAGGGATTTTTTTGAGGACTTGTTGTTGAGGGGTCTTTTGTGGTTGTTTCACGAAGGGTGGATCCCCTGAGCCTTGTTTTCTTTTTCTGTGGATGCCTCCTCTTATAGTGTTTCAAAGAATCTCTGAATTGAATGCTTAATCGTAATTCCTTGTTGTTTTGGACAGGAGAAAACAAACTTAAGATGTTTCTGTTTTTGGGGTATCCTGTCTGAGGATCATTTGCACATTTGATTTCTCGCCTTAAATTGTTTCCTTTTAGAGTAGAATATGTTTAGACATGCCACTTCTAAATAGGAAATAAAATTAACTCCATTTCCTTCTTCTGCTTGCAGCGTATACGCGGGTATGTGGAAATTCGAGCTCTGGGAGCATGAAGTTGGTTACCGTTTCAAACATCCCTTCACTGTTTGTTTTGACTCATAGGCAACGAAACACAGTCGTGGTAGGAGGAAAATTCTGCTTTGGGTGATCATGGACCTTCGCCTTGCCATTGATTTTCAAGATGTACCAGTTGAGCTCTGGTGGCCCTTTTGTAAATTTCAGGAACTCTTCTGAGAGATCCTTCAATAAGTTCCTTGCAGGTATCTTCAATGCCCTCAAATTTTCTGTTGCAACCTATTGTGAGTGTTTTAACAGAATATGTTCTTTGGTCATGTCTTGCTCAATAATGTCATCATCAATTGAGTCCTTAATATTCTTGTTTTGGAGGTACTGATTGAGACGCCAAGTATTCACGACTGACTTCCTATGTTGTGTTGCAGGGAACAATGGCCTAGATTCCTGAAGAATGTGTTCTGAAATAGTCGTTTTGTCTGCCTCCTTGGTGTTACAGACAGACATGGGTTCTTTATCTGATCGGCGAAGTTGGGTCCATGATGGGGGACATCTTTCAGTAGAACTAGCAAGCCTAGATTCCTGAAGAAGAATCAAAAAGGAACTTGGAAGTCTTGTATTATGGTCGTGACAAAGAGAGCAAGCAACTTGTTTGGATTCTTCAAAATCATGTTCAGCTTCTAAGTTACCTTCGTGACCAAGTTGAGCCATCATCAATAATTGATTCAATGCTAGTCATGATTTTCTGTTGGGCTCTCATTTTCTCCTTTGTTACTTTGGGCAGGTCGAGTTTCGGATGAATGGTGGATCGTGCCAGTTGAGTGTTATTGGCGGCGGGAGCTCGAGAAAGGTTTTGTACCGGCGTGGGAGAATTAAAAAGCTTGCCACGGGTCCAGTTTTCCTGCGTTGAACTTCTTCCTTGATTATGCAGATGGCTTCTTTTCGAGTGTTAGGAACATTGGGTTCAGTAAACTCGTGGATTAATCGCTGATAGTAAGTTCGCTTTTCTAGTTTTCTTTACAGAATTTAGCAGAAGCTGATTTTGCTTTTTTGTGTAAACATCATGTAATTAAAATATTTCCTGTGATCACTATTCCAATTGCTTGCTTATCAAATAATGTCACGGTTTGGTAAGGCTTGATTGAACTGTTGTTTAAAGGACATAATCCTGTTATTTGCTCTGAGCTATACTTATGGCTAAGTCCTTTTATGCAGGGGATGGAAGTTCGGGTGTCAACCGCACATTACATTGTCTGCAAGGTATGCAAGGTATAGTTAAGGTTTGCAGTCCATCTATACCTTCTTAGACAAGGGGCGGCAAGGTCTACATTGATTGTTCTGGATTCCGCTGACAATGACTTGGAGATTTCATGGGCTGATGGTTACGCATTACTCAAAGGTATACTTGTTACTCTTCTCCTAATATTGCCATGTTGTGGTAGCTGTTATTTACAAAGATGGGCGATACTCCTGGAGATACAGCATGCTTGCGGAGTTTGTCAAGTCACTGAATTTAAAAGATGGCTGGGGTAACTTCATGATTTTGGAATAACAGTTATGTTCCATTAGGAATTGGCATACTAACACTTGAGCTGTTTCCACAAATAACAGGCAAATCTTGGGCAAAACTTTGGTGATCTAACATTCATCAAGATGCTAATTAGGAGACTTGCTACACCATAGGCAATATCACTAATTCGTGAAGAGTGTGAGTGCCGCATCTGAATTGAATTGAACGCCACTGCTCTTAAACCGAACCCGCTTAATCACAGAGGTATAGAAAGTTTCTGATGTCTTATGTCCTTATTTCGGGCTAGTCGCACAGCTAACATCTATCTTATCCTCCTTCACGCCACTGAATTATTGTTGCTGCTCATACTTTTTCTTTTTCAGGTAATCAAATTTAGGAGTCTCTAGATCTTTACTAATTCCTCCAAGTTGCAGGGTGATGTTTGGTCGAACTTGGCTACCGAATGTCTTCTGTGTGGAACTCTAAGCCGCCATAAAAGTAAGCTTTATTTCATACAACCTCAAATTCTCATAGTGATTTACATTGTCCTTTTGTCTTGGACCAATAATTTACTTAGCATTTCTTTCGCAGGCCTTCACGCGGTGAATTAGCGGCCGAGAGTATTCCTGTCAGAGTCAGCAGGACTTCTTACTATCTTGGTCGTGCCACTGTTTCCGGCAGGAGCTTCAAAGATACTATACTTATCCTTGACAATGGTAATTGTAATTGTGCTCTGTGTTAAAGTTTGTTAAATCCAAATCTATTTTGACCTCTAGTTGTAAAATGCTCGTTTGAGGAGGGAATGGTGACTTAGATCAACATCTCCACACCCTTTGACTCCCCTTTATTTTGTATGCAGGGTTGTCTTAAACTTGCGATGAGCCCATTCTTTTGTCTGCTTAATGGAAACATGATGAAGTGATTACGAGACCATGGTGAATAAGTACGACAACAACAGTTTGAAATAGATTGGTCTCTTGGTTGAATGTAGCGGTTCTAAAGATAAGTATCTCTAGTCTCTTTCCTAATCATCTTGGTAAAAGGTTGTTCATCCACTGTGGCGTGTCGGTTACTCATTAGATTCACAGTCGGGATTACTTGCATCTTGTGAGGTAATACGTCGCATTTGTTCCATTGCAGGTCTTTGTTGTTTCAGCTCCATCTCCGATGAAGGCTGCTCTTGAGGGATCTCAGGCTCCTGATTTTGATGGTCAGTCGGGTTGTCATGGCTAGAAGTTGTCCACATTGGTAAAGATTGACTAAACGAGTCATGGCTTCCTGCAGGGTAATAACCAAACAGCGGCTGCTGGTAACGGTGATCCATTTATCTTTGGCTATTAACTTGCAATTTATGCTAGGTCTGTCCTGATTATCAATTTGTTGCTTTGACAGGTTGTGATGTCGGTGTTGCGTAGACTGGCGACAGGGTGTTGATTCCTGCAGAGCATATTAGTTAGACAGTTGGATTCACAAAATGATACTGCTAAAAGTCAAATACGTGAGCTTCTGATGTTGTTTTGTGCAGGCTATGGCTGAACATTGACGGTGCCGGTAGTCCAAGCAGTGACCTTGTGCAAGAACAGAACCACGACCCTATGATATCATGAGAGTTGGGATTAAATGGAGATGCGGTACGCCGCCAGCTTTTCGCCGTTCAAAAAGGCATATATTCAAATGCTCTTATCCTTTGTATCTGTCTGAAGTAACAAAACCATCATCTAGTTCCTGATTATCAGCAGTCGGAGGCTTTTATGACGGATTCAAGAGGCATCTTCACGCCTTGTAACAGCCAAATTGCATTTCTTACGTAGCACCTTGATAATTTGGTTGGATAGAGAATTGCGTAGAGTTACGAGATGCCAAGCTTGATGTAACCCCTTTATCAATAACAAAACTTGTTTTGTATAATGAATCCTTGTACCAAATGAACTTGTAAAATATTGGATTCAGTCACTATCAAATCAAATGTATTCCGTAAATCCAAGACGTGGGGCCTCGGGTTGAACCAACCTTGTGCTACAATGGATAAACTTAAAAATGGTGGAGCCATGCATTGTTTGAATTGTAGGGTGGGCTAGTGTTGTAACTTGAATGAACCCGTCAAACTTGGAGTTATACAACAATGAATCAAATCAAATTTACTTCAATACAAGATTCAAGATGCCAAGTTCTCATGTTGCCTATAAGCTGCCAGTAATAAAATAACTTCCTCCCTTAAAACCTAAGAGAACCAAAATGATAATGGTTCGATCCTCCTGGATAAGAATAAAGCATTCCTTGAATTGATCCTGTGATGCTTGACCTCGATAAATAACGTCGTTTATACCTGAAGTCAATGTACCTACGCACCCTTGTTAGTCATAACACACGTACATACAAAGTAAAACAACGAGAAACACAAAAACGCGAGGAGGTGGGATCTTAAGGTCAAAAATTAGGGTGCAACACTATCATAGCCATCTAAACTCGGTCGAAGCTTCCTTGAATGATTTTATACCGATAGCAACCACTCTAGAAGGAGTTCTCGGCATTCCTGAACACACTAGAAAAAACATAAAAAGAAACAAATATATACAAAATATACAAAGCTTAAAAACATAGAACCGTTGCAATGCACTTCAAAATCTCAACATTAATCCCTGACAACGGCGCCGTTTTGTTGAAGGGGTAAGGCAGCAAGCAAAAAATTTTAAGTACCCAATTTTGTCTTCTCCACAGGGATTAGTGCGATATGAACGCCGTTCAACAACCTCTACATTTCTAAGCTTATTGTTCAAAAGTTTTGGGTTAAAAGGTTCAGGGAACCACAATGAAAATAGAAAATATAAAATAAAGACTGAAATATAAATGGAGCCTTGTTGGGATTGGATTTCATCAATTGATAACCCATGCATTCTTCTGAACAAATTAAACACAATGCAATCATTCGTCTAATATTATCACGTACCACTCACGACGAAGCTTATTTCTAACGCGACATCGAGAGAACAACCGTGTTGTCTCATTGGTGATCTATCACCCAACAAAAACACAACACAGAGCATTAGGAACTGATACTCACGCAAATGCTAAGCCTAAATATTTCTCTAGCGTTTAGGACCTAACCGGTAATCATCCAAGATCCAGATCCGAAAAGTATATCTCTATTACGATTCAAATCAAAGATTAACAGGTAAACAAGAATGAAACCCATATCAGATAAACAATTGTTTTGCATAAAATACAATGATCAGAATACGTACACACGCTTGACCCTTTTTTACATGTATTCATCTAATCCGCCAAATGTCGGTGAACATCATTCTTCATCACTATTATCACATACCCACACAATATCATATTGATCCTACCCATGCTAGCCATGCTACTTAATCGACACAACACCATAGAAGATAAAATGAATATCAACTTCAAAACCATGTCAAAAGTTTGTTCATTGATAGAAGAAGATCTGAGATCAAAGATGTGAAAAGGTTTTGTCAAGACCCACAAATACATAATCAAAGATATTCAATCAACAGAGAATCCAAAATAAGTTCACAAACATATATTAGATGAAATACATAAGGTATCAAAAGATTACAATCCAAACCCCAACAAGAGATCGAAGATCTTACCTCCTCCCCCTTAGGGTTGTGTGTTTCTCTCTCTAGAAGAAATGAAGAAAAATAAGTTCCGATATCTAGAATGGAAAAAATACAAGTTCTGACCTAAAAAAGTAAGAAAAACACTTATATACACATTCAGGATCTATAACGTTCGCCTAGCGAACAGCTAGCGAATACGAACTTTTGGTACTTTCAGATCTGTCCAATTCTGGGCTCGTTCGCTACCTGTTCGCTAGGTAGCGAACGTTCGCTACCTGTTTGCTAGCTAGCGAGCATGACAGCATTTTGGTGGTTTTTGCATGTTGTCTTGGTTTCCTTGCCCATTTCTTGTGTCTTTCTTTTCGCATGTTTTGTGCCTAATTTCTGCACAATAACACACAAATCAAAGGTACCAAGAGATTTTCTCATAATGTTGCAAAGCAACCAAAACAAGAGTGGTTTTCAACACTTAATTGACGAAAATGAGTGAAAAATGCCAACATTTGATAGATCAAATAAATGAAATTTGGCATCTAACAACTCGCCCCAACTAGCTTTTTGCTTGTCCTCAAGCAAATTATGCCTCTCATTTCGCAATAAGAGGATTTGCTCAAGACTAAGATTCACCCAAGAATGGATAAAATTGGCTCAAACACAAATGATGCAACAAGTCATGGTTTCAAATGTTTATAATCAAACAATGTAAAAGAACTAACTTCTTAAAGCAAATATAAAGCCATGTATCAATCAACAACTATGTTTTTCATGAATGAATCACCCTATCTCTCCTCTTTGAATAAGGATTGAAGAAATTACGCGTTTGCAACCGCTGGGACAATTTCACTCAACTAATAAACAACGGAAATATCAATTTGATTCATACAAAATCTAACAATCAAAAGTAAAAATATGGAAGCAAGAAGATCACTAAGGTCTTTAAAGTTGTAGCTTGGTCGGGTTTACAAACAAGGGACATTTCTAAGGCCATTGAAACGAAATTGCCGATGCAAAAGAGACATTCACTGGACACATTATTTACACATCCCAACTTCATTCCATTTGTTTCTTAGTTGTAAACCTTCCCAACTCTTATTTCACAACTTATTCTTTCACTCTTTTTCTTTTCCAAGCAAACATTCTTTTTCTTTTCTCTTTTTTTTTTGTCTTTTCTTTTTTCATATTCACACTATTTTTTGGTGCTTGCTTGAATTTTTCAAAAGTTGTAACAACCTACTATCTTCCTTTTTCATTCGCCCCAACTTAACTTTTACTCAATCCTCAAGTGAATGCTCTTAGCTTTTTATGGCAAAGAAGACAATTAAAACAAATTCAAGGGTTCAAGAAATTTTTTAGAATCTCTCAAAATTAAGAATGAGATTCACATTGTTTAGGCTCAAAGGGGTTGACGAATTCTCTCTACTCACGGGTAAGTTGCATTTGGAACTGGTTGTGCCCAATAAAAACAGGTGCCTTGATCATTTCTAATGCTTCCACAAATTCACAAAGATAACAAGATAAAGCATGAATCATATGAATCAACAAAGTTTATCAGAAATCCAGCATTTAGTAAACAATGGAAGCTTTCTCACAAATTATGGTTTTTGGTCCTAAGTGAAACAATCATTCAAACAAGTTGCCAAAAGAACAAATTTTATTTTCACAAAGACTTAAGTTCTTAAGCATTCTAAAATTCTAAACAAACGAAGCCATGTACCTTGATAACATTCACTTGTTTCATACTATCATAGCCATCCAAACTCGGTCGAAGCTTCATTGAATGATTTTATACTGATAGCAACCACTCTAGAAGGTGTTTTCGTCATTCCTGAACACACTAGAAAAAACATAAAAAGAAACAAATATATACAAAATATACAAAGCTTAAAAACATAGAACCGTTGCAATGCACTTCAAAATCTCAACATCAATCCCCGACAACGGCGCCGTTTTGTTGAAGGGGTAAGGCAGCAAGCAAAAAATATTAAGTACCCAATTTTTTCGTCTCCACAGGGATTAGTGCGATATGAACGCCATTCAACAGCCTCTACATTTCTAAGCTTATTGTTCAAAAGTTTTGGGTTAAAAGGTTCAGGGAACCACAATGAAAATAGAAAATATAAAATAAAGACTGAAATATAAATGGAGCCTTGTTGGGATTGGATTTCATCAATTGATAACCCATGCATTCTTCTGAACAAATTAAACACAATTCAATCATTCGTCTAATATTATCACGTACCACTCACGACGAAGCTTATTTCTAACGCGACATCGAGAGAACAACCGTGTTGTCTCATTGGTGATCTATCACCCAACAAAAACACAACATAGAGCATTAGGAACTGATACTCACGCAAATGCTAAGCCTAAATATTTCTCTAGCGTTTAGGACCTAACCGGTAATCATCCAAGATCCAGATCCGAAAAGTATATCTCTATTACGATTCAAATCAAAGATTAACAGGTAAACAAGAATGAAACCCATATCAGATAAACAATTGTTTTGCATAAAATACAATGATCAGAATACGTACACACGCTTGACCCTTTTTTACATGTATTCATCTAATCCGCCAAATGTCGGTGAACATCATTCTTCATCACTATTATCACATACCCACACAATATCATATTGATCCTACCCATGCTAGCCATGCTACTTAATCGACACAACACCATAGAAGATAAAATGAATATCAACCTCAAAACCATATCAAAAGTTTGTTCATTGATAGAAGAAGATCTAAGATCAAAGATGTGAAAAGGTTTTGTCAAGCCCACAAATACATAATCAAAGATATTCAATCAACAGAGAATCCAAAATAAGTTCACAAACATATATTAGATGAAATACATAAGGTATCAAAAGATTACAATCCAAACCCCAACAAGAGATCGAAGATCTTACCTCCTCCCCCTTAGGGTTGTGTGTTTCTCTCTCCAGAAGAAATGAAGAAAAATAAGTTTTGATATCTAGAATGGAAAAAATACAAGTTCTGACCTAAAAAAGCAAGAAAACACTTATATACACATTCAGGATCTATAACGTTCGCCTAGCGAACGCGAACTTTTGGTACTTTCAGATCTGCCTAATTCTGGGCTCGTTCGCTACCTGTTCGCTAGGTAGCGAACGTTCGCTACCTGTTCGCTAGCTAGCGAGCATGACAGCATTTTGGTGGTTTTTGCATGTTGTCTTGGTTTCCTTGCCCATTTCTTGTGTCTTTCTTTTCACTTGTTTTGTGCCTAATTTCTGCATAATAACACACAAATCAAAGGTACCAAGAGATTTTCTCATAATGTTGCAAACCAACCAAAACAAGAGTGGTTTTCAACACTTAATTGACGAAAATGAGTGAAAAATGCCAACATTTGATAGATCAAATAAGTGAAATTTGGCATCTAACAACTCTCCCCAACTAGCTTTTTGCTTGTCCTCAAGCAAGGTATGCCTCTCATTTCGCAATATGAGGATTTGCTCAAGACTAAGATTCACCCAAGAATGGATAAAATTGGCTCAAACACAAATGATGCAACAAGTCATGGTTTCAAATGTTTATAATCAAATAATGTAAAAGAAATAACTTCTTAAGGCAAATATAAAGCCATGTATCAATCAACAACTATGTTTTTCATGAATGAATCACCATATCTCTCCTCTTCGAATAAGGGTTGAAGAAATTACGCGTTTGCAACCGCGGGGACAATTTCACTCAACTAATAAACAATGGAAATATCAATTTGATTCATACAAAATCTAACAATCAAAAGTTAAAATATGGAAGCAAGAAGATCACTAAGGTCTTTAAAGTTGTAGCTTGGTCGGGTTTACAAACAAGGGACATTTCTAAGGCCATTGAAACGAAATTGCCAATGCAAAAGAGACATTCACTGCACACATTATTTACACATCCCAACTTCATTCCATTTGTTTCTTAGTTGTAAACCTTCCCAACTCTTATTTCACAACTTATTCTTTCACTCTTTTTCTTTTCCAAGCAAACATTCTTTTTCTTTTCTCTTTTTTTTTCTTTTCTTTTTTCATATTCACACAATTTTTTTGGTGCTTGCTTGAATTTTTCAAAAGTTGTAACAACCTACTATCTTGCTTTTTCATTCGCCCTAACTTAACTTTTACTCAATCCTCAAGTGAATTCTCTTAGCTTTTTATGGCAAAGAAGACAATTAAAACAAATTCAAGGGTTCAAGAAAAAATTTAGAATCTCTCAAAATTAAGAATGAGATTGACATTGTTTAGGCTCAAAATGGTTGACGAATTCTCTCTACTCACGGGTAAGTTGCATTTGGAACTGGTTGTGCCCAATAAAAACAAGTGCCTTGATCATTTCTAATGCTTCCACAAATTCACAAAGATAACAAGATAAAGCATGAATCATATGAGTTAACAAAGTTTATCAGAAATCCATCATTTAGTAAACAATGGAAGCTTTCTCACAAATTATGGTTTTTGGTCCTAAGTGAAACAATCATTCAAACAAGTTGCCAAAAGAACAAATTTCATTTTCACAAAGACTTAAGTTCTTAAGCATTCTAAAATTCTAAACAAACGAAGCCATGTACCTTGATAACATTCACTTGTTTCATACTATCATAGCCATCTAAACTCGGTCGAAGCTTCATTGAATGATTTTATACCGATAGCAACCACTCTAGAAGGAGTTTTCGTCATTCCTGAACACACTTGGAAAAACATAAAAAGAAACAAATATATACAAAATATACAAAGCTTAAAAACATAGAACCGTTGCAATGCACTTCAAAACCTCAACACCAATCCCCGACAACGGCGCCGTTTTGTTGAAGGGGTAAGGCAGCAAGCAAAAAATATTAAGTACCCAATTTTGTCGTCTCCACAGGGATTAGTGCAATATGAACGCCGTTCAACAGCCTCTACATTTCTAAGCTTATTGTTCAAAAATTTTGGGTTAAAAGGTTCAGGGAACCACAATGAAAATAGAAAATATAAAATAAACACTGAAATATAAACGGAGCCTTGTTGAGATTGGATTTCATCAATTGATAACACATGCATTCTTCTGAACAAATTAAACACAACGCAATCATTCGTCTAATATCATCACGTACCACTCACGACGAAGCTTATTTCTAACGCGGCGTCGAGAGAACAACCGTGTTGTCTCATTGGTGATCTCTCACCCAACAAAAACACAACACGGAGCATTAGGAACTGATACTCACGCAAATGCTAAGCCTAAATCTATCTCTAGCGTTTAGGACCTAACCGGTAATCATCCTAGATCCAGATCCGAAAAGTATATCTCTATCACGATTCAAATCAAAGATTAACAGGTAAACAAGAATGAAACCCATATCAGATAAACAATTGTTTTGCATAAAATACAATGATCAGAATACGTACACACGCTTGACCCTTTTTTACATGTATTTATCTAATCCGCCAAATGTCGGTGAACATCATTCTTCATCACTATTATCACATACCCACACAATATCATATTGATCCTACTCATGCTAGCCATGCTACTTAATCAACACAATACCATAGAAGATAAAATGAATATCAACTTCAAAACCATGTCAAAAGTTTGTTCATTGATAGAAGAAGATCTGAGATCAAAGATGTGAAAAAGTTTTATCAAGACCCACAAATACATACTCAAAGATATTCAATCAATAGAGAATCCAAAATTGTTCACAAACATATATTAGATGAAATACATAAGGTATCAAAAGATTACAATCCAAACCCCAACAAGAGATCGAATATCTTACCTCTTCCCCCTTAGGGTTGTGTGTGTCCCTCTCTAGAAGAAATGAAGAAAAATAAGTTCTGATGTCTAGAAAGGAAAAAAATACAAGTTCTGACCTAAAAAAGCAAGAAAAACACTTAAATACACATTCAGGATCTGTAACGTTCGCCTAGCGAACAACTAGCGAATGCGAACTTTTGGTACTTTCAGATCTGTCCAATTCTGGGCTCATTCGCTACCTGTTCGCTCGCTAGCGAGCATTACAGCATTTTGGTGGTTTTTGCATGTTGTCTTGGTTTCCTTGCCCATTTCTTGTGTCTTTCTTTTCACTTGTTTTGTGCCTAATTTCTGCATAATAACACACAAATCAAAGGTACCAAGAGATTTTCTCATAATGTTGATAACCAACCAAAACAAGAGTGGTTTTCAACACTTAATTGACGAAAATGAGTGAAAAATGCCAACATTTGATAGATCAAATAATTGAAATTTGGCATCTAACAACTCGCCCCAACTAGCTTTTTGCTTGTCCTCAAGCAAAGTATGCCTCTCATTTTGCAATATGAGGATTTGCTCAAGACTAAGATTCACCCAAGAATGGATAAAATTGGCTCAAACACAAATGATGCAACAAGTCATGGTTTCAAATGTTTATAATCAAATAATGTAAAAGAAATAACTTCTTAAAGCAAATATAAAGCCATGTATCAATCAACAACTATGTTTTTCATGAATGAATCACCATATCTCTCCTCTTCGAATAAGGGTTGAAGAAATTACGCGTTTGCAACCGCGGGGACAATTTCACTCAACTAATAAACAATGGAAATATCAATTTGATT
This sequence comes from Lathyrus sativus, assembly GCA_963859935.3. Lineage (NCBI taxonomy): Eukaryota > Viridiplantae > Streptophyta > Magnoliopsida > Fabales > Fabaceae > Lathyrus > Lathyrus sativus. The sequence goes on along the minus strand of OZ012738.1, from coordinate 59,986,509 downwards.
CATACAAAATCTAACAATCAAAAGTAAAAATATGGAAGCAAGAAGATCACTAAGGTCTTTAAAGTTGTAGCTTGGTCGGGTTTACAAACAAGGGACATTTCTAAGGTCATTGAAACGAAATTGCCAATTCAAAAGAGACATTCACTGCACACATTATTTACACATCCCAACTTCATTCCATTTGTTTCTTAGTTGTAAACCTTCCCAACTCTTATTTCACAACTTATTCTTTCACTCTTTTTCTTTTCCAAGCAAACATTCTTTTTCTTTTCTCTTTTTTATTTCTTTTCTTTTTTCATATTCACACAATTTTTTTGGTGCTTGCTTGAATTTTTCAAAAGTTGTAACAACCTACTATCTTCCTTTTTCATTCGCCCCAACTTAACTTTTACTCAATCCTCAAGTGAATGCTCTTAGCTTTTTATGGCAAAGAAGACAATTAAAACAAATTAAAGGGTTCAAGAAAAATTTTAGAATCTCTCAAAATTAAGAATGAGATTCACATTGTTTAGGCTCAAACGGGTTGACGAATTCTCTCAACTCACAGGTAAGTTGCATTTGGAACTGGTTGTGCCCAATAAAAACAAGTGTCTTGATCATTTCTAATGCTTCCACAAATTCACAAAGATAACAAGATAAAGCATGAATCATATGAATCAACAAAGTTTATCAGAAATCCAGCATTTAGTAAACAATGGAAGCTTTCTCACAAATTATGGTTTTTGGTCCTAAGTGAAACAATCATTCAAACAAGTTGCCAAAAGAACAAATTTCATTTTCACAAAGACTTAAGTTCTTAAGCATTCTAAAATTCTAAACAAACGAAGCCATGTACCTTGATAACATTCACTTGTTTCATACTATCATAGCCATCTAAACTCGGTCGAAGCTTCATTGAATGATTTTATACTGATAGCAACCACTCTAGAAGGAGTTTTCGTCATTCCTGAACACACTAGAAAAAACATAAAAAGAAACAAATATATACAAAATATACAAAGCTTAAAAACATAGAACCGTTGCAATGCACTTCAAAATCAAAACACCAATCCCCGACAACGGCGCCATTTTGTTGAAGGGGTAAGGCAGCAAGCAAAAAATATTAAGTACCCAATTTTGTCGTCTCCACAGGGATTGGTGCAATATGAACGCCGTTCAACAGCCTCTACATTTCTAAACTTATTGTTCAAAAGTTTTGGGTTAAAAGGTTCAGGGAACCACAATGAAAATAGAAAATATAAAATAAACACTGAAATATAAACGGAGCCTTGTTGGGATTGGATTTCATCAATTGATAACACATGCATTCTTCTGAACAAATTAAACACAACGCAATCATTCGTCTAATATCATCATGTACCACTCACGACGAAGCTTATTTCTAATGCGGCGTCGAGAGAACAACCGTGTTGTCTCATTGGTGATCTCTCACCCAACAAAAACACAACATAGAGCATTAGGAACTGATACTCACGCAAATGCTAAGCCTAAATCTATCTCTAGCGTTTAGGACCTAACTGGTAATCATCCTAGATCCAGATCCGAAAAGTATATCTCTATCACGATTCAAATCAAAGATTAACAGGTAAACAAGAATGAAACCCATATCAGATAAACAATTGTTTTGCATAAAATACAATGATCAGAATACGTACACACGCTTGACCCTTTTTTACATGTATTTATCTAATCCGCCAAATGTCGGTGAACATCATTCTTCATCACTATTATCACATACCCACACAATATCATATTGATCCTACTCATGCTAGCCATGCTACTTAATCAACACAATACCATAGAAGATAAAATGAATATCAACTTCAAAACCATGTCAAAAGTTTGTTCATTGATAGAAGAAGATCTGAGATCAAAGATGTGAAAAGGTTTTGTCAAGACCCACAAATACATAATCAAAGATATTCAATCAATAGAGAATCCAAAATTGTTCACAAACATATATTAGATGAAATACATAAGGTATCAAAAGATTACAATCCAAACCCCAACAAGAGATCGAAGATCTTACCTCTTCCCCCTTAGGGTTGTGTGTGTCCCTCTCTAGAAGAAATGAAGAAAAATAAGTTCTGATGTCTAGAAAGGAAAAAAATACAAGTTCTGACCTAAAAAAGCAAGAAAAACACTTAAATACACATTCAGGATCTGTAACGTTCGCCTAGCGAACAGCTAGCGAATGCGAACTTTTGGTACTTTCAGATCTGTCCAATTCTGGGCTCGTTCGCTACCTGTTCGCTAGCTAGCGAGCATGACAGCATTTTGGTGGTTTTTGCATGTTGTCTTGGTTTCCTTGCCCATTTCTTGTGTCTTTCTTTTCACTTGTTTTGTGCCTAATTTCTGCACAATAACACACAAATCAAAGGTACCAAGAGATTTTCTCATAATGTTGCAAACCAACCAAAATAAGAGTGGTTTTCAACACTTAATTGACGAAAAAGAGTGAAAAATGCCAACATTTGATAGATCAAATAAGTGAAATTTTGCATCTAACAACTCACCCCTGTTGCACCCCAAAATTTGCTCAACCTTTTCTTGCCTGATTTATGTTTCATTGCATTTCATTTGCATAGTTACATCATGTACATAGTCTAATCATTTGCATATCATAGCATAGCATGCCTCCAACAGGGGATCAAGGGTGTCTATCAAGAGAAGAGCCTAGCAAGAGGTGTTATCCAAGATTTAGAGTCATCCAGGCCATCAAGAAGTGAATTGAAGTCTTGAGAAGTTTAAGTGCCTACATGTGGGTTTTGCTCCTATCTTGAGGAATATTGAGAATCATCAGTGGGATGTGAAGCATGGAATGTGAATTTGAGGTGTGTATGGATCTCATGGGATTCCTAGAGGGCCATATTGAAGCTGAGACAAGTCATTGATTCAAGTGTGAGAGCCACAGTTGAGGTGCAGTCAACTAGGGTTTCATCTGGGTCAATCCTAGGTCAATTGGGTAATTGAAGAGCATCAAAGTCTACTTTGAGGTCATGGGATTCGTGGATTGGTATGTTGATACATGTGTGGTGTTGTGCCAAGATTAAGCAAAGAAGAATCAAGAATGTGGGAAGTTGCTAAATTAGGGTTTCAGTGTAAAATCCCCTGTTTAGTGCCTAACTTCAAAGCCATATAAGTAAAAATAAAAGTTTCAAATGGATCTTTGGCCAACATGAAACTTTTAGAGCATCCTAATACCTTTAATTTAAGTATTAGAAGTTCTCAAGGGGATTTATAGAACTCAAGTTATGGTCCTTGCAAGTTACAGGTCATCAGATGACTATGAAATTTATCTATGAAAGTCACTTGACTTCTAAGCAACTTTTTCTCTTCAAGGAATTTTCAAATGGATTTTTGGCCAACATGAGAGTTGTAGATCTTGGTCTTATCTTTTCATAGAGTACTAGAAGTCCTTGATAGGATTTGTATAACTCAAGTTATGATCTTTGCAAGCCAGGGGTATTTTGGGTATTGGTGATTATAGGTCATTTGTGATCATAGGTCCATATCTCTAACTTGCAAGCTTCGAATGGAAAATTGTTCAACACGAAAATTGTACAAAATGATGTTTTGAGTGCAACCAAGTGGTTATGAGAGTTTGGTTTGGCTTGTAACACAAATTCATTTGAAATGGCTTAAAAAGGAAGAAATTTAAGTCATTAAAAGGCCAAAAATGTGATTTATTGATTTATGGCCAAACAAAGCAATGTTATATGTCATTTTGATCAGAAAATGCCTTCCAAGAATGATGACATTACCACTTCTTGGATTTGAGGCCAATAACACATGGTTCCCTTTTGTACCTTAAGGTTGAAGTAACATAACAATCACGCACCATAAGATCAAAAGCAACGCAATTACACATCCCATTCATTTCTAAATGGCATGAGATGAGAAATTCAAGTGAATTTGAGAGCTAGAACAGAGCAAAACACGATTTCCACATATGAGATTTTCAAGGAATATGAGAAATTGAATTTCTCATTCAGTTAGTTACAGAAGGTTCTAGAGGTTTCCAACAGCTTCTATATAACATTTGCAATGGGTTTAGATAGTTTTTTGGCAAGGATTGAGCAAGGAATCAGAGGAAGCCATTGAAATTTCTTCATCTGCATCAGAAATCGTGATTGGAGATTAAGGAGAATTCAGTGCAAATTGATCATTGGAATAGCTTGGGAAGTGGTTCTTGAGTGATTCTGGAAGAAATTGGAGGTTGATTCGAGCCATAACCTCATCTGTTCATCCCTCAAAACCAGGTTTGCAACTTTCAATTTTTGCTCTAATTTATAGGTAATTGCTTAGGTTTTGATAGTTGGATAGGTTAGTGATGATGCTAGGATGGATTTAGGCACAAGAACCGAGCAGTTAGAGACACTTTAAGTGTGATGCCATTTTCTGTTGAGAAGAATAACTCATGATTCTTGAGGTTTCAAGCATGTTTGAACAGTATGTTTTGAAGCCTGAAGAGTGTAGTTCATGCTAGGATCATTAATTTCAAGAATTGTAACATTCAAGACTTGGTGAATTGTCTGAACTTTGGATCGGTTCTGAAGTTAGAGGAAGAATCAATGAAATTGGAGATCATTTTTGAACTCAGGGGATGATTTTGAGTAGGATAGGAAGTTAAGTTTTGATGTTTGATGCTTTTTGGGAAAAACCCTCACCGGAGACGACGGTGGCGCAAAGCTCAGGCCACCGTCTGAGCATTCCCTCCCATTTTCAAACATTTGGAGAAGATGAAGTTTTGGGCGTTGGATTGTGGTTTGACTTTGACTGAGAGCTTGATTACACGGCTAGGATTGAAAGTTGAATCTGAAGAGAGTGAGTTTCACAAAACTCACCGTTTCATTAATTGGCATTGGGTGGGCTTAACCATTTTCTTGCTATTGATACCCCTGGTTTGGGCCCATTGAGGAATTGAACTGAAATAAATTGCTAAACAACACACACGTTTTCCCAATTTCCTTTCATTTTACATTATTTTCTGTTAATTGTGTTTGGGCTTAGTCAGACTTGATACGCGCACCCCCTCTTAGGCCCATGTCTGGGTTATAACATGATATAATTGCTATTTGCAACGCGTTTTTCTCTATTTTCTTTATATTTTCTTTTATTTTACATTTTGCATAGAGTTAGAAATTAATTCACCATAATTAGGAAAATTAATCTTTTTAATCTAGGTTTTTTCCCCTGACTCTCTAGAGAGTCTAGAATTTTAGGAAATTGAGAAATTATGAATTCATGCATTTTATAATTTAATTGCATTTTTTTGAAGTTTAGTTTATTTTATTTTGAATATGGTTGATATGTGTTCTTGCTGATTTTAGTATGGGTGTTTGGTGTATGATTTTGAGTTTATTCTTTTTGGGCTAGATAGCTTAGATATGCATGTACCCCTAGTAATTTTCTCATAATTTTGTGAGAGAATTTTAGGTTGTTTTGAACATTGAACTTTAGGTGGTGTAGATTTAGGGTTTTAGGATAGTACCCTTAGGTTGAGGGCATAACTTTAGGATTTAATGAATGGTTAACCCCTTGGTTTTGTATGGAGATATTCTTAAGAGGTTTAGGAACCCTTAGAGTTTTTTGTAGGATTTTACAATCATTTTTGATATTTTAATTAGATTTAGTTTTAAGACTAACTTTTAGGAGTTTCTAACAAACTAACTTGACTAGTTTAACTCAATAGTTTCCCTTAGATTAGGGTGGTGGTGCTCTTGTGCTTGGATGAAGATGAAGACCAATTGAAGATGCTTTGGAGATCTTGAAGGAGCTTGAATGTGAAGAATTTCTCATCTTGTAGATGCTTGTCAAGAGCTTAGGGAAACTAGGGTTTTAGGAAGAACATTAGATTAGTTTGCTTGTTTCTTCAAACATGGAGTATATTGTTCATCTCCATTCAATCCAATGACATAAAGTCCTCTTAAAGAAGTCACATCTCTCCTTTGGAGGGATGAGTGGCATGCTTTAAGAGTAAAACTTTGAGGGTACTTTTCTACTATAATGTTGAGTTCTCAGTGGCTTCCTTTGGTTGTCATTGAGTTACTTAAACATTTCAACTTGATCTTGTTGAATGATTCTCCCTTGGAGGTGCTTGTTGAAGCTTGGTAAAGAGAAAGTTTAGTGCTTGTTGAAGCTGGTTGCTTGTTGAAGCTAGTGGTGTTGCTTGTTGAAGATGAAGTTAGGAGCTTGTTGAAGCTGTTTACTGGTTGAAGTTTGCTGGTTTAAGCTGGGGTTTGGTTGAAGTTTGAAGCTTGTTGAAGCTTGATGCTTGTAGAAGATTGAAGGTTTAGTGGAGCTTGAAGATAGGAGCTATTCATGAAGATGAAAGTTGTTGCTGTCAGCTTTTTGCCGTTTAATCATCTTGTTGTTGTCAGAGCTGTTGCTTGTGCTGTCTGCTGTAGGAGTTTGGTGCTGCTGTTTGGGCTGCCTCCTTTGCTTTTGGGCTTTGTTTTCTGTATTGTTTGTTGGCTTATGCAGCTTGCCCCCTAGGTTTGAAGTGAATGTTGATTCATTTTGCCTGTTGTTTTCCCAGGTTCGAGGTTGAGCGGGACTCCCTTGCCTCACTTGTATTGCTGCATTGCATGCATTTTACTGTATTTGCTTGTTTTCTTTTCTGTTTATCCCCTAGGATCTCTGATTTCCTCTGTGCAGGAGGGAATTATGACAGACATTAGGATTCTTATCCATGCATGACAAAATTAGGTTAGTTTTGTTCCCTTCTCAACCCTAGGCTTTTTAGAGCTTCTTTCTCTTCTTATCTCAAAACAACTCCAAAATACAGTAATAAGGTTAATCGATGTCGTACGTTACGAGCCTTAAGCTATTTGAGAAAAGGTTGCTGGAGGGTCACTCTTCAGTAATCTGACTGCTTAGTATGGTACCCTTAGGGTGACATGCGACATAGTCACTCTCAAATCATAGTCTCTAGTGCGTCAGAGATTGCAAACAAACTAAAAAACACTTCTTTCGTAAAAGATTCAAAACAAACATCAAAGTGTCATTTTTGTCCGCTTGGACTCTTAATCAAGAAAAACCCTTTCATGAGGTAATAAAAAACAGTCAGACAAGCTTGTGTCTTCCCTAGCCCGAACTACGTTTGCTCTGATCTTTCATGCTGTATGAAAGTACGTAGGCATAGGATGTCGTATCCTAGCGAGCAACTTTCCCACCTTTCCCGTAGGTAGGCGAACTACATTGACTCTGATTTCTCGTTCCAGACGGGAATACGTAGGCATAAAGTGCGATACTTTGCCAAGTCGTTTTCTTTTCCTTTTAACCCAGACCTGTAGAGTAGATAGAGTAACAAACCGTACTAGAAAACAAGCGTGGATCCCGTCGAGTACGGCAGACGTGAGGGGTGCTAATACCTTCCCCTTGCGTAATCGACTCCCGAATCCAGGAATTTGGTTGCGATGACCATTCCTTTCCCATTTTGCGTTAGGTTTACTTTGAGCGTTTCCTTTCCCTCCCTTGGGATAAATAACGCACGATGGAGACTCTTCTGTCATAGTCGGCGCCGATTTTCGCAGTAGCGACAGCTGGCGACTCTGCTGGGGACTCCAACGGTTCCCTACACGAGTCAATCCTAGCGCTTGTTTTCCCGTCATGTGTTTTGTATGGATTTGCTTTTCTGTATTTACTTTTAGCTTTATATTATTGTTGTTATGCTGGTTAGGGGGTCAGATTGAGAGATAAGCATGACCTGGGCTTGAGGGCACCTAGAATTAGTTGTGGAAAGTAGTGGGCGCGTGCATGCTTTGCATGCACTATTGTCCTACAAAATCCACGCTCGGACGAGGTTCTTCTGGTTGACTTCTTTTTCAACCCTTTGGGTTGAGGGGGTTGTTGGTTAGTTGGATTGTCGACTCCGGGGACCGATCAATTGGAAGTTGGCTAAGTGAGGCATCTTCAAGACATGATGATGCCACACCTTCTGGGTATCGTATCATCAGTCTTGAAAGTTTGTGACGCCGATGACCGCATAGGATGCCGTACCTTGTGTCAGTTGATAGGACACCTACCTGTGAGAGGGATTGGGGCATGCATGAAACTTGACCTCCAGACTACCCGGTTTTCTTAATATTGGATCAGTATGTGTGGTTACTTGGGGTTCTTCATCAGGACAGTGTTATGGGTCTGTTGAGACCAAGTTGGAGCAGTGTTATGGGTCTGTTGAGACCAAGCTGAAGCTTTGTTATAGGTCTGTTGAGACCAGGTTGGAGCATTGTTATGGGTCTGTTGAGACCAGGTTTGAGCAGTATTAGGGGTCTGTTGAGACAGATATTGTGGATGAATCTCTTCAGCAATATATCACTTGATCCCTGTTGCATGTTTGCATATTGCATTGTTGCATACTCATTTTGCATATCATTAACGTGTGTCTGTGCTGCAGGTGCATTTCATACCTTCTGATTCTAGTTGCCCGGATTTCTGTCTGCTGCTATTATGGATACTTTGAAGAAGACTGTGGCATACAAGTTGCCTACTCCAGATGTTTCTTTTCTGCTTGGTTTGATATCTCTAGCTGATGATGATGTCAAGAGAAGCTTCAGGAAGAGTTATGGGAAACTGCTTAGGTTGGTTTGCAAACCATCCACGTATGAGCTGAACGAATTATACGCGCTGATGCAGTTCTATGATCCCCCACTGAGGTGTTTTACTTTCCCTGACTTCATTCTGGCTCCGACCATGGAGGAATATGCTGAGATCTTGGAGTTAACCATTCAGAACAGGGTACCCTTCATTCATATGGGTGCTGAGCCCAAACTGGAGGACTTGGTTGTGGCTGTATATCTAGACTCCTCAGAGTTGTTGTTAACCTATTGGAATGGAGTTTCTGGTCTTTCTCTCAAGTTCTTGGTTGGGAAAGCACAAGAGTATGCCAAGAGTGGCTGTTGGATTATGTTTAATGCTATCCTTGCTTTGTGTATATATGGCATTGTAATGTTCCCCAATATGCCTGAATTTGTTGATTTGGATGCATTCCATATATTTGCTTCAGGCAATCCTGTGCCTACACTGATTGGAGATTTCTATCACTCTCTGCATTATAAGAACGAGAATAGGAGGGGAAAGAACATCTCTTGTTGTGTGCCTTTGTTGTATATGTGGTTTGATAGTCACCTGCCCAAGAAGGGTATCTTTGCTGAGTCTGCAACTACGGTAGAATGGTCTGAGCGTCTGATGGGGCTTTCTTCATAAGATGTTGTCTGGTTTGATAGGGATTTACTGGGATCTAAGATTATCTACCGCTGCACAGGATATCCTAACGTTCCTCTGATTGGGAGGATAGGGTGCATTAACTACAATTCGTCATTGTTGATCAGGCAATTCGGTTATGCTTTGAGAAGCCCGCCAAAAGAAGAGGAAGTGCAGGAATCTCTATACTTCACAGGTGATTTGAAGGGAGAATTGTTATCCAAGCTTCAGCATGCTTGGAATAACATCTGCAAGAAGGGTAAGCCATTGTTGGGTAAGAATGATTGTCAAGCCTATGCTCCGTACCAAGTCTGGATCCAAGATAGGGTAAAGCAAGCGCTGATGACGTTTCCTGCAGTATTACCTCCTGCTCCCCTCGTGGTTGTGGAGCCAACTATTGTGTCTATTGAGAGATATGAGCAGGTTGTGAAGGAGAAAGAAGAGCTGATGAAGGCCTACGAGAAGTTGGAAGAAGAGCTAGTGCAACTCAGGAGCGAAAGGAATGAACCCATATATTCCTTTGAGCAGCAAACAAAGCTGGTGAACCAGTTAGGCACAGAACTGACTGAACAACGAAAGAAGCGTGAACGTTTGGGGATAGATTTCAAGAGCTCTCATGACATGCTGGAGTCTAAGAAGAAAGCACTTGATATAGCCTACCGGGAGATCTCCACATTCAACAAAACCTGGAATGCTACACTGGCCAATAATAAAGAAAGAGAAGACAATTTGAAGCAGCAGATCTCTGAACTGGAAGTTCAGTTGAAGGCTAGCCAGAAAAAGTTTGAAGAAGAGGTTATGCGGAGATATGACGTTCAAAATTCGTTGAACAAAGTTATCAAGCGTAAGAAAGAGTCTGCATCCCAGAAGCGGAAGCTAGAGGAGTGCTTTGGAGAAGGTGTTTGGGAGGAATCCATTGGGGATCTCCAGCGTGTTATCAAGCAAAGAGACTCGCTCGTTGAAGGGTTGCTTTCCCAGCCGGATCATCCCAAGACTAAGAAATTGTTAGAGGAGTATCGGGCATATGGTCGCACTTGATTACCTTATGCACTGTTGTATATGCTTTATTTGCATTATGCTGGCCATCACCAGGATTGTTGGTTGAGGTCATGCCTTCTTGTTATTGTGTACACTCAGTGATATTGTATTTCTGCCTTGTTGGGCTCTTTTCAGCAATATATGAGGAACTTTATCCCCGTGAATGGATCCAAGCTTCTTATCACTATCACTGTCACTGCACTGGCACTTTGGCACTAGAATCGGGGGTGATTTCCCTAACGCACAGACACGCATTGCATCTGCATATTCATTTTGCATTACCAGTTACTCGTTGAATTTTTATCTTATTTCCTGCATCTCACAGGTTTTTCAGGATTGACGAACAAAGAGTTCACCGCTATTCAACAAGAAACAACTGCAAGAAGATAATGGATCAAGTTCAAGTCGAGATGCGGGAAATCCGTGAGAAGCTGACTCTGTTCATGCAAGCTATGGAGAGCATGGCCAAGGGCGAAGAGAATCTTCACACCTTGGTGCAGCCGCTGCTGACGTGGACAAACGGAAATGGCAATACTGACCACAATTCTGTTGAAAATCCTCGACGGGAGGATGAGATACCGTTAATTACTCCACCTGTTGTGACTGTCAACGGAAACACTGGTACCGGTGCAGGTGCTGGCGCTGGTAATGTCAATACTGGAAATGGTGGTGATGGGCATGTGGTTAACAACAAAGGCAACGCTAGGGATGCCGATCAAGGATTCGGTGACAATGATGGCTTTGGAAACAATGGGTATGGCAATGTCAATCAGGACGGGAACTTCGGGTTCAACAATCAAGACTTTGGTAATGACGGTTACGAAAACAATCAGGGGTATGGCTACGGTAATGGTGGATTCGGTAATGTGAATAACAACGACGCTGGAGCATTTCCTTTCAACAATGGTTTTGGACCTACTGGGGTCAATCTAGGGTTCGACAACCGAGGACAGGGTCATATGTTCAATCAGCAAGGATTTGGCCGTAACATAGGTTATGATGGGTATGACAATGACTGGAATGTGGATCACCAGGACGATGCTTTTTCGGGAAAAGGTATGGGACCTGAGGGCCCCATTGACGCTGTTCAGAGAATCAGAATGCTAGAAGAGCAGATGAAAGGTGTGGTTAATCAGAACTCCGTTGGGTTAGATATGACTACTATGGGGTTGGTACCAGGGCTGAGGGTGCCATTAAAATTCAAGGCTCCAACATTCGACAAATACAAAGGGGATACCTGCCCAAAGGTCCATGTACGTTCTTATTATAGAAGGATGTCTGCATATTCTAATGATGAAAGGATGCTCATGCATTTCTTTCAGGATAGCTTATCGGGACCATCATTGGAATGGTACATGGGACTGGAGCCCACTCAGATTAGAAGCTGGAAGCAGTTGGCTGATGCTTTCGTTATGCATTACAAATATAACAACGATTTGGCGCCAAACAGAGTTCAGTTGCAGAGTCTGTCGCAGAAAAGTGGTGAAAGTTTCAAAGAGTACGCGCAATGGTGGCGCGATATGGCAGCTCGGGTGCACCCTCATTTGGTTGAAAGGGAGATGAATGACATGTTTGTGGGGACATTTACAGGAATGTACTATGACAAGTTACTCAATGTTTCGATGGGTAGCTTCTCCGATATGATCCTTATGGGAGAAAGGATCGAAAATGGAATTAAAATTGGAAAGATTCAGGCAGGTGAATCTACTTCAGCTGGGGGTGCGAGAAAAGCGTTCGGCGGAAGACGACAGGGTGATACCAGCGCTGTATTCGGTGGTAGAGGCCGGGGCAGAGGCAGAAATCAGTACATTCAACCTCAACAAATAGCCAGTGTTACTATTCCAATTCCTCAACAACAACAACAGCAACAACAACCGCAACAGCAGCAAAGGCAGAATCAGGGTCAGAGAAGGTTTCAGAATGCAAATCCGAAGAGGGTATTTGATAAGCCTCCGTCCACGTACGCAGAACTTCTTCAGACACTGCTGGGGTTGAATTTGGTCGAGAAAAGAACATTGGAACCGCCTACAGGACCGGTACTTCCTTATGGGTATGACGCTAATAAGCACTGCGAATTCCATTCTGGGGCGCCCGGACATGATGTAGAATCTTGTAATGCTTTCAAGCATAAAGTTCAAGACTTGTTGGACAGTAAAGCCATCAACTTTTTCCAGGCGGGGCCCAATATTGTACAACAGCCTATGCCTAATCATGGGGCAAATGCCATCTTGACAGAAGAAAATTTGAACTTGGTGATGGATGTTAACGAACTGAAGACACCATTGAGTGAGGTGAAAAGCAGGTTGCTCAGAGGGGGAGTATTTCCTGGTTGTGATGAATACTGTTTAGAGTGTTGGACCCAGCCTGAGGGTTGTACTGATTTGAAGCAGGGCATTCAGGCCATGATCAACGAAGGGACCTTCCAATTTGATCGAACTGCGGCTGAGAAGCCTGTGGAGGCATTATGTGATAAGCAGAATGATATTGCGACGGTGACGATCCCGAGGAAGACTATAACGATAACAGCGTCCGCCCAGCGGCCAACTATTACGATTACCAAAGAAGGGCCTGTTCCCTTTGAGAGTACGAAAGCTGTCCCGTGGACATACGGATTAGAAGCATATTGCAACGGTGAAAAGATTGTGGTGAATAGCTAGCCAGCTGGGGCTGTTGATAATGTTGTTGGAACGGGGGGCATGACCCGTAGCGGAAGGATCTTTTACCTCACCTAAAATAGAAGCAGAGAGATTGGCCAAAGGCAAAGCCAAAGTAAATGAGAGCGAGCCTACTCAGTTGAAAGAAAAGGATACGTCACTCAAGGACGTAGAGGAGTTCATGAGACTGATTCGCAAAAGCGACTACAAAATTGTTGAACACCTACAGCAGACGCCGTCGAAGATTTCTATCTTGTCGTTGTTGTTATGTTCCGAGGCCCACCGGAACGCCTTGCTAAAGATTCTGGATACGTCATTTGTGCCTCAAGAAGTTTCTATAAATCAGTTAGAGGGGATAATGGCACATGTCAATGCTGGGCATAGCCTGGGTTTCACAGATTTTGATCTAACACCCATGGGTTGAGAGCACAACATGGCTTTGCATATATCAGTGGAATGTCGGGGCACCGTAATGTCGCGTGTATTGGTGGATACTGGATCGTCGTTGAACATATTGCCAAAGAAAGCCATGATGAAATTGGACATACGGGGAATTATTTGCATGCCCAGCGATTTGGTTGCGAGGGCGTTTGACGGGACGAAAAGATCAGTGTTTGGGTCAATAACATTACCGCTTCAGGTGGGGCCAGAAATTTTTGATACCGAATTCTACATCATGGATATCCATCCAGCTTATAGCTGCCTTCTTGAGCGCCCATGGATCCATGCTGCAGGGGCCGTAACGTCCACATTGCATCAGAAGTTGAAGTACATGATGGGTGATAGTGTTGTTACCGTCTGCGGGGAGGAGGACATTTTGGTCAGTCACCTGTCATCATTCAGATATGTTGAGGTCGACGGAGAAATACACGAGACACCTTGTCAAGCCTTCGAAGGGTTGCGAATTAAAGACAAAGCTCAGGGTCCCATCAAAATGCCAGAGGTGGCAGTGTCATCCTACAAGGAAGCTCAAGCTTTAGTGCAGACTGGTGAGACTAAAGGTTGGGGGCAGGTTTTGGAGATTCCCGTGAAGAATGACAAGTTTGGGCTAGGGTATCGACCGACGTCGTCAGCGTCATCTTCAGGAGCGCCCAGGTTCAAGGGACCGGTAACGATTATGCCAGGCGGGGTGTGCTTTGAGACAATCAACGCTATTTCCGATGCTGAAGACGGAGATAGTGACTGCGATATGGACGCGTGGATCAAACCAAGCGTGCCAGGACAAAGTCTCTGCAACTGGTCCATCCGGGAAACTGTCTCAGTGACTCTTAAACAGTAATGATTTGTTTTGTCAATTGTTGAATAATCCTATGTCCTACCCGGGGCATAGTGATTTCACCTTAGGGCTCCTTGATTATATGTATTGCACTGTTTTAATCATGAAATAAAGGCGTTTTCATATACAAATATTGTGATCCCTGTTTTTCTTGTTTTAACTTTAACAATAAATGGCAACGTGGTTATTTGCTTTGTTTGCGTTTTGAAGAGTTTAACCATTTCCTTTGCAGGACTAATATTTCAGATGACATCTTCTACGAACCGCTTATGACTCGTTTCGACTTCGAGCACCCGGTATTCCAAGCAGAGGAAGAGATTGTTGAGGATAGCGACTTGCCAGAGGAGCTGACTCGTTTGTTGAAACAGGAAGAGAGAATCATTCTGCCTCATCAGGAGGAAATTGAGATTATCAACTTGGGGTCGGAAGAAGTTGTGAGAAATATCCGTATAGGGGCTGCGCTGCGGAGCGACATCAAGCAAAGGCTGATTGAGATACTGCGAGAGTATAGTGATATATTTGCTTGGTCGTACGAGGATATGCCTGGGTTGGATACGGACATGGTTGTGCACCGTCTGCCGTTGCGAGAGGAATGTCCATCTGTTAAACAGAAACTCAGAAGAACCAGACCAGACATGGCTGTGAAGATCAAAGAGGAAGTTCAAAAACAGTGGGATGTTGGTTTCCTAGCCGTTACAACTTATCCGTCATGGGTCGCTAATATAGTACCAGTGCCGAAGAAAGACGGTAAAGTGCGAATGTGTGTAGACTACCGTGATTTGAATAGGGCGAGCCCGAAAGACGACTTTCCACTTCCTCACATTGATGTGCTGGTTGATAACACTGCTCAGTTCTCCATATTCTCCTTCATGGACGGCTTCTCAGGCTATAATCAGATCAAAATGGCACCAGAAGACATGGAGAAGACTACCTTCATTACTCCCTGGGGAACATTTTGCTACAAAGTGATGCCCTTCGGACTGAAGAACGCTGGGGCAACATATCAACGTGCTATGACGACTCTCTTTCATGACATGATGCACAAAGAGATCGAGGTTTATGTTGATGATATGATTGCCAAAACCTAGACAGAGGAGGAGCATTTGGTTAATCTGCTGAAACTGTTCAAAAGACTTAGGAAGTTCAGGTTGAGACTGAACCCTAACAAGTGCACCTTTGGGGTGAGATCGGGCAAACTGCTGGGGTTTATTGTGAGCGAAAAGGGAATAGAGGTTGATCCTGCTAAGATAAAAGCAATACAAGAAATGCTGACGCCTAAAACAGAAAAAGAAGTGCGTGGGTTTTTAGGGAGGTTGAACTACATTGCTCGGTTCATATCTCACCTAACTGCGACAGGCGAGCCGTTATTCAAGTTGTTGAAGAAGGATCAGGTGTTGACCTGGAATGAAAATTGTCAAAAGGCGTTCGACAAGATAAAAGAATACTTGCAGGAACCTCCTGTTTTGATACCCCCAGTGGTCGGGAGACCTTTGATCATGTATTTGACGGTTCTTGAGGAAAGTATGGGTTGTGTTCTCGGTCAACACGACGAGACCGGACGTAAAGAGCATGTGATCTACTATTTGAGTAAGAAGTTTACCGACTGTGAGTCCAGATACTCAATGCTTGAGAAGACGTGTTGCGCGCTAGCCTAGGCCGCCAAACGTTTGAGGCAATACATGCTGAATCATACAACCATGCTAATTTCAAAGATGGATCCAATCAAATATGTGTTTAAGAAGCAAGCACTCTCTGGAAGAATTGCCCGATGGCAGATGGTGTTAACAGAATACGATATCCAATATGTCTCGCAAAAGGATATTAAAGGTAGTGTTCTGTCTGAGTACCTTGCCGAGCAGCCGGTTGAGGACAACCAATCGATGAGATTGTGAAGAACCGTTGCCGGACAAAGGACCAGAGTTGGGTTCCAAATGGCAGTTGATATTTGACGGAGCAGTTAATTCCTATGGTAGCGGAATAGGTGCAATTATCACTACTCCTCATGGGTCGCACATCCCTTTTACTTCCTGATTGACTTTTCTTGTTACCAATAATAAGGCAGAATATTAGGCTTGCATCATGGGTCTGGAAGAAGCCATTAATTTGCGAATCAAGAACCTGGATGTATACGAAGACTCAGCTCTAGTGGTGAATCAAATTAAAGGAGAATGGGAGACACGTCAGACCAATTTGATACCCTATATGAATTATGCAAGGATATTGTTGCCTTTCTTTGACAAGGTGGAATTACATCACGTACCGCGAGCAGAAAATCAAATGGCTGACGCCCTGGCGACATTGTCTTCAATGTATAAAGTTAACTTCTGGAACGAGGCTCCCCGGATTGTTATCTCTCGGCTCGATAGGCCTGCATTCATATTTGCCATTGACGAGGCTCCCGATGGTAAGCCCTGGTATTTTAACATCCAGAATTTCTTGAAGAACAAGGAGTATCCGGCTGGGGCATCCAGTCGAGATCAGAAGACTCTCAGGAGATTGGCTGGCAATTTCTATCTGAATCCGGACAGTGTCCTATACAAAAGAAACCACGACTTGGTGTTGCTACGTTGTGTAGATGAGAAAGAGGCGAAGTTGCTCATGGAAGAGATACACGAGGGTACATTTGGTACACATGCTGGTGGGCATGCTATGACGAGAAAACTGCTGCGGGCAGGTTATTATTGGCTAACTATGGAAACAGACTATTTCAAGTTTGCAAAGAGGTGTCATAAATGCCAGATTTATGCGGACAAAATCCATGTGCCTCCAAGTCCTCTGAATGTGATGTCATCACCGTGGCCTTTCTCGATGTGGGGAATTGACATGATTGGCAAGATTGAGCCTACGGCATCAAACGGACACCGGTTCATTTTGGTGGCAATCGATTACTTCACCAAATGGGTGGAAGCAGCATCATACACCAATGTGACCAAACAAGTGGTAGCCACATTTATCAAACGAGATATTATCTGCAGATATGGAATCCCTGACCGGATTATCACCGACAATGGTTCAAATTTGAATAATAAAATGATGAAAGAGTTGTGTCAGAATTTCAAGATTGAGCATCACAACTCTTCTCCTTACCGGCCCAAGATGAATGGCGCTGTCGAAGCGGCCAATAAGAACATAAAGAAGATTGTTCAGAAGATGGTTGTGACGTATAAGGACTGGCACGAGATGCTACCTTTCGCTTTGCACGGTTATCGTACGATGGTACGCACATCAACCGGGGCAACCCCTTTCTCATTGGTATACGGGATGGAGGCGGTGTTACTGTTGGAGGTCGAGATTCCTTCCCTGAGGGTTTTACGTGATGTCCAACTCGACGAGGTAGAATGGATTAAAGATAGACTGAATCAGCTCAGCTTAATGGATGAGAAGAGACTGGCTTCTATAGCATATGGTCGGTTGTATCAGAGTCGGATGAAGAAAGCTTACGACAAGAAGGTATGCCCTCGAAGCTTTCAGACGGGCGATGTTGTTTTGAAAAAGATTCTCCCACCACAAACAGATCACAAGGGCAAGTGGACTCCCAATTACGAAGGTCCCTACGTTGTCATAAAAGTCTTCTCTGGAGGAGCCTTGTTACTATCCACCATGGATGGTGAGGACTTTACGTCTCCTGTGAATTCGGACGCAGTTAAAAAATACTTTGCTTGAAAGTGACCCGCTGGACAGTAAAAAGAGAGTCCAGGCAAAAATAGGGCATCCCGGCGAACCATAAAAAATGAATAAAAGGTTCGGGCAAAAGTTAGGGATAAAATTGAAAAGATGTACACCCGCGAAGTCGAAAACCTAAAAAGGGTGACTTCGGCAAAAAAGGGTATCCCGGTGAATTGAAAACCCGCAAAGGGTGGTTCACGCAAAAGTTAGGGATTGAAAAAGCAAATGACTGCGGTCCGGATTTGATACGGCATTGCTTAGTGGTTTGGGAGTACCTGGGGGCTGTCTATCCAAAAACAATCTCTTCCGAAGATCAAGTACCGGGAAAGCGCAGAGTCAGGCGAGTCATAGGAGGATCAGCTCATGGTGTTTGTCTGTGCCACGTTGCCGACATGTATACAAATATTGTTTTGTATTTTCTTTATGCTTCTGGTGCATATATTCATGTGTGTTTGTGCGTAACTTCCTCTTTTCAGGAGTTGCATCCAGTGTACAAAACTTTGCCTATTCAGAGGCCCGTTATCAATAAAGCATGTTATTCAGTACTTGATGCTTGTTCTTTACTGTTTTGTTTGTGAAAGACGCCGATGTTTTTGATAAACTTGCACTTACATAATCTTGCTGGCCCTTGCCAATAATTGCTAAAACTTCGAATTGACTGAAGTAATGTCACAGATGCTAACCCGGATAGATTCTGTTGTATAGGCCTGTTTTGTCTCGTTTGTGTTTTGCAGGGTTCTTACCTTTGGAGCAAACGGTCAGGAATCGTATTCCCCAGCTTAGGTCGCTTGAGGTAAGACCTGACTCCAGTTGATGTCATTCCTCAGCTAGTCGCAGCTTATCCCCAGAGAGTTGAAATGATGTTTATCCCTTCCCGGAGGAGGGAATTATTTTCCCTAGGAGAGTGTCCTCATGGAAAGCCGTCCATAGGATCGACCCCAGCAAGTCAAAATCAATGTCCCCTGCAGAGGTTGCGCTCCTCAGCGAATCGAAGATGTGCACGTTCAATCTCCAGCATGGGAGATTCCCGCAATAGTTAACCAAGTTGTTGGTTTGAAAGGTTTATATCCGCGAAGGATGGGTTTTCTCGCCCCCCACAGGTCGTCATGCCATTGACAGGATGTTGATCCTCAGCAGAGTGGTAACTCTAAATGTGTAAACTGTGTCCAGACAGTGTGCTGTGCCCAGAAGTGTCGTTTCTTCCCCAGCTAAGTTTGTTCACCAGCAGGGTGTTTGTTCTTTCCTCCCAGTGGAAATTGATGTTTAATCTCTCCCCGGCAAAGTCGAATGTGTTTCCGGCATTTATTTTACCGGAATACCGTATGATACTTGTTCTCCCCAGCGGAGTTGGCTTTATCCTCAACATTCATGTTGTTGAGACATCACTATCAGAGTGGCCCCGGCAGCTTGAGCCTACATTTGCATTTGCATATATCGTCATATTTGCAACTACTCAAACGCGTAGCATTTCCGTGCCGTACGGAGCATTACGCCATTTTCAAACATACGCATTTTGAAACATAAATCAGGTTGGTTAACCTTTTGCTTTCAGGTGTGTTTTCTCAGCAGGAGTATGGAGTTCTAGCTCAGATCCATTACCAGGTATTCGAGGTCTCGCCGTGGGATGTGTGATGATACGGTTCATCTTACTATTTTTCCCACAGAGTTGCTTGTTGAAGTTTCTCTTATCCGACCAGCAGATTATTTTCTTCAAATTTGCTGTTACGTCAGCATCAAAGGGTTTCATGAATCAAAATTTCAGGAGCTGCCGCCGGTTATCGGAACAGGCGTCCGGCAGTTTGGTTTCCAAATGTCCCCAGTAGAGTCCTCCTCAAAGTCGCTGTCACGTCAGTGCTAAAAGGTTTGTGGGTTGGGACCAATGGAGTTAGCTACTGCAGAGATAAGGGGAGAAACCGTATTTAGAGTATCTTCCCGTATGGATAAACGGATGTATTTTCCTACTGGTTGACAGAAGTATTTCCCCGAAATTCGCCAAAATTTTATTGCCTATGTTGATAGGAGTTCCTCGTGTTGGCGAAGTATGAGTCCTGACGTGGACAGATTTATTTCCTCGTGTTGACGAGATGTGCTAGTCCTAACATGGACAGATTTGATTTCTCCGTGTTGACGGAATGTGAAGTTCTGACGTGGACAAATTGATTACTATTCGTGTTGACGAAATGGTGTCCTGACGTGGACCATTTATCCCCATCAGATATCTTTCTTCGTATTGGCAAAATGTGCGTCCTAACGTGGACAAAAGTTTATAATTCCTCGTGATGACGAGATGCGCGAGTCCTGACGTGGACAAATTTATCTTTCTTCGTGTTGACGAAACGGTGTCCTGACGTGGACAATTTACTCCTATGTTGATAGGATTTCCTCGTGTTGACGAGATGTGAGTCCTGACGTGGACAAATCAAGTTACCTTCCCTCGTGCTGACAAGATGCGAGTCCTGACGTGGACAAGTTTACCGTTCTTCGTGTTGACGAGATGGAGTCCTGACGTGGACAAATTTATTTCTCTTCATGGTGACGGGTTTATTTCCTCGTGTTGACGAGATGTGAGTCTTGACGTGGACAATTTATTCCTATGTTGATAGGAGTTCCTCGTGTTGATGAGACGCAAATAAGGTTTTATTGCCTATGTTGATAGGATCTCCTCGTGTTGACGAGATGCGGACAACTCATCCCCAGCGAAGTCGCCGGGATTTCTCTGTGTTGACGGAATGTGGAGTCCTAACGTGGACAAGTTTATGATGGGATTTCTTCGTGTTGACGGAGTGTGCGTCCTAACGCGGACAAAGTTTTGCTCTTGTTGAGGGGATTTCTTCGTGTTGACGAAACAAGCGTCCTAACGTAGACAAAGTTCTATTCCTGTGTTGTTGGGATTTCTTCGTGTTGACGAAACAAGCGTCCTAACGTGGACAAAGTTCTATTCCTGTGTTGTTGAGATTTCTGCGGGTTGACGAAATGTGAGTCCTGACGTGGACAGATTTGTATTTATTCGTGATTTGACGAAATTTGGGTCCAAATGTGGACAAGGTTACTCCTGTGACGACATAATCTCTACTCGTGTTGACGAATTTGTTTCTCTTCTTGTGTTGACAAGGTTAGTCCAGTTGTGGAAGGAGGTGTTTTCGCAAAAATTGTTCAGTACCTGTGGCGTTACATAGGTAGTTGAAGTTGAAATCAGAATTACTATCAGACGTTGGAACAGTTGTTGTCGTAACAACCGGATTCAGATAGGGGATGTTGTTCCCCAAGCAGTGCAGTTTATTTCTGCGGTTGGAAAATTTCCGGGTTCCTTGGTATTCAATCGTCTCGTACCTCGGTTGTTTGAAGGTCGTTCGCTCTTCATCCAGTCGGGTCCAAGCCGTTTGAATAGGGGCAGCTGTTGCACCCCAAAATTTGCTCAACCTTTTCTTGCCTGATTTATGTTTCATTGCATTTCATTTGCATAGTTACATCATGTACATAGTCTAATCATTTGCATATCATAACATATCAGGCCTCCAACAGGGGATCAAGGGTGTCTATCAAGAGAAGATCCTAGCAAGAGGTGTTATCCAAGATTGAGAGTCATCCAGGCCATCAAGAAGTGATTTGAAGTCTTGAGAAGTTTGAGTGCCTACATGTGGGTTTTGCTCCTATCTTGAGGAATATTGAGAATCATCAGTGGGATGTGAAGCATGGAATGTGAATTTGAGGTGTGTATGGATCTCATGGGATGCCTAGAGGGCCATATTGAAGCTGAGACAAGTCATTGATTCAAGTGTGAGAGCCACAGTTGAGGCGCAGTCAACTAGGGTTTCATCTGGGTCAATCCTAGGTCAATTGGGTAATTGAAGAGCATCAAAGTCTACTTTGAGGTCATGGGATTCATGGATTGGTATGTTGATACATGTGTGGTGTTGTGCCAAGATTAAGCAAAGAAGAATCAAGAATGTGGGAAGTTGCTAAATTAGGGTTTCAGTGTAAAATCCCCTGTTTAGTGCCTAACTTCAAAGCCACATAAGTAAAAATACAAGTTTCAAATGGATCTTTGGCCAACATGAAACTTTTAGAGAATCTCAATACCTTTAATTTGAGTATTATAAGTCCTCAAGGGGATTTATAGAACTCAAGTTATGGTCCTTGCAAGTTACAGGTCATCAGATGACTATGAAATTTATCTGTGAAAGTCACTTGACTTCCAAGCAACTTTTGCCCTTAAAGGAGTTTTCAAATGGATTTTTGGCCAACATGAGAGTTGTAGATATTGGTCTTAGATTTTCATAGTGTACTAGAAGTCCTTGATAGTATTTGTAGAACTCAAGTTATGATCTTTGCAAGCCAGGGGTATTTTGGGTATTGGTGATTATAGGTCATTTGTGATCATAGGTCCATATCTCCAACTTGCAAGCTTCAAATGGAAAATTGTTCAACATGAAACTTGTTCAAAATGATTTTTTTAGTGCAACCAAGTGGTTATGAGAGTTTGGTTTGGCTTGTAACACAAATTCATTTGAAATGGCTTAAAAAGGAAGAAATTTAAGTCATTAAAAGGCCAAAAATGTGATTTCTTGATTTATGGCCAAACAAAGCAATGTTATATGTCATTTTGATCAGAAAATGCTTTCCAAGAATGATGACATTACCACTTCTTGGATTTGAGGCCAATAACACATGGTTCCCTTTTGTACCTTAAGGTTGAAGTAACATAACAATCACACACCATAAGATCAAAAGCAAGGAAATTACACATCCCATTCATTTCTAAATGGCATGAGATGAGAAATTCAAGTGAATTTGAGAGCTAGAATAGAGCAAAACACGATTTCCACATATGAGATTTTCAAGGAATATGAGAAATTGAATTTATCATTCAGTTAGTTACAGAAGGTTCTAGAGGTTTCCAACAACTTCTATATAACATTTGCAATGGGTTCAGATAGTTTTTTGGCAAGGATTGAACAAGGAATCAGAGGAAGCCATTGAAATTTCTTCATCTGCATCAGAAATCGTGATTGGAGATTAAGGAGAATTCAGTGCAAATTGATCATTGGAATAGCTTGGGAAGTGGTTCTTGAGTGATTCTGGAAGAAATTGGAGGTTGATTCGAGCCATAACCTCATCTGTTCATCCCTCAAAACCAGGTTTGCAACTTTCAATTTTTGCTCTAATTTATAGGTAATTGCTTAGGTTTTGATAGTTGGATAGGTTAGTGATGATGCTAGGATGAATTTAGGCACAAGAACCGAGCAGTTAGAGACACTTTAAGTGTGATGCCATTTTCTGTTGAGAAGAATAACTCATGATTCTTGAGGTTTCAAGCATGTTTGGACAGTAAGTTTTGAAGCCTGAAGAGTGTAGTTCATGCTAGGATCATTAATTTCAAGAATTGTAACATTCAAGACTTGGTGAATTGTCTGAACTTTGGATCGGTTCTGAAGTTAGAGGAAGAATCAATGAAATTGGAGATCATTTTTGAACTCAGGGGATGATTTTGAGTAACACAGGAAGTTAAGTTTTGATGTTTGATGCGTTTTGGGCAAAACCCTCACCGGAGACGACGGTGGCGCAAAGCTCAGGCCACCGTCTGAGCATTCCCTCCCATTTTCAAACATTTGGAGAAGATGAAGTTTTGGGCGTTGGATTGTGGTTTGACTTTGACTGAGAGCTTCATTACACGGACAGGATTGAAAGTTGAATCTGAAGAGAGTGAGTTTCACAAAACTCGCCGTTTCATTAATTGGCATTGGGTGGGCTTAACCATTTTCTTGCTATTGATACCCCTGGTTTGGGCCCATTGAGGAATTGAACTGAAATAAATTGCTAAACAACACACATGTTTTCCCAATTTCCTTTCATTTTCCATTATTTTCTGTTAATTGTGTTTGGGCTTAGTCAGACTTGATACGCGCACCCCCTCTTAGGCCCATGTCTGGGTTATAACATGATATAATTGCTATTTGCAACGCGTTTTTCTCTATTTTCTTTATATTTTCTTTTATTTTACATTTTGCATATAGTTAGAAATTAATTCACCATAATTAGGAAAATTAATCTTTTTAATCCAGGTTTTTTCCCCTGACTCTCTAGAGAGTCTAGAATTTTAGGAAATTGAGAAATTATGAATTCATGCATTTTATATTTTAATTGCATTTTTTTGAAGTTTAGTTCATTTTATTTTGAATATGGTTGATATGTGTTCTTGCTAATTTTAGTATGGGTGTTTGGTGTATGATTTTGAGTTGATTCTTTTTGGGATATATAGCTTAGATAGGCATGTACCCTTAGTAATTTTCTCATAATTTTGTGAGAGAATTTTAGGTTGTTTTGAACATTGAACTTTAGGTGGTGTAGATTTAGGGTTTTAGGATAGTACCCTTAGGTTTAGGGCATAGTTTTAGGATTTAATGAATGGTTAACCCCTTGGTTTTGTATGGAGATATTATTAAGAGTTTTAGGAACACTTAGAGTTTTTTGTATGATTTTACAATCATTTTTGGTATTTTAATTAGATTTAGTTTTAAGACTAACTTTTAGGAGTTTCTAACAAACTAACTTGACTAGTTTAACTCAATAGTTCCCCTTAGATTAGGGTGGTGGTGCTCTTGTGCTTGGATGAAGATGAAGACCAATTGAATATGCTTTGGAGAGCTTGAAGGAGCTTGAATGTGAAGAATTTCTCATCTTGTGGATGCTTGTCAAGAGCTTAGGGAAACTAGGGTTTTAGGAAGAGCATTAGATTAGTTTGCTTGTTTCTTCAAACATGGAGTATATTGTTCATCTCCATTCAATCCAATGACATAAAGTCCTCTTAAAGAAGTCACATCTCTCCTTTGGAGGGATGAGTGGCATGCTTTAAGAGTAGAATTTTGAGGGTACTTTTCTACTATAATGTTGAGTTCTCAGTGGCTTCCTTTGGTTGTCATTGAGTTACTTAAACATTTCAACTTGATCTTGTTGAATGATTCTCCCTTGGAGGTGCTTGTTGAAGCTGGTTGCTTGTTGAAGCTAGTGGTGTTGCTTGTTGAAGATGAAGTTAGGAGCTTGTTGAAGCTGTTTACTGGTTGAAGTTTGCTGGTTTAAGCTGGGGTCTGGTTGAAGTTTGAAGCTTGTTGAAGCTTGATGCTTGTAGAAGATTGAAGGTTTAGTGGAGCTTGAAGATAGGAGCTATTCATGAAGATGAAGGTTGTTGCTGTCAGCTTTTTGCTGTTTAATCATCTTGTTGCTGTCAGAGTTGTTGCTTGTGCTGTCTGCTGTAGGAGTTTGGTGCTGTTGTTTGGGCTGCCTCCTCTGCTTTTGGGTTTTGTTTTTTGTATTGTTTGTTGGCTTGTGCAGCTTGCCCCCTAGGTTTGAAGTGAATGTTGATTCATTTTTCCTGTTGTTTTCCTAGGTTCGAGGTTGAGCGGGACTCCCTTGCCTCGCTTGTCTTGCTGCATTGTATGCATTTTACTGTATTTGCTTGTTTTCTTTTCTGTTTATCCCCTGGGATCTCTGATTTCCTCTGTGCATGAGGGAATTATGACAGACATTAGGATTCTTATCCATGCATGACAACATTAGGTTAGTTTTGTTCCCTTATCAACCCTAGGCTTTTTAGAGCTTCTTTCTCTTCTTATCTCAAAACGACTCCAAAATACAGTAATAAGGTTAATCGATGTCGTACGTTATGAGCCTTAAGCTATTTGAGAAAGGGTTGCTGGAGAGCTTCTTTCCAGTAGTCTGGTTGCTTCGTGTGGTACCCTTTGGGTGATATGCGACGTAGTCACTCTCAAATCACAGTCTCTAGTGCGTCAGAGATTGCAAACAAACTAAAAAACACTTCTTTCGTAAAAGATTCAAAACAAACATCGAAGTGTCATTTTTGTCCGCTTGGACTCTTAATCAAGAAAAACCCTTTCATGAGGTAATAAAAAACAGTCAGACAAGCTTGTGTTTTCCCTAGCCCGAACTACGTTTGCTCTGATCTTTCATGCTGTATGAAAGTACGTAGGCATAGGATGCCGTATCCTAGTGATCAACTTTCCCACCTTTCCCATAGGTAGGCGAACTACGTTGACTCTGATTTCTCGTTCCAGACGGGAATACGTAGTCATAAAGTGCGATACTTTGCCAAGTCATTTTCTTTTCCTTTTAACCCAGACCTGTAGAGTAGATAGAGTAACAATCCGTACGAGAAAACAAGTGTGGATCCCGTCGAGTACGGCGGACGTGAGGGGTGCTAATACCTTCCCTTTGCGTAATCGACTCCCGAATCCAGGAATTTGGTTGCGATGACCATTCCTTTCCCATTTGCGTTAGGTTTACTCTGAGCGTTTCCTTTCCCTCTTTTGGGATAAATAACGCACGGTGGCGACTCTTCTGTCATAGTCGGTGCCGATTTTCGCAGTAGCGACAACCCCAACTAGCTTTTTGCTTGTCCTCAAGAAAAGTATGCCTCTCATTTCGCAATAAGAGGATTTGCTCAAGACTAAGATTCACCCAAGAATGGATAAAATTGGCTCAAACACAAATGATGCAACAAGTCATGGTTTCAAATGTTTATAATCAAATAATGTAAAAGAACTAACTTCTTAAAGCAAATATAAAGCCATGTATCAATCAACAACTATGTTTTTCATGAATGAATCACCCTATCTCTCCTATTTGAATAAGGATTGAAGAAATTACGCGTTTGCAACCGCGGGGACAATTTCACTCAACTAATAAACAATGCAAATATCAATTTGATTCATACAAAATCTAACAATCAAAAGTAAAAATATGGAAGCAAGAAGATCACTAAGGTCTTTAAAGTTGTAACTTGGTTGGGTTTACAAACAAGGGACATTTCTAAGGCCATTGAAATGAAATTGCCGATGCAAAAGAGACATTCACTGCACACATTATTTACACATCCCAACTTCATTCCATTTGTTTCTTAGTTGTAAACCTTCCCAACTCTTATTTCACAACTTATTCTTTCACTCTTTTTCTTTTCCAAGCAAACATTCTTTTTCTTTTCTCTTTTTTTTTTCTTTTCTTTTTTCATATTCACACAATTGTTTTGGTGCTTGCTTGAATATTTCAAATGTTGTAACAACCTACTATCTTCCTTTTTCATTCGCCCCAACTTAACTTTTACTCAATCCTCAAGTGAATGATCTTAGCTTTTTATGGCAAAGAAGACAATTAAAACAAATTCAAGGGTTCAAGAAAAATTTTAGAATCTCTCAAAATTAAGAATGAGATTCACATTGTTTAGGCTCAAAGGGGTTGACGAATTCTCTCTACTCACGGGTAAGTTGCATTTGGAACTGGTTGTGCTCAATAAAAACAAGTGCCTTGATCATTTCTAATGCTTCCACAAATTCACAAAGATAAAAAGATAAAGCATGAATCATATGAATCAACAAAGTTTATCAGAAATCCAGCATTTAGTAAACAATGGAAGCTTTCTCACAAATTATGGTTTTTGGTCCTAAGTGAAACAATCATTCAAACAAGTTGCCAAAAGAACAAATTTCATTTTCACAAAGACTTAAGTTCTTAAGCATTCTGAAATTCTAAACAAACGAAGCCATGTACCTTGATAACATTCACTTGTTTCATACTATCATAGCCATCCAAACTCGGTCGACGCTTCATTGGATGATTTTATACCGATAGCAACCACTCTAGAAGGAGTTTTCGTCATTCCTGAACACACTAGAAAAAACATAAAAAGAAACAAATATATACAAAATATACAAAGCTTAAAAACATAGAATCGTTGCAATGCACTTCAAAATCTCAACACCAATCCCCGACAACAGCGTCATTTTGTTGAAGGGGTAAGGCAGCAAGCAAAAAATATTAAGTACCCAGTTTTTTCGTCTCCACAGGGATTAGTGCGATATGAACGCCGTTCAACAGCCTCTACATTTCTAAGCTTATTGTTCAAAAGTTTTGGGTTAAAAGGTTCAGGGAACCACAATGAAAATAGAAAATATAAAATAAAGACTGAAATATAAACGGAGCCTTGTTGGGATTGGATTTCATCAATTGATAAAACATGCATTCTTCTGAACAAATTAAACACAATGCAATCATTCGTCTAATATTATCACGTACCACTCACGATGAAGCTTATTTCTAACGCGGCGTCGAGAGAACAACCGTGTTGTCTCATTGGTGATCTCTCATCCAACAAAAACACAACACAGAGCATTAGTAACTGATACTCACGCAAATGCTAAGCCTAAATCTATCTCTAGCATTTAGGACCTAACCGGTAATCATCCTAGATCCAGATCCGAAAAGTATATCTCTATCACGATTCATATCAAAGATTAACAGGTAAACAAGAATGAAACCCATATCAGATAACCAATTGTTTTGCATAAAATACAATGATCAGAATACGTACACACGCTTGACCCTTTTTTACATGTATTCATCTAATCCGCCAAATGTCGGTGAACATCATTCTTCATCACTATTATCACATACCTACACAATATCATATTGATCCTACCCATGCTAGCCATGCTACTTAATCAACACAACACCATAGAAGATAAAATGAATATCAACTTCAAAACCATGTCAAAAGTTTGTTCATTGATAGAAGAAGATTTGAGATCAAAGATGTGAAAAGGTTTTGTCAAGACCCACAAATACATAATCAATGATATTCAATCAATAGAGAATCCAAAATAAGTTCACAAACATATATTAGATAAAATACATAAGGTATCAAAAGATTACAATCCAAACCCCAACAAGAGATCGAAGATCTTACCTCCTCCACCTTAGGGTTGTGTGTTTCTCTCTCTAGAAGAAATGAAGAAAAATAAGTTATGATATCTAGAATTGAAAAAATACAAGTTCTGACCTAAAAAAGCAATAAAAACACTTATATACACATTCAGGATCTGTAACGTTCGCCTAGCGAACAACTAGCGAACGCGAACTTTTGGTACTTTCAGATCTGTCCAATTCTGGGCTCGTTCACTACCTGTTCGCTAGGTAGCGAACGTTCGCTACCTGTTCGCTAGCTAGCGAGCATGACAGCATTTTGGTGGTTTTTGTATGTTGTCTTGGTTTCCTTGCCCATTTCTTGTGTCTTTCTTTTCACATGTTTTGTGCCTAATTTTTGCACAATAACACACAAATAAAGGTACCAAGAGATTTTCTCATAATGTTGCAAACCAACCAAAACAAGAGTGGTTTTCAACACTTAATTGACGAAAATGAGTGAAAAATGCCAACATTTGATAGATCAAATAAGTGAAATTTGGCATCTAACAACTCGACCCAACTGCTTTTTGCTTGTCCGCAAGAAAAGTATGCCTCTCATTTCGTCATAAGAGGATTTGCTCAAGACTAAGATTCACCCAAGAATGGATAAAATTGGCTCAAACATAAATGATGCAACAAGTCATGGTTTCAAATGTTTATAAACAAACAATGTAAAAGAACTAACTTCTTAAAGCATATATAAAGCCATGTATCAATCAACAACTATGTTTTTCATGAATGAATCACCCTATCTCTCCTCTTCGAATAAGGATTGAAGAAATTACGCGTTTGCAACTGCGGGGACAATTTCACTCAACTAATAAACAATGCAAATATCAATTTGATTCATACAAAATCTAACAATCAAAAGTAAAAATATGGAAGCAAGAAGATCACTAAGGTCTTTAAAGTTGTAGCTTGGTCGGGTTTACAAACAAGGGACATTTCTAAGGCCATTGAAACAAAACTGCCGATGCAAATGAGACATTCACTGCACACATTATTTACACATCCCAACTTCATTCCATTTGTTTCTTAGTTGTAAACCTTCCCAACTCTTATTTCACAACTTATTCTTTCACTCTTTTTCTTTTCCAAGCAAACATTCTTTTTCTTTTCTCTTTTTTTTTTCTTTTCTTTTTTCATATTCACACAATTTTTTTGGTGCTTGCTTGAATTTTTCAAATGTTGTAACAACCTACTATCTTCCTTTTTCATTCGCCCCAACTTAACTTTTACTCAATCCTCAAGTGAATGATCTTAGCTTTTTATGGCAAAGAAGACAATTAAAACAAATTCAAGGGTTCAAGAAAAATTTTAGAATCTCTCAAAATTAAGAATGAGATTCACATTGTTTAGGCTCAAAGAGGTTGACGAATTCTCTCTACTCACGGGTAAGTTGCATTTGGAACTGGTTGTGCTCAATAAAAACAAGTGCCTTGATCATTTCTAATGCTTCCACAAATTCACAAAGATAACAAGATAAAGCATGAATCATATGAATCAACAAAGTTTATCAGAAATCCAGCATTTAGTAAACAATGGAAGCTTTCTCACAAATTATGGTTTTTGGTCCTAAGTGAAACAATCATTCAAACAAGTTGTCAAAAGAACAAATTTCATTTTCACAAAGACTTAAGTTCTTAAAGATTCTAAAATTATAAACAAACGAAGCCATGTACCTTGATAACATTCACTTGTTTCATACTATCATAGCCATCCAAACTCGGTCGAAGCTTCATTGGATGATTTTATACCGATAGCAACCACTCTAGAAGGAGTTTTCGTCATTCCTGAACACACTAGAAAAAACATAAAAAGAAACAAATATATACAAAATATACAAAGCTTAAAAACATAGAACCGTTGCAATGCACTTCAAAATCTCAACACCAATCCCCGGCAACGACTCCATTTTGTTGAAGGGGTAAGGCAGCACGCAAAAAATGTTAAGTACCCAGTTTTGCCGTCTCCACAAGGATTAGTGTGATATGAACGCCGTTCAACAGCCTCTACATTTCTAAGCTTACTGTTCAAAAGTTTTGGGTTAAAAGGTTCAGGGAACCACAATGAAAATAGAAAATATAAAATAAAGACTGAAATATAAACGGAGCCTTGTTGGGATTGGATTTCATCAATTGATAACACATGCATTCTTATGAACAAATTAAACACAACGCAATCATTCGTCTAATATCATCACGTACCACTCACGACGAAGCTTATTTCTAACGCGGCGTCGAGAGAACAACCGTGTTGTCTCATTGGTGATCTCTCACCCAACAAAAACACAACACAGAGCATTAGGAACTGATACTCACGCAAATGCTAAGCCTAAATCTATCTCTAGTGTTTAGGACCTAACTGGTAATCAACCTAGATCCAAATCCGAAAAGTATATCTCTATCACGATTCAAATCAAAGATTAACAGGTAAACAAGAATGAAACCCATATGAGATAAACAATTGTTTTGCATAAAATACAATGATCAGAATACGTACACACGCTTGACCCTTTTTTACATGTATTCATCTAATCCGCCAAATGTCGGTGAACATCATTCTTCATCACTATTATCACATACCCACATAATATCATATTGATCCTACCCATGCTACTTAATCAACACAACACCATAGAAGATAAAATGAATATCAACTTCAAAACCATGTCAAAAGTTTGTTCATTGATAGAAGAAGATCTGAGATCAAAGATGTGAAAAGGTTTTGTCAAGACCCACAAATACATAATCAAAGATATTCAATCAATAGAGAATCCAAAATAAGTTCACAAACATATATTAGATCAAATATATAAGGTATCAAAAGATTACAATCCAAACCCCAACAAGAGATCGAAGATCTTACCTCCTCCCCCTTAGGTTTTTGTGTTTCTCTCTCTAGAAGAAATAAAGAAAAATAAGTTCTGATGTCTAGAATGAAAAATATACAAGTTATGACCTAAAAAAGCAAGAAAAACACTTAAATACACATTCAGGATCTGTAACGTTCGCCTAGCGAACAGATAGCAAACGCGAACTTTAGGTACTTTCAGATCTATCCAATTTTGGGCTCGTTCGCTACCTGTTCGCTAGGTAGCGAACGTTCGCTACCTGTTCGCTAGCTAGCGAGCATGACAGTATTTTGGTGGTTTTTGCATGTTGTCTTGATTTCCTTGCCCATTTCTTGTGTCTTTCTTTTCACTTGTTTCGTGCCTAATTTCTGCACAATAACACACAAATCAAAGGTACCAAGAGATTTTCTCATAATGTTGCAAACCAACCAAAACAAGAGTGGTTTTCAACACTTAATTGACGAAAATGAGTGAAAAATGCAAACATTTGATAGATCAAATAAGTGAAATTTGGCATCTAGCAACTCGCCCCAACTAGCTTTTTGCTTGTCCTCAAGCAAAGTATGCCTCTCATTTCGCAATAAGAGGATTTGCTCAAGACTAAGATTCACCCAAGAATGGATAAAATTGGCTCAAACACAAATAATGCAACAAGTCATGGTTTCAAATGTTTATAAACAAACAATGTAAAAGAACTAACTTCTTAAAGCATATATAAAGCCATGTATCAATCAACAACTATGTTTTACATGAATGAATCACCCTATCTCTCCTCTTCGAATAAGGATTGAAGAAATTACGCGTTTGCAACTGCGGGGACAATTTCACTCAACTAATAAACAATGCAAATATCAATTTGATTCATACAAAATCTAACAATCAAAAGTAAAAATATGGAAGCAAGAAGATCACTAAGGTCTTTAAAGTTGTAGCTTGGTCGGGTTTACAAACAAGGGACATTTCTAAGGCCATTGAAACAAAACTGCCGATGCAAATGAGACATTCACTGCACACATTATTTACACATCCCAACTTCATTCCATTTGTTTCTTAGTTGTAAACCTTCCCAACTCTTATTTCACAACTTATTCTTTCACTTTTTTTCTTTTCCAAGCAAACATTCTTTTTCTTTTCTCTTTTTTTTTTTTTTCTTTTTTCATATTCACACAATTTTTTTGGTGCTTGCTTGAATTTTTCAAATGTTGTAACAACCTACTATCTTCCTTTTTCATTCGCCCCAACTTAACTTTTACTCAATCCTCAAGTGAATGATCTTAGCTTTTTATGGCAAAGAAGACAATTAAAACAAATTCAAGGGTTCAAGAAAAATTTTAAAATCTCTCAAAATTAAGAATGAGATTCACATTGTTTAGGCTCAAAGAGGTTGACGAATTCTCTCTACTCACGGGTAAGTTGCATTTGGAACTGGTTGTGCTCAATAAAAACAAGTGCCTTGATCATTTCTAATGCTTCCACAAATTCACAAAGATAACAAGATAAAGCATGAATCATATGAATCAACAAAGTTTATCAGAAATCCAGCATTTAGTAAACAATGGAAGCTTTCTCACAAATTATGGTTTTTGGTCCTAAGTGAAACAATCATTCAAACAAGTTGCCAAAAGAACAAATTTCATTTTCACAAAGACTTAAGTTCTTAAACATTCTAAAATTCTAAACAAACGAAGCCATGTACCTTGATAACATTCACTTGTTTCATACTATCATAGCCATCCAAACTCGGTCGAAGCTTCATTGGATGATTTTATACCGATAGCAACCACTCTAGAAGGAGTTTTCGTCATTCCTGAACACACTAGAAAAAACATAAAAAGAAACAAATATATACAAAATATACAAAGCTTAAAAACATAGAACCGTTGCAATGCACTTCAAAATCTCAACACCAATCCCCGGCAACGACTCCATTTTGTTGAAGGGGTAAGGCAGCACGCAAAAAATATTAAGTACCCAATTTTGCCGTCTCCACAAGGATTAGTGTGATATGAACGCCGTTCAACAGCCTCTACATTTCTAAGCTTACTGTTCAAAAGTTTTGGGTTAAAAGGTTCAGGGAACCACAATGAAAATAGAAAATATAAAATAAAGACTGAAATATAAACGGAGCCTTGTTGGGATTGGATTTCATCAATTGATAACACATGCATTCTTCTGAACAAATTAAACACAACGCAATCATTCGTCTAATATCATCACGTACCACTCACGACGAAGCTTATTTCTAACGCGGCGTCGAGAGAACAACCGTGTTGTCTCATTGGTGATCTCTCACCCAACAAAAACACAACACAGAGCATTAGGAACTGATACTCACGCAAATGCTAAGCCTAAATCTATCTCTAGTGTTTAGGACCTAACTGGTAATCAACCTAGATCCAAATCCGAAAAGTATATCTCTATCACGATTCAAATCAAAGATTAACAGGTAAACAAGAATGAAACCCATATGAGATAAACAATTGTTTTGCATAAAATACAATGATCAGAATACGTACACACGCTTGACCCTTTTTTACATGTATTCATCTAATCCGCCAAATGTAGGTGAACATCATTCTTCATCACTATTATCACATACCCACATAATATCATATTGATCCTACCCATGCTACTTAATCAACACAACACCATAGAAGATAAAATGAATATCAACTTCAAAACCATGTCAAAAGTTTGTTCATTGATAGAAGAAGATCTGAGATCAAAGATGTGAAAAGGTTTTGTCAAGACCCACAAATACATAATCAAAGATATTCAATCAATAGAGAATCCAAAATAAGTTCACAAACATATATTAGATCAAATATATAAGGTATCAAAAGATTACAATCCAAACCCCAACAAGAGATCGAAGATCTTACCTCCTCCCCCTTAGGTTTTTGTGTTTCTCTCTCTAGAAGAAATAAAGAAAAATAAGTTCTGATGTCTAGAATGAAAAATATACAAGTTATGACCTAAAAAAGCAAGAAAAACACTTAAATACACATTCAGGATCTGTAACGTTCGCCTAGCGAACAGATAGCAAACGCGAACTTTAGGTACTTTCAGATCTATCCAATTTTGGGCTCGTTCGCTACCTGTTCGCTAGGTAGCGAACGTTCGCTACCTGTTCGCTAGCTAGCGAGCATGACAGTATTTTGGTGGTTTTTGCATGTTGTCTTGATTTCCTTGCCCATTTCTTGTGTCTTTCTTTTCACTTGTTTCGTGCCTAATTTCTGCACAATAACACACAAATCAAAGGTACCAAGAGATTTTCTCATAATGTTGCAAACCAACCAAAACAAGAGTGGTTTTCAACACTTAATTGACGAAAATGAGTGAAAAATGCAAACATTTGATAGATCAAATAAGTGAAATTTGGCATCTAGCAACTCGCCCCAACTAGCTTTTTGCTTGTCCTCAAGCAAAGTATGCCTCTCATTTCGCAATAAGAGGATTTGCTCAAGACTAAGATTCACCCAAGAATGGATAAAATTGGCTCAAACACAAATAATGCAACAAGTCATGGTTTCAAATGTTTATAAACAAACAATGTAAAAGAACTAACTTCTTAAAGCATATATAAAGCCATGTATCAATCAACAACTATGTTTTACATGAATGAATCACCCTATCTCTCCTCTTCGAATAAGGTTGAAGAAATTACGCGTTTGCAACTGCGGGGACAATTTCACTCAACTAATAAACAATGCAAATATCAATTTGATTCATACAAAATCTAACAATCAAAAGTAAAAATATGGAAGCAAGAAGATCACTAAGGTCTTTAAAGTTGTAGCTTGGTCGGGTTTACAAACAAGGGACATTTCTAAGGCCATTGAAACAAAACTGCCGATGCAAATGAGACATTCACTGCACACATTATTTACACATCCCAACTTCATTCCATTTGTTTCTTAGTTGTAAACCTTCCCAACTCTAATTTCACAACTTATTCTTTCACTTTTTTTCTTTTCCAAGCAAACATTCTTTTTTTTTTCTCTTTTTTTTTTTTCTTTTTTCATATTCACACAATTTTTTTGGTGCTTGCTTGAATTTTTCAAATGTTGTAACAACCTACTATCTTCCTTTTTCATTCGCCCCAACTTAACTTTTACTCAATCCTCAAGTGAATGATCTTAGCTTTTTATGGCAAAGAAGACAATTAAAACAAATTCAAGGGTTCAAGAAAATTTTTAGAATCTCTCAAAATTAAGAATGAGATTCACATTGTTTAGGCTCAAAGAGGTTGACGAATTCTCTCTACTCACGGGTAAGTTGCATTTGGAACTGGTTGTGCTCAATAAAAACAAGTGCCTTGATCATTTCTAATGCTTCCACAAATTCACAAAGATAACAAGATAAAGCATGAATCATATGAATCAACAAAGTTTATCAGAAATCCAGCATTTAGTAAACAATGGAAGCTTTCTCACAAATTATGGTTTTTGGTCCTAAGTGAAACAATCATTCAAACAAGTTGCCAAAAGAACAAATTTCATTTTCACAAAGACTTAAGTTCTTAAAGATTCTAAAATTCTAAACAAACGAAGCCATGTACCTTGATAACATTCACTTGTTTCATACTATCATAGCCATCCAAACTCGGTCGAAGCTTCATTGGATGATTTTATACCGATAGCAACCACTCTAGAAGGAGTTTTCGTCATTCCTGAACACACTAGAAAAAACATAAAAAGAAATAAATATATACAAAATATACAAAGCTTAAAAACATAGAACCGTTGCAATGCACTTCAAAATCTCAACACCAATCCCCGGCAACGACTCCATTTTGTTGAAGGGGTAAGGCAGCACGCAAAAAATATTAAGTACCCAGTTTTGCCGTCTCCACAAGGATTAGTGTGATATGAACGCCGTTCAACAGCCTCTACATTTCTAAGCTTACTGTTCAAAAGTTTTGGGTTAAAAGGTTCAGGGAACCACAATGAAAATAGAAAATATAAAATAAAGACTGAAATATAAACGGAGCCTTGTTGGGATTGGATTTCATCAATTGATAACACATGCATTCTTCTGAACAAATTAAACACAACGCAATCATTCGTCTAATATCATCACGTACCACTCACGACGAAGCTTATTTCTAACGCGGCGTCGAGAGAACAACCGTGTTGTCTCATTGGTGATCTCTCACCCAACAAAAACACAACACAGAGCATTAGGAACTGATACTCACGCAAATTCTAAGCCTAAATCTATCTCTAGTGTTTAGGACCTAACTGGTAATCAACCTAGATCCAAATCCGAAAAGTATATCTCTATCACGATTCAAATCAAAGATTAACAGGTAAACAAGAATGAAACCCATATGAGATAAACAATTGTTTTGCATAAAATACAATGATCAGAATACGTACACACGCTTGACCCTTTTTTACATGTATTCATCTAATCCGCCAAATGTCGGTGAACATCATTCTTCATCACTATTATCACATACCCACATAATATCATATTGATCCTACCCATGCTACTTAATCAACACAACACCATAGAAGATAAAATGAATATCAACTTCAAAACCATGTCAAAAGTTTGTTCATTGATAGAAGAAGATCTGAGATCAAAGATGTGAAAAGGTTTTGTCAAGACCCACAAATACATAATCAAAGATATTCAATCAATAGAGAATCCAAAATAAGTTCACAAACATATATTAGATCAAATGTATAAGGTATCAAAAGATTACAATCCAAACCCCAACAAGAGATCGAAGATCTTACCTCCTCCCCGTTAGGTTTTTGTGTTTCTCTCTCTAGAAGAAATAAAGAAAAATAAGTTCTGATGTCTAGAATGAAAAATATACAAGTTATGACCTAAAAAAGCAAGAAAAACACTTAAATACACATTCAGGATCTGTAACGTTCGCCTAGCGAACAGATAGCAAACGCGAACTTTAGGTACTTTCAGATCTATCCAATTTTGGGCTCGTTCGCTACCTGTTCGCTAGGTAGCGAACGTTCGCTACCTGTTCGCTAGCTAGCGAGCATGACAGTATTTTGGTGGTTTTTGCATGTTGTCTTGATTTCCTTGCCCATTTCTTGTGTCTTTCTTTTCACTTGTTTCGTGCCTAATTTCTGCACAATAACACACAAATCAAAGGTACCAAGAGATTTTCTCATAATGTTGCAAACCAACCAAAACAAGAGTGGTTTTCAACACTTAATTGACGAAAATGAGTGAAAAATGCAAACATTTGATAGATCAAATAAGTGAAATTTGGCATCTAGCAACTCGCCCCAACTAGCTTTTTGCTTGTCCTCAAGCAAAGTATGCCTCTCATTTCGCAATAAGAGGATTTGCTCAAGACTAAGATTCACCCAAGAATGGATAAAATTGGCTCAAACACAAATAATGCAACAAGTCATGGTTTCAAATGTTTATA
This sequence comes from Lathyrus sativus, assembly GCA_963859935.3. Taxonomy (NCBI): domain Eukaryota; kingdom Viridiplantae; phylum Streptophyta; class Magnoliopsida; order Fabales; family Fabaceae; genus Lathyrus; species Lathyrus sativus. The sequence continues at coordinate 59,948,653 of OZ012738.1, read as the reverse complement.
ATCAAATAATGTAAAAGAACTAACTTCTTAAAGCAAATATAAAGCCAAGTATCAATCAACAACTATGTTTTTCATGAATGAATCACCCTATCTCTCCTCTTCGAATAAGGATTGAAGAAATTACGCGTTTGCATCCGCGGGGACAATTTCACTCAACTAACAAACAATGCAAATATCAATTTGATTCATACAAAATCTAACAATCAAAAGTAAAAATATGGAAGCAAGAAGATCACTATGGTCTTTAAAGTTGTAGCTTGGTCGGGTTTACAAAGAAGGGACATTTCTAAGGCCATTGAAACGAAATTGCCGATGCAAATGAGACATTCACTGCACACATTATTTACACATCCCAACTTCATTCCACTTGTTTCTTAGTTGTAAACCTTCCCAACTCTTATTTCACAACTTATTCTTTCACTCTTTTTCTTTTCCAAGCAAACATTCTTTTTCTTTTCTCTTTTTTTTTTCTTTTCTTTATTCATATTCACACAATTTTTTTGGTGCTTGCTTGAATTTTTCGAAAGTTGTAACAACCTACTATCTTCCTTTTTCATTCGCCCCAACTTAACTTTTACTCAATCCTCAAGTGAATGCTCTTAGCTTTTTATGGCAAAGAAGACAATTAAAACAAATTCAAGGGTTCAAGAAAAATTTTAGAATCTCTCAAAATTAAGAATGAGATTCACATTGTTTAGGCTCAAAGGGGTTGACGAATTCTCTCTACTCACAGGTAAGTTGCATTTTGAACTGGTTGTGCTAAATAAAAACAAGTGCCTTGATCATTTCTAATGCTTCCACAAATTCACAAAGATAACAAGATAAAGCATGAATCATATGAATCAACAAAGTTTATCAGAAATCCAGCATTTAGTAAACAATGGAAGCTTTCTCACAAATTATGGTTTTTGGTCCTAAGTGAAACAATCATTCAAACAAGTTGCCAAAAGAACAAGATTCATTTTCACAAAGACTTAAGTTCTTAAGCATTCTAAAATTCTAAACAAACGAAGCCATGTACCTTGATAACATTCACTTGTTTCACACTATCATAGCCATCCAAACTCGGTCGAAGCTTCATTGAATGATTCTATATCGATAGCAACCACTCTAGAAGGAGTTTTCGTCATTCCTGAACACACTAGAAAAAACATAAAAAGAAACAAATATATACAAAATATACAAAGCTTAAAAACATAGAACCGTTGCAATGCACTTCAAAATCTCAACACCAATCCCCGGCAACGACGCCATTTTTTTGAAGGGGTAAGGCAGCACGAAGAAAATATTAAGTATCCAGTTTTGTCGTCTTCACAGGGATTAGTGTGATATGAACGCCGTTCAACAGCCTCTACATTTCTAAGCTTATTGTTCAAAAGTTTTGGGTTAAAAGGTTCAGGGAACCACAATGAAACTAGAAAATATAATATAAAGACTGAAATATAAACGGAGCCTTGTTGGTATTGGATTTCATCAATTGATAACACATGCATTCTTCTGAACAAATTAAACACAACGCAATCATTCGTCTAATATCATCACGTACCACTCACGACGAAGCTTATTTCTAACGCGGCGTCGAGAGAACAACCGTGATATCTCATTGGTGATCTCTCACCCAACAAAAATACAACACAGAGCATTAAGAACTGATACTCACGCAAATGCTAAGCCTAAATCTATCTCTAGCGTTTAGGACCTAACTGGTAACATCCTAGATCCAGATCCGAAAAGTATATCTCTATCACGATTCAAATCAAAGATTAACAGGTAAACAAGAATGAAACCGATATCAGATAAACAATTGTTTTGTATAAAATACAATGATCAGAATACGTACACACGCTTGACCCTTTTTTACATGTATTCATCTAATCCGCCAAATGTCGGTGAACATCATTCTTCATCACTATTATCACATACCCACACAATATCATATTGATCCTACCCATGCTAGCCATGGTACTTAATCAACACAACACCATAGAAGATAAAATGAATATCAACTTTAAAACCATGTCAAAAGTTTGTTCATTGATAGAAGAAGATCTGAGATCAAAGATGTGAAAAGGTTTTGTCAAGACCCACAAATACATAATCAAAGATATTCAATCAATAGAGAATCCAAAATAAGTTCACAAACATATATTAGATGAAATATATAAGGTATCAAAAGATTACAATCCAAACCCCAACAAGAGATCGAAGATCTTACCTCCTCCCCCTTAGGGTTTTGTGTTTCTCTATCTAGAAGAAATAAAGAAAAATAAGTTCTGATGTCTAGAATGGAAAAATACAAGTTATGACCTAAAAAAGCAAGAAAAACACTTAAATACACATTCAGGATCTGTAACGTTCGCCTAGCGAACAGATAGCAAACGCGAACTTTGGGTACTTTCAGATCTATCCAATTTTGGGCTCGTTCGCTACCTGTTCGCTAGGTAGCGAACGTTCGCTACCTGTTCGCTAGCTAGCGAGCATGACAGCATTTTGGTGGTTTTTGCATGTTGTCTTGGTTTCCTTGCCCATTTCTTGTGTCTTTCTTTTCACTTGTTTTGTGCCTAATTTCTGCACAATAACACACAAATCAAAGGTACCAAGATATTTTCTCATAATGTTGCAAATCAACCAAAACAAGAGTGGTTTTCAACACTTAATTGACGAAAATGAGTGAAAAATGCCAACATTTGATAGATCAAATAAGTGAAATTTGGCATCTAACAACTCGCCCCAACTAGCTTTTTGCTTGTCCTCAAGCAAAGTATGCCTCTCATTTCGCAATAAGAGGATTTGCTCAAGACTAAGATTCACCCAAGAATGGATAAAATTGGCTCAAACACAAATGATGCAACAAGTCATGGTTTCAAATGTTTATAATCAAATAATGTAAAAGAACTAACTTCTTAAAGCAAATATAAAGCCATGTATCAATCAATAACTATGTTTTTCATGAATGAATCACCCTATCTCTCCTCTTCGAATAAGGATTGAAGAAATTACGCGTTTGCAACCGCGGGGACAATTTCACTCAACTAATAAACAATGCAAATATCAATTTGATTCATACAAAATCTAACAATCAAAATTTAAAATATGAAAGAAAGAAGATCACTAAGGTCTTTAAAGTTGTAGCTTGGTCGGGTTTACAAAAAAGGGACATTTCTAAGGCCATTGAAACAAAATTGCCGATGCAAAAGAGACATTCACTGCACACATTATTTACATATCCCAACTTCATTCCATTTGTTTCTTAGTTGTAAACCTTCCCAACTCTTATTTCACAACTTATTCTTTCACTCTTTTTCTTTTCCAAGCAAACGTTCTTTTTCTTTTCTCTTTTTTTTTTCTTTTCTTTTTTCATATTCACACAATTTTTTTGGTGCTTGCTTGAATTTTTCAAAAGTTCTAACAACCTACTATCTTCCTTTTTCATTCGCCCCAACTTAACTTTTACTCAATCCTCAAGTGAATGCTCTTAGCTTTTTATGGCAAAGAAGACAATTAAAATAAATTCAAGGGTTCAAGAAAAATTTTAGAATCTCTCAAAATTAAGAATGAGATTCTCATTGTTTAGGCTCAAAGGGGTTGACGAATTCTCTCTACTCACGGGTAAGTTGCATTTGGAACTGGTTGTGCTCAATAAAAACAAGTGCCTTGATCATTTCTAATGCTTCCACAAATTCACAAAGATAACAAGATAAAGCATGAATCATATGAATCAACAAAGTTTATCAGAAATCCAGCATTTAGTAAACAATGGAAGCTTTCTCACAAATTATGGTTTTTGGTCCTAAGTGAAACAATCATTCAAACAAGTTGCCAAAAGAACAAGATTCATTTTCACAAAGACTTAAGTTCTTAAGCATTCTAAAATTCTAAACAAACGAAGCCATGTACCTTGATAATATTCACTTGTTTCATACTATCATAGCCATCCAAACTCGGTCGAAGCTTCATTGAATAATTTTATACTGATAGCAACCACTCTAGAAGGAGTTTTCGTCATTCCTGAACACACTAGAAAAAATATAAAAAGAAACAAATATATACAAAATATACAAAGCTTAAAAACATAGAATCGTTGCAATGCACTTCAAAATCTCAACACCAATCCCCGGCAATGGCGCCATTTTGTTGAAGGGGTAAGGCAGCATGCAAAAAATATTAAGTACCCAGTTTTATCGTCTCCACAGGGATTAGTGTGATATGAACACCGTTCAACAACCTCTAAATTTCTAAGCTTATTGTTCAAAAGTTTTGGGTTAAAAGGTTCAGGGAACCACAGTGAAAATAGAAAATAGAAAATAAAGACTGAAATATAAACGGAGCCTTGTTGGGATTGGATTTCATCAATTGATAACACATGCATTCTTCTGAACAAATTAAACACAACGCAATCGAGAGAACAACCGTGTTGTCTCATTGGTGATCTCTCACCCAAACAAAATACAACACAGAGCATTAGGAACTGATACTCACGCAAATGCTAAGCCTAAATCTATCTCTAGCGTTTAGGACCTAACCGGTAATCATCCTAGATCCAGATCCGAAAAGTATATCTCTATCACGATTCAAATCAAAGATTAACAAGTAAACAAGAATGAAACCCATATCAGATAAACAATTGTTTTGCATAAAATACAATGATCAGAATACGTACACACGCTTGACCCTTTTTTACATGTATTCATCTAATCCGCCAAATGTCGGTGAACATCGTTCTTCATCACTATTATCACATACCCACACAATATCATATTGATCCTACCCATGCTAACCATGCTACTTAATCAACACAACACCATAGAAGATAAAATGAATATCAACTTCAAAACCATGTCAAAAGTTTGTTCATTGATAGAAGAAGATCTGAGATCAAAGATGTGAAAAGGTTTTGTCAAGACCCACAAATACATAATCAAAGATATTCAATCAATAGAGAATCCAAAATAAGTTCACAAACATATATTAGATCAAATATATAAGGTATCAAAAGATTACAATCCAAACCCCAACAAGAGATCGAAGATCTTACCTCCTCCCCCTTAGGGTTTTGTGTTTCTCTCTCTAGAAGAAATAAAGAAAAATAAGTTCTGATGTCTAGAATGGAAAAAATACAAGTTATGACCTAAAAAAGCAAGAAAAACACTTAAATACACATTCAGGATCTGTAACGTTCGCCTAGCGAACAGATAGCAAACGCGAACTTTGGGTACTTTCGGATCTATCCAATTTTGGGCTCGTTCACTACCTGTTCTTTAGGTAGCGAACGTTCACTACCTGTTTGCTAGCTAGCGAGCTTGACAACATTTTGGTGGTTTTTGCATGTTGTCTTGGTTTCCTTGCCCATTTCTTGTGTCTTTCTTTTCACTTGTTTTGTGCCTAATTCCTGCACAATAACACACAAATCAAAGGTACCAAGAGATTTTCTCATAATGTTGCAAACCAACCAAAACATGAGTGGTTTTCAACACTTAATTGACGAAAATGAGTGAAAAATGCCAACATTTGATAGATCAAATAAGTGAAAATTGGCATCTAACAACGATGCAACTACCAATGGCAACAAAAAACCTTCGATTATTTCTACTGCCGCCGAGGACAACTCGAATCCTAAAGGCTCTGCTGAAGGTGTCCCTAATGTCGACAAACCTCTTACTCTGGAGGAGATTATGGCGACGAAGCAGTCGGACCCAGCAGAAACTTTGAAGGCACTACACAAGCATCGTCAAGATTCTATGGGCGCTCACCCTGCTGGTTCGACGACCATTCTTAACCTAGAAATGGATGATTCTTTTACTCTCAAGCTCCAACAGCTGAGGGTATACCTATTTAAGGACGAATTTCTGGCTGCCATCACAAAGGAAGCAGCTGTAGCCTGTGACTTTATTAAGATATTGGATGAACTTTCCCTGTTTTAAATTCCTGTTCCCATGGCCAAATACTTAATTGAGTTCGAGGCCTTCTTTACCCAGCTGGCTAAAGACCTCTCTGTTTGTAAAAGGGTTGATGCTTAGATCAGGATGAAGATCAATGAGATGAAGCGTGAGTGATACCTTCATTCTCTTTGTGAAAAGAAACTTGGGGACTTCGAGGCCAAAAAACAAGAATGTTCTGATAAGCGTTGCGCTTTCCACCAGCAGATATTCGACTATAAGGCCCAAATGGCTGAACTTACAAGGAAAATTACTGAGTTCGTAAAACAAAAGGCCTCTTTGGACTCCGTTGAACCTCTACCTGCTCAAGAAGTAATTGACCAATAAGTCTCCCAAGGAATTGCCCATGTTGAAACGGCCCTTGCACTGAAAGGTACGATTGACCAAATACGGAAGAAGAAGTCCCTTCTTGACAGTAAGGTGGGTTACGAGAAGAACCTTTTTGAAGACTTTAAGTTGAGATTCCCTACATAATTGTACTTTACATTTCCAGTCGAACTCTTGTAAGTCCATTTTGAACTTTTCTAAATTATCTGGGCCCTCTATCCATGTTGGCCAATTATTAATGGAAAATTACTTCTGGATTCGAATCTCTTGTAACATAGGCTTATATTTTTTCAAATATTTGCCATTCACTCTTAGGATTCACTGATCCATACCTATCTCTTGGATCTCGTACGCATTGTTACTGAACACTTGGATCACTTGGAATGGTCCCTCCCAATTTGGTGACCATTTCCCTAACGTTCGATCCCTTTGATCCATAGGCAACACTACTTTCCACACATAATCATTAACTACAAAGGTCTTCTCTCTAACCTTATTATTATATGCTTTGTCCACCCGTGCCTTTTGGCGTAGTAATACATCTAACTGTGCCATCCTTTCTTCGTTTAAGTCCACGATTTTGTCTAGCATCATGTTCCAGTATTGCTGTGACAGAATGTCATGCTGACGTTGCACTCTAATTATCTGTAAACAAATCTCTGCTGGAAAAACGGCGCCATGACTGAACATCAAGAGAAATTAAGTCGAATTGGTCGAATTCTTAGGGGATGTTCGACAAGCCCATAAATTTTGATCCAAAGTCTTGTGCCAATTCTTAGGTTTCCTAGCAACGTGTTTCTTGATGAGTCCAATCTCTACTTTATTGGTGGCTTTGACTTGACTGTTTTTCTGAGCATAATACGGTGTCGAAGTAATTAACTTAAAACCCGTTTCTGCTGCAAATTCTTGCATCTTCTAGCCAACAAATATGGAACCTTGGTCTATAGTGATGGTTTCAGGGATCCCGAATCTATACAAAATATGATTCTAAATAAATTTGATCACAACCTCCTGGTCCACTTTTACTAGAGGTACAACCTCTATCCATTTTATGAAGTAGTATATACCCACGAGGATGAATTTTTGTTGTTTCAACGAGGCTGGTAGAATTTTGCCTCTGATATCTAACCCCCATCCACGAAAGGGCCATGGCTTGACGATCATATGTAATTCGCTGGCTGGCATGCGCTGAATGTTCGCATGTTTTTGACAATCTTGGTACCCTTTTGCAAAGTCCATGCAATCCTTGAGCATGCTTGGCCAATATACACCTTGCCGAAACAATAACCATTTCATCTTATGGCCATCTTGGTGAGCTCCCCATATCCCACTATAGACTTCAAAAATTTCTAGGTATGCATCTACGTCTCACAGACACTTGAGCAACACCTCTTCTGGAGTCTTTTTTGGCAACTCATTTCCCATTAGGACGTAACTTAAAGTTGTGTACTTAATCTTCCTATCAGTACTTCCCACTGAATTTTCCAACTACTCGACGATTGGTCTTCTCCAATCTATCGGTGATAGATTTCTGATAGCAAAAATTTCATAATTTCCCAAATTTTCAATTAAACTTTCTGTCGGAACGTTTGCCCCTCCAGCTTTTGGGATTGTTAAGCCTGATGATGGTAGCACGTTCGACACCACCTTTTCCTTAATCTCGACGAAGTCTCTCAACTTCCCTTCCGACACTTTGTACCCGGAAGCAATTTGTGCTAAATCATTTGCCTCTTGATTTTATATTCTGGGCACGTGTGTAATGCTGACAACCTCGAAGCGTTCTAAAAGTCACTTCACCGTCGTGAAGTACACCACAAGGTGTTCTTTAACACATTTATACTCTCTAGTGATCTGTTTAATCACCAGTTCCAAATATCCCTTTATTTCAACTCTCTTGGCACCCAGATCTTAAATAATTTTGAGGCCAGTGATTAAGGCTTCATATTCTGCCTCATTATTGGAACATATTCCATCGACCCTACACTTGAATTTAGTAAGAATGTCGCGCAAGGATATCATCAAGATTCCAATACCTGTTCCATTTTTATGATTTGACTCATCAAAGTATAACTTCCAAGGATCAATATTGACCATCCACAACAACAATTCGACTACTGCGTGGTCGACAATAAAGTGTGCCACTATTAGACCTTTCATTGCCCTTAGAGGGACATACGTCAAGGAAAATTCAGTTAATGCTAGTGCCCATTTCTCAATTTGACTATGCAGAATCGGTTTAGACAACATATGTTTAATAACATCAAAATACGACAAAACCTAAACATCAACTGGTTTAATATATTGCTTTAATTTCATACGTGAGAAATACAAGCATAGACACAACCTTTCAATCATAGTGTACCTAGTTTCAGCATCTATTAACATTTGACTAAGATAATAAATGGGTCTTTTGACGCCACAATCATCCTCTTGTACTAACGTGCTTCCTATGGTTGTGTTCGATGCAATAATGTACAACTTCATGCTCTTATTTATATTAGGTGGCAATAAAATAGGATGCTTTGTGAGGTATTCTTTAATTGTGTCGAAAGCCTCCTACTGCTGCTATCCCCAGTGAAAATAACTTTCCTTCTTGGCCTTGAGCAATGGCGAGAACACCTTCGTCTTGCCACTTAGATTTGATATAAACCTTCTAAAGAAGTTTATCTTCCCTAACAAAGACTGGAGTTGTTTCTTCGTCGAAGGAGGCTTAAGATCCAAAATTTCCTTGGTCTTGTTTTGATTGATCTCGATGCCTATTTTGTGGACTGCAAATCCCAGGAAGTCTCATGCATGTACACCAAAAGCACATTTTAGTGGGTTCATTTTTAATCCATATTTTCTCATTCTTTCAAATGAACGTAGAAGATGGTCTAAGTGACCATTCTCCGATGAGCTTTCCCTTCATCTTTGATCCAATTTTAGTACTCGCGTAAGTAGGTCTTTTTGTTATCCCGTCTTCTAAGTGAATCTCTTCGAGTGGGTCTTACGCTTGCATTCTTTGCAGCTCAATGGATGGATGTTTCTCAAACCCCAAAGGCTCATTGTCATAGATGCAATCAAGCCTTCTACTCTCTGAAGCTGTTGTTTGGTTTTGTCGGCCATTTAATTGTGCACTGTTGTCAACTTCACTAGCTACATTTTGTCGTTTTTCTGCTTTTAATGTTGACTTTCTCTTGTTTTCAGCCAAATAGACTGAAATTAGAGTCAACCTCTTTGACTCAGTAGTCATTTTCATCGACTGTTGGACACCCTATGGATGGATTTCCTTCTGCAGGCTCCTTTGTCTCGTCAGTAGCATCTCAAATAAATCCATAATCAGGATCCAAATTTAGGATATGGCCCATATTGACAGAGGTATAAGACCCTGATCCATCGTCACAAGGTGCCACATTTGCTAGGTGTTGATAAAAATATTTCTTCGTACCCTTTGCTTCATCGATCTTGTAATAGCTTTGACTAGCTTCAATATTTTCAAAGATGCCATCTTTTTTCCAAATGCTTAATCTCTTATGTAAAGTCGACGGCACTGCCCCTATCCCATGGATCCACTCTCGACCCAATAGCAAGTTGAAATTGGCCTTTGAGTTTATAACCATGAAGAGCATTGATCAGATAGTTGTACCCATGAGTAAGTCGACTTGGACAACCCTAAGAATGTTGCTGGTTTTCCCTTCATAATTAGATAAAACCATGTTATGTTATCGGAGATTAGCCTCAGTTTTCCCAATCTTCTTAAACAGCGTATGCACCATTAGATTGACAGTTTCCCCTCCATCCATGAACATTTTGTTGACTGTCACTTCGTCGAACTTCGCTTTTATGAATAATGTCTTTAAATTTTACTTCATTCCAGGACTAGGTATTTCAAACATGGTCATTCGTTCTTCCACCATGAAATCTTCCTCTACTTCAGAGACTTCCGACACCATATCATATTCTGCCGGTAGTATTGACACGATGCCGCAGTTTACGACAAAATCCTCACCGTATGTGTAATCATTAGTTTCGTCATGCATATCCTCGTTGAAGTCACCTTCTGGTGACAGGGTATATTCCTCATCTGAATGGGGAGTATACTATGGTTCTTCCTCATCTGATTGAGGAGTGTACTCTAGTTCTTTCTTGTTCTCGATCCCAGATGTGTACCTCAAACTCTGGGTTGACACCACCCCCTTTTCTCCTGAAGTTTCCACAGTCACTACCATAGTTTAATTTGTCAATATTTTCTCCTTCTCGACCCATCTTGCTTTTGGGTATTTCCTTTTCAGTCTAGAGGTCCTGTCAGGCTTCAATTGTGAAGTTGAAGCCTCTTTGGCAGTCTTTTCATTCCGTTGATATCGTCTCCACTGAGTCCTTGTCATAGGATTCTTCCCTTTGTAATTGGGGGAAACCACATAGCCTTGATCAGTGCATCTTGATGCACATTCCTCTATGTATAGAATTAATCATTTCTATAGTTTGGTTTGTTTATTTATCTATTTTATGATGTTTTTACAATTCAATTTATTTTCAGCCTTATTTGATTTCCGTTTGTTATTTTCAGCATTAGCAGCTTTTAATAAAAAATTCATAACTGGAGATACAGGAATTGGATCGAGGCGTTCTACCAGTTGTTGGAAAGCTAAGAAAAAGATATACAACTTTTATGTTTCATGAAGAATCTGATTCGGATTGCATGAGTCTCGAATAATTCGTTGAAGTTTCTGACTGTAATAATTAAGTTGTTTCGGGTCATCCCTATTGGGCCTGGTTTATGTTTCCGACCCAGTTGAGTGTGTAATGCAAATCTTATTTTGTTTATAAGTTTTACTGCCGTGCTACAGTAAATTTTACTCTAGCTTTTACGAATTTTATTTTTCTTTCACATATTCCATAGCGAAATAATCCCGAGCGGAAATCTGTCGGTTTCGAATTACGTAATTCTTTGAGGTTTTATTATAAATTTCGATTTAATTCAATTCCATTCCAATTTGTTTTATAATTTTCGTTTTATTAATTCATTCTTATAGAAAAGATTAGATTCAATTCGATTGATCTATGTTCCTTATCTTAATCGCAGTTAACTTAGCTTTTTCGTTAATTTGCGCCATCTTTAACTGATTGCTTAATTTAGTGAACCGTTTGCTTAATTCGGTGATTAGGAATATAAGTCGTGTAGTATTGTTGATGCTTGTTTTTCAATATTGCAATAGAATAGGGATTAGAACCTCTTAGGGAATTGGAATTTTAATGACCGATGATAATTGGGAGTCGAACCGGTAGATTAACCTGTTTTAATCAGTTATTTTAATAATCACTTATTTTACTGTTTATTTTCTTAATCGATTTCTAAATCAAAACAACCCCTCCATAAAACTTTTCTTTAGTTGGTTGAAATAATACAAGAATCCTTGTGAGAATGATACCCGAGTTTTCGTTATCGTTACTACTATTTTCAAAAATACTCGTTTTTGATCTGTGTGCAACAACGGATCATATAACCTCTAGGTTCAGTCCTCTTGTCGGACCTTTGCCTCCTTCTCTAGATCCAACATCTTCCATTTAGGCCTCTTGCTCCACTTCTGACTCACGGGTGCCACCCATTTTTCCCGTGGAGTGTCTGATGGTGGTACAAAAGTCTTGGGTCGTGCTTGTTGGAACAACTTCATGTACTCTTCATTTCGATGAGAAGCACCGTTCTGGTCGAACACAAACCTTAGGACTGGTGGCTTACCATCTTGCAGTGCCACTTTCTTACCGACTTTGTACTTCTCAACAGCCTTTTCATCAAAGACGACATTGTATCTCGGGCATAACACAACCTTTGACCCACTCACCCAACATTTCTCTTGGAAATCCGTCTGGCTTTCTCCAGCTTGAGGGTAAACTACTTTAAGTTCCTCCTCAGACTTCTTGTCGGAACCATCAGTAGTCTTGACCATCATGCATTCAACAGTTTCGATTGTTAATTGTTTGTTGAGACCTTCGATAATCTCAACCATCACACAGTCATACAACTCAGAGTACAAGGCTTCTTCGACCTTCATATGGTCTATATCAACTTGCATCTTTGGCCTTTTGACAAATTGAAGTCGGCCTTTCTTCAAAGCTTTCTACACCAAATCCCTGAAAAGAACACATTGAGATGTCTTATGACCAAGGAAATTATGAAATTTAAAAAATCTTGTTTTCTTCTTTTGCTCTAAAGGGGGATCTTTTGTCCCAAGAGGGACAATTATCTGACCATTTTTAACTAATAAATCAAATATTTCGTTGCACTTAGATACATCAAAAGTATAAGTTTTTTCTACGTATTTATCTTTTTTTGTTCAGTTTCGGCAGGATTTTTTTCCATTTGACGGTTTTAATAATTTACATGTGTACAGAGGCCCTGGCTTGAGTTTAACCACATTAACGTCACTTTCGTCGACGAGCTCCTCATTGTTAGAAGAGTATTCGTCAATGGCTATGTATGAAACTTTCTCTTTCTTAGGGTATCTGTTAGCCTGGGTTTTTTCAGCTTTTAGCTTTATTTTGTGTCTAAATTTTTCCTGATTGAGTAATCTAGGCCGCCAGCCACCATCTCGACTAACTCATGTTCAAGGACTTGAGTGAAACATCGTGCTTTCAAAAGTCTAAACCTGTTAAGATATTGGTCCACCGACACTATGGCTTTCCGTTTGACACTGACTATCTCTTTTAGACTAATTTTCAATTGTCCCATGTAAAACTGTTCATGAAACAACCTTTCTAATTGTGTCCAGGAATGGACAGACTGTGGGGGTAACATGGTAAACCAAGTAAACACATTCTTTGTGAGGGAACTTGGAAAATACTTCATTTTCAAGTCCTTATTGTTTGCTATGTCACCAACTTCAGGTTGATATCTGACAACATGTTCGACGGTGGACTCTTCGATCTCTCTGACGAATTTGATGAACTTTGGAACCTTCCATCCCCTAGGCAGCTCTATTTGCAAAACAATGTCTGGTAGTGGGGACGTATATGTTGGCTGTCAAAGGCCTGGGTTTGATGCATTGTGAACCATAATCCGTTCAACCATAGCTTATAAGTTTGGTTCGCCAGCCATGGCTTCGTGTCGAACTTGTCTGACCATATAGTCTAGATCTTGGTTCCTATAAACTAAAACAACAGGAGGCCTTTGGGACACCCTAGGTTTGTGTTCAACCTCATGAGGTTACTGGTCAATTGTTTCATCCAAGACTTCATCTTGTCGAATTGGCGTCCCGATCGAGGCGGAGGAGTTCGTCGACCCGGGGCCCTAGGAGCGCCTAGGAAATCACCTATCTGTGTCATCTGAGTAGCCAAATGTTAGTAACTCTGGGTCGAATCTTGTATTAATGGTCTTAATATGGTGCCTATTTTCTGGGTCAACATGTGAACTATTTTGTGATTACTTTCATCTATCTGATGTCTCATAACGGTGACAAAACTTGAGGTGAAAGTTGGAATTGTTTGAGATGGAAGACTAAACCCTGGGGGCCTAGTAACTTGGTTTTCCAAAGGCCCTAATCCTTCGACATAGGGCCTTTGGAAAACCAAGTTACTAGGCCCCCAGGGTTTAGTCTTCCATCTCAAACAATTCCAACTTTCACCTCAAGTTTTGTCACCGTTATGAGACAACAGATAAATGAAAGTAATCACAAAATAGTTCACATGTTGACCCAGAAAATGGGCACCATATTAAGAAAGATGAAAATGAACTTTCTCTAAAGAGTGGACCACTATAATGTAAGTTCGACATGAACTTTGTTAGCTTCCCAAAGACTCGAGGCGTGGGCATTGTGAAACTAGGCACATACTTCCCCCAGTTCCCGCCATTATAGGCCTAGGTTCAGGTTGAGTGGTGTCACGACACGGCCACTATGTGCAGTCAAAATCGCATACACAGTGTCAGCGCCAACATCAGTTGTTTGCGTCACAACTGTATTTCCCTCCGAAGGCGGTTCTTCGTTAGGATGTGGTATCACCATCTTACCACTAAGTAAATACATACATCCAAACCAACGTGTCCCACAAGGTATGCCAATTTGTTCGCACGCGGTTTTCGCGCGAACAACCTCTGGCCTCCTAACGCAGGTTTACTTGCGGGAACGGCCAAACAAGTCCCAGAACAATCTGGTCAAGTCTATGCGATGTTGGTAGAGTGGTTTTTGTTTAGAGTAAGTAGGAAACAAACTTGAAGAAAAAGTGTACACGAATTGATAAACAAGCAAGTAAACAAGTAAAATGCAAGATATCTTAAAATTTGGTAATGTAAATTGCTTTAAAAAGAAATGTGGACGCTATTATACATTTTGCAGGAGTGAACTCTTTTCTCTTAACGCTTGATACTCAGAGTGTATTCCTTTGACAATGTTACAAAATGCGACCTCTTAAATGAAAATGGACATTGCTTTAAATAGAAAAGAAAAATAACTGCTTTTCTCTCAATGTTAGTCCTAGTGGTGACACGTGTTGCTCCACCATCTTTTTAACTTCCCCACGTTCTCATCCTTTCAAAATTTCTTCCCGCTCTAAGGTTCCCACACTTTATGTCGGTTTCATTGGTCATCAATCGACACCTTCGACGACATAGCTTTGGGTCGACTCATAATACATCTGCTACTGGCGTCGACTTGCAATATATCTTCCACTGGTGTCGACTTGGGTCTTTTCCTTCACCATCTTCTAGACTTGTCGACCCACATGTTAGCCTTTTCGCCAATTCTTCTCAGTCGAAATCTTCCAGCCAACAGAGCCACATGATCATGAATAGGTTGAGATAATTTAAACTTTTTTAGTCTTCAACTAGCTCATCAAATTCCCCCACAACAGATTTGTCAATAATTTCGAAATTTGAGTACTCTTTCACATTTTTTATAATTTCCCTTGCATTTTCAATTTTTGGTATAAATGGCTTAATATTTTTAGCCATTTTCATTCTCATCAAGTTCAAAGGCAACCTGTTGGACCTTTCTCAAGCCTCAAAAAGAGACCTTTTGTCTTCCGTAATGGTTGTGAGCTATTCATCCATTATGAATGCCATGCCCAAGTTCATAACACCCACTTGATATCGAATATTTTCAGACCAATCACCATAATTCACCTCATTGAACTTTGTCATTACATTACCCAATGCAAACATATTAGTAGCAATTGTAAACATTTAAAATACACTCGTATGTTAATGCTTTGAATAAGTTTCATATATTAAAACTAATTTAACTTTAATCCTGTATCTAAATTCACCTTTGTGTGATACATAAACACATTTTAATAAAATAATTTGATGTTAAATGAACATACTTTAATGAAATTTATCATACTCAAAACAACATGAATGCCTAAATTTTAGATATACAAACAACAAATATGACAACAAATACTTTAATTTTATTAATTATAAGTCATGAACAATTTTGAAATGATCTATATATGTCATATAATAATAAATTTTATTGAATATAAATATATTATTCATATAGCATCTAAATCATAATTCATCTGTATAATTTGAAATTACAAATTTTAATAAATTTAATCATTTAATAATTAATAAATTTCTAAACTTAATAAATAATTTCAAAATATAATAATAACAAATAAATAAATAAGAATAAAATATTTTGATTTTATACTATATCATGTCATTGAAGGAAAGTTCATTATTAATTAATATAATCATGCATATTATATATACTAATTAACAATTACTAGTAAATCATAACATCATTTTCACAGTGATTTGATTTTTATGAGAAATAATAAGAACGTATTTGGATCCATGATAAAGAATTTATTCAATTCTTCATTTCTTTATTCAAAATCTTCTTTTCTTTTTTTCATTTTTCCTTTATGTGTATCTTTAATGGTGAAGATATTATTTGTTTTAATTTTGAGAAACTAGAAATAATGAGAATAAATTGTTATGTTGCTTTTCAAAGTGCCTTTTTAATAGGCATCATATTCCAACACCTACAACTCATTCTTAGGAGTCATGTCCCATAGTTATGAAGAAAAATAAGACAAATTTAAATTTTATTTTAAATTTTAAAATAAAAATTTTATTAGCTTAATTATCCATTAACCTAAATAATCACCATATTAAAATATCTTTTGTAAACATTTAATTACAGTCATATTTATTAGATTAATAAATTAATCCAACATCTACTACCTTCCTCTTTTAAATATTAACTTTAATGGAAATATTGTCTTGCAAGAGGTGCCATTTAAATATTAACTTTAATGAAAATATTGTTTTGCAAGAGGTGCCAAGTGAACACAGTAACTTTAGAAATGACCAAACTAACTCAAATTAGGGATATAATCAAACCCACTATAGAAGGAAATGAGGTAGTAGGAAGATTATTCTCCTATAGGACATTATAAATCGACGCCATATTTATAGCATGTCTGCACCACCATATATATGCCGGTTAAGATTGTATGAAGTAGATTAGTGACCATATCCTAGGTTAGATTTAGATTAATAATGATTAATTAAAATATATATACGGAAGAAATTATAATATATAATTTAGACGCAAAAATTATGTTTTTATAAAATTAAAATATCGATAAAATAATTTTAGACTACCTAAATTTATTGAGAAAATTCTCTTTGACGGTAATCCTAAAACTCAAAAATTGATGGCTTTTATAGTTCTTCTATTACTAGAAATACAGGAATTACCTGCAGATTTTTCTGTGGAAATATATACGCAGATATACCTGCGGTTTTAGCAACGAATTTATATTGTGAAGAATTATTTCCTGTAATAGTTGAGGTAGCAGCAAAGTTCGCAGGAATTCCTGAGACTTTACCTGCGATTTTAGATTTATAATAATATATTATGCAACATTTTCCTGCGACTTTACCTGCGATTTTAGATTTATAATAATATATTATGCAACATTTTCCTTAGCTAAATTAATTACCCACAGAGGTTTTAGCTGGAAATAGAAAATAGCAGGAAGAATCACAGGTAACACGTTTCCTGCGGAAATTTTGTCAAAATCCACAGAAAAACAGAGTTTTTCTAGTAGTGTTCCTCAACCGGTACTCCTTATGCCTTGAATTCTCTTCAGATGGGAACCGTATCCTATATATAGTGTGATGACCAATTAAGATTCTCATTATTCCTAAATGGATCATGCTGACATCCACTCATATTAGAGTCCATACCCAATTAATTAATTAATTAATTAGTTAAATAATTTTTAAATAAAATTTAAATAGCCTTTTACCATTATTTGATCACATAATTATATAAGACACTTTATTTGATAAAATAGCTAAAATAGTTAAATAAATATATTTGGCCACATAATTATTGGAATACTAATATAATTCTAAATTGTTAAAATATTCCAACAATCTCCTACTCAACCAATATATCTTAATAATTATATCATAATTCTTTAGGCACACATTTGAATGCTCTTTATCTTTAGATTTCAACTTTACAATTGTTCCACCTCATACATCAATAATGGGACTGTTTTGGCTATCGTCACTATAACATGACGGAACCCCGACGACCACCACATCAATGTACTTGATGACATAGATCGATATGGATGAGTGACATGGAGATTTTATGCAACGTGACCTCTAAATCATGCATATTTCCAACTGGTCTTACTAGAGTCTTTAGTGAGATCAAACTGAGGTTTCTTAGGTGAAATTCAAAATTACAATATTGGTACATAAAAAAAACTTGATATTGTTATAACAATAGTACCTCATAAGTTTTTATTTCTACAAAAAATTAAATATAACATAAAGTTTATACCAAAATAAAACCAAAACATATAACATAGAAAATTAAAAAACTCCCACTAATTTAAGGCAATCTCAAAACCAAGACCTATATGAGCAACATGTCCATGAAAAGCCTTAGGTGTTTAACCTTTGGTTAGTGGATTAGCTAACATTAAGTTTATCCCTATATGCTCTATCAAAATTTATTTATCTTGAACTCTTTCTTTCATAACAAGATATTTGATATCGATAAATTTCAATTTTTTAGAAATCATATTGTTGTGAAAGTAGAGCACAACTGCACTATTGTCACAATAAACCTTCAAGGGTCTTTCAATGCTCTCAAGGATGCGTAGGCTTGTGACAGATTTCTGCATCCAATTGCATGATTTCATGCCTCAAAGCAAAGCCATAAACTCTGCTTTCATGGTGGAGTGAGACACTAAATTTAATTTGGAAGACTTCCAGGAGACGAATCCTCCATCCAAGAGAAAGATATAACCAGATGTGGAACGTCTACTATTCGGGCATCGGGCAACATCTGCGTCAGAATATCCAATTATCTCTAACTTATTTGATTTTCGATAAGTGAGCACGAAGTCTCTTGTTCTCTTCAAGTAGCGCATTACACTCTTTATTGTTATCCAGTCCTGCATACCAGGGTTTTTTAGATATCTGCCAAGAACTCCCACAATGAACGCTAAGTCGGAACGAGTGCAAACTTGAGCATACATAAGACTTCTGACAACTGAAGCATATGGAACCTTATGCATCTATTCTTTTTCAAGATCCATAGTGGGGCACTGTTTGAGACAAAACATGTCTATTTTAGTAACGTGTGTCTCTCTTGGTTTACTATCATTCATGGAGAATCTATCCAGACTTGTATCAATATAGCTCCTTTGTGACAATCCTAAACCACGTCGAGAATAGTCTCTAAGTATATGAATTCCTAAGACAAAGGAGGCATCCCCAAGATCTTTCATCTCAAATTTATTTGTGAGAAATCTCTTGGTTTCGAGCAATGAGTCTACATGGTTGCTTTTTAAAAGGATATCATCTACATATAGTACCAAGAAAATGAATTTACTCCCATTGAACTTTTAGCATACACAATTATCAATTGGATTAGCCTCAAAACAAAACGAGAATATTACTTGATGAAATTTGTAATACCATTGACAGGAAGCCTGTTTAAGGCCATAAATGGATTTCTTGAGTTTGGAAACCATAGACTTTGGGTCTTCTGACACAAAATTTTCTGGCTGCACCATATATATTGTCTCTTTAATGTTTACATTTAGAAACACAATCTTTACATCCATCTGATATAACTCTAAATCAAAATGAGCTACCAATGTCATCATGATCCTAAGAGAGTCCTTCAAAGAAACTGGAGAGAAAATCTCTTTATAATCAATTCCTTCGTTTTGAGTAAAGCCTTTTGTGACAATAGAAGCTTTATATCTCTCAATAATACCCTTTGAATCCCTTATGGTTTTAAATATCCATTTACAACCAGGGTTTCTTTCTTTCGGGTATTTTAACAAGATCCTAAACGTCATTGTAAACCATCGACTTCATCTCATCTTTCATGGCATCAACCTCACTTAAGAGAAATTAGAGTCTCCATAGCTTGACTAAATTTGATAGGATCTTCCTCAGTCAAACCAATTCTAACCTCACGTTCCTGAAGAAATACAAGATAATCATTTGAAATTAATCTCTTCCTCTCTCTAGTGGATCTTCTTAATTGTGGCTCTTGAGGTTGTTAAGTTTGAACTTGATAACGCGAATATATATTCGGATATTTGACTTGACTTACATGAATTTTATCTGCTTTTATTACTATTTTATTTGATTTATCTTCGATTACGCCTTTGTTTTCTTATGTTTTGTAGGTTACCATAAATATAGACTAAAGAAATAAAAGGATAAATAAATGAAGGAAATGGAAAGAAAAGAGGAAGAAAAGACCAAAGAAAGAAAAGAAGAAGAAAGAAAGAGAAAGGAAAGAAAAAAAGGGGTGGGGGCCACCACACACCAAGTGGAACTTGCCACTTGGGTGTGGCGCCTACCACCTTACCCACACAAGGGAGTGTGGCGCCAACCACCTCCAAAGAAGAAGAGGGAGTGGTGAGTGCCACTCCTAAGGAATAGGAGAATGGCAACTGCCACTCCTAAAAGAACGGGAAGTGGCGTCTGCCACTTCCTGCCCATATTTTCACCACTTCCCCCTACTTTTTCTCAACCTCCTGGCTACCTTTCCACCTATTTTCACTCCTCGTTTCAGGCTTGAATTGGTGTAGCCGTTTCCCACTAGCAGATATAAAAGAGAAGGCAGTTTTGGAAGAAGGGGGCACGTAGTATTTTTCTGTTCTCGTTTTATTTTTCCAGCATTCTGCTTTTAGTTTCTTTTAAATTTTTTAGAGAATTTTTGTAAGGCAATTCTTTTTCACACTGATAAACAATTGCCATTTAGTTTTATATTTGATTCAAAAGGTTGTAATAGTGTACTGAACTGCAAGCCGACCTCGATAATCAAATCCGAGTTTTGTTCTTCAAATCGCCAGGTTCCTTTTATCTGTTTTTATTTTTTCCGTTATATTTTTATGCACCCCTTCTATTTTCTTTTTAGCATTAAGATTAGATTTAGTATTAGCATAAAAGCCATGTCTGGCTAAACCTCTTAGTATCGGTATGTAATTACGATCGGTCGGAGGGGGATTAGTAAATCGTGACGTAAATTCAATGGAATCAATTCTTCTGGTCTCTGTTTCTTTTTCCAAATTAATAACTCTTTTTGCAAGAGTAAGAAAGTAACGAAGGTTAAGATCAATAAAGCGAGAGTTTGAGGTCTTAACCGGATAGCTGAAACCTAACATTAGGCTTAAATACAGTGAGAATGCTTTAAGGTTAATTGGGATTTATTTGTTTTCAAAAAGTGTTTTTAAATGTAAAATGAGAGAGAGAGAGAGAGAGAGAGAGAGAGAGAGAGCGCCACATTCTGATTTGAGAGTATAGTCTAAGTCAAGACCACGAAAGTGTGAGATAAGACCTTTTTAAATGAGTATTTTATACAGAATAACATACTTATATTTTGCATTATCTTAACAGGATTATATACCGATATTTTGCATTATCTTAATTCAATTTGATTTTAATTATGCACTTATTTTCTTACTCGCATCCCAAATTTAGAAATCCATTAGCCTTAGCTTTACATAGTAGCATTAGATAGCGGTAGATCTACTCTTAGTCCTTTGGGTTCGATAATCTTTTAAAACTACACGATTAGACTATGCACTTGCAGTCATGAAGCATTTAGACATAAATAGTGCGATCAAGTTTTTGGCGCCGTTTCCGGGGACCAATTAAGTCGATATCGTAACTTTAGTGTTGCGCAGTATAGACTAAGGCAACTATTTTCCCTATTATAAGTCGTTGATTGTATGCCAAATACTCACTCTAAAGGTGAGAAGCTTGAGCAACTGATTGTCGACATCGAGCGTTTTATTAATTTAAGACGCCGAATTAACAAATTTTGAATTAAGTATAACCTTCCACCATCTGAAATTCCCTTTCCAGAATTACCAATACCTATGGCTGAAGAACCTCAGAATAGACCTCTTAAGTATTATGCCATCCTTTCGCAGGATGAGCCACATAACAGTATTGCTGCTCCCTCCATCGAGGCAAATACCTTCGAGCTAAAACCTTCGTTGTTGTCTGCTGTACAACAAAACCAATTTTCTGGAAATCCCTCGGAGGACCCGAAGTTACATTTGTCAGTATTCTTGCAATACACATACACAATGAAAATAAATGGTATCAGCCCTAAAGCAATAAGACTATGTATTTTCCCTTTCTCATTAAGAGATAGAGCTAGAGCTTGGCTCCAGTCTCTATCGTCTGCATTTGTCACTACGTGGAACGAGTTGAAGAAGATGTTCTTAGCACAATATTTCCCACCTAGCAAAACGGTTATGCTAAGAGCCCAAATAAATGGATTCAAATAGAAGGACAATGAATCTCTTTTTGAAGCATGTGAAAGATACATGGACATGATGAGGATTTATCCACATCACGGTCTAGAAGAATGGCTGATCATCCATACCTTTTACAATGGTCTCTTGTACAACACAAGATTGACAATAGACGCCGCCGCGGGTGGCACACTAATGGATAAACCCTACAATGAGGCTTATGCACTTATCGAAAGTATGGCTCAAAACCACTATCAGTGGGGAAGTGAAAGAGCCTCAGTAGAGAAACGTCCAACGAGAAGTGGTACGTATGAGATAATAAGTCTTGAGCAAGTCAATGCAAAGGTAGATACTCTCATGCAAAAGATTGAAAGTTTGACTATAACCCCTACAACCACTGTGGCTGCCGTAGCTCTAAAATGCGAGTTATGCGAAGTTCCTAGGCATGCTGCCCATGAATGTCAACTTTTGACAGGAGTTTCCACAGACCAAGTGAATTATGCTCAAGGAAACCCTTATTCAAACACCTATAACCTAGGTTGGAAAAACCATCCGAACTTTTCGTACAAAAACAATAATACATTGTATGCACTTAGACAAACGCCTGTTGTACCACCAAGATATCAGAACCTGTCGTAGCTGCTCAAAATGCACGACAACAAGAACCTACTGCTGCTCCTGCAGGCACATTTCCTGGACAGCCGCAACCCAATCCAAAAGGACATGCAAATGCTATCATACTACGAAGTGGTACAAAATTGGACGAACCAACTGACCCGAGACTTGAGAGTCTAGCCATGTATCAAAATCCTAGAAAAGTAACTAAGAAGGAAACTGAAAAGGAAATTGACCAAAACATAAAGGAGAAAGAAGGTAGTGACCAAGAGGCCGAAGAAAAAGAAGAACCATATGTGCCTCCACCACCTTATAAACCTCTCATTCCTTATCCTCAAAGATTTGCTAAATCTAAAAACGTAGGGCAATTCAAGAAATTCGTTGAACTTCTTAAACAATTGAATATCACAATACCTTTTACATAAGCTATCACCCAAATACCTTCATATGCTAAGTTTCTTAAAGAAATCTTATCAAATAAGACAATCTAAGCGAATGCCTAGCACTAACACCCAATCATATGCCTTGCCCAAAGAAACCAACTTTAGAACTTAAAACACTACCCAAAAATTTAAGGTATGAATTCCTAGACACCGAGCTCGAACGAACAGTGATAGTCAACGCAGACTTAGGACAAACAGAAATTGAGAAACTACTGCATGTCTTAAGAAAATACCCATCTGCTCTAGGCTACAACATTTCTTAACTGAAAGGAATAAGTCCTTCTATCTGTATGCATCTCATTATGCTAGAGGTAGACTGTAAAACCTCTAGAGAACATCAAAGAAGGATAAATCCCATTTTGAGCGACGTAGTCAAGAAAGAAGTGCAAAAGTTGTTAGAAGTAGGAATTATATACCCGATTTCCGACAGTCAATGGGTTAGCCCAGTGCATGTCGTACCGAAGAAAGGGGGTGTTACAGTTATTAAGAACGAAAAAGGAGAATCTATAGCACAAAGAGTTG
Organism: Lathyrus sativus; assembly: GCA_963859935.3. Classification (NCBI taxonomy): domain Eukaryota; kingdom Viridiplantae; phylum Streptophyta; class Magnoliopsida; order Fabales; family Fabaceae; genus Lathyrus; species Lathyrus sativus. Next base: position 59,925,072 of record OZ012738.1, on the reverse strand, counting down.
TGACCGGAAGTAGAATGTGCATTGATTATAGGAAATTAAATAAAGCTACTCCAAAGGTTACCGTTTGAACAATTAAAAACAGCTCTCATTACGGCACCTATCACGCAACCACCTGATTGGAGGTTGTTGTTTGAAATCATGTGTGACGTTAATGATTATTTCGTAGGAGCAGTTTTAGGACAGAGAAAAGATAAAAAGATTCATGTGATTTATTACGCTAGTAGAACCCTAGACCCTGCGCAAATGAACTATGCCACCATAGAAAAGGAAATTCTAGCTGTCGTGTTCGCTTTGGATAAATTATGTTCTTACTTAGTACGAGCAAAGATAATTATCTATACCGGTCATGTCGCAATCAAGTACCCATTGAATAAAAAGGACGCCAAATCGAGACTCCTAAGATGGATACTACTACTACTACTACAAGAATTTGATTTAGAAATCAAAGACAAGAAAGGTACTGAAAATCTAGTAGCTGATCATTTATCAAGAATGGAGGATATTAATCCTGAGCAAGTGCCTATCAATGATGATTTTCCTTATGAGAGACTCAAAGCTCAGTTAGAAAACACATTTGAACGATCTTTAATATATGATGAGACTGAAACAAAAGAAGTCGTGGAAGCAATCTTTACTAAAACCACATTGCCATGGTATGCTGACTTTGTCAACTACTTAGCAGCTGGAGTTCTTCCACCAGACATAACCTACCAACAAAATAAAAAAATTCTTCCACGATCTTAAACATTATTATTGGGATGAACCTCTTCTTTTCAAAAGAGGTGCCGATGGTATCTTCCGTCGATGTGTTCCCGAAGACGAAGTTGAAAATATAATCTCTCATTGTCATTCAGCTCCCTATGGAGGACATGCAAGCACTTAGAAGACTTGCGCTATGATTTTACAGTTCGATCTCTTTTGGCCCACACTATAGAAAGATGTCCGTATTGCAATCATAAACTACGATCGGTGCCAACGCACCGGCAATATCTCTAGACGCGACAAAATGCCAGTGAAAGGCATTCTGGAAGTAGAAGTCTTTGACGCGTGGGGAATTGATTTCTTGGGACCATTCCCATCGTCTTTTGGTAACAAGTACATACTCGTTGTTGTCGATTATATGTCAAAAGGGATCGAAGCTATAGCTTCTCCGACAAATGATGCACGAGTAGTGATTAGACTTTTCAGGAACATAATTTTTCCTAGATTCGGTGTGCTGAGACTAGTCATCAGCGATGGTGGCTCTCATTTTATTTCAAGGATTTTTGAAAAACTATTGACAAAATATGGAGTCCGACACCGTGTAGCAACACCCTATCACCCGCAAACCAGCGGACAAGTAGAGGTATCAAACTGACAAATTAAATAAATCTTAGAAAAAATAGTTGTGACCTCTAGGAAATATTGGTCTTCCAAATTACACGAAGCTCTATGGGCATATAGGATAGCCTATAAGACCCCAATAGGAACCACACCATTTAAACTAGTTTATGGCAAATCATGTCACCTGCCGGTAGAATTAGAGCATAAAGCATATTGGGCCATTAAGACCCTTAACTTAGATTTTATTGCCGTAGGCGAAAAGAGAATATTAGATATTCATGAACTAGAAGAGCTTAGGTTAGACGCTTACGAGAATGCCCGCATATATAAAGAAAAAACTAAAAAGTGGCATGATAAGCATATATCAAGGAAAGAGTTCACTGAGGGTGACGTAGTACTCCTATTTAACTCTCGACTAAAACTTTTCCCATGAAAACTTCGCTTTAGATGGTCTGGTCCCTTTGAGATAACAAAAGTCTTTCAAAATGGCGCAGTAGAAATAAAAGGAAAATCAGTGAACCGTTCATCGATAACTGGAAGCGCCTGAAACACTACCATAACATTGAAAACAGAGAATAATCTGTTAGTCTAACACATGCTGAGTTGCACACTCATCCCCAAAATTAGGAGAATTTAAAATTATGTCGAGCTTACGACATAAAACAAAGCGCTTGGTGGGAGACAACCCGTTTTTTAGTTTTACTGTTTATTTTTCTAATATTTTATTTTTAATTTCTTTTTTATGTTTTTCAATTTTCTGTTCTAAGAATAGTCATGCAATCTTATATATCATATTAGTCATAACTTGTGTTCATTGTCCACCTATATACAGGCTAACTTAACATTAGTTAGATACTAACTTTAGAGATGAACCGAGTCGACAATATGGGCATTACTTTCAGAGGCAGAGCTCAGAGGAGGCGCTTCAAAGCCCTTGCTCAGAGAGAGATGTCGCTTACTATATATCCAGATGGACCCATCATGACTAGATTATGTATTAGGGACAGTGTTATGTACCTTTTCAACCAAATTGGTTGGGAGCTTTCTGATATCAAAAGGAGATTTAGTTCCTACCGTAGGCTTACCCTAGAGTTCCTTAACTCATTGATTTACCAGCCCGACCACGGGTATGGATTTAGTAGTGGCCTTATCAGCTTTAGAATATTTAACATAGACTACCATTTTACCCACCGTGAGATGGCCGAACTCCTAGGATTTCCCAACGGACCTGATTCCTATACCATAGTACAAGAGGAACTAGTAACCAACCTCGAGTTGGAGTATTTCTGGGGTAGCATAACTAGAAATAATCATCCTGAGCCTAACACTATGTATTCTGAGAGTATCCATAACCCTGTTATTCGATACCTGCATAAGTTTCTGGCTCACACTCTGTTTGGTAAAGACAAAAATATCTATTCTGTTTCGAGAGATGAGCTTTACATAATTTATTGTGCTTCTCAGGCTCGAACTGTCAATGGGGCTGTCTTTATGATGGCCAATTTTAAACTTATAGCAGAAGTCGGCCACTGACCGATCATTATAGGAGGCCTAGTAACCATGATTGCCAATGCCATTGGACTGAGACAACCGCTCCTTAGCATAAACCCTCTAGGTGCTATACAACCTATGGATATTCCATTTTGCATCAATCGTGGCATCATTAGAAACCTATGGGTGGATTTTCATCAATTCATGGATGTGGTGACGGAGCAGTTGGATTATGTTTATCAACATCTTTTCTCTATTGCTCCTCCTCCTCGTGGCTGACTTCTTGGATATTGTTGCATTCTAATCTTCGCACTTTTTAACAGTGAGGACACTGTTTGATTTAAGTGTGGGAGAGGAACTTTTTTTCCGGACATTATTTATTTTCGGACTTTGTTATTTTTTTTTGCTGTTTTCGCAATTTTATGGATTTTTTGTAACATCTTATTTTATTTCTTTTAAGTGATTAACAATTTTATTCCCTTTCCAAATTGTAGTATTCCATTTTAATTATCATTTTCATTTCATTTATCATTAGTAACATTTTCAATTTCATTTGTTTCATCAAAATATCACAAAAAACAAAATTTTTGTCTTTTCCCCCACATAAGGAGGTGGCACTCGCCACCATGACTTGTGAAATGGGTGTGGCAGCAGCCACTCTTGCATGTGGCACTCACCACACACCCTAGCAAGAGGTGGCACTCGCCACACACCCTTTTTAAAGAAGTGGCACCCGCCACTTGCTTAGGTGACCCTACTTTGGTGCATGTCTGCCACCTAATTTCACCTATGCGACGCACACTCCCACGTGCCTTTCAATAACTTGCATGCATTACACATCTCCTGCCATTTCTGATTTTGTTGACCATGATTAAAGTAAAACCAACCTAACCTACCACATTTACTCGTATACCACCATAACTTCATTATTTATACCATCTTCACCAACATACCAAAACACAATCACAAACACTCGTTCACAAAAATCAGAAAGAAGCAAGGAATATTATTTTCAAGCTACTATCATGCCGAGCTACCAAGTTATCTTCAGAGAAGGTGAAGCGGGCGAGAAGCAAGCCAAGCTCTATGCAGCTCTATTGAATAGAGAAATCGAGTCGACAAGGTATGCTGATATACTTTGTTTAGAAGCACTAGGAATTAGAGATAGTGTAGATTATATGCTAGAAATATTAGGTTTAACTTACCTTTTATCATTTAAATATTCTGTCTACGTGCAACCAACTCTCGAATTCCTTAGCTCGCTCATTTATGATCTTAATGGAGGCCTTCATTTCTATTTGTTTAACGTTGAATATACATTTATTTTTAACGGATTAGCCGTCTTATTTAAATCTCCCTACAGAGACGAAGCTAAAGATGATATGCCCGATGGTGAGGGATGGCTAAGCATGTAACAACCCAAATTTCATTAAATAATTAATTATGTTAATTAATTGGTTTATTGGAATTAATTTTAATGATTTGGATAATTTGGAATTCTGATAGAAAATTGAAGAGGGAAATAGAGTGGAAAGAAATAAAAGAATTATATAAGGAAAAGGAAATATAGAAACATTATGGAAAGAAAAGGAAATATAAGAGAAAGAAGGAGAAAGAATAGAGAAAGAGGAGAAAAGAGAAGAGGAAAACTTGGAAGAGATCAAGATCAACCCAAAGCTTCAATCCAATCAAGGTAAGGGTGAGAAATGTTTCTATTTGATCATTGCATGATGTTATATATGTTGGGTTGAGGTCTTGGTGTAGTTTCCATCCTTTTCCATTTAGGGCAAAAGTTGGAATAATCGGTAGAACTCAATTGAATCGGTTAAAATTTGAAATAGATGATGCAGAATAGTCTAGAAATGTTAGACTAAGAGTATTGGAATTGGATTGGGGAGATTGGAGTTTTTGGGGTTGGTTGAGTTGGATAGCAGTAAGTGAAAAACAAAATACGTAGACATTCGCTAGAAGCTCGCTAGGCGAGCAGGTCGCGAATGCTCGCTAGGAGCTCGCTCAGCGAACAAGTAGCGAATGGTCCCAGACTTGGACAGAATGGATTTTGGTGTGTTCGCTGGTAGCGAAAGTGTAGCGAACAGATAGCGAAATGGTTCGCTGGGAAGCTCGCTGCAGCGAACAGGTAGCAAAGCCTTCCAGTAGCTTCTGTTGGGGTTCCCGAGCTTGTTCGCTAGGCGAACAGGTAGCGAGCGTTCGCCAGATGCCCGCCTAGCGAGGTGGTGGCGAACATGACATGATTTCGTTTTTCTGTGATTTCATTCTATGATGTGTTGTGGTTCGATCGGATTGTCTCCTATATGGAATGAAATGTTATATACTGTATGTGTATGTGATGTGGGTAGTCTTTGGGCGTGAATCATAGATCGCGATATGTATAATGTTTGCATCGATTAGAAAATACACGGGAACATAGTAATTATTATGTGTGTATTATTCGATGAATTATGAGTGTATGTTGTTGTATGCAAATGTATGAGATGCATGGGAACATATCGTGGATATGTGTGCATCGTTAATAATTGTGAGAGATGCATGGGAACATATCGTGGACATGTGTGCATCGTTAATAATTGTGAGAGATGCATGGGAACATATCGTGGATATGTGTGCATCGTTAATAATTGTGAGAGATGCATGGAAACATATCGTGGATATGTGTGCATCGTTCATAATTGTGAGAGATGCATGGGAACATATCGTGGATATGTGTGCATCGTTAGTAATTGTGAGAAATGCATGGGAACATATCGTGGATATGTGTGCATCGGTTAATTAATTAGGAGATATGCATGGGAACATATCGTGGATATGTGTGCATCGTTAATAATTGTGAGAGATGCATGAGAACATATCGTGGATATGTGTGCATCGTTAATAATTGTGAGAAATGCATGGGCACATATCGTGGATATATGTGCATTGTTTGATGATGTGGTAATAGCATAAATGTCATGGATATATGAAGTATGCTTGTGAATATGATGGGTTTTGGATGATTGGGGAATATGTATGAATGGATATGTTTGGGTATGTTCATATTTGTTATATTTACAACATGATAAATATGACTGTGAATTGAATTTGTGGTGAGAAATGTAGAATGTAATTATGTGATACCTGTATATATATATATATATATATATATATATATATATATATATATATATATATATATATATATATATATATATATATATATATATATATATATATATATATATATATATATATATATATATATATATATATATATATATATATATATATATATATATATATATATATATATATATATATATATATATATATATATATATATAATCTTATGCATTGATTATTATGGTAATATTTCTCACCCTTATGCTGTTTTATAATGCTCTATGAGGCATTGCAGATTAGGATGCTGGAGTTTTTTTTGTGAAGTTATCTTCATTCTTTTGAGTCGGCTGCTCTGATATGTCTCACCGGGTAGTTAGACTAGTATAGTTATTCTTTTGTGATACATTGTGATGTATCAGCTGATGTGGTTTTGTAATTACCTGACATGATGTATCAATCTGGATATCTTATCTGTATGTGAATTAATATTTTGGAAATGATTAAATGATTTTATCTTCCGCTTAAATTTAAATGTTGAAATGTGATTTCTAAACCATGAAAATGTTACATATTTTATGGAGCAAATGTTAAAGTGTTTCATTGGTGAAATTGTGACATTCTTCCTTTATACCTTATTCTAAAATTTTCACTCTGATAACTTTGTATATGCATTTATTTGGGGGTATAGAAGGGGGTGTTACAATAGTGGTATCAGAGCAGGTCGGTCCGTCCGGCCAAGTTGTTAGAGTGTTTTTCCCTGTGTGTTATTGATATGCGTGTGTTGCATCATCAATATTGGTTGTTATTACGTGGTTCTGTTATTGGAATCAATTAAGATGGTTGCAGGGAGGAACGATGAAGCGATCGCAGAAGCTTTGACAAGGTTGGCGGGAGCGATTGGGCAGAATCCTCCGGCCAATGTGAATGTGGGGAATAATGCTGATGATGAATTCCGTGCTTTGGGAAGGTTCCAAAGGAATAATCCCCCGATGTTCAAGGGAACCCACGAGCCTGACAAAGCACAAGTTTGGTTGAAAGCTATCGAGAAGATTTTTCGGGTTATGAATTGCTCAGATGCACAAAAGGTGTAGTTTGGGACTCACATGCTCGAAGAGGAAGCCGAAGACTGGTGGGGTAATACTCGCCAAAGATTTGAAGAGGATGATATTGTGATCACCTGGGATCTTTTTAGAGAGACATTTCTGGAGAAGTATTTTCCAGAGGATGTGAGAGGGAAGAAAGAGATTGAATTTCTTGAGTTAAAGCAAGGTAATTCGACGGTAGCGGAGTATGCGGCAACATTTAAAGAGTTGATCAAATTTTGTCCTCATTACAATACTGCTAATGCCGAGAGGTCTAAGTGCCTCAAGTTTGTGAGCGGTTTGAGACCCGAGATTAGGCAAGCTATTGGATATCAGGAAATCAGGCGGTTTTCTGAGTTAGTGAACAAGAGCAGAATCTATGATGAAGACAGTAGGGCTCGGTCTAGACACTACAAGAGTTTAAGTGATAAGAAAGGAAAAGGTCAATCCAAAGGAAAACCTTATGTGACTCCTGCAGACAAAGGGAAACAAAGAATGGGTTACAGCAAGAAGCCAAATGGGGGAGTTTCTACTCCGATGAAGTGTTATAGGTGCGGTGAAGAGGGACACCGTGCTTCGGAATGCAAGAGTGTTGAGAAGGCGTGTTTTAAGTGTGGCAAGTCAGGCCACAAAGCCCTTGAATGCAGAAGTGGTGCAAATGTGACTTGCTACAACTGTGGCGAGCAAGGACACATTAGTACCAAATGTGATAAGCCGAAGAAGAATCAAGGAAGCGGAACAGTGTTCGCTCTATCTGGATATGAGACTGCTAGTGACGATCGCTTGATCAGAGGTACGTGTTTTATTAATGGTACACCTTTGATCGCTATAATTGATACCGGAGCTACGCATTCTTTTATTTCTTTGGATTGTGTTAGAAGGTTAAATCTTGAGTTGTCTGTGATTGGTGGCGGTATGGTTATTGATACTCCTGCTATGGGTTCGGTAACTACACCGTATGTTTGTTTGAATTGTCCGTTGAGTATCTTCGGTAAAGATTTTGGGATTGATTTAGTGTGTCTTCACCTAGACCAACTCGATGTCATCCTTGGGATGAATTGGTTGGAATTCAACCGGGTATATATTAACTGTTTTGACAAGACGGTTATTTTTCCGGAATCAGACGTTGCAAGAGATTTGTTTATGACAGCGAGACAAGTGAAAGAATCAGTGCAAGATGGAGCTAAGGTATTTATGCTTATGGCAACTTTGAGAATTGGTGGAAGTGAAGAGATTGGTGCTTTACCAATTGTTAGAGATTTTCCGGAAGTTTTCCCTGAAGAGATAAAGGATTTACCACCGGAGCGAGAAGTGGAGTTTTCAATAGATTTAATTCTTGGAACTAGTCCGATATCGATGACTCCTTATCGTATGTCGGCATCAGAATTGAAAGAGTTGAAGAGTCAACTTGAGGATTTGCTTGAAAAGAGGTTTATTCGTCCGAGTGTGTCGCCGTGGGGTGCACCGGTGTTATTGGTTAAGAAGAAAGAGGGTTATATGAGGCTCTGTGTGGATTACAGACAGTTGAACAAGGTGACTATTAAGAACAAGTATCCACTCCCGAGGATTGATGATCTGATGGATCAATTGGTTGGTGCAAGTGTGTTCATCAAGATTGATTTAAGATCTGGGTATCATCAGATTCGCGTGAAAGCTGAGGATATTCAGAAGACTGCTTTTAAAACGAGGTATGGACACTATGAGTATTCTGTGATGCCATTTGGTGTGACTAATGCACCAGGTGTATTTATGGAGTACATGAATAGGATTTTCCATCCTTACTTGGATAAGTTTGTGGTTGTGTTTATCGACGATATCTTGGTTTATTCGAAGAGCGAAGAAGAGCATGTCGAGCATCTGAAGATTGTGTTATCTGTGTTGAGAGAGAAGCAATTGTTTACAAAGCTTTCTAAGTGTGAGTTTTGGTTGAAGGAAGTTAGTTTCCTTGGTCATGTAATTTCGAGTAATGGTATTGCGGTTGATCCGTAGAAGGTTGAAGCGGTATCGCAATGGGAGACTCCGAAGTCAGTTTTTGAGATTAGAAGTTTCCTTGGTTTAGCCGGTTATTATCGTAAGTTTATTGAAGGATTCTCTAAGTTATCGTTGTCGTTGACAAAAGTTGACTAGGAAGGGTCAAGCTTTTGTGTGGGATGCCAAGTGTGAAACGAGTTTCCAAGAACTTAAGCGAAGGTTGACGACAACCCCTGTTTTGATTTTGCCAAATCCGGAAGAACCGTTCGTTGTGTATTGTGATGCTTCTTTAATGGGTTTAGGAGGTGTGTTGATGCAGAATAACCAAGTTGTGGCTTATGCTTCGAGGCAACTCAAAGTGCATGAGAAGAATTATCCGACACATGACTTAGAGTTGGCCACCGTTGTGTTCGTGTTGAAACTTTGGAGGCATTATTTGTTTGGTGCGAGGTTTGAAGTGTTTAGTGACCACAAGAGTTTGAAGTATCTCTTTGATCAAAAGGAATTGAATGCAAGGCAAAGAAGGTGGTTAGAGCTATTGAAGGATTATGATTTTGGTTTGAATTACCATCCGGGTAAAGCGAATGTAGTAGCGGATGCATTGAGTCGGAAATCATTGCATATGTCGGTGTTGATGGTGAAAGAGTTGGAATTGGTCGAGCAATTTCGGGATTTGAGTTTAGTATGTGAGAGAACTTCTTTTGGATTTAAGTTGGGTATGTTAAAGCTTACAAGTGGTATTTTGGATGAAATTCGAGAAGGACAGAAATCGGATTTGAGTTTAGTTGATTGGTTGACTTTAATCAACCAAGGCCAAGGTGGTGATTTTCGGATTGATGAGAATGGGATTATGAGATGTCGGGATCGAGTTTGTGTTCCAAATGTTGTTGAGCTTAAAAAGAGTATCCTTGAGGAAGGACATCGTAGCGGATTGAGTATTCATCCAGGTGCTACTAAGATGTATCAGGATTTGAGGAAAGTGTTTTGGTGGCCTAGTATGAAGAAGGATATTTCGGAATTTGTGTATTCTTGCTTGACTTGCCAGAAGTCAAAGGTTGAGCATCAGAAGCCATCAGGTTTGATGAAGCCATTATTTATTCCTGAGTGGAAATGGGATAGTATCTCCATGGATTTTGTATCGGGTTTGCCGAGGACGCCGAGTAATTTTGAGGCTATTTGGGTTATTGTGGATAGATTGACTAAATCTACTCACTTTATCCCTATGCGTGTGGATTACCCGTTGGAGAAGTTGGCTAAATTGTATATTGAGAGGATTGTGTGTTTGCATGGTATTCCGTCGAGTATTGTTTCGGATAGAGATCCGAGGTTCACTTCGAGATTTTGGGAGAGCTTGCAGAGTGCTTTGGGTACTAAGTTGCGTTTGAGTTCAGCTTATCATCCTCAGACAGATGGTCAGACGGAGAGGACGATTCAGTCGCTTGAAGATCTTTTGAGAGCTTGTGTATTGGAAAAAGGAGGAGCTTGGGATAGCTACTTGCCTTTGATTGAGTTTACCTACAACAACAGTTTTCATTCGAGTATCGGTATGGCACCATTTGAGGCGTTGTATGGTAGGCGGTGTAGGACACCATTGTGTTGGTTTGAGTCCGGAGAGAGTTCTGTTGTTGGACCCGAGTTAGTTCAACAGACTAATGATAAGATCAAGATGATTCAAAATAAGATGAGAGTTGCTCAGAGTCGTTAGAAGAGTTATTATAACAAGAGGAGGAAGGCACTTGAATTTCAAGAGGGAGATCATGTGTTTCTTCGAGTCACTCCGATGACTGGTGTTGGTAGGGCATTGAAGTCGTGTAAGCTAATGTCGTGTATCATTGGTCCTTATCAGATTTTGCAGAGGATAGGAGAAGTGGCCTATCGTGTGGCTTTACCGCCGTCGCTTTCTAATCTTCATGACGTATTCCATGTATCTCAGTTGAGGAAATGCATTGCGGATCCGTCTCATGTAGTCCAATTAGATGATGTGCAGGCGAGAGATAACATGACTGTTGAGACATCACCTATGCGGATAGAGGATCGGAAATTGAAGCAGCTTTGAGGTAAAGAGATTGCTTTAGTGAAGGTCGCTTGGGGAGGACCGGCTGGTGGAAATGTTACTTGGGAGCTTGAGAGCCAGATGAAAGAGTCTTATCCAGAACTGTTTGAACCAGGTAACATTTTCGAGGACGAAAATTCCTAAAATGGAGGAGGGTTGTAACAGCCCAAATTTCATTAAATAATTAATTATGTGAATTAATTGGTTTATTGGAATTAATTTTAATGATTTGGATAATTCGGAATTTTGATAGAAAATTGAAGAGGGAAATAGAGTGGAAAGAAATAAAAGAATTATATAAGGAAAAGGAAATATAGAAACATTGTGGAAAGAAAAGGAAATATAAGATAAAGAAGGAGAAAGAATAGAGAAAGAGGAGAAAAGAGAAGAGGAAAACTTGGAAGAGATCAAGATCAACCCAAAGCTTCAATCCAATCAAGGTAAGGGTGAGAAATGTTTCTATTTGATCATTGCATAATGTTATATATGTTGGGTTGAGGTCTTGGTGTAGTTTCCATCCTTTTCCATTTAGGGCAAAAGTTGGAATAATCGGTAGAACTCAATTGAATCGGTTAAAATCTGAAATAGATGATGTAGAATAGTCTAGAAATGTTAGACTAAGAGTATTGGAATTGGATTGGTGAGATTGGATTTTTTGGGGTTGGTTGAGTTGGATAACAGTAAGTGAAAAACAAAATACGCAGACATTCGCTAGCAGCTCGCTAGGCGAGCAGGTCGCGAATGCTCGCTAGGAGCTCGCTCAGCGAACAAGTAGCGAATGGTCCCAGACTTGGACAGAATGGATTTTGGTGTGTTCGCTGGTAGCGAAAGTGTAGCGAACAGATAGCGAAATGGTTCGCTGGGAAGCTCGCTGCAGCGAACAGGTAGCGAAGCCTTCCAGTAGCTTCTGTTGGGGTTCGCGAGCTTGTTCGCTAGGCGAACAGGTAGCGAGCGTTCGCCAGGTGCCCGCCTAGCGAGGTGGTGGGGAACATGACATGATTTCGTTTTTCTGTGATTTCATTCTATGATGTGTTGTGGTTCGATCGGGTTCGATCCTTAATGGAATGAAATGTTATATACTGTATGTGTATGTGCTGTGGGTAGTCTTTGGGCGTGAATCATAGATCGCGATATGTATAATGTTTGCATCGATTAGAAAATACACGGGAACATAGTAATGATTATGTGTGTATTATTCGATGAATTATGAGTGTATGTTGTTGTATGCAAATGTATGAGATGCATGGGAACATATCGTGGATATGTGTGCATCGTTAATAATTGTGAGAGATGCATGGGAACATATCGTGGATATGTATGCATCGTTAATAATTGTGAGAGATGCATGGGAACATATCGTGGATATGTGTGCATCGTTAATAATTGTGAGAGATGCATGGGAACATATCGTGGATATGTGTTCATCGTTCATAATTGTGAGAGATGCATGGGAACATATCGTGGATATGTGTGCATCGTTAATAATTGTGAGAAATGCATGGGAACATATCGTGGATATGTGTGCATCGGTTAATTAATTAGGAGAGATGCATGGGAACATATCGTGGATATGTGTGCATTGTTAATAATTGTGAGAGATGCATGGGAACATATCGTGGATATGTGTGCATCGTTAATAATTGTGAGAAATGCATGGGCACATATCGTGGATATATGTGCATTGTTTGATGATGTGGTAATAGCATAAATGTCATGGATATATGAAGTATGCTTCTGAATATGATGGGTTTTGGATGATTGGGGAATATGTATGAATGGATATGTTTGGGTATGTTCATATTTGTTATATTTACAACATGATAAATATGACTATGAATTGAATTTGTGGTGAGAAATGTAGAATGTAATTATGTGATACCTGTATATATATATATATATATATATATATATATATATATATATATATATATATATATATATATATATATATATATATATATATATATATATATATATATATATATATATATATATATATATATATATATATATATATATATATATATATATATATATATATATAAAAATATATATATATATATATATATATATATATATATATATATATATATATAATCTTATGCATTGATTATTATGGTAATATTTCTCACCCTTCTGCTGTTTTATAATGCTCTATGAGGCATTGCAGATTAGGATGCTGGAGTTTTTTTTTGTGAAGTTATCTTCATTCTTTTGAGTCGGCTGCTCTGATATGTAACACCGGGTAGTTAGACTAGTATAGTTATTCTTTTGTGATACATTGCGATGTATCAGCTGATGTGGTTTTGTAATTAACTGACATGATGTATCAATCTGGATATCTTATCTGTATGTGAATTAATATTTTGGAAATGATTAAATGATTTTATCTTCCGCTTAAATTTAAATGTTGAAATGTGATTTCTAAACCATGAAAATGTTACATATTTTATGGAGCAAATGTTAAAGTGTTTCATTGGTGAAATTGTGACATTCTTCCTTTATACCTTATTCTAAAATTTTCACTCTAATAACTTTGTATATGCATTTATTTGGGGGTATAGAAGGGGGTGTTACAAAGCACATACAAATATTTTTGGAGAGTGATAACGGGGGCAGTAACCCATAGATTTGAAGGCAATAGAGCATCGTTAATCCAAAACCCGTCGGTGCGCTATTTGCGTCACCTGTTGGCTTGTACCATTTTCAGCAGGTCAAATTCTAATAAGGTAAATGAAGCAGAATTTTTCTATCTGTTTATCGCTTTAGCAACCGGAGAGAAAATAAACATTGTCCCATTTTTGTTCACCCACATGAAAGCGATAGCCACCGCAAAAAAGGGAGCTATAGTTTTTGGTGGCCTGATAACTACTCTAGGCCGAATTCTCGGCTTACAAAATAATTTTTCATCTTTAACACCCCTGCCGCAAAGAACCATATATATAGATATGATTAGGAGTATGAAAATGGTGTGGAGACGGAGAGTCAAGAACTTTGATTTAATGATAAATAACCAAGTGTTCCTGAGTTTTATTCTACCGAACCTTGCTCGCACAGATGTGTGTAACCCTGATAACTATTGTTATATTAATGACCCAGTCCCCGCGCATATTCTTGTGAATGCTGCTGCTGGCGAGGACAATACTAACGCACCTCCACACACTACACATGTCGCTTTTGACAATGTTGCAGGTACATCCTCAAGGCGTAGACCAAGAAGAAGTGAAGACACACCCACCACTCTACATGAAATATATGCTAAGATGCTACGACATAGCAAATTAGACGCTCAGCAAGATCAGAGGATTCAGAGCATCGAGGCCCAACAAGCCGAGATGATGCACATTCTCAGACAAATGCAAAGCGAACAAAATACCATGTCAAGGTTGATCGCAGAGATGGCAGATCTATCAGTACGTGTGGCAAATCTAGAAGATCCACCTAACCACCCTAGAAATGGCAGGCAGACACGAACTCGTGGCAGAGGCCACCGCAGATAGAAGAATTTCCAGGTTCCAGCTTCTTTTCTTACCTTAATTCGTTGCATTGGGGAAAATGCTCGATTTAAGTGTGGGAGAGGAAGCTTTACCGCTTTTATTTACCGTTTTACCCCTATATTTACTGCTTTCTAGGTAGATTTTAAAATTTTAAATTTTTTGCTTAATCTTTTTGTATTAGTGCTAATAAAATAAATTCATGTGTTGTCGAGTCTCTTTACTTAGTTTCCTTCATTTGTCGGATTCTCCCAAATTCTTGAGCCATAACAGAAAATTTTAAATTGTTGGTTTAAAGCATGACACAAACCCATAAAGTATATTGCTTGATTTAGACTAAGTTTGAGAGATTTGGGAAAGTATTGATAATATCGGTACCATCTTGACACCATGAACCCCTTAATTTGCTGATGAATTTGAATACTTATTATGCCAAAGCCTTAAATTTTAGAGTAACCTCTTGATTAGTTTATATTAGCAGTCAACATCATCCTGAAGTACAACCTAAGTAATAAACCTATGCAAATAGGTGTTTGATCTCAAAAATAAGAATCGAACAAAATTATTGGAAAAAGTGAATGAAGGATATGCTTTAATAAGTTAGGTGGTCCTCACCCGACCATTTAGCCCAACGGATCGGACTCTTGAAATTCAAAAATACACCAAAAAAATGTGAAAAAGTTTTGAAAAAAAGATCAATGAACACTAACAGGTTTACTTACCATGGGCGTGCGGGGATAACGGGCTTAATGTGATTGCGCGAGAATAAAAAAGAGGTGAAAATGAATAGGTTGAGTTATAATAACATGATTCGAACTTGTCTGCACAGAGAGGGAGTTTTTTATTACACTTAGGAATTTCGTGTCAGCAACGTATCCTTAGTATTTTTTACCAGTACCTATCTTTCGTGCGAAAGTTTCGCAACGATGTACGATCTGAGTTATGTCGTGTTAAATTCCACACATATGTTTTATTTGCTTGAGCACAAGAAAAGGTTCAATTGTGGGAGAGTTTGATAACGCGAAATTATATAGGATATTTGACTTGACTTACATGAATTTTATCTGCTTTTATTACTGTTTTATTTTATTTATCTTCGATTACGCCTTTGTTTTCTTATGTTTTGTAGATTACCATAACTATGGACTAAAGAAGTAAAAGAAGAAATAAATAAAGGAAATGGACAGAAAAGACCAAAGAAAGAAAAGAAGAAGAAAGAAAGAGAAAAGAAAGAAGAAAAAAAAGGGTGGGGGCCACCACACACCAAGTGACACTTGCCACTTGGGTGTGGCGCCTGCCACCTTGCCCACACAAGGGAGTGTGTCGCCTGCCACCTCCAAAGAAGAAGAGAGAGTGGCGAGTGCCACTCCTAAGGAACAGGCGAATGGCAACTGCCACTCCTAAAAGAACGGGAAGTGGCGTCTGCCACTTCCTGCCCATGTTTTCACCACTTCCCCCTACTTTTTCTCAACCTCCTGGCTACATTTCCTCCTATTTTCACTCCTCGTTTCAGGCTTGAATTGGTATAACCATTGCCCACTAGCTGATATAAAAGAGAAGACAGTTTTGGAAGAGAGGGGCAAGTAGTATTTTTCTGTTTTCGTTTTATTTTTCCAACATTCTGCTTTTAGTTTCTTTTACATTTTTTAGAGAATTTTTGTAAGGCAATTGTTTTTCACACTGATAAACAATTTCCATTTAGTTTTATATTTGATTCAAAAGGTTGTAATATTATACTGAACGGAAAGCCGACCTCCATAATCAAATCCGAGTTTTGTTCTTCAAATCGCCAGGTTCCTTTTATCTATTTTTATTTTTTCCGTTATATTTATATGCATCCCTTCTATTTTATGTTTAGCATTAAGATTAGATTTAGTTTTAGCATAAAAGCCATGTCTGGCTAAACCTCTTAGTATCGGTATCCAATTACGATCGGTCGGAGGGGGATTAGTAAATCGCGACGTAAATTCAATGGAATCAATTCTTCTTGTCTCTGTTTCTTTTGCCAAACTAATAACTTTTTTACAAGAGTAAGAAAGTAACAAAGGTTAAGATCAATAAAGCGAGAGTTTGAGGTCTTAACCGGATAGCTGAAACTGACATTAGGCTTAAATACAGCGAGAGCGCTTTAAGGTTAATTAGGATTTATTAGTTTTCAAAAAGTGTTTTTAAATGTAAAATTAGAGAGAGAGAGAGAGAGAGAGAGAGAGAGAGAGAGAGAGAGAGAGAGAGAGAGAGAGAGAGAGAGAGAGAGAGAGAGAGAGAGAGAGAGAGAGAGAGAGAGAGAGAGAGAGAGAGAGAGAGACGCATTCTGACTTGAGAGTATAGTCTAAGTCAAGACCACGAAAGTGTGAGATAAGGCCTTTTAAATGAGTATTTTCTACTGAATAACAATTGTTTCTTTTAAACTAAACGCCCACGAATTACCGAACCCCCGATGATTGACAGGATTATATACCGATATTTCTCATTATCTTAATTTAATTTGATTTTAATTCTGCACTTATTTTCTTACTCGCGTCCCAAATTTAGAAATACATTAGCCTTAGCTTTACATAGTAGAATTAGATAGCGGTAGATCGAATCTTGGTCCTTTGGGTTCGATAATCTTTTAAAACTACACGATCAGACTGTGCACTTGCAGTCACGAAGCATTTAGACATAAATAGTGCGATCAGAACTATAGGTGATGCTTGAGGAAGAAACTCTGTATTGTCTTGTTCTTGAGGGATGTGAGGAATAACATCATTATCTATTTCAGGATCTGTTTCTGGAATAAATATAGGTACAAAGACTTGATCATTGTGAGAAACAACTTCTTCATCAAAGGCAAAACTCTTTATGCTTCCTTCCCCTCCAAACTCTACATCTTTAAGGAATCTTGCATTTCCCGTATCAAAAACTGTTCTAGTGATGGGATTGTAAAACTTGTACCTGTAAGAGCGTTCAATGTATCTAATAAAATAACAGCTAACAGTCTTTGCATCCAACTTACCTTTATGAGGCCTATAAGACCTCGTTTCAGCTAGATATCCTCAAATGTCACTACAAGAAAATTGGCAAATTGCGACGGTTCATTTTGATAGATTACGACGTTTTTAACCGTCGCAATTTGTAAGTTACAACAGTTTAAACCCCGTCGCCGAAACGTGCATCGCGAGGCCGTATTGCGACGGTTGTGAAAATTGTCATACAAACCGTCGTTATTTTCACGACGGGTAGCTAATTGTCACAATCTCCATATTGTGACGGTTTTCAACCGTCTTAATGATTTTTGTTTTCATTATTGATTGCGAAAGTATATTGTGGCGGTTTGAACCGCTGCAAGTTGCAAATATTATTTTATAAAAACTATGGTATATTGTGGGGGTTTGAACCGTCGCAAGTTGCAAATATTTTTTTAAAAAAAATCTACACTCAGTTTAGGATTCATATTACTTTACTGATATTTGGAGCAGAAAGATGATGGATATGTGTGATAATATGTGTAGAGAATACAATTTATTTATTAATCATCCACTGAAAATATCATATGGCTGCTTATTATATGCTTATATTATAAGTGTAGTTTACTTTACACACATTCTCATGTCACATATTTACACATCAATCAAGGAAAACTATCATAATAAACAACTAAAGAGAAACCATAGTTTTCAGAACGTCTTCTATCATACGCAAGCAATTATATGCCTTAGGACTGAATATAGTATCCAACTGCCACACCGACAATAGCAACCATGCAGACAAACAGTAATGGAAAGCCTTTCTGAACTTTCGCGTTACTTTTCCTCTTCAATGCCTCCTAACAAAACAAAAGAAATATGATATCAAGTATTGAAAAATATCATTGATCAACCATCTTCGTCAATAGAAAATGTATTGCAGCTCAAAACATAACTTCACTGCTTTAAAGAATAAGATATATACATGGAAACAGGAATGCAATGGCTAAGACCAGGAAGCTGCAACGGAATCGTAGATTCACATTCTTTTAGTTGTGCAGCTTCATCAATTACTAAAAATTTCACTGGAGTCATTCCTAATGTGTATAGTTTACCAGAACTTGAAGTTGTACATAAAATAAGACATGTGTTTGACAAACAAAATTCTTCTATATCACGTTTCATATAAATACCAGGTAGAGAAATTGAGGAAGATAGCAAACTTAGAATGCATAATATCTCATCCCTTTTCTCAAGTCCAAAGCAATCAGACACAAATTTTTCTTCAAGGTCAAAAAGAGTTGGCTTGAATATGCATTGACTCAAGTTAACCAGTCCACCTGTTCCAAAAGGATATATATTAATTATACTACTTATAATATAATATAGAAATTGTTAACTCATCACTATGAGCAAATACAGAGTACAAAATCCACCAATCAACCATACTGATTCTACGAAACTTTGATAATTTTCGTTTACCTTTCGCTTGGTGTTACAGAATATAACAGCTTAAGTGATGGTTAGAGTATCATAAATCCTGTATATCCAATGAAAATTTCAGGTTAAGAGATAAGTCATGTATATCTCTCAATGAATCACCGGATGATTCTTCTGATTCTGAACTTTCACCTCCATCCTTGCTACGCTGCCATTGAGGATGCCTTGGCTTGCAAGTGGCTATTTTAGACAGGTAAGTCTTGCAATGCTCAGGCCATGAAAATAAATGAATATTCTTCAACCCATTCTGTGTACATTTTGCCCACAGTTGCTTGTTGCTAACAAGTTTCAAAAGAGCATCTGCAATAGACTTCTCATCATGGGGATCTATAAGCAGACCATTGTCGAACACCTGTATCGATAATCAATTAATCAACCATGTTTCCACAGGAACCTTTACAGATCAATACATAACATAACCACTAATCAATAAACATACTCGATGAATATCAACAGGACCTCCATTTTTAGTAGCAACCATTGTGCCATGAGTCTATCACATGAGGATCTTTATTAGCTTCTCTATAAAAAAATTCACATGTTCAATACAAGTTGCAAAGGTCCCGAATTCGATGGATCCATCATGAATATCAATATTTATATCTGCAACACATCAATACCCCTAATAGAAATAGTGTTTTCATTTTTCTCTAAGTAAATATTAGCAATAATCTAAATTCATGTTTACTACAAAGTTGCAATCATATTTTTAGCCTGCATTTGCTTCTGTGTTCAAAAAGTCTTCACCACATGCTAAATTTGGAGCATATTTAATTCTAATAGGAAGACATTCAGTTTTCAAACAACAATAGGCTGGTTTTTATCTTTGTCCCCTGAGAGATTCAGTCTAGTCCGTTTGACATGCCATGTCAAAAGTAAAAGCATTCCAGTTTGACACACAAGGCCACAAATCAGACCAATCCATAAACCTTATATCATAAACCAAATTCAAGAGAAAACCCGGTGAATAAACAAATTAATGCAAAATCAAGATAATTTCTCTAAATTTAAACTAAATATATCTACTTACTTACTTTATGCTTATATTTAAAACAAGATGGACAAACTATTATACCTTATATTTCAAATTGGTCTTAAATCCGAGAAAACATGAAATTGGTAAGCCAATGAGATAAAAAGTTGCAAGGTTGACATAAACAGCTAAATGCTGCCAACCACATCCTCTAGCCACTCCTACATTATTTAAGACGTGTTTACTCCTAAGAGTGTCTGTTAAAGATCATGTTGTGGAGAATAAGTTAAAAGAGAAAGAATTCAAACCTGATAAGACACCTTGGACAGAATCTAGTAGTATGGAAATAGCAAGCAAGGGTGTTATTGAAGCAAATTCGTCTTTGATAATAGGACTATTACTAAATAGCTGAATCCATATATCATGACCAAATATAAGTAACGAAACAAACCCGAATCCAAGGAGAAGAGAGAGCTTTAGAGTGACTCTCATTGCATGTTTAGCTTTTTCTAGTTGGCCTGCTCCCAATTCATTGGAAACTCTTGTGCTATAAAAGTTAATTTCAAACCTTTCAATAAAGTACAAGAACATATATTAAATGCATATGTTGAAAGGTAAGTCTAATTAGCCCTCTCTAACTCCATAACCTCTCGATTTATACATGATAATCCTAACAGCCCCATTAATTAATAATTTCCCTAACTCCTTACCTCATACCCTAGCAAAACTCCCCTTTTAACCTGTATAATAACAATAAACCCCTTCTCAAAAAAATTTCGTCCACGAGACTAAATTCTACTTGTTTCCTTGGTTGTAAAAAAACAAAAGTATGTCTCTTGGATCCCATGTTTAGAGCTTGATAAACCAGTTTCTGTTTTAGTCCACTTTATATTTCGCAGTTGTGCACTTTCCAGCCATAGCAGCCAACCCAGAATAAGCCTTCCCACACATGTTAGGTGCAACTTCAGCTTGGTGTCAAAACAAGCATACAATCGGGCTAGATGTTCTTTGGGGTAGGCCCATTGGTTTTATTGTGATGCTCACTCATAGAATGTACCGTCTTTCCCCTACTGATCTCAAAAAAAATACTGTTTTGTGTAATACTGGCAAACGAGCACAGTTACCACCTTATCATATGCTTCCAATTTCAAA
Source organism: Lathyrus sativus (assembly GCA_963859935.3). Classification (NCBI taxonomy): domain Eukaryota; kingdom Viridiplantae; phylum Streptophyta; class Magnoliopsida; order Fabales; family Fabaceae; genus Lathyrus; species Lathyrus sativus. The sequence continues at coordinate 59,903,974 of OZ012738.1, read as the reverse complement.
CTGAACCAATGAACCTGCCTCCTAAAACAAATGGATAGAAGAGAAACACATGCAGAACATATAACCTTCTTTGGGTACTCCCTTGATTGTTCCAATCTTTCTGGCGGGGTACTCCCTTTTTTGAATTCATAGGAAGAACTATTTTATTTAAAGATAACGGAAGGATGAAAAGATAGAGAAATGATTGGAGAGAAAACTCTCCTCCAACAGTTCCCCTTCCAGTCACTACTCTATTCACAAAAGTTTACAATATTCAATGATGCTCTTTGCCTTTAACTCCATAACCTCCCTATTTAAACATGATAATTCTAACTACCCCAATTACTAAAATCTTCCCTCGCTAATTCCATATAAAATATCCTAACAAACTTCTTCTTATCCTATATCCTAACACTAATTGTAGTACATGGACATAAGAAAATTTTGTAGAGTATGTATCCTATGTCCTGCAAGAATCTAAGGATCTATGGTTATAGAAAATATTTTATGTTCTCAAATGTGTAAGACAATAAGAAAAAGTCATTTTTACTCTTTCACAATAGGAAACAGTGAATGCAACATGACAACTTTGTGATTAAAAATAAGTGTGAAATCTAAAAATGAAAACATGAGCATGTTTAGTTTAAGTAAACATTTTTTGTTTTTATTTTCTATTTTCATTTTCAATTTCAAAATTGCCCTTGCTTTCATTCCCTTTCCTGTTTTTAAAGAATTGTACAAGAAATATTGAAAGCTAAATATAAATGTTTGAAAACAGAAACTAAGCGACTGCTTTGCCAATAAAAATGAAATCTGGAATCATTTTCTCAAACCAAATAAGGCACATTTTCTCCAGGGTGTACCGAGGTATGTTTAGACTTGTGATGTTCTCATTAATACACATACAGACAAACACTCGCGCACCTTTATGCAAGTCATACTTTTAAATAAGGGAAATACTTGAAAATTTAGAAAATCTAGGATAATACTTGCATTTTCCATGTAAACTGATTCTAATAACTGACTCAGTCCTTTAGCGGATTGCCCTGAAATTGGTTTGATTTGACCACCCCCATTTAAGCAACCTGCATCAATGACCATTGTTTTCAGTTAATACCTACTTAATTTCCGAGACTCTGGAAAAAAATTAATATTGAGAATCACTATAAAAACAACAAATTAATGCAACTCCAGATAATTGAGAAGCATGGTACCTGAAGGGCATGCCATGATTTCCAGGAAATGATAATCATATTTCCCTGTTTTAAGTTTTCGTACAATGTTTTGCAAATTCCGGAAACCATAACAGAGAGAAAATTTCAACACTGTTTCTCCCCCCACCTATATAGACAACAAGGTTTAGAACAGTAAGGATGAGTAGTGCTGGACTTCTCAAAATAGGATGCAGGCACTCTTGGAAGAAACCAATATTTATCTATCCATTATTGTTACATTAAAGAGGTATCAGTTTGATATGGACCCAACATAGCCAAACAACCCAATAAGATATCATATTCTAAGCTGGAATTAGATAATCTAAAATAAGAATAAATCTCTAAATAATAAGAACTAACTCCGATTTACAAACCCTGGTTTAAAACTAGCAGCCCAATCTTAACAACAATGTGAAATGACATTTTCTAAAATATGAAGAACATACACCCAGAGAAACAAACTCTGGCTATAATGGACAACAATCCCTTAAACTTTATCTTGATAACATCAAGCAGAGATTGGTGCAGGAACCGCTCTGCTCCGCTACCCACTATTTATCCTATAGCGGCCGCTATAGTGTTCTGTTGAGAATCTTCACCGTCATCTTCTTCCAATTCTCACTACATGCTGAGAATCTTTTTACTCTTCTTAACAACGCAAATAACATTCTCGTCGTCTATAAGAATTCATCAACATTATTGAGATAAAAACAAAAATAGTTAAAATTTGGGGTTTCAATTTGAATGATTATATTTTTCAACCAAGGATATATATATATACATATGAATAGAAGCTAACCATCGAGACAAACAATGTTGGGCTGAACGCCACTGTAATCAAACAAAGGCTTGAGTTTTTCGATTTCTCTCTGCAAAGTGGAGAAAAAATTGCAAATTTAAGATTTGAAATCGAAAGAGGAACCCTAATTATTTCAAATTGAGTACGAGAGGCTTACCGACATTGTTGACCTTTCTCAATAGTTGGATGTCGATTGTGGTTTCACATAATCACAAGTCACTCTCCCGCTTCCAAATTGAAATCGACGACGATTATGACGTGAAAGGGATACTAAGTAGCCGAGCAAATAACAACTGCACCTGGAGAGAAAGAGAAGACTATCAAAGGTTTATTCCCCCCATTTTAACAAAACGGGGTTATTAGTATTTGTCAAAAAAGATAAGTTTGAAATGTTATATATATATATATATATATATATATATATATATATATATATATATATATATATATATATATATATATATATATATATATATATATATATATATATATATATATATATATATATATATATATATATATATATATATATATATATATATATATATATATATATATATATATATATATATATATATATATATATATATATATATATATATATATATATATATATATATATATATATATATATATATATATATATATATATATATATATATATATATATATATATATATATATAATAAAATTAATTTTTCTATAAAAGTTAACTATTTATATAATAAAACAGAAAATATTTTACTATTATTTTAGACAAAAGTATTAAACTACATTGTCATAAAAATTATAATAATTATTTATTAAATTAATTGATAAAATTGAAAAGGTTAGAAAATAAAAATGAAAAAAAATGGAAAGTTAAAGGAATAAAAAAATAGTGATTATGATTAGTTAAAGTAATTGCGGCAGTTCGCCTTAACTGTCGCGAGTGTGGAAAGAGGGCGGTTATTTGGTACCTGTCGCATTATTTTATACAACATGCCTAAAAAATCTACGACGGTTGGCTCAAACTGTCGTGAGAACTGTTGTAGTCCAGGAATAAGGACGGTTTTTTGATAACTGTCGCAAAAAATCTACGACAGTTGACCCTAACTGCCGTGACAACCGTCGCAATCCAGGAATAAGGACGGTTTTGTGATAACTGTCGCAACTCAAGTGTCGTAAATCTCCTTTTTCTTGTAGTGTGTGGAGGTGTCTAATGCTTGGCTTTCTCCCATTCTAGAGCTCATAAGGGGTCTTAGCTACTACTTTACTAGGTAATCTATTTAGGATATAAATCGCGGTCTTTAATGCTTCTCGCCTAAATGATTCTGGAAGAGAAGAATTACTAATTACACTCTTTACCATGTCCTAAGAGTCTGATTTCGTCATTCTGCAACTCCATTCATGCTGGTTTTTCCCGACATTGTGTATTGTGGAACAATTCAAGACTCATAAAGGAAAAGTGAGAAGGTCCCTGGACGTTGTTCTCTTGATCCATCATACAAACCATAGCATTCACCACCATGGTCCAATTTGACAAATTTTATTTTCTTTCCAAGTTGAAGTTTGACTTCAGCTTTGAATGACTTGAACACATCCAAAGAATGAGATTTTTCATGAATCAAATACAGGCATCCATTCCTCGAGCAATCATCTATGAACGTAATAAAATACCATTGTCCATTCCAAGAACTTGTAGGGAAAGAACCACATATATCAGTATGAATTAGTTCTAAGACATCCTTAGCTCTTTCAGTATGGAAATTCCTCTTGTTTGTTTGCTTGCCCTTGATACATTGAATGCAGACTTGAAAGTTTGGCAAATCAAAGGATCTAAGAATACCGTCCAACATAAGTGTCTGAATTCTTTGTTTAGATATATGTTATAATCGTTTATGCCATAAAGTGGCAGAATTCTCATTTAATTTTTGTTTTGTACCATGTGACTCTATTTGCATTGTTTTATTATAAGGACATTCAATATCAAGCATATAAAGATTATCATTCAAAGCACCGTAACAGACAACATTTGAATCATATGAGAGGCTAAATTTATTATTTCCAAAGAAACAAGTATAACCTAATTTGTTCAAAATATAAATATAGATTAAATTTTGTTTAATCAACGCTGCAACAAAAGTCTTAATCAAATCCAAATGAAAACCAGTCTTTAACAATAATCTAAAATCCCCTACAGCCTCTACTGCAACTTTATTTTCATTGCCCACATAGATGAATCTTTCAGCATCATTTGGCGGATGACTCCACAAGCACCCTGCATGGACATACTAATGTGAGTAGTAACACCATAATCTACCCACAAAGTATCCATGGGTATAGAAACTAAATTAATTTTAGAACAAACAAAAGTGCGAAAATTACCCTTCTTTTCACGCCATGTGACATACATGGAACACTCTTTCTTCATATGTCCATCCTTTTTGTAAAAGATGCAAGTGGTCTTCTTAGGTTGTTCCTTTGCCTTTTTATTTTAGGAAAAAATCCCCGTAGGTTTCTTCCTTTAATTCATAGAATTGGTAGTTGTTATACCCCAAATTTTGACTCCTAGAGTCCATTATCACTCTAGGAACATCATGCATGTGTTGCCTAACCTTAACCTTTTTAGAGTTTTTCTTTGTTAAGATGCAGATGAATTAAGGTTCTACACTGTCAAAATCAAGGAACATGTGGACTGATCAGTCAAAGTTTTGGATTGATCTTCTACAGATCAAGTATTCATTTCATCAAGAGACTCCAATCTAGCCAAGAACAAGTGATATATGAGGGTAATACCAAGAGAATAGAAGCAGTACAGTGCAACACCCTAATTAGGGTTTCTAGTGGAAAAGTCAATTGAAGTTTGACTTTTGGTCCAAATGAATTTCCAAAGCTTGAATCATGATTCCTGATATCCCCATGACTTGTTAAAGTCTCACCAAGAAGTTTGGGAGATTCAAAGAACCCAGCACACTGAGGATCGATCCTAAAAATTTCAGTCGTTCGGTTCGTCTATCTGGAAAGTCAACTCTTTGACTTTTTAGAATTTTGACCCCAAATTGAAGCAATCAAGTCTTACAATATCATTTTGTGCCTAAATAGTGAGTTTGGTGGAGATTTAATCAAGGATTGATGGATAACTTGCAAATCAAGAAACTAGGGTTCATAAAAAAACCCTAATTTTAATGATCATAACTTCCTAACCACGGATCCAAATGGAGTGGTTCAAAGCTTGTTGGAGAGCTCTCAAGGAGTACTAAAAAAGTTTCCTGTGGGTTTGAGGTCCAAAAATGCATAGATTTTGAGTTGTGAGCTCGTCAAGTTGTGAAGAATTTCAACACTTAGAAAATTTTCATGTTTCTTGGCTTGTAAGTCAACTTTTGTAACAATGTTCAAGAGTATTATGTTTCTTGGAATTTGAACTTGTGTCAAACGTGAAAGTTGTAGATTATGTTTGGGGATTTTTAAAAAGTACAAGAGCATTTTCTCAACCTTTGTGTTTAGGGAGAATCGAAGAAGGCAAGTTGGGCATTTTCCATGTCACAAAACCAAGTTCAGCATTGGCATTTTCTTGCATAAACCATTCAAATCTCTCCTAATATCTTAAATCATTATTTGATGCTTATGAACTTAATTAAGGAGATTAGAATGCATATCCACGAGCTAAACTCAGATTTTGGATTAATTGAATTATTTAATCATGCAAGTGGATTGCCAGTGGCATGAGAGAGAAACTTTTCTTGCAAGTTCTGTCACAACTCAGCAACCACATCAGCTTCTCCCTCCTTTTCACTTCAAGGACACTATTTTCAGGGTATAGGTGATGATCAAAATCATATAGAGATGGATAAAGCTCAGAAGAAAGATATCAAGTTGATTTTGCACATTTTGCCTCCAAAAAGGGCAAAGTTGACAAGATGAGCCAATCTGCCCATACCACTTGATTTTCAAGCTTGCCTATAAATAAAGTATTCTCCTCACATCCAAACTACACCAGATTAAGCTAGAAACCAAGCAAAATCTCTCCCATTCCATAGATCACGACCTTCTTGCAAGCATTGAAGGTAACTTCCTTGTGAAGCAAAATCTATTTTTGCACAAACTCCAAAACCTCATACAATCATCAAACACCCCTAATAACACTTAAAACACATCACATATGATGTACTGAAGGTCTTCAACACTCACTCCCACCATAAAACTTATCACTCAAAAAGTCAAACCTCAATCCAAGAAAACTTTTACTTTTTGCATTTTCAAAGCCAAGTCCTCATTCTGACCATTCCCAAACCATCAAACACTTCAAACACCTTCCATAAAGCATCCCTAAATTGTTCCGAGACAAGTTTTCCATCTGTAACTTCATTTCCTTGAAATTCCACACTGGTCACTTTGCCATTTTGCAAGAGGAAGGGAAGATTCTGCTCCAAGTGCTTCCACTTGATTCCAAGCATTGAAAGAGGTTCCTAGAGGTATATTGAAGCTGCTCAGACCAACCAATCACTTCTGGAGGCAACTCTCTTAGAGATTCCAAGTTTTGCTTCAAGAGGTAAGTCACTATAAACTTGAACTATGCAAACCATGCTATGCTTTGATGTGCATTGATTGTAGACATGTTTGATATTATATTTATGATGTGTATGAACCATTTATTGCTGCTTATCATGTTTGAATAAGTATGTGCTGTTGGAATTGCAAATTTGGTGTCATTTTGATCATGCTATCTGGTTTTAAAATAGAATCATCATTAGCAAAAACCAATTGTACCATTTGTTAGAACACAGATTGGTTCTTAATAATAACTCTTTGTTTTGATGATAACTGTTAGGAAATTTATATTTAAGAATTATATACTCTAAAATTTGTTTGAGAGTTTTACTGCAGATTGAAATGAAATTAACTCTCTAGAAGCAAATCTGTTTTGGATACAAGAAGTTATCCTGACTCTGAAGCGCCAGATGCATCTTTTAGAAGAATCTGATTGCTCCTTACAGAAGATCCTGAGTGTAGTCTCCAGAAGGATCTGAAGCAAGAAGCTCCAGAACATTATGAGTCAGAAGCATCTGAAGATTGTCAGAAGCATCTGAAGCTGAAGCATCTGAAGCAAAGAAGAATATTGATTGAAGAGTTTCTCAAAGCATTATTCTACAGAAGTTTCTGAAAGTACCAACGCTGCCAAGTACAGAAGTTCTGTGTCAAATATGCTCTGATGATCAACACGCTGAAAGCACACATGCTGCAGAAGACTCTGATACAGCAAAGTTCTGAATATCATTAGAAGACTCTGATCCATTCAGACTCTGAAGAACTTGCTGAAAACTGAAGAAGTAATATTCAAGAATATATCCGTTAGAGTTATTCAACGTCTCTTTCCTCATTTGTGATAGACACACTTACACAGACAAAAAGGATTTTTCTGTGCCATCTACTTCTAGGAAAGGTCACTTGATGTGAAGACAAAAAAGGCTCAGACCTTTTTGGGACTCTCTTTTCAACGCTCAGCATCATTGGATCAGCTGCCTATAAAAGGAGAACTTCACCACATTCTTCAGTTACAAAATTTGCTGAAAAGAAATCACATTATTCAAAGCTCTTATTATTTCATATTCTTCTTAGAATCTTATTGTACTTAAACTTAAGAGAAAAATCACTGTTGTGATAAAAGCTTTATAGAAGCATTAATACTCTTGTATTTAATTTACATTGATTGTGAAGGCTTTTCCTTAAGAGGATTCAGTTGGAATCAGTAGCTCTTGAGAAGACTAAGAACTGTTGTTCTTAGGTGTTACTATTGTAATCAGTTTGATTTAATAGTGGATTAAGTCCTTGTTGAGAAAGGCAAATCACTCTAGGAAGGGTGGACTGGAGTAGTTGTTTAAACGAACCAGGATAAAAATAATTGTGTGATTATTTTTCAAGTCATAATCTTTCATACTTATTCAACCCCCCCCCCCCTTCTAAGTATTATCTCACCTTCAGTTGGCATCAGAGCTTCGGTTCTGAGTGTGCTACTACTTAACAGTGTCAGTAAAGATCCAGAGAGATATACTTTGATATATATATTTATTTGTTATCATGGCTGATAATTCAATGTCCAATATTAACAATAAATATGAAGAGAGGGATAGGATCAGCACCAAACCCCCAATGTTTGATGGGGAGAAATTTGACTACTGGAAAGACAGAATTGAGAGTTTTTTCCTAAGATATGATGTTGATCTATGGGATCTTGTCATAGATGGATATGTACATCCCACAGATGGGGATGGCAAAAAGATTGACAGAAAATCTATGACAGATGCTCAGAAGAAAGATTTCAGAAATCACCACAAAGCCAGGACTATATTACTGAATGCTATTTCACATACAGAGTATGAGAAAATTACAAATAGGGAGACTGCTTTTGATATGTTTGAATCCCTAAAAATGACACATGAGGGAAATTCTCAAGTTAAGGAGACAAAAGCTCTGGCTCTGATCCAGAAGTATGAGGCTTTCAAAATGGAAGACTCTGAATCTGTTGAAGCCATGTTCTCCAGATTTTAGATACTCACTGCTGGGTTGAAAGTTCTGGACAAGGGATATTCTACATCAGATCATGTAAAGAAAATCATCAGAAGTCTGCCTACCAGATGGAGACCAATGGTGACTGCCTTTTAAGATGGCCAAAGATCTGAACAAGATCTCTCTAGAAGAACTCATCAGCTCACTGAGGAGCCATGAGATTGAGCTTGAGGAAGATGAACCTCAGAAGAAAGAAAAAGGTAAATCTGTTGCATTAAAATCTAACAAAACTGCTAAAGCTTTGCAGGTCATTCAAGAAAGCTCTGAAGAAGAAGATGAGTTATCCATGCTGTCCAGAAGGATTAACAAACTCTGGAAGCACAAGGGAAAGAAGTTCAACAACTTCAGAAGATCTGATAACAGAAAGGAATCTTCTGGTCACAGAAGATCTGCCAAGAAAGAAGTTGTGTGCTATGAGTGCAAAGAACCTGGGCACTACAAGAATGATTGCCCCAAACTTCAGAAAGAAAAACCCAAGAAGAAGTTTAAAAAAAGAAGAAGGTTCTGATGGCAACATGGGATGACTCAGATGAATGTGAATCATCTTCTGAATCAGAAGAAGAATGTGCAAATGTTGCACTGATGGCCAGAACAGAGGATCAAGAGGAAGGTACCTCAGGATATGAATCAGAATCTGGATCTGATGATGATGCAGAAGAGGTAATGGCTAAACTTACCAAAGAAGAACTCATTAAAGTTTTAACAGAAGTTCTTAAAAGTTATAACAACATCAAACTCAAATACAAGAAGCTGAAAAGCAATCTTGAATCTGAGATTGATCTTCTGAAAACAGAACTTGTTGAGCAAAAAGAAATAAATCTGAAAATCAAAAATGACTTTGAAATAACTCAACAAGAATCTGAATCTGAGACTAAGTCATGTGAAAATATTTTAGAAAAATATGACTCTAACTTTCAGAGATTTCTCACTAAAAGCATAGACAGAAGCAAGATGGCTTCTATGATCTATGGTGTTAGTGGAAACAACAGAAGAGGCATTGGATATGAATCTTCATCTGGAAGCAATCCAAAACCTGTTGACAAACTTTTCATCAAAAAGACACCTCTGTATTCTCAATTCAAATTTGGTCACTTGAATGACATTAAACACACAAGCTCTGAGAAAAATACTTATGTGTTTAAACCTAAGGCAAGTCAGAATAAACATTATGTTGTAAAACAGAAGTTTAGACAAACCTACAAACCAACTAACCCCAAAGGACCCAAGAAGATATGGGTACCTAAAAACAAAATAATTCCTGTTGCAGATGTTCTTAGCAGCAAGGTCAGGACACCAATCATGGTACTTGGACTCTGGATGCTCACGACACATGACAGGAGAAAAGTCTATGTTCCAAAGCCTGGAACTTAGATCTGGAGGTGACGTGAAGTTTGGAGGGAACCAGAAGGGCAAGATCATTGGATTTGGCACTATTGGAAATGGTAAACTTCCCTCTATTACTAATGTTTTACTTGTTGAAGGGTTAAAGCATAACTTATTGTCCATAAGTCAATTAAGTGACAATGGTTATGATATTACCTTTAATCAAAAATGTTGTAAAGCTATTAGTCAGAAGGATGGCTCTATCCTATTTAGTGGTAAGAGGAAAAACAACATTTATAAAATAAATCTTTCAGAACTTAAAGTTCAAAATGTTAAATGCCTCTTGTCTGTTAATGAAGAGCAATGGGTCTGGCACAGAAGATTGGGCCATATTAATATGAGACGTATATCTCAGATTAATAAACTTAATCTTGTCAGAGGACTCCCTAATCTGAAGTTCACTTCAGATGCTCTTTGTGAAGCATGCCAGAAAGGGAAGTTTTCAAAAACATCTTTCAAATCAAAAAATGTTGTTTCTACTTCTAAACCACTAGAACTACTTCATATTGATCTGTTTGGACCAGTGAAAACTGCATCCATCAGAGGCAAGAAGTATGGATTAGTCATTGTTGATGACTTTAGCAGATGGACATGGGTAAAGTTCTTAAAACACAAGGATGAGTCACATTCTGTGTTCTTTGACTTCTGCAAGCAAGTCCAGAATGAAAAGAATTTTAAAATTACTAAAGTCAGAAGTGATCATGGTGGTGAATTTGAAAATAAATATTTTGAAAAATATTTCTCTGAAAATGGCATTGCACATGATTTTTCCTGTCCTAGAACTCCACAACAGAATGGGGTTGTAGAGAGGAAAAACAGAACTTTGTAAGAAATGGCCAGAACCATGATCAATGAGACAAATCTGGCAAAACATTTTTGGGCAGAAGCAATCAATACAGCATGCTACATTCAGAACAGAGTATCTGTTAGACCTCTTCTGAAAAAGACTCCTTATGAATTGTGGAAGAACAAAAAGCCTAACATTTCATATTTTCATCCTTTTGGATGTATTTGTTTTATGTTAAACACTAAGGAAAATCTGGGCAAGTTTGATTCCAAAGCACAGAAGTGTTTCATGCTTGGATATTCTGAACGCTCTAAAGGCTACAGAGTATACAACACAGAGACACAGATTGTGGAAGAATCCATTCATGTCAGATTTGATGATAAGCTTGGCTCTGAAAAGCCAAAGCAGGTTGATAACTCTGCAGATAGGGAAGTAGTCTTTATTGACTCTGAAGTTCCAGAAGCAAACAAAACTCAAGTGAAGGAACCAGAAGCAACTCCAGATGCTACTCCCTTAACTTCTCAGATGAATAATCTAAACATTTCTGAAGAGTCAACTATCAGAGGATCATCATCCAGAATTAAAGCTTCTCATCCAGAGGATGTTATTATTGGAAAGAAGGATGATCCCATCAGAACAAGATCCTTTCTAAGATCATCTGAAGCATCACTATTTGGACTAGTGTCAGAAATTGAACCATCTTCTGTAGAAGAAGCTCTGCAAGACAATGATTGGATCATTGCCATGCAAGAAGAGCTAAATCAATTTAGCAGAAATGATGTATGGGATCTAGTTCAAAGACCTCAAGGATTCAATATAATTGGTACAAAATGGGTCTTCAGAAATAAACTAAATGAGAAAGGAGAAGTTGAGAGGAATAAGGCAAGGCTGGTTGCTCAAGGGTACAGTCAGCAAGAGGGTATTGATTACACTGAGACATATGCTCCAGTGGCAAGGTTAGAATCTATATGCCTTCTTATTTCCTTTGCTGCACAAAATAACATCACTCTGTATCAGATGGATGTTAAAAGTGCCTTTCTTAAGGGTATTATAGAAGAAGAAGTTTATGTCCACCAACCTCCTGGTTTTGAAAATGAAAAATTTCCAGATCATGTTTTCAAATTAAAGAAATCTCTATATGGATTAAAACATGCTCCCAGAGCTTGGTATGAGAGATTGAGCAATTTTCTTCTGGAGAAGAATTTCATCAGATGCAAAGTGGATACAACTCTATTCTGTAAAACAATTAAGAAAGATCTTCTAATTTGCCAAATTTATGTAGATGATATTATTTTTGGATCAACAAATATTATGCTTGGAAAGGAGTTTGCTACATGTATGCAGGCAGAATTTGAAATGAGCATGATGGGAGAACTCAGATTCTTTCTAGGAATCCAAGTTAATCAAACTCCAGAGTGCACCTACATACATCAGACAAAGTATGTTAAAGAACTTCTGAAGAAATTCAACATGTCTGACAGCAAGCTGGCAAAGACTCCAATGCATCCCACTAGCTCACTTGGCAAAGAAGAGGTAAGTAAGAAAGTAGACCAGAAGCTCTACAGAGGTATGATTGGCTCTCTCCTTTATCTTACTGCTTCTAGACCTGACATATTGTTCAGTGTTTGTCTGTGTGCTAGATTCCAATCAGATCCTAGAGAATCACACTTGACAGCTGTCAAGAGGATTCTAAGGTATCTGAAAGGTACTTCTAATGTGGGTCTGTGTTACAGAAAATCTGATGATTTCAAATTAGTTGGATTCTGTGATGCTGACTATGCTGGAGACAGAGTGGAAAGAAAAAGTACTTATGGAAGTTGTCAATTTCTAGGAAGAAATCTAATCTCCTGGTACAGCAAGAAGCAACCCACAATTGCACTTTCAACCACAGAGGCTGAATACATTGCTGCTGCTGGATGTAGCACGTAGATGCTCTGGATGAAAAGTCAACTAGAAGATTATCAAATTTTTGAGAGTAACATTTCTATCTTTTGTGATAATACTTCTACTATATGTTTGTCCAAGAATCCCATTTTACATTCTAAGGCAAAACATATAGAAATTAAGCATCATTTCATCAGAGACTATGTTCATAAGGGAATCATAAATTTAGCCTTTGTTGATACAGATCATCAATGGGCAGATATTTTTACAAAACCCCTTGTTGAAGATAGATTCAATTTTATTCTGAAAAATATTGGTCTGGATTTTTGTCCAGAATGATATTTATCAGAAGCAAATTGTTGCAGATGTAAAAATGCTTAAATACTCTGAAGTATTTCTTCTGTTTATTTATTCTATTCTGATTAATTTTTCTGATGTAAAACTCTGAACTAACCCTCTTTAGAAGATCTGAACGTTGGCTAACGTTTCATTTCTTGAGAGAATTCAGAACAACATGCAAGTAAACACGTGTCACACAAAATCTGAAGAGGTGGCGTGTACATAACTGAAGAGACGTTTGAGGTGAAATTTGAATAGTAAGAATCTTGGTTTTCCCCCCCAAATTGTCAGAAGCATTTAATGTTTGAAATGATTTTATTCTCTTCATTTAATGCTTGCTCAAACGTGCGTTTTTCTGACTTTTGATGTGCCTAAGTGTTTAGTATAAATACTTGTTTTGTATTCACTTTCACACTTTTCACTCTCAGAATTTACATGCGTTTTCATCTCTTGTTCTCTCTGCATAAAAACCCAAAACCTAAGTGTTTGAAAAAGCATTCTTCAATGGCGTCTTGTTCATCAACAACTGCTCAGTTCCAATCTACTATGGCTGCTGTGACTTCAGATAACTTAGGTGCTGCTCCATATTCTCCTCCCAAGAGAACACTTCTAACACCTGTTGATAAACTAGAAGTCCTGTGTGAATCTATGGTTGAGTTTGATTCTCTGGCTGATAACGGGTTTGATTTTCGTTCCATTATTAGAGCTCAAGGATGGGTTAAGTACTTTGATAGGCTGTTTGGACCAGTTTACCCTCTCCTTGTGAAGGATTTCTGGATTCATGCATCTGTTTATCCCAAGTTCATTTTATCATCTGTGCTGGGAAAAGAGATTATTATCACAGAGGATCTGATAAGAAGATTGATAGGTTATGAAGAAACAGATGGTGTTTCCCACTTGCCAGCTGGGCGTGTGGACATGGAAGAGGTTTATGAGGAAGTTATGACTGCTGGTCAAGCTTCTAACAGATTCAAAGATCTGAAGCCTGATTACAAGATATGGGCCAAGATCTTTATGGGATGCATCCACCACAGGAAATCCACTAATTCTCTTGATTATGTAAACAATGAACAGATCTATTTTATGTACTGCCTTAGTCAGAGCAACAAGGTAGATCTTCCATACATTCTATTCATGCATCTGTGGAATCATATCAATGCATCTAGAGAATCTGTGAAGGAGAAAGGACAGAAGATCAGGACTTGGATCCCCTTTTAGAAGGTTGATCTCAGATATTCTCACTGAAAATGGTTTAGTGACTGCTCTATACGCTGCTGGGGTGACAGAGGAATTAGAGTTTATTATGGGAAAGCCTCTGAATGCTAAAAGTCTTCTGAGACTAAAAATTGTTGATGAACTCACTACGGCTCCAAATAGGCTAAATATGTCTGATTTGAATAAGAGGGTTCCTGTAGCTTACTTTCCTCTATTCTTTGCTGAAGAACCCAGACATATAGTGTTGATGTATATAGAGGAATGCAAAAGGGAAGGAATACCTGTTCCAGCTAATGTGTTTCAGCTTGTCAAACAACCACTACTAGATGCAGGAGAAGAAGAAGAAGTACCACTTCAGAGGAAAAGGACTCAGCCTGCAGAAGAATCTGAACCTGTCCAGAAGAAGGTTAAGATTGCTGAGAAGCCCAAGAAGCTCTTAAAGAGAAAAGATTCTGGAGAAGCTGCCTCTGTACCTGCCAAGAGGATTAATGTAAAAGGTACTAAAACATCTGTCTCTTCTGCAAATATTGTTATTAATGATTCTAATATTAAGTCTGTTCCACAACCACCTGTTACTCAAACAACTTCTGTTGCTGCCCTTAGTTCTGTTTCACCTCAAAAACAAACGACTGCTTCTGTATCAAAACCATCTCAACCCAAAATACACATCAAACACTTTGTTCCACGTCCATCACCAACAGAACCACAACCATCAGAACAACAACCATCTGAAAAACAAAACTCTGATCAACCACAAACCTCAGAACATCCAGAAAACCAACCCAAAGAAGTTCAACCAGAAAAAGCCTCTGACAATCCACCATCAAATAATCCACCTTCTGAACCTATTGCACCTGTTACTTCTGAACCTACTAAAGTAACCTCTGCTCCTGCTTCATCAGAACCAATAAATATTCCTTCTGATTCATCAACATCAAAACAATCATCCAAACATTCTGACATTCCTTCAGAACCTACCAACACATCTGAACCTCACATCCCTGAGACAGAAGTTCTTGATGTCACTCCTCTAAAAACAGTGTTTCAAGTATCTTCTACCTCTTGTACTCCTACTACATCCTCCAACTCATCTGAATCAGAAATCCACCCAGATTTTCTTATTTCTCCATCTGACAAATACCCTGTACATGAACCTGAACCTGAATCAACCATACCTTCTAAAACTCCCATTCCAGATCCTATGCCTCCACCTGCACCATCATCTGAGATGATTGTTCCCAATTCCAATCCATCATCATCTGGTATATCTTGTGCCCAAGTTTCTTCTCTTTTTCATAATTTATCTTATGGTTTCAAACTGAAAGATTTTTATGATAGAGTTGAACCTTCTTAACCCCTGAACCCTCTGAAACCAAAACTCAGACAGGCTCTTCCATCTGTGATCCTCTCATATATTCAATCAATGAACAATGTAGGATCCTTAGCTACAATATCTGGAACCTCTGGTAAAGCTGTTGTTTCAGCTCTGCAACCTGCATCTGATAACACAGTTGCATCTGTTGAACCACACACATCTGCTTTTATACCATACTCCAATGAACCCTTTGATGATGTTTGCCCACGCACAAGACCAAAACCTCATCTGCTTAATGCCTTAAACAGATCCTTACCCCAAAAACCAGAAATTCCTTTCATTCCATATTATCCCCTCCTCTGATTTCCATCCAAAAATCACTCTTACCACCAACTCCTAAACCTAAACATATAACTCTGGAAACCTTGCATAAACCACCGCCCAGACTTAATATTGATCATTTATTTCAAACGTTTTTGCAAGAAATACAGATGTCTTTAGGTACTGTTCAGAAAAGATGCTCTGAAACTATGGATGCAAATGAATCTGACATCATCTGGAAAGGATTCATCAATAGACTCAACACTGTAGCTTCCAATCTGAAGAACGTCTGTTCTGATGATGCAAAGCTCAGAGCTGAAAGGACTTTATTCTGGACTGTCAACAAAACTGAACCTCTGCTTCGTTTAGATGCTCCTCCACCTCCAACAGAACCAACTGCCAATGCATTGACTATGACTCTGGTAGAACCCTCTTCAGGATCTACAGAACCTATGGCAATTGACTCTGTTCAGGCTGCAGAACCTCCACCTTCTTCATCAGAGATAAAGACAGAACATCCAGACTTGGAAGTCAAGAGTGCTGCTCTAGAGGCTGGTCAGTCTGAAATAAAATCTTGGATGGAAAAGCAAGATAAGAAATCTGAAGATATGACAGAGTGGATGTCAAAACAAGATGATAAGAATGAAACCATGACTAAGTGGATGTCAAAGCAAGAGCAATCATCATCTGAGATTACAGATCTATTGAAGATGCTTTTGTCAAAACACTCTTAGATTTTTTTTCATTCTAATGTTTGTGCATCTGTTGTTTGCATCTGAATTTTTATTGTTCTATCTTTTGATGTTTACCTATGTACTCTTGCTCTGTTATTTTGAATGAATCAGTTTTTCTCCATTGAATTATCTCGTTTATTGTTCCTTTTATTTGTCTTTTTAAAAGTTTTTACTTTTTGCTTATGACAAAAAAGGGGGAGAAAATAAAGATCTGAACTGTTTAATATAACTTCACTAGAATGAATCTTCAGACATATTTATTCTATCTAACATTTAACTTGACTATTTCAGAACATTTGATAAGAACACTCTATAAAAGAAACTCTGAGTCTCTCAGATCAATTGTCTTTTATCAAACTCTGAATCTTATATATGCAAGACATTCTGACCCTAAATTGTTATAAGAACAAACAAGATCTAACTCTGAAGATTATTCAAGACAAAAGGGATGTTTCTATTCCTTTTTCATATTTAATTCAGGGGGAGATTCATCATCTCAGAGGGAGTTATAATTATTTATGTTCAGTTAAATAAAATTTCTGATACTTTTTGTCATCATCAAAAAGGGGGAGATTGTTAGAACACAAATTGGTTCTTAATAATAACTCTTTGTTTTGATGATAACTGTTAGGAAATTTATATTTAAGAATTATATACTCTAAAATTTGTTTGAGAGTTTTACTGCAGATTGAAATGAAATTAACTCTCTAGAAGCAAATCTGTTTTGGATACAAGAAGTTATCCTGACTCTGAAGCGCCAGATGCATCTTTTAGAAGAATCTGATTGCTCCTTACAGAAGATCCTGAGCGTAGTCTCCAGAAGGATCTGAAGCAAGAAGCTCCAGAACATTATGAGTCAGAAGCATCTGAAGATTGTCAGAAGCATCTGAAGCTGAAGCATCTGAAGCAAAGAAGAATATTGATTGAAGAGTTTCTCAAAGCATTATTCTACAGAAGTTTCTGAAAGTACCAACGCTGCCAAGTACAGAAGATCTGTGTCAAATATGCTCTGATGATCAACACGCTGAAACCACACATGCTGCAGAAGACTCTGATACAGCAAAGTTCTGAATATCATTAGAAGACTCTGATCCATTCAGACTCTGAAGAACTTGCTGAAAACTGAAGAAGTAATATTCAAGAATATATCCGTTGGAGTTATTCAACGTCTCTTTCCTCATTTGTGCTAGACACACTTACACAGACAAAAAGGATTTTTCTGTGCCATCTACTTCTAGGAAAGGTCACTTGATGTGAAGACAAAAAAGGCTCAGACCTTTTTGGGACTCTCTTTTCAACGCTCAGCATCATTGGATCAGCTGCCTATAAAAGGAGAACTTCACCACATTCTTCAGTTACAAAATTTGCTGAAAAGAAATCACATTATTCTAAGCTCTTATTATTTCATATTCTTCTTAGAATCTTATTGTACTTAAACTTAAGAGAAAAATCACTGTTGTGATAAAAGCTTTATAGAAGCATTAATACTCTTGTATTTAATTTACATTGATTGTAAAGGCTTTTCCTTAAGAGCATTCAGTTGGAATCAGTAGCTCTTGAGAAGACTAAGAACTGTTGTTCTTAGGTGTTACTATTGTAATCAGTTTGATTTAATAGTGGATTAAGTCCTTGTTGAGAAAGGCAAATCACTCTAGGAAGGGTGGACTGGAGTAGTTGTTTAAACGAACCAGGATAAAAATAATTGTGTGATTATTTTTCAAGTCTTAATCTTTCATACTTATTCAACCCCCCCCCCCCTTCTAAGTATTATCTCACCTTCACCATTGAGTTCCTTGGGAAATTCTGAGCAAGTTTGATCTTTGGATCATTCAGTTTCATGGAGAAATGAGAGAGTTAGGGTGCCTCCAGCAAAACTGAATTTTGAAGGTTGTGACCTGCCATGGCGCATGAGGGAAGACCCTAGGTCATGTATTGCCTTATTTATTTATTTATGAATGGGGGTGTTACAGTGGATGTATCACCACCCCAGTGGTTTACAATGCGCTTTCATGTATCTTTGCCTTGTCAGTCCTAGGTTCGATCCTGCGGGTCAACCTTTTTGTTTCATTTTATGATATTTTTTTATGTTTAACCATGTATTGCATTTTCTCCCCTTATTTCTCACACGCGCATTTTAGCTGAGATGGTAAGTTTTTGACCATTGAACCTTAAGGCGTGGGTTCAAACCCCGTGGGATGCACTTCCTACCTTTTTACCATTATTTTTCATGTTTTTCTTTGTAAATTAGTTTAGGCATAACTTCTTGGATTTTTATCATTTTGATGCCATTCATTTTGCAAAATTCTCTTTAATATATCTAGTTTCAATGTGTGAAGAACGAATTCAAGAATTTTAATTTTTGAAACACTTTGATTCACTTGAAAGATATGACCTTTTTAGGGTTTTTTTTACTTGTTTTCATGAGTTTCCTTGACTTAATACTTGATTTCTCTTGCATGATTTATCGTGTATGAATCATTTTTGAATGTTCAACATGTTTATGTTTTTGAAAACATTTGGTTCTTTGCTTTACCATGCTCAATCATGCCTTTGTAAATGTATGAACATGAAAATCATGCCTTGAAACTTTTGTTGATTTGTGACATGCTTCTTGATGTTGTAACCTCTTGAACTTGATACCTTAAACCTCATCTTACTTGCTTATGTGTCTTGTTATAACAATAAAATGTTTAGGGCTTGGTTCATATGCCAATTTGCAACTTGTATGAATGAAATTTGTTTGTTCACCATTAATGAACTTGTTGTTGTCACACATGTTTCATGTCTGCTCTTGTTGGTTGTTACCTTCATGATCTTTGAACTTTGCCATGATAAGTAATGTATTGACTTATTCTTGATGATTGACATGTTTGGTCTTTTAAGAACCTTTATCACCATCCCTTTTTTTTTATATTGTAACATCTTTCTTTACCTATTGGTTGTAGCCATCAGGTTTGATTCTTTCATTATTAAATAATTGGTTGTAACCTTGTTCTTTACTTGATGTTGTCACATGCTTTCCCTAAATATTTCTAGGTTATTACCATGACTATTTATATCTTCATCATGTTTGAATGAATGTTTGTATGCTCTTAAACTTTGTTAAGTTTCTTTCCCCAAGTGATGGAACTTGTTAATTCTCATCCAGTTTCCTTGTTATCCCTTATTCAAAAGGAAAGTCTCTCTATTGACTTCACTGTCATAGATAGCTCATTACCCCTACCCTGACTTGGTTAAGTCATTACGTCCCTTAACTTAGTTAAGTTAGAACCTATATCCATTAGATTTTACTTTAAGTCTAAAAGAAATACCGCTTGTTAGGAATATCCTTCAATTAAGACTTTAAGATAGAGTTTGTTAACTCTATGTAAGAATCATTGTCATGATTACTTATTCCCCCTTGGCCTTTGTCAGAGCCAATCCCTTTTGTAACAGCCTTCTAAACCCCACGGAAAATATGCGAATAATCAGAGTAAATTTTCATGCATTCACAAAAGGGCGTCACACATAACTTCAAAACATCAAAACCACCTGTCATGCTCATTAACACTTATAATAAATAATCATGCTTCTCACAAGTTCACTTTGCATGTAGCAGCGGATTCATTTTATAACATAATTCTCTTAACAGAATATTCAGATCCATCACATACTTCAACATTACTTAGGCACCAAGACCAACATCATAATATTCCAATGAATATAAAAATATAACATAGAATACATAATGTATCTCTAAAATACAAACCAAACGATCCCTGTGTTACATGACCAGAGCATGACTCGACCCATAATAATTAAATTACTAAACAGCTACACCAATAGCGACTTCATAACTACAAGCAGCTCTACTCTTGATACCTGCACGATGCCAGATAGGACATCATTCCAGCAGAAGGGTGAGAAATATTATCATAATAACAATGCATATATATATATATATATATATATATATATATATATATATATATATATATATATATATATATATATATATATATATATATATATATATATATATATATATATATATATATATATATATATATATATATATATATATATATATATATATATATATATATATATATATATATATATATATATATATATATATATATATATATATATATATATATATATATATATATAAACACAAGCATAGAAAACACTTATTCCACATTTCTCACAATAATTTATCATAACTCATCATATACATCACAATAAATAGATATAACAAATATGAATAATCACCAAGCATATTCAGCATGCACACCTCCATAGTTTCAATCAATCCACATAAACATACACATTATGTTTAATTCACCACAATTCATATAAACATATACAATCATATTTATTCATTAATTCCTCAGTCAATATCATTCACAATTCACATTATTGCACATAAACATTTACAATTATGTTTATTCATCACAATTCATAATAAAGTATATATATACACACACACAGACACACACACACACACAGATATATATATATATATATATATATATATATATATATATATATATATATATATATATATATATATATATATATATATATATATATATATATATATATATATATATATATATATATATATATATATATATATATATATATATATATATATATATATATATATATATATATATATATATATATATATATATATATATATATATATATATATATATATATATATATATATATATATATATATATATATATATATATATATATATATATATATATATATATATATATATATATATATATATATATATATATATATATATATATATATAACATCAAGCATATTTATCATGCATATATCCAAAGTTCTCAATTCAACAATTCATGCACATATGCATATATTCACACAACATTTATCTCTATGCCATATGACTCAATACAGCTCAATGCAACTAATCAATTCCTGTTCAAAATTATGGATACATCACTTATACCCCACTAGGAACAACATCATAGTCATTCTACCCCAGTGAACACCAACACTAGGAACAACATCATAGTCATTCTACCCCAGTGCGTACGACTGTATCACGTATACTCCACTAGGAACAACATCTCAGTTATTCTATCCCAGGGAGCACCCCACCAGGAACAACATCCCAGTTATTCTACCCCGGTGATTATTCCACTAGGAACGACATTTTAGTCATTCTATCCCAGTGTATACGACCATGTCACTATACCTCACCAGGAACAACATTTTTCATTCTACCCCAGTGATCATTTCACTAGGAACGATATCTTATCATTCTACCCCAGTGATTACTCCACTAGGAACGACATCTTATCATTCTACGCCAGTGAGTACGAGTTTTGCACATACACATATTTCATCAAAGTATTCATACTTTCAACATCATCACCATATTTATCAAGCAATGCACACATATTCACTAACATGTTCTCATGCATCCTTCACATACAATCGCATACAAACAAGATGCATTCACTATTCAATACCATCACCACATTACAAAGCAATGCACACATATTCACAATATGTTCTCATGCATCCTCATATACAATCATAAGCAATGCACATATATCCATAATATGTTCTCATGCATTACAATATCGCGCCAACGGAAACAAACTCAATCACATTCATCATGCACTTTTAATCAATTTAAACAATGCATATATTTGCCAAAAGGCCACATTTCACAATCGATTCCACAATCTAGGATTCACGCCATACGGCTATCCACAACATAACATATAATAGCACACAAGCTACACGTTATATATCGAAAGCATACAATATGATAACACATCAAACGCACCCGTTTACGACAGTAAAAGTTGACAAAATGAAACGTTTCGAATATTCTGCTATAATTGGATCATATACTGACATCAAAACCATTTTTTCTAGAAAGAACATCTTTTTAGCTTTCCAACGCTTCGAACAGGGACTAAAACCGACTTGCGGATCAAGAGATAGGAATTTTTGAAGTTTTCCGAAAAACTAGAATTTTGCCTAAACACGGCTACGTGATTTTGCATTTTTGCCCGAAAATCCGACCGATTTAATTCTTTTCTCCCAATTAAATACCTACTCATTATTACCAATCATTTATGCCGATTAAACTCATTTATGCCCTAGAATGGAAAATGGTAGAAACTCTCCAACAATCTCAATCAAACCAACAAACACATACATAATCATAAACATTGATAGAATAACAACATTTCACACCCTTACCTTGATTAAATCGAAGCTAGGAGTTGTTCTTGAGCTTTCCAAGCTTTCCCCTCTTTTTCCTTCTCTTTTCTCTTCTTCCTCTTTCTTTCTCTTCTCTTTCTCTTATGTTTTCTATTCTTTCCTTTTCCTTCCACTTTTCCTTATATATCTTTCCCTTCTATTTCTCTCCAATATATTTCTTCTCTCAAAATATTTACCAATTCATTTTCTCATAAAGTATCTCATCTCATCATTAATTAGAGAATATCTAGTAAACCCACATTATTCTACCAAATAGAACAATTCATTTAATCAAATAAACCACATAAACCAATTAATTAGTATAATTAATCAATTATTGAAAACTGGGCTGTTACAACCCTCCCCCACTTTAGAAATTTTCGTCCTCGAAAATGTTACCTGATTCAAACAACTCTGGATAGGACTCTCTCATCCTAATCTCCCAATTTACCTCCACCAAGGAATCTCTTTACCTCGAAGTTACTTCTCGTTCATCAACCTGAATTAGCAATGCCTCAACAGTCAAATTATCTCGCACTTGTACACTATCCATATGAATCAATGTACCTCCTCAGCTTGGACACATGAACACATCATGCAATTCCCACAAGCGACAGCGGTAAAACAGTCTAATATGCTATTTTTCCCACGCTTCCGCTGCGATACTCTGATACAGATCAACAAAACACAGTGGGTGCTTCCGAGGCCTCAAGCTCGACCAATACCAGTTACTATCATAACTCTCAAAACACGTGTTTTCTTGGATCTTCTTGATCTTTTCAGTCGTCTCTTACACAATCTCAGGTCCGAGTACAACACTCTCGCCGGGCACACATCAACACAAAGGAGTCCTACACCTCCTACCACGACATCTCATCAAGAAAACATACAAAGCTCAACTCCATAAGAAGTCTCCTCACATACCAAATTCATATCCCAAATTTGCTCAATCAATTCTAACTTCATTACCATCATCATCGGTATATACAGAGATTTCTAATTATTTCCTCTTCCTCATATCCAACTCTTTCAAATTAAACAAATACCTTAAGCTCGTAAGATCTCCAACCATCTCAATTCTCATACTAGCCAATTGAGGCCTCCAAACTCCGACACAGACACACAACAACCAATTCTAAATCACTTGTCAGATAATTCCCTTTTATGTACCTTAAGTTGCCTTACAGCATAACTAAAACTCGCTGATGTTGCACTTAACATACCTCTCAATCATATCAACAAAGCATCACAAAACACAACAATTCTGAAGCACTTAGCTTAACTCGAAAAGAAGAAAAAAAAATCACTGCATCACGCCATCTGAGCTTGCAAGACACGTCTATCCCATCCAACACAATCCCAACTATAAGAGCGTTCAACCACACACTGAGCTACAACTCCACACTTGCAGCATCCTGGAGAAGCACAAGTTTTTCCCCCACTTGAATCATTCCCACTTCCTGCAGACAAAGTTTAGAAAAACAAACGCGTACCGACAGTGTTTTCACACACATGTCGCATACAGGGAACAAACAACATTAGATAACTTGGCCGGAAGGACCGACCTGCTCTGATACCACTAATGTAACACCCTTCTAAACCCCACGGAAAATATGCGAATAATCAGAGTAAATTTTCATGCATTCACAAAAGCGCGTCACACATAACTTCGAAACATCAAAACCACCTGTCATGCTCATTAACACTTATAATAAATAATCATGCTTCTCACAATTTCACTTTGCATGTAGCAGCGGATTCATTTTATAACATAATTCTCTTAAAAGAATATTCAGAACCATCACATACTTCAACATTACTTAGGCACCAAGGCCAACATCATAATATTCCAATTGAATATAAAAACATAACATAGAATACATAATGTAGCTCTAAGATACAAACCAAACGATCCCAGTGTTACATGACCAGAGCATGACTCGACCCAACATAATTAAATTACTAAACAACTACACCAATAGCGACTTCGCAACTACAAGCAGCTCTACTCTTAATACCTGCACGATGCCAGATAGGACATCATTCCAGCAGAAGGGTGAGAAATATTATCATAATAACAATGCATATAATCATCTATATATATAAACACAAGCATAGAAAACACTTATTCTACATTTCTCACCATAATTTATCATAACTCATCATATACATCACAATATATAGATATAACAAATATGGATAATCACCAAGCATATTCATCATGCACACATCCATAGTTTCAATCAATCCACATAAACATACACATTATGTTTAATTCACCATAATTCATATAAACATATACCATCATATTTATTCATTAATTCTTCAGTCAATATCATTCACAATTCACATTATTGCACATAAACATTTACAATTATGTTTATTCATCACAATTCATAATAAAGTATATATATACACACACACACACACACACACACACACACACACACACACATATATATATATATATATATATATATATATATATATATATATATATATATATATATATATATATATATATATATATATATATATATATATATATATATATATATATATATATATATATATATATATATATATATATATATATATATATATATATATATATATATATATATATATATATATATATATATATATATATATATATATATATATATATATATATATATATATATATATATATATATATATATATATATATATATATATATATATATATATATATATATATATATATATATATATAACATCAAGCATATTTATCATGCATATATCCAAAGTTCTCAATTCAACAATTCATGCACATATGCATATATTCACACAACATTTATCTCTGTGCCATGTGACTCAATACAACTCAATGCAACTCATCAATTCCTATTCAAAATTATGGGTACATCACTTATACCCCACTAGGAACAACATCATAGTCATTCTACCCCAGTGAACACCAACACTAGAAACAACATCATAGTCATTCTACCCCAGTGCGTACGACTGTATCACGTATACTCCACTAGGAACGACATCTCAGTTATTCTACCCCAGGGAGCACCCCACCCGGAACAACATCCCAGTTATTCTACCCCGGTGATTATTCCACTAGGAACGACATCTTAGTCATTCTACCCCAGTGTATACGACCATGTCACTATACCTAAACAGGAACAACATTTGTCATTCTACCCCAGTGATCATTTCACTAGGAATGATATCTTATCATTCTACCCCAGTGATTACTCCACTAGGAACGACATCTTATCATTCTACCCCAGTGAGTACGAGTTTTTCACATACACATATTTCATCAAAGTATTCATACTTTCAACATCATCACCATATTTATCAAGCAATGCACACATATTCACTAATATGTTCTCATGCATCCTTCACATACAATCGCATACAAACCAGATGCATTCACAATTCAATACCATCACCACATTTATAAAGCAATGCACACATATTCACAATATGTTCTCATGCATCCTCATATACAATCACAAGCAATGCACACATATCCATAATATGTTCTCATGCATTACAGTATCGCGCCAACGGCAACGAACTCAATCACATTCATCATGCATTTTTAATCAATTTAAACAATGCATATATTTGCCAAAAAATCACATTTCACAATCGATTCCACAATCTAGGATTCACGCCATACGGCTACCCACAACATAACATATAACAGCACACAAGCTACACGTTATATATCGAAAGCATACAGTATGATAACACATCAAACGCACTCGTTTACGACGGTAAAAGTTGACAAAATGACACATTTCGAATATTCTGCTATAATTGGATCATATACTGACATCAAAACCATTTTTTCTAGAAAGAACATCTTTTTAGCTTTTCAACGCTTCGAACGGGGACTAAAACCGACTTACGGATCAAGAGATAGGAATTTTCGAAGTTTTCCGAAAAACCAGAATTTTGCCTAAACACTGCCACAGGATTTTGCATTTTCGCCCGAAAATCCGACCGATTTAATTCTTTTCTCCCGATTAAATATCTACTAATTATTTCCAATCATATAGTAATATTTTAGGATCATAAAACGCAAATTCTACTACTTCCGATTTTCATCCAAAATCTTAACCCCCAATTGTCCAAAAATGTCAAAACTCACAAACTCAACCAAATTCGATCAAACGAAGTCCAATAATCACGGCTAAGCATTATACGACTAAACTACGAAATTTATTTTCGATTCTAACCGTTCAAAACTCGATTCTACCGATTAAACTCATTTATGTCCTAGAATGGAAAATGGTAGAAACTCTCCAACAATCTCAATCAAACCAACAAACACATACATAATCATAAACATTGATAGAATAACAACGTTTCACACCCTTACCTTGATTAAATCGAAGCTAGGAGTTGTTCTTGAGCTTTCCAAGCTTTCCCCTCTTTTTCCTTCTCTTTTCTCTTCTTCCTCTTTCTTTCTCTTCTCCTTCTCTTATGTTTTCTATTCTTTCGTTTTCCTTCCACTTTTCCTTATATATCTTTCCCTTCTATTTCTCTCCAATATATTTCTTCTCTCAAAATATTTACCAATTCATTTTCTCATAAAATATCTCATCTCATCATTAATTATAGAATATCTAGTAAATCCACATTATTCTACCAAATAGAATAAATCAGTTAAATCCAATAATTCATTTAATCAAATAAACCACATAAACTAATTAATTAGTACAATTAATCAATTATTGAAAATTGGGCTATTACACCTTTGAGTGATAACCTAGATCTAGAGAGTTTTGTTAAACTCTACATAAACATTGTTATGTTTGTTCCCCTTGGAGTCATGACCATAGTCAAGTATTCCTCAAATCCTAGTGAGGAAAACTACGGTTGCTTTGACTCCATCCCAGTTAGGATACGTAGGCATAAGATGCAATGTCTTTGCAAGCAAAATTAGAAATATCCTTAGGTCTTTACCTCAACCTTACCCTAACCCTAATCCCAATAACCCTAACAAACAACTTAGATAGGTTAGCATACACACACACACACAACAGGTTCCTGTAGAGTACTACAGATGTCTAGGATGTGAAATACCTACCCTAGGAATAACCAACCCCGATCCCCGAATCTTTAGCATTGTTGTTACATCGCGCAAAAAGTTTTTCATTCTTTAACCTTTCATTTGGATAAATCAAAGATTGATGGTGAACTTAAATGAATTAAGACTCAAGTTAATCAATAGCTGGACACCCGATTCTCACCGCAATAGAAATGGCGACTTCACTAGGGATGTCTTAACAATGTGAAGATTTAGTCCACTTTGTGTGTTTATATGCTATATCTCTTTATACCTATACATGTATATTTGTGAACATATAACTATATTTGTTTTCATTGGGTCTTTGGGTGACATCTTGAGTGGTAAGATAAGTCCTAACTCGGACTTGAGTGTACATATGATAGGATGTGGTATGATCAACAGTTGACTGTTGGGAGTAGTCCTAACATGTTTGACATATGATGTAACCACGCTCAATTGAGACCTCCTTGAGATAATTGATGGTGTATGAGTAGTCATGCATTTCATTGGTTGTTTCAACCTGAGAGTCCGTGAAATTGAGGACCTTTAGTTACCCACTTATCCTACTTGACCTTTTTAGGACGTAGTGCAGAAACTATGAGGGAGTAGTCCTGAAATAGTTGTTACGCGATGATACACACAGGCGCGTCTATCCCGAGAATATTTCTGACCCACATGAGTAGTTATGTTGGTTAATAATATCTGAGGGATTTACCTATGACTCTGGGCACTCTTGATAGAACCCGACCTATAGGTACAATGTAACCTCAAACCCAGGACCTTTGCTTGTTAGTATTTGCATGTATGTGATGTGTGTGCATCATATCATCATATCATCATAGCATCTCGTCTTGGTGCACTGGTTTTGTAAAAGTCAGTCATTTTTCTTTTGCAAAACCCTAGTTATCATGGATTTTGGGAAGATAAACACTAAGAAATATAAATGTAAGAAATGTGACACATTGGAATTGAGAAAGCTAGGAACAATGGTATCCGAAGACTTTGGGAAGACGTATGGGAAGCTTCTGAGCACTGTAAAGACAAGAATAGAAGAAGGGGTTCTCAGCACCTTCGTTCAATTTTACGATGCATTGTACCACTGTTTCACCTTCCTAGGTTATCAGTTGATGCCAACATTGGAAGAATATTCCTAATTCATTAGAATTCCCGTGAAATATAAGAAACCTTTTAGTGGTTTAGAGAAGCTACCCTCGCTGAAGGAAATTGCTTACACACTCCATCTAGAAGTATCTGAGGTCAAAGCTAATCATACTTCAAAAAATGGGGTCAAGGGTTTTCACTCTGCTTACTTATTGAAGAAGGCTACTTGCCTTGCCAAGGAAGGTAGTATGGACGCGTTCGAAGCAGTTTTGGCTCTATTAATATATGGCTTGGTGTTGTTCCCAGAGGTAGAAGAATTCGTCAATTCAACTGCCATCGCAATATTCTTGAATGGTAACTTGGTGCCCACCTTGTTAGGTGACGCTTATAATTCCATCCATCACAGGACTCTTCATGGTAGAGGAAAAATTAGTTGTTGTGTACCCTTGTTATACAGATGGTTTGTCAATCATCTACCAATGACATATGCTTTCAAAGAAAATCCTAATGGTTGGAGATGGTCTCAAAGGATTATGTCTCAAACACAAGAAGGCATTCATTGGTATGATCCTGCCTACGATCGAGGAGTCTACATTGATAGTTGTAGTTCTTTTTCGAATACACCACTCTTGAGAGTACAAGGGGGGATCAACTACAATCCTGCCTTGGCCAGACGTTAATTTGGATTCCCGATGAAAGATAAGCCTAACAACATCCTATTGAATGGTTTCTTATACCTTAAAACCAAAGCAGAGGAAAGTTCAAGAAACAGTACAATTGATGCTTGGAAGAACATCCGGAGAAAAACCAAAGTTGATCTTGGGAAGAGGAACTGTGTAGCTTTTGAGCCATTCACTCAGTGGATCCAATCTAGAGCTCGTGATCTCAAGATGCCTTACCTTTCTGAGAAAAATATGCACATTGTCATTGCATCATCTTCTTCCATTCCCATTAAAAATATGGAAGAATACCAAGAGGTTCTTAAAAGATCGAAGCTTGAGAGAGACACATGGGAAGACAAATGTAACACCCCATTTAAATTATTCAGTCGCTTTGGTATTTTCTGTGAGGTGTAGTTGTGTGGTGTCCTTAATTAAGGGTATGAGGTTAGGAGTAAGGGAGAGAGGTGATCTTAGTTGGGGTACTATGGACCTAGATAAAGAAGTAAGTTGATTATGATATTGAGAGCATTATAATGATTAATATTATTTCAATTATTATTAATAATAATGTTAATGAGACTATTATTATTATTAGTAGTAATATTATTGATATTATTATTATTATTAATATTATTATTACTAGTAATAGTTTAAATTAACTGAATTAAAATTTAATTAAGGGGTTAATAAAGAGTTAGTGGAGGGTTAACCAGTTAGTACGTGAAAAAGAGAAACTGACGAACAAGGAGAGCTAGGGCAGAGGAACCAAATTCTCCATTGTTGATCAAGGAAAAGCTCAATTATAAGGTAAGGGGGGATAATGGATATCAATATGGGGGAATTAACATGAGGGGGTAGTGAGAGGTCATTTCTCTCATAGGAATTATGTGTTCTTGAGGATCCTTGAATTCAATTTTCGTAACTTGATTTGTTCTCAAATTTTCTGTTATTGTTGAATACTGTTTGTATGATGTTTTGTGTATCCGAAACCAGAATTAATACGGAATTCGTGTGAGAAATCCTTGAGGCTGTCATAGAATACTAGTGAGTAGTAGATCTGGAAATCTGAACTTTTAGGGATTTGGGCAAATATGTAGAAATGAATGTGTTATATCGTTATTAGTACGATGCTCTAAGGTTTCCCTAAGGTTTAGAGATTTGGGTTAATTATGGGAAATAGGGAGGTAACCGTAAGAATCTGAGTTTATGGCCAAATGGCCAAATGATATGTATCGTTGAATATTAATATAGGAAAAACTTATGGGAAATTGAACCTTCGTGGCCAGAACCTTAACATTGTTATATGTCTGACCCTGAAGGGATTGAATATTAGATAGTGAGTAATTTAATGTCGTAGGGTGTAATTGAAGGAAAAATTGTAATATGTTTTCCCTATAGGAATAGGAATATTCAAATGTGAGTAACTCTGAAATACTCAAAGCAATTGCAGGAAATAGTGTTTTATGTGTTGCAAATGTTGCCAGATGAGCCTAATAAAACATAGAAGTTGTGCAGTTATTGCCGTATAACCTTAGGAATGTTTTAGTGATGTTTTGGGTGCTTTGAGTAAGTGATTCGCAAGAATAATTGGGTGAATATCAGTTCTGCAGCGTAACAGCGTCTTTTTGTCCGTCACGGATGTTCATGTTTTCGGTCGAAATTGTTTTGGACGTAACTTTGGATCCGTAAGTCCGTTTTGATCCCCGTTCGAAGCGTTGGAAAGCTAATGAATAGAGCTATAACATAGGATAGATAATGGAATTGTTTTCCCAATATTTTATATCTAATTATGTTTGAGAAGTCAATTGTGTATATGTTTTAGTAACGAATCATGTTCTGGTTCAATGATGTCTTGGTGTTTTGATAGATGTGGGCCAAGATGGTCGAATGTGGACAATCTTGTGCGATTGTGGTAATTCCCGAGAGGATTACAGTGAGCGGATGGCTCGTGTGGATCAAGATTGATCGTGAATTATGCATGATGTATTACATTGCATAATTGTGTTGACATGCATTTCATATCATGTGTCTTGTGGAGATGGCTAGGTGGAAATCCATGATGGGTGCCTAGTTTCATCCGGACTTTATTGTGGAAGTTGTTGTGGAGATAAGTTGTAGTTCAGAGGAACGTATATACGACTTATCCAGATTCCGACGGGAATCGGGTTCTAATGTGAACCGTATTAGATTGTGTTGGTACCACATGCATTGTGTCGAGTCAGTGAGTCACATTGCATTATTGTAATTGAGTGTGTGCTATGAATGCCAAGTGATTGAGGTGGCACGTGTATGTGCGTTAATTGTGCTTATTTTATGTGTGGTGTGTAACTACTCCTTAGCATGTGTATTTCACCGTTTATTTATTGAATGTAGTTCTCACCCCTTTTTGTTGTTGTGTCTGTGCTCTCTTGGGAGTACAGGTGACCAGGTACCTGAGTAGTGCTTGTAGTGTGTTGCTATTTGATCGAGTCTTAGGAGTCGCTCTGATACGTAACATGGGATGATGGGATTACGTTGTTATTTGAATACTTTATTTGTTTATTGTTACGTATCTTCATTTATTGGAACGAGGTCATACAACATAAGTCCAATAAATGAAGATACGTAATAATAAACAAATAAAGTAGTCAAATAACAACGTAATCCCGTCATCCCAAGTTACGTATCAGAGCGACTCCTAAGACTCGATCAAATTAACAAATAGCGGCTTATTACTCTGAAACTTTCCCAAATTACGGAACTCTCCGTCGTCAGCACTTCGGTTGACGCTCTGACCAATGTCCGCCACTGCCTGCGCAACAGCTTGTAACGCAGCAGCCATCGCAACATCATTCCTACCAGCCATACTTCTCAACAACCACGGAAACACAGGTTAGAAACACACACATGACTATAAACATTCTATAGTCAGACTCTACTACAACACTGGCCGGACGGACCGACCTGCTCTGACACCAATTGTAACACCCCATTTTACCCCGTACGCGTAATATAATAAATATATAGAAACAATTCATGAAATTCATCAGAGTTCTCCAACACAGTGGGATATCACACTAAGTCACTTCATTTCATTAAAATAATCAATATTATTTAGTTTTCAAGTAAGCAGCGGAATACAAATCAATTCTCCAATATAATTCTCCTCGACACGAGGTCATACAACATAAGTCCAATAAATGAAGATAAGTAACAATAAACAAATAAAGTAGTCAAATAACAACTTAATCCCGTCATCCCATGTTACGTATCAGAGCAACTCCTAAGACTCGATCAAATAGCAACACACTCCAAGCACTACTCAGGTACCTGGTCACCTGTACTCCCAAGAGAGCACAGACACAACAACAACAAGGGGTGAGAACTACATTCAATAAATAAACAGTGAAATACACATGCTAAGGAGTAGTTACACACCACACATAAAATAAACACAAATAACACACATACACGTGCCACCTCAATCACTTGGCATTCATAACCCACACTCAATTACAATAATGCAATGTGACTCACTGACTCGACACAATGCATGTGGTACCAACACAATCTCATACGGTTCACACTAGAACCCGATTCCCGTCGGAATCCGGATAAGTCGTATATACGTTCCTCTGAACAACAAATTATCTCCACAACAACTTCCACAATGAAGTTCAGATGAAACTAGGCACCCATCATGGATTCCCACCTAGCCATCTCCACAAGACACATGATATGAAATGCATGTTAACACAATTATGCAATGTAATACATCATGCATAATTCACGATCAATCTTGATCCACACGAGCCATCCGCTCACCGTAATCCTCTCGGGAATTACCACAATCGCACAAGATTGTCCATATTCGACCATCTTGGCTCACATCTATCAAAACACCAAGACATCATTGAACCAGAACATGATTCGTTACTAAAACATATAAACAATTGACTTCTCAAACATAATTAGATATAAAATATTGGGAAAACAATTCCATTATCTATCCTATGTTATAGCTCTGTTCATTAGCTTTCCAGCGCTTCGAAGGGGGATCAAAACGGACTTACGGATCCAAAGTTACGTCCAAAACAATTTCGACCGAAAACATGAACATCCGTGACGGACAGAAAGACGCTGTTACGCTCCGGAACTGATTTTCGCTCAATTATTCTTGCGAATCACTTACTCAAAGCACCCAAAACATCACTAAAACATTCCTAAGGTTATACGGCAATAACAACACAACTTCTATGGTTTATTATGCTCATCTGGCAACATTTGCAACACATAAAACACTATTTCCTGCAATTGCTCTGAGTACTTCAGAGTTACCCACATTTGAATATTCCTATTCCTATAGGGTCAAACATATCACAGTCCAAGGTTTTGGCCATGAAGGCAAAGATCATTATTTCTCAACTATACACTCAAAGGGTCAAGAATACTAACCACTAACCTCTAGGGTCTACCGTCAATTTCCTTACAATTGCTCCGAAGGCATCCTAATTTCAAATATCAAATATTCTATTCCATATGGGTAGACATATAACAATCTAAGGTTTTGGCCACAAAGTTTCAATTTTCCATAAGTTTTTCCTATATTAATATTCAACGATACATATCATTTGGCCATTTGGCCATAACCTCAGATTCTTACGGTTACCTCCCTATTTCCCACAATTAACCCAAATCTCTAAACCTTAGGGAAACCTTAGAGCATTGTACTAATAACAATATAACACATTCATTTCTACATATTTGCCCAAATCCCTAAACCTTACATCACCACAACATACCGAAAGGTATATATAGAAAACTATGAAAAGCAATACTCCCCATACAATAATCATTCAAGAACAGCAACAATTTTATGGAATTTATCATGCTACGAAAATTAGATCAAGAATCCTCAAGAACACATAATTCCTATGAGAGAAAGGACCTCTCACTACCCTCTCATGTTAATTCACCCATATTGAAATCCATTCTCCCCCCTTACCTCGATTAATTACTCAATCGTTGAAGAATCTTGAAGGATTGACAGCCCTAGCCTCCTTCTCTTCCTCCTTGTTCTCTTCTCATTTTTTCTCCCAAAACCTTTCTCTGGCAGTTTATCGTGTTCTAACTTTCTTTCCCCAAAAAAAACTTCTCTATTTCCTTTAATCCCTTATTTCTTATTTTATTATTTAAATCCTATAATAATAATAATAATACTAATATTATTCTCCCACTAATAATAATATTCATACTAATAGTAATAATATGAATAATAATAATATTCCACCAAATAATATTATTAATACGAATAATAATAATAATAATAATAATAATAATAATAATAATAATAATGATAATCTCATTAACATTATTATTAATAATAGTTGGAATAATATTAATCACTATAATGCTCTCGATATCATAATTAACTTACTCCTTTATCTAGGTCCACAATACCCCAACTAAGGTCACCTCTCTCCCTTACTCCTAACCTCATATCCTTAATCAAGGACACCACACAACTACACCTCACAGAAAATACCAAAGCGACTGAATAATTTAAATGGGGTATTACAACAAATACCATACTCTCCATGCTGAGACAACAAAATTGCAAAGACAGTTACAAGACAAAGATGAGTTGATTGGATGGCTCGAAAGACGCCTGACTGATGGAGACGTGACAAAGGGGAATTTATTTTTCTCTAGCGTCAAACCCACGCAGAGTAATCATGAGTATTCGAATATCCCACCAATTTCTGGCGCTTGGAAGGGAATAATAGACAAGTTGGTAATGGAGAACACTATGTTAAAAAGACTGAAGAGGACGCATGGATAGGATTCTTGTCAGATTTCCTAACCATAGGGCCTAAGTCTTCTCCTCTGATGTAGCTTCACGTTTCTTGGGTTATATGTCAAAAGTTGTAACTTTTCCCAACATAAATGAAACAAGGGTTTTACTTTAATTATCTTCGGAGTTTTGTAAAAGCAGTTGCGTCTTTGCATTGCATTCTGCATTTCGCTAACCATTCGAGGAGTTCAAAATCTTGTTTTTTTGCAGACATAATAATGGATCAGAGAAACGTGATTACATTCCCAAGCCTGAGGTTAGACAACCTAAGGATCTTAAGAAGCCTCGTAAGGAATCCTGTTGCTTTTATAGCTAAATATGGGGACTTGTTACCTCTGCTAGATACACAAGTAAATAAAGAAATGTTGCAAGCCCCCGTAAAGTTTTACGACCCGCTATACCATTGTTTTACATTCCCGGACTTCCATCTACTGCCAACCCTGGAAGAATACTCCGAGCATCTGAAAATCCTTATGACCTTCACACCTAACTATGGAAGGGAGAAGAAACCAAATAGAAGAGATGTAGCTGAAGCTTTTCATCTAGAGCCCACTGACCTTCCAACCCAGTTGGATAATAGGGGTAGATTTACCAGCATGGAGGCGAGACCATTCATGGAAAAGGTTGAGTTCTATTATGACCAAGGATATTTGGAAATCTTTAAAGCTATATTATCTTTCTTAATTTACGGCCTATACCTATTTCCCAGCAAACCTGAGTTCATCAGCCTGAAAGCCATTAAGTTGTTTCTTGTCAAAAATCTAGTTCCCACTCTTTTGGCTGATACCTACTACACCAGTCACCGGTGAAGGGTGTTCAATCTCGGACAATTCTCCTGCTGCACAACACTCCTAAGCAAGTGGTTTATTTCACACTTGCCTAGAACATTCCCTCTATGGAAACTCCAAGACAGTGATGCGTGGATTGGAAAATTGGTTACACTCTCTCATTATGACATCAGCTGGTATGACCTGACTCGTGGAGGAGTATCCATGATACACGATTGTGGGGAGTTCCCAAATATACTGTTAATCGGCACTAAAGGATATATCAATTACATTCATATCCTAGTGTTGCACCCCAAAATTTGACCAACTTTTCTTTACCTAGCTTATGTTTCATTTCATTCACATTAGCATTATCATTTGCATCTCATTGACATGTATGCAGGAGATCAAGAGGTATGATTACCAATCAAGGGCTACACAAGATTTTGAGGCTAGCTAAGAAGGTTATTCAAGTGTTCAAGGGTTGATATCCTTGTCAGAGAAGTTAAAAGATCCTCAGAGAGAGAGATTGAGGCCAAGTGTGTAGGTCTCCTAACTTGAAAGTTGTGGAAAGCCATCAGATGATTCTGAGGCCATGAAGATGGACTTGAGGTCCTGAAAGAGCTCATGAGAAGTGTTGAAGATCACTTTGAGGCCTAGACAGGTCATTATGCAATATTAAGAAGGCTCAGCCATGAGTGGTGCAGCTAGGGTTTGACTGGATCAACCCTAAGTCAACTGATGATTTGAACAAGGTTGAGACCTAATCCAAGAGCCATGTGATAATGGATGGATACATTGAGATGTTATATGGATGATTCCAAGGGTAACTCATCATGATTGAAGAGTTTGAGAAGTTTCAAGCTAGGGTTTCTAAGGCTTGACAGTGTAAAATCCCCTAGTTTGACCCCTGTCTTCAAGGAAATTTAGCTCAAGATGTGATTGTCATCTCATTTTGCCCCCAACATGAATGTTGTAGAGCATGATATTTGTAACACCCTTCTAAACCCCTCAAATAATATATGCATAAATCAGAGTAAAAGTTAACATGCATCCATAAAAGGGCATCACACAAAACTTGCACCACATTAAAACAATCTGTCACGCTCATAAACACCTTTCCATTTAGCAGCGGATTCATTAATGAAAATCCTTTAAAAGAAACATTTACTTTCATCATATAAAATCAACATCTCTAGGCACTAAGGCCAACATCTCATTATCTCAATTACTCCAAATATGAAAACATAACTTAGGTTACATAATGTAATCCTAAAACATAAGCAATCGATCCCCGTGTTACACGACCAGAGCATGACTCGACCCATAAATAATTACTAAACCGCTACACACGTAGCAACCTCGAACTACAATCAGAACTTCATAAAGGCCTCCAGCAACCTAATCTGCAATGCCTCATAGAGCATTATAAAACAGCAGAAGGGTGAGAAATATTACCATAATAATCAAAGCATAAAATCATGTATACATAGGTATCATATAATTACATTCTACATTTCTCACCACAAATTCAATTCATAGTCATATTTATCATGTTGTAAATATAAACAAATATGAACATACCCAAACATATCCCTTCATACATATTCCCCAATCATCCAAAACCCATCATATTCACAAGCATACTTCATATATCCATGACATTTATGCTATTACCACATCATCAAACAATGCACATATATCCACAATATATTCCCATGCATTTCTCACTATTATTAACGATGCACACATATCCACGATATGTTCCCATGCATCCCTCGCAACTATTAACCAATACACACATATCCACGATATGTTCCTATGCATTTCTCACATTTATTAACGATGCACACATATCCACGATATGTTCCCATGCATTTCTCACATTTATTAACGATGCACACATATCCACGATATGTTCCCATGCATTTCTCACAATTATTAACCAATGCACACATATCCACGATATGTTCCCATGCATTTCTCACAATTATTAACCAATGCACACATATCCACAATATGTTCCCATGCATTTCTCACAATTATTAACGATGCACACATATCCACGATATGTTCCCATGCATTTCTCACATTTATTAACGATGCACACATATCCACGATATGTTCCTATGCATTTCTCACAATTATTAACCAATGCACACATATCCACGATATGTTCCCATGCATTTCTCACAATTATTAACCAATGCAGACATATCCACGATATGTTCCCATGCATTTCTTACAATTATTAACGATGCACACATATCCACGATATGTTCCCATGCATTTCTCACAATTATTAACGATGCACACATATCCACGATATGTTCCCATGCATCTCATACAATTATTAACGATGCACACATATCCATGATATGTTCCCATGCATCTCTCTCAATTATTAACGATGCACACATATCCACGATATGTTCCCATGCATTTCTCACAATTATTAACCAATGCACACATATCCATGATATGTTCCCATGCATTTCTCACAATTATTAACGATGCACACATATCCACGATATGTTCCCATGCATCTCATACAATTATTAACGATGCATACATATCCACGATATGTTCCCATGCATCTCTCTCAATTATTAACGATGCACACATATCCACGATATGTTCCCATGCATTTCTCACAATTATTAACGATGCACACATATCCACGATATGTTCCCATGCATCTCTCTCAATTATTAACGATGCATACATATCCACGATATGTTCCCATGCATTTCTCACAATTATTAACGATGCACACATATCCACGATATGTTCCCATGCATCTCATACATTTGCATACAACAACATACACTCATAATTCATCGAATAATACACACATAATCATTACAATGTTCTCGTGTATTTTCTAATCAATGCAAACATTATACATATCGCACATCAACTAGGATTCACGCCCGGAAGCTACCCACATTACACATCATCACAATAGATCATATCTATATCATATCATAGAGGTATTAACCTATGTGAATCAATCAAACAATCACCACATGAGCAACACAGCAAAAGAAAAATGCTGTCACATTCGCCTTCATTCGCCTGGCGAACCCTCGCAGCGAACCTTCGCCTGGCCTTCGCCTGGCGAACTCTCTCAGTGAACACTCGCTAGGCTTCGCCTGGCGAGACTTCCCAGCAAGCCCAAGTCAGTAGCTACTGACTTCATTCGCCACCATTCGCCAGCACCTTCGCTGGGCGAACCTTCGCTATCCAACTTCGCCTGGCGAACTCGCCAGCAAAGTCCACTGGGACTTAATCATAATTACTCGCCAGCATTCGCTAGGCTTCGCCTGGCGAAGCTTCGCCTTCGATCGCTTGGCGAGAGCCAGCGAACCTGCACAGAACAGAACCCTATTCAGCCTCTCCTTCATCAATCCATCATCAACCAAACCTTGAACATCCAAATCAGTACAAATAGCATCAATACATGTTACCCGACTATTCTACGGCGTTATTACTCAATTCCAACCGATTAAATCATCAATCTACCGATTAATCCAACATTTGCCCTAATTGGAAAGTGATGAAAACTCTACCAAAACCCCAACCCAACATACATAACATCATGCAATGATCAAATAGAAACATTTCTCACCCTTACCTCGATTAATCGGAGCTTTGATGTTGGTTCTTGATGATTTCCACTTTTCCTCTTCTTCTCTTCTCTTTCTCTCCTTTCTTCTTCTTTCCTCTTTCTTTCCAAATGTTTTCTATCTTTCTTTTCTTTTCTTTCTCTCTTATATATTTCCTTCATTTTCCTTCCTCTCCAATTCCTTCTTAATTTTCTATCCATACCAATTAATAAAAATTAATTCCAACATTAACATAAAATCCCACTAAATCAATTAATTACTACAATTAATTATTTAATGAAATTTGGGCTGTTACAACTCTCCCCCACTTAGGAATTTTCGTCCTCGAAAATGTTACCTGATCCAAACAACTCTGGATACGACTCTCGCATTCCAATTCTTCCAAATCCAATTCTCCCATAACTACTTCCACCAAAGGAATCTCTATACTTCGAAGTTGTTTCTTATCAACAACTAGAACTAGCCACGCCTCCGAAGTCAAATTCTCTCTCACTTGTACACCATCCACCTGAATCAATGTACCTCTTCAACTTAGACATATGAACACCTCATGCAATCCTCTCAAGCGACAATGGTAAAACAGTCTAACATGCTATCCGCCTCACGCTTCGGCTGTGCTACTCTGATACAGATCAACAAAACACAGGGTGCTCACGAGACTTCAAGCTCGACCAACACCAATTACTACCATAACTCTCAAAACACGGCCTTACTTGGATTCTTTGATCGTTTCCATTGTCCCTTGCACGGTCTTTGATCCGAGTACAACACTCTCGTTGGACATGCAACAACACAAAGGAGTCATACCCTCTTACCCAACGAACTTCATACGATGTTGTTTCCGATACGAAATGGCAACAGTTATTGTAGGCAACTCCATCAACGACAATTAACTACCCTTAGATCCATCTTGGTCCAACACACAAGCTCTCAACGAGTCCTCTTCATACTGGATAGTTTTCTTCGTTTGTCCATGCCATTCACGGACGCTAGTCAGAGTTCATCTTCAACATGGCACCCAACCGCTTTCGCAATCTTTCCCATAATCTTAACGAAAAACTTGAGTTCCCATCTAACAGAATGATTCATCTTCACTGGTAGGCAACAAGTTACTCTTGTTAATCCATTCTTAACTGTCCAAATCGGATCATACTTCCTCAAATTCATCAGAAAACCCGACACAAAGCCCATGGGAATACTATCCCATCCCACTCGAAATACTCAACAGTTGTATCAGATCCAACCATCTCTAATGTCCACACTTCAATTCCCAGCAAGTCTAATCAACATATACAAACTCAATCAATTTCTTCTCCATCTATGGCTATCCAAAACTATTTCTCAAATTCGGTCGCATCTTCCTAGTACCTGCACGGATACTCCATCTTTCTCGATGTACTTCTCCCTGAGTACTCTTATCCAACTCACACTATTCAGAATACACACTTCATCACGACATCTCACAATACCATTTCCCTTAATCCGAAAATAAGCCCTCTGACTTTTATCCATTAAATTCAATTAATCTATCAACTCAACTCAGAATTCCGATTTCCTCGAACCTCATCAGAATACCAAAAGTCAATCTCAACATCCAAGGCTCAACTCCATAAGAAGTCTCTTCACAGGCCGAACTCATATCTGAATTTGCTTAATCAGTTCTAACTTCCTTACCATCTTCATTAGTGTATACCAAAATTCCCGATTCGATATCTTAGCTACCACTTGGTCTCATCCGAATGGTAATTTAACCAAAACCATACTCCTTCAGGAGTTCCAATTACTTCTCTGTCTCATATCTGACTCTCTCTCAAATAAAACAAATACCTTAAGGTCAGTAACCATCTCAAATCTCAACTAAACAATTGAGGCTTCCAAACTCCGGTACAAACACACAACAGCAACCCACTCCAAATTACTTGTCAGATAATCCCTCTCTGTACTTTATATTGCCTTCAGGCATAACCAAAACTCATTAATGTTGTACTTAACACATCTCTTAATCATATCAACAAAGTATCTCAAAACACAACGACAATCCTGTCGGACTTGGCAAAACCAATACACAAACTGTTGACAACTTTCTCAAAACTCTTTGAACTTTCTTCACAGTAGTACACCACTGCCTCTTCCCCAATACTAATAACTCAAGTTCCCGACGCTCAACATGAACCCCTATACTCTCCGAACATATCCAAACACCATCGGTTACATAACCATTGACTCTCTCAATCAAGTGTGGAAAATCATTATATCAAACGGACACTCAGCTGTGAACTTATGGTGATAACACAAACCGCACTCTCCGCGCTTACCATAACATCTAAACATTTTTCGCCAATAAATACTTAATTCCATGTCACTACTTTCCCATCACATAGAGCACTGTAATATCTTCCAATGCTTCTAATCTTGCGTCATTCCGAATTATGGTTTTCCGTTACGACAAAATCACGGAAACAACCCTTCCACACTTAAAGGTCATCCAATACCTCTCCAACTCTTGAAATGCTTAAGGGTCCAATTATACCAACCATGTATTCCACATCTCATTTCCTTTAGTAATCACTAGAAGTCATTATCCACCCTTATACTCAACTCCACAATCTGTTTCCGTAGCACACACACCAGACATAATTCTCAACACTACTCAATCAATTTAATTCTTCGACTGTCCAAACAGATATAATTAGTCGGCAAAACCGCCATCTTCCCACTTTCCTTAGCACCCCGAATTCCCATCAAAATTAACCATCTCCTCACTGTCTCGTGCCGACTCATCAACACACTTCTTAAGCACCTGGCTTAGCTCCAAACAATTCTCTGCTCACGCCACCTAAGCTTACAAGACACGTCCATCCCATCCAACAGAACTCCAACTACTATCAACAAGAGATTAAGGGTGATCAGTTCCTCAATTTGTCAATAGGCAGCTGAAAATCATGATGGAGTATAGACTATCTTTACCAAACCACAAGAGTGTTAACCACCCACTGAGCTACAACTTCTACACCTGCAGCATCTTGGAGAAGCACAACTTCTCCCCCACTTAGATCATTCCCACTTCTCCAGACAAGGTTAAGCAACAACATGTATCGACAGTGTTTTCACACACATGTCGCATACAAGGGAACAAATAACATTCGACAACTTGGCCGGACGGACCGACCTGCTCTGATACCACTAATGTAACACCCTTCTAAACCCCGCAAATAATATATGCATAAATCAGAGTAAAAGTTAACATGCATCCATAAAAGGGCATCACACAAAACTTGCACCACATTAAAACAATCTGTCATGCTCATAAACACCTTTCCATTTAGCAGCGGATTCATTAATGAAAATCCTTTAAAAGAAACATTTACTTTCATCATATAAAATCAACATCTCTAGGCGCTAAGGCCAACATCTCATTATCTCAATTACTCCAAATATGAAAACATAACTTAGGTTACATAATGTAATCCTAAAACATAAGCAATCGATCCCCGTGTTACACGACCAGAGCATGACTCGACCCATAAATAATTACTAAACCGCTACACACGTAGCAACCTCGAACTACAAGCAGAACTTCATAAAGGCCTCCAGCAACCTAATCTGCAATGCCTCATAGAGCATTATAAAACAGCAGAAGGGTGAGAAATATTACCATAATAATCAAAGCATAAAATCATGTATACATAGGTATCATATAATTACATTCTACATTTCTCACCACAAATTCAATTCATAGTCATATTTATCATGTTGTAAATATAAACAAATATGAACATACCCAAACATATCCCTTCATACATATTCCCCAATCATCCAAAACCCATCATACTCACAAGTATACTTCATATATCCATGACATTTATGCTATTACCACATCATCAAACAATGCACATATATCCACGATATATTCCCATGCATTTCTCACTATTATTAACGATGCACACATATCCACGATATGTTCCCATACATCCCTCACAACTCTTAACCAATGCACACATATCCACGATATGTTCCCATGCATTTCTCACATTTATTAACGATGCACACATATCCACGATATGTTCCCATGCATTTCTCACATTTATTAACGATGCACACATATCCACGATATGCTCCCATGCATTTCTCACAATTATTAACCAATGCACACATATCCACGATATGTTCCCATGCATTTCTCACAATTATTAACCAATGCACACATATCCACGATATGTTCCCATGCATTTCTCACAATTATTAACGATGCACACATATCCACGATATGTTCCCATGCATTTCTCACATTTATTAACGATGCACACATATCCACGATATGTTCCCATGCATTTCTCACAATTATTAACCAATGCACACATATCCATGATATGTTCCCATGCATTTCTCACAATTATTAACCAATGCACACATATCCACGATATGTTCCCATGCATTTCTCACAATTATTAACGATGCACACATATCCACGTTATGTTCCCATGTATTTCTCACAATTATTAACGATGCAC
Organism: Lathyrus sativus; assembly: GCA_963859935.3. Lineage (NCBI taxonomy): Eukaryota > Viridiplantae > Streptophyta > Magnoliopsida > Fabales > Fabaceae > Lathyrus > Lathyrus sativus. The sequence continues at coordinate 59,859,628 of OZ012738.1, read as the reverse complement.
ACATATCCACGATATGTTCCCATGCATCTCATACAATTATTAACGATGCACACATATCCACGATATGTTCCCATGCATCTCTCTCAATTATTAACGATGCACACATATCCACGATATGTTTCCATGCATTTCTCACAATTATTAACCAATGCACACATATCCACGATATGTTCCCATGCATTTCTCACAATTATTAACGATGCACACATATCCACGATATGTTCCCATGCATCTCATACAATTATTAACGATGCACACATATCCACGATATGTTCCCATGCATCTCTCTCAATTATTAACGATGCACACATATCCACGATATGTTCCCATGCATTTCTCACAATTATTAACGATGCACACATATCCACGATATGTTCCCATGCATCTCTCTCAATTATTAACGATGCACACATATCCACGATATGTTCCCATGCATTTCTCACAATTATTAACGATGCACACATATCCACGATATGTTCCCATGCATCTCATACATTTGCATACAACAACATACACTTATAATTCATCGAATAATACACACATAATCATTACTATGTTCTCGTGTATTTTCTAATCGATGCAAACATTATACATATCGCACATCAACTAGGATTAACGCCCGGAGGCTACCCACAGTACACATCATCACAATAGATCATATCTATATCATATCATAGAGGTATTAACCTATGTGAATCAATCAAACAATCACCACATGAGCAACACAGCAAAAGAAAAATGCTGTCACATTCGCCTTCATTCGCCTGGCAACCCCTTGCAGCGAACCTTCGCCTGGCAAACTCTCTCAGCGAACACTCGCTAGGCTTCGCCTGGCGAGACTTCCCAGCGAGCCCAAGTCAGTAGCTACTGACTTCATTCGCCACCATTCGCCATCACCTTCGCTGGGCGAACCTTCGCTATCCAACTTCGCCTGGCGAACTCGCCAGCGAAGTCCACTGGGACTTAATCATAATTACTCGCCAGCATTCGCTAGGCTTCGCCTGGCGAAGCTTCCCCTTCGCTCGCCTGGCGAGAGCCAGCGAACCTGCGCAGAACAGAACCCTATTCTGCCTCTTCTTCATCAATCCATCATCAACCAAACCTTGAACATCCAAATCAGTACAAATAGCATCAATACATGTTACCCGACTATTCTACGGCGTTATTACTCAGTTCCAACCGATTAAATCATCAATCTACCGATTAATCCAACATTTGCCCTAATTGGAAAGTGATGAAAACTCTACCAAAACCCTAACCCAACATACATAACATCATGCAATGATCAAATAGAAACATTTCTCACCCTTACCTCGATTAATCGGAGCTTTGATGTTGGTTCTTGATGATTTCCCCTTTTCCTCTTCTTCTCTTCTCTTTCTCTCCTTTCTTCTTCTTTCCTCTTTCTTTCCAAATGTTTTCTATCTTTCTTTTCTTTTCTTTCTCTCTTATATATTTCCTTCATTTTCCTTCCTCTCCAATTCCTTCTTAATTTTCTATCCATACCAATTAATAAAAATTAATTCCAACATTAACATAAAATCCCACTAAATCAATTAATTACTACAATTAATTATTTAATGAAATTTGGGCTGTTACAATATTAGATTTAATTTGAGTGCTAGAAGTCCTTGATAGGATTTATAGAACTCAAGTTATGACTTTGCCAAGTTACAGGTCATCTGAGGTATGTGAATCTGGGGGCTTGAAAGTTACCCAACTTGCATCAAACTTTTACCCTAGAAGGATGATTCCTATGAACTTTTGGTCAACATGAATGTTGTTCCTTATTCTCTTATCTTTATAGAGAGTACTAGAAGTCCTTGATAGGATTTGTAGAACTCAAGTTATGGCTTTGACAAGTCAAGGGTATTTTGGTCATTTAGAGATTACAGGTCATTTCAATCATAAGGACATAACTTCCATTTCCAAGCTTCAAATGGGAAAATGTTCAACATCAAACTCGTTCAAAATGATGTTTTAAGGCTAGTAAAGAGGTCATGAGATGTTGGAAGTGCTTGTAGCTCAAAGTTGCAAAAATGACCTAAAATAAGGGTATAAGTTAAATAAACCAAAGTTGGAAATTGATATTTTTGATCTACACATCCAAACCAAGGCATGTAATATATCATTTTGACTCTAAAAAGCATTTTAAGAACTTTGGTTTAGCCACATTTTTGAGTTGAGGTGTAATTGGTGGACTTGCTTTGAAAAGTAGTTACTTACATCTTAAGTAACATTTGCAAAACACATGAGAGATCAATGCACAAGCTTCCAAGGCATTGTAACACATCTAATATCTCATTTGGAGAGATTTTGGGATCATAACAAGCTGCTGCAACAAGTGAAACCAGAATTGGTGTGAGTATGGCATGAGATGGTATTTTGATGACATGAGAAATTCAACATCTCCTTGGATGATTCCAGAAGATTCTAGAGAGGTCCAGCCTCATCTATATATTGATTAGAAGGGGTTCAAGTGCAAGGTTGGTGAGAATCGAGGGAGAGAAGAGAGTTTGCAACTTCACATTGTTCATTGCAACTTGAATTCTGTTTCAGCATTCCACACCATTTTGATCATTTCTTTTTATCCTAACAACTTTCTTGAATGTGTGTGAGTGTTTCCATAGCAAATCCATGGCTGAATCGTGTATGAGCAATTGAATTTCAGCACCTGCAAGTCACCATCGGGTTTGAAGTGACAGGCACTTTCCATCAATTATCTTGCATACAGAAGCAAGAACTTGGTACATTGAATGATTCTGGAGCAATAGAAGGGTTGAATTGAAGAATTGCTCATCTGTTATTCAAGAATCCACAGGTTGGTAACTTCCATCCCTCACCTTAAATTAAGCAGAATTAAGTTAGTTTGTTAGGTTAGATTAGTAGTATGTGGTTAGGAGATCATTTCTGGAAATTTTGAGAGGCTTTAGTGATGTTTTTTGTGATGACACATTTTCTGTTTGGATCAAGAACTTGTTGAATATTGAGAGATAGCATGAGTATTATAGCAAGAACTGATCAGTGTAACATGGCGGACATTTTGAACCTTTTAATTGCAAGAATGGTGATGCTTGAGGATTGAGTGATTTCTGTTTCTTTGATCGTGTTTTGAGTTTGATTGAGTTTCAAGAGATTCTGAGGCTAGGGTTAGATTCAGTGTTCAATTTAGAGTGATTTAGTGCTTTAGATCTTGAATTTTGATGGATATTTAGTGAGATGCGAATGTGATGAAGATGAGCATGGGAGCTCTGTTTCAATGGAGGTTCTTCCCTCCAGAATTGTTCAAATGAAGGTGATGATGTTAACACCCTTGGATTAACGAGACTCTTTGACCCCAAAACAAGATCTCACGGCCCAACTTTGTCCTCAGATTGTGAAGGGTTCAGAAACATTGAAACGCACCGTTTCATTTAAACGGTGGCATTGGGCTTAAGTATGAAACAACTATACCCACCCTCAATTGATGGCCCATTGCATTTTACATTGAATTATCTTACTTATTGCACCGTGACTTTTTCCTTTTTCTTTCTATTTCCATATTAATCTGTGAGTGTGATATGGGCTTAGGCGTTTTTCTACTGGCACCCCCTGATAGCCCAATCCATGAGTTGAACTGATTGTGTTTACTATATGCACCGTGTGTTTATCTTTTTCTTTTGATTTTCTTTAATTTCTTCATTTTATACATGGTTCTTGATTAAATCATATAAAATTCAAAAATGATCCAATTAACCCCATTCTTTTTGCATTATATTCATGATTGAATCTAGTATTTTTTAGATAAAAAATATTTTTATTTCATGCATTTTCTGATTTTATGGGAATTTTCATATTTTAATTGATATTAAAATAGTTATGTTTGATACTTGATTTTGTGGAATTTTGTGTGATCATGTGGTGATGATTTTGATCCTGATTTTTTATGAGTAGTTAGCATAGATATGCATACTCCCCATAGAATTTTCTCATCTTTTTGTGATGAACATTGGTGTTAGTTTAGGTTGAAACCTTTATAAGCTTCATTTTTAGGGTTTATGGTTTATACCTTTGGATTTAAGACTTAATTTTAGGACTTAATAGATGATTTAGTCCCTGGTTTTTGTATGAGGCATTCTTAATTGAATTAGGATCCCTTAGGAATTTTTGTAGAAATTTATAAGATAGTTTGCTACTTTTGATTGGTTTTAGTTTAGATGCTAACTTTAGATGATTCTAAGGCACTAACTCAACTAGATTAACATCTTTAGTTCCCTTAGATTAGGGTTTTGTTTCTCTTGCTCTTGGATGATGATGAAGACAAGTTGAATATGCATTAGATTGCTTAAAGAGGCCTGGATTTGAAGATCTTCCCTTCTTGTGGTGTAGTTTTGATTAGGTTAAGATTAGGGTTTTATAGGCAGAGCTTCTAGATAGCTCTCTTCCTTCATAAACATGGAATATGTTGATCAATTCCATTATTCCCTATGATGTAAGGTCCCTTGTAAAGGTCTCATCCCTCCTTTGGTAGGATGTGTGGCTCTTTGCAAATTGGTAGAACCTTTGAGGGTCCCTTTCTCTGATGACAGGATGCTTAGTGGTGACCTTTGGTTTTCACTCTGCTACCAATCATCCCAACTTTGCTCTTGATAGATGCATCTTTCTCCCTTGCTAGAGGATGGAGTTCCTTGCTTGAAGAAGATTGAAGAATGGAGTTGATACTTCCAGGTGATTGAAGACTACTCTGAGAAGCTGAAGCTTATAGATGAAGAGGAAAGCTAGTTGATACTGGTAAAGAAAAGAGAGCTGAAGCAAGAAGAACAAGTTGATACTTATGAAGGGGATTCAATTGAAATTGACTGAAGAGCTGAAGCTTGGAGAAGAGAGAACAAGTTGATACTTATGTTTGATGGATTGAAACCTTGAAGAAGCAGGTTGATACTTGCCATTGAAGATGATAACCTTGAAGGGTGGTGGAAGTCTGATGACTGGACTGCTGTCTGAGGAGAGCATTATTGTGGAAGCTGTTGATCTGTTTTCTTCTCTGCATTGATGTGCCTTGTTTGATTTGCTTGATGCATTAGAATAAGTTCATGTTTAGATTAACTTGGAGCAGGAGCATGATTGCACTAGAGGTTGAGTTGCTCCCTCTGCTTGTATTTTTACTATATGGCTTTGCTTGCGGGTATTCGGTAGAGCCCGGCTCCCTTGCCCATGTGGTTTATTTTGCTTGATAGCATGTTATTTCTTTTGTATGATTGCAGTTACTTCTATTTTGCTTGATAGCATGTTATTTCCTCTGTATGATTGCAGTTATTCATATCTGGCTTGAGGTTGAGATGAGCTTGTGGAGGCTGTTGCCCCACACACATTTCCTCCCTCACTTGCATTGCATGCATTTTACAGTCGTTTACTGTTTACTATTTAAGCTGATGCTTTATCTGTTTCTGTTTATCATTGACATGATCCCCTAGGAATCTCACTTCCTTTGATAAGGAAGCGATTATTAGAACCTTAGGTTGAAACCTATGCATGATAACTTCTAGGAGTTCCCTGTTTCAAACCTCAACCATAGGATGAATGTTTGGCATGACAATAGTAGGACTTGATAGTCTCCCTTTAGTTGAGCTTGTTCTCTTCTCATCTCAAAACAAATTAAGATACAGTAATCATGAATGATTTCTTTCGTACGTTACGAGCCTTAAGCTATCTGAGAAAGGATTGTTGGAGAGTTTCTTTTCAACAGTCCGGATGTTTAGTGTGGCACCCTTTGGGTGACATGCGACGCATTCACTCTCAGGTCATAGTCTTTAGTGCGATTGAAATTGCAAACACAATAAAAAACAGTTCTTCCGTAAAAGACAGAAAACAAACTTCAAACGTTTTTGCCCCGTGGGCCCATAATTCAAAGGAAAGCTTTTCTGAAGAAAAGAGTGTCGTTAAACTTCAGCGCCACCGCAAACAGGATTTGTCCCTAACTGCTGGAACTGTTGTTTAACCTTACTCGATAAAACAGATGAATCTGAATCCCTGTAATCTGCGTTATCTCGAACTACGTAAGCTCTAATCTCTCATACCTGTTGAGAGTACGTAGGCACAATACTGACGTATTGGCGAGCCACCTTCCCCGTAATCCGTAGTTAGCCTAACTACGTTGACTCTGATTTCTCATTCTCTGAGGGGAATACGTAGGCATAAAGCGCGACGCTTTGCCGAGTCATTTTCTTTTCTTTTTTATACTGGCCTTGATAGGTAGATAGTTTAAATCAACCCTTCAGATAAACATAACAAGCATGGATCCCATCGAGTACGATGGACGTGAGGGGTGCTAATACCTTCCCCTTGCGTAACCGACTCCCGAACCCAGACAATGGTTGCGATGACCTTGTCTTATACCTTCTCGTTAGGTTTTTCCGATCGTTTCCTTTCCCGTTCTGAGGGATAAATAACGAAAGGTGGCGACTCTTCTGTTTTGCCGGCACCTTATTTTCGCGGAAGCGACAGCTGGCGACTCTGCTGGGGACTTGATAGTTTCCTGGGATCCAACGTCCCGTGTGCGAGTCAGTTTGGGGATCCAACGTCCCCTGCGAGAGTCAATCCTAGCGCTTGTATGATTACTTGTTGGGTTGTGTTTATTTATCGCTTTTTTATTTCCCGCACTTTATTTTCAGTATGATATGATTATCTGTGCTGTTGTGGGAGGGGCATTCTGATGAGTGAGAAGCCAGACCCAGGCTTGAGTGAACATAGCATTAGTTGTGGAAATTAGTGGGCGCGTGCTTGCTTGGCAGGCACTAGTGTCTCATGAAATCCACGCTCAGACGAGGTTCTCCCGGTTGACTTCTTTTTCAACCCTTTGGGTTGAGGGGGTTGTTGGTTTGGAGGATTGTCGACTCTAGGGACCGATCATTTGGGATTCAGTCGAGTGAGGCCACTTCATGAGCTGGTGATGCCACACCTTCTGGGTATCGTATCACCCCTCTTAAATGTCTGTGATGCTGATGACCGCATAGGATGCCGAACTTGTGTCAGTTTAGGTCCATACCTGTGATGCAGGAAACCTTAACCTTCGGACTACCTGGTTTTCTTGATAGTGAATCAGTTCTGTTGGGATCAGAGAATCTCATCAGCAGGTGTGTTTTTGTTCTTGACAGAGCAGGTTTTTGTTGGGATCAGAGGATCTCACCAGCAGATGTATGTTTGTTCTTGACAGAGCAGAGTTTTTGGTCCTGTATCAGAGGTCCTTATTATCAGATGTGTGTTCTTGACAGAGCAGAGTTATGGTCCTATATCAGAGGTCCTTATTATCAGATGTTTGTTCTTGACAGAGCAGAGTTTTGACCCTGTATCAGAGGTCCTTATTATCAGATGTGTGTTCTTAACAGAGCAAATTTGTGGTCCGATACCAGAGTTTTCTTATTATCAGATATAGTGGTTGTTCTTGATAGAGCAGGATTATGGTTTTGTTGATACAGAATCTCCACAGCACAGTTGTCTTGATCTCCTGCTGCATGATTGCATTTTACATTGTTTTGCATACTCATTTGCATTTCATTAACGTGTGTCTGTGGTGCAGGTACCGTTTTCCCCGATCCAGGATTTCTTGCCTCCTATTGTATTGTTATGGGTTCTCTAAGGAAGACCGTGGCTTACAAGCTCCCCACTCCTGATGTCGTTCAGCTGACTGGTTTGATCGCTTAAGCAGATGATTCTGTGAGAGATGAAATCCGAAAGTCCTACGGTAAACTGCTCAGTTTGGTTCGTAAACCCTCTGTGTTTGAGATGAATGGGTTGCACGCCTTGCTGCAGTTCTACGATCCTCCGTTGAGATGCTTTACTTTCCAGGATTTTGTTCTCGCACCCACGCTAGAGGAGTATGTTGATTTGTTAGGTGTGCCTATCAAGAGTCAGATGCCCTTTGTTCATATGGACGCCGAGCCTAATCTGGCTAGTCTAGCTCCTACACTGCATTTGGATGCCTCTGAGTTGGTTTTGTCTAGTTGGAACAAGGTTCCCGGTTTCTCCTTGCAGTTCTTGGTGGGAAAAGCTCAGCAGTGCGCCAAAGACGGATGTTGGGTCGTGTTCAACGCCATTCTCGCTCTGTGCATATATGGCATCATTCTGTTCCCCAATATGCCCGACTTTGTGGACTTCGACGCATTTCACATCTTTGCTTCAGGGAATCCGGTCCCTACCTTGATAGGAGATGTCTACCATTCCATCCACTACAAAAACGAGAACAGAAGAGGTAAGAATGTCTCGTGTTGTGTGCCTCTGCTTTATAAATGGCTTGGTAGTCATCTACCCAAGAGGGGTCCCTTTGCTTCGTCTGCAGCCACGGCTGAGTGGTCTGAGCGTTTGATGAGTCTATCAGCGGAGGATATTGACTGGTTTGACAGAGATAGGTTGGGTACCGAGATTATCTTCAGCTGCAGTGGGTTTCCGAACGTGCCTTTGATAGGAAGGAAGGGCTGTATAAACTATAATCCGTCTTTGCTGGTTCGACAGTTTGCTTACGCTTTGAGAACTCCGCCGAAGGATGAAGAGGTGCAGGAATCTCTGTACCTCACTGGTCTTCTAGAGGGGGATACGTTATATAAGCTTCAACGCACTTGGAATGGTATCAGTAAGCGGGGAAAACCATTGCTGGGGAAAAGTAATAGTCAAGCCTACATTCCGTATGTGACTTGGATCAGAGCCAGAGCAGATGCTATAGGGATGCCGTTTCCTCCTGCCAAGCCAGAAAGCCCTCCAGTGATTGAAGAGCCTACCACCGTGCCTATTCAGCAGCATAATCAGGTGTTAGCTGAGAGAGATGAACTGAAGAAGACAAATGAAGAACTGGAGAAAGAATTGGCTCAGCTCAGGAGCGAGAGAAGCGAAGCCATCCATTCCTTCAAGAGGCAGACAGAGCTGGTGAACCAGCTGGGGACAAATTTGACTAAGCAGATAGCTGAGCGCGAGCGCATGGGTCGAGACTTCAAAGCTGTCAACGATGTGCTGGCCACGAAGAAGCAGCACTTAGACGAAGCGTATCGGAGGATATCCAAGTTTAACCAGCATTGGAAGGCCACCCTAGCCAACAGGAAAGAGCGGGAGGATAAGCTGATGCAACAGATCTCCAAACTGAAAGCCCAGGTGAAGGCTAGTGAGAAGAGGTTTGATGAAGAAACCGCTCGCAGATATGCCGCTGAAGGCCAGCTCAACAGAGCTCTCGCTAACCTGAAGGAGCGCAAACTGACGTTTGAGTCCAAGAAGCGGAACTTAGAAGATTGTTTCGGCGAAGGAGCATGGGAAGATTCGGTCGAAGGTCTTCAGTACACCATTATGCAGAGGGAGTTACTCGTCGAAGGGTTGCTCACTCGGCCTGATCATCCAGAAACGAAGGGGTTGTTAGAAGAGTTTCGCGGCCGTGGCCGTGCTTGACTATTTGTATTCCTTTTGTTTGATCATTGTTGTATACTGACCATCACCAGGCTTGTTGGTTGAGGTCATGCCATCGATTCATCTTGTACTCACTGACGTTGTGTACCGCCTTGATGGGCTTTCTTTATATATGAGATGTTATTTCCATGACTGGACTTGGACTTCTTATTATCAGCACTGGCACTCAGGCACTAGGATCGGGGGAAATCTCCCTAACACACAGACACACTTTTGAATTTGCATGAAGCATTTGTATAGAGAGCACTTTGTCATTTTTCCTAACCCTTTTGTGTTTACGGGTTGTTTCAGGTTGTTCCAGGATTGATCAGAGACCTATCCACCGCTATCCGACCAGAGCAAATCAAACCAGAATCATGGAGCAAGTGCAAACTGATGTTCAGGAACTCCGCGAAAGAATGGATCGTTTCATGGAGCTCATGCAAGCGGTCGCCAATGGCCAGGATCAGCTCAGAACCTTGGTTCAACCTCTGATTTCAAGGGTTGATAGCAATGGCGTACTCCATGGTGGGACCGTGCCTACCCATCCACCTGTTGAAACTCCTCAGAATGGCGTCCCCGTGACCGGGGGGAACGGTAGTGCCAACGGTAATGTGATCGCTAACATGGGGCTCAATGGTAATACGACTGGCGTTGGTAATGGGAATTTTGAAGCTAATGTCAATGTTAGGCTGGGCAATGGAAATGCGGGTGTTGGAAATCTGTTTGGGCCTCAACCTTGGTTAGAATACCGTCAAGACGATCTGTTCTCTCAGAGAGGTGCCGAAGGTGAGATGACTGCTGAAGCACGTCTAAGGTTCAAGGCACTCGAGGATAAGATGAGGAATATCGAGAACCAGAACACCCTGGGTGTTGATATGTCCAAGTTGGGATTGATTGCTGATTTCAAGGTGCCTCCCAAGTTCAAGGTACCTGACTTTGAAAATTACAAGGGCACCACTTGTCCTCGCGTCCACCTGAGATCATATTATCGGAAAATGTCAGCTCATTCTGAGGACGAGAAGTTGCTGATGCACTTCTTTCAAGACAGTCTGTCCGGACCCTCCCTCGAATGGTACATGAGTCTGGAGCCTACCAGTGTGCGCACGTGGAAGGACCTCGCTGAAGCATTTGTACACCACTACCAATATAACAGTGACTTGGATCCGAACCGAGTCCAACTGCAGAATCTGTCGCAAAGGAACAACGAAGGGTTCAAGGAATACGCCCAGCGGTGGCGTGAATTGGCAGCCAGGGTTCAGCCGCCGATGGTTGAACGCGAGCTTGTGCAAATGTTCGTAGCCACCCTCCCAGGGGTTTATTATGAGAAATTGGTCAGCGGTATGTCCGGAACCTTCTCATATCTCATTATCACGGGTGAACACATTGAAAATGGGATCAAACTGGGGAAAATTCAAGGTGATTCCTCCTCGGCTGGAGGAGGCAAGAAACCTTATGGTGGCAAAAGACGGGAAGGAGAAATGAGCGCTGTGACCAACGCTCGAAGGAAGGGTAAAGGCCCCCACCAACAGGTGGCCAATATAACTATCCCCGCAGTCCAGCAGCCACAGCCGCAGCCGCAGCAGCAGCAGCAACCGAATCAACAAGGGTACCGAAAGTATCAGAACAGGGCACCTCTGTCGAGCCGTCACCTTGAGACACCGTCCATGTCCTATGCCCAGCTGTTACAGACTTTTCTCCAGTTACAGCTGATCCAGAAGAGAACCCTGGCTCCCTTGACAGGGGCACCTCCGCCAGGTTATGACGCGAATGCAACTTGTGAGTTTCACTCAGGGGCACCCGGCCACACAATAGAGAATTGTAAAGCCTTCAAGCACAAGGTGTAGGACATGGTGGACGCTAAGATCATCAACTTCTCAGATAATGTCCCAAACGTCACGAAAAACCCTATGCCGAATCATAGGGGAGGTGGAGTAAATGCCATTATTGAGGACGAGAGTTTGGATTTGCTGACTGACGTCGGAGATCTGAAGACGCCGCTTAGCTTCGTTAAGGCTAAGCTGATGAAAAGAGGTTTCTTCCCAGGTTGCGGAGAGCTGTGTATGGGCTGTGCGACTAGTCCTGATGGATGTGAACAGTTGATGGAGGGGATTCAAAGTCTGATGACCGAAGGAATCCTGCAATTTAGCCGAAGGGCCGAAAGCGGATCGAGAGAGGTAATGCTGAAGCAAGATGATGAGGTTGCCACCATCACCATCCCTCGCCAGACGATAACTATTTCTGCACCCAGGCCGCCCACGATTACCATCACCAAAGCTGGGCCGATACCTTTCGAAAGCACTAATGCTGTCCCATGGCATTACGGGGCAGAGGTCTACTGCAATGGACAGAAGCTGGAATTAGAACCATTTGGTTCGTCTGTGGAGAACCCGACGGGCGTTAGCAAAATTACTCGCAGTGGAAGAGTGTTTGCACCACCTGAGGTCGTGGCGGACGAGGCGGACAGAGCTGATGCAACGGATAAAGGTAAAAGTAAAGTCGTTGAAGAGACCCCTCGCGGGGTAGAGAAAGACTTACTTGTTAAAGACACCGAGGAATTTATGAGACCGATTAAAAAGAGTGACTACAAGATCGTGGATCACCTCCATCAGACACCCTCGAAGATTTCCATCCTGAACTTGTTGCTGTGTTCTGAGGCGCACCGCAACGCGCTGCTGAAGGTGTTGAACGCCGCATATGTGCCGCATGAAATATCGATAAACCAGTTAGAGGAGGTCGTAGCCCACGTGAATGCCGGAAATGGGTTAGGGTTCACTGACCTAGAGCTGACGCCGAAGGGAAGGAACCACAATAGCGCCCTGCACATCTCGATAGAGTGTAGGGGAACGATTATGTCTCACGTGTTGGTAGACACAGGGTCATCGCTCAATGTTCTTACGAAGAAGGCATTGATGAAGTTGGATACTCGCGGAGTGATTTGCACACCCAGTGATCTGGTTGTGAAAGCGTTCGATGGAACCAAACGCCATGTTTTCGGGGAGGTGACCCTACCAATCCAAGTCGGGCCGGAAACGTTCGACGCGGTCTTCTACATTATGGACATCATGCCTGCCTACAGCTGTCTCCTAGGCCGGCCATGGATCCATTCTGCGGGTGTCGTGACCTCAACGTTGCACCAGAAGCTCAAGTATGCTGTTGGAGGTAGCATTGTGACCGTATGTGGCGAGGAAGACATAATGGTGAGCCATTTGTCGTCCTTCAAGTATGTCGAGATGGATGGGGAAACCCACGAAAACCTATGCCAAGCGTTCGAAGCTGTTAATGTCAAGAACGTAGCTCCTGTAGTCACTGAAAAGCCAGAGATGACTATCTCTTCCTTCAAGGAAGCCCGGGCCATTGTCCAAGCCGGATCTACCCCAGGCTGGGGGCGAATTCTAGAGATACCTAACAAGCAAGACAAGTTTGGGTTGGGATATTCTCCTACGGCTGAAGCCTCTTCTTCTCGCAGTGCATCACGAGGTAAAGGGCCGATCCAGTTCACCAGTGGTGGGGTGATATTTGAAAGCGTCAACACAGTGTCTGAAGACAGCGGAGATAGCGACTGTGACCTAGACTCTTGGATCCAGCCAAGCAAGCCAGGCGAGAGCCTTAACAACTGGTCCGTCAAGGATATCATCCAGATGACAAGCGAAGAGTAATGATTTACTTTTTCCAATCATTGTACAACCCTATGTCCTACTCGGGGCATAGTGGTTTTATTGTCAGGGCCTTGTTTGATTATGTACATGCATTTTACCAATAAATCAAAAGGCGTTTTTCTTCGTATTCAAATATTATGATCTCTGTTATTCATGTTTTATATTTGTTTTGAAAAACAATAAAATGGCAATGGGGTTTGTGCTAACCTGCATATCCTCATTTTAAGCTTAACCCTTGTTATTACAGGATCCACATAACAGATGACATTGACTCTGGACCTTCTACGACTCACTTCGACTTCGATTACCCGATCTATCAAGCCGAAGAAGAGATTGATGAAGACAAAGACCTTCCCGAAGAGTTGGCCCGCTTGTTGAAACAAGAGGAAAAAGTTATTCTGCCTCACGAGGAAGAGATTGAGATCGTGAATCTGGGTTCTGAAGAACTGGTCAGGAACGTCAGGATAGGGGTTGCACTGCAGAGTGATGTCAAGCAGAGATTGGTCGAGATGCTAAGAGAGTATAGTGACGTCTTTGCTTGGTCATACGAGGATATGCCCGGACTTGATACTGACATCGTGGTCCACCACTTGCCGCTGCGAGAAGATTGTCCTCCCGTTAAGCAGAAGCTTAGGAGGACACGACCAGATATGGTCGTTAAGATCAAAGAAGAAGTGCAAAAGCAGCTTGATGCTGGCTTCTTAGCGGTCACTACTTATCCTCCGTGGGTCGCCAACATAGTGCCTGTACCGAAGAAGGACGGTAAGGTACGAGTGTGCGTCGATTATCGGGATTTGAATAGGGCGAGCCCTAAAGATGATTTCCCGCTGCCTCATATCGATGTATTGGTCGACAACACAGCTCAGTTCTCCGTATTTTCGTTCATGGATGGCTTCTCCGGTTACAATCAGATCATGATGGCGCCGGAGGACATGGAGAAAACTACGTTTATCACACCTTGGGGAACGTTTTGCTACAAGGTAATGCCTTTCGGTCTGAAGAACGCAGGGGCCACTTACCAACGAGCAATGGTTACTTTGTTTCATGACATGATTCATCATGAGATTGAAGTCTATGTTGGTGACATGATTGCGAAGTCCCAAACGGAGGAGGGACATCTGGTCAATTTGCTGAAGCTTTTTGAGAGGCTTAGGAAATTCAGGTTGAGGCTGAATCCTAACAAGTGTACTTTCGGAGTACAGTCTGGAAAACTACTGGGATTTATCGTGAGTGAAAGAGGCATCGAGGTTGATCCTGCGAAGATAAAAGCAATACAAGAGATGCCAGCGCCAAAAACAGAAAAAGAAGTTCGTGGTTTCCTGGGCCGAATAAACTACATTGCAAGGTTTATTTCTCAGCTCACGGCCATGTGTGAACCGATGTTCAAACTGCTAAAGAAAGATCAGGCGATTATCTGGAACGAGGATTGCCAGAAGGCATTTGATAAGATAAAACAGTATCTACAGGAACCTCCGATCTTGATACCCCCAGTGGCCGGACGACCCTTAATCATGTACTTGACAGTTCTTGAGAATAGTATGGGGTGTGTTCTCGGTCAGCACGACGAGACGGGAAGAAAGGAGCATGCCATTTACTACTTGAGTAAAAAGTTCACAGACTGTGAATCTCGTTACTCGATGCTGGAGAAGACGTGTTGTGCACTAGCCTGGGCTGCCAAACATTTACGACAGTACATGCTCAATCACACGACCATGCTAATTTCGAAGATGGATCCGATCAAGTACGTCTTCGAGAAGCAAGCGCTTTCGGGCAGAATTGCTAGATGGCAAATGGTGTTGACGGAATATGACATTCAGTATGTTTCCCAGAAGGCCATTAAGGGCAGCGTATTGTTTGATTACCTTGCCGAACAACCAATTGAGGATTACCAGCTGATAAAATTTGAATTCCCTGATGAGGATATCATGTTTCTCAAAGCGAAAGATTGCGATGAACCATTGCCCGACGAGGGTCCAGATAGGAAATCCCAGTGGAAATTGATATTTGATGGGGCGGTTAATTCTTACGGAAGTGGCATTGGGGCGATCATCACGACTTCTCACGGATCCCACATCCCGTTCACCGCGAGACTGACGTTTCCGGTCACCAATAATAAAGCGGAGTACGAAGCATGCATCATGGGTCTAGAAGAGGCAATTGATTTGAGAATCAAGAACCTAGACGTATATGGTGACTCGACACTTGTGATCAACCATGTTAAAGGGGAGTGGGAGACTCGTCAATCGAATTTGGTGTCGTACATGAACTATGCCAGAAGGCTGCTGTCGTTCTTCGATCGAGTGGAACTCCATCATGTGCCCAGGGCTGAAAACCAGATGGCTGACGCCTTAGCCACGTTGGCTTCGATGTATAAAGTCAATTTTTGGAATGAAGCTACAAGAATTGTCCTTTCTCGTCTTGATAGACCTGCATTCGTCTTTGCGATCGAGGAAGCCTCCGATGGCAAGCCATGGTTCCATGACATCCATACTTTTCTTATGACTAAGGAGTATCCCGCGGGAGCGTCAACCCAGGATAAGAAGACTCTGAGGAGGCTGTCTGGAAATTTTTATCTCAATCCTGATGGAGTTTTGTATAAAAGAAACCACGATCTCGTGCTACTCAGATGTGTAGATGAGAAAGAGGCGAGTATGCTCATGGAAGAAGTCCATGAAGGCACATTTGGTACGCATGCCGGCGGGCACGCTATGACGAGAAAGATCCTGAGAGCAGGATACTACTGGCTGACGATGGAATCAGATTGCTTTAAATTCGCGAAGAGATGTCATAAATGCCGCCGTGCCCGTTGAATGCCATGTCCTCCCCGTGGCCGTTCTCCATGTGGGGCATCGACATGATAGGCAAGATCGAACCCACTGCATCCAATGGTCATCGCTTCATTCTAGTAGCTATCGACTACTTCACCAAGTGGGTGGAGGCAGCCTCATACGCTAATGTGACCAAGCAGGTGGTGGCTAAATTCATAAAGAAGGACATCATCTGTCGTTACGGAATTCCCGAGCGGATCATTACTGATAATGGTTCGAATCTGAATAACAAGATGATGAAGGAGCTATGCCAGAGTTTCAAGATTGAACATCACAACTCATCTCCTTACCGGCCGAAGATGAATGGCGCCGTTGAAGCGGCCAATAAGAACATCAAGAAGATTGTCCAGAAGATTGTTGTGACCTACAAGGATTGGCACGAGATGCTACCATTTTCACTGCACGATTATCGTACCACGGTAAGTACGTCAACCGGGGCAACTCCTTTCTCCTTAGTGTACGGTATGGAAGCTGTCCTACCGTTAGAAGTGGAGATCCCTTCTTTGCGAGTTTTGGCTGATGTGAAACTCGACGAGGCAGAATGGATTAAGAACCGACTAAACCAACTCAGCCTGATGGACGAGAAGAGGTTAGCATCGATTGCACATGGTCTTTTATACTAAAGCCGAATGAAGAAAGCCTATGATAAGAAGGTGCGTCCTAGAAGCTTTCAGACGGGTGATCTCGTCCTGAAGAAGATTCTTCCTCCACACTCCGATCACCGGGGCAAGTGGACTCCTAATTACGAAGGTCCGTACGTCGTCAGCAAGGTCTTCTTGGGAGGAGCTTTGTTGTTATCCACGATGGATGGCGAAGATTTTGCATCCCCAGTGAACGCGGACGCAGTTAAAAAATACTTTGCTTAAAAAATGACCCGCTGGAAAGAAAAAGAGCATCCAGGCAAAAATGGGGCATCCTGGCGAACCATAAAAAAGGGAAAAAGGTTCGGGCAAAAATTAGGGATATAAATTGAAAAAATGTACACCCGCAAAGTCGAAAACCTGGAAGGGCGACTTTGGCAAAAAAAGGGTATCCCGGTGAATCGAAAACCCGGAAGGGCAATTCAGGCAAAAGTTAGGGATTTGAAAAAGCAAATGACTGCGTTCCGCGTGTGGACTTTCATTGTTTAGTGGTTTGGAGGACCTGAGGGCCGTTTATCTGAATCAATCTTTTCTGAAGCTGAAGCGTCGGAGAAGTATCGAAGTCGAGTGGGTCATAGAGGGATCAACTCATGGTGTTCGTCTACGCCTCATTGCCGTCATTTGTGTATATACTGATGTATATTTATTTTTGCGCAGCTTCCTCATTCCAGGGGCTTGCATCTGTTGTAAAACATTTTTACCCATTCAGGGGTTCGTTATCAATAAAATGTATACTATTCAGCAATTCTGTTTGTCTGTTTAGTATTTACCTGTTTTGTTTGCGAAAAAGAACGCCGATGTTTTTGATAAAATGCGCATACATAAACTTACTGGCCTAGGCCACTGATTGTTGAAACAATGAATTACTTAAACATTGTCATAAGATGATAACCTTGATAGGTCCCTTTTGAGAAGGGTATCTTGTCTGTTTGTTTGTGTTGTTGCAGGTGTAGCATATACCAGGTGGTACGCCGTATGCGTCCCCAAGCAGGATGATTCCTTCTTCTCCAGCAAAGTTCAGCAGCCTCTCCCCGCAGAATCTGAACATGAGATCGTCAAGCATTGATACGTCTCCCCAGGCAGAGAAGATTCTCTCCCCAATCAGATGTATCCCGAAGGGTCGTCATCTCTTCAACTGAGTCACATACTGAAGTGTGCAGCAATTGATAGTTCCAGACTGAAGTCTCTGGCGGAATTGAGGTTCCCCGCAGAGTTGTACTCTCCCCTGTAGGCAGGATGATTTCTTCCTTCCCCCAGTCGAGTTTGCAGTTCCCCAAGAGAGCCGAGTCCTTGGCAAGCCATTGAAGCCATGAGTGGTTCTCCCCAGTAGAGTGCTGAATAGCTGATGCTGTATTGCCCCGCCAGAGTCGTTATCTTCTGGAAAGTTTTAGCCGCGAAGGTCGTGCCGTTTATTTTTGCGATTGGCATCGTTTTCTTGAGCAGGTCCGGGTTCTCGTAGGGCTTCGTTCTCCTGCAGCAGTCGACTGAAGTTTGTTTCCCCAGGCGGAGTCCGGTTGAGATTGGTGTGACTTCTTCTCCTCGGCAGGATGATTCCTCCTCTCCACCAGAGTGGTTCTTTCTCCTTGACGGGAGAATTCTCCCTTCAGCATTTATTTTGCTGATGGGGCTGTAGCATTTTGCATGATTGCATAGCATTTACCCAAAAAACGCGTAGCATTTCCACAGTGTGGAGCATTGCGCCATTGCCGAAGCATACGCATATGAAGCATGAGCTAGGTCGTTACTGTTCTTGTTTTGCTTGAATTCCCCTAGCAAAAGCCATTGGCCCAAGATGATTCTTGAATTCTCCAGCGAAGGCGCTCGTTTAAGATGATTCTTAAAATCCCCAATGAAGTCGAAAAAGTTGGTTGCTCAAGTTGACGCTTAGAGTCCCCGGCAGAGTGATTGCTTAGGATGATTCCCGAAATCTCCAACAGAGTTATTGGTTCAGGATGATTCTAGAAGTCCCCACGGAGTTATTTGTTCAAGATGATTCTTGGTTTCCTCAGCAGAGATGATTCACCCGGAATGATTTCTGGACCCCGAAGCAGAGTGACTTGATAGTTCTCCAGAATCCCCAGCGGAGATGTGTCATCCCCGGCAGGTTTCTGAGCAGCAAAGTCGAAACTTCCCTCGAAGACTTGATGATTGAAATCCAACCGTATTGACGAAGCATTTCTCTTAGCTGATGCGGAGTGCCCGATGGCAAGAGTTTGGATATCCCCAATTGGTTCATGATTGACCGAGAATGCTATTCCCGACTTACTGACGAAGTTCGGCTGACGCCCAAAGATTTCTTTGAATGTCCGATGGCATGGTTAACTTGATTGTTGATCTGATAAGTCCCGAGGAATTCTGATGCCTGACGGCGTGATCAACCGTGTATCGCCGGTTACCGTGTGACCAATCCCCCAGCTAGTTGTCGTGCAGCTAATATTTCAGTCTTCGAAGATCTGTTCCCATCAGAGTACCGTGTACTTGTGCAGTTGGCAAATTTCCGGGTTTGTCGGTATTCAACCGCCTCGCACCTTGATTGGTTGGAAGCTGTTCGCTTCTCACCCAGTCAGGTTCAAGCCGTTTGAATAGGGGCAGCTGTTGCACCCCAATATTTGACCAACTTTTCTTTACCTAGCTTATGTTTCATTTCATTCACATTAGCATTATCATTTGCATCTCATTGACATGTATGCAGGAGATCAAGAGGTATGATTACCAATCAAGGGCTACACAAGATTGTGAGGCTAGCTAAGAAGGTTATTCAAGTGTTCAAGGGTTGATATCCTTGTCAGAGAAGTTAAAAGATCCTCAGAGAGAGAGATTGAGGCCAAGTGTGTAGGTCTCCTAACTTGAAAGTTGTGGAAAGCCATCAGATGATTCTGAGGCCATGAAGATGGACTTGAGGTCCTGAAAGAGCTCATGAGAAGTGTTGAAGATCACTTTGAGGCCTAGACAGGTCATTGTGCAAGATTAAGAAGGCTCAGCCATGAGTGGTGCAGCTAGGGTTTGACTGGATCAACCCTAAGTCAACTGATGATTTGAACAAGGTTGAGACCTAATACAAGAGCCATGTGATCATGGATGGATACATTTAGATGTTATATGGATGATTCCAAGGGTAACTCATTATGATTGAAGAGTTTGAGAAGTTTCAAGCTAGGGTTTCTAAGGCTTGGCAATGTAAAATCCCCTAGTTTGACCCCTGTCTTCAAGGCAATTTAGCTCAAGATGTGATTGTCATCTCATCTTGACCCCAACATGAATGTTGTAGAGCATGATCTTATCTTTAATTTTAGTGCTAGAAGTCCTTGATAGGATTTATAGAACTCAAGTTATGACTTTGCCAAGTTACAGGTCATCTGAGGTATGTGAATCTGGGGGCTTGAAAGTTACCCAACTTGCATCAAACTTTTACCCTAGAAGGATGATTCCTATGAACTTTTGGTCAACATTAATGTTGTTCCTTATTCTCTTAGATTTCTAGAGAGTACTAGAAGTCCTTGATAGGATTTGTAGAACTCAAGTTATGGCTTTAACAAGTCAAGGGTATTTTGTTCATTTGGAGATTACAGGTCATTTCAATCATAAGGCCATAACTCCTATTTCCAAGCTTCAAATGGGAAAATGTTCAACATCAAACTTGTTCAAAATGATGTTTTAAAATAAGGAAATTGATATTTTTGACCTACACATCCAAACCAAGGCATGTAATATATCATTTTGACTCTAAAAAGCATTTTAAGAACTTTGGTTTAGCCACATTTTTGAGTTGAGGTGTAATTGGTGGACTTGCTTTGAAAAGTAGTTACTTACATCTTAAGTAACATTTGCAAAACACATGAGAGATCAATGCACAAGCTTCCAAGGCATTGTAACACATCTAATATCTCATTTGGAGAGATTTTGGGATCATAACAAGCTGCTGCAACAAGTGAAACCAGAATTGGTGTGAGTATGGCATGAGATGGTATTTTGATGACATGAGAAATTCAACATCTCCTTGGATGATTCCAGAAGATTCTAGAGAGGTCCAGCCTCATCTATATATTGATTAGAAGGGGTTCAAGTGCAAGGTTGGTGAGAATCGAGGGAGAGAAGAGAGTTTGCAACTTCACATTGTTCATTGCAACTTGAATTATGTTTCAGCATTCCACACCATTTTGATCATTTCTTTTGATCCTAACAACTTTCTTGAATGTGTGTGAGTGTTTCCATAGCAAATCCATGGCTGAGTCGTGTATGAGCAATTGAATTTCAGCACCTGCAAGTCACCATCGGGTTTGAAGTGACAGGCACTTTCCATCAATTATCTTGCATACAAAAGCAAGAACTTGGTACATTGAATGATTCTGGAGCAGTAGAAGGGTTGAATTGAAGAATTGCTACATCTGTTATTTAAGAATCCATAGGTTGGTAACTTTCATCCCTCACCTTAAATTAAGCAGAATTAAGTTAGTTTGTTAGGTTAGATTAGTAGTATGTGGTTAGGAGATCATTTCTAGAAAGTTTGAGAGGCTTTAGTGATGTTTTTTGTGATGACACATTTTCTGTTTGGATCAAGAACTTGTTGAATATTGAGAGATAGCATGAGTATTATAGCAAGAACTGATCAGTGTAACATGGCGGACATTTTGAACCTTTTAATTGCAAGAATGGTGATGCTTGAGGAATGAGTGATTTCTGTTTCTTTGATCGTGTTTTGAGTTTGATTGAGTTTCAAGAGATTCTGAGGCTAGGGTTAGATTCAGTGTTCAATTTAGAGTGATTTAATGCTTTAGATCTTGAATTTTGATGGAGATTTGGTGAGATGCGAATGTGATGAAGATGAGCATGGGAGCTCTGTTTCAATGGAGGTTCTTCCCTCCAGAATTGTTCAAATGAAGGTGATGATGTTAACACCCTTGGATTAACGAGACTCTTTGACCCCAAAACAAGATCTCACGGCCCAGCTTTGGCCTTAGATTGTGAAGGGTTCAGAAACATTGAAACGCACCATTTCATTTAAACAGTGGCATTGGGCTTAAGTCTGAAACAACTATCCCCACCCCCAATTGATGGCCCATTGCATTTTACATTGAATTCTCTTACTTATTGCACCGTGACTTTTTCCTTTTTCTTTCTATTTCCATATTAATCTCTGAGTGTGATATAGGCTTAGGCGTTTTTCTACTGGCACCCCCCGATAGCCCAATCCATGAGTTGAATTGATTGTGTTTACTATCTGCACCGTGTGTTTATCTTTTTCTTTTGATTTTCTTTAATTTCTTCATTTTATACATGGTTCTTGATTAAATCATATAAAATTGAAAAATGATCCAATTAACCCCATTCTTTTTGCATTATATTCATGATTGAATCTAGTATTTTTTAGATAAAAAATATTTTTATTTCATGCATTTTCTGATTTTATGGGAATTTTCATATTTCAATTGATATTAAAATAGTTATGTTTGATACTTGATTTTGTGGAATTTTGTGTGATCATGTGGTGATGATTTTGATCCTGATTTTTTGTGAGTAGTTAGCATAGATACGCATGCTCCCCATAGAAATTTCTCATCTTTTTGTGATGAACATAGGTGGTAGTTTAGGTCGAAACCTTTAGAAGCTCCATTTTTAGGGTTTATGGTTTATACCTTTAGATTTAAGACTTAATTTTAGGACTTAATAGATGATTTAGTCCCTGGTTTTTGTATGAGGCATTCTTAATTGAATTAGGATCCCTTAGGAATTTTTGTAGAAATTTATAAGATAGTTTGCTACTTTTGATTGATTTTAGTTTAGATGCTAACTTTAGATGATTCTAAGGCACTAACTCAACTAGATTAACATCTTTAGTTCCCTTAGATTAGGGTTTTGTTTCTCTTGCTCTTGAATGATGATGAAGACAAGTTGAAGATGCATTGGATTGCTAGAAGAGGCCTGGATTTGAAGATCTTCCCTTCTTGTGGTGTAGTTTTGATTAGGTTAAGATTAGGGTTTTATAGGCAGAGCTTCTAGATAGTTCTCTTCCTTCATAAACATGGAATATGTTGATCAATTCCATTCTTCCTTATGATGTAAGGTCCATTGTAAAGGTCTCATCCCTCCTTTGGTAGGATGTGTGGCTCTTTGCAAATTGGTAGAACCTTTGAGGGTCCCTTTCTCTGATGACAGGATGCTTAGTGGTGACCTTTGGTTTTCACTCTGCTACCAATCATCCCAACTTTGCTCTTGATAGATGCATCTTTCTCCCTTGCTAGAGGATGGAGTTCCTTGCTTGAAGAAGATTGAAGAATGGAGTTGATACTTCCAGGTGATTGAAGACTACTCTGAGAAGCTGAAGCTTATAGATGAAGAGGAAAGCTAGATGATACTGGTAAAGAAAAGAGAGCTGAAGCAAGAAGAACAAGTTGATACTTATGAAGGGGATTCAATTGAAATTGACTGAAGAGCTGAAGCTTGGAGAAGAGAGAACAAGTTGATACTTATGTTTGATGGATTGAAACCTTGAAGAAGCAGGTTGATACTTGCCATTGAAGATGATAACCTTGAAGGGTGGTGGAAGTCTGATGACTGGACTGCTGTCTGAGGAGAGCATTATTGTGGAAGCTGTTGATCTGTTTTCTTCTCTGCATTGATGTGCCTTGTTTGATTTGCTTGATGCATTAGAATAAGTTCATGTTTAGATTAACTTGGATCAGGAGCATGATTGCACTAGAGGTTGAGTTGCTCCCTCTGCTTGTATTGTTACTGTATGGCTTTGCTTGCGGGTATTCGGTAGAGCCCGGCTCCCTTGCCCATGTGGTTTATTTTGCTTGATAGCATGTTATTTCTTCTGTATGATTGCAGTTACTTCTATTTTGCTTGATAGCATGTTATTTCCTCTGTATGATTTCAGTTATTCATATCTGGCTTGAGGTTGAGATGAGCTTGTGGAGGCTGTTGCCCCACACACATTTCCTCCCTCACTTGCATTGCATGCATTTTACAGTCGTTTACTGTTTACTGTTTGAGCTGATGCTTTATCTGTTTCTGTTTATCATTGACATGATCCCCTAGGAATCTCACTTCCTTTGATAAGGAAGTGATGATTAGAACCTTAGGTTGAAACCTATGCATGATAACTTCTAGGAGTTCCCTGTTTCAAACCTCAACCATGGGATGAATCCTTGGCATGACAACAGTAGGACTTGATAGTCTCCCTTTAGTTGAGCCTGTTCTCTTCTCATCTCAAAACACATTAAGATACATTAATCATGAATGATTTCTTTCGTACGTTACGAGCCTTAAGCTATCTGAGAAAGGATTGTTGGAGAGTTTCTTTTCAACAGTCCGGATGTTTAGTATGGCACCCTTTGGGTGACATGCGACGCATTCACTCTCAGGTCATAGTCTTTAGTGCGATTGAAATTGCAAACACAATAAAAAACAGTTCTTCCGTAAAAGACAAAAAATAAACTTCAAACCTTTTTGTCCCGTGGGCCCATAATTCAAAGGAAAGCTTTTCTGAAGAAAAGAGTGTCGTTAAACTTCAGCGCCACCGCAAACAGGCTTTGTCCCTAACTGCTGGAACTGCTATTTAACCCTACTCGATAAAACAGATGAATCTGAATCCCCGTAATCCGCGTTATCTCGAACTACGTAAGCTCTGATCTCTCATACCTGTTGAGAGTACGTAGGCAAAATACTGACGTATTGGCGAGCCACCTTCCCCGTAACCCGTAGTTAGCCGAACTACATTGACTCTGATTTCTCATTCTCTGATGGGAATACGTAGGCATAAAGCGTGACGCTTTGCCGAGTCATTTTCTTTTCTTTTTATACCGGCCTTGATAGGTAGATAGTTTAAATCAACCCGTCAGATAAACATAACAAGCGTGGATCCCATCGAGTACGATGGACGTGAGGGGTGCTAATACCTTCCCCTTGCGTAACCGACTCCCGAACCCAGACAATGGTTGCGATGACCTTGTCTTATACCTTCTCGTTAGGTTTTTTCGATCGTTTCCTTTCCCGTTCTGAGGGATAAATAACGAAAGGTGGCGACTCTTCTGTTTTGCCGGCACCTTATTTTCGCGGAAGCGATAGCTAGCTCGCCATCAGCTAGGATACCCCACTAAGAAAGAACCGAGCCAACCCAACTAGAAACTTATATTTATGAAAAGGATGCTGACCCAGATCATGAAGAACGAATTATCTTTGTCTAGCGTCACCCCAAACTGCAAGGAATGACTGCTGTGGAAAATCCAAGTTGTCTCGTCTCGAAGGAATGTCTCTTTTGGTCAAAAGTGATAGCATTAAAGATGTTATATACTCACTCCTACAACATTACTCTGGAGCCAGAGAAACTTTTGTCTAGGGGAGAATTGAAGTTTGCTTTGGTAAAAGTTGAACAGGAAAATGCGGAACTTTGGGAGCTGCTTGGTCAGAGTCAGAAGAAGACATGATTGTTAGAGGGGGAAGGGTCATCTTGTTAGAAGATCCTTAACTGTTGATTTCCATTTGTTGTCATACCCCATGCTTATCGGAATAT
The DNA here is from genome assembly GCA_963859935.3 of Lathyrus sativus. Lineage (NCBI taxonomy): Eukaryota > Viridiplantae > Streptophyta > Magnoliopsida > Fabales > Fabaceae > Lathyrus > Lathyrus sativus. The sequence continues at coordinate 59,834,586 of OZ012738.1, read as the reverse complement.
GTAATCTTTCATTTCTTAAAATGATTGAAAAAGCTTCATTTGTTAATGAAGACTTTATGTTGTAAAACTCTTTTATTAATGAATATTTTGTTAAGTTTTCATCACGTCGTTACGTGTTGATCCATTAATTTTGTTGGTAAACAATTCTTTTTGGTTCTCCTTGAATGTGTGGTCTGCATTTTCATCCTGCATCTCATTTTTTGCATTTTATTTTATTGGTCCTCCAGCTTATCCCGTGTGCTGTTACTATCAGAGAGAAAGAGAGAGAATCATGTTGAATACTCATTGGTACAACACAAGAGCCAACCCTCAGAAGAGAATGGTAGATCAAGACTTGAGGTTCGATCAGATCAACAACGATGTCGAAGGGCTACGCAGCAATGTTAGCCAAATCATGGAAGTCCTTCCGGTAATCAAGGTGAAGATGGACACACAACCCACAGTAGTGTCTGAAATCAACACAACAAAAACAAATCCACCTCCATTAGTAACTTCATTAGCAGAACATCCTTTCGGGATGGCCAGAGATTGCATGCCTCCATACAGTGATGCTCAACCATTCAACCATCAGCCATATTCAAATCCACAAAGTGTTTCATTAATGAAGGATTTTCAAAATCCCATTTACACTCAGGCCGGTGCTCAGGCACAGGTTTTCTCAGTCTTCAACAATCATCAACCGATATTCGACGTGCCTGGCGGATCTAAAACTGAAGATGAGAAGCATGATAAATTACGAGTTGAAATGGATCTAATGGCCAGAAGAATGAGGGCTATAGAAGGGAACAATATCTTTGGATCTGATGCCAAGAACATGTGCTTAGTCTCGGGTTTGGTATTTCCTCCCAAATTCATAATGCCTACGTTCGAAAAATATGAAGGGGCAACATGCCCGAAAGTTCACCTGATCATGTACTGCCGATGTATGACCCCACATATTGAGAATGGAAAATTGTTGATACACTGCTTTCAAGACATCCTCAAAGGTTCCTTTTCTAAATGGTACTTAAGCCTGGATCAATCTAAAATCCACTACTTCCAAGATATGTTTGATGCGTTCATTCAGCAGTATAAATATAACATGGATCCCGCGCTAGATCGGCATCAGCTGCTTAGCATGGCTCAAAAGAGTTCGAAATCCTTTAAAGAATACGCACAAAGATGGCAATGGACAGCCGCCCAGGTGGAACCTCCCCTAAAAAAAAAGAGTTGGGTGACTAGTTCGTGGATACCATCAGACCTGAATTCTATGAAAGAATGATTAGCAATATCACGACCAATTTTTCCGATATCGTGGTTGTCGGTGTAAAAGTGGAAGCTGGTTTAAAAAATGGCAAGGTGATAAGTTCGGCTAGCACCAGCACAATGAAAAAGCCATCAGGAAACTTCCATAAGAAGAAGGAAGGTGATACTAACGATATCATATATGAAGAGAGGGTTCAGAACATAAGAAACCTCCCGCAAAATCAACGGTTACCTCGTCTACAACCTCAAAAAAATTATCAGCGACACCAATATGTGGCTGCAGTCATGTCGGTATTCCAACCCCGGCCGAACCCACAAAGTTTCCAGCAACCGATGCCTAATACTTATCAATAAAGTCACAATCAGCAAATACGACCACAACAAAGAGCATCAGCTCCAAGGCCTGCTTTTCAGAACAAGAGACTAGGGATTCAGCCTATCCCCATGAGCTACACTAATTTGTATCCTATGATGGTACATCAAGGCCTAATTCAGACTAGGAAGTTGGGCCCTCCTCCAACTCCGCTACCATATTATTATGACCCAAACGCACAATGCGCGTTCCATGAAAACACTGCGGGGAATGACCTCGAAGGTTGCATAGCACTCAAACATATTGTGCGAGAATTGATTGAGAAGAAAGTACTCTCCTTCAAGGACAATCAGCCTAACGTGGAAGACCGTCCTTTTCCTAACCATGGTGGGGCCCACGCTGCGGAGGAGGACTCAGACATAATATTAATTTCCAAGGTGTCTGAAGTCAAAACTCCTTTAGTGGAGTCGCATAAAAAGTTGATAAAGGCGGGACTGATCAAAAGTTCATATTGAAGCTGCAATAATTGCCATCATAATCCACAAGGTTGTAACCTAGTGCAGAAAGACATTCAGTCAATGATTGACGAAGGTTTGCTACAAATATGTGGAAAGAAGAAAAAAGAATATGTCTCAGTAATTGAGCCAATATTCAATTTACCGAAGAAATTTGAAAAGAAGCCAGTGTTCAAGTTTGCTTCTCCTGCTACTGTCAGGCCGATATTTCACAACAGCCTTGCGCCAGCTGTGGGCCAACCGAAACCAAGATTCGATCCAAGGAGGGGACCGGGTCCTAATCTGAAATCTGTATCGTGGAAGTACGACTATTCCTGGTATGAAATGAAGGCCGGAAGAAACAGGAGGATGTGACAAACATCGCCGGGGCAAGCAAAATGACCCGTAGTGGTCAAATATATCTGCCCAGGGAAAAGTTTACTATTCCTCAGGCAGCTGCCATTGCTCCCATAACAATCATTACCATTCCTAAGGAAACTGTTCCTAAAGAAGCCCTCTCCAAGGAGCCCGCTATTATAGGAAAAGAATTGAAAGCTTGTCATTACTATTGAGCTCTCCCGCCCATCGACAAGCTTTGTTGAAGATACTCGCACAAGCCCATGTGACGAAGGATATCACTGTGGGGAAATTTGACTTCCTCGTTGCTAATATCACAGCCTGCAATACACTGAGCTTCGACAACAGTGACTTGACCACTAAGGGCCACAAGCACAACCTTGCCTTACATGTGTCTGTTAAGTGCGAAGAAGATACGCTCGCCAGAGTGTTTGTCGACACTGGGTCAGCCCTCAATGTAATTCCTAAAAGAACGCTAGCAAAGTTAGCATACAAAGGAGATGCGATGATACCCACATCTTTAATTGTGAAGGCTTTTGACGAATCAAGAAGGACCGTAATAGGAGAGGTCGATTTACCGATCATGGTGGGGCCCCAAGTCTTCAAAATCACCTTCCAAGGGATGGACATAAATCTGGCATATAGCTGTCTGCTTGGAAGGTCGTGGATACACGCAGCAGGCGCTATTACATCCACACTACACCAAAAAATGAAGTTCCTTACAGAGGACCCGTTGGTCGTGGTGCACGGTGAAGAGGATCTGATGGTGAGAAACTTATCCTCTTTCCGATACATTGAAGCCGATGAAGATGCATTAGAAACAACTTTCCAAGCATTAGAGATTGCACATGCTATGTTGGTTGAGGATGCTGTCATTACAAGCGGCCCATCTTTATCCTTCGTCCAAAGCATTAAAAACGCCATGAAGGAAGGACTTCCACAAGGTTGGGGGAAGGGAATCAAAGTCAACGCTCGAGCGATAAATGACCGGCAAGGGTTGGGTTAGAAACCAACTCACTACAAGAAAAACGATGGATTGCGACGGTTATTTTGACAGGTTACGACGGTTAAAACCACCACCAATTACATTCTACGACGGTTGTAGTACCGTCGCAGAAACGTGTGTCCCCAGGCTGTTTAGCGACGGTTGAAAAAACCGTCACACACAATCGTCGTTATATTTCACGACGGGCTTGAACTGACCTAAACTGGAGATAGCGACGGTTAAAGACTGTCGTTACTAACCTTTTGATTTTTATTTTCATTGTTGATTGTGACGGTTTAAAACTGTCGTGAAATCTATTTCACGACTGGTTGGAACTGACGTAAATTGGAAATGACAACAGTTAAATACTGTCGTGAATATCCTTTTGATTTTTGTTACCATTGTTGATTGTGACAGTTTAAAACTGTCGTGAATGTGATATCTTGACGGTTCATTATTAATTTTTATATATTGTATTATATTGTTTTATAATATATTCTTTTATTTAAATTATTATCTACTAAAATAGTTATATTATTTTTTGTTTAAATTATTTATACAATAATATTTTTATTTATAGTTTTTTTTATAATTTTTTTCTTTCGCTTTTTAGCGTAATAAATTAATTCCAAAACTTAATATCAAATAAATATTATAATATCGAGAAAACATGAGTTTCATAATCATGTAAAATGAAAGTTCCATAATCATGTCATGTAATACAAAAATCCAAAAACATATCAAATCATAAACTTATAACAATAAGTATCATTGTGCCAAAAATGAATAATTCTATACGCAATTCAAGTATTTGTAAAAGTAACAAGTTTGCAATGGGAAATCCATTCTTAGAGTTGCATTCACCCTGTCAATATTTTCATCACAAAATTCATTATGCTTTCTTAAGCTACGGATTGTCATAACACCAGAAAGGGTCTCTGAAAAGTGATGAATCACCGGAGCTTTTGTGATTGAATCAAGATGAGTCAATTCCCTAGATGTTGCAAGATGATATTTCTGCAAACCAGAACAATGTAATAATCAAAATAGGACCAAGTTGCAAGATAACATTACTCTATAGGAGTAGGCATATCATACCTTATGCCAGTTGTAGAGCCAGACCAGTGGAATTACGAGAAAGACAGTCTCCCAAGAGTTCTGGCATGTGACAATGAGGATACTGAATAATGATAAGTATGCTATCATTACAAAGTTTGTAAATATTGGAATTGTTATATCCACCCAAAGTATATCAGTAGATACCTAAATAATTCATAACAAGAGTAGATAGAGTTAGCAAATTCAAACACTAATAAAGTATAAACCAAACATTAAAAGGGATGTTGAATAAAACTCACACGACTCAAGATTCTGCCAGAAGGAGTGGTATCAAAGATTGACATTGGTGCACGAAGGATACTTTGAAGCATTCCAACGAAGAAGCTTTGAGATGTCTTCAAACCCAAATACGTATACATGAAAGCTCTTCCTATAAGAACTATGCATGCAACAACAGCTATAGCAGCATAGACGAAAATGAAAGTAAAAGAAGGAATGCCAGAACCATCAGAAGTTGCAAAATAGTCACCAGCTAAAAATGACAACACCAAACCAGCTGACATTGCTACTACAAGTGTTATTCCCCACCATCTGAATGCTTCTGTGAAATATTGTTTGTATACTTTAAGTCTCACATGTCTAGTTTCTCTTCCCTCGTCTTCAATGAGCTTTGCTGCAGTTTTATCATCAAACTTAGATTGATCTTGAGAGGACTGCTTTTCAACCCCGCTTTCTTTTTCTTTCGATACAATGCAGGCGAGTTTTGGAGACTGAGAAGAATCATCATTGGAATTATCACTTGTTTCTAATATCTCCATAGAGGATTCATGAGCTGCCACAAGTGCACCAAAATCTAGGCTTGCTTTGAGAAGTTCATCTCATTAATCCCTGGTCAAGTTTCAGGCACTTCCAACAAACTCAAAATATGACCCCCACCCACACACACCCAAACCACAAATTGTTGTCAAAGGGAACTGGAAAGCAGCCGGCCAACTCGTCTTTAGTTAAGTTTTAGACCTATATCAAAAATCCTAAGATTCTAAACACACAGTGATCCTACCAAGACCCCGTGCAGCAACATCAGTGGCAGTCATTATTGAACTTCTGCCACTCTTAAATTCAGCCAAAATCCAGTCCCTTTCAGACTGGTTTTTATCACCATGGATAGATAATGCTGGCCATCCATCCATTCTCAACTGCTTTGTAACTTTATCACATCCCTTTTTTGTTTCTGTAAATATTAGAATTCAGCTCCCGTCCATCACTTCTTTCAGCAGCTTGATCAATCTGCATTAGCAACATCAAAGTGTTAATTTGGAAAGCAAAAACATTGGTCACTATTTATTACTGTGACTGAGGAAACCAACCTGTTATATTTCTCCATGTCAGTGACAACATCAAAAACTTGATTTATAGATTGGTTTGCTTTTAGATATGGTGACCCAATAACTACCTAAAAGGCCATGATATCCCACAGGAAACCACACTAATCAATAATCACCTATATAAGGTTTAATTAAGCCAATTCGTAGCACAATAATATTTAAAAAATTAACACTCCATTTACAAATATTTATACATAAATGATAGTATACATATGAAACATGAATGCTATTCAAGTAACCTTATATGGGTTGTGCAGAAACTGTCTTGCCAAAGCTTCAACATCCTTTGGCCATGTTGCACTCCAGTATAATGTTTGCCTATCTGGTCGAATCTGTTATTTCAAATCTCCAAATGTAAGTGCAAGTGACTAACTGAACCTCTAAAGCCTCAATGCCACTTCAGCAGCAGTATTTGCTGCAGCAATTACATCAGCTGCACGTCCTGTAACAAATCACAAATGGATTAATTCGTAGGCAGAAAAAGGAAAAGTAAAAAAATATTTACATATTATATAGACTTTTCCAATTAATAGAGAAAGTATACTAGAATAGATAACTTGATAACTCACCTTAATTGAGATTCTGTTGCAGCTTCAGAGTCAGAAAAAAGGACCTTGATGACCTACCGTAGCTGTAATTTAGGATCTGGGTCTTTGTCCTCTGCTTCAAAGCAATAACCAGAATAGGACCAAGTATCTAAATTTAAAAGAATGATTTGCAGGACAAGAGATTTGGTTTTCAGATCTCTAACAACGAACCAAAATGTTGACTCATCATTTGCACACTCGGCCAACCGATTCGCAAACATTTTGTCCATCGTGTAATTGCTGGTGATAAATATAATGCATTAAATTTATTCGGTGTGTCTGTGAATCCATATTTACAAATCAAACATTAAATAGTTTTAAGAAATCACTATCATGGAATAGACTAGAATGCACAATGTGGATGCAGCCATGCCAGTACATCGGCAAAGTAAAGAAGAAACATCATGCCACATATAAATTACTCAATCATTATTGCTTAATATACATTTGATGATTAACCAACTGCGAATTTTCAAGAATGTTAAAACCATGTCTATAAAACTATTTACTCTTTTGTATAAAAATGCATGAAATTGGTTGGTAAAATCTTTGTACACGCTATTAGTATAGAAGAATAAAAGATAATGTTACTGGGAATAGAGCATAACTTTGGCCCATCTTTATTTGAGCCATATTTGTTGACACACTCACAGTCAACATTATCTTAATAAGTTTTATAAGAAACAAATACTTAATATTTTTTCCCATGCTACATTTCTACTGCAAAATTATTATTTATCATATTCCTTATTATTCCCAAATTTTGCAATAAGTTGAACCAAGCTATCCACTGAGACATTAGTTTCACTTATTTAGCAATATTTCTTGTTACTACATCTACTTCTTCACGGTCAGCTACAATCGAGTCATAAAGGCATAAAACTTACTAAGTCGCCATTTCTCTTCTTTGATAAAGAATTACAACAGGAATAAAAGTGAAATTTAGTCATTCTATGCAAACCTGAAAATGTCCCCTGATCCTATCACTGGCAGACAGGTAGAAATATAAAATATGAACAGCCGTACTCCTCTATCTACCGGCGCACATCCCTCACAACACGGGTAGGCTCCAAGGAGAGTTGCGCATTGCAGGCATGTGAATTCATGCCAATCAATATTCTTTGAAAGATTTGATGATCTAGCCATGAAAACATCTTCAAGAAAACCATTAACGAAAGACTTCTGATTTCCCATAATTTCCACAGTTTCAATCTTCCTAGCATTTGATGATAAATGATGTTCACATACCTCGTCACCAGCTTCTCACTTATACCTCCAAACTAACAACAACAAGCACCAAACCAATTGTCAGCCACCTCCCTCCAATTCGCTGACGGCATTTCAACAAAATTCCGAAATAACCATTGTAAACCACATAACAATAATAAGAACTTCAATCTACTTTTTTAAATCTCAACTTCATACAATGATAACATACCCAAAGAACTCCACTAACCTATAACAATAGAGGTAACCAAAGAATAAACAAAATACCTGACAGGTTTATTGGTCAAATGGTATCTACAACTTCTACAAACAAATTCAACTTCTCCAGCTGAAGACAGTTTGTCTACATCTGAACCAAAAAATGATAATAATAAGCAAAAGCAAGCAACGAGAAATGACACACAGTATTGTTTACAGATACGCAAGTTGGGAAGGCAACACCTCTCTCAATCTTCTTCTTGACATTCTTGTACATGTTACCAGTTTGCCTTATTTACAAAACACACCACATTCCAAGCAGTGTCTCTGTAGTTCTAGCAACATTCCAAGCCCTATATTCGTACATGAGCTTATTTCAACGTGATAACTCATAAATACAAACTAATTCCAGGCCCTATTTCACAAAATGCAGTAAACAAATACACCATGTCAAGAATATGGGCCTGACCTTATGTGGGTGGATATCATCAAAAACATGAGCTTGACCTCCGTAGAAAGGACTTTTCATGTTACACCACATAAGAAAAAATGCTTAGAAATGACTTTTCTCACACATGCATAGACCATTGAACTAAATTTTCTTTATCATCAAAATTGCAACATTAAAACGTCAACTTATACTTAAAAAAGATCACTACCACAAAGTAAAGAAAGAAAAGAAAAAATAGCATTTCTATTACTACAGCTGCCCCCTGATTGCTTATGCTTAACAGACCATGCAAGAGAACAATTGTTTCACCTTACAGTGACATATAACATTGGACCTCAAACAAAAATGAAAAACTGAATCTTCAACTATTTAACACTGCTCCAAGTAGGGTTGCTGGAAATTTCAATAAGCTTCTTATTATGCTTAAAGTAGTACTTCCCTGTCATGAGTCCAACTAAATTGATGTTTTGATGATTCCTTTGCTCTTGCTAGAGCTCTCTCCTCCAACCTTCTGATTCTTGGTTGCAACCCACAAACATACTCTTGTGCCTTTCGTCCCTCCCCTGAAAGTCCGGTTATGTCCGCCACCTTCCACCTCCCAACCAGAAACTCAAGTATATCAGCATAGTCCTTGGCAGTGTAGACCCCAATGCGCTGGGCAACAGTAGAGTAGTTATCAAACAGGTTGTCATCTCAGCCGTCATACATCAGATGTGCTGGCATAGCAATTTTCTTCCTCATCATGTCAGCAAAGGCCATAACTGTTCCGTCAGGATCAATCTCAAACAGCTTTTCCACTATCTTTGTGTAAGCAGTTTCGTGTCGTTTTTCATCTGAGGCAATCAGACCACATATCTGAGCCAACTTCAAATCACCACGTTCTTTAGCAAGTCTGGCTGTGTTTCCGTGCGATACAAAGGTTGCCCTCTCTTGAAATGAAGTGTAAATGAAACCAAGGTAGGGGCTATTCTCAGTCCGAGGATCCTATCCATCAATTTCAATCATTCCAAAATTAGATAGAAAAGAATTATAAATATGACAAGAATCAATTAGTGATGATTTCTGACAAAGTTGGATCAATTACAGGATAATTATAACATAACAAAACAATTGCTAATAGAGATGGCAGCAATAGAGATGGCAGACAAATAGATACCAGAAAATAAAACTTACCTTAGAAGATTGTAAAGCCTGTATTTCTGAAAACCTTGTCAATAACTACTTGTTTTCAAGATCAGGTATCATCTGTAAGGACATATGAGAAAAATGCCAGATAATGTCCAACAACTCGTTGTTGTTGAATGTGAATTTGGGGATTTAGGGTTAGGATTTTTATGAGGGAACTGCAGGTTTAGAATTAGATGGAAGGGTCTAGGATTTAAGATAAGCAAGTGAGAATGAATCTATAAATCCTAAAATTATATTAGACCCAAAATAAAAAAAATATAATTTGTGTTTCCTTCTAAATATGTTTTCTAATTTTATTGTTTAAATAAAAGAGATTAATATTTTAATGTTTACACTCAAATTAAATCTTTTTTAAAATTTATGCAAATAAATTTTTGAAATGATGTGAATTTTAATCCCATATATATATATATATATATATATATATATATATATATATATATATATATATATATATATATATATATATATATATATATATATATATATATATATATATATATATATATATATATATATATATATATATATATATATATATATATATATATATATATATATATATATATATATATATATATATATATATATATATATATATATATATATATATATATATATATATATATATATATATATATATATATATATATATATATATATATATATATATATAAAATTAATTTTAATAAAAGTTAACTATTTATATAATAAAATAGAAAATATTTTACTATTATTTTAGACAAAAATATTAAGCTACATTGTCATGAAAATTATAATAATTATAATAATTATTTATTAAATTAATTAATAAAATTGAAAATGTTAGAAAATAAAAATGAAAGAAAAAAGTGGAAAATTAAAGGAATAAAAAAATAGTGATTATGATTGGTTAAAGTAATTGCGACAGTTCGCCTTAACCGTCGCAAGTGTGAAAGAGGACGATTCTTTGGTAACTGTCGCATTATTTTATACAACATGCCTAAAAAATTTGCGACGGTTGACTCAAACCGTCGTGAGAACTGTCGTAGTTCAGGAATAAGGACGGTTTTTTGACAACTGTCGCAAAAAATCTACGACAGTTGACCCTAACTGTCGCGAAAACCGTTGCAATCCAGGAATAAGGACGGTTTTGAGATAACTGTCGCAACTCAAATGTCGTAAATCTCCTTTTTTCTTGTAGTGACTCTAGGTAAAGAATCAGAGGTCAACGACAAGCGCCTGAAGACTCTGAAGGAGATCTTCGTAAGTGGCGGTGTTCAAGTGAACACTATCGAAGAAAACAGTGAAGGGAGCTGCATAAACGACCTGGTGTTCCGAGGTGAAGCCGTTCTGTGCAACTGGGAGGCCGTAGAAATTTCCATCATGTTAACGCTCTTCGAGTAACTTATTTGTTTTACTTGTTAGCATTTTCTTTATTTTAAATCCATAGTCATGCCCGGGGCCAGTGGGTCATTTTGTATGGGCCACACTTTTGCAATTAAAAGATCAATTAATGAATGAGTGTTTTGTTAAACTCCATTTTTGTTGTTCATTGCATTTTATTGTTTTAACTTTTGTAAAAAAGGAAAAATGACAATCTTTTGGAAAAAAACCTAAAAAGCACTCATCATATGTATCCCTTTGTATGTGTTTGCTCATTTTAAGCCCATTCAACACATGCAGAGAACCTCCATCACCCGCCAGATCCGATGATCATCCAGTTCTTTCTGATTTTGAGTCACCGGTATTCCAAGTCGAAGACGAGAGTGATGAGGATTTTGAAGTCCCTAAAGAATTGATGAAAATGACCGAGTACGAGGACGCCTATCTTCAACCCTACAAAGAACAGATTGACATCATCTACTTGGGCTCAGAAGAAGAGAGAAAAGTAGTCAAAATTGGGGCATCACTAGGGGCAGAGGTTAACGACAGACTAATAATGCTTCTCAAAGAGTATACAGATGTGTTTTCTTGGTCTTACCAAGGTATGCCTAGATTGGATACCAACATTCTTCAATCCTTATTCGAAGAGGAGAGATAAGGTGATTCATTCAAGATGACATTGTTGTTGATTGATATATGTTTTTCATGGCTTTAAGACTTTAGTTCTTGTGTGTTGTTTGATTCTAACCATTGGGAACCTATGTCTGGTTGCATTCCTTGTGTTTGAGCCATTTAATCCAATTTTGGAGAAATCTTTTTCTTGAGCAAATCCTCTTGTTTCATCAAGAGGCATACTTTTCTTGAGGGCAAGCAAAAATCTAGTTAGGGAGAGTTATTAGATGCCCAACTTTTCTTATTTGATCTATCAAATATGGGCATCTTTCACTCCTTTTTGTAAAGAAAGTGTTAAATATCACTCTTGCTTTGGTTGGTTTGCAACATTATGTGAAAATATCTTGGTTCCTTTGATTTTTATGTTATTGTGCAGGAATTAGGCATGAAAAAGTGAAGATTAAGACACAAGAAAGAGGACAAAGAAACCAAGTCAGCATGCAAACAACAGCAAGTTCGCTGGGCGAACTTGCTAGTGAAGTTGCCACCAAAACTTCACAAAGTTCTCTAGGAGAACTATTTAGCGAAGTCCAGGAATCCAAAACAGTAAGGAAAGGGCCATAAACTCGCTAGGCGAAGGAGGCAGCAAAGAAATCGCTAGACGAAGAGGTAGCGAACACTCCCAGACTTGAGGTAGTAGGTATTTGGACAAGAATTCGTTGTGTGAAGTTTGCAGCGAAGGCTTCGCTAGGAGAATATTTCTTCGTACAACGAACATTTGGGTTTCTGTCTGGGGAGCTTTCACAGGACTTAGGCACTTTAGGTTCCATTTTGGGTGTTCGCACTGCGAACGTGACAACTCAGCAGCCACTTCTACAAGTAGTATGAGCTATCTTTTGTAAAAATATCTAATTTTTTGTACTTGCATTTGAGAGGATTTTCTGACCTAGAAAACTCATTCCTCCATTTCTCATCATCTCTTAGAAATATTTCCCAAAAAGAAGGTGGATTCTTATCCAATCTCGATTCCTCGACTCGGATATTGATCAACCTTCTTCCGAAACTTGTTGCTCAAGCTATCATGGAAATGGTTGACTAAATCCCTCTCTTGTCAAGGTTAGAAATAGTTAATTCAGATTTTATGTATTCCATTTGATCTTTTGTATGTGAATAAATATTGTGATCAATATAAATGAAGTTATTTGCTACTCTTTGTACATTTATGGTTTGGATTGCTTTAGACATGAACTTTCCAAGTCTTGACCTAATATCTTCATTTATCAACTATACAAATTCTAGACATGGGTTTGAAAGTTGATATCCGCTTTGTATTGATCTTAATGCTTATTGTTTTGATCGTTACTTAGAGAGATCATTTAATGGTCGAAACAATAACATTCATGATATCGCTTTAGAAAAGAACTTTTTTGCGAGGATACCTGGTTATGTTGGTTAAAACTTCGCTCACATATTTGATTGGTTGGATACGTTTAGGACGAACTAGCGAACCATAATATTGACATGTTTTTATCAAACTTAGACCGTATTTTATTCAGCTTTAATTCTTGCAAACTTTAGTTACGAAAACTGAAACCATTCTAAAAAAACCCCATTTCTTAAGACATTAAACTGTTGAGCGGCAAGCATCTATATTCTCATCAATCCCTGTAGAGACAATAAAACGCTACCCCAAAATACTTTCTAACAAACTGGCGCCGTTGTCGGGGGTTGTTAGTAGAATATTGCAAGTATTGCAATAGTTTAGTGATTTTAAGATTTTTGTATTGTGAATCTCTTATCTTTGTAATTCTTTCTGCTTCTTAAGCTGTTTAGTTTGTGCGCAGAATTCATTTATGTGAGGACAGGTTCGGCCTAAAAACCTTCTTTTCGATCCTGAGATTGAGAGAACTGCTCGCCGCACCAATAGCCGCACAAGGCAAAGACGACATTAAGCTATTGAGAGACAAGATCTCGGAGAATCTTCTTCATCCACTCCACCTAATTCACCAATTATGGCAGCACCACCACCACCTCCACCTCCAGTTTCGGTTCCATGGACAAACAGTCCAAGACACACCACTTAGTTTATGCATAATCTCTAAAATGGAAGACAAGCCGAGATGAAAATGGGAATCCTTGCACTCATTTATCAAAATCCTTTCACATGGTTAGTTCATGAGGATCTATTTACACATCTTACCAAATTCTATAAGATTGTGGGTGCAATGGGAGCAACAGAAGCTGATGAAAAGTCATTGTTCAGGAGGCTATTACCTCATTCTTTAATTGGGAAAGAGAAGGAATGGTATCTTGATCAATCTACAACAGTTATGACAGATTGGAATTTATTGGAAGAGAATTTTCTTGAACAGTTCTTTCCACATAATCATTTCATGGAAGCAAAAACTGTGATAGTTGTGTTTTCACAAGGAGGAAATGAATCCCTCAACGAAGCTTAGGAGAGATTCAAGTCTATGTTGAGAAAATGCAAAGGACACGTGTTGTACCCAAAATTTTGACCCCTTAGATTCTCATTATCATTTTAAGAAGCATGCTCATGAGTTATCTAACCCTAAACATGTGCAAGTTCACTTTTGTCAAATTACAGATGAATCAGGGTTTCCGCACCGACAAATTCAAAACTACAAAGGGACGATCAATCAGTGTTCTGGGGCTAATTTAATCATTAAATGAAATCAAGGGTAAAATCAAAGTCAAATGAGAAGCCAATTTGAAGTAGTCACTTCAGAATCAAGAACTGCGTAGTCCGGAGGCCCCGATTAGGTTTTTTAACTAGAAAAAGTCAATTGTAGTTTGACTTTGATGTTGGAAGGGTTTGTAATGGTGGGATTGAGGTCCATGAAGTTCATATAGCTTATTAAGGTCTATTCAAGAAGTGTCAAGGTCTCAGGATGTCCAGAATGTCAACAGGCAACTCGGTCGGCACCGATCAATCGTACGGTTGACCGAAAAGTCAACTCTTCAAATTTTAAGAATTGGACTTCAAGTTGTGAAGCAAAGTTGTTCCTTATGTCATAATGGACTTGAATATCAACTTTCCAGATCATTGGATCAAGGATGAGGAAGTAATCGAAAAAATCGGGAAATTAGGGTTTCGAAAGGGGCTAAACCCTAACTCTTTAACCATACATCCAAATGAGTTGGTTCCAAGCTCATTGGAAAGCTCTTGACAAGTCCTACAAAAGTCCCATACTAGTACACAACCAGAAAATTCATCCTTTTTGAGTTAGAAGCAAAAACATCCCAAGAAGGGAAAATAACTTAGAAAATTTCTAAGTTATTTTCACCTTAAAAGCTTATGAGCAGCCAACTTTGGGGGGGGGGGGGGATTTTTCACCTAGTTCCAATTAGAGTTTGACTTCCTAGCAAACATGAATGTTTTAAAGCTACATGAGGGCTTTCCAAAAAGTATTAGAAGTCCTCAAGAGGAGTTATGAGCAGAAAGTTACATATGTGCAAAGTTGGGGGTTTCACACTTTAGTCCCACATTGTCCATTTTTTCAAAATGACCTCCTTCATCAATTCTGCCAATTTTTGTTGATCCAATGTGTTGTATTTGATATATAAGAGTTGTGTGGCATGAGAGAGCAGAAGCTATGCAGAAAATACCAAAAGAACAAGTTTAGAACTCATTGCCTTGCAAGTGGGCAAGTTGCATTCCAAGTTGAAAAGCAAAAGCATGAGTTGGAAAGTAAGCTGCACCAGCCACACCCCTATTGCTCCTAGCCTGCAATTAACTTCAGAAAATCAGTAGAAAGCTTGACAATTGAGGCCTTGGATCAGAACCAAGAGAAAACCCTCCAAGGGAGGTTTTCCCAAAATATCTCAACCTTTCTTCATGATGAAGAAATCTTCAAAACAGCCCCTCAATCTCATTTGCCTATAAAGGTAGGCTCCCCTCACCTCATTCAAGACAAGGTATCTTCCAAAAACCAGAAGAAACTCTGTCTTGGCTTGTATGCAAAGAAATCTCAAAATCTCCAAAATCTCACTTTTCACCAAAATGCACCAAAAATATGCCTTGGTGTAAAGGCTGCCCTATTCATTTCTATACACTCCAATACCCTAAAAACCATCCATACACTCTCTAAATATCATATGGAAGGTGTCTAGCCCTTTAAATCACACAAAAACCTCATAAATCAAAAAGTCAACTTCACCATCACACTACTTTGACCAAAAGCTACAAAAACCACCAAACCTTGTTCTAAGCACTTCCTTGAGGTTTTGATCATTAATACACCGCACGTATATCATTTCTCATCTGTATAAGGTGTTGGAAACCATTGAAAAAGCATATTTCTTCAATTAGCTCGAAGTGTACATTTTACTTAAAAGTGAAGAAAAGGTTCAAGACAAAGAAGGGAGATTGAAGTCCTCTGGTTTTCTTGGCTATTCCAACTGATTCAACAAGGTCTACAAGAGGTATGTAGCCTGCACACATTTCTCTTTGCATCATCTTTCATGTATTTACATTTTTGAGCACTTTGGTGAAATTTGAAACTATGAACATGTGTTGATTTTCATGATATGTGATTGGTATGAACATTAGCATAAGTCTTGAGTTTTGTTCTTGTTAAATTGTTGATTATAATGTGTGAGTTTGTTAAATATTATCTACAAGAGGACCATGTTATCTTGTGAATATACTAACTGTCATATAGAGTATTTTGAGTTGGCATTCATCACTCCCATTAAGGTATGTTGCTGCCCCTGTTTAAATTCTACTGTGATGCTCATGATAGGTCTTGACTATACGCAATTTGTTTTGTTTGTTTGAACCCTGTCATACCAGTTTTATTGAGAATACTCAACTTAATGCATATAATGAGCATAGGGTGGCTATTTGGAGGTTGCAATAAGAGAATGTTTCTATCACATGAGGGGAGTTTTACACTGTTTTGTTGTAGTCTTTGTGGGCTGTTTTGAATTGCAAGGAGGATTTAAGGTCTTTCTTTTGTGTATTTAAAGTTTGTATGTGTGTTTGTTTTGAAGCATGTATAATAGAAAATGATTTTGTACACTCCCACTGTCAGTAGCAAACCAGCTGACCAATCCTTGTCCAATAAGGATAAATCCAAATTTGATTGATTAATGGACTGCACCAAGAGTTTTACAGTTTTGTTACTTGTGCTGGAATTGGGTAGTTAGTGAAGGCTGGTGCAAGCTAGCTGTTGATGTTGTTCATTTTGAGGTGTTAGGGGCAAAGGGGGAGGGTACTTGGTGTAATGATTCTTTATAATGTGTAAACCATGGATTTGAGCAATCTCTGCCAAATCAGTATGCTAGCAGCCTTGTTTATGTTATGAACATCACCTATTTGCTTTTCAACTGCTGTCAAGACAAAACCATAGCAGTTGGAAAATCACCTTTGCATAAAGCCTTAAGAAGTCTGTTTTCATCATTTGAACATGTTCAAAATCATATTTAGAGAATGCCTATGTGTTCACTTTGTTTTGTTTATGCATGAAAGTCAGATTCACATATTACCATAAAACACATCAAAGTCATCAATCAAGTCAAATGTCATTTTTCATACAAACTCACTTTGCATCAAAATTCACATTGGAACACTTCATACACATTATTTGTGAACTGTTGGCATGGATCTTTTGCATTAAAATAAGCTGCTACAAGATTCACACCTCATGATGCATTTTTCAAAGTAACATCAAGCAGCTGACATGCTAAGTTTTCACACACACTTATCTTGCATCAAATTCACATTGGAATGCTTCATATTCATCATTTGTGAGCTGTTGACTTAGTTCTCTTGCTTCAAAACTGTCTGCTATAAGATTGTCTTTTCAAAATGCACCTTTTCATGAAAATACCACTTGGCATACCATTTTTTGAAACTATTTGCTTTGAGCATACTTTGAGTGATAAAATGATTCCTCACTATGTGTATGAACTATTAGTAGTTTTGGTTTTGGTTAAGAAAGACTTGAAGATAGCATCATGCTTCAAATGCATTTTTCAACACATATCAAGCAACTCATGTATCACTTTTTACAAAAGGTTGTTTTCTTCTCAAAACCACTACTCTAACACTTCATACACATTATTTGTGACTTGTTGACATGATGCTTTGGCATTAAAACCAGCTGTTACAAGTTTCACACCACTAAGTGCACTTTGCAAGAACACATCATACACCTCACATGTCACTTTTTGCATAAGAGTGTTTTTTTACCAAAGTTCACATTGGAACACTTCATACTCATCATTTAGAAGCTGCTAGTATCATCATTTGGTAGCAAAACAAACTGTCTCATGTTTCTCACTTCAATGTGCATTTTCCACTAAAATCTTACATTTGACATACCATTTTCACAATCTGTTTGTATTTAACATATTTGAGTGTTTAGAATCATGTTACATCAATTATGTGGTCTGTGTATGATTGTTTTGGATTGAAAATGTTTAAAACAAGCTGCTACCATGAAAATGCATTTCAAGCCTAAAATCACATGTACTATCGGGTTTTTCAGTGGGAGAGGAATTTGAAAAAACTGAGAGAGCCATTGTATTCCTTGTCCAATTATACCCCATTTGCATATAAAGTTTGTTAAAAAAAGGTTGAGAAATGAGAAAGTTACACCCTAAAACGTAAATCCTTGATTTGTGTTGTGTTTGCCCAGCCCTAGAAAGAAGGAACCCTTATTAATTAAAGGGGTGGAATCAATCAATGGATGTATAGCCACCCCAGTGGTAAGACCATATTAGAAAACACGCCTTGTACCCCATGTTCCTGAGTTCGACCCCTGAGGAGGGCAACTCTTTTGTGTATTTTTGGTATTTTTCATACAAACTTCAAAAAATCGTATCTCCCTCGTTTTTTATCGTTTTTTGCCCGTTCTTTTTTCATCGTGTTCATCTTTGTATGTAATTTAATGCCATGAATTTTATTTTCATGTTTTCCTATTTTATCACCTCTTTTCACTGGGTCCAAATTAAGTGCGTTTCGCGTCCGTTTACGCATTTGCAGATGAATTTTTATGTGGTTTCACTTGGATTTGTTTGTGAAATTTGTTTGTGTTCATGTCCATACATGTTAGTTAACATGCTAGGATTTTTATTCTGAGTTATAACTATGTTCATCTCATCCCACCTGTTGATTGTATTTGAATGCGATCTGTCGTTACAGTTCTCGTCATTTTTCATCTGTGTTAATTATTATCAATGTGCTTTCATCCTTATTATTGCATATTTGTTTAATTGGTTGTTACCATGAAGAATGTTTTGTTATGTTATTACCTTTCCCTCTTATTTTTCCCCCAAGTTGTGAGGCTTGTCAGCTCTCACCCAATTGCTTCCCCAGTTTCCCTCCAAAGGAAGGTCTGCCCACTTGACCCTCATGATTCATTCACCCTTCCTTGACTTTGTTAAGTAATTTTTACCTTAGCTTAGAAACCATTAGACTTTTCTGTGAGTCTAAGAGACCCACCTGTACTAGGAGTGTTCTTCAACTAGAACCCTAGGAAAGAGTTCGTCAACTCTGTGTAAGAATCATCATCATGATTTCTTACTTCCCCTTTTGAATATTACAACTTAGATTAGGGAGTTTTGTCAAACTCCACACAAACATTGTCATGTTTGTTTCCCTTGAACCTTGATCATAATCAAGTGTTCTTTATCCCTTGTGAGGTGAACTACGATTGCTCTGATTCTATCCTAGTTAGGATACGTAGGCAGAAGATGCGATGTCTTTGCGAGCAAACTTAGTGTATATAACTTTAGGTTTCAACTCATATCTTTTCCCAATCCACAGTACATTTTTACAAACTTAGCAAGCAATCAAACAAAAGGTTCCTGTAGAGTACTATAGATATTTAGGGTGCTAACACCTTCCCTAGGTATAACCAACCCCCGATCCCCAAATCTCTTAAAGCGTTGTCGTTACATCGCGAAAAAGGTTTTTCTTTCTTTAAACCTTTCCTTTGGATAAAATAAAGTCCGATTGTAAAAATAAATAAGATTCAAGTTAATTTAATAGCTTGATATCCAATTTTCACCGCAACAGAAATGGCGACTTCACTGGGGAATTTTATTGCTTTGAGGGTTTAGCCTATCTTGTTTGAATACTTGCTTATTTGTGAATACTTGTAAATATGTACATATGTGCTCTGTTGGATCTTGGGAGCTTTGAGTGGTGAGACAACACTATACTCGTGTTTGAGCATACTTATGATAGGATGAAGGTACATTCAAGGAGGCTTATAGGGAGTTGATTCCCGACCAAGCTGACTTGAGAAAACCACCGCTCAGTAGAGGCCCTTCTGAAAGTTAGTATTGTTGATCGAGTATTCGTGAAAACAATGCTACTTTCTACATGGGAGCCCGTGATACTGAGGACCTTTAGATTACCTTTCCCCCCACTATGGCTTTATTAGGATGTAGTGCGATGACTATAAGGAAGTAATTCCAAAGTAGTTGATACGCGATACTACACTCGGACGAGACTCTCATGATAATATTATCGACCACCAAGTATTTGGGAAATTGATAATATCCGAAAGATAGGTCGAGGACTCTTGGAACTCTTTTAGAACCTTGCTCTACAGTTTTGAAAAACTTAGTACATACCTTTGGGGTGGGTAGACCTTGACTCCATACTCATGTTCTCCAAACCAAAACCTTTATCTGTTTAATCCATGTGTATATGTGAATCTGTGCTTACCTGTGTTTGTGCATTCATGCATTCATGAACATCATGTCATAAAAGTTTCATGGAACTTAGATCTCTTATTTGCAAACATCAGGATCATCATGGACAGTGGAAAAAAGAAAACCATGAAGTACACTTACAAAAGTCCTAACTTGGATGACATAGAAAGGTTGAGCACTTTGATAACAAATATAGAAGGATTCAAGAGCAGGTATGGGAACTTATTGTCATTGTTGAGGGTAAAAGGGAAGATGGATCTGGGACTTCTCTCCACACTTCTTCAGTTTTATGATCCACTCTATCATTGTTTCACTTTTCCTGATTATCAACTGGTACCTACACTTGAGGAATATTCTTGCTTGATTGGTTTACCTATTCTTGAAGACTCTCCTTTTCCAATCATGGAGAAGGACCCTAAGAAATAAGAAATTGCTAAAGCTACACGTTTGGGATTGGGGGATATTCAGAAAAATATGGTTACTAAGGGAGGAGTATTTGGTTTGACTGCAGAGTTCTTGGTTGGGAAAGCACAATACTATGTTGATCACTTGAGTATGGATACATTCGAAGTTATTCTTGCCTTGCTCATTTATGGAATCTTCTTGTTTCCAAGCTTCGATAATTTTGTGGATCTCAACGCCATCAAAATCTTTTTGAAGAAAAACCATGTGCCTACTTTACTAGCTGACGCATATCATTTGGTTCACTTGAGAAATCTGCATAAAGGAGGAATGATTGTTTGTTGTGTCCCTTTATTATATAAGTGGTTTATCTCTCACTTACCTAAGGCTCATGCTTTTTGGAAAGAAGGTTGGTGGTCTCAGAAGGTTATGGCTCTTACTCACTCTGACATTGATTCGTACAGCCGTAGTTACGATGGGATAAAAATCATTGACAGTTGTGGAAGCTTTGGTAACGTACCTCTTCTAGGTACAAGTGGAGGAATCAGTTATAGCCCTGTTCTCGCTCGCCGTCAGCTTGGATATCCTTTGAAGGACAAACCAAACAGCGCCCATGTGGAGAATATTTTCTTTAGAAGAGAATCAGAATTGAAGGGGGAAATTCTAAAAGCTTGGGGACATGTACACAAGAAAGGAAAGGAAGCCTTAGGGAAACTTAATTGCGTCTCTCTCGAGCCTTATCTCCAATGGGTCCGAAAGAGAGCTATTCAGCTAAAGATGCCTTATTCTCAGCAGAAACCCATGGCCTTAGAGGAAGAGCACACACTGATCTTTATGTCTGAAGAGGAGAAGTTAAAGATTGCTTTGAGGAAATCACAACAAACTGAAGTAGCCTGGAAATACAAGTACCAAGTGGCCATGGAAGAAAATGATGAACTCCGTAAACAACTACAGGTGAAGGATGAATAAATGGTTGCTTATAAGAAGAGGAAGACACAGGAAGGCTTACCTTCTTCCAGCTTCCAACCAACTTCATGGAAACTAGTCGTGGACAAACTTATTCTCGAGAAGACTCAGATGGAAGAAGAAATCAAGAAACTCAAAGCAAAAGAAGACTTTTATTTAGAATACTGTCAGCCTTATATTTAGGACTTTTGTAAAATGTACTAGATGTTTTGTAATGCAATCTTAAAAATCAATGAAATGAAATGATGTTTTGATCTGAGTTCCATGAAACCTTTGCATTTGCATTTACACTAATTAATCATTCAAGGAACTAAAGATTGTTTTGCAGATATTATAGGATGGATTCTGGAAAGAAAGAAGAGGTGGTGTTCCAAAGACCAAGGTTGGAGAACTTGGAGAAACTAGTAAGTTTAGTAGAAGACCCCAAGGCATTCAGAGGAAAGTATGGGAATATGCTGTCTTTGCTAGAAGTTCAAGTGTATGAAGAGATGTTATCCGCACTCGTGCAATTCTATGATTCAACCTATCATTGTTTCACGTTTCCAGATTATCAGTTGCTACTAACTTTGGAAGAGTATTCCGCCCTGATGGGAGTAGGCGTTACTCCTAGCCCATTTTCTGGAAGGGAGGGGACTCCTAATGAAAGAGAAATTGTAGAGGCCGCGTATTTGGAGTTGGACGAAGTACGATCTCACATGGGTGCTAAAGGAAGGTTGTATGGATTTCCAGCTATGTTCTTGTATGAAAAAGCTCAGAGCTATGCCTTGTCAAAGAATACTGAAGCATTTGAGGCCATCCTGGTTTTACTCATTTACGGACTGTTTCTATTCCCGACTGCTAGTGATTTTGTTGACGCAAATGCAATCAATCTTTTCTTGATCAAAAATCCTGTACCTACCTTGCAGGCTGACACGTACTTTACCCTCCACCGAAGGAACCGTTATGGAATTGGACGAATTGAGTGTTGCACCGTTCTCCTGCACAAGTGGTTTATTTCACACTTGTCAGAAATTCCAGCCATTTGGGATAAGCAAAATGGGCTCTCATGGACAGAAAAGCTGCTATTACTCAAACACTCAGATATTAAGTGGTATGACCCTATGTATGGAGGAATTGCCATGATCCAAAGCTGTGGAGATTTTCCGAATGTACCGCTTATCAGCGTCAATGGTTACATCAGCTATAATCCTATTCTGGCTCGTCGACAGTTGGGGCACCCCATTGAAGATGAACCAGACCCAGACTTTTTGAGAAGATTTTACTTGGAAGAAGGGAAGAATCCCGCTTACAGGGCTCGAATTGTGTATGCCTGCCGTTATGTCCACACAAGGGGAGTAACTGCCCTAGGTCCCCACGACACTACTGTTTCAGAATCTTACCTATCATGGGTAAGAGAAGTGGCAATGAAGATGTTCTATACTCGCTTTGAGCCTGACTCACCCAAGCCTACTCTCGTAGAAGAATTGAAAGCTGCTTTGGCAAAAGCTGAGAAAGAAGGAAAAACATGGAGAGATAAGTATTTCAAGGCTATGCAAGAGAAGGAAGAACTTCAAGAACTGATCCATCAAGGTGGAAGGAGAAGTCAGCCAAAAGACGAAGGGCCATCCAACCAGAAGATTTAGAATCCTTTTGTTTTCTGTTTCATTTCATCATGTATTTTGTATTAAAGACTTGTATTTCAGTATTTAGAATGGTTGTTGTAAAACTCTCGGTTATTAATCTATGAGAACTTTTTGAATTTGCTTATCTCCCCATTGTTATATTTTTTTGCAAATATTTCTTTGGATTCCTTGAATGATAAATTTTGCATTTGTTACATTTTACATTCATAAGCATTGCATGTGCATGTTCTTGTGTTGTGTCTCATCTCACTGTCTTGTCTCCAGAAAGAATCACACTGAACCGCCAACACCAATACAACACCCGAGCCCAAGCTCGCTTAAGGATGGAAGAACAGAACTTAGATGTAGACAGAATCGACAATGAACTCGGAGAGCTTCGAGGAGGTATGGGGAAGATTATGGAAGCATTGCAAGCTATCTGCGCACAGTTGGACACTCAGGCCACCGTTGTCTCTGAAATCACTGCAGATCCAATCCCGACGGCTGTTACTATTGCAAATGTGCCAACCTATGGGTTACCTCCAGGCTTTGTACCTCCACCAAGAGTCACTCAGCAGACAGTTTCCCTAGGGGGAGAAGTTCCTCAGGTAATTCCTACATATACTCCAGCTACTGTACAGATTCAAGCACGCCCTGTGTTCCACAATCCTCCACCCGTGTATGAAGGTCTTGATGGGGATGAAGAAGATAGTGGGTTACATGACAAATTGAAAGAAAGTGTTGAAACTATAGGAAGAAAGGTTCGAGCAATGGAAGGGAACGATATCTTTGGTACTGATGCCAGAGATATGTGTCTAGTATCCGGATTGGTGATTCCACCCAAGTTTAAAGTTCCAAATTTGAATCAATATTCTGGTGCAACCTGTCCTCGCACACATCTAATCATGTATTACCGAAGAATGGTTGCGCACGTTGAAGACGACAAGTTAATGATCCACTGTTTCCAAGATAGTTTAAAAGAGGCTCCGACCAAGTGGTATTTAAGTTTGGACCAATCGAGGATTCACAATTTCCAAGACCTGGCTGACGCTTTTATGAAGCACTATAAGTACAACATGGATATGGCCCCGGATAGAAGACAATTGTTAAGTATGTCACAGAAAAGTACATAATCGTTTAAAGAGTACGCGCAACGGTGGAGAGAGACGGCATCTCAAGTGGAACCTCCTCTAAATGAAAAGGAATTAACAGACTGGTTTGTTGACACAGTAAAACTAGAGTTTTATGAAAAAATGATCAGTAGTGTGTCTGCAAGTTTTTCTGATATCGTAGCCGTGGGAGTAAGAGTAGAGTTGGGAATGAAGAACGGAAAGGTAGCCAGCAGTACCAGCAGTTCCAGTAACAGCAATGTCAAGAAGGTTAATAGTGGTTTTCACAAAAAGAGAGAAGATGAGACAAATGCAATAGTGGGAAGAAGGAATCGTATTTTGAGACCACCGTATCAACATTACCAGCAGCCTCATGAAGGTTTTTTCCAGCAAGTTCAACCAAATTATGCTCAGCAAAATCAGCAACAGCGACCAGTATATCCAGTACAGTATGCCCAACAACAATATGTGGCAGCTGTAGCCCCAACATTTAACCATCCTGTCCCAGGATATTAGTCAGGGCAGCCAGCGCCCGCATATCAGCCAAATCAACAAGGGTATCAATGAGCGCCCAACGCTCCGCCCTATCAACAAAACCATCAGCAGAGAATTCAACAACCCGGACAGAATTATCAAAACCGGAGGCCAACCACAAAACCTCCACTCCCACAAATACCAATGACATACACAGAATTATACCCTTCTTTAGTTCACCAAGGTTTGATAACAACAAGGCCACTGAATCCAGATACAACATCTCCCCATTACAACCCGAATGCTCATTGTGCTTTTCACGAGGGTGCCGCTGGCCACGACCTGGAGGGGTGCTTTGCTTTGAAACATCTTGTGAGAGAGTTGATGGAGAAGAAAATCTTGTCTTTTGATGATGTACCACCAAATGTTAAGAGTAATCCACTACCAAATCACGGAGGGGTCAATGCAATAGAAGGGTCAGATAAGAAGATAGTTGATGATGTGACAAAGATCAGAACGTCGTTGAAAACATTACACAAGAAGTTGTCAAAAGTATGGATGTTTGAAAGCATTCATAATAACTGTGAAAAATGTTCTGTTGATTCTAGTGGGTGTGATGTGATACGAAAGGATATACAAAGATTGATGAATGAGAGGATATTGCAGGTATGTAGTCCAGTAAGGAAAGAAGAAGTTTCTGTGATTGAGCCCGTTTTTGATCTGTCCAAGAAACGAGAGAAAGTTCCAGTATTCAACAAAAGTGTGAAGCCTATCTTCAACAAAACTGCTAATGGTCAGCCTCGACCAATTGTGATCCAAAAACCAAGACCATTTCCTTATGATAACACAAGGGCCGTTCCGTGGAAATACGACGTGACCGTGATAGACCAAGAATCAAGAAGGGTTGTTTAGACAGATGAGCAGATGGACGTAACAAACATTGCGGGCACTAGAAAAATGACCCGTAGTGGTCGGATCTATCAACCGAAAGTGGCAGTAGCTATTCCCAAAGAAGTTACTCCCGCCACAATAACCAAAGAAAGAGAAACTCCGAGCACAGAAGAAGAAAATGATGAGGAATTTTTGAGAATTATTCGAAGAAGTGATTACAAAGTCATAGATCAGCTTCATCAGACACCATCAAAAATATCGATCTTATCACTCTTGATAAATTCTCCGGCTCATAGGGAAGCCTTACAAAAAGTATTGAGACAGGCCCATGTAACGAAAGATATTTCTCAGTCAGTTTAATTCGGTAGTAGCCAACATCACAGCATGCAATACGTTGAGTTTCAGTGATGCTGAACTGCCGAAAGAAAGACGTAATCATAACCGTGCGCTGCACATCTCTATCAAATGCCAAGAAGACACTCTGGCCCGAGTACTGGTCGACACAGGATCCTCATTAAAAGTACTACCCGCAAGGTCACTCGCCAGATTAGCATATGCAGGGGCAGAGATGAAGCCGACATCATTGATTGTAAAAGCTTTCGATGGTTCAAGAAGAACGGTTATTGGTGAAATAGAGTTACCGATTTTGGTGGGACCCCATGAGTTCAACATTGTGTTTCAAGTGATGGATATTAATCCGGCTTACAGTTGTTTATTAGGACATCCTTGGATCCATAAGGCTGGGGCAGTGACTTCCACCCTGCATCAAAGAATGAAGTTCGTAGTAAATGATAAACTGGTAATTGTACATGGTGAAGAAGAACTAATGGTTAGCAATTTGTCATCATTTTGATACATTGAAGCAGATGAAGGCGCGTTAGAAACCTCCTTTCAGGCACTTGAGATAGCTAATGCAGTGATGTTGGAAGAAACAGTGGCTAAGAGTGGTTCGTCTTTTGCATCCACACAGAGCATCAAGTCTACGCTAGAGGAAGGCACTCCTGCAGGCTGGGGAGAGGTCATTGAGGTAAAACCAAAGATAGATCGCCAAGGGTTGGGTTACAAACCAACTCATGATAAAGCACCGGCACATGACGAAGGACGTCCAAAGACTATACAAGAAGTATTCATCAGTGGAGGTTTCCAAGTCAGTGTTGTGGAAGAAGATTTTAAAGATGAAGACCTGAAGCATTTAGTATATCATTGCAACACTGCCTTGAGCAACTGGGAAGCAATTGAGATTCCTTTGGTTTTTCCTGAGTCAAAGTAATTTGTTTGTCTTTCGTTTCTTGTTTTTGTTTTAAATCTCCATAGCCATGCCCAAGGCTATAGGAATGTTTTGTAAGGGCCCCGAGCTTTCAAGAAAATCAATGAAAATGAACTATTTTGTTAATTTCTTTGTGTTATTTCCTTTACTGCTTTTACTTTCATTTTAAACAAAAAATGGCAATCTTAAAACACCAAAACATTCTTTCTTTGTTATGTGTTGCATTTGTCTTTGTGTGTTTTAATAAAATAAGCCATTCCAACGTGCAGCGATGTCCTAAAACCCATTGAATCCTGTGACTTTGCATTCCCTCCAGACTTTGATTCACCAATATACCAAGCGGAAGATGAGGATGAAGATTTTGAAATCCCTGATGAATTGGTAAAATTGGCACACCATGAGCATGCAGAGCTTCAACCCTACAAGGAACAGGTGGAAGTCATTAATCTTGGCACCAGAGAAAACAAGAAAGAAGTCAAGATTGGGGAAGCTCTAGGGGCAGAAGTCAAGCAGCAACTAGAAGAACTCTTGAAAGAATATGTGGATGTATTTGCTTGGTCCTACCAGGATATGCCGGGTCTAGACACTGATATAGTAGTTCACAAATTACCGCTTCGACCAGAATGCCCACCGGTTAAGAAAAAGCTCCGAAGAACAAGACCTGACATGGCTCTCAAAATTCGAGATGAGGTGAAAAAACAGATAGATGCAGGTTTCTTAGCAGTCTCCAAATACCCTGAGTGGGTAGCCAACATTGTTCCTGTGCCGAAGAAAGATGGGATGGTTAGGATGTGCGTGGATTATCGAGATCTGAATAAAGTCAGTCCAAAGGATGACTTTCCACTGCCACATGTTGACACCTTGGTAGACAACACAGCCCGTTTTGAAGTGTTCTCTTTTATGGATGGTTTCTCCGGGTACAATCAAATCAAAATAGACTCAGATGATATGGAGAAGACTACATTCATCACTCCTTGGGGAACCTATTGTTACAAAGTTATGCCGTTTGGGTTGAAAAACGCAGGTGCTACTTATCAAAGGGCCATGGTAACTTTATTTCATGATATGATGCACAAGGAGATAAAAGTATATGTTGATGATATGATAGCCAAATCTCAAAGCTAGTAGGACCATTCGGAACATCTTTTGAAATTGTTTAAGAGACTCAGAAAATATCAGTTGAGGCTGAATCCAGCCAAGTGCACCTTTGGGGTAAGATCTGGGAAATTACTCAATTTCATTGTCAGCCATCGAGGGATTGAAGTAGATCCAGACAAAGTCCGAGCCATTCAAGACATGCCAGCTCCACAAACAGAAAAGCAAGTCAGAGGTTTTCTTGGAAGACTGAACTACATATCCAGATTTATTTCTAATATGACTCCTACTTGTGAGCCCATCTTTAAATTGTTACGCAAAGACCAGACGGTTGTTTGGAATTCAGATTGTCAGCAAGCATTTGATAAAATCAAAGGTTACCTACAAGAGCCTCCAATCTTAATACCTCCGATTCCAGGAAGACCTCTCTTCATGTATTTAACAGTGCTTGAGAATTCAATGGGTTGTGTGTTAGGCCAGCAGGACGAATTTGGACGAAAAGAACATGCGATCTATTATTTGAGTAAGAAGTTTACTGATTGTGAAAGCAGATATTCACTTCTGGAGAAAACTTGTTGTGCTTTGGCATGGGCTGCTAAACGTTTGAGGCAGTACATGATTTGTCATACCACTTTGTTGATTTCAAAAATGGATCCAATAAAGTATATTTTTGAGAAGCCTGCTCAGACTGGAAGACTCGCTCATTGGCATATGTTGTTATCCGAATATGACATCCAGTACGTAGCTCAGAAGTCTATCAAGGGTAGTGTTTTGTCAGAATATCTTGCAGATCAACCAGTGGAAGATTATGAGCCTCTCAAATTTGATTTCCCAAATGAGGACATTATGTTAGTAAAAGATTGTGAAGAGCCAAGTTCCGATGAAATGCCGCAGGAAGGTCTTTGGTGGAAAATGATGTTCGATGGTTCCTCCAACTACAGTGGACATGGCGAAGGCGCCGTTTTAATAAATCCGGAAGGTGGTTACACTCCATTCACAGCCAGGTTGGTTTTTGACTGCACAAACAATATCGCTGAATATAAAGCTTGCATTCTCGGCCTCGAGGCAACTATTGACCTCAAAATCAAACTTCTTGAAATCAGTGGGGATTTAGCTTTGGTCATTTATCAAGTTACTGGAGAATGGGAAACTAGACATGAAAACTTGATTCCTTATAGAGCCTATATTGTCAAAATGATGGAATATTTCGATGAAATTACTTTCAAGCATGTCCCGAGATCTGAAAATCACATTGCCGATGCCCTAGCCATGCTAGCCCCAATGTGGAAAGTCAGGGATGTCAATGATGCCACTCTCATTAGAATTGAATGCAAGACTGAGCCCGCCTACTGTCAAATGATTGAAGAAGAGACTGATGATAACCCATGGTTCTATGACATAAAGAATTACCTGTTGAAACAAGAGTATCCAGTAGATGCTACGTCACTTGACAAGAAAACTCTGAGACGATTAGCATCCAAGTTCTTTCTCAGTAATGATGTGCTTTACAAAAGGAACTATGATATGGTCCTGCTTAGATGTGTTGACCAACGAGAAGCAAAGTTGTTAATGCAAGATGTTCGCGAAGGAATGTTCGGCACTCATGCCAATGGATACGCTATGTCTAAAAAGATTTTGAGGGCTGGTTATTACTGGTTGACCTTGGAAACTGACTGTATTCAATATGCCAGAAAGTGTCACAAGTGTCAGGTTTATGCAGACAAGATGCATGTACCTCCGACGTTACTAAATGTGTTGTCGTCACCGTGGCCTTTTTCTATGTGGGGGATCGATATGATTGGGGCAATTAAACTAAAAGCTTCTAATGGACACCGATTTATTCTGGTTGCTATTGACTATTTCACTAAGTGGGTTGAAGCTGCATCCTACACTAATGTTACTCGGCAAGTGGTGGCCCGTTTCATAAAAAAGGAAATTATTTGTCGTTACGGAATCCCAAGCCGAATCATAACGGACAATGGTACCAATTTGAACAACAAAGTCATGAAAGAATTGTGCGATGGCTTCAAGATTGAACATCACAATTCTTCTTCTTATCGTCCCAAAATGAATGGAGCTGTAGAAGCTGCAAATAAAAACATCAAAAAGATCCTGCAGAAGATGGTGAAAACTTACAAAGATTGGCATGAGATGCTGCCATTCGCCTTGCATGGATACAGAACGTCCGTCCGCACTTCAATAGGGGCAACCCCTTTTTCTTTGGTATATGGAATGGATGCGGTACTTCCTATTGAGGTCGAGATACCGTCTTTGAGAGTCATAATGGAAACTAAGCTTGAAGAAGCAGAATGGGTAAGAGAAAGGTTTGATCAGCTGAATCTTATCGACGAAAAGCGTATGTCTGCAATGTGTCATGGTCAGTTATATCAGAAGAGGATCAAGAGAGCTTTTGACAAGAAAGTTCGTATCCGAGAATTCCGCGAAGGGGAACTTGTACTCAAAAAGATTTTACCAGTTCATAAAGACGCACGGGGAAAGTGGATGCCCAACTATGACGGCCCGTTTGTTGTAAAAACAGTCTTCTCAGAAGGCTCATTAATTCTCACAACCATGGATGGAGAACAGCTTACCCATCCAGTGAATTCTGATGCAGTACGAAAATATTACGCCTAAAAAGAGTCCGATAAGTCGAAAACTCACAAGAACGACTTATGCAAAAGTTAGGGTTGAAGAAAAAGAAAAGAAAAGAGAAAAAAAATAAAAAAGAAGCTCGCTAAGTTGAAAACCCGAAAAGGCGACTTAGGAAAAAATGAGCGTCCCGGTGGATTGAAAACCCAAAAGGGCGATCCAGGCAAAAGTTAGGGACAAAGGAGTTTCACTGCATCAGAAGAGTTGTCAGTACTTCAAAAGGTTGTCACCATTACAGAAGATTGTATGGGAGATCCACTTCCAACTGCTCTCGTCAGAAGCAAGGATTTGGGGGATTTTAGTCTTTAGGAATGGATGGTCATGGGATTCAATGTAACCTTATCCATGTTGCCATTTTTCACTTGTAAAATCTCTGTGGAATTTTGTCATTTGCAAGATTTTATTCTTGAATAAAATCAGTGATGAGCCATTCTTTCCTTTGCAAAATTATCTTTTCCTTTATTTTCTTGTTATGCAAAAATATTGTTCGTTGATCAAACGATAGTTTTTGAAAGCATTAGGGTCAAATTATTTGAATAAAACTTGAAAAGATTGACAAACGTAAAAAACTCCAGCTCATGGAAAGTCAAGGAAAATCATACTTCCCCGAAACCTCAAGGTAGCGAAGGCTTTGATATGCAATCCGATTACATTCCCCATTGAAATGTAAACAGGTCGAACTACCGATTCTCCTTTGGTAATGTGTAGGTGCCAAACCTGGAAGACTGTTTTTCTCAAGGAACCTCTTATGATGATATAAGGACTAGTCCCCAGTAGAAGATTTCTGAGCATTGTGTTTTGAATTTACTTTGTCATCTCTGAATAACTTGTTTAAAAGTTCTGTTCCCCTATTGAGAGTGGATCTAGTTGTCAAAGACTGCATACACCTTTTCAGCCAGGGTTCAGTGTGATTCATTCGGTCTCTCGAGTTCGGTGTGCCATCTCCTGATTCCCCGTGAATGTCTAATCACTTCTAGTGAAATTATGTTTAAAGACCTGTTGTAACGGGCATTGTTTTAAAAGCCAATCGTCATTGGTATTATTTTGGGTCGTCATCCTATTTTCCTTTGAACCATTCGTAACTGGAATTGTCTTAAATTCCACTCGTCGGTATCCTTGTTTCGGTCGTCACCACCTTTTTCCTTTAAATTCCCCAGCCGTAACTAGTTGTGTTCGAAATCCAATCGTCATTGGTATTCATTTGGGTCGTTACCCTATCTTTTTCTTTGAACCAGTCGTAACTGGCGTTGTCTTAACCCCACTCGTTATTACCTTTTGGTTCGGTTGTTACCAACCTTTCCCTCTGAAGTCTAGTCGTCACTAGCAAATCCCCTGTGAAATCTAGTCGTTACTAATTGATTTCCGTCAAATCCCCCAGTCGTAACTGGCAGATGTTCGAAACCCAATTGTCATTGGTGTCTTGTTGGTTGTTA
This sequence comes from Lathyrus sativus, assembly GCA_963859935.3. Classification (NCBI taxonomy): domain Eukaryota; kingdom Viridiplantae; phylum Streptophyta; class Magnoliopsida; order Fabales; family Fabaceae; genus Lathyrus; species Lathyrus sativus. The sequence goes on along the minus strand of OZ012738.1, from coordinate 59,802,542 downwards.
CTAACCTCCCCATGGAAGTCCAGTCGTAACTGGCGTCATTTGAAATCTAATCGTTATTGGTATCTTTTGGTTTGGTTGTTACCAACCTCCCCAGCTAAAGCCTAGGAGCTTGTTAGCATTCTCGTAAACCACATGTTTTGGTCGTCACCATGTTTTCTTTTGAAGACCAGTCGTAACTGGCATCGCCTAAAAATCCAATCGTCATTGGTACCCTGACTTGGTCGTCACCATATGCTCCTTTAAGTCCAGTAGTTACTGGCATTACTTGAAATTTGGTCGTCACCAATTTCCCCAGTCGAAGTCCTGCATTACCGATTGGATTTAAAATTTCATTTGTTGTTATCTCAGGTTGGTCGTTACCATTACCTCCAGGAAGTGGTTACTAGCACTGCCTGAACCATCTGTTAAAACTGGGTGACATCATTATTCCCAGTAAAACCTTTCCCCCAAACAAATTTTCGGAGATCTAGTCGTCACTAGTATTTCCCATTGTGTTTTGTTTTTATTTCTAGTCCATTCCTGAAGATCCCGTTTGAACTCTTCACTATAGGAAGTTCCTCATCTGATCATCCCCAGTGAGGTTCGTGTTGTAAATTCCCCAGTAAAAAGTCGCTCGTGTCCCTGGTAGAAATCTACCTTGTTCCCCGGTGAAGCGTTTGCTTTTCCCAATAAGATTGTCATCTTCATTAGACTTTGCGCACCCTCATTTTTTTCTCTCTGTTATCACTAGTCATGTTTGAACTATTGATTGTTATACCTCGGTATTCCCCAGTGTCGGATCCACAATGTCAGGCCCCCGCTAGTAGTTACTCGTTGTTTTGTTTTTTTGTCTCTTGCATATGTCTTGCATTCAAAGCATCATAAAGCATCATTTAGAATTCATGGCATAACTTGTCCTTTTGCATATCATCGAATCTAAGGAACAAAATTTTTGATTTTTTTCTATATTTAAATACCTTTCACTACGATTTTACGAGGATTGTCATCTCTTAGTTCCATCTAGTGAAGATATTTAAATAGGGGCAACTATTGTACCCCAAATTTTGACCCCTTAGATTCTCATTATCATTTTAAGAAGCATGCTCATGAGTTATCTAACCCTAAACATGTGCAAGTTCACTTTTGTCAAATTACAGATGAATCAGGGTTTTCGCACCGACAAATTCAAAACTATAAAGGGACGATCAATCAGTGTTCTAGGGCTAATTAAATCATGAAATGAAATCAAGGGTAAAATCAAAGTCAAATGAGAAGCCAATTTGAAGTAGTCACTTCAGAATCAAGAACTGCGCAGTCCGGAGGCCCCGATTAGGTTTTTTAACTAGAAAAAGTCAACTGTAGTTTGACTTTGATGTTGGAAGGGTTTGTAATGGTGGGATTAAGGTCCATGAAGTTCATATAGCTTATTAAGGTCTATTCAAGAAGTGTCAAGGTCTCAGGATGTCCAGAATGTCAATAGGCAACTTGGTCGGCACCGATCGATCGTACGGTTGACCGAAAAGTCAACTCTTCAAATTTTAAGAATTGGACTTCAAGTTGTGAATCAAAGTTGTTCCTTATGTCATAATGGACTTGCATATCAATTTTCATGATCATTGGATCAAGGATGAGGAAGTAATCGAAAAAATCGGGAAATTAGGGTTTCGAAAGGGGCTAAACCCTAACTCCTTAACCACACATCCAAATGAGTTGGTTCCAAGCTCATTGGAAAGCTCTTGACAAGTCCTACAAAAGTCCAATACTAGTCCACAACCAGAAAATTCATCCTTTTTGAGTTAGAAGCAAAAACATCCCAAGAAGGGAAAATAACTTAGAAAATTTCTAAGTTATTTTCACCTTAAAAGCTTATGAGCAGCCAACTTTGGGGGGGATTTCTCACCTAGTTCCAATTTGAGTTTGACATCCTAGCAAAAATGAATGTTGTAAAGCTACATGAGGGCTTTCCAAAAAGTATTAGAAGTCCTCAAGAGGAGTTATGAGCAGAAAGTTACATATGTGCAAAGTTGGGGGTTTCACACTTTAGTCCCACATTGTCCATTTTTTCAAAATGACCTCCTTCATCAATTCTGCAAATTTTTTTGATCCAATATGTTGTATTTGATATATAAGAGGTGTGTGGCATGAGGAGCAGAAGCTATGTAGAAAATACCAAAAGAACAAGTTTAGAACTCATTGCCTTGCAAGTGGGCAAGTTGCATTCCAAGTTGAAAAGCAAAAGCATGAGGTGGAAAGTAAGTTGCACCAGCCACACCCCTATTGCTCCTAGCTTGCAATTAACTTCAGAAAATCAGTAGAAAGCTTGACAATTGAGGCCTTGGATCAGAACCAAGAGAAAACCCTCCAAGGGAGGTTTTCCCAAAATATCTCAACCTTTCTTCATGATGAAGAAATCTTCAAAACAGCCGCTCAATCTCATTTGCCTATAAAGGGAGGCTCCCCTCACCTCATTCAAGACAATATATCTTCCAAAAACCAGAAGAAACTCTGTCTTGGCTTGTATGCAAAGAAATCTCAAAATCTCCAAAATCTCACTTTTCACCAAAATGCACCAAAAATCTGCCTTGGTGTAAAGGCCGCCCTATTCATTTCTATACACTCCAATACCCCAACAACCATCCATACACTCTCTAAATATCATATGGAAGGTGTCTAGCCCTTTGAATCACACAAAAACCTCATAAATCAAAAAGTCAACTTCACCATCACACTACTTTGACCAAAAGCTACAAAAACCACCAAACCTTGTTCTAAGCACTTCCTTGAGGTTTTGATCATTCATACACCTCACCTATATCATTTCTCAGCTGTATAAGGTGTTGGAAACCATTGAAAAAGCATATTTCTTCAATTAGCTCAAAGTGTACATTTTACTTAAAAGTGAAGAAAAGGTTCAAGACAAAGAAGGGAGATTGAAGTCCTCTGGTTTTCTTGGCTATTCAAACTGATTCAACAAGGTCTACAAGAGGTATGTAGCATGCACACATTGCTCTTTGCATCATCTTTCATGTATTTACATTTTTGAGCACTTTGGTGAAATTTGAAACTATGAACATGTGTTAATTTTTCATGATATGTGATTGGTATGAACATTAGCATAAGTCTTGAGTTTTGTTCTTGTTAAATTGTTGATTATAATGTGTGAGTTTGTTAAATATTATCTACAAGAGGACCATGTTATCTTATGAATATACTAACTGTCATATAGAGTATTTTGAGTTGGCATTCATCACTCCCATTAAGGTATGTTGCTGCCCCTGTTTAAATTCTACTGTGATGCTCATGATAGGTCTTGATTATACGCAATTTGTTTTGTTTGTTTGAACCATGTCATATCAGTTTGATTGTGAATACTCAACTTAATGCATATAATGAGCATAGGGTGGCTATTTGGAGGTTGCAATAAGAGAATGTTTCTATCACATGAAGGGAGTTTTACACTGTTTTGTTGTAGTCTTTGTGGGCTGTTTTGAATTGCAAGGAGGATTTAAGGTCTTTCTTTTGTGCATTTAAAGTTTGTATGTGTGTTTGTTTTGAAGCATGTATAACAGAAAATAATTTTGTACACTCCCACTGTCAGTAGCAAACCAGCTGACCAATCCTTGTCCAATAAGGATAAATCCAAATTTGATTGATTAATGGACTGCACCAAGAGTTTTACAGTTTTGTTACTTGTGCTGGAATTGGGTAGTTAGTGCAGGCTGGTGCAAGCTAGTTGTTGATGTTGTTCATTTTGAGGTGTTAGGGGCAAAGGGGGAGGGTACTTGGTGTAATGATTCTTGATAATGTGTAAACCATGGATTTGAGCAATCTCTGCCAAATCAGTATGCTAGCAGCCTTGTTTATGTTATGAACATCACCTATTTGCTTTTCAACTGCTGTCAAGACAAAACCATAGCAGTTGGAAAATCACCTTTGCATAAAGCCTTAAGAGGTCTGTTTTCATCATTTGAACATGTTCAAAATCATATTTAGAGAATGCCTATGTGTTCACTTTGTTTTGTTTATGCATGAAAGTCAGATTCACATATTACCATAAAACACATCAAAGTCATCAATCAAGTCAAATGTCATTTTTCATACAAACTCACTTTGCATCAAAATTCACATTGGAACACTTCATACACATTATTTGTGAACTGTTGGCATGGATCTTTTGCATTAAAATAAGTTGCTACAAGATTCACACCTCATGATGCATTTTTCAAAGTAACATCAAGCAGTTGACATGCTAAGTTTTCACACACACTTATCTTGCATCAAATTCACATTGGAATGCTTCATATTCATCATTCGTGAGCTGTTGACTTAGTCCTCTTGCTTCAAAACTGTCTGCTATAAGATTGTCTTTTTCAAAATGCACCTTTTCATGAAAATACCACTTGGCATACCATTTTTTGAAACTATTTGCATTGAGCATACTTTTAGTGATAAAATGATTCCTCACTATGTGTATGAACTGTTAGTAGGTTTGGTTTTGGTTAAGAAAGACTTGAAGATAGCATCATGCTTCAAATGCATTTTTCAACACATATCAAGCAACTCATGTATCACTTTTTACAAAAGGCTGTTTTCTTCTCAAAACCACTACTCTAACACTTCATACACATTATTTGTGACTTGTTGACATGATCCTTTGGCATTAAAACCAGCTGTTACAAGTTTCACACCACTAAGTGCACTTTGCAAGAACACATCATACACCTCACATGTCACTTTTTGCATAAGAGTGTTTTTTTACCAAAGTTCACATTGGAACACTTCATACTCATCATTTAGAAGCTGCTAGTATCATCATTTGGTAGCAAAACAAACTGTCTCATGTTTCTCACTTCAATGTGCATTTTCCATTAAAATCTTGCATTTGACATACCATTTTCACAATCTGTTTGTATTTAACATATTTGAGTGTTTAGAATCATGTTACATCAATTATGTGGTCTGTGTATGATTGTTTTGGATTGAAAATGTTTAAAACAAGCTGCTACCATGAAAATGCATTTCAAGCCTAAAATCACATGTACTATCGGGTTTTTTAGTGGGAGAGGAATTTGAAAAAACTAAGAGAGCCATTGTATTCCTTGTTCAATTCTACCCCATTTGCATATAAAGTTTGTTAAAAAAAGGTTGAGAAATGAGAAAGTTACACCCCAAAACGTAAATCCTTGATTTGTGTTGTGTTTGCCCAGCCATAGAAAGAAGGAAACCTTATTAATTAAAGGGGTGGCATCAATCAATGGATGTATAGCCACCCCAGTGGTAAGACCATATTAGAAAACACGCCTTGTACCCCATGTTCCTGAGTTCGACCCCTGAGGAGGGCAACTCTTTTGTGTATTTTTGGTATTTTTCATACAAACTTCAAAAAATCGTATCTCCCTCGTTTTTTATCGTTTTTTGCCCGTTCTTTTTTCATCGTGTTCATCTTTGTATGTAATTTAATGCCATGAATTTTATTTTCATGTTTTCCTATTTTATCACCTCTTTTGACTGGGTCCAAATTAAGTGCGTTTCGCGTCCGTTTACGCATTTGCAGATGAATTTTTATGTGGTTCCACTTGGATTTGTTTGTGAAATTTGTTTGTGTTCATGTCCATACATGTTAGTTAACATGCTAGGATTTTTATTCTGAGTTATAACTATGTTCATCTCATCCCACCTGTTGACTGTATTTGAATGCGATCTGTCGTTACAGTTCTCGTCATTTTTCATCTGTGTTAATTATTATCAATGTGGTTTCATCCTTATTATTTCATATTTGTTTAATTGGTTGTTACCATGAAGAATGTTTTGTTATGTTATTACCTTTCCCTCTTATTTTTCCCCCAAGTTGTGAGGCTTGTCAGCTCTCACCCAATTGCTTCCCCAGTTTCCCTCCAAAGGAAGGTCTGCCCATTTGACCCTCATGATTCATTCACCCTCCCTTGACTTTTTTAAGTCATTTTTACCTTAGCTTAGAAATCATTAGAATTTTCTGTGATTCTAAGAGACCCACCTGTACTAGGAGTGTTCTTCAACTAGAACCCTAGGAAAGAGTTCGTCAACTCTGTGTAAGAATCATCGTCATGATTTCTTACTTCCCCTTTTGAATATTACAACTTAGATTAGGGAGTTTTGTCAAACTCCACACAAACATTGTCATGTTTTTTCCCCTTGAACCTTGATCATAATCAAGTGTTCTTTATCCCTTGTGAGGTGAACTACGATTGCTCTGATTCTATCCTAGTTAGGATACGTAGGCAGAAGATGTGATGTCTTTGCGAGCAAACTTAGTGTATATAACTTTAGGTTTCAACTCATATCTTTTCCCAATCCACATTACATTTTCACAAACTTAGCAAGCAATCAAACAAAAGGTTCCTGTAGAGTACTACAGATATTTAGGGTGCTAACACCTTCCCTAGGTATAACCAACCCCCGATCCCCGAATCTCTTAAAGCGTTGTCGTTACATCGCGAAAAAGGTTTTTCTTTCTTTAGAACTTTCCTTTGGATAAAATAAAGTCCGGTTGTAAAAAGAAATAAGATTCAAGTTAATTTAATAGCTTGATATCCAATTTTCACTGCAACAACACGGTTTTGAAGAACTTACTCAAGTTCATATTTTCCGCAATAGTCTCTTTTCAGTTCACAAGACCTTATTGGATGATACATCGGGGGATTCTTTGATGTCTAAAAACGCTGAAGATGCAATAGCAATTATTGACAAGATGACACTTAATGATAACCAAGGCAATCATAATTGTGGAGTAGCTCAACGAAAATCAGGCGTGCTAGAGTTAGGTACTAATGATGCTATTCTTGCTTAAAACAAACTTCTTTCATAATAAGTGGGACTTTTAAATCAAAAAATGTCGAAGCTTCCACAACAAATCAAAGAGATGCAAGGAGTTCCTACCAAAGTTCAAGTGGCAAGCTGTGAATTGTGTAAAGGTGACCATCCTACCGGGTATTGTCCTCCGGTATTGGAAGAAGTCAATTATGCCGGAAATCAAAATCAAGGATACCTATAAATACCACCTTATCAACAAGAAAATTAAGGTTACCAAAGACCTAATCAAAGGTACCAACAACCTTGGAGGCTGCAAGAAGCCGAAACTTCAAACTGTCAACAATATCAAAATTACACTCAACCTCCACAAACTCAAAGTGCACCATCAAAAATGGAGGAAACTCTTACTCAATTCATGCAAATGTCAATGTCAAATCAAAAGAACACTGATGCGGCTATAAAGAATTTGGAGACACAATTGGACCAATTATCAGAACAATTTGCCGATAAAAAAAAAGGGCCTTTCACGGCTACCGCTCTTCCAAATCCTAAGAAGCATTGCAAGGCGATTCTCACAAGAAGTGGTAGAGAAATTGACATGGGCGTAGGTGAGGAGATAGTGGCGGAAGAAGTTGTAGTTGAAAAAGAAAATGAAAATGTTGAGAAAGAAGTAGAAAAAAATGTTGAGGGAGATTTAGTTGAAAATGAGAGAGTGAGAAAGAGTGAGGAAGGAGAGAAAAACAAGAGAGAAGAAAGAGTGAAAAAGTCTAGGAAAGGAAAAGAGCAAGTGAGCGCTATTCCAATTCAAAATTTGCCTTATCCACATGCTCCGACAAGGAAAGACAATGCGAGACACTATGCTCGGTTTATGGATATATTCAAGCAATTGCAAATCAATATTCCATTTTCTGAAGCATTGGAGCAAATGCCCAAGTATGCAAAATTCATGAAGGACATCCTTACGAAGAAGAAGCGGTATACAGATCAAGAAACTATCATGGTGGATGCTAATTATAGCGCAAATGACATTGCAACTACAACATGGAGTTGAAGTATACTCAAATGACATTGCAACTTGCTGACAAATCTACCACTCGCCCTCATGGTGTAGCCAAAGATGTGTTGGTAAAGGTTGATAAATTTTTGTTCCCAATTGACTTTGTGGTAATTGATACGGAAGAAGATGAAGACTCTCCCTTGATCCTTGGTCGACCTTTTATAAAGACGGCGTGCATGGAGATTGATATGGATGATGGTCTAATGAAGGTTAGAGTTCTAGATGAGGAGATTTGTTTCAATATTTTTGAAGCCATGAAACTTTCAAAGGACAAAACCGATTGTTTTAGAATTGATGCAACATAAGTGGAAATTGAAGAAGTCAAGGAGTTATTGCAAGTTCCCACACCATTACAACAAGTTCTTACCAATGCTCTTTCAAAAGTCAATGAAGAAGAAGAATGAGAAATTGAAAAGTGTTTGCGGGAGCTTGAGGAATTAGAGGAAATTCCACCTTTGAAAGAAAGGGTGGAAATCTTGGAAAAAGAGAACAATGAGGAAGTCAAACTTGAGTTGAAGTTGTTACCATCTCATCTTAAGTATGTTTTCCTTGATGAAGAGAAAAATAAGTCGGTGATCATAAGTTCGGATTTGACCATGGATGAAGAAAGAAAATTAACTGTTGTTTTAATGAAAAATTAAGAGGAAATATGTTGGACTCTTTCCGACTTGAAAGGTATAAGTCCTTCTTATTGTATTAATCGAATATTCATGGAAGAAGATTTCAATCCGGTAGCTCAACCACAAAGAAGATTGAATCCTACTATAAAAGAAGTGGTGAGGAAAGAAGTTGTCAAAATGTTGGATGCCGGCATGATTCATCCTATTTCTGATAGTCCGTGGGTTAGTCCGGTTCATGTGGTGTCGAAGAAAGGTGGAATGACGGTTGTCCGCAATGAGAGGAATGAGTTGATTCCAACAAAAACTGTAACAGGATGGAGAATGTGTATCGACTACCGTAGGATCAATCAAGCTACAAGAAAAGATCATTTTCCTCTTCCTTTCATGAATCAAATGCTCGAGAGACTTTCCGGTCAAGAATATTATTCCTTTTTGGATGGATACTCCGGGTATAATCAAATCATTGTCAACCCGGATAATCATGAAAAAACAGCTTTCCCTTGTCCTTTCGGAATCTTTGCTAATAGGAGGATGTCGTTTGGTTTGTGTAATGCACCGACGACTTTTCAAAGGTGTATGCAAGCTATATTCTAGGAATTGATTGAGAAGACGATCAAGGTGTTTATGGATGATTTCTCAGTTTTTGGACCGTTATTTGATCTTTGTTTGAAAAATCTTGATGTTGTCTTGGAGAGGTATGTGGATACTAATTTGGTGCTTAATTGGGAGAAATGCAACTTCATGGTTATAGAAGGCATTGTGCTCGGGCACAAGGTTTCTTCAAAAGGACTTGAAGTTGATAAGGCTAAAGTGGAAGTGATTGAAAAGTTTCCACCACCTCTAAATATGAAGGGAATTCAAAGTTTTCTAGGTCATGCAGGATTCTACCGAAGATTTATCAAAGACTTTGCGAAGATAGCAAAACCATTGAGCAACCTGCTCAATAAAGATATGTCTTTTCTTTTTGATAATTATTGTATGACAACTTTTGATTCTTTGAAACAAAGCCTAATAACTGCACCCATAATTGTCGCACTGAACTGGAAAAATGATTTTGAACTTATGTGTGATGCGAGCGATTATGCGGTGGGCGCAGTATCAGGCCAAAGAAAGACCAAAATTTTCCATGTGATACATTATGCAAGCAAGGTTCTTAACGATGCTCAAATTAATTATGCAACAACTGAGAAGGAATTACTTGCTATAGTGTACGCATTAGAAAAATTTAGGTCTTATTTGATTGGATCCAAAGTTGTGGTATACATCGATCATGCGGCGATCAAGTATCTACTTACCAAACCGGATTCCAAACAACGGTTAATTCGTTGGATTCTTTTACTTCAAGAATTTGATCTTGAAATTCGTGATAAAAAAGGGTCCGAGAATTTGGTAGCAGATCACTTGTCCCGACTTGTGAATGATGAAGTCACAAAACATGAGAAAGAGGTGAGGGAAGAGTTCCCTGATGAAAAGTTGTATATCGTGAAGGTTAGACCCTGGTTCGCTGACATGGCTAACCACAAAGCCACCGGATTAATGTCGGAAGGTCTAACTAGTCACCAGAGAAAAAAAATTGTCTGACACCAAGTACTTTGTATGGGATGAACCACATCCGTTCAAACTTGGTGTCGACAATGTTTTAAGGAGATGTGTATCTGAGGAGGAAGCCAAAGACATCCTGTGGCATTATCACAACTCTCCGTATGGAGGTTATTTTAACAACACAAGAACGGCCGCTAAAGTCCTCCAATCGGGATTTTATTAGTCGTCCTTGTTTAAAGATGCGCATGCGCACACAAAACGTTGTGACAAATGTCAATCGATTGGTGGAATAACGCAACAAAATGAAATGCAACTACTAGAAGTCGAGGTTTTCGATTGTTGGGGCATTGATTTTATTTGTCCATTCCCACTGTCGTTTGAAAATGAGTACATTCTTGTTACGGTGGACTACGTCTCAAAATGGGTGGAAGCCATAGCTAGCGCTAAGGCAGACGGGAAAACCGTAATAAAATTTTGAAAAAAAACATATTTTCTCACTTTGGAACTCCAAGAGTGTTAATAAGTGACGGCGGTTTGCACTTTTGTAACACTCAGTTAGCAAAAGCTTTGGAACAGTATGGTGTGCGACACAAAGTTGTTACACCATATCATCCCCAAGCTAACGGATAAACAGAGGTATCAAATCGAGAAATTAAAAAGATTTTGGAAAAAAATTTGTCTATCTCGAGGAAGGATTGGTCAAGCAAACTTGACGATGCCTTGTGGGCCTATAGGACAGCCTTCAAAGCTTTGTTTGGTCTCACACCATTTAAAATGGTCTATGGTAAAAACTATCACCTTCCGGTTGAAAATGAGCACAAAGCCTTTTGGGCATTGAAGTTGCTAAATTTTGATCATAACTTGAGTGGAGACAAAAGAAAAACCAAACTTTATGAGTTGGAAGAAATAGACCTTCAAGCTTATGAGTCGAACAAAATCTACAAAGACCGAGTGAAGGGGTATCATAACAAAAAGATTGTGACCAAGAAATTTGAGGTAGGGAAAATGGTGTTGTTATTTAATTCTAGGTTGAGATTTTTTCTCGGAAAGTTAAAGTCCAAGTGGTCGGGTCCGTTTCGAATTCGCAACATTTTGAGTTACGGGGCAATTACTATTGAAGACATCAAAACCAACGAGAATTGGACTGTCAACGGCCAACGGTTTAAGATTTACCTAGGTGGTAATTTCGAGCGGGACACCACCTCTGTGCCTTTCTGCGATCCGTGATCGCAAAGGATCGTCGAACTCCAACGACGTTAAACAAATCGCTTGTTGGGAGGCACCCCAACATTGTAAGTCTTTACTGTTTTTTGTTGTGTAAATATTGTGCTTGTTGTGTGGACTTTGCTGAAAATGTTCGCTAGCACTTTCGCTAGGCGAAGCTCTCAGTGAACATGTCGCTAGGACGTTCGCAGTGCGAACAGAGCGAAACAGGTTGGGTATTTTAATTTCAGTGGGCCACTCAATTGGGCGCAAAACCATTTTTTGTGTTTCTGCAGTCTTTAGGGTCTCCACACTTCACTCTCATTTTCACCACACTTCACTCTCACTCACATCAATTGTACCTCTCTTTGCAAACCCTAATTTCTTCTCACAGCTTCAACCAACTTAATCAATCTCCTCAATCAGGTATGTCTCTGTCTCAATTCTTCATTATTAGATTGCTTTAGTTTGCATGAGAATAGACCATTTGGGTTGTGTAGGGTGAGTATTAGAACTGCGAATTTAGGGTTGTATGCGTGTTTAGAATTGTCCCAAGCATGACAAATATTGTAGTTCTTGAATTGTCTGGATTTTGCATTGAAAACAGTGGGAAATTTCAAAAACCCGTAGGCTTCGCTGGCACCTTCACAGTGCGAACCTGGAGCGAGTATTTGCTAGGTCTTCGCACAACGAAGCTTGCAGCACACATGACAGTATTTTATTTTTCTGTTTTGATTGATGGACTAATCTGTCATGTGGATGCTTTTATTTCTCTTCTGTGTTTTGTTTGAAGATGGCGTCCATGTCGATTACTTCTAAAAAGAGAAAGGTTGGTAGCACCTCTAGGCCTCAACCTATCCAGTACGACATTGAGAGATTCGTAGGCCCTAAGAAAGTCGCTCGCTGTGTGGCTGTAGAGAAGCGAAAGATTCTTCCTGAAAAGAGGTTTTTAATTCATCCTAAGGGATCATACAAAAATTTTGCAATACTCATCCATAGCAAGAAGTGAGACGTGTTTGTGACGCCAACTAACAGCTACAACATCGAGGTACTGCGGGAGTTCTATGCCAACACACTTCAAAATGATTATGAGCCTTTCACTTGGACCACAAGGGTAGCAGGAAGGCCGATGAGCTTTAATAGAGATGCCATTAATAGGTTACTCGGAAGACCTCTCAACTTGGGTGAGGAAGAAATTGATGAGTATCGCCGAGACTTGAGACTTCATAGAAATACAGATGTCATTTCCGAGGCGCTATTGATGGAGGGTAAAACTGTAGAGCGGAACCCATTCGGGGTTCCAAGGCGATATCACAGAGGAGACATGAAGCCTCTACCCCAGTTGGTGTTGCTATTGATTCTGACAAACATTAAGTCAAAATCCCATACATCGACAATTCCGATACCAGTGGCACACTTGGTCCATTCTATTCTTACCAATGTGCAGATTGATGTGTCCCAAATAATTGCTGATAATCTGCGGTCCATAGTGGAAAGTGGATTGAAATCGGGGGCGCGAGTTAATTTCCCTCTTGCTTTCCCCAGTCTCATTATGGCATTGTGTGTTCAGGCAAGGGTGAGATTACCTTCGAGGCGACAGGTGACTATTTCGGCCGCTATTGATGACAGGTACCTGGACAAGTATTGCCGACCCAAGGGCTTCAAAGCAAGTTCAACTACTGCAGATACCAGGGCTACTGATGGCCATGGTGTTGCTTTTTCACAGGGTTTTCATCCATTTCAGCAGGCTATATGTAATTACAACTAGGATTGGATGGCGGCGACTCAGCGCGCCATGGTGGATATACATGATTCTATGCAGGTACTTCAGCTGCAATGTCGTGACCCCTCCGTGGAGCACACTATAATGACCCGTGAGCAGTTCTTAGAGCACGCGAGCTGGCCTGAGGTCAGGCCTATTTTCAAAGAGGGGGAGGTGCCTCTTGTCCTAATGGTGGTAGCGCTGAGGTGGAAGATGATGATGATGATGATGCTGGTTCTGAGAGCGTGGAGGACACTGAGTCTGAGGAGGACTGATTTTGAGATATTTTGATTTTGTGAGTGTGAATTCGAGCAACTCCCTTTGGTCGTCAAAGTGAAGTACTTTTGTGCTTGAATCATTGCTTTTGTTGTTTTTATTGTATTGTTATTTTAGGTATTGGTTCTTGTACCATTTTGGGGTGTTTTGTACCCATGCACATTTTTATGTTAAGTTTATGTTTTAAAATATTTTGTTTCTCTTTTCAAGTGGTTGTTAATATTTTCTGGTGATTGAGCTTTCAAAAACTTCTAGATTGGTTGCTCTCGAGAAAGAAGTATCCAATGAAGATGCATCCGAGTTTGGATGGCGATGATAATATTTAAACAAGCGAATAATGTCAAGGTACATGGTTACCTTTGGTTAGAATTTTAGAAGGCATTAAGAACTTTAATCTTGTTATGAATGAATATTGTTCTTTTGGAAACATTGTTGAATGAAGGTTTCACTTAGGACTTAGAACCACAAATTGTGAGGAAACCTCCACTGTACACTAAATGTTGGATTCTAATAAACTTTGTTGATTCATTTGATTCATGCTTTATCTTTTATTATTGTGTATCTGTGGAAGCAATTAGAAATGATCAAGGCACTTGTTTTTTATCGAGCACAACCAGTTCCAAACCTGGACAAGTTCTATTACTTCAGCAGGTTGAGATGCGAGTCCTGATGTGGACAAGTCTCACTTCCCCAGTGGGTCAAAAAAGGCGTGAGTCCTGACGTGGATAAAGGTTTTATCTCCTCAGCAAGTCGAGAGATCGGAGTCCTTACGTGGACAAATTGGCAAGATTGTGGTTTCCTTACGTGGAAAGATGTGATTCCTTACGTGGAAAGATGGAGTCCTTACGTGGACAAATCAAGAAGAGAGTTATTCCTAACGTGGAAAGGGAGGTCCTAACGTGGACGATGTAGTCCTAACGTGGACAAGTTATTCCTTACGTGGAAAAGAAACAGATTCCTGACGTGGAAAGAGAAGTTGTTTCCTTACGTGGAAAAGTTTAGTCCTGACGTGGACAGATCAAAGCTTGATTCCTTACGTGGAAAGATTGAGTCCTTACGTGGACATATCAAGATGGGAGTCTTTGCATGGACAAATCAGATTGTGGTTTCCTTACGTGGAAAAGTTATGATTCCTCACGTGGAATGGTTATTCATTACATGGAAAGGTGAGTCCTAACGTGGACGGTGTTAGTCCTAACGTGGAACGGTTATTCCTAACGTGGAAAGATGAGTCCTAACGTGGACGATGTTATTACTAACGTGGACAAGTGTATTCCTAACGTGGAAGAGTTTATTCCTAACGTGGACGATTTATTTCTGACGAGAAGGCAGACGAGCTATCCCCAGCAAAGTTATTGAGGTTTTCCGAATTGACGAAGCAGGCGTCCTGACATGGACAAAATTCTATCTCTGCGATGATAAAATCTTTTTCAGGCTGATGAAAATAATCCCCAACACGAGATCAGTGGGTTGCCGTAACAGTCAGATTCAGCTGATGAATGTCGTTCCTCGAACAGGAGCGCAGTTTATTTCTGCGGTTGGCAAATTTCTGGGTTCTTAGTATTCAACCGCCTCGTACCGCGAATGTCTGAAGGCTCCGGGCTCTTCACCCAATCGGGTCCAAGTCGTTTGAATAGGGGCAGATGTTGCACCCTAAAATTTGCTCAACCTTATTCACTTGGTTTATGTTTCAATATCATTAGCATTTGCATATAGAGCCATGTACATAGGTTAACCATCTGCATAGCATAAGCATAGCAAGTCATCCAACAGGGGACCAATCATTATTCTCATCTCTAGAGGCCTATCAAGAGGTCATTATTCAAATTCAATCTCATTCAAGTCATCAGAAAAGAATTTGAAAGTTGAAGAAGTCAGTAGATCAAGCATTGCGTATATCTCCTAACTGAGGGTGGCTGAGGATCAACAAAGAAATTGTGAGCTGTGGGCTGAGCATGGGGAGTATCTAGACATCTTGGAGGACTTAGAAAGTCATTTGGAGAAGAAAATAAGTCATTGATGTGGTCACAAGTATTGCAGTTGAAGACAGTCAACTAGGGTTTCATCTGGGTCAACCCTGGGTCAACCCTAGGTCAATTGACTGATGGAAAGGCATTGAGGGCTATTGAGGAGATGTGGGGTTCATCATTTGGTATGAAGAATAAGGATATGTTGTTATGCTAAGAAGAATTCAAGAGAAATCAAGGAGAAGAGGAGTTTCTAAATTAGGGTTTCTATGTAAAATACCCTAGTTTAGGTCAAATTTCCAAGCAAGATAAGTCAAAATGCAAGCTTCAAATGGATCTTTGGCCAACATGGAACTTGTAGAGGATCTCAAGACCTTTAATTTGAGTGGTGGGAGGCATCAAGGAGATTTATAGAACTCAAGTTATGGTCCTTGCAAGTTACAGGTCATCTGAGGTATCTGATATTTTGTCTGTGAAAGTGACTTGACTTCCAAGCTATTTTTACCCCTCAAGGAGATTTCAAATGAATTTCTGGTCAACATAAGAGTTGTTCCTCATTGTCTTAGCTTTCTAGAATGGTATAGTATGCCTTCATATGATTTGT
The DNA here is from genome assembly GCA_963859935.3 of Lathyrus sativus. Classification (NCBI taxonomy): domain Eukaryota; kingdom Viridiplantae; phylum Streptophyta; class Magnoliopsida; order Fabales; family Fabaceae; genus Lathyrus; species Lathyrus sativus. Next base: position 59,786,743 of record OZ012738.1, on the reverse strand, counting down.
GGAACTCTACTTATGGTCTTGGTAAGCAAAGGGTATTTTGGTCATTTGAGAATTACAGGTCATTTTAACCTATGCCCAAAACTTATACAAGGAAGCTTCAAATGGAAAACTTTACAACATCAAACTTGTTCCAAATGACATTTTGAGTCTAGAAAAGTGACCATGAGAGATTGGAAAGATTCATAGCACAAGGTTTCAAAATTGTTGGATTTAATGAATAAAAATGGACTTAAAAATGAGATTTTTCATATCTTGGCCAAATGAAGCAAAATTATAGGTCATTTTGAATGGAAAGATCATTTTAAAGACATTGGCTAAAGTAGAATTTTGAGCATAGTTCATATTTTGTGAGTTATTCATGGTTGCTTGTAATGGAAGGTACATAAACCAAATTCAAGGGAAAGAATGCAAGGGAAACTTCTCCAAGTTTCTAGGAGGTTCTAACCTCACCTATATATTGATAAGAGATAGTTCATGCCATGGTTGGTGATTTCATTTGTTCAAAACCCCAAGTTATACACACTTTCTCCATTTTGCATAAGCTTCAAAAAACTCTCTCAAATCTCCTTCAATTCTCACATTTCTTGATCTGAACTTCATCACCATCATCCATAGATTACAATTCACATATTCATTTGGCTGAATCAATCAAGGATAGTGCCATACAAGTTTCATCATTCAAGGTGCAAGAAGTTGGAATCACGAGATTCAAGAAGTTTGAGCCTAGATCATTGCATACAGAATCAAAGTGGTGGTGTGTGGATCAGTTTCAAGTCCCTGCAAGCATTGATTCAAGGATTTCCATAGCTATATCTCCATTTTAAACCAGGTTGGATTCCTATTCGAATTACATGTTTTCAGTTAGCATGATAGGGTTTTGATAGCTTAGACTGGTTAAGTTAGGTTAGATGATGATTTTCACAGAGTTTGGAGAGGTTTTGTGAGGTTTGGCTATGGAGTGTGCAAACTGTTGGGACTTGTAGCTGTTAGGATATTGCATGATAATCTTGATTGAATAGCGTGTAATGATCAGTGCAAGACATGGATTAGTTTAGGGCAAGACTTAAAGAGAATTGGAGTGATCAATCACAGGTGCAAAAGTTGGATACCATCTGGTATCTCTATCGAATTGACTTATTGACTGAGTTTTAGTGGGAGTTGATAGCATGGTTGTGTAGAGGGAAGAAATTGGATTGTTTTTGCTTTTTATACCTTGAGGTTTCATGGCTTGTGGAGGGAGAAGGACGAACTCGAACATGGCTGCATGGAAAGGAACTCTGAAAACCCTAGGTCTAGTTTGGGGAAGACGATGTTTTAACCGTTAGATCCCATTAATTTTGTGACTTTTTCATCGCATCTGACGACTATCATTCAAACTGAAAAACGGAGGGAGTGACTTAGTGTGAAACGCCGCGTTTCATTTAATTGAAACGTTGGGCTTTGGACTCAGATGACTATACGCACCCCCGTTTTGTTAAGCCCAACCATTTACACGTGATATCATTGCTAAATACACCGCTGGTTTATTCTTTTTCTTTTGATTTTCGTTTTAATTCCCTGAAGAGCGCTGGGCCTAACAATTAATGTTCGCACCCCCACTTTTCCAGCCACCATGGATTATAACTGCAGCGAACTGCTTTTCTCACCCCCTCCCATTTATTTCTTTATATTTCTTTTTAATTTCCTTTCATTTTTTCATGCATTTTATAAAAATCATAATAAATCACAAAAACATTATTTTTCAATAATTCTTTTTGCATAATTTTCTTTAAAGAGTCTAGAAAATTATAAAAAATAAAAATTGCATTTTATTTTTTATTTGATATTTTTGCCATATTTTCCAAATAAATAGTATTTTAATTAGTTTAATTTCATACATGATTTGTTAATTTTTGTTCTATTAGTTGCTTTGATATTTTTTGTCCATTCTTTTTAGGTTGTTTAGTTTAGACATTAAACTTGTAGATACAATTTAATTCCCATTTTTAGAAGTTAATTTTAGGTGTTTAGTTTAGGTGTGAATAACATGAACAAATTAGGGTTTTAAGTGATAACTTAGATGAAGTAATTCATTTCCCTTAGGACTTAGAGATTAAATAGTTTAGCTATGGGACTATAGGGGCTATGGGTAGTTACTAAATCCCCTTAGAAATCACTAGGATTCCCCTACTGCTATTAGTATATACTATTATATCTGATTGACTGGTGTGGTGTGCCCTCTGGGGATTATTGTTTGTCTGTTTGGGTATTGGGATGGCCTGGGGATTTGGGGAAGCTGAAGACTTGTGATGATGAAGCCATTGGAGATCCAGAGCTTGAAGTCCAACTTCCAGAGTTGATGAGGAGATTCCTGCTAGCAGCTGTTGAGGAGATTAGGGTTTAGGAGCTAGGCAGAGCTCTAGATTAGAAAGCTTGATTCTCAAACATGGAAGGTTTTGACTGCCTCCATTCCTCTCTGTGATGCAGAGTCTCTCTGAGACACTCACCCCCTTCCTTTGGAAGGCTTGGTGCTATTGTCTAAGGGATAGAACTCTTGAGAGAAAATGTCTTATGTGTTAGTAGCAGTTAGTTTGCCACCCTTGGCGGTCAACTAATTGCCTAACACCCAATTCACTCTGGTGATTGATCCCTCAGCTTGGAGGATGAGACTTGAAGAAAAGCCATTGTAGACTGAAAATTAATAACCAAAGCCCTTGCTTGAAGGCTGTGAAGATAGAGACTGCTGCTGACTGAAGCTTGTAGCTGATTGGAGATGACTTGAAGACTGGTGTGATGCAGAGCTGCTGTGGCTGTTTATTTTTGCTGTATTTCATTTCTGATGTATTGATTGGTTTTCCTGACTGTATTGTTTGCTGTTTACCCTGTTGGGTTGAAAGTGAAGCCTGTTCACTTTTGCCTATTGTTTTTCAGGTTCGAGGTTGAGTGGGACTCCCTTGCCTCGCTTGTATTGCTGCATTCATGCATTTTACCGCTTTAATGTATATATCTGCTATTGTTTCTGTTTCCGTTTATCCCTTAGGATCTCTATTTCTCTCTGCGCAAGAGAGGAACATGATAGACATTAGGTCTTAACCCATGCATGATAACATTAGGTTAGTTTGATTCCCTTCGCAACCGTAGGTTAGAGTTCTGTCCCTTCTTTCCCAAAACAAACAGAAAATACAATAAAATTTCAAACACAATAAAAGACACTTCTTTCGTAAAAGAATTTGAACTCATCAAGACGTCATTTTTGTCCGCTTGGACTGCTAATCAGAAAAACCTTTTTCAGAAGGAATAAAATCAATCAAGACAAACCTGTGTCGTCCGTGGCCCGAACTACGTTTGCTCTGATCTTCCATGCAGTGTGGAAGTACGTAGGCATATGATGCGATATCCTAGCGAGCAACCTTCCCCTCCTTTCCCGTAGGTAGGCGAACTACGTTGACTCTGATTTCTCGTTCCAGACGGGAATACGTAGGCATAAAGTGCGATACTTTGCCGAGTCATTTTATTTTCATTCTTTTTCTTTTCTTTTAACCCTTAACCTTTAGTTTAGATAGAATAATAATCCGTACCCGAAAACAAGTGTGGATCCCGTCGAGTACGACGGACGTGAGGGGTGCTAATACCTTCCCCTTGCGTAACCGACTCCCGAATCCAGGTTTTGGTTGCGACGACCATACCTTTCCCGTGTTGTGCGAGGTTTACTCTGAGCGTTTCCTTTCCCTCCCGTGGGATAAATAACGCACGGTGGCGACTCTTCTGTCAGCCGGCGCCGATTTTCGCAGTAGCGACACCCGTGAGCAGAGAGTGTTCGTGAACCCCTTGAGCCTAAACAATGTGAATCTCAGCCTGAAATTGTGCGAGATTCCAAAAACGTTTTTCTTAAACCCTTGAATTTTGTGTTAATTGTTCTTTTTGCCTTAAAAAGTCAAGAGCATTCACTTGAGGGTTGAGTAAAAGCTAAGTTGGGGAGAACGAAAAAGAAGTATGGTAGGTTGCTACAACTCTTGAAAAATCAAGCAAGCATTGAAAAAAAATTGTTATGTGAATATGATTGTAAAAAAGAAAAAAAGAATGCTTGCATGGAAAAGAAAAAAAGAATAAGTTGTGAATTAAGAGTTGGGAAGGTTTTCAAATAAGAAACAAGTGGAAGGAAGTTGTGATATGTAAATAACTTGTACAGTGAATGTCTCTTTTGCATCGGCAATTTCGTTTCAATGGCCTTAGATATGTCCCTTGTTTGTAAACTCGACCAAGCTACAACCGGAAAAGACCTTAGTGATCTTCTTGCTTCCATATTTTCATCTATAATTGTCAGATATTGTATGAATTGGATTGATTTTGGCATTGTTTGTTAGTTGAATGAAATTGTCCCCGCGGTTGTAAACGCGTAATTTCTTCAATCCTTATTCAAAGAGGAGAGATAGGGTGATTCATTCAAGATGACATTGTTGTTGATTGATATATGTTTTTCATTGCTTTAAGACTTTAGTTCTTGTGTGTTGTTTAATTCTAACCATTGGGAACATGTGTCTGGTTGCATTCCTTGTCTTTGGGACATTTAATCCAATTTCGGAGAAATCTTTTTCTTGAGAAAATCCTCTTGTTTCATCAAGAGGTATACTTTGCTTGAGGGAAAGCAAAAATCTAGTTGGGGAGAGTTGTTAGATGCCTAACTTTGCTTATTTCATCTATCAAATGTGGGCATCTTTCACTCCTTTTTGTAAAGAAAGTGTTAAAAATCACTCTTGCTTTGATTGGTTTGCAACATTATGTGAAAACATCTTGGTTCCTTTGATTTGTGTATTATTATGCAGGAATTAGACATGAAAAAGAGAAGATTAAGACACAAGAAAGAGGACAAAGAAACCAAGTCAGCATGCAAACAACAGCAAGTTCGCTGGGCAAATTTGCTAGCGAAGCTGCCACCAAAACTTCATAAAGTTCGCTAGGCGAACTATGTAGCAAAGGCCAGGAATCCAAAACAGTAAGGAAAAGGACATAAACTCGCTAGGCGAAGGAGGCAGCGAAGAACTCGCTAGGCGAAGAGGTAGCGAACACTCCCAAACTTGAGGCAGTAGGTATTTGGACAAGAATTCGCTGTGCGAAGTTTGCAGCGAAGGCTTCACTAGGGGAACATTTCTTCGCACAACGAACATTTGGTTTTCTGTCTAGGGAGCTTTCACAGGACTTAGGCACTTCAGGTGCCATTTTGGGTGTTCTCTAGGCGAACAATTTTTTCGCACTGCGAACGTGACAGCTTAGCAGCCACTTCCATAAGTAGTATGAGCTACTTTTTGTAAAAATATCTAATTTTTTGTACTTGCATTTGAGAGGATTTTCTGACCTAGAAAACTCATTCCTCCATTTCTCATCATCTCTTAGAAATATTTCCCAAAAAGAAGGTGGATTCTTATCCAATCTCGATTCCTCGACTCGGATGTTGATCAACCTTCTTTCGAAACTTGTTGCTCAAGCTATCATGGAAATGGTTGACTAAATCCCTCTCTTGTCAAGGTTAGAAATAGTTAGTTCAGATTTTGTGTATTCCATTTGATCTTTTGTATGTGAATAAATGTTGTGATCAATATAGATGAAGTTATTTGCTATTCTTTGTACATTTATGGTTTGGATTGCTTTAGACATGAACTTTCCAAGTCTTGACCTAATATCTTCATCTATCAACTATACAAATTCTAGACATAGGTTTGAAAGTTGATATCCGCTTTATATTGATCTTAATGCTTATTATTTCGATTGTTACTTAAAGAGATCATTTAACGGTCGAAACAATAACATTCACGAAATCAATTTAGAAATGAACGTTTTTGCGAGGATACGCTGTTATGTTGGTTAAAACTTTGTTCACATATTTGATCGGTTGGATACGTTTAGGACGGACTAGCAAACCCTAATCTTGACATGTTTTTATCAAACTTAGACCGAATTTTTTTCAGCTTTAATTCTTGCAAACTTTAGTTACGAAAATTGAAACCATTCTAAAAAACCCCCCTTTCTTAAGAGATTAAACTGTTGAACGGCAAGCATCTATATTCTCATCAATCCCTGTGGAGATGATAAAACACTACCCCAAAATACTTTCTAACAAGGGGGTAGGGTCAAAAGATATATCAGGGCTATATGCAGAAGTGGTGTCGGTTTCATAACGCTGACAATATGGGTAAGGCTTTTGTTGTTGTGATTGGGTTGGTGGCATGTATGGGTTACGGTTTTGGAAGATTGTTTGGGTGGTCATAGTTGGATGTTACGTATAAGATGATGTTTGATGTTGGACATTGGGTTGCTGATGTGGAGTCGAGGAAGACGCACGTTGTCTCGGGTCAATCAAATATATCGGCTCAGACATAAATGGTTGTGAGGTTGTAATCGATCTAAACCAAATCATGTATTGATAACTTAGCCTAGCCCCTTCCATAATAGGGTCGGTTAAGATGTGTTGACATCAGTTCTGCTAATGCAGACACATCTCTTTTGCAAAGTCTTTTCAATGACCAATACTCCATTGTGTATCCACCCGTAGATGATGCCATTGTCCCAATGACGTCGGAGCATCTGGAATATCCTGATGCATCCCGAATTGTAGTTCCACCCGGTCACTTTGGTGCATCTCTTCTGTAGTGAACCTAATGATAGGTGTTTTAGATGTCCACGCGGAAGCATCATCGGTGTTGGGCTGGTGGTCAAGACCTTCGTACGGCATCGAGACAAACTACATTAACAATATACGCAATGAGAAATACAAGTTTTTGTTTATCATTTAGACAAAGAAAAGGTAGATAAATTATATCATTTGGCCCAATGTGTTCAATAAGGTTGTGGTACACGACTATGGAGTTCCTGGGACACCTTTGGTAATTCATCCCCGAAACAGACCACCTAAAAAAAAGAAACACAAATAAATTAGACACTAAGACACATCGTACAAATAATTAAGTTATAAAGAAACTTCGGTTGTAAACTTGTCTTGAAAATAAACTTACTTGTTAGCGTATGGGAATGTGAATGGATTGCGGTTGACTGGAGCAAGTGTTGGCATCCTAGACCAACCCCACACTTGAAGGAGATAAGCGCAACCATAAAAAGTACAAGAATTTTTTTTGGCATTTTTATATAATGCACTATATAGATGGGCGAGGATAGTTGATCCCCAACTATATGTGCATACTTTGTTAATGTTATGCAACAACGGTAAATACATAATATTTACAGTATTTCCAGTACTGTCTGGAAATAAAAAATGGGCAAACAATATCATAATATAGCATCGAGTTTTAAGTATCTTCTCATACTCGGTGGACTCCTCATTTAAGACAATACTATTCTGGTGTTGTTTGAGGTATTTCAAATTAATACCTTGCCCCCTTGGTCAACCCTCACGTTCTGGTTGACGTGTGTCGGCACATAGAGGGGCGTCTAATAAATCTTCGCAAAGTTGGTCATTAACACCAGCTTTGCCGTTGACGGCCTTACCGTTGATGTGTAGGCCAAGTAACATGTATACATCCTGTAAAGTTACGATACACTCGCCGAAAGGTAGGTGAAATGTGTGTGTTTCTGATCTCCAACGTTCTATTAACGCTAGAATAAATTTGGGGTCCAGTGAGTACGATTTGATTTTAATCAAATCACCGAACCCACATGCTTCAAGGTATCCCTCTATTAAAGGGTCGTGTGGTATGTAGTCATGCACACGGCAGCGAAACCTTGATACATCCTGCAAAAGAATTTAAATGCCATTAGTTTTAAAGGAAAATTAAACTTCGCAAATATCGACAACAAAAAGAAAAATACTTACAAACTCCGCGATGTTCTCAATTGTGCCTCTGTGATCGTTGCCCATTGTGAGTAGAGACATTGTGGGTTAAGTTTGCTTCGTGAAGTTTGCTGGGTGAAGTTTGCTGAGTGAAGTTTGCAGGGTGACAAGAAGAATTTGTAGGACGTATGAGGAGTAGAGCTTGTAATGGGAGAAATTTTCTGGCATAATGATTTGATACGAAGAAAGAAAAAGGGTCGCCCTAATAACACATGCATTTGAACAGAGATAGATACAACAAACAAGATGGTAAGATTATGTAGTTCGTGTCGGCAACAAGGACACAATCGTACAAAATGTCCTAACGTAGGATCAAGCACAAGATCATAGTGTCTAATGTAACGTGTCCCTTTAAATCAACAGCAAATTTCATTCCATTTAAAGCATACGTAACCGATTACAATTAGCAAGCAACATAAATTAAACAAACATAACTTAATATCACAACAACATTCTGAAAATAACAACAACAACAAACCGACATAAAACAGAACAATGCATCAAGGTGTCTACGATATCATAATCATTAACGTTATCTTCTTTGGTGTTAACATCATCACAAGGACACCATCATTATTTTCCACTTTTCTTCATTCACGAGTAATTTCGTTTCTCCCTGACCCCTCGACCAACCTCTCAATTTTCCTAATCTTTTCACCTGCAGCAATATCTCCTTCTAGCCAGCGGTTCAGTTCCCTATACAAATGCTCCAAGTCTGCGTATTCCACAGTAGCAACTTCATCGGAGGCTTTGTTGCTGAAAAATAAACTAGGTCATTTCTTTTCATTAGAGGAAATGTTGGAAACGGTTCCTCCAATGATGATGACGACGAAGAAGAACGTTGATTTAGAAATGCAGACATTCTAGACTGCACTCAAAATTATGAAGACTTTAGTCTTTTGGTATAAATTGTTGTGAAAAATATATGAGTGTGCAGTCTTATTTATAAAAAAATAAAATAGTACGGATGCCATATAATATGCCTTAAATACCCTTGCAAAATTTATATATTTTTTTTCAACAAATACCAAAAATTAACAACATAGGGTTTAAAAATATCAAAACTCAAAGGTGACCTACAATTATATATTTATCATGTTTTAAAATTATATGTTAATTATATATTTAATATGTTTTAAAATTATATATTCATTATATATTTATTATGTTTTAAAATTTAAACCAATATATATTTATTATGTTTCAAAATTATATACGAATTATATATTTATTATGTTTTAAAATTTAAACAAATATATCAAATATCAAAAAAACTAAAATTATATTTATTCTAAACCAATATATTTATTCTAAACTAAAACTAAAATTATAAACAAAAAAATTAAAACCTTAAAAACAGAAAAAAGAAAAGCAAAATTACACACACATTCGCCATATATATGGCGAATAGCTTTAAAATTGATTCACATATGCCATATCATATGGCAAATTGGTTCTGGAAGCATTGATTTAGCCATATAATATGGCGCGTCAAAGTTGAAATGTGGCAACTTTTGTAAATTTTTTGAAATGTGTTTTTATTTAGTAATTTTTTAAAAGACATGGTTACTTAAAAAAAATTCAACTTAATGTCTTAATAAGATTTTGAATAAAGATGTCGTGTTTCATTTTCTTGTGCTCCTAACCTAAAGCATTTAATTGTTGTACGCCTTTATGTTTTTCCAAAATTCCTAACAATAATTAATAAATGATTAAATCATTTTGATATCTTGTTATGTGAAGTGGTGTCATTATTCTCTATGAACTATATATCAACATTACAAAAATATCTCTGATTTTTTTTATAAATTTAATGTATGCAACTAGTTTACATATGACACATTTGAGATCAAACCACCTTGTTGCGGTTAGAATAGGATATCAAATTATTAATTAATTTGAATCACATCTTTTAGTTTACAACCGGTCTTTAATTTATCCGAAGGAAAAGGTCAAAGAAGGAAAAACCTAATTTTGCATCGTAGACAATACGGGGAGAGACCTAGGTAAGGGGTTGGTTAAGCTTAGGGAAGGTAGTAGCACCCTAAACTTCTGTAGTACTCTACATGAACCTTTTGTTTATTGTTTACTATTTGCTTCAATTATTTGCTTAAGATATAGTGAGCTAAAGGATAGAGTGACAAAGAGACCTAAGGGTTATTCCTAAGTTTACTCATCAAGATTCGCATCTTGTGCCTACGTATCCTGGGTAGGGAATGGAATCAGAGTAATCGTAGTTCCCCTTGAAAGGGAGGTTAGAAACTTCTTGACTGTGGTCAAGGTTTCAAGGGGAGTAAGCATTTCTTATGGAACTGCTTACATGGAGTCTTGAAACTTCTATTTCTACGTTGAAAAGTTGAATTGAAATTAGGGTTAAGTTAGGTGTTCCACGGCGGGAAACCCTAAAACAAAGTATGGCGACTCTTTGACCTAATGCTAATTAGGGTTTTAAAACGGTCAAAGATTAGGGTTATTGACTCGGCGGTCAAACAACTAGACCTAATCCTTCGGAGGGATTCTAATGGAAAATCATGCAAGATATAGCAAATTATTATACAACAGAAATAAAGTACGGAAAATAATGAAAGCGGTAAAGAAAGCATCGCGATGATCACTCGCGTAAATTACAAATCCCCAAAATGCAAAAAATAAAAATAACCGCGATCATGGCCTTGCATAAATTACATCCATGAAAAAAACTACGGAAACTAAAAGGATTACTAGTCAAAGCCAAACGAGAGACGATGAAAGCTAGATGAACAGTTAATAGGAACGGTTAAGAGATTTTTATTTTTTTTGAATTTTTATTTAAAAACAATTTATTACAATTTATTAAAAAATTTAATTAAAATTAGAAATCTAAATGTTTTTTTTAATTATAATTAACTATAAAAAATGTTACTAACTATTAATTATATAAAAAAAAAGAATTACTAACAATAAGTTAAAAAAAAGAATTACTAACTATAAGTTTAAAAAAAGAATTACTAACTATAAGTTTATTAAAAAAAATGTTTTTAATTATTAGTTATTTAAATAAAAAAAAAGGTAATTATTAGTTGTTCCAAATAATAAAAGGGGGAGGGCGGTATTCATGGAGACAGCTTTTAGGTTTCGTTCCAAATCCCTTTTTTTCTTCTTAAATGGTGGCGGCTCCCACGGCCATTGGTGATTTTCAAAACCTTTCCTTTCCTTCTTTTTTGCCTGTTATCCCTCCCTCTTTGTCTTGCTGAAACCTGAAAAATGAAACCCAGGAATTCCGTTATTTACAAAATTAAATGCTCACCTCGTTAGCGGTTGGGATTTGTTGATGATGAAACAAAAAGTGAAGAAGGTGGGATTCGAACTCTCGACCTCTCACACTCACAACTCCTTACACACGATCTCTTGCCAATTGTGCTATTTTATTCATTCAAAATAAAGTGGCACTAGAAACCCTGTAAAGGTAGGAGAAATTTGAGGTACTATAGTTGCCCCTATTTAAATAGCTTCACCAGATGATATGAGTAGCAGAGACTCGAGGAATCACGGTGGAGGGATTTAAATACAGATAACCGAAAATTTTGCCCTTAGACACAACGCTATGCAATGATATGGACAAAATAAAACGAACCATAATGCTGACAATGTCATGACTTTAATATGATGCGTATGATGGAATGATAAATGCAATAATGTAGACTACATGACGACACGAGGGACAGATGCGACGGCCAATCCTCACTGGAGACAACGACACACTGGTGGAACAGCACGACACTAGGGACTTCTAAAATGATGGATCAACCGGTGCAGGCACGGCTAGTTGTCAATTTAGGATGAAACGGTAACACAGGATCCACACGGCGGTAGAATCATATAAACGACAAGTGCTATAGTTTTAGGGTCATTCCTTTAAATGAAGAGATCGAGCGGGATCTTCAGGAATTGTTAGAAAATAAACAAGGAGAAACAAACACCAGAGGTACTCGGAAAACATCGAATAACCTCGGGGACAAAGAAACAAATTCCAAAGGCATTCAGAAGAACATCGAATGAACTCTGAAACACACCAGAGATACTCGGAAAACCATCGAATAAACTCTGGGCTACCTCAAGAAATAAAAGAACAACATCTATAAGAGCATGAGATGAAGACAAGTCTCTAAAGGTAAATCCGAAACATTTAGGACAATAATAAATGTACGGGACAAATTGAAGACATATCCGGAAGAACATCAGATAAGCAACAAAGGGGTTTTGGAAGAACATCATAATAAAAAAAACTCAGTCTGAAAAAACCTCAGAAAGAGAACAGATCCGGAAAAACATCAGATAAGATTATGGAAAACCATCAGAATCACAAGGGTGTCTGGAAAAACGTCAGATAGAGTTCTGGAAGAACATTAGAACAAAGACTCGATCTAGAAAACCATCAGAAGGAGGAATTTATCCGGAAAACCGTCGGAAAGGTTCTGGAAAACCGTCAGAATCGTAAAAGAATATCTGGAAAACCATCAGACAAAAGATACTAAATTTGGAAAACCGTCAGAAAGAGAAACAGATCCGGAAAATCATCGGATAGATCCTGGAAAACCATCAGAATCAAAGGAAGATATCTGGGAAACCATCAGATAAAAGATACTCAATCTGGAAACCATCAGAAAGAGAAATAAAAATAAGGGTGCCAGAAATCCAATAATTGCTTTGAATGAAAGGTATAAACACAATATATGAGAATAGTATTGGACGTAAAAGGAACAGGCATATCCGGAAAACCATCGGATAAGAAGAATGTCATATCTGGAAGAACGTTAGATAGACACGACAACTCTATTTGGTAGGTGCCAAGTAAGTTGGACTTTGACCACAAGGTAAGGCATGGATAAAACACGACCTCAGAAGAAATGTAAATGAGGATGAAACACTCATGCTATGCATATGTATGATATGCATATGTATATGAATTATGCTATGATATATGATCGAATGCAAATCCAGATGCCGACGACAAGGCTCGACTCTTGTGTGAGATGACAAGACTGGAAAACTGATTCCTCCATATGGAGATCACTACCACTTGCTTGGGGACCAAAGATGTTACTGCTGAACACATCCCTGCCACACTGGTAAACTGTATCAAGTTGATGATCCATGTAGGACGAGTGAATAGTTGCCTAGGGATCCTTCAAGTAAACTGCCCCAGATTAGCTGTTTGTTGTAAATGAGCTGATAATTTCTTCAGCTTGTCTGAATTTATAAATGACTGCTTTATTGTACCCTAGGAAGGCTTGCCCCATCCTGAGTCTTGAAAAAAAACTTATGGATAAACCAAATCTGATAATGACCTTGATTTGAACAAATCTTGAACTGATTCTTAGACATGATGTAAAAGGAACTTGCCCCTGATAGGATCACTTGACCAAGTTTCTCGATTGTTTGAAAATTCCTTAGAGGAAAGCCAATTTGCAAACAAAAATATTCATACAAACATGGTAATGCAAAGTTCATGCAACTTTTGAAATCAAAATTATTTTTGAAAGATGAAAAATAAATGAGTCGTCGGTCATAACACGGTGGTTCAAGACGCTCAAATTTTCAAATAAAGGTGTACTGCCAAAATAAATGATTCGCAAAGATCTTTTGGAGTCAGCTTACGCAACCTTGTCGTAGTATGCTTTCAAAATAACCTTGATTCAAATAGGTCTTTTGAGGGTTGTAATGTGGTCTGGTTCACGGTTTATGAAACAAAGGATAAAGGCTCAAAATTTATTTGTACCCACCCAACCTACGTGATGAACTTCAGTCCTACGCTCAGTTAACTCATATTATGCATTCAGGTTCCTATTGGTTAGGAATTGCACTGATGGTAGCAATGATAGTTCAGAAATCAAGGGACCCATGAAAAGGCAGCCACTACTTCCCTATAACATTTGGTTGTTTTGACATTGAGGATTTGCAGGGTAAGGATTTAAAACTCTCCTCTTTTTATTGTCCCTAACTTTTGCCTGAGCTGTTTCTTATGAAGATTACAGTCAGCGGGATGCCCCAGTTTTGCCTAAGTCTCCTTCATAGGTTTTGACTTAGCGGGCTTTTTCTTTTGATGATTTTTTTGATTTTTTCTTTGGAAGAAAGTGACTACCTGGATTAATGATTACGGTTAACCTTCATCGGCATTTTGATTGGAAAACATCTTCGACACTTACTTGTTGTGTGCGAAGGAAAATTTTTGAATGTAACCTTTATATGAACAGTGTATTGTATGAAGGCACAACTGAGTTAACTGAGAACTACCCATGCCCCAGGTTAAAATTGTGTTTTTTTGTAAAGAAAGAAAAATCCAACTTCTAGGCTCAAAGGGGGTGACGAAGGAATAACTTCCTTATTTCTCCAGTGTTTGGGGATTGAAACAATGCCTTACATCGTCAATACAGTTTGATTGAAAGCACACTGACAGCAGTTATGGGTATAACGTTTTCGTCATCCTCCCTCCAATCATTGCATATCAAAAAAATTGGACAAGAAGTAAATATTTGAAAGATAAAGTACAAAGATGCAAATATAGATAAAATGAATTAAATCATAAGTTGCAATGCTCAGTTCATTAATGTAAAAGTACAAACATTATTCGAAAGCAAACAGCTAATAAAATAAGGAAAGTACAAACAACGAGAAACAAAAGCCTAGTTACTAAATCAGTGAGCCGTCCTATCCGAAACACAAACAATCCGCTAGGGTCCGACTGAAATTTCACTTTTCATGCACTAGCAAAGGATTTTTCTGGACATTCGGCTGAGGATCATCAAAAGACAGGATCTTCTTTTCCATTAACTCCCTAACAAGGTACTTGAGAGCGTAGCAACTTTCAAAATCATGGTCAGGCGTACCCTCATGAAATAACAATGAGCGGCGACGTTGTAATTGGCAGGTAGAGGATTTGGAGGTGGAGCCAAAGCTCTAGCAGTAATAAGGCCTTGTTGCACTAATGAAGGGCCCAACTAGTTAGCTCTAGTCTGATATCAATGTCGAGGAATCAGCTTGACGACTCAAAGAGACACTGGAAGACGAGAGGACCAAGAATGAGAAACCGGGGGGGGAAATGCAATGTAAAAAATGTGATGCTAATGCCATGCAATGGTTTCAAGAACTTCAATGGTCGATTGGAAATATTCCCTTAGGAAAGTTGGAAAAGGTTTTAAACTTTGAAATATAGGACTTTTTAAATTTGCGAAGGACTGTTGAATTCCTTGAAACTAGGAATGATATGATGCTTTATGAATGCAACGTACACATACACAAAAACAACAAAAGTCCTAGGTTAGAGGAACAATGAATGGAGTTAAGGTCTACCCATCCCCAAAATGTATGTACTATAGGGTCGTTGTACCTGCAGAACAAGGTTCTAAAGAAGTGCCTAAAGTCATCAGCCCATCCTTTGGATATTATCAACTTCCCGACTGACTCGAGGGTCGATAATATTCTCAAGAGAATCTCTTTTGAGTGTAGTATCGCGTAGCAACCATTGTAGGACGACTCCCACATAGTTCCCGCACTACGTCCTAGATAAGGCCAAGATGGTGTAAAGGTACTACGACTCCCAGTATCACAGACTCCAATCGATAATAGTAAAAGTTTTCACAACTACACTTGTTCAACTGAACCATTTTTGAAAGGGTCTCAACTGAGCGGTGATTCTCGAGTCAGCTTGGTCGGGACTCACTCCCTATAAGCCTCATCGAATATATCGCCATCCTATAATAATGTCACTCAAGTCCGGGTATAGGACTTATCTAACGACAAAGTAACTCCCAAGCAAGGTACCCCAAAATATATACATACAAGTGAGCAAAAATATTAATGAAATACACATCAAAAATAAACAAAATAAGGATAACCCTCAAAAGATTTAGAAGTCCCCAGTGAAGTCGCCATTTTCTGTTGCGGTTAGAATAGGATATCAAATTATTAATTAATTTGAATCACATCTTTTAGTTTACAACCGGTCTTTGATTTATCCGAAGGAAAAGCTCAAAGAAGGAAAAACCTAATTTTGCATCGTACACAATGCGGGGAGAGACATAGGTAAGGGGTTGGTTAAGCTTAGGGAAGGTATTAGCACCTTAAACTTCTATAGTACTCTACAGGAACCTTTTGTTTATTGTTTACTATTTGCTTCAATTATTTGCTTAAGATATACTGAGCTAAAGGATAGAGTGACAAATATACCTAAGGGTTAGTCCTAAGTTTACTCGGCAAGATTCGCATCTTGTGCCTATGTATCCTGGGTAGGGAATGAAATAAGAGTAATCGTAGTTCCCCTTGAAAGGGAGGTTAGAAACTTCTTAACTGAGGTCAAGGTTTCAAGGGGAGTAAGCATTTCTTATAGAACTGCTTACATGGAGTCTTGAAACTCCTATTTCTACGTTGAAAAGTTGAATTGAAATTAGGGTTAAGTTAGGTGTTCCACAGCGGGAAACCCTAAAACAGAGTACGACGACTCTTTGACCTAATGTTAGGGTAAAGGGTATTTTCGTCCACGGTGTGACGCCTAGGTTAATTAGGGTTTTGAAACGATCAAGGATTAGGGTTATTGACTCGGCAATCAAACAGCTAGACATAATCCTTCGAAGGGATTCTAATGGAAAATCATGCAAGATATAGCAAATTATTATACGGCAGAAATAAAGTACGGAAAATAATGAAAGCGGTAAAGAAAGCATCGCGATGATCGCTCGCGTAAATTACAAATCCCTAAAATACAAAAAATAAAAATAACCGCGATCATGGCCTCGCATAAATTACATCCATGAGAAAAACTACGAAAACTAAAAGGATTACTAGTCAAAGCCAAACGAGAAAAATGAAACCCAGGAATTCTGTTATTTACAAAATTAAATGCTCACCTCGTTAGCGGTTGGGATTTGTTGATGATGATGCTTAATGAAGGAAGGTGATGATGATTCTTGTTGATCTTCTGAACCTTCTCTTCTTCAAAACTTCTCCTCATCTCTTTCGGTCTCTTTTCCTTTTCTTCTTCCTTCCCTTTTTCTCAAATGCAACTCATGTTTATATAGGTAACAAATTAGGGTTAACTCTAACCTAATGCCCACCTTAAAGCCCAACTTAAATAATGGAAAAGTTAGAATAAAAATAAAAGAAACAAAACAAAAAGTGAAGAAGGTGGAATTTGAACTCGTGACCTCTCACACGCACTACTTCTTACACATGGTCTCTTGTCAATTGTGTTATTTTATTCATTCAAAATAAAGTGGCACTAGAAACCCTATAAAGGTAAGACAAATTTGAGGTACTACACACCTCATAGAAAATATATTAAAATTTGATGTAGTTGATATACTTAACAATTACGATGTCAATCTTTGCAATTACACATTTGTGCGAGTGTAATTGTTGGATTATGATCTGTAAGGTCTTGAGTTTATCACAATATTCTAATAATTATAAAATAAATATTGAATTTATTTTTTATTCAATTCTATCTCGATTAAATGGTTATATATATATATATATATATATATATATATATATATATATATATATATATATATATATATATATATATATATATATATATATATATATATATATATATATATATATATATATATATATATATATATATATATATATATATATATATATATATATATATATATATATATATATATATATATATATATATATATATAAATAAAGAGAATTTGAAAACTTTAGTCATAATGTATTTTTAAGTTATAAATAATAATAATAATAATAATAATAATAATAATAATAATAATAATAATAATAATAATAATAATAATAATAATAATAATAATAATAATAATAATAATAATAATAATAATAATAATAATAATAATAATAATAATAATAATAATAATAATAATAATAATAATAATAATAATAATAATAATAATAATAATAATAATAATAATAATAATAATAATAATAATAATAATAATAATAATAATAATAATAATAATAATAATAATAATAATAATAATAATAATAATAATAATAATAATAATAATAATAATAATAATAATAATAATAATAATAATAATAATAATAATAATAATAATAATAATAATAATAATAATAATAATAATAATAATAATAATAATAATAATAATAATAATAATAATAATAATAATAATAATAATAATAATAATAATAATAATAATAATAATAATAATAATAATAATAATAATAATAATAATAATAATAATAATAATAATAATAATAATAATAATAATAATAATAATAATAATAATAATAATAATAATAATAATAATAATAATAATAATAATAATAATAATAATAATAATAATAATAATAATAATAATAATAATAATAATAATAATAATAATAATAATAATAATAATAATAATAATAATAATAATAATAATAATAATAATAATAATAATAATAATAATAATAATAATAATAATAATAATAATAATAATAATAATAATAATAATAATAATAATAATAATAATAATAATAATAATAATAATAATAATAATAATAATAATAATAATAATAATAATAATAATAATAATAATAATAATAATAATAATAATAATAATAATAATAATAATAATAATAATAATAATAATAATAATAATAATAATAATAATAATAATAATAATAATAATAATAATAATAATAATAATAATAATAATAATAATAATAATAATAATAATAATAATAATAATAATAATAATAATAATAATAATAATAATAATAATAATAATAATAATAATAATAATAATAATAATAATAATAATAATAATAATAATAATAATAATAATAATAATAATAATAATAATAATAATAATAATAATAATAATAATAATAATAATAATAATAATAATAATAATAATAATAATAATAATAATAATAATAATAATAATAATAATAATAATAATAGTAGTATAAGATTAGAAGACAGTGGTGCATCTTGTAAAACAAAGAAAGAAAATGGTACAATGTCACTTTTGTTTGTACAGAAACCTGTGTGAAGTAACCAATAAGGTGTCGTAAACGTAGCAATTTGTCTTTAAGTGTATTTATCATAGTTATGTCCCATCCAGAAGCTTTCTCATTATTCTTTCGTACATATAATGTTTTATAATTCTAGCTTGTACTTTTATATTAGTAAATTACTCCATTTGTTAATAATTAATTATACAAAACTATGCAAAAAAAGCAGTCTTCTATTTAGCATATGATATTGTAAAAGTATAGCCATTTGTTAATAATTAATTATACAGAACTATGCGAAAAAAGCCGTCTTCTATTTAGCATATGATATTGTAAAAGTATAGCCATTTGCATATTTGAAAGCTTCGATAAGAATTCCGTGCATTTTCTCAATAATAGTTTAAAGATTAAAAGTGAATATCAACAATTAATTTTTCTCTCCAACGTAAGAGACCTAATTTATTTATAAATTTCTAAACTAATTTAGGATACGAACTTGTGAGTGCATTTATTATCTAACCATGTTTTGAATGAGGTCAAAACTAGGAGAGTGTGTTAGCGTTTTTGTATATTGGACAACATCAACCAAAGTTTAGATGTGCATATTGATCATTTTAGTCTTAGGATGCCTACAAATTGTTTTGAAAATGATTGGAAATGTTTAGGCATGCTTCACACATCAAAAACAAAGTTTTATGTGTTAACATTGTTGCATAGGCCAACACATACGAGTTTAGGTCGACATATAGAGACATTTACTTCAGTATAGGTCGACATATAGAGACATTTACTTCAGTATAGATCGACACATAGCTTGTACAAGCCGGCCTCCATGAATCAATATTAAAGCATATAGGCTCTGTCCATAGGTCGCCTCACTCAGGTCGACCTGTTTACCTTGACAGATCGGCCTATTGCATTCATAGGCCGACCTGTAGCTTTCAAAAACTTAAACTTTATTTTGCATCTTATTTTTCTTGCATCCTTTTTTGCCTATTTCCACACACACACGCGCGCGCGCGCACACACACACATATAAGGGAGGGAATTGGCAAGAAAGGTCCTCTCATTAGAAGAATTAAGACCTTTGTTTCCTTTGTTTTACCGTTTAATTTGTATTTGTACTTCGACTTTGAATATGTATTTGATTTTTGTAAAACTCTAAGTCATGTAATTTTTGAATATGTTATGATGTTTTGTTAATCTCCATTATTATAATGTTTGTAAGCATTTTCTTTGGATTCCTTAAATGTTTGGTTTGCATTTTCATTTGCATTCATAACCGTTGCATATGCATTTTCTGCTCCGTAGCTCATCTCGTTGTCTTATCTTCAGTCGATCACACTGAGTTCCCGACACTAGTATAACACGCGAGCCTAAGCTCGTCAAAGGATGGCTGAACAAAATTTGGAATTGGACAGGGTCAATAATAAACTTGAAGATCTGTGTGGAAGTGTGGGGAAGATTATGGAGGTCCTGCAGGTCATCAATGCAAAAATGGACACTCAAGCTACTGTGGTCTCTGAAGTTACCAATATAGCTGTGGAGCCAATTCCAACAGTAGTCACTGCTGCAAATGTACCACCGTATGGATTATCTCCTTGGTTTGTACCTCCACCTCTTTCAGTGCCAGTTAATCAACAATTAGTTCCCTTGGGAGCAAAAATTCCCCAAGTTGTTCCGACCTACACTCCAGCCTTTGTGCAAACTCAAGTGCGTCCTGTTTTTCATAATCAATAACAAGTATATGAAGTTCCTGATGTGTCTGAAGAGGGAAATGGACGCCATGAAAAACTGAAGGAAAGTGTGGAAACGATAAGAAGCAAATTCAGGGCGACGGAAGAAAATGATATCTATGGTACTGATGCCAGGTCTGGGTTAGTGATTCCCCCAAAATTTAAAATTCCTAACTTTGATCAATATTATGGTGCTACTTGTCCAAGAACACATTTTATTATGTATTATAGAAGAATGGTTGCCTACGTGGAAAACGATAAACTAATGATTCACTGTTTCCAAGATAGTCTGAAGAGGGCATCTGCCAAATTGTATTTGAGCCTGGATAAATCTCGTATCCACAATTTCCAGAATTTTCCTGACACTTTCGTGAAGCACTATAAACACAACATGGATATAGCTCCTAATAGGATACAATTGTTGAGTATGCCGTAGAGAAGCTATGAATCTTTCAAGGAGTATGCACAACGATGGAGGGAGACTGCCTCTCAGGTGGAGCCTCCGCTAACTGAAAAAGAGCTGACAAACTGGTTTGTGGACCCAGTAAGGTAGGATTTTTATGAGAAAATGATTATTAGTGTGACAACTAGCTTCTCTGATATAGTAACTGTAGGTGTGAGAGTAGAGTTGGGGATGAAAAATGGGAGGATGACCAATGCTTCTAGTAGTTCTGACAACAACAATGCCAAGAAATTTAATGGCAATTTTCACAAAAAGAAAGAAGGGGAGACAAATGCCATAACAGTAGGAAAGAAGAATCAACCATGCAAATAGAGTTACCGACAATATCAACAACCTCAACAAGGCTATATTCAACAATCTCAACAAAGTTTCGCGCAGCAGCCAATGTATCACGTGCAGTATGCACAACAGTCATATGTGGCAGCTGTAATGCCCACGTTCAACAACTCAGCTCCGACTTATCAGACGGTGCAGCAGGAAGCTATGTATCAACCAATACAACAACAAGGGTATTAGCGAGCACCTAGTGTTCCAGGTTATCAACAATACCAACAGCCTCGGGCTCAAGTTCTTAGACAAAACTTTCAAAATAGAAGACCAGCAGGAAGACATCCTATTCTTCCGATTCCAATTACCTATACTGAGTTGTACCCATCCTTAGTATAACAAGGGCTGATTATGACTTGACCATTGGGACCACCGTCAGACACCTCGTCTCCTCATTATAATCCTAATGCTCGTTGTTTATTTCATGAGGGTGCTACTGGATATGATTTAGAGGGATGTCTTGCCCTGAAACATCTTGTCAGAGAACTTGCGGAAAAGAAAATCTTGTTTTTTGATGATGCGCATCCCAATGTCAAGAATAACCCGTTGCCGAACCATAGGGGAGTTCATGCCATAGAGGAAGCATCATATGAGTGGATAACTTGTGATGCATCGGAGATCAAAACTCTATTGAGATCTCTTCATGAAAGATTATTAAAGGCAGGTCTGATTGAAGGTGTCCATGATGATTGCGAAGAATGTTCTATTGATCCCAGAGGATGTTGTATGGTTCAGAGGAATGTGCAAAAATTTATTGTTGATGGATTTCTGCAAGTATGTAGCAAGATGGAAAGGGAGGAAGTTCAGTGATTGAGCCCATTTTTAACTTACCAAAGAACAGTGAAAAGGTCCCCGTGTTTAATGTGCCCGAGTATGGTTCAGTGATTCCGGTATTCAAAAGTCTTAAACTTGTCTTCAATGTCTCCAAGTCTGCTACATCAGGAATTGATTAAGGATACGACGGTGATTGATCAAGGATCAGGGAAAGTCATTCAGAATAAAGAAATAAGGGTTAACCAAGCAGATGTGACAAATATTGCAGGACCTAGCAAACTGATCCGCAGTGGTCGGATGTATCAACCCAAGATAACTATTGTCCCTCAAAAGGAGGTCATTCCTGTTGTGGCTGCCAAAGATAAAGAAGTGCCACAAAGCGAAGAAGACATGGAGTTTTTTAGAATTATTCAAAAGAGTGATTACAAGGTCATCGATCAACTTCATCAAACGCCTTCAAAAATCTCAATCTTGTCTCTCCTAATGAATTCCCCCGCTCATAGGGAAGCCTTGCAGATAGTGTTAACATAGACGCATGTGACGAAAGATATAACAATTGGTCAATTTGATTCTGTGATCGCCAACATTACTGCTTGCAATACTTTAAGCTTCAGCAACGAGGAGTTTCCAAGAGAAGGATGTAATTACTTCCGTGTGTTGCACGTGTCTATTAGATGTCAGGAAAACGCTTTGGCACGAGTCTTGGTTGATACCATTTCCTCTTTGAATTTTTTTTGCCCAAAACGAAACTTACCAAGCTAGAGTACAAAGGGGAAGAGATGCAGCCAACTTCATTGATTGTTGAAGCTTTTGATGGCTCAAGGAGGAATGTTCTTGGAGAGGTAGAGCTTCCAGTTATGATAGGTCCCCATGTATTTGACATCACGTTTCAAGTGATAGACACCGATCCAGCTTATAGCTGCTTATTGGGACGACCACGGATTCACACAGCTGGTGCGATGACTTCTACTTTACATCAGAGGATGAAATTTGTTGTGGATTATAAATTGGTAATTGTGCATGGTGAAGAAGACTTGATGGTGAGTAACTTGTCATCATTTAGGTACATTGAGGCAGATGAAGATGTGCTAGAAACTTCTTTTCAAGTGCTTGAGATAGCCAATGTTATCTTGATAGAAGAAATAGTAGTTAAGAATGGTCCACCTTTTGTGTCTGCTCAGAGCATGAAGTCTACGTTGAAAGAGGGTACTCCTGCAGGTTGGGGAGAGGTCATCGAAGTGGAAGCAATATTAGGTCGCCAGGGTTGGGTTATAAACCAACTCAAGATGGGACATCAACTCAGTCAAAGGACGCCCGAAGATTATTTAAGAGGTGTTCATCAGTGGGGGTTTCCAAATCAACGTTGTTGAGGAGGATTTTGAAGAAGAAAATGTTGATTACCTAATGTATCATTGCGAAGCTGCCTTGGACAATTGGGAAGCTATTGAGATTCTTGTTATCATTCCTATGTTGAAGTAATTTATTTGTTGTTCTCTTTTGTTTTGTTGTTTTCAAACTTCCGTAGCCATGCCCAAGGCTATAGGATCATTTTGTAGGGCCCCATGCTTTCAAGTTATTAAGATTAATGAAGATGTTTTGTTAAACTCCTCATGTTATTTCATTTACTGTTTTTTGCTTTTACTTTCAAAGGAAATGGCAATCTTTCAAGAAAAAGAAACCAAAATATTTCTCTCTTTTCTTTTTGCATTTGTCTTTGTGTGTTTTAATAATTAAGCCATTCCAAACATGCAGAGAAACCCTAAAACCCGTTGAATCCAATGACTTTGTTTTCCCTCCTGACTTTGACTCACCCATATACCAAGCTGAAGATGATGATGAGGATTTTGAGATTCTAGATGAACTGGCAAGGATGGTAGAGTATGAGTACACTAAACTTTAACCTCACCAAGAGCAAGTGGTTATTGTTAATCTCGGCACTGAAGAAGACAAGAAGGAAGTCAGAATTGGGACAACACTGGGGGCAGAAACCAAGCAGCGACTTGTGAAGCTTTTAAAAGAATATGTTGATGTATTTGCTTGGTCATACCAAGATATGCCCGATATTGATGTTGACATAGTGGTTCATAAATTACCGCTTCGACCAGAGTGTCCGCCTGTCAAGCAAAAGCTCCGAAGGACTAGGCCTGACATGGCTCTCAAGATTCGGGATGAGGTCAAAAAGTAGATTAATGCAGGTTTCTTAGCAGTGTCCAAATATCCAGAATGGGTGGCTAATATTGTACCTGTGCCAAAGAAATATGGAAAATTCAGGATGTGTATGGATTATAGGAATCTGAACAAGGCTAGTCCGAAGGATGATTTCCCTTTGCTACATGTTGATACTTTGGTAGACAAAGACTCATTTTGCTATATTCTCATTTATGGATGGTTTTTTTGGCTACAACCAAATCAAGATGGACCCAGATGATATGGAAAAGACTACTTTTATCACTCCTTGGGGGACATATTTTTATAAGCTCATGCCCTTTGGTTTGAAGAATGCTGGTGCCACTTATCAAAGAGCTATGGTTGCATTGTTCCATGACATTATGCACAAGGAGATAGAGGTTTATGTCGATGACATAATTGCCAAATCTCGGGGTGAAGAAGACCATCTGGGTCATCTTTTAAATTTGTTCGAGAGACTTAGGAAATATCAGTTAAGGTTGAATCCTGCCAAGTGCACTTTTAGAGTGAGATCTAGGAAGTTGCTCGGTTTCATTGTTAGCCAACGAGGGATTGAAGTGGATCCTGACAAGGTTCGAGCCATTCAACAAATTCCAGCTCCGCAGATTGAGAATTGGGTTAGAATTTTCCTTGGAAGATTGAATTAAATTTCCAGATTTATCCAATGTGACTCCTACCTGCGAGCCAATTTTCAAGATGTTGCGCAAAAATCAGACGATTGTTTGGAATTCGGGTAGAAAGCTTTTGATAAGATTAAGGGTTATCTTCAAGAACCTCCAATCTTAACCTCCTATTCTTGAAAAACCTCTGTTTATGTACTTAACCGTGCTTGAGGAATCAATGGGTTGTGTATTGGGTCAACAAGACGAGTCTGGACGTAAAGAGCATACCATTTACTATTTGAGTAAGAAGTTCACTAACTGTGAAAGTTGATATTCACTTTTAGAGAAAACTTGTTGTGCTTTGGCATGGGCTACCAGGCGTTTGAGGCAATATATGATCTGTCATACTACTTTACTGATTTCTAAAATGGATATGATAAAGTATATCTTTGAGAAGCCTGCTCAGACAGGGAGACTCGCCCATTGGCATATGTTATTATTAGAATATGACATCTAGTATGTTGCTCAGAAGTCTATCAAAGGAAGCATCTTGTCGAATTACCTTGCAGACCAGCCGGTAGAAGACTATGAACCGCTGAAGTTTGACTTTCCTGATGAAGACATCATGTTGATAAAGAAGGATTATGAAGAGTCAGGGCCCTGAACCTGGTTCCCGTTGGAAGATGATGTTCGATGGTTCCTCCAATTATAATGAGCATGGTATAGACACCATTTTGATGAATCTCTATGGTGGTTACACTCCATTCATAGCCATGTTATGTTTTGAGTGTACCAACAATATTTTCGAATATGAAGCTGGCATTTTAGGCCTCGAAGCAGCAATTGACCTTCGAATAAAAATTCTTGAAGTAAGTGGTGACTCAGCCTTGGTGATTTATCAAGTCAAAGGTGAATGGGATACCCGAGACGAGAAACCGATCCCATATAGAGCGTACATTATTGAAATGATCGAGTACTTTTATGAGATCACTTTCAAACATGTCCCGAGGACTGAAAATCACATTGCTGATGCATTGGCTATGCTAGTGACGCTCATCCGAATTTAGAGGAAGACCGAAACTTCTTATTGTCAGATGGTGGAAGAAGAAATAGATGGGAAACCTTGGTTTCATGATATCAAGAAGTATCTTCAGACTCAGTAGTACCCAGTTGATGTTGCATCACTTGACAAGAAAACTTTGAGGAGATTGGCATCCAAATTCTTTCTCAGTAACGATGTGCTTTACAAAAGAAATTATGACATGGTCTTGCTGAGGTGTGTCGATAGATGAGAAGCAGATTTGTTAATGCAAGATATTCATGAAGGAACATTTGGCACTCACGCCAATGGATATGCCATGTCCAAAAGGATTGTAAGAGCTGGGTACTACTAGTAAACTTTGGAAACCGGTTGCATCCAATATGCCAGAAAATGCCACAAATGCCAAATTTATCCAGACAAGGCGCACATGCCTCCGAAATGCTAAATGTTTTATCATTGTCGTGGCCTTTCTCTATGTGGGGCATTGACATGATTGGGGAAATTGAGCCAAAGGATTCCAATGGACACCGATTCATCTTAGTCGCTATTTATTACTTTACAAAGTGGGTTGAAGCTGCATCCTATGCTAATGTTACTAGACAAGTGGTGGCCCGTTTTATGAAGAAGGAGATTATCTACCGGTATGGAATCCCAAGCCGAATCATAACAGATAATGGAACCAATTTGAATAACAAGAAAATGAAAGAGTTGTGCGATGACTTCAAAATTGAACATCACAACTCTTCTCCCTATCGTCCCAAGATGAACGAAGTTGTCGAAGCTGCGAACAAAAATATCAAGAATATTTTGCAGAAAATGGTGAAGACCTACAAGGATTGGCACGAGATGTTGCCATTTGCCTTGCATGGGTATAGAATGCTTGTCCGCACTTCGACAGGGGCAACCCCTTTTTCATTGGTATATGGGATGAATGTAGTCCTTCCCATTGAGGTTGAGATACCTTCTTTAAGAGTCATAATGGAAGCCAAACTTGATGAAGCGGAATGGGTGAGAGAAAGGTTTGATAAACTGAACCTTATTGTTGAGAAGCGCATGACTGCAATGTGTCACAGTCAGTTATATCAAAAGAGGATAAAAGAGCTTTTGACAAGAAGGTTTGCGTCCGATATTTCCAAGAAGGGGAGCTTGTACTAAAGAAAATCTTGCCAGTTCACAAGGATGCACGGGGGAAATGGATGCGCAACTATGATGGCCCATTTGTGGTAAAAATAGTCTTCTCAAGAGGCTCGTTAATTCTCATAACAATGGATGGAGAACAACTTACCCACCTGGTGAATTCTGATGCAGTACAAAAATATTATGCCTAAAGAACCCGATAAATCGAAAACTTGCAAGGGCGACTTAGGAAATAATGGGTATCCTCCTGGATCATAACCTATGAAGAAGATCCAGACAAAAGTTAGGGATGAAACGGAAAATGAGCTCGCTAAGCTGAAAACCCGAAAGGGCAGCTTAGGCAAAAATGAGCAACCCGGTGGATTGAAAACCTGAAAGGGCGATCTAGGCAAAAGTTAGGGGAAAGGGTATTTCACTGTATCAAATGGTTGTCACCTCTAAAGAAGATTACACAAGAAGCTCATTTTGATCGCTCTTGTCAGAAGCAAGGTTTTGGAAAACTCTTAGTCGTTAGGGATAAATTGTTATTGGATTCAATGTAACCTTTTACCTGTTGCCATTTTCAATTGTATATCTTCCATGGAGCTTTGCCATTTGTAAGCTTCCATTCTTGAATAAAATCAGATTTTTGGGTCATTCAATTATTTGCAATTTACCATTTTCCCTATTTTCTTTTGTTATGCAAAACATCATTTATTGGTTAATAATGAATTTGAAAGCAAAAGGTTTTGAATTTTAAAAACCATTTTTGGAAACTGAACAAAACATAAATTTACTTTGGCTCGTGGAAAGATTAAGTGGAAACCATATTTTCCCTAGGAAGTTTTTAAGGTGGCAGAAGCCTTGATGTGAAATCTCAGTACATTTCCCATTGAAGACAGTCTCCCTAATTTTATGTACGAGATACATTTTTGGATAGCGTGAAGACTCATCCTCATTGGAGTCATCCAGTGTCTCTATTGATGTTACACTGCCATTTCCAGTAAGCTTGCCTAAGTTTTTTTATTTCCCCAAGTGGAGTGGGTTTATTTCTCAGCGAACCTTTGGACGCCTTTGTTCTTTGAATTCAGTGTGATTCCCCGTTCCCTACCAAGATAGATATACTTATCTATTTTCTCCTTTGAGTTTTTGGGATTCCTTGTCTCTCGTTAGAATCGGATCTTGTATATCATTAATCATTCGCATCATGACATAGCATGTGCACCTAACATGCCTCCGGATCTTTGGTTGTTACCTTTTGTCTTGTTTGTTTTATCCCAGTTGTTACCTGCTGTCTTGTTTGTTAAGTCCGTTTTTTGCGGGCATCCTCCGTCTTTTCAGGTCCTTGGTTGTTACCAATGGCTCTACCTCAGTTGTTACTGACTCTATTTTATGACTGTGGGTTGTCACCTGTATCCCTTTGAAGTCTAGTTGTTACTGACACCTTTAGCCGGCTCCATCTGCTATTGATATCGTTTCCATGGTTGTTACCAGTCTTTCTCCTTGAAGTCTGGTCATTAGTAATAATCTTCGTTAAAGTCTAATGGTAATTGACATCAATTGAAAGTCCAATGGTAATTTGCATTCTCTTAAAGTCCAGTGGTGACTGGAATTGTTTAAAGTCCAATGGTAATTGGCACTCTCTTAAAGTTCAGTGGTGACTGGTGTTGTGGTGAGAATCGTGATACCAAGCTATTGATTAACCTGAATCTTAATTCTTACAATTCACAACCATACTTTAATTTATCCAAAAAGGAAAGGTTTAAAGAAAGAAAAACCTATAAAAATGCAAAGCAAAAAAGCAAGGCTTAAAGCTAAGCAAAGAGAAATCTAAAGGTTCGGGGATTGGTTATGCCTAGAGTAGGTATTTCACATCCTAAACATCTGTAGTACTCTACAGGAACCTCTTGTTAATATTTGTGTTTGCTAAAGGGAAAGTGCTAAGGGTAAAGATATAAAGTATATACAAAGTTTGCTCGCCAAGACATCGCATCACGTGCCTACGTATCCTGACGGGAATGGAATCAGAGCAACCGTAGTTCCCCTAACTAGGGGTGAGGGACTCTTGACTGTGGTCAAGGTTCCAGGGGGATGTAAGCATTCATAGGGAAGTACTTACATAGAGTGCGGCGACTCTTGAATCTATGTTGAGATTGTTATGATAAAGGATGTCCACGGTGGGACGCTAAACATGAGTACGACGACTCCAATCTAAGGTTAGGATAAAAGGTAAAGGATGTCCACGGTGGGACGACTAAATAGAGCACGATGACTCCAATCCTAAGGTTAGGATAAAGGGTAAAGGATGTCCACGGTGGGACGACCAAATAGAGCACGGAGACTCCAATCCTAAGGTTAGGATAAAGGGTAAAGGTTATCATACATAAACCAACAATGTCACAATGATGTAAACAAAACGGTTCAAAATCTCATGGGGATAGTCAACAATTCTTAAAGGTGAACCACTTAAACGTGTACAAGCAAAGGTGAATTTCAATACTTAAATGTACAAGCAAGCCAATAATCCAAATTTATGTTCTCTTCAAATAAGAACCCAAAGAGGAGAAAAAGTCAAAGTTTTTGAAAATGAAGAAATGAGAGAAGGTGAAAATTTTAAAATGAATTACAACTTTCTTTAATGTAAAGTGTTTCTAAAAATGGGATTTTAGAATTCTTTAAACATTTGATGAAAGTATGCAATCAAATAAGATTTATGCAAAAATAACACCTAAAAAAGATAAAAAATGAAGAAGTTATGTAAAATTGAAAATTAAATGAAATTAAAATAAAGTTGAACTGATTCTTCGACAGGATGTGAAAATAACTTGTCCCTGATAGGATCACCGACCAAGTTTCTCAATGTTTGAAAATTCCTTGAGAGGAAGGCCAGTTTGCAAACAAAAGTATTCATACACACATGGTAATGTAAAGTTCATGCAAATTTTGAAATTAAAACCATTTTTGAAAGATGCAAAATAAATGAGTCATTAGTCAGAACACGGTGGTTCAAGACACTTAAAAGTGAAAGGTAAAGAAAAAATGTATGATGCTAAAACAAATGATCTGCAAAGATCTTTTGGAGTCAGTTTACAAAAACTTGTTGTAGTATGCTTTCAAAATAATCTTGCTTTAGTTAGGTCTTTTGAGGGTTGTAACGTGGCCTGGTTCCCGGTTTATGAAACAAAGGATAAAGGCCAAAAGTTTATTTGTGCCCACCCAATCTACGTGTTGATCTTCAGTCCTACGCTCAGTCAGTTTAGAATATACGCTCGGGTTCCTATAGGAATTGCACTAATTATAGCCATGATGATGGTTCAAAAGTCCAAGGACTCTTGAGAAGGCAGTCACTGCTTTCCTATAACATTTGGTTGTTTTGACATTGAGGATTTTTAGGGTAAAGATTTAAAGATCTCCTCTTTTTATTATCCCTAACATATTCCTGAACTATTTCTTGCGAAGATTACAGTCAGCAGGATGCCCCAGTTTTGCCTAAGTCTCCTTCATAGGTTTTGACTTAGCGGGCTTTTTCTTTTAATAATTTTTTTTTGAAGAAAGAGAATTAATGCCTAGCTTAATGATTACGGTGAACCAGCATCGGCTTTTTGGCTTGAAAAACATATTCGACACTTGTTTGTTGTGTGCAAAGGAAAAATTGTGGTTGCGACCTTTATATGAAATGTGTCTCGCATGAACATACATCCGAGTTAACTGAGAACTATCCACCCCAAGGTTAAGATTGTAGGTTTTTGTAAAGAAAGAAACTTCAACTTCTAGGCTCGAAGGGGTTGACAAGGGATTATCTTCCTTACTTCTATAGGGTTTGGGAATTGAAACAATGCCTTACATCGTCAACAAAGTTTGATTGAAAGCATACTGACAGCAGTTATGGGTATAACGTTTTCATCATCCTCCATCAAATATTTGCATGTAAAAAGTTTGAACAACAGGTGCATATTTTAAAAGATAAAGCATAAAGATGCCAATACTGGACAAAATGAATTGAATCAAAAGTTGCAATTCTCATTTCATTAACACAAAAGTACAAACATAATTGGAAGCCAAACAACTTAAACAAAATGAAGGAAAGTATAAATAACGAGAAACAAAAGGCCTAGTGACTAAATTAGAACAAGGATGAGTAGTCTTGTTTGAAACACTAGCGTCTAGGATGACAGCCTGCTGAAGTCAGTCTGAAGCTTCACTTTTGATGTGCTGGTAAGGGATTATTCGGGACATTCTGCTCTGTAATTATCTCTAGTCCGATATCGGTGTCGATGAATCAGTTTGATGACTCAAAGGCACACTGGAAGACGGGGATAGCTGAAGATGAGCGATTTGACAAGCAGAGGTATGTAACAAACTGTGCAAAGATGCAAATGCAATGCAATGCTATGCAAGACGGGATGCAAAACACACATAACATGATCAAAGGTTCAAGATCATAACATGAGTGTTAAAGGTCTACCCATCCCCAAGGATTTGTACTATGAGTTATTTGTACCTACCGAACGGGTTCTATCAAAGTTCCAAGAGTCATAGTAAATCCTTCGGATATTTCCAACTAATGCAACTACTTACGTGAGTCGACAATATTCTCAAGATAAACTTGTCTGAGTGTAGCATCGCGTGACAACTATTGAGGGACTACTCCCTAACAATTTCCGCGCTACGTCCTAAACGGCCAAGTGGGGTAAAAGTGTCACTAAAAGTCCTCAGCTTCGCAGACTCATATTGAAACATTTAGTGAATACACGACTACTCATGCATTACTAACCCTCTCAATGAGTCTCCACTGAGCGTGATTACATCATATGTCAGACATATTGGGACTACTCCCAATAGCCCAACTATTGATCATATCACAATCCTATCTCATGTGTCACTCAAATCTGGGTTAGGATTTATCTCACCACTCAAGGCACCCAAAACAAACAGATGTATTGACAATATACACAAATATACAAGCAAGCAAACATATAGCGAACACAAATATAAACAAGACGGGCTTAACCCTCTTAGGGGATGTCCCCAGTGAAGTCTCCATTTTTGTTACGGTGAGAATCATGATACCAAGCTATTGATTAACCTGAATCTTAATTCTTACGATTCACAACCGGACTTTAATTTATCCAAAAAGGAAAGGTTTAAACAAAGAAAAACCTATAAAAATGCAAAGAAAAAAACAAGGCTTAAATCTAAGCAAAGAGAGATCTAAAGGTTCGAGGGATGGTTATGCCTAGGGTAGGTATTTCACATCCTAAACATCTGTAGTACTCTACAGGAACCTCTTGTTAATATTTGTGTTTTCTAAATTTGCTTGCTAAAGGGAAAGTGATAAGGGTAAAGATATAAAGTATATACAAAGTTTGCTCTCCTAGACATTGCATCTCGTGCCTACGTATCCTGACGGGGATGGAATCAGAGCAACCGTAGTTCCCCTAACTAGGGGTGAGGAACTCTTGACTATGGTCAAGGTTCCAGGGGGATGTAAGAATTCATTGGGAAGTACTTACATGGAGTGCGGCGACTCCTGAATCTACATTGAGATTGTTATGATAAATGATGTCCACGGCGGGACGCTAAACATGAGTAGGACGACTCCAATCCTAAGGTTAGGATAAAAGGTAAAGGATGTCCACGGCGGGACGACTAAATAGAGCACGAAGACTCCAATCCTAAGGTTAGGATAAAGGGTAAAGGATGTCCACGGCGGGACGACTAAATAGAGCACGGCGACTCCAATCCTAAGGTTAGGATAAAGGGTAAAGGTTATCATACATAAACCAACAATGTCACAACGATGTAAACAAAACGGTTCAAAATCTCATGGGGATAATCAATAGTTTTTAAAGGTGAACCACTTAAACGCGTACAAGTAAAGGTGAATTTCAATACTTAAATGTACAAGCAAGCCAATAATCCAAATTTATGTTCTCTTCAAATAAGAACCCAAAGAGGAGAAAAAGTCAAAGTTTTTGAAAATGAAGAAATGAGAGAAGGTGAAAATTTTAAAATGAATTACAACTTTCTTTAATGTAAAGTGTTTCTAAAAATGGGATTTTAGAATTCTTTAAACATTTGATGAAAGTATGCAATAAAATAAGATTTATGCAAAACGAATCACCTAAAAAAGATTAAAAATGAAGAAGTTATGTAAATTGAAAATTAAATGAAATTAAAATAAAATAAAATAAACCAAGTGCTAAAATATCAGAAATGCCTCCCCCCAAGGCTTGAACCCAAGACCTTGGGGTCATAGGTTCATAACATGACCATCCCAACCATTAAACGCGTGTGAAAACATATGGAAAAACAAGTAAAAATACCAAATACGTGGAAAATCAAGAAAATGGCAAAATATGCCCTCACTGAGTGTCAAACACAGGTTCATGCGCATTACATAGTACTTATGGGCAAGGCAATAACCATTGGGGTGGCGATACATCCATTGTATCAAGCCACCCCAGTTGCATATATACCTAAACAAAGCGCAAATTCTGGGTTTTGGCAAGGCAAGAACCAAGTGAAAAAGCCAGATACGATTTCATCATAACTTCTTCAAACTTCTGCCAAATCTCATGAAATTTTAGTCTAACTTGCTTGATTTTTCATGAGGATAATGATGGTACCATTCAAATTTTCAAATGATGCACATGTGCTGAAATTAGATTGGTCATGCAATGTAAAACTTGAGATGCATTTTTTGAGTCAATGGGCAAAGTAAATGTGAACAGGATGATTTTAAAATGTGCACAAGTGCCAAATATGTACTAGATCAAGTTTCAACAGAAATATAAATCAAAAGATAATGTGATAGGAATTTGGCACATGAGTTGCTAAAGAACATAATTTGAACAACCAAAACATAATGGCCAACATAGACAAATGCAACTCAATCAAGAGTTAAAGCACCAACTGTTATCAGCATCTGAGAATCAAGAGCTCAATAAAAAGTCTGAGATTCTAGAGGGGGTGTTGTCCAGATCATGACAGTAAGCTTTGACATGAATAAACCAAACATGATGCCAGACAACTTAACTCAAAAGCATTCCCTCATCCATGACTCACAAAGATGCAGAAGCAAGCTTCAAGGCCTTTATGTTTTGACGAAGATAACTCATACAAGCTTGGTACGCAAGATACTTATGCTATATACCCGTGGGGGTATATATATTGAAGATGCTTATATTATACACCCGTAGGGGTATATATTGAAGATAAGACCAGAATCATCATTCTTCTGAAGTCTTCGCAAAAAGCAAGAGACGCAAGCAAGCAAACAAGATCAACAAAGACCAAGAGAGTATCATTGCATATGACTTTATCGATCCAAGCTTCATCTACAAGCTACAAGTGAAAATGG
Organism: Lathyrus sativus; assembly: GCA_963859935.3. NCBI lineage: Eukaryota > Viridiplantae > Streptophyta > Magnoliopsida > Fabales > Fabaceae > Lathyrus > Lathyrus sativus. Next base: position 59,752,328 of record OZ012738.1, on the reverse strand, counting down.
TGATTCAAAGAATGGTATAAACATTTTTTACTTTAGAAAATTTAGACAAGTGTTCTTTAAAAATCACATTTCACTACACCACTTACACTAATACTTTCAAAACATTTTTAAAATACTCTTTCTATTTTAAATTAAGTATTTTTACAAAAACCTTCAGTGTTAACCTATTAACCTGTGGGGTTAACCGATTAACACAATCTAAAATTATGTTTTTGGGACTTTTTAACAGTGTTAACCGATTAACCATATGGGTTAACCGATTAACACATGAAAATTTCAAATATTTTTAAACGTTGGAAAGGTGTTAATCAATTAACCTATTTGGTTAACCGATTAACACTGTAATAACATCCAAAAATAACAGCTTTTCATGGAGGATTGCATTGTTCTATATTTTCTTACTGGCTATTTTTTACTGTCCCAAAATCACACCTTTTTGGGAAGGTTTTTCACCAGTATAAATTGAGTGCTATTTCAAAATCAAAAACAACCTTCAAGAAACAAATTAATCAAATTACTTTTTGTCTTCAACCTTTTGAATTTTCATTAAGTGTTCAAATCATATTTTGAAAGAAGCCATTGAAATAACTTTCACATTCTCACAACCTTCTTTCACAAAGAACACTTGTATATCTTATCTAAGTATAATTTGTTTTGAGAAGAAGATCAACCTTGAAGATTGATAAACAACTTTCCATCAATTATTTTATCAAGAACTTTTTGTGTAATACCTTGTTTTCCAGGAGTGTTGAAAACAAGTGAAGTGTCTTGAAAAGGATTGTTCTTCAACACTTGGAATTACCTATAGGTTTAGATAGTAAGCATCACTTTGGATGTGATTAGGCTTTACAAAAATTCTGAACTATAGTGAAATACTCTTTCGAGTCGAAAGGGGAGTGGAGTACCTTCGGAGTGTGAAGGGAACCACTATAATTTCCTGTGTCTTTTTCTTTCTGCCTTTACTTTCCGTCAATAACTTAACAACCAAGAAAAAGAACCAACGAACCTTAACAAGAATGCTAATAATTTTTGAAGACCCTAATTCACCCCCCCTCTTAGGCGCAGTTACTACTTACAATTGGCATCAAAGCAGGTTATGGGTAACCTATTCCTATTCGATCCAGACGGCTTCCGCAAATAACAATCTTGTTTTCAAAGATGGTGGCAGTAGCAACAAGCCTCCATTGTTCTGTGGCGAATATTTCGACTTCTGGAAAATACGAATGAAAGCACATCTAGAAGCACAAGGAAGTGAAATATGGGATGCTGTCCAGAATGGTCCATTTCTTTCAGTAACAGTAGTTAACGGAGTCGGTTCATCAAAACCGCAAGGATCATGGGATGATGACGATAAAAAGAAAGTTCTCTATGATAAAAAGGCGATAAATATACTACAGAGTGCACTTGGAATGGATGAATTATTCCGTATTTCAACATGTTCAACGGCCAAGCAAATATGGGACACTCTTGTTGAAACTCACGTAGGAACCGCCGAAGTCAAAAGATCCAGATTAAACACTTTGAGTCAAGAGTACGAATTATTCATAATGAAACCAGGAGAATCTATCTTAGACCTGCAGAAAAGATTCGTCCATTTGACAAATCAATTACATGCACTTGGTAAGACACTAAAAAATGATGAACTTAATCTTAAAGTGCTTAGGTCCTTATCAAGAGAATGGCAACCAAAAGTGACGGCGATTTCCGAGAAGAAAAGCCTATCAATAATGACGTTCGCTACGTTATTCGGTAAACTCCAAGAATATGAAACGAAACTCGAAAGATTGGAGAAACATGAAGTTCAAGAAAATAAATCCAAGAGCATCGCCTTAAAAGCTGAATCCAAAGAAGTGGAGAAAGAAGACAACTCCGATGAAGATGAAAACTTTACTCTCCTTGTAAAAATACTTGGAAAATATTTTAGTGCAAAAAATAATATTAAAAACTCAAGTTATACAAGAAGAACGAAGTTCTCAAAGAATAAGGAAAAAGAAACATCAACATCAAATGGAGATATTACTTGCTATGAATTTGGAAAGAAAGGCCACATCAAACCCGAATGTCCTAAACTCACAAAGAATCATGATCACAAAGGAAAGAAGGATTTCAAGAAGAAAGCCTACATTGCTTGGGATGACAATGAGATTAGTTCTTCCCGGACTCCAATAGTGATCAAAGCGCAAATCTTGCATTAATGGCATCACATTATTCCGATGATGAAGACAACAAGGTTAGTAGTGATTTCTCTCTTTTTGGTGATGATGCTCAAGGAGCAATTGATGAACTTTTAAGTGAGTGCAGAATTATATATAAAACCATTTATTCTCAAAAGAAACAAATATCATCTTTGGAAAAAGATATTGAGAAAATGAAAAATGATTTTAAAGAAGTAAAGGAAAAATTAATTAAGAATTTTGCATGCACTAAATGTGAGTCACTCTCCTTTCAAATAGTCCAATTAAAAAGGGTCCTTGAAAGATATGAAAAAGGACAAATTGGATTGGAAAATGTTCTTAAGAATCAAAGATTTTCAAATGATAAAATTGGTCTTGGTTATCCAAAATTTTCTAAACCAATTTCTAACAAGACCATATTTGTCAAAGCTAAAGAACAAGTTCCTATTGAAAAGGGTGATAATCATAAAAAGGTTTATCAATATGTCAAGAAGAAAAGAAACAATAAGAAGAAATCGTATCCTCCTATATATAAAAGCAATTTTGAGCCTACATGTTTTTATTGTGGTATAAAAGGACATACTCCAAATGCATGTTATGTTAGAAATTTTAGTGTTGCTCAAGGCCATTATGTATGGGTAAAGAAAGGAAATAACTTTGAAGGATCCAAGGCAATTTAGGTACCTAATAAAACTTAATTCTTTTTTGTAGGTATGCTTGAAGACCTCTTCAAATGAATGGTATCTTGATAGTGGATGTTCGAGGCACATGACGGGTGACCTAAGCAAATTTTTACATCTAATGCTTAAAGCCAAAGGATTCGTTACTTATGGTGACAACAATAAAGGAAGAATTCTTGACGTAGGCATTGTTGGTTCACCGCCTTCAACAACCATAAAGGATGTTCTATATGTGGAAGTTCTAAAGCATAGTTTACTTAGAATTAGCCAATTGTGTGACCGAGGTTTCAAAATCAACTTCATTAAAAATGAATGTTTGATTGAAAACGAAGTTACTCGTGAAGTTATGCTAAAAGGTAAAAGAGTTAATAATATTTTCTTAATTTCCTTTGATAACGTATCTTTGAATGTTAAGTGTCTCTTGGCAAACAACAATGAATCATGGTTATGGCATAATAGGTTTGCTCATATTCATATGGAGCACTTGAATAAATTGATCAAACATGACTTGGTTATTGGATTGTCGAAGATCAAATTCATCAAAGATAAGTTATGCGACGCTTGTCAAAAAGGAAAACAAACCAAATCAACTTTCACATCCAAAAATGTGGTGTCCACAACAAGGCCACTACAATTGTTGCATATGGATCTCTATGGTCCATCAAGAACAAAAAGCTTCGGAGGTAATGTTTTCGCTTTAGTTATTGTTGATGATTATTCTAGATTTTGTTGGACTTACTTTTTAATGCAGAAAAGTGATGCTTTTAAAGCATTTAAAAAGTTTGCAAGACAAATTCAAAATGAGAAAGCGCTAACAATTGTCTCTATAAGAATCGACCATGGTGGAGAATTCCAAAACGCCGCATTTGATGAATTCTGTGAGGAAAATGGAATTTCACACAATTTCTCTTCACCAAGAACTCCACAGCAAAATGGTGTCGTGGAAAGAAAGAATCGGTCATTGGTGGAACTTGCAAGAACAATGTTAAGTGACTCAAATCTTCCTAATTATTTTTGGGCAGATGCGGTGAGTACGACATATTTTGTGAGTAACCGGGTTAATATTAGACCAATTCTCAAGAAAACCCCCTATGAAATTTTTAAAGGGGAAAGCCAAATATTTCCTAATTTCACATACTTGAACAACGACAAAGACAACCTTGGTAAGTTCGATGAAAAATCAGATGAAGGTATATTTCTTGGTTATTCCCTTTCTAGTAAAGCTTTTAGAATTTACAATAAAAGAACATTAACTATTGAAGAGTCTATGCATGTCAAATTTCATGAATCTAACCCCTCTAAGGAGGATATTATGTTTTGTGATAATGATGATGATTTTGTAGAAACTCCCGAAGAAGATAGTTTTGAAAATATCATTAAAAAACAAGATAGACCCGTTCAACAAGATTCCAATGTCAACAATCTACCAAAATAATGGAGGACTCATAGAGATCATCCTATCGACAAAGTGATCAGAGACATAAGTCAAGGTATTGCTACAAGATTAAATCTCAAAGATGCATGCTTAAACATGGCATTCATATCTCAAATAGAACCTTCCAAAGTTGGTGAAGCTCTTGAAGATGATCAATGGATTATTGCTATGCAAGAGGAATTAAACCAATTCGAGAGGAATCAAGTTTGGGAACTTGTTCCTAAACCGAAAGATAAACATATCATCGGAACAAAATGGGTGTTTAAAAACAAACTTGATAAAATGAAATAATTGTTCGAAACAAAGCAAGATTGGTGGCTCAAGGGTACAATCAAGAGGAAGGAATTGACTTTGAGGAAACTTTCGCTTCGGTTGCAAGGTTAGAAGCCATTCGTCTCTTACTTGCTTATGCATGCTCAATGAATTTTCAACTTTTCCAAATGGACGTCAAGAGCGCCTTTTTAAACGGATACATCAACGAAGAAGTCTATGTCAAACAACCTCCGGGCTTTGAAGACTTCAAGCATCCTTCACATGTATACAAATTGATGAAAGCTCTATATGGTTTAAAGCAAGCACCAAGGGCATGGTATGATCGTCTAAGTAGTTTCTTATGCGAAAAAGGATTTGAAAAAGGCAAGGTAGACAAGATTCTATTCATCAAAAAGATAAAGGATAATACCTTACTTGTTCAAGTATATGTGGATGACATCATCTTCGGTTCAACAAACAAGGAACTATGTGAAGAATTTGCTTCAATGATGCAAGGCGAGTTCAAAATTTCTATGATGGGAAAGATGAACTATTTACTCGGATTACAAATTAAGCAATTAAAGGACGGAATATTTATCAACTAATCGAAGTATTGCAAAGAGTTGTTAAAGAGATTTGATATGGATGAATTCAAAGCTATGTTAACACTAATGGGATTCGGAACCTACTTCGATCAAGATGAATCGGGAAAATCAATTGATATTACAAAGTATCGAGGTATGATTGGTTCTTTATTATATTTGACGGCAAGCCATCCTGACATAATGTTTAGTGTTTGTTTATGTGCTCGCTTCCAAGCAAATCCAAAGGAGTCACATCTCACGGCTGTCAAAAGGATCATGAAATATCTCAAGGGAACATCGAACGTCGGCTTATGGTATCCGAAAGGTAGTGTTTGTACATTAATTGGTTATTCTGACGCGGATTATGCATGATGTAAAACTGATCGAAAAAGTACAAGTGGAACCTGTCACATCCTTGGAAATGCATTGGTTTCGTGGTCATGTAAGAAACAAGCATGTGTTGCGCTTAGTACGACTAAAGCAGAATACATAGAGGCGGGAAGCTGTTGTGCACAAAAACTTTGGCTGAAGCAACAATTAAGCGACTTCGAAATTAATCTTGGATGCATTCCTCTCCGGTGCGACAACACAAGTGCGATTAACATCACAAAAAATCCGGTCATGCACTCAAGAACCAAACACATCGACATTCGGCATCATTTCCTCCGCGATCACGTGCTTAAAGGAGATGTCGAAGTGACCTTTATGGATACGCATAACTAACTCGCCGACATATTCACGAAGCCACTCGCAAAAGAACCTTTCTTCAAGATTCGACGAGAACTCGGAATTCTCGATGAAGGTGACATCTAAACTTTTCATATGTTATTGTGTGTAGAATATATGTTTTCCAACCTGTTTACTCTCTGTTTTAAGCATTTTTTCCTGAAATTTCACACGTGTTAACCGATTAACCCCCTGCGTTAACCGATTAACACTGTTAATTTTTCAATTCTGATTTAATTTTTTAATGTGTTAACCGATTAACCTCCAGAGTTAACCGATTAACACTGTTACCTTTTATCTTAAAAATTAAATTTTTAATGTCTTAACCAATTAACCCCCAGGGTTAACCGATTAACACTGTTAATTTTTAAAAAATAAAAAAAAATCAGAAACGAAAAATTGGTCAAATTTTGGTTAAATGTCTTTTAAGTGCTTATTATGTGTGATGCATGTGTATTTTAATTATTTCAACCAATATCCTTGGAAACATCTTCTTCTTGATAACTCAAAGTAATTACACTCTTCCATCTTCTACCTTATCGTAACCCTAACTTAAATACCCACTAAAACCTCTCTCTATATAAACCTTTCCCAATTTACCCTCTTCATCTCAAACAAAAACCCTAAAACTCCAAAAGAATCTCCAACCATCAAAAACTCTCAACCATTCAGAGGCACCTTCAACCATCAGAAGCTCAATTTCTTCTCCATGGCTCCAACCAACAAAGGAAAAGGAAAGCTACCTGAGAGCAGTTCTTCCATTGATGAAGACTCTGTTCCAATGGAATCAACAAAAAAGCGCAGAATGGATTTCAAAGTCCGGGTTTGTCAACTTTTTCCAGTAAAATACGTTAATCTCAGAGCTTTTCCAGAACCCTCTTTTGATTTTCTGGTATTGTTGAAATATCAAAGGATTGATGATTTTGTTTCTGATAACGGAAAATGCTACCCTGATTTAGTCAAATCTTTTATGAATAAGCTGTCAATTTATCTGAATGCTAATGATAAACATATGTTGGAAACTTCTGTTCGGGAGTGTGAGTTGAAAAAAAATCTCGCAGACATTGCTGCAACCTTAAAAATTCCATTCAAAGGAGCTTTTCTCAGAAAAGAGGTCAACCATGTGGATGGTCCGTGGGCGAACTATGATAAGATGGAATACTATTATCGTATCTGTAGATTCCCAAGAGAAACTGTTATTGCGGGTCAACGGACTGCTCGCACGTTGTGCTACGTCAAGAATCTGACTGTCAATGACTGCATGTTGTGCTACATTATCTGCTATGTGTTGATTCTGAAGGACTCCAACCATTCTCAGATAAATGACTTGGAAATGCAGCTAATGTTTGCGATAAAAAACAAGATTAAGGTCAACTGGATTCTCACTATGATGTACCATCTCCAGCAACAACTAACCCTGTCAACTCGGCTTCCTTATGCCCGGATAATTTCAATAATCCTCGAGTTAACAGATTTGGACTTAAACCGCGAACCTGCAATCACCTTGAAACCAACTTCTAATGAGATAAATGAGATTACAATTGTGAAGAATACCAGCATTGTCAAAGATACCGACGAAACTTTCAAATACATAGACGAAGGATCTTCCGCTTCAAACATTTCCTATACCATTCCGGAAGGAGGCATCAATAATGAGTTTCTCTATATCACCATGATGAATCAACATCGAGAAACCATGAACCTCCATCGAGAAACCTCTCGGGCCATTAATTCCCTCAGTAACCTTGTGCTCAACTCTCAAAACTCCAACACCGGTTACAATGAAGATGAGAATGAAGATGACGATGGTAGTGAAGAGGAAGAAGATGACGATGAGGAAATGGCGGATGATGATATTTGAAAAACACTAGCTTCTATTTTTTATTGCATTCTAGTTTATGTTTTAGTTTAAGCTTTAAGTTTCGTAATCATATTTGTCTTTGTAATCGTACAATGTTTGTTTCGTTTTCATTCAATCAAGATATGTTTTTATGTGATAAGTGTTTATATGTTTACTGTGTATGCTTGTTTTAAATTTCATTATTCTTGCTCCTCTTCCTTTTTGCTAATGACAAAGGGGGAGAAGGATTGGTCTCTAACATTTCCCTGTGCAGAAATATTGTATCTTTCTTATGTCTAAGGGGGAGAAGGATTGTATCTCTCTTGTATTTAGGGGGAGCTCTCTAACTTAGGGGGAGAAATGAAGAGAACCAACTATCAAAGAAGAATTTTCAAAGGATCGGTTGTCATCATCAAAAAGGGGGAGATTGTAGAAGCAAACTTCACGACCTTTGTGTTTTGATGAAGACAACTCATACAAGCTTGGTACGCAAGATACTTATGCTATATACCCGTGGGGGTATATATATCGAAGATGCTTATACTATACACCCGTAGGGGTATATATTAAAGATAAGACCAGAATCATCATTCTTCTGAACTCTTCACAAAAAGCAAGAGACGCAAGCAAGCAAACAAGATCAAAAAAGACCAAGAGAGTATCATTGCATACGACTTTATCGATCAAAACTTCGTCTACAAGCTACAAGTGAAAATGGTGATTCAAAGAACGGTATATACATTTTTTACTTTAGAAAATTTATACAAGTGTTCTTTAAAAATCACATTTCACTACACCACTTACACTAATACTTTCAAAACATTTTTAAAATACTCTTTCTATTTTAAATTAAGTATTTTTATAAAAACTTTCAGTGTTAACCGATTAACCTGTGGGATTAACCGATTAACACTATCTAAAATTATGTTTTTGGGAATTTTTAACAGTGTTAACCGATTAACCATATGGGTTAACCGATTAACACATGAAAATTTCAAATATTTTTAAACGTTGGAAAGGTGTTAACCGATTAACACTGTAAAAACATCCAAAAATAGCAGCTTTTCATTATAAATTAATTGTTATTTCAAAATAAAAAACAACCTTCAAGAAACAAATTAATCAAATTACTCTTTGTCTTCAACCTTTTGAATTTTCATTAAGTGGTCAAATCATATTTTGAAAGAAGCCATTGAAATAACTTTCACATTCTCACAGCCTTCTTTCACATATAACACTTGTATATCTTATCTGAGTATAATTTGTTTCGATAAGAAGATCAACCTTGAAGACTGATAAACAACATTCCATCAATTATTTTATCAAGAATTTTTTGTGTATTACCTTGTTTTCTAGGATTGTTGGAAACAAGTGAAGTGTCTTGAAGAGGATTGTTCTTCAACACTTGGAATCACCTATAGGTTTAGATAGTAAGCATCACTTTGGATGTGATTAGGCTTTACAAAAATTCTGAACTATAGTGAAATACTCTTTCGAGTCGAAAGGGGAGTGGAGTACCTTCGGAGTGTGAAGGGAACCACTATAATTTCCTATGTCTTTTTCTTTCTGCCTTTACTTTCCGTCAATAACTTAACAACCAAGAAAAAGAACCAAGGAATCTTAACAAGATTGCTAATAATTTTTGAAGATCCTAATTCACCCCCCCCCCCTCTTAGGCGCAGTTACTACTTACAAAAGAAACAAATGGTACAGGTATTTTCAATATATTTGTAAGCACCAAGCAGCAGACAAACACACACTAAAAGACAAGTTCAAAATATGTGGCATCAAATGCAAAGAAAACTGAACAGATCTAATAAACATGACATGATTCAGGCCCAAACAAGCTACCTAAATCTCTTAAATGACATTAAAAAAAAGGCTTTGGTAGACATCCAGTTGTCAATGAAATGAAGTGGTTTCAAATAAGATTTATGCAGTAATCATGATGTAACCAAACAAACCAAACAGCAACCATAATGATAAGTCTTAAAAGTCTTTTGATGTGAAAACAAGATTAAAGAGGCATTGGTTGAAAACAGAAACAACAACATTCCTTGATATAGCAGGCTAAGCATTAAGACAACTGTGGCAAAAAAAACTGGAATTTTCCATCTGTTAGTGAATTCAAACAGGTTTTGGTAATGATAAATAAGTTTTGACAACAAGGAAAGCTTGGATAGCAAAATTAGTAGAGAGCCAAATGTTATTCACCAAGTCATTGACATTTAGAACTAGGTTTTACCATGAGTTCAGCTAGACACATATGATTAAGCTAATTTGGTTCAGAATGCAAGCAGGCCATGATCCTACTCTACATCAAGTATTAGCCACAACAAAGCTCTGATGGGAAACTAAATGATACAACATGAGCATATTAAACCAAAACAGTTTCCCCACCAAGATTGAGAATTTTAAGAACATAACAATGTATAACCAAAACAACTCAACCTAAACACTAACAACATCCCTCAAACAAGGAAACCTAAAACAGTCAACAACGGCAACAACTTGGTTACAACCCCTAAACTGCTGTGAGATTTTCAAACATGGCACCAATCAAACCTAAACCACAAATTGTTCATTTGCACATGAGAGGACAATTGCTTTTAGAACAGGTTTTATTATGGGAAGCCAACCTTAAAACAACAAAGCAACATGAGTTGACCAACTCAAAACTTCAAATTAAATTGACAGCAAAGAACACTAACAAGATGGTGTTAGTCATCATGGATCAAAATAGGCCTCAACAGCATCATATGAATCATCTCAAGCCAAAGTTTTTACCAAAACCAAACAAAACTACACAACTTTAACAGCAAACTCAAAAACAACATGGCAATGTACAAGCTTTTCAACATGACCAAACAATACATGATGATGCAAGTTATTGGAAGAGCTTATAAAGACATACCTCGTGTAGCCTTTCCTTACTATGCTAGCTGTCAAGAAAACCAGAGATTCTCCCCCTTGAGCACACTTGTGAGAGTTACTTCTTCTTGAAGAAAGAAAGAAACCTTGTGGACAAATGGAGTAAATAAAGTTCCAGCTGTGGTTTGAGGTTTTGTACAGTTAAAATGTCATAGACATGAAGTGTTCCAAGTGTTAAATTGGTGGAAAAAGGTTTGTGTAGTGATTTGGCTTGAAAAGTGAATAGAAGTCAACCTATGGTGTGTGGATAGTTGAATTTTTGATCCATGGTTTTTTTGATGAAACTAGCTATTGGGATAGCTTCAAATGGTGATTTTAAGGGTGTGTATATGGTTTTTATGATGGTTTCATGGCTAGAAATGATGTTGGTGTGAAAAATGCAAAGTGACCATTTTTGGTAATTTTGTGAATTTCTTCACTTTCAAGCAAAGAGGGAAAGAGTGAGAGCTGTGTGTTCCTTGTGTTTTGTATGGCTCTGGTGTGTTGTATACAATGGGATGAAGCCTCTATTTATAGTCTAAGAGAAGATTTGGGGCAGATTTGGATTCTTGGCCTTTGGAGGGAAATTTTGAAGAAAATCCATCCAAGATCATGTGGCAGTTGTACACTCAAGATCTTGGCTCATTGTGATGCATAAATCAAGTTGTATGAAGTACGTGGAGGTGAATGAAGTGAGGCTAGAGGGTAGGGAGGCTGCAGATGTACCTTCCATCAAAAAGTTTCTCTTTCTTCTTTATTTTTTTGATTAAAATATTGCCACATGTCTTGCATCTTGCCATGTCTACCAAAACCTTCTTTCTTCTGCATTTCTACTCATCAAACCCTCTCAATATCAGATCAAGACTTGATCAAATGGCTAAGAATGGCTTGAGTGGTTGGAAAGTGGATTTGTGAAAAAGTTGAAATGGTGCACACAAGTGTGGAGACCCAACTTGTTAGATTCATAACTCCCAGCTCACAAAGGCTATGGAGGAGTTCTAGTACTTTTTAGAAAGCCCTCATGGAGCTCTACAACTTTCACGCTTTCATGATCTTCAGATTCCAAGCGGAACTAGGTCAAAAAATCTCCTCAAAGTTGGCTGAGAACATGATTTGAAAGGCCAGAAACTTAGAAATTTTCTAAGTGTTTTCTCCCTCTTGTGATGATTTTGGCTATAACTCCAAATCTATGCATTTTTTGCACATGGACCACTGTGATACTTTTGTAGGACATTCCAAGAACTTTCCAACAAGCTTTGAACCACCTCATTTAGATGTGTGGTTAGGAAGTTATGGTCTTGCCCCTTTCAAAACCCTAATTCCTGACTTTTTCGATTACTCCTCAACCCTTGATCCAATTGTCATTAAACTTCATGGATAGGTGTAATATGTCATTAGGAACATTTTTTCTTCATACCTTGAGGTCAAATTCCTTATGGTTGAAGAGTTGACTTTTCGGTCAACCGAACAATCTATCAATGACTACCGAGTCGCCTGTTGATGTTCTGGGTCTTCTGAGGCCTTGAAACTTCTTGAGTGGACTTCCCTAAGACATATCATCTTAATGGACCATAATTCCATCATTGGAGCACCTTTTAAATCAAAAGTCAAACCACAGTTGACTTTTCCTAATCAGAATTCCTAATCGGGAATCCTGAACTGCACTGTTCCTGATCTTTGTGTGACAACCTCAAATTGGACTCATGTTAGACCCAATGTAGTATATTTGATGATGTAGAGGCTTGTTTCATGGAGAATCAATCCATACATTAACTGATTAAACTGTCGAAACCTTGATTTCCGACTGTACGAAATCCTGGTTCACCTGTAACTTAACAAAGACAAACTTGAAGTAGGTTAAGGTTAAATAATAAAATGAATATGATCCTATAATGATGATGAAGATTTAAGGGTTCAAAATTTAGGGTGCAACAACTGGAATTGCTTAAAGTCCAATGGTAATTGGCATTGTTTAAAGTCCAGTGGTGATTGGTATTGTTGAAATTCCAATGGTAATTGGCATTCTTTAAAGTCCAGTGGTTACTGGCATTGTTGAAAGTCCAATGGTAATTAGCATTCTTTAAAGTCCAGTGGTAACTGGCATTGTTTAAAGTCCAATGGTGATTGGCATATCTTTAAAACGTCCATTTTTAGTTTTAGTTGGATTGTTTGTTGGCACTAACATTCCCCGTGAAGTCCAGATATTATGGGCAGTTTTTTTTAAGTCCAACTCACATGGCGTATTTCAGTTTTAGACTCACCTTTGATTTTTCCTATCGTTCCCTGAAGATCCCGTTTGAACTCTTCACTTTAAGGAAATGTTTGTTTTGGACCAGTCTCTTATTAGAAGCTCATTTTTATTTTGTCGTTGCTTTTCTCAGAAGTTAACTCTTTGATCAAACTCTTCCCCATTGGAGATCTCTTGCTTTGTGCTATCTCCAATGGAGAATCTTCTTCTAGAATACATTCTGGTCATGTCTGAACTTGTGTTTGATCACTTTAGATTTCCCCAGTCTGTTTCTGTTTCACTAATGTTGTTGTCTTTCCTCAATGAGTGGTTGCATTTATCATCCCATCATTATCATTATACTAGAGTTCATTGCATGTCAGCATTTGTATAGTTTTTATCGTCCTTAGCATATCATTGCATCTAAGGGCAAAATTTTTGGTTTGCTATATTTAAATACCTTTCACTTTGATTTTATGAGGATTTTCATCGCTCACGTTATCTGAGAAATATATTTAAATAGGTACAACTGTCATATCCCAAATTTTACCCCTTAGATTTCATCAACATTTGTTTGAGCATCATAGATCAATCATCCTTGCATCACTAACCAAATCATCAAGCTTTGTTTGTTGTTTATTTTGTTGAAATTAGGGTTTTGTGGAAAATAAGGAAAAGCTCTAATTAATCAAGATTTGGAGAGAGGATCAACCAAAAAAGTCCCCACACATTTCATGGGTTCATAATAGGTCATTTGGTCCAAACAAATCTAAGTCAAGAGTTTCTTAAATGGATGGAAGAGGCATGGATTTCATATGATTCAAAAGTCAACTGAGGTATCACAAAGTCAACTTTTGGTTGTTATGGTCAACCATAAGATTTGCAAGGCTTAATTCATGATCTCGTATGGTTGGATCATCAAAAGTCAAGTTGGAACAATAAAATCAGGAGAATTAGGGTTTCTTGATGAAATTTTTCTAAGTTAAAAAGTCAACATTTTAAGTGAATTTCAAAGCCAAATTCAAGATGGTTCTAAGTAAAATTTGTACTAGTCATAAACATGAAAGTTTTAGATCATCTCTTCAGCTTTCTTTTGATACCAAGAACTCATCAAGATCATTTTTAAAACTCAAGTTATGATGTTTTTAAGTGGAGGTCAAAGTAGGGCAAAACCTAGGGCATCATTTTTGCAAGAACTTCAAACCAAGGCCTCATGGGTTTCTTGACCTCAAATCTAAATTCATCCAACATGAAATTTGTTCCCCTTGATCTAAGCTTTCTAAGAATATAAAGAAGTACTCATTTAGATCAAGTAGTGGAAAGTTATGGAATCACAAAGTTTGGTGATTTTGGCACAAGTTAGGCAACTTGCCCTAGTTGCCAAGGCACTTCCAAGTCATGTTTTTTCTCAACATGCAAGCTTTCTTTTTTATAGTTCCAAGCTTCAAATCCAAAAGTGTAAAACATCAAAGTTGTTCTCCTTCCTCTCAGATTTCCAAGCATCTAAAGAGCACTTCAATTGGAGTTCTAGAGCTCAAGTTATGATGTGATGAATATGAGTGCCAACACTTGATAAGAGTTATCCAAGGCATGACCAGGTCATGCATATGCTTGCCTAGGCCATGTTTTTGAACAATTTTCTTGCCCAATTTTCACCATGATTCAAGCCTCTAATCAAATTTGTTAAAACATGAAAGTTGTTCTTCTACATGTCATATTTCCAAAATGCACAAGACTTCACCATTTGAGTAAAAAACCAAAGAGTTATGGTGTGTCAAAGAGGCCTTGCAACCATGTTTGCACCTTGCCGAGGTTGCCTAGGTCACGACCAGAGTTTGTGTCAAGATAAGACAAACCTTCTCAGCATCCAAAACTTTGTTCCTAGTGCACCAAACCTGTCATTCATAATCCCAAACATTTCCTTTTCAAGCTATCACCCACATGACAGGCAAAAAGCATAAAATGACATGAACATGAGAGTGTGCAAGTTCAGAATGTTGCAGCTCATCCTTGGACATCTGACTTCTTCTCCTCTTAAGCAGCTCATTTGATCACAACACAACAAGAAACCCACTGCCCAATAACCTCTGCATTGGACCTAGCTAGAGCCATCACCATCAGATTGAAATTTTGATTTTTGGCTCCAAAACCAATTTCAAAAGGTTCTGGCCACAACATAACAAAAGGGAAGGTCAGAAGAAAAAGAAGGAGAGGATGGAAAGGAGAGAATACCCTAAAAAACTGACCTTCAAGTAAGACACCATCACTTCAGTTTTTTTTGCAAAATATCCCCAACCACCATTCCCACTCATCAAAACTCCAAACAAACTCCATAAACCTTCATCCCACATCTTAACAAGCTCATTATATACATCAAGAGAAAATTGTAACCTCTCAATCACATTTCATCATTTTTGTTCACTTTGGGACATCCATTTTCAGGTTTGAAGAAGGAGAAGTTTTGCATACTAACCAAGCATTTAAAGACATTCTCTAGGAAATAAAGAGTTTGAGTAGCATCTCTTTGAACCCTTACAGTCACCACTGAAGAGGTATCGGATCAACTTCAAGAGGTAGTATTTCCTCTCTTTCAAAGTCATCATATTCATGTTATCTTTGTTTCTCTTGTGAATAGAAAAAGTTCATTATGTTGTTTGCTTCGTGTTTGTAGCATTACATGTCTTATATACACTGAAAATGTTTAGTTTTTCATCTATGGTGTTGTTGCGGTTCCACTAAGTTTGACAAGTTTTTGGGGTTTGTTTGTTTAGTTTTAAGTCATGATTGTTGTATGACTGGATTCCTGGTGAAGAATACTATATTTTTGGTTCTTACAATTTTGATTTTGATTGAGTTTTGAGTGAGATGGGAGAGGTGGAAGTTCTGGCTTTGGGAAAGGATTGGGGTTTGAGAGAGAAGTCTGAGAGTTTGAACGAAGAGGATGATGATGTGGATGGTCTTTTGCTGACATGGAAATTTGGTTTGGAGTTTTAAATATATATATTTATGTGGGTGGCTTATACAACAGATGTATAGCCACCCCAGTGGTAGAGGCAACATGCGTAAGCCTTGGGAGTGTAGCACCCCAAAATTTTCCCTTTCGTTTTTAACTTAACTGGCTTTTGTTTCTTTGCATTTTTCATTTTTCGCGTATTATAGCATTTGTTCCCGAGGCATAGGATCAAGGCTCATTTCGGCGCAAAAGACTAAAAGACGGAACAACGAGCATCAGAGGCTCTGGCATTTATTTTGCCCAGCGGTCGAGCGACCAATTTTATTTTTATTTTGCAGGGTATTTTCAGCTCAGGAAGCAGCACTTAGGCTCATATCAAGCTTTCTTACAGTGGCAACATTCAAAAGCGAGTTTCAGAAGTTGAACAGAGCTTGAAATAGTTGGAAACGGACAAGCGGACAAATTTCCCTCCAATAGGCGCCAAAATTCAAATTTTGGAGGTGTTAGTCGGTTAACCTATATGGTTAATCGATTAACCAAGGCAAAATTAGGGCAGATTGGAATTTTTAAAGATGTTAACCGATTAACCTATATGGTTAATCGATTAACCAGTGCAATTTTTGCCTCTATACGAGAATTTTCAATGCAGGCTGTTTTGGGGTCCAATTTTGGTCATGTGCAAGCTTGATTTTCACTTTGGGAAGGATCTAGAACCTATTTGGAATTTGATTAATTTCATTTTCCCTCCAAACTCCCATTCCTCATTCCAAACTATATTTTCCAAACCATTTTCAAAACCTTTCATTTGTATCCAAGCGTAATTGGTATTTAAGTGATCCACTCCAAACCAACACATCTAATCACTCATAATTTCATTTCAAATTCAAAATTGATCTCATTCTCTCTCAATTTTCCAAATTCCAAAACCTTCACCAAAGCTCTTTTCCATTGAATTCTTTGATTCTTCCATGGAATCAATGAATTCTTGAGCTCAAACCTCCATCCATCATTTCATTGGATCAATTTCTCCATCCAATTTTTGTGCTAAATTGGATCTGAATCTGGAAGTGATTTTGGAAGTGATTATTTGGCTTATTTTGGATTAATCTTGAAGGATCTTCATTGCTATCACAAGAACTGGTGTGGATCTTGAAGTATTCCGGACTTCTAGCATTGGATTTATTCAATTCCAGTTGAATCAACATTAACCGGAGCAAATCTTCGCTCCGAAGGTTGGATCCGAATCTATTTTTAGCTTATTTGCATAATCATGTGGATTTTCATCTTTGATTGAATTTTGGTTAATTTGATCCATTTGATTCATGATTTGGTTGTGTTAATCTGTTTACATGCTATTATGATTTGCTGGTTTAATTTCATGATTAAATAAATATGTGATCATCCGGTTGATTGGATAAGTGCTTATTTGCTGAAAATTCTGTTCTGTTGTTGTTTTTCTGCTGTTGGGACAGTGTTAATCGGTTAACACATATGGTTAACCGATTAACCATTACAGGTTTTCAGATTTTCAAAGTTTTTAGAGTGTTAATCGGTTAACACATATGGTTAACCGATTAACTAGTTCAAATATTCAAAATTTTTAAACGTTAATAGTGGTTAACCGATTAACCACTAGAGTTAACCGATTAACACTGTGCCAGTGGGTCTGCTTTGCTGATTTTCTTGCATATTTGGGTACCGTTTCGCATCGAATCATCGTGATTCAATGTGGTGCATTAGAGGTGAAATGTTTTAGACATTTTGTCGTTGTTCTTAATTATTTAATCGATATTTCTTCGACACGTGTGCTTGTTTTCCACTTGAATGCATACTCTTGTATATGTCGTTCAACGTGACATTTATCTTTTACTTGAGTGTTTGAGTTGAGTGGTCGAGATGCGCTTGTGGCGGATGTTTCCCCGCACTTCTTTTCCTCCCACTTGTCTCCGATGATTGATAGCCGATGGTTTTAGAAGTTCACTTCTCCCATTTTGTCTCATCCATTCTCCTTTGTGCTTGCATGTTCAGGTTTGCTTGCCTTCTTGCATTTCTCTTTTTGCATTGAGTTTGTTGCTTGCTTCCAAGAGGTCGAGACGCGCTTGTGGCGGTTGCTGCCCCACACTTTTTTTCGTCCCTCTTTGCATGTTTATCTTCCATGTTTGCATCTCTTGCTTGTGATTGAATTTACTTGGTGCTTTCTTGTGCTTTGCCATGATCTCCATAGGGTTACTAGTCCCTCAGTTTAGGATGGGAGTCTGAGAGACATTAGGTGTTCAATCCAAGCATGCTAACATTAGGGTAGATGTTCCCCCTTTTAATCCTAACCTTAGGACCACTTTGCATGACAACGTTAGGGCCGAGTTCCCTTAGACCTTCCGTGCGTCTCTCTCTTTCTCATCTCAAAACAATTCTAACTCATCTAATAAATGCGATGAACATTGTGCGCTACGAGCCTTAAGCTACATGGGGAATGATGAGTGAGGGGTCTCCTCTCGCTTGTCTAGAGTGTTTAGTGTACGTCCCGTTTGGGGGCGATACGCGACACATTCGCTCCTATGTCCTAGTCTTTAGTGCAACGTGAATCACAAACCGAATTAATTCACTTCACTAAAAAACACAACAAATTTCAAACCTTTTTCCTTCGGGATTAATCGGAAACCTTTTTTCAGAAAAGAGTGTTGCTAAACTTCGGTTCTACCACAAACAGGCTTTGTCCCTAATTGCTAGAACGGAGGTTTAACCCTACTCGGTTAAAACACTTAATCAACCTGTAGTTTTGTGTCATTCTGAACTACGTTTGCTCTGATTTCTCGTACCAGACGAGGATACGTAGGCACAAGACGCGATGTCTTGGCGAGCAACCTTTCCCCCTTTTTCGCCCGTAGTTAGCCAAACTACGTTGACTCTGACTTTCCCATTGCACGAGGGAATACGTAGGCACAGAGCGGCGATGCTCTGCCGAGTCTCTTTTCCTTTTCTTTTTGTCCTGTGAGCCTGTAGTGTAGATAGTTTAAACACACCCTTGGATAGACAACAAGTGTGGATCCTGTCGAGTACGACGAACGTGAGGGGTGCTAATACCTTCCCCTTGCGTAACCGACTCCTGAATCCAGTACTTGGTTGCGATGACCTTGTCTTTCCCTTTTTCGTTAGGTTTTTCCAATCGTTTGCTTTCCCTCTCTTTGGGATAAATAACAAAAGGTGGCGACTCTTCTATTTTCTGCCGGGTGTTTTTCGCAGTTCCGACAGCTGGCGACTTGCTGGGGAATGCGATGGTTCCCTATGCGAGTCAATCCTAGCGCTTGTCTGTTGCATCTTTGGGTGTTTATTTTTGTGCAGTTATTTTGCTTTATGTACAATATCTGTTGTATTTTATTGCATTTGCATTTTGTCATATTATGTTGCTGCTGTGTTGTGGGTTGGGTTGTTCTATTGAGAGATAAGCCGGACCCGAGCTTGAGTATACACACAGGATTAGTGTGGAGAGTAGTGGGAGCTTTTGTGGCGTTTGGCCACCAATAGCTCGTGCGAAATTCACGTTCAGACGAGGTTTTTCTTTGCAAATATTTTATCTTGTGCGTCTGGTGCAGTTGAGGGAATATTGACTTAGAGAGACTGTCGACTCTGGAGACCGTTCATTTGGAAAGTCAGTTAAGTGAGGCCGCTTCGTTAGATTATGATGCCAAACCAGAAATGGTAAATGTATCATCGTTTCTCGAAAGTCTGTGACGCTGACCACCCGCATAGGATGCCATGCCTTTCAAGACTAGAACCCACATGTTAGAGGGGATGGGTTTTGCAGGAAACCTGGCCTTCAACCAACCCTGGTTTTCTTGTCAAGGCAGACTTTTGATCCTGAGTACTCCGGTGTTCTGATTAGAGCGAAGCTCTGGTTGAGTTCAGTCAACAGCATAGTAGCAATATTTGAGCATTGGATACTTTGATCCCATGTTTGCATCTGCATAATCATCCTGCATTTAACATAGCATGTTTGTGTGTGTTATAGGTTCTTGTCTTTCTCTTGATTTTGGTACTGGTCTTCTGTAGAGATGGAAGCAAGCAGAAAGAGAATTGTTGTGTACAAGTTTCCTGCGCCTGAGTTAGGACTTTTATTTGGTCTAATTTCCCTGGCTGATCCTGGTGTTCTGGCAACCTTCAGGGAAGATTATGGGAGTATTCTGAATCTTGTCCGTAAAATCACGAGCTATGAGTATGGTGTTATTCATACACGGTTACAGTTTTATGACCCGCCACTGTGCTGTTTCACATTCCTAGATTATGTGTTGGCTCCGACTTTGGAAGAGTTTGCCTTCATCTTAGGTGTTCCGATTCTAAATAAGGTGTCATTCTTCAGCTCCGAGGAAGAACCTAATCTTGAGAAGTTATCCGCCACTCTTTACTTGAGCGCCTCTGACTTGGTAGACCATGTTATCAGCAGAAATGGAGTTTCCGACATTACTTTATCTTTCTTGGTGGACAAAGCCCGAGAGTATGCTGAAAAAGGTTGTTGGATGGTTTTCAGTGCTATTTTGGCTTTGTGTGTCTATGGCATTGTGTTGTTTCCCAATGTACCGGACTTTGTGGATTTCGATGCATTTCATATCTTCACTTCTAGGAACCCGATACCTACTCTTCTGGGAGACTTGTATCATTCAATACATTACAAGAACGAGAAAAGAAGAGGAAAGATGGTTTCTTGTTGTGCACTGTTGTTGCATAAGTGGTTTGTTGATCACCTTCATCGCTCTAGAGCTTTTGTGGATTTAAGGAATTCGTCTGAATGGTCAAAGAGGCTTATGGGTTTAACAGAAAAGAATATTTTCTGGTTCAACCGAGACCTGCTGGGTCGCGAGCTTATCTTTAGTTGTGGTAGCTTTCCTAATGTGCCCTTGACAGGGAGGAAAGGCGACATCAACTATAATCCTTCTCTAGTTGTCAGACAATTTGGTTATGCTTTGAAAGGACCTCCGAAAGAAGAAGAAGTGCAGGAATCTCTGTACTTCATAGGTGTAGCTGATCATGGTATCTCAGCCAGATTCGTGGACGCTTGGGGTAAAATTCACAAGAAAGGAAAGCTTTCTTTAGGCAAAGGAGATTGTAGAGCCTATGATCCCTACTTGGAGTGGATTCAAAAGAGGGTTGAAGAGGTATTATTTCTGTTTCCTGTTGAAGAACCACTGTATCCCTTAGTCATTGAGCCGCCTACAACCGTCGACATCCAGAGGTATACCAAGCTTTGGGCAGAGAAGGAAGAGATGTGCAAAGAGAATGAAGAGTTGAAACAAGAAATCGATCAGCTGAAACATGATAAGGGTGAAGCTGTTTATTTGGCCAAGACAAAGTCAGAATCCTTGATCAAGTTGGAGAAAGAACTTGCTGATCAGGTACAAGCACGGAAACAAGTCGGTCTTGATCTGAAAAGCACTTGTGACGTTTTGAAGAGTAAGAAGGAGGATTTAGACAGAGCCTATCTGAAGATATCCAAGTTCAACGAGCACTGTAATGCTACCTTGACTACCAACAAGAGTAGAGAGGATCAAATTTGTATTCAGGTTGATAAGCTGAAGACACAATTCAAGGCTAAGGAGAGAGAGGTATTGTTAGAATCGTTCCGCAGAAGCACGATCGAGAAAAAATACCAGGAAACTTTATTAGCACTTGAAGAGTTCAAGATTCGAGCAGAGGTGAAGCAACCCAGGCTTGAGGATGCCTTCGGAGAAGATGTTTGGGAGGACCATTGTCATTATCTCCGGGATGTGATACGTAAGAGGGATGTCCTTGTTAGAGAGTTGGTTACCAGACCAGATCGCCCAGATACAAAGGAGATGCTTAAGGAGTCTCAGGACTGGATTAGAGATCATGGTTACTAGGGAGTTTTATCTTTTGTAGTTTCATTTGTTTTTGTATCGTGATCATCACCAGGGATGTTGGATGAGATCAATACATCTTTGTATGTGGATATTTCTTATTTGTTTGTATTATCTCAGCTTTACCTGATATATGAAAAGATTATTATGGTGTGTTTGTCCATCTCTGCTTCTTGTTTATTGAAACTGGAATCAAGGGGGAGATCTCCCTGTGCATACATAGACATGTTTGCATTTTGCATCTTGCATTTTCATTAGCATCGCAGGTGTTCTTGGTGGCCTTCTGTTCCTAACTCTGCTTGGTTTTCTTCATTTCAGGATTGAGGAAGTTGAGGCATTCAGTTTCTACAGGTATCCGACTCGAGGGAATCAGCGAAAAGTGATGGATCAGGTTCAAGCCGAATTGCAGGAAGTCAGGGCTTGCATGGCCTAATTCATGGAGCTGATGCAGACTGTTGCCAGTGGGCAGGAACAGTTAAGAACTTTGGTCCAGCCGTTGATAGCACGGGTTGACGAAGACAGTGTTTTGCATGGAGGAGTTGGTGTTATTCCTCCACAGATCGATGGATCTATTCCACAGAGTATCCCTACTGTTGTTGTACCTCCGGGCGGAGGAGCTGCGAATGAGAATGGTAATATTGTTGGTAATGAAAGTGTGTGCGATGTGCACGGGGATGTTGGCCCTCATTGGGAAGATAACCAGGATGATGTGTTTTCCATGAGAGATATGGAGGGTGGTTTACCGACTGAAGCTGACTGAAGGTTCAAACTGATCGAGGAGAAAATGAAATCGTTTGAGAATCAGAACTCTTTGGGCCTTGATATGTCTGATTTTGGTCTAGTCCCTAGGGTCAGGATTCCTCCCAAATTTAAGGTGCCCGATTTTGATAAGTACAAAGGGACGACCTGTCTAAGAGTGCATATTTGGGCGTATTTCAGGAAGATGTCTGCTTATTCCAACGATGAAAAGCTGCTGATGCATTTTTTCCAAGACAGTCTGGCAGAGGCGTCTTTGGAATGGTATATGGGACTCGAGAGAACTCATATCCGCAACTGGAAAGAATTGGTCGAGGCATTTGTGCGTCACTATCAATATAATAGTGATTTGGCACCAAACTGGGTACAATTGCAGAGTTTGTTGCAAAAAAGTACTGAGAGTTTCAAGGAATACGCCCAGAGGTGGCAGGATTTAGCTGCAAGAGTGCAACCCCCTATGGTTGAAAGGGAACTGATCGACCTGTTCATGGCTTCGTTGCTTGGTGTTCACTTTGAGAAGTTGATATGCTGCATGTCTGCAGGGTATCTGATCTGGTAATAGCTGGTGAGAGAATTGAAAGTGGAATCAAGTCTGGTAAGATTCCGAGTGGTGGTGGATCCTCTTCGGGAGGAATAAAGAAGCCGTATTCTGCAAACCCCAAGAGAAGGGAGGGGGATGCAAATGCTATTGCTCACAAGGGTAAAGGTAGAGCTCGGTCCCGTTATCCTCAACAAGTCGCTACAGTAGATATCCCGGCTGCAGCTCAGCAGCAAGTCAATGTTCCACAACCTTATGCTGCCAGGCGCAGAATGGCTGATAGGCAGTTCGCGAATCCTTCGATGTCGTATTCTCCGTTGTTACAACATTTGCTGCAGTTACAATTGGTTCAGAAGAGGACTATGGCTCCTCTCACTGGTCCGCCACTTGCTGGGTACGATGCGAACACTCATTGTGATTTTCACTCAAGTGCTCTGGGGCATGATATTGACCACTGCAAAGCTTTCAAGCATAAAGTACAAGACTTGCTTGATTCCAAAGCTATCAATTTTACCAACGATGGATCGAATGTGACTCAGAATCCGATGCCGAATCCTGGGGTGTCAGGAGCCAATACCATTATTGAGGGGGAGAAGCTGAATCTGGTAACTGATGTTGGGGATTTGAAGACTCCGTTGGGGTTTGTGAAGGCTAGCTTGTTGAAGAAGGAGGTGTTTCCAGGTTGTTCTGCTGACTGCTTAGAGTGTGAAGTGCATCCAGAGGGTTGCGATCTTTTGAAAAAAGTATTCCGATAATGATTGATGAAGGTTGTTTGCAATTTGATAAAGTTGTGAAAGAAGATGCTGAGAATAAAGTGAGTAATGATGAAAGTGAAGTTGCTACGATATCCATTCCATACCGGACAATCAATATTTCAGTGCCTGCTTGGCCAACTCCGGTTATCATTACTGTACCTGGACCTGTGCCATACGAGAGCACTAGAGTCATCCCATGGAATTATGGGGGAGAGGTGTTGTGTAATGGGCAAAAGCAGGAATGGACAGCGTCTACAGTTGGAAATACGTCGGTTGAGAATATAGTTGGGGTCGGAGGTATCACCAGAAGTGGTAGGGTCTTTTCGCCACCAGAAGTTAATGCTGATAAGAATGACAAAGGTAAACGTAAGGCCGTGATTGAAGAGAATGTCCAACCACAAGTCAGTACTGATGATATTTTGAAGGATGCAGAGGAATTTATAAGACTTATTCGAAAATGTGACTACAAGATTGTAGATCACTTAAATTAGACTCCTTTGAAGATTTTTATCCTGTCGTTATTGTTGAGTTCTGAGGCGCACCGCAGTGCGCTATTGAAAATCTTGAATGCAGCATACGTACCCCAAGAGATTTCTGTTAATCAGTTGGAGAGAGTAGTAGCTCATGTGAACACCGGTAATGGTCTCGATTTTACTGATTTGGATCTGACTCCAGCCTGGAGAAACCATAATCCTGCTTTGCATATATCTTTGGAATGTAGAGGTTCTCTGATGCCGCATGTCCTGGTTGATACAGGATCATCTCTCAACGTGCTTCCTAAGAAGGCATTGATGAAGTTGGACATTCAAGGTTTGATATGCACGCCAAGTGATTTGGTCGTGAGGGCTTTTGATGGATCTAAGAGATCAATGTTTGGGGAAATCATGTTGCCTATTCAGATCGGACCAGAGATCTTTGATGAAACTTTCTACATTATGGATATCCAGCCAGCATACAGCTGTTTGCTTGGCCGACCTTGGATACATGCTGCAGGGGCAGTCACCTCCACGTTGCATCAAAAGTTGAAATATATGGTGGAAGGGAAGATAGTCACGGTGTGCGATGAAGAGGATATTATGGTCAGCCATTTGTCATCCTTCAAGTACGTGGAAGTGGATGGGGAGATCCACGAAACACTCTGCCAGGTGTTCGAAACAATTCAGATTCAAGGGAGGTCTCATGTGGAAGCCAAGGGCCCAGAGGTTTCGATGTCATCACTCAAGGAAGCTTGTGCTAATCCGGTTCGTCTCAGAAGTGGAGCCAAGTTCTAAATGTTCCTGTCAAGCAGGACAAGTTCGGCCTGGGATACAAACCCTCCAGTTCTTCACAGAGCACTCCGAAGTACAGGGGACCTGTGCAGTTCACCAGCAGTGGTGTGATATTTGACAAGATTAATGTCGTCGGAGATGATGAAGGTGACAGTGACTGCGATATGGATGCTTGGATTCGTCCCGGTACTCTTGGCCAGAAGCTGTGCAACTGGACTACCGAAGAAGTCATTCATGTTACTACTACAGAGTAATGTTCATTGTTTTGATTATGTTCAGTCCTACGTTTTGTCCAAGATGTAGTGACCCATTTGTGGGTCCCTCTTGTTATTTGCACTTTATCATTAAATAAAGGACGTTTTCGCATTAAAAAATTGTGATCCCTGTTTTTCTTGTTTTTGTTTTGCATTTATATTAAACAAAAAAATGGCAATGTGTTTTGTTTGTTGCATCACATAATAAACATAAACATCCTCATGCAGGTCTTTTCTATCAGATGCCATCGATTTAGGTTCGGCTATGACTTCGTATGACTTTGATAATCCCATTTATCAAGCTGAAGAAGAGACTGACGAAGACTGTGAACTACCCGAAGAGTTATCCAGGCTTCTCAAGCAGGAGGAAAGGGTTATTATACCTCATCAGGAGGATATTGAGATTATCAATCTAGGCACCGAGGATGATAAGAAAGAGGTCAAAGTAGGGGCTGCATTGGAAGATAGTGTCAAGAGAAGATTGATTGAGATGCTCTGTGAGTATAAAGATATCTTCGCTTGGTCTTACCAAGACATGCCTGGGCTAGATACAGATATTGTGGTACACCGGTTACCTCTCAGAGAAGAATGTCCGCCAGTCAAGCAGAAGTTGAGACGAACAAGGCCTGGCATGGCAGTCAAGATTAAAGAAGAAGTTCAGAAGCAGTTGAATGTTGGGTTTCTTGCTGTCACGAATTACCCTCTGTGGGTCTCTAATATTGTTCCTGTGCCTAAGAAGGATGGAAAGGTCAGGATTTGCATCGATTATCGAGATCTGAATAAAGCGAGCCCGAAAGACGATTTCCCGCTTTTCCATATCGATGTGTTGGTTGATAACACCACTCAGTATTCTGTGTTTTCATTCATGGATGGCTTCTCTGGGTATAACCAAATCAAGATGGCCCCAGAGGACATGGAGAAAACTACTTTCATCACACCATGGGGACGTTTTGCTACAAAGTAATGCCCTTTGGATTGAAGAATGCAGGGGAAACTTACCAGCAGGCGATGGTCACTTTGTTTCATGATATGATTCATCATGAGGTTGAAGTCTATCTTGATGACATGATTGCAAAGTCACTGATGGAGGAAGGACATCTGGTCGATCTTCTGAAATTGTTTGAAAGGTTAAGAAAGTTCAAGATGAGGCTGAATCCTAACAAGTTCACCTTCGGGGTGAGATCTGGAAAGTTACTGGCTTTCATTGCCAGTTAAAATGGTATTGAGGTAGATCCTGCCAAAATAAAAGCTATACAAGATATGCCTGAGCCGAGAACAGAAAAAGAGGTTCGTGGTTTTCTGGGGAGATTAAAATACATTGCAAGGTTTATATCTCATCTTACAGCCACTTGTGAACCAATATTCAAATTGCTAAGAAAAGATCAAATGGTCAGGTGGAATGAATATTGCCAGAAAGCATTCGAAAGAATAAAAGAATATCTGTAGGAACCTCCAATACTCATGCCTTTAGTTGCAGGGAGACCACTGATCATGTACCTCACGGTTCTTGAGAATTTAATGGGATGTGTGCTCGGTCAACAAGACGAGTTGGGTAGAAAAGAGCATGCCATATACTATGTAAAACCCCACTTCCCCAAAATTAAATAAAATACAATTATTTCAAATAAACATCAGAGTTTCCCCTCACAAGTGGGATATCACATCAAATAGTTCAACATAAATCTTCATTAGTTGGTTTTCAAAATAAACAGCAGAAATAATCATTAATCCAATATTCTCGGCCATCCGCCCAATTTACATAAAATTGTTCATTAAGAAGTTCACCAAATACGATACGTCACAGGAGTAAAGCAAGTTCAATATAAAACAACTAAACACCCAAGTCCCGTGCTACGTATCAGAGCATCCTAAGACTCGAGTCACACACCACTATCCAAGCTAGCTAAGTACCTGGATTATCTGTACCTCCGAAGAAGCACAGACCACAACAACAACAAAGGGGTGAGAAAACATGATCAAAATTATCGGTAATAAGATACATGAAATAAAGGTAGCAAACATATAAAATATCACCCAACATTCACCAACCACGACCTACTGTCCAATCATCAAACACCATACACAATAATGCAAATATGCAACTCAACACCATGCCTGCGATACCGACTCATTGGTTCATTCAATCGAACCCCGGATAGATCACATACACCCCTCCTTGGCAAGGATCTATCCCCACCATTCTCCACAAAGGAGTACAGATGATCGCATACACTCTTCCTGAGCAACGATTTCATCCCACCAAAACACTATGATATGCACGACACCAAATGCACAATAAATAACTCAAGCACGCTACGTGCACACGATCCTACTGATCACATCACCATACACAACCAATAAACTCAAGCACACTAAGTGCACACGATCCTCCTGATCACATCACCATACATCATATATATATTATACACCAATTAATCATATCAATTAAATCAAATATCATGGAAATTCATATTCTAACACCCAGTATACACTCTTCACCAACATCATCCCTATACCCATCATGACCAAAGGGATCCTACCAAACATCAGCATTGGTTGGAAACCACCAAAAATCAAACAATGCTGTCACGCTCGCCACCCTGCTCGCTTAGCGAGGCTCTAGCGAACGTTCGCTACCTGCTCGCCTAGCGAACATGCTAGCGAAGGCAGACAGTGGCTACTGGAAGTGTTCGCTACCTATCTCGCCTAGAGAGTCCCTAGTGAATGCTCGTTACCCTGCTCGCTTAGCGAACCTGCTAGCAAGTGTCTGCGTACTCAAAATCCTCAACTGTCCCAAAATCATCAGAAGCTCATAGATCACCCGATTTTCACCAAACCAGTTCCTGTAGCCTTAGCCCAACATTCCCTGACTAAACTACACGACTTAATCCAGATTTTACCCAATAAAACATCACTTCTACCGACTAAACCATTTCTGACCTAAAATGGTAAACTACACAAAAACACCCAAACAATCCCCATATAATCACATGCATGGATGGGAGAACAGAGTTTCACCAATTTCATAACAACATATGCACAAATTCATCCATGGCAGCAACAATCATCAACATACCAATCATATTCATCAATTTCCTACGGGGTTAAGGAATCCCCTCTACCCAATTCATGTAAAATATCAATCCCAATCAGTTTCTCCCCCTTACCTTGATTAGTTTCTCAGATTGTTGAAGAACTCTGAAGAATGGGTAGCCCTAGCCTTGCTTCTCTTCCTCCTTGTTCTTCCTTCTCAATCTTTCTCTAAAACTGATTTATCGTGTTCTCTTCTCCTCTTTACCCCAAAACCCTTCTTATATTTCTAAATCCTTATTTCACTTATTCCATCCACTAATAATACAATTAATAATAATAATAATAATAATAATAATAATAATAATAATAATAATAATAATAATATTACTACTAATTATTAAATTATCATCATTATTAATTATATTATCTTAATATTAAACTCTGTAGCTTATTGAATAATCCCTATAAATTAAGGACACCCACCAACGCGCTCAGACACACCCCCACATAAGGACACACCAAAAATAAAATAACACCAAAAAGACTAAATAATCAAAATGGGTGTTACATACTACCTGAGTAAGAAGTTCATTGATTGTGAGTCAAGATACTCGATGCTGGAAAAAACATGTTGTGCACTCGCTTGGGCTGCTAAGCGTTTGAGACAGTACATGTTAAACCAAACAACCCTATTGATTTCGAAGATGGATCCAATCAAGTACGTCTTTGAAAAGAAAGCACTCGTCCAGAAGGATTTCCCGATGGCAAATGGTTTTAATGGAGTATGATATTCAGTATGTTTCCCAGAAAGCCGTCAAGGGAAGCGTCCTGTCGGAATATCTAGCGGAATAGCCGATTGAGGATTACCAGCCGATGAAGTTTGATTTTCCAGATGAAGACATCATGTTTTTGAAGATGAAAGACTGTGATGAGCCTTTACCTGACGAGGGTCCTGAGATTGGATCTCAGTGGAAACTGGTTTTCGATGGAGTGGTTAATTCATATGGCAATAAAATCGGGGCTATCATTACTATTCCTCACGGTTCTCATATACCGTTCACTGCCCGATTGACTTTCTCCTGCACTAATAATGAAGCCGAGTATGAAGCGTGCATATTGGGTTTAGAAGAAGCCTTTGATATGAGGATCAAGAATCTGGATGTATACGGTGACTCAACGTTAGTCGTTAACCAAATCAAAGGAGAATGGGAAACTCGTCAGACCAACCTAGTGCCTTACAGGGATTATGCAAGGAGACTGTTTTCGTTCTTTGATAGAGTCGAGTTCCATCATTTTCCAAGAGTCGAGAATCAGATGGCGGATGCCTTGGCCATGCTATCTTTGATGTACAAAGTGAATTACTGGAATGAAGCTCCAGACATCACCATTATGCGTCTTGATAGACCTGCTTTTGTGTTTGCAATTGAGAAAGCATCAGATGGAAAGCCTTGGTATTTTGATATCAAGAATTTTCTCAAGACTCATGAGTTCCCATCTGGGGCATCCAACAAAGATAAGAGGACCTTGAGGAGGCTAGCCGGTAACTTTTATCTGAACAAAGACGATGTGCTCTACGGGAGAAATTTCGACATGGTATTGATGCGCTGTGTTAATGAACTTGAAGCAAACCTGTTGATGGAGGAAGTCCACGAGGGTTCTTTCGGTACTCATGCTAATGGACATGCAATGGCTAGAAAATTGTTGAGAGCTGGGTATTATTAGATGACTATGGAATCTGATTGCTTCAAATACTCCAGAAAATGCCATAAATGCCAGATTTATGCGGATAAAGTATATGTGCCACCGGCTCCCCTGAATGTGTTAGCATCTTCTTGGACTTTTGCTATGTGGGGAATCGACGTGATCGGAAAGATTGAGTCGACTTCTTCTAATGGACATTGCTTCATTCTGGTCGCGATTGATTACTTTACAAAGTGGGTAGAAGCAGCGTCCTACGCTAATGTCACGAAACAGGTGGTCGCCCAATTCATAAAGAAGGACATCATTTGTCGTTATGGAATTCTTGAGAGAATCATTACTAATAATGATTCAAATTTGAATAACAAAATGATGAAGGAGTTGTGTCAGAGTTTCAAGATTGAACATCACAATTCTTCTCCATATCTTCTGAAGATGAATGGCGCTGTTGAGGCAGCTAACAAGAATATCAAGAAGGTTGTGCAAAATATGGTAGTCACCTATAAAGACTGACACAAGATGTTTCCCTTTGCTCTTCATGGTTATCGTACTTCGGTGCGTACGTCAATCGGGGCAACTCCTTTCTCACTGGTGTATGGCACGGAAGCGGTCCTACCATTAGAAGTTGAGATTCCTTCTTTAAGGGTATTGGTGGATGTAAAGCTTGACGAAGCTGAATGGGTGCGAACCAGGTTGAATCAGCTGAGCTTGATTGATGAAAAAAGATTGGCAGCCATTGGGCATGGCCGGTTGTACCAGAATAGGATGAAGAAAGCCTTTGATCAAAAAATGCATCCTCGGTGTTTCCAGAAGATTAATTTGGTGTTGAAAAGGATCCTTCCTCCTCAGACAGATCACAGGGGAAAGTGGACTCCTAACTATGAAGGTCCGTATGTGGTAAGAAAGGTTTTCTCTGGCGGAGCCTTATTACTATCTACCATGGATGGTAAAGATTTTTCGTCCCCTATGAACGCGGACGTGGTTAAAAAATACTTTGCTTAAAGAGACCCGCTGGACAGAAAAGGAAAAGTCCAGGCAAAAATGGGGCATCCCGGCGAACCACTAAAAGAAAAGGTTCGGGAAAAAATTAGGGATAAAAGGAAAAAAGAATGAACCCGCAAAGTTGAAAACCTGAAAAGGAAACTTTGGCAAAAATGGGTATCCCGGTGGATTGAAAACCCGAAAGGGCGGTCCAGGCAAAAGTTAGGGATTTAAAAAGCAAATGATCACGGTCTGCGTTCGATCTGTAAGCTTGGGAGCGGCTATCCCGAAGGAAAGGAATCAGTCCAGTCAGTCTTGTCAGAAGGCGAAACATGGGGAACATCGAAGACATACAGGTCATAGTTGAATCACCACATGATGGTTGTCTGTTTCCACACTGTTGACATTTGTATATTTTATTTATTTCTTGCTTTTGAGCAATTACCTATTTCTAGGAATTGCATCTGAATTGTAATTTTCCTATTTACAGGCCGTTCGTCAATAAAGTGTTCACTTCAGTCAAAGAGCTTTCTTTTTCTTTTTCGTCTTACTGTTTTGTTTGCGAAATGTCTGTTATTTTGATAAACATTGTAGGTAAAGGCAAGAGGCTTTAGAGAGCATAACGAAAGCACTGACTTTGCTCGAGCAGCAAGTATCATGAATGGTAACTGAGGTAACCATTTCGCATATAAAACATTCCTGGTGTTTTTCTTTGTTGCAGGTCAGCAGGATTATCCTCAGCAGTTTGAGATTACCCTATCCTTAGTAGTTTAAAATCGCAGCAAGTGACAGTTTGTTCCCGGCAGGTCGAAGTTGATACCTCCGGCAGAGTAGACTCATTCCCCAACAGGTTGAATGAAGTCAGACATTTTGTTCAGCGAGGATGTTCATTCCCCCATAGCAGATATTTTGCTTCCCTAGTGAAGTCGCCATGGAATCTCATCGTCGAGTCCGGAATGTGGTAGCCAGTGTAGGTCTGATGTGTATCCAGCAGAACGAAGTTTTGTCTTCAGGTGAAGGTTAATTCCCAGCAGGGCGAATTTGGTCCTAGCAAAGCAAGGTGTAAGGATGTTCCCTCAATGGCAGGGTAGTTTATAATCCGGTATTCCTTTCCGGCGGAGGCAACGTCTGTGACGCCCTTTCCCAACGGAGTCGTTGTTCTGGTGTTTCCCTGGTAATATCGGTATTCAGGATTTTTTCCTCCAGCAGAGTTCAGTGTTGATTCCCTCGACAAAGTAAGTGTTAGAACAGAAGCGTGGGATTTCCCCAATAGAGTGGAGTTTCCGATAGGAGTATTCGATATTCCTCATCCTAACAGGTTGATACCTGATGTAATCCCAAGAAGAGTAGGTTCTTTCCCAAGCAGGGTGGAAGTTTCTGGTAAGCCATGCAGGGCTGATTTCTCGGGTAGAGTGAGGTCAACCTTTGTGGTTGGTTGTATTTCTCCTGCAGGGTCGGTTTCCTCAGTAGAATGGATTTGATCTCAGCAAAGGGGCTACTTGTTTCTCAGCTGAGTTTTCTAATTCCCCAGAAGAGTGGTGTGTTGGTAGGCCATTCATGGCGTTTTTCTCAGCAAGATGTGATTTAATCCCCAGCGGAGTTGATTTTTGTTCTTGAAAGAGCAGTATTACCCAGGTTGTGAAGCCACTTAGGGCTTGTTTCCCTAGTAAGTCCAGTCATATTTGGCGCGTGATATCTCTCCCCGGCAGAGTTGGTATCTTCTCTCTAGCAGTTATTTTGCTATGGTGGTTCTTTTGCATTTGCATTTTGCATAGCATCGTCCCAAATGCGTAGCATTTCCATTTCGTATGGAGCATTACGCCATTGTCAAACATACGCCTGTGAAACATAAGCCAGGTTGTTGCTTCGTTGCTTTCAGGAGTATCTCCCAGGTGATCGTTATCCTTACCTGTGTGGTTGTCAGGCCCGACGAACAACGTTTATTTCGCTCTTGGTTTATGGTATTCCTCAGAGATGTCGGCAAATTTCGATTTGTGATATTTTATTCTCCAGGTCCGTACAGGTGTTCAGACCTCGGCAGAGGGTGTGCGGTAGATGCGTTCATCCTATCGTGTGATCTTCATCAGAGTTGCTTGTTCAAGTTCTCTTTCCCCAGCGGAGTTCCCTATTGATTGTTATCAGGGATGGTTTTAGCTTCGTGTGGATCTGATCTTTGGGTTGTTGCTCGCTTTTATTTAGCGAAAGCCTGGCGGCGAGGCCAGATGTCCTGATCTTTGGGTTCAGTGATTGTTTGTATTCAACAGAGGGCTGGCAGTGATGCCAGAGGTCTATTAGCTTTATGAATGTCTGACGACGATGTCATATTATTTTACCAGCTTTATGGTAATGTCTGACAGCGATGTTAGAGGTTTTTTATTAACTTTGAGATATTTTGATGGGATGTCGGGTCCGGACGGTGATGTCATGCTATCCTTTAGTCTGACGGCGAGGTCAGATGTTTCTGTTCGTCTGACGGTGATGTCAGATGTGTATCAGATCGGTGTTATCCGGCGGTGATGTTGGATGTTTGTTAACAGTATGTTTGTCTGACGATGATATCAGATGTGTATCAGTTGGTTCCTAACTGCGTGGAGTTCTAGTGGCGATGTCAGATGTGTTATCCCCGGCGGTTGGTCTGGCGGCAATATCAGCGGTTCTACTGATTGGATGTTAATGGCTGGCGGCGATGTCAGGTATTTTATCAACGTGGTTTTCTGGCGGCAATGTAAGATGTTTCTCAACATTATGTTTGTTTGGCGGTGAAGTCAAACATTTCTCAGCCTAAGGTTTGTCTGGCGGTGATGTCAGACGTTTGTGGTTTTCAGATGAGGAGGTCAGATGTTTAGAATTTCTGGCGGCGATGTTAGAATTTTCACCCCCCCGGCAGATGCTCGTGGTTTTCTGGCGGCGATGTCAGATCTTCATCAACTTTGATGTGCTGACGGCGATGTCAGATGTTTATCAGAGTTGTGGTTTTTGACGGCGTGTCAGATTTCCGTCGATTTTGTATTTTTGGCGGCGATGTCAGATGTCTATCAGATTTTGTGATATTCTGACGGCGATGTCAGATGTTTATCAGAGTTGTGGTTTTTGACGGTGATGTCAGATTTCTGTCGATTTTGTATTTCTGGCGGTGATGTCAGATGTTTATCAGATTTTATGATGTTCTAACGGGGATGTCAGATGTTTATCAAAGTTGTGGTTTTTGACGACGATGTAAGATTTCCGGCGATGTCAGATGTTTGTCAGACGTTTATGGTAACTGAAGGTACGAAAAACACTTAGAAGGGGGGGGGTGAATAAGGGGTTTTCAAACAATTATGACAATAGAAAATAACAAGTTATTTTTATCCTGGTTCGTTTGAACTCAAACTACTCCAGTCCACCCGACCAAGGTGATTTCGCCTCTCTCAAACGAGGACTTAATCCACTAAATCAAAACCTGATTACAATGATATCACTAAGACAAACTGTCTTAGTCTTCTCAAGAATCCTGACCACAACTTGGTCTCTCAAGGAACTTTTACAAAGATAAAATACAATGTGTTTAAGGTGCTTCTAAAAAGCTATTATCACAACTGTGATTTTTACACAAAATGAAGAACAAATAAAACTTAGTGTTTGATGTAGAAAGTTGTTTAATGTAGTTGTGTTTTTCTTTGAATGAGTTTCTACTTTGATTGTTTTTGGAATTCTTCCTTTTGAAATTCTTTGGAGTGTTGTATTTGAAGTGTTGATGGAGACTTCTTTATATACTTCACTTGCTCAAAGTGTGTAGATGAAAGTACTGTAGGATGTAGACAGAAAGGACAAATACTTTTCGTCTTGATTTGACATTCCCTTTTTGCCTGAATTCCAGTGCCATACACGAATGAGGAATAGTACCGTTGGTAGACATTGGGTTAGGCAACATATCTTTCTTGAACACTTCCTTTTCAAATGAACATATATGAAAAATAATCTTGCATCAGATCCTCTGATGTTGTTCCTTGTTCTTCTTTATTAGAGTCACTCTATCTAGAGTATTGCAGCAAAGTGCTTAGCGTGAATGATCAGAGTTGACTTGATTCTCAGAGCCTCTGTAGGTTGCAGCATTGAGTTCTCAGAGTCTTCTGAATACTGAATCTTTATACTCTACACTCAGAGTCTTCTGTAGGTAGTGCTTCAGAGTCTTCTGCAACTAGCGCTTCAGAGTTTTCTTCAGCAAGCGCTTCAGAGTCTTCTTCAGCAAGTGCTTCAGAGTTTTCTTCAGCAAGCGCTTCAGAGTCTTCTTCAGCAAGCGCTTCAGAGTCTTCTGCAGCTGCACTTCTATGCTCAGAGCTTAGCGTTATATAATGTTCAGAGGAATTCTTAGTGCTTAGCGTCTTCAGATGAATATTTATTTAATATCTGAAATAAAAACACTTGAACAAAATTAGAGTATATATTTTCTTTATACAAAATTTCATTAATGTTATCATCAAAACATTGAGATATATTAAGAACCAATCTGTGTTCTAATAGTAACCAGACGACGAGGGTAGGAGATTTTTATCCCCTACAAGGAGCTGGCGGCGATGTCAGATAGTCTGTATCCGTTGTATGATTTTTGGGTTTCTGTCCGACTTAGTGTCGATGCCTGACAGCGAGGTTAGAGGTTTTTCCAACTGGACGTATATGCCTTGCACCGATGTTAGATATCCTGTATCTTTTATCCCTGGAGTTTTTGTGGGCATTCCTGCTCATATTGGGTCATTATCCCAGCGTGTCGCATCCCAACTCTTGGTTGGTATTCTCTGTTTTGCATCCTCGTCAGTTGCAAATTTCCAGGTTCTTGTTGTATTCAATCACCTCACACCTTGGATGATTGAAAACTGATGCTTCTCACCCTTTCAGGTCTAAGTCGATTGAATAGGGGCAGCTGTAGCACCCCAAAATTTTCCCTTTCGTTTTTAGCTTAACTGGATTTTGTTTCTTTTCATTTTGCATTTTTCGCGTATCATAACATTCGTTCCCGAGGCATGGGATCAAGGCATTCCTGTGGCTCAGGCTCATTTCGGCGCAAAAGACTGAAAGACGGAACAACGAGCATCAGAGGCTCTGGCATTTATTTTACCCAGCGGTCGAGCGATTGATTTTATTTTTATTTTGCAGATATTTTCAGCTCAAGAAGCAGCACTCAGGCTCATATCAAGCTTTCTTACAGTGGCAACATTCAAAAACGAGTTTCAGAAGTTGAACAGAGCTTGAAACAGTTGGAAACGGACAAACGGATAGATTTCCCTCCAAAAGGCGCCAAAATTCAAATTTTGGAAGTGTTAATCGGTTAACCTATATGGTTAATCGAATAACCAAGGCAAAATTAGGGGAAATTGGGATTTTTAAAGGTGTTAACCGATTAACCTATATGGTTAATTGATTAACCAGTGCAATTTTTGCCTCTGTACGTGAATTTTCAATGCAGGCTGTTTTGGGGTCCAATTTTGGTCATGTGCAAGCTTGATTTTCACTTTGGGAAGGATCTAGAACCTATTTGGAATTTGATTAATTTCATTTTCCCTCCAAAATCCCATTCCTCATTCCAAACCATATTTTCCAAACCATTTTCCAAACCTTTCATTTGGATCCAAGCCTAATTGGTATTTAAGTGATCCACTCCAAACCAACACATCTAATCACTCATAATTTCATTTCCAATTCAGAATTGATCTCATTCTCTCTCAATTCTCTCTCAATTTTCCAAATTCCAAAACCTTCACCAAAGCTCTTTTCCATTGAATTCTTTGATTCTTCCATGGAATCAATTAATTCTTGAGCTCAAACCTCCATCCATCATCTTCATTGGATCAATTTCTCCATCCAATTTTCGTGCTAAATTGGATCTGAATCTGGAAGTGATTTTGGAAGTGATTACTTGCCTTATTTTGGATTAATCTTGAAGGATCTTCATTGCTATCACAAGAACTGGTGTGGGTCTTAAAGTATTTCGGACTTCTAGCATTGGATTTATTCAATTCTAGTTGAATCAACACTAACCGGAGCAAATCTCCGGTCCGAAGGTTGGATCCTAATCTGTTTTTGGCTTATTGGCATAATCATGTGGATTCTCATCTTTGATTGAATTTTGGTTAATTTGATCCATTTGATTCATGATTTGGTTGTGTTAATCTGTTTACATGATAATTGAATCATGATTTGCTGGTTTAATTTCGTGATTAAGTGATTATGCGATCATCTGGTTGATCAGATAAAAGCTTATTTCCTGAAAATTCTGTTCTGTTGTTGTTTTTCTGCTGTTGGCACAGTGTTAATCGGTTAACGCATATGGTTAACCAATTAACCATTACAGGTTTTCAGATTTTTCAAAGTTTTCAGAGTGTTAATCGGTTAACACATATGGTTAACTGATTAACCAGTTCAAATATTCAAAATTTTTAAACGTTAACAGTGGTTAACCGATTAACCACTGGGGTTAACTGATTAACACTGTGCCAGTGGGTCTGTTTTGCTGATTTTCTTGCATATTTGGGTACCGTTTCGCATCAAATCATTGTAATTCAATATGATGCATTAGAGGTGAAATGTTCTGGACATTTTGTCGCTGTTCTTGATTATTTAATCAAGATTTCTTCGACATGTTTGCTTGTTTTCCACTTGAATGCATACTCTCGTATATGTCGTTCAACGTGATGTTCATCTTTCGCTTGAGTGTTTGAGTTGAGTGGTCGAGATGCGCTTGTGGCGGCTGCTGCCCCGCACTTCTTTTCCTCCCACTTGTCTCCGATGATTGATAGCCGATGGTTGTAGAAGTTCATTTCTCCCGTTTTGTCTCATCCACTCTCGTTTGTGCTTGCATGTTCAGGTTTGCTTGCGTTCTTGCATTTCTATTTTTGCATTGCATTTGTTGCTTGCTTCCAAGAGGTCGAGACGTGCTTGTGGCGGTTGCTGCCCCGCACTTCTTTTCCTCCCTCTTTGCATGTTTATCTTCCATGTTTGCATCTCTTGCTTGTGATTGAATTTACTTGTGCTTTCTTGTGCTTTTTACCATGATCCCCATAGGGTTCCTAGTCCCTCCGTTTAGGATGGGAGTAGGAAAGGCATTAGGTGTTCAATCCAACCATGCTAACATTAGGGTAGATGTTCCCCCTTTTAATCCTAACCTTAGGACCACTTTGCATGACAACGTTAGGGCAGAGTTCCGTTAGACCTTCCGTGCGTCTCTCTCTTTCTCATCTCAAAACAATTCTAAATTATCTAATAAATGCGATGAACGTTGCGCGCTATGAGCCTTAAGCTACATGGGGAATGATGAGTGATGGGTCTCCTCTCGCTTGTCTCGAGTGTTTAGTGTACGTCCCGTTTGGGGGCGATACGCGATGCATTCATTCCTATGTCCTAGTCTTTAGTGCAACGTGAATCACAAACCGAATTAATTCACTTCACTAAAAGCACAAAACAAATTTCAAACCTTTTTCCTTCGGGATCAATCGGAAACCTTTTTTCAGAAAAGAGTGTTGTTAAGCTTCGGTTCTACCGCAAACAGGCTTTGTCCCTAACTGCTAGAACGGAAGTTTAACCCTACTTGGTTAAAACACTTAATCAACCTGTGGTTTTGTGTCAGCCTGAACTACGCTTGCTCTGATTTCTCGTACCAGACGAGGATACCTAGGCACAAGACACGATGTCTTGGCGAGCAACCTTTCCCCCCTTTTCGCCTGTAGTTAGCCGAACTACGTTGACTCTGACTTTCCCATTGCACGAGGGAATACGTAGGCACAAAGCGGCGATGCTCTGCCGAGTCTCTTTTCCTTTTCTTTTTGTCCTGTGAGCCTGTAGCGTAGATAGTTTAAACACACCCTTAGATAGACAACAAGCATGGATCCCGTCAAGTACGACGGACATGAGGGGTGCTAATACCTTCCCCTTGCGTTACCGAATCCCAAATCCAGGACTTGGTTGCGATGACCTTGTCTTTTTTTTTCGTTAGGTTTTTCCAATCGTTTCCTTTCCCTCTCTTTGGGATAAATAACGAAAGGTGGTGACTCTTCTGTTTTCTGCCGGGTGTTTTTCGCAGTTGCGACAGGGAGTCTGGGGTTCGAATCCCCCCTCACCCCAGACTCTTTTTCTCCTTTTTTATTTTCTAGTTTTTATTTTGTTTTACATATTTATTTGTTTTTGATCATTTAGTTAACTGAAGCATGCAGTGGCTGGATTGGTAAGGTTTTTGGTTGGTAAGTGCGGTAGCATAGGTTCAAATCCTCTAGATGCACTTCCTTTTTTTTATTACTTAATTTTCTCATTTATCTTCACAGTTTTAAACCACCATATCTTTTTGATCCTTAGGGCTTTTAAGCTCTTTCTTTTTTCTATAATCTCATTTTTATGTCTACTTCCTAGTTTCTAAAAGAAAACCTCAAAAATATTTATTTTATTGCATTTGTGTATGTTCAAAGTTTGTGTTCTATTTTAGGTTTTAAGTTATATCTTTTGATACCTTTCTTGAATTCATTTGCAAATATGAGTTGTATAGACATCATGGCCTTGTAGAAACTTGTTTGACATTGTGAACTTGATTCTTTAATTTGTTCTAACATGTCCTAGTGTGCAGGTTTGTGATTTTGCTTTGTGTTGAGTTTTGTTCTTATTCTTGGATGACATTAGACCTTTTATGATAAACTTGCCACCTTCCCCTTGATTAGGGTTTCACTTTTTTTGTACACTATGCCCCTTTTTGATTAAGTTTTCATTTTCTCCAATTTCTAAAGGAAAGAAACATCTATGGGATTTTATGTCTTTTCCCTTTTAGGATAGTCTAGTCTTCCTATCACACCTTTTGACCTTGTTAGAGTCATCATCTTGGCCTTGTAAGAGCCATTTTCCTTTGTAACTTAGGATTAGGTTTAGAGTTTGTGAACTCTACGTGAGTACCATGGTGATGGGAACTCACCTTCCCTCTTGTTGGCTTTGGTTAAAGTCAATCCCCAGTTAGGTTTCTCAACTTAGACTCAGAGAGTTGGTTAACCCTGTGTAAGTATCATGGTTATAAATACTTACTCCTTTTTGGAACCTTGACCATTACCAATAGTTCCTCATTCCTAGTTAGGTGAACTACGAGTGCTCTGATTCTCTTCCTAGTCAGGATACGTAGGCACGAGATGTGACGTCTTGGCAAGCATACTTAGTGTATATACCATAGGTTCTTTACCTTGGCACTTTTCCTTAGCAAGAAAACTTTAGCATAACGCAACTACCAAACAAGAGGTTCCTGTAGAGTACTACAGATACTTAGGATGTTAACACCTTCCCTAGGTATAACCAATCCTCAAACCTTAGATCTCTAGCTTTGTTGTTATATAGCGCACTTAGGGTTTTCTTTTGATCTTTACCCTTTCCTTTGGATAAATCAGAGCTCGGTGGTAAACTACATGATTTGTGAGTTAAGTTAATTAATAGCTTGATATTTGATTCTCACTGCAACAAATAGCAAAGCAAAATTCCAGAAGACATGATGGTTGTTCTTCGATAGCCCATGATTTGACAGTCACAATCCTCCAACAAAAACAAAATAAGGTGACTACCATTTCGAGCAAACCTTGAACCATCATGCTTACACCGTCAACCCATTTGGAAGACAAAC
This sequence comes from Lathyrus sativus, assembly GCA_963859935.3. Taxonomy (NCBI): domain Eukaryota; kingdom Viridiplantae; phylum Streptophyta; class Magnoliopsida; order Fabales; family Fabaceae; genus Lathyrus; species Lathyrus sativus. Next base: position 59,711,781 of record OZ012738.1, on the reverse strand, counting down.
ATGTACGTAACTAACTGAACGTAAGACTGGAGTTCATCACAAAGAAAGGGTGGGTACAAACCATGTTTCGAGCCTAATATCCTTTGTTTCATAACTATGAACCAGGCCATGTTACAACCCTCGAAAGACCTAATTGAGGCGAGGTTTATTCTGAAAGCATACTATTGCAAGGTTGCGTAAACTGACTCCCCGCATATTTTCTAAGCATCGACATTGGTGTCATTCTCCTTGCTATATCTTTCACACTAGCAAAATAAGCACAACGTCTAGACTAATGATCCATTCGTCTCACAATCACGACACTTCAATAAATGACTCTTTTTCAAAACATGCATGAGTATTGCATTAAGATTACCATATATGAATGTATAATTTTAAATGCAAATCAGTGCTAGACATCAATGACACTCCAACAAGGAGCAATCAAAGAGGAACTTAAACTTTCAGCAGTGTTGACCCAAAGCAAGAATTCTTCAATAACTCAATCAGGGGTAAGCCATGTTAGAGCACATCAAAACTCAACTTTCAGAGGTCAAATCACTTCAGAACTGGTTAATTAGGGGCATACCAATACCATGTTCAGACTGGGGCAAGACCCATTGCAGAGGGCAGATCTTCTCTGTACTTTTAAGTTAGTCAAGCATATCTTGACAGGCATTGGTAATTATCAAGTTCAGAGCAAGAGCAGAATCTCCAAGAGTCGATCACGTCGCTATGCTCATTTACAGGTCATCCTGACCCTCAAAGCAAAAAGTTGTGGTTCTCTCTGAGGAAAACACCATAAAAAATCAACAAGTGATCATATTTGAGGCATCAAGAGCATCTTCGTCTGCTTCAATCATGGTCGTCTTCACCAAACTCAGTGTCGAGGAAGTCAAATCCTTCCACCACCCAAAGTCTAATTCGCGTTGGCAACTACCAAAAGTCCACCATGTTGTTATCATACCCTAAATTTTTATCCTTAGATTCCATTATCATTTTATAGCATCAAGCATTGTTTCCTAACCCTAACCTTGTTTCAAGCTTGTTATTATTGTAGTTCATCTGAATTAGGGTTTTACATCTGTGGAGTCAAGAGGATTATTGCTTGATCAGTCAAAGTTTTGGATTAATCATTATCAAATCGTCCACATACATTCAAGAAGCTTATATTCAACAAGAATCAAGTACTAGTTGATTTCAGCACAAGTCAATTGAAGCCCATTTTCATATGCCCCCAAATTAGGGTTTTATTAGGAAAAGTCAATTGTGCCTTTGACTTTTGGTCTAAGCATGATCCCAAGCTTTGACAAATGAGTCCATATGTTCATGTACAACTTTTGAGCCTACCTATGATATTTGAGAAGTCCCAAGGGGCAAATTCATTAAAGATCACACAGTTGAATGGATCTGATTCAAAGTTCATCTAGCAAAGTCAACTCTTTGACTTTTAAGTTTTTTGGTTCAAATTTGAGCATCTAAGCCAAATTTCTTCAAGATATGTTCAATCAATGATTTTGATAATAAGAAATCAAGATTTAAGAAGTTTCTTGCAAAGGAAGAAAACTTAGATAAACTTGAAATTTTTCTAAGTGTGGAAAAACCCTAGTTTTGGTGCCAACTTTGAAAGGCCATAACTTCTAACCCACACATCCATTTTGTGTGTTCCAAAGATAAATTTTTAGATCTCCTCATGCACTACAAAAGTGTCCTAGTGACCTATGAGCAAAAGATACTTAGATTTTGAGTTATGAAGCTTCAAAGTTTAGAAGAATTTCAAAACACATAGAACGTTTTCAAAACAACTTTGTTACTCCATTTTTCAGTCAACTTCAAGGCTAGTTTTCACCATGATACCTTTTGATTCAGTACATTCTTAAAACATGAAAGTTTTAGGGAATGTCTAGGGCTTTTCATAAATCACAAGAACTCCTTCATAGCATTTGTGAGCTAGGAGTTTCGAAGAGAATAAGTTGAGGTCCAAAGACTTGAAATTCAAGGTTCTAACTTGGCATGACATGATGCATAATCAATATTTTACTGCAAACCTTAGCGTTTTGAGTTTTTTAGTGGCAAGATACTCTTTTCTCAAAGTGTTACACAAAATTTCAAGTGATTACACAAAGTTATAAGGCATGAACTAAGATGCTTCTCCACTTATGGCATAAAGTGCACACTTCCACTTTGGTAAAGTATGGATTTTCCTTGAAATATGCCTTGAGTCATTCCCCTACCTTCCATCTACACTCCAAAGTACACTCAATATGCAGAATCATGCTCTCTATCCAGCAACTCTTGTACTTGATCCCTTGAACCTAGAGAAATCATCATCACAAGCAAGTTGAGTTTCAAGTGGGCAAGTTTGCAAAAACTTGGATTCTGACCAGAACACAAAATCTCCACTTCTCCTATAAATAGGACATCAATCCTCAGTGAAAAAAAATCATAAAACACCCTAACAAAACATCTCAAAACCCCTTGTATACTCAGAACCACTTGTTCTTGCAAAAACCATCCAAATTTGCAAGAACACCCCAAACACTCATTTTGCTCGCGCATTTGGTATACCGACACCACAAACCTTCTATAGGTACTCCATAAACTTCATTAAAACCTTTGAAACCTTGCTATAACATCTTAAACAACCTGCATCATCTTCAATCTCCATTGTTGCAAGAAGGATCATATTCTATTTTAGAGGCCAGTTCCAGCTTGTTCAATCATTCAAGCTCACTCCAAAAGGCTCAATAAAGTTGTGGAGGTTATTATCTTACAATTGAAATTGCTGAGAAGAAGCCTTGGAATTTATCCAAGAGGTAAGCTTCGTGTTCCTTGACTCTAATGATTCATGCACCATTAATTATCCATTTGTGAAGCAAACATGTAGATATCATCATGTGCTAAATGTTCCAACCACTATTTGTGTTTTATGAGTTGCACATGTAATGTTTTGACATGTGATATTCTTGATGTGTTTCACTATTGTTGTATAATTTGTGAGTTACTCAGTCATTTTTAGGACAAGATATTGTTATATTCATGATCCTTAAGAAAAATGCTCCAACTTTGATCTTTATATCATTGAAAATGGTTGAGAGATGAACAAGTTATGGAAGGTTGAAAATATGGCCATGGAAGAGAAGTTAGGGAAGAGAGAGAGAGAGAGAGAGAGAGAGAGAGAGAGAGAGAGAGAGAGAGAGAGAGAGAGAGAGAAGCGAACAAGAAGAAGAAGGAGAAGCTGACTGGGACGTGATCTGATATGGTGTGGCGCTGAGGTGGCGATTTTGAGTGATCCTTAAAATACAAATAATTGGAAGCGTATTATAATTGGATGTAACAACCACCCTAGTGGTAGAACCTTTCCTTGTTGTGTCCTTGCTTGCCTTGTGTGCCTCGGTTCGATCCAGCCAATCAACCCTTTTGCTATTTTCTCATTTTTGAAGCTTGTTTTACATATATTGTGATTCTCCCATTATTGAATCACAATGCACGTGTAGGTCAGATGGCTAATGTTTTGAGCCAATAACCCAAATTGCGTGGGTTCAAACCCCATTTAGGGCATCTCCTATTTTTTTAATGCGTGTTTTTTATGTTTTACTTCATAAATTGAATTAATCATAAATTCTTTATTTTTTTTTATTTTGATACCACTCTTTTTGCTAAATTCACATGGAAATGTCTATTTTTTGTCTACATCAAGAAAAACCCAAAAAGAACTATTTATTTGGTACTTGTGTATGTTCAAAGTTTGTGATTTTTTTAGGGTTTCTTAGGTTTTGTCTTGATCTTCTTGATTGATTCCTTTGATTCTCTTTGCTTGTATGCACCCAATAGAACTTGTATGAATCCCACTTGATGTGTGAATTTGCATACCTTTGCAGTTACATGATTGGTTATTGCTTTTTTTTTAAAGTTCATGTTCATATGTGAATGCATGTTTGAATGTTATTGAAACCTTGGTTGTTACCTTGCCCTTGACATGTGATTCTCTTCTATGATCAAATAATATGAATGAACATATGCTTCATGTCCTCATACCTTGCCCTAAATGTTCCTAAACAGTTGTTGCATTGTTTAGTATGCATGTCGATGTGAATTCCCTTTGAGATTGCTTCTCATGGTTGCTTGCAAATTCATATTTCTTTACAAGTTTGGTTGTTACCTACTTGTTTGACATGATTCACCATAATTTACATGTTGTTGTCACATATGTCACACCCTTGTCAAAGATGTTTGGTTTTTACCTACCTTGGCTTGTATGCATGCTTAAATATTGTTATGATTTATGCATGTTAACGTTGATCTTTGAACTTTGTTATAAGTAATGCTTTGACTTATACATGATTCTCTACTTATATACATTCTTGAATATTGTTATGATTTATGCATGTTGATCTTGAATTTTGAACTTTGCCATGACAAATAATGTTTTGACTTATACATGATCCACTTGTACTTCATCTGTGATGCTTGGTCTTGTAAGAACCTTATATCATAGTTATTTAGATGTTGTAACATCTTTGTTGACCTTTGGTTGTAACCATTAGGTTTGATTCCCAAACTTTTATGATGAATACTTGGTTGTAACCTTGTTATTTGCTTTGCTTGATATTGTTACATGCTTTCTTGGTTGTTACCATGACTTTATATCTTCGTCATTTTTGAATGAATGTATATGTGTGCTTAAGCTTTGTTAAGTTTCCCCAAGGGATGTAGCTCATTTTTCTCAACCTCCCTTTGACCTTGTTAGGGTCATTAGGACTTTTACCTTAGTCTTAAGTTAGAACCCTCTATCCTTTGACTTTGTCAAGTCAAGACCTTTATCATACCTTGTTAGGGATCCTATAACTTAGAGCTTAGGTCTAGAGTTTGATAACTCTATGTGTGTACCATTGTTATGGGTACTCACTTTTCCCCCCTTTGGATTTTGTTAAAGTCAAACCCCTAGTCTAGTCTTTCAACTTAGACTTAGATAGTTTGTTAACTCTACATAAGTATCATTGCTATGGATGATTATTCCCCTCGAACCTTGACCATAGTCAAGAGTTCTCTCCCCAGTTAGGATAGCTACGGTTACTCTGATTCCATCCTTGTTAGGATACATAGGCACGAGATACAACGTCTTCGCGAGCATACTTAGTGTACAAACCCATAGGTCTTTACCTTTAGTAATCCTTACCTTAGCACATAACCATTAGCATACAAACATTAACATAAACACAACTACCAAACAAGAGGCTCCTGTAAAGTATTACATATGCTTAGGGTGCTAATACCTTCCCTTAGTATAACCAACCCCCGAACCCCTCGATCTCTTAGCTTCGTTGTTACGTAGCGCACTTAGGGTTTTCTTCGATCTTTAACCTTTCCTTTGGATAAATCAAAGTTCGGTGGTGAATATTTAAATATTTGTGGTTCAAGTTAATTAATATCTTGATATCTGATTCTCACTGCAACATTTGTATTTAAGTATCTCCTATCACGTCGAGATAAAGATTTCAATCTCTAAATCTTCGAATAGAAGAAAATTAAATAGGGGCATCTGTCATACCCTAATTTTTTATCCTAAAATTCTGTTTTGCATCATCTGTATAGCATAGCATGAACTTCATCTTCCATAATGTCCGAAATGTCAACCTTTTAAGAGGATCTTCAGCCCAGCCAGGGGCATTTTCTTCAATCTGTGGGTGTTCCTCACGAAGGTGTTCAACCTTTTATTACTCAAGAGTTCAAGAGGATCTTCAGCCCAGTCAGAGGCATTTTCTTCAAATACGTGGGTGTTCCTCACGAAGGTGTTCAACCTTTTATTGATCAAGAGCTCAAGAGGATCTTTAGCCTAGTCAGGGGCATCATATTCAAATTCATGGGCGTTCCTCACGAAGTTGTATCAACATTTTGTTGATCGAAATAAGATTTCAAGACAATCTTCAGCCCAACCATAAACATCTTCTTCAAGTTCATGGGCGTTCCTCATGAAGACATTTCAAACTTTTATTGATAAAGCAGTGATCTCCAAGCAAGTCGGTGGATATTCCTCATTGAGTTGTTATACTCAACCTTTTGTTGATGAAGTTGGCCTCCCCACCTCAATCAATGGTACTTCTCCAAGTTAGTGGGCATTCCCAAGTGAGTTGTTTCCTTTCAACCTTTTGTTGACAAGGGTGGTCGTCCTCGGTGACTTCTTTGCTTCAACCTTTTGTCAATTTCCTTACTATCATCCTTTTGGTGATAGCCAAACCCTGTCAATTCAACCGAACCTTCATCCTTTTGGTGTTGGTAATTCTCCATGTGGGAAGTTTCTATCATCCTTTTGGTGGTAGCAACTTGTATGTTTGATCTTATCGTCATCTTTTTGATGTCGGTGATCTGTGAACCTTTGGTCTGCGTATCATCTTTTTGGTGAATGGTAGCCTTTGATATCGTTTTGCTTACTATTATCCTTTTGGTAATAGTGAGTTTTGACCATACTTTCATCCTTTTGGTGAAAGGTCATTGTGTGTGTTCTCTATCATCCTTTTGGTGATAAACTCGTCATCCTTTTGGTTTTGAGAACCCAGCGTGTGCTTTCGATTATCCTTTTGGTAATAGCGAGTTTCGACCTCACTTTCATCCTTTTGGTGAAGGGTCGCTGCGTGTGTTTACTATCATCCTTTTGGTGATAGGTTTGTCATCCTTTTGGTGTCAGATATCTTCTTTTGTGTGCATACTATATCATCCTTTTGGTGATAGACTCGTCATCCTTTTGGTGTTGGGAATCTGGTTTGCTTACTATTATCCTTTTGGTAATAACGAGTTTTGACCTCACTTTCATCATTTTGGTGAAGGGTCATTGAGTTGCATTTTTTATCATCCTTTTAGTGATTGATCCGTCATCCTATTGGTGTCAGACGTGTATTTACTATCATCCTTTGGTGATAGGTCTGTCATCCTTTTGGTGCCAGATTTAGTGTGTGTGCTCTAGCATCCTTTTTGTGATAGACCCATCATTCTTTTGGTGTCGGACGTGTGTTCTCTATCATTCTTTTGGTGATAGATCTGACATCCTTTTGGTGTCAGATATCTCATGTGTCACCTATCATCCTTTTGGTGATAGGTTTGTCATCCTTTTGGTGTTAGATATCCCTTTGTGTATGCTCTATCATCCTTTTGGTGATAGACCCGCCATCCTTTTGGTGTCGGAGACGTATGTGTGTGTTTCACTATCATCCTTTTGGTGATAGGTCTATCATTCTTTTGGTGTCAGATAGTTGTGTGTTTACTTACTATTATCCTGTTTGTAATAGCAAGTTGCGACCTTACTTTCATCCTTTTGGTGAAAAGTCATTATGTGAGTTCTCTATCATCCTTTTGGTGATAGATCCATCATCCTTTTGGTGTCGGAAGTGTGTTTACTATCATCCTTTTGGTGATAGGTCTATCACCCTTTTGGTGTCAAATATCCCTGTGTGTGCTCTATCATCCTTTTGGTGATAGACCCGTTATCCTTTTGGTGTCGAGAATCTTAGCACTTACTATTATCCTTTTGGTGATAGTGAGTTTCGACCTCATTTTCATCCTTTTGGTGAAGGGTCGTTGCGTGAGTTCACTATCATCCTTTTGGTGCCAGATATTATGTGTCCTCTATCGTCCTTTTGGTGATAGATCCGTCATCCTTTTGGTGCCGGAGTTGTATGAGTTTCTCTATCATCCTTTTGGTGATAGATCTGTCATCCTTTTGGTGTCGGGAATCTTTGTTTTCTTACTGTTATCCTTTTGATAATAGCAAGTGTCGACCTTACTTTCATCCTGTTGGTGAAGGGTCATTGTGTATGTTCACTCTCATCCTTTTGGTGATAGATCCGCCATCTTTTTGGTGTCGGGGTTATGTGCGTGATTTCACTATCATCCTTTTAGTGATAGGTCTGTCATCATTTTGGTGTCAAAATTTTCTGCTATCATCCTTTTGGTGATAACGACCTTTACAAGTTATTCAGTTTCCACTCAGGGGTCGACATTGATATATTATTCCACTTCCCAATCATTTTCTTTCTTTTCGAAAAAATTCAGAGTCTTCTTCATATCTAATTGACTTCTACCTCGAAAGAATGAACGTCCTAGAATTTCATCTTACTAGGTTTAAGCTAATTAGATAAGGGCATCTATCATACCCCAAATTTGTCTTATATGTATATAACTTTTATCTGTACGTCCGTCTACTAACCATCACTCAAAATTCAAAAAATATGTTGCTCCTGCTCAAGGTGTTGCTAGGTTGAATCAAATTTCAGGCAAAGCTATCAAGTCAGGTGTATGTGTAGTAAGAACTAAGGAATAAGGGTTTTGATTTAATCTGTCGGTCAGACAAGGATTTGCTTCATGATCAAGGCTAGGATTGCACATCTCAAATGGTTTATGTGTGATGCTTTAGTTAGGGTTTATGTGCTAATGTAGGTTTCTGTGTGAACTCAGGACGTCTGTGGATCAGGTTATCAGATTATGATGGGTCAAGTGCCTCATCAATGACTGGTTCGTCTTAATTAGGGTTTTGGTACAATCACAGTGCAGTTCACATGTTTAAGTCATCTTCTTCTGATCTCATTATTTCAAAGACCTGATTTATCTAAAGATTCAGACTACTAGGTTATAGTGGTGGATTAAGTTCTATCGACGTGTGCATCTGTGGCTTTTAAGTTGTGAATTCATGGTTCAAGTCCATTGTCCATTCTCCAAAGTCTCTTCATTCCCAATCTTCAAACATCATTCTAGTATCCGTTTCATCATCATTTTCTCTAGTTCATATGTTATTTAGTTACTCATTTTGTTAGTACAATTCTCATTTTTCTTAAAATCTAATATCATGCCCCATACTCAATTTCAAATTCATTTCCTTTGTCACTATCCAATTCGACCCATAATAAGTTTCAAGTCCAATGTCCATTTGAAATCCACATCCAAAGTCTCATTCTAATATCATTTTTTTCTATTCTTAAACCATTATGTTATCAAGGTTCATTACAAATAATGTCATATTCCAAGTCCATCATAGTACATAAAAACCATTTCCAAAATCTATTTAGAAATTCAAAAGAAACATGTACAACACAAAAATACAATAAGCCCATGAAAGACATTGAAGGCCCAATTCAATTCAAAACCCATTTACATAATTCAAAAGAATCAAGGTCCAATTCATTACAAAAAAAGAATAAAAGATACAAGAAACTCATGTTATGTTAGTCTACATTCATCCCAACTAAGAATCTCAAAAGTTAATGAGAAGAGTCAAAGCCCGTTTACGTTTACACAATAAAAGGTCCATTCTTAAAACTACATAAATTACAACATAGATCAAGCCATTTTATAGCTTTTCCTAACTCCAGGCCAAGTCAAATTTCATTCATGATACAACCACATAAACTCCACAAGCTTCACGTACTCATGCATCAAGCCAACATTTCCAGCCCACCTTGCTAAATTTCCTGCATCAGTTGCCAATTTTTTTTCCAAGAGCACACACCATAATTGCGCAACGGAAAGATACGACATGCCTTCACTCGACCCCACACAAATTGGTACCTGTTGCACCCTACACACATCAGCTAACACACAACAAATCTAATAAAAAACACAACAAAATTATGCGTAGCAACTAGAAGGATACGAAAAAAATTTGATTTTCTCAACGCACACCATCAGGTCGGCAACACAATGACTCTGTAAACGACAAAAACAATTCATGTCACACACAACCTACCCCATCCCACGTCACTCCATAACCTCGCAACAACAACATAATACGCAACAAATGTAAAAATGATTTGCAACAACAAATCCACAATGCAATACTCGCATAAAAGGACCTGCACAACTTTATTGAAGAATAAAAGCAACACGATTCCTGATCCGTACAACACCACAACGAACGAAAATTTCAACCACGTCATTTTTTTTGTTTCCATAAATTCTTCCACTCTCTTATAAGTAGACTCCACCCTCTCCACTCTAAAGGAGGCGGAAAAAGCCAAAACCTCCCCCTCTTCAAAACCTTCTTAATTCCTCCTTAAAAACTCGCATTCTTCTACAAACCCGATTTCCTTCAATTTACGACTGAACCAACCTCAAATATGAAAACCCTAAATCTTACCTTCAACCTTAAATTATTTCCAACCGGAAACAGATCACAGAGAAGAAAGAGAGAAGAAGATTGGGAATGAAACAAAGAACAAAACTATATAACAAACCTGAAATCGAAAACCATTCGGAGGGACAGAGGTGAAACGAGGAAAGGTTGGGATGATTCACTTTCGATTTCGATCCACTCACAATAAAATTCCTCTGCTTTTTTCATGTTGGATTTCCTTTTTTGTTTCTCGAAGAGCATTGACATTAGACTGTGTTTTTTAAATGGTACCTGTTCTGATGTGGTTTAAAGGAAAATGAAAGGCTAATACTTGTTTCATCTCGATCCAGGTGTGGGTTCATTGATTCTATATTGGCTCGTATGTCTTCATTGATTCATCGTTATCTTCAACAGGCAGGATGACCCACAATTTGCTGATTTGTTCGAAGCTTTACATCTTGGTCGATCACAGTGACTTATATTTATATTTATGGTTATATGTTAACTTTTAGACTCATTTGACCTAATTGGTTTATGTTCATGTGTTAACTTTTAGACTCATTTGACCTAGTTGGTTTATGTTTATGTGTTAACTTGTAGCCTGAAATAAAAAATGAATAATATAATTCACGATTCATGTTTTGAAATTAAAAATGAATAACATAATTCACGATTCATGTTTTGAAATTAAAAATGAATAACATAATTCATGATTCGTGTTTTGAAATTAAAAATGAGTAACATAATTCAAGATTCATGTTTTGAAATTAAAAATGAATAACATAATTCATTATTCATGTTTTGAAATAAAAAATGAGTAACATAATTTATAATTCATAATGCATTGGTAATATAGGCATAAGTTGTTGCCAATGTTGTAGACGTCCTGCAAATCCTATCATCCAAGATGTTGCTGCTGGAGAACAAAATTTCTTCCAATCTACTGTAACTGGTGGCAATGGAAACCCTTCTTTCATGTTTACCTAAATAAAAAATAATCAAAATATTAAGTAAAAATAACGAAAAAGAATTAGGTTTAATCGCATTATCTAAAAACAACTAAGTACCTGAACCCAATGATTTCTGTTTACAAAACTAATGCAGTAAATTGATACATTTGGTGAAAATGAAGTTGTCATAGGGAAGAAAGTCCAGCATACAATTCCTAAACAGACAAGTACAACATTATAACGATTCGCTATCACGTAACCCATATCTGGTAGAGTTAACCATTTATGTGGTGGTTGAGGACCAAATTCCTCTATCATCAAAGATTCTCTCACTACTGCTAATTGATCAGTAAACCAATTGGCATACAAACTTGATCTTTTGTTATGTATTATTTCCAACCCCAAGTCTTGACGAACCATTGGCCAACCATCTTCACCATATCCATGCAATGAAGCAATGACTCTAAATCCACAATTACCATCTGATACAACATTAACTACATCATCAATATATGACCTGATGTGATTACGAAACTGAAGGATGAACTGCTTAGATGACCGTGAAGATTGTGATAATTTCAACTTCTTCGTAGCCTGTGATGGTTGAGATTTCTTTTGTGAAGACTGTGATAATTTCAAATTCTTCGAAGTTTGTGATGGTTGAGATTGCCTCTATGAAGATTGAGATGCTTGATCAACATACTCGTGATACGAAGGGTCTCTATAAACATTATACCCTACTGGTTTTGTCTTTTTTCTTGACTCCCCTTTAGTTTTTATTTTCTCAGGTGGTGGACACATAGAAGTCATTGTGGGGAAGGTAAGTTTAAAAACCCTACTTTTTAATGTCCTTTTCCCAACAACATCCATTGACTTAAACCTTTTCCACAATTCATCTATTGCACTACTCATATCCACCTCTGATCCATCATCTACGTCTTCGTCCAACTTAACTTCCATACTTAGTTTTCTCCAATGAACATGCACAACATATATTGGTATCGATATACCATCAATTCTATATCCTGTCAACTCACAAGCACAAGGTAATCCATAGGTTGTTCTAAGAGTACAACGACATACTTCCTTGTTAGTTCCAACATAATTAACTCATTTTAACTCTTCAGCAATGCGTCTCAATGCATCTCGAGACACTGAACCATGTAAATTATTATAAAATGGACTTACGTGGGGGTGCTCAACTTCATAAAAACTCTTTTGAAAAGAAGCTCTAATATTGCCCAATTGTAACTTTAAGTTGTCATTCATAGCCTCCCAACATTTGACCATGTCACCAATACTGTTCCCCAACATTTGCTTTAACTTCCAATGAGCAAACTCAACCCTAAAATTAATACATATTAAAACTATTTTTAAAAAAATTTAAAAAAAATACAATTTAGAAATACTAAAAATAAATACATACCGATTAGTCGTGGTGTTACCCAAATGTAGCACTCGATTAATCCATGCTCCAACAAATCTTTGTCTATGTGGTGTCAACCATGTATCCTTCATATAATCAATAAATTCATTACATTCAACACACGCTTGCTCAAGTTGGTTCAACCTTTGATCATACTCAACCTCATCACTAGCCCATACAACATCCGTCCATAATTCGTCAATTTTCTTTTGCATGTCACTAGCCACATATTGTTTCCGTTTTGCACCAACATTCTTGTTAATAAGAAATCGACATAGCAAATTAATCGACCTTGGAAACACAATTTCAATGGCTTTCCTCAAAGCAAAATCTCTTTCTGTCAAAATCACTTGTGGACACACCTCTTTCTTCACAAACAATTGTTTAAGCTTATCTAGCACCCAACAAAAAGTCTCAGTCTGCTCAGACTTAATATAGGCAAATGCGACAGCAAAAAGTCAACTCGGTTGATGTCATGCCAACAATTTCAAACAGGGGTTGCCTATATTTGTTTGTCTTGTAGGTGTTGTCCATAACTAACACAATAGGAAAAATATTCAACAGCTTAACTGAATCTGGATGAGCCTAAAATATATCTCTAATAACTTCAGAGTCATATCTTTTTCTACTCCAATAAACATAACCTGCATCCTCAATAAGCTTAAACAAATGTTGTATCTCACTTCTAGGACCTCTTATATTTTTTTCTATCATACTCTTCTGCTTGTATATTTGCGTGATCCGAGTGACATTATCTGGATCTTGCTCTTGCAACGAAAGCAATATATCTCTAGGTGGAACCTTTCTCTTTGTCAAATTAATAACATGTTGCTTCTGATCTGCTGTCAACCTACCAACAAATGTGTGACCTTCTAATCTATCACGTAAATCATGGTTATGAACTCCACATTTTACATCAATCTTCCATCCAGATCCATCAGTAGCTGGAATTGATCAGATTTTAAATGGACATCCACATTTTTTCGTCGCACTCTGGGTTCCACTGTCAATATCTTTATGTTTTCCTCCTTTATCACATCTAAATATTAATTTGTTACTTCTTCCTCTCTTGCCTGTTTTAATATCTGAATGAGTAATGATAACCGTTACTTTATTTCGAATTTCGATCTCTTTAATCCATCGTATCATCTCTTCTCGTGTACCAAATCTTTGAGTAGTTGAAAAAACATCAGACATATCTACGCATATCTGGTCTTTATCCCATATTTGTAAAGGAATTTCTGAACCTGAATAAAAAAAATTTTAAATTTTTTTTAAAAAATAATACAAATGCAAACCGGAAGACTTGCAAAAAGTGTTCCGGTACACTTTTTACAAGTACTAGAACTCTTAGGAAAAGTGTTCCGGTAAACTTCTACGAAAAAATACAAACTGGAAGTCTTTAATAAAGTCTTCCGGTACATAATTTGTGTAAACCGGAACTCTTTTCCAAAGTCTTCCGGTTTGGGAAATAGTGCATAACGGAAGTCATTGTGAAAGTGTTCTAGTAGGTTCGATTGTAAAATTCCTCGGAAGTCTAAAAATCTGACACAGTAAAAAGTGAAAAAAAAATAATATTATAAAAAATATTCAGGGATAAAATTGGTATTTTTTTAAAATTGTAGGGGTATACGGGTACAAGTGTAGGGGTATGGGGTAAAATCTTTCACCTTTTTTTTAACAATTATGATTTGGGAATGATGGACTTCTATTAGCCCAGATGATTTCTATTTCTCCACACACCACCAAACCCTGCGTTGCACCCTTCCCTCTTTTTTTTTGTTTTTTTAAACTTGTTTATATGGTTTCACTACTTTTTTTTAGTATTTTATTATTTTCCTGATTAATTTTATGTTTTTTTTTAATTTTACTCATATTCCATAATTAATCCATTTATCTTAATGCTTCTTCTAATTTCAATTTTATTTCTCTTTTTCTTTTCAATTCTCATTAATGGTTTTTCAATTCAAATCTTGGTCAATGAAAGTCTAATATTATTATTGTCGATTATTGATAAAATTGTGATTAAGATGAGACCACTACTTAGTTCTTCTTGCTACTATTTTTTTTTAATTTGATCTTGGATCGATGAAGTCTTTCTATTCACGAATGTTGATTGTTGAGGTGGTTTAACCTTCAAGTTTGTGATTAAGACGAGACCTTCACCTTTTCTTTTCGTGTGGCACAATTTCTTTGGAGAATGATCCTCAATATCATCTCTTTATCGTGTTTTAACTCGAATATCAACTTGCTCGACCTTCTATAGTATGACCTTCGTCATAGATCGTGCTATGAAGGTTTAAAGCTACAGTCAGTCCGGTTCAAAGCAATAACGACAAATCACTAACTTTAATTTCAATCAATATATTCTTGATTTACTTTTTTGTCAACATATCTCGATCTTATTATCATTATCCATATATTATTGATTATATTATCTTGATATTATCTTGGCATATTATTCATATTGTTCATATCATATTCATCTTGTTCATACTTTTCGAAAACACATTGACAATTATCGAAACCCTAAAAGCGTAAATTGGTGGGCGGTGGTTACTTTTCCGAGCAACGGAACTTGGACTATGCACAGAAACCCTAGCTTGGAGCTTTTTTTTCTGATTCTTGCTCAACGCTTAGTTTAGGACACCTCGCACACACACGGCTTCCTCTTGGGCTACCTGAGAATGATACCTTTTATTTCGTGCAATCCTGTGTAACTTACATGTACCCTGCTCCCATTCCGATGTACGCATTCGTATTGCTTTGATTGTGGTTTGTTTACTAGGAGCACCCCAAGGGACTAGCATAGACTAAACCATTTTCAAACTAATTATCGATTCGTCGTCGAGCCATTTTCAAACACCCCTTGTAAGTCAATTGCTCGTAAGCATCGCCATCAACCTAACACACACACTCGCATATTTCATCGTGGTTTCGTTATTAGAAGCACCCCTAGGGACTAGTACCATTTCTCACCTCTTTCCAATAAAACCCTCAATTCATCGTCGAACCATTTTTAAATCAACTACCTTCCACCAACTTCTTTACATGTAAATACAATCAAACCCTTGATCCAGCGTCAAGCGAATTTTCTCAATCAAAATATAAAAACAATTAACAATTATCGAAACTCTTTCAAGGTGAAAAAGAGAGGGATTGAGCCTTTGATATCTCTTCAGTTGTTTGGATGTGAGTTCTCTTACTCGTGTGTGAGCAAATGACACATCTAAAACACTTCCAACTCGACAATGTTCAACCTATCTTCCAACCGCTCGTCATTCAAACACTTCTCAAACATAACCACTTTTCAAGATGAAAAAGAGAGAAAGTCAAGTCTTTGACTCATTATCCTGATTACTTGGGCTCGAGGAGCCTTTCTTAAGCTTTGAATAATCGTCATCCACGCCAAACTTCAACAAGTTAACCCTTCTCTTTTCGTGGTCGTTTCCATAAACTACGAACGCTCTGATTCTTTATTCTCGTCCAAATAAACATACCTAGGCACAAGATTGTGATGATCTTGGCGAGCTACCTTCCCTCTATTTTTCGTTTTCTCCGTGTCACAATGAGAATTGGATATCAAGCTATTGATTAAATTGAATCACAAATCATTTTTGACCACTGATCTTTAATTTATCAGAGGGAAGGGAAAAAGAACGAATAACCCATAAACATGCAATGCGAAAACAAAGCAAAAGAGAATCTAAGGTTCGAGGGTTGATTATACATAGGGAAGGTGATAGCATTCTAATTATTTGTATTATTCTACAGGAACCTCTTTTTTTATTGTGTTATTTTGTCTACTAAGGGTGAAAAGGAAAAAGGGAGACCTAAGGTGTTATTTCTAAGTATGCTCGCCAAGACATCACATCTCATGTCTACGTATCCTAACGGGAGTGAAATCAGTGCATTCGTAATTCCCCTCACTAAGGGTAAACAAAGTTTGTTGGTTGGTTTTTAGGAGAAGAGACAAGTTTTCATCTTAAGGAGAATGCTCAACTTAAACCACCACAAACATGTGGAAGATGGATCTTTGCTTCACATTAAGAGAAGGGCTCTAACTCGGACATAGAATCGACGAGTATGCCACATACCTCTCTCTAGTGGAAAAGAACCTACATCTTTCTCAACTATGTCATGGGAGAGGAGAATGTTATCTCGATTAAGGATGACTCATGTAGAGGCCCATGTATAAGCATGGTTGACTTGAAAAGGTGGTAGGTATTACACTCTTATAGAGGCCCATGTCTTTGTTTAAGAAGTTTTAAAAAAGTTTTTAATCAAGATGAAACCCTAATGAAAGATTTAATCAGAAGTATTTTCAAAAAGGAAATGATTTAAACATGGTATAAATAATGTGTAAGTCAATATAAATGTTTTGTGGTCTTGTATCAATGTTTTAAACCAAGTGTATTCATCCATATGAGAATAAAAAATTAATTAGGTTTGAAAACATTAGAAAGAAAAATAATTTTTCAAGGTTTTAAACCTAAAAACGCACTACTTTTCAACTTAATAAAAAGTGATTAAATAAATTATTTTTTTGGAATCTTTTGATGGATTAAAATAATAGAATGTATGAGTGATATGTGTGAAAAAATATGGTCAAAAAGAATTAACTTTATAGGAGAAATAAATGTATGAATTTTGGAAGAAAAATATGAAAAATAGGAAAAGTTGTAAAAAATATGTTGGAGGTGGGAGTTGAACCCACGCCACCAAGGGTCGGACTAAAAAAGCATGCCCTTGCCAACTGAGCCAACGCGCTTGGTTCTAACTAGAGACATCCATTTGAAAAAATATTAAGAATGCGTGGCAAATTCAAAAAAACTGCGCACCATGAACTTCATCTTCTTCCTGAGGCTCAAATTTGCAGAAACGAGTCTGTCTCCCTCAATACACAATGATTTTGAAAGATGTAAACATGAAAGTTGTTCATTTTTAAACAAGGAATCGAATGGAAGTTTTTAATTTCATTTATTTAGTGTGGAGTGATTATCAT
Source organism: Lathyrus sativus (assembly GCA_963859935.3). NCBI lineage: Eukaryota > Viridiplantae > Streptophyta > Magnoliopsida > Fabales > Fabaceae > Lathyrus > Lathyrus sativus. The sequence continues at coordinate 59,694,322 of OZ012738.1, read as the reverse complement.
GCACGAACCAGATGAGCCCTAGTTTTGCAAAAACTATCATGAAATGTTATACACGTAATATAAATGATAATTGATTTAGGGTAAATTATCTATGAACTTCCAAAAACACAATGGTAACTTGAAATAACATTTATGATGCATGAACCATTAGGTTTGAAAAGTTTAGGCTTACCTTGAAAGAGAAAATCGAATCCTCAGTTGTTGGTGTTACATATGTGATTTGATGATCTGGACAGCTTCCTTGGACCTTAAGGATTGTGTTGAGATGCTTAGAACAAATTGAAACCACCTAGATTTCTTGGCTCGAACCCAACTGCAGCTTGATCAAGGTGAGATGTGATTTTGATGAATTTGATGTTACAAAAAGTATTTAAGTGTTTGGATCACTTCTACATGATGTATGTGAAGTGTTTGAATCAAATAATTGAGTGGAAAAGCTCTAGTTTTTAAAATTCGATTCTCACTCTTTAAAATTTTGAAATTTTGAAGTGAAAGAGGAAGAATGAGAAAACAAGTGTTGTAATTGTCTTAGTGTGTCCTGAATGATCAAATGTGGCCTCTATTTATAAGGGAGCAAGTTTGCTTCGGAGGAGTAGTGAGGGTTGAAGGATGAGCTCAATGTTCAATGGTTTTAGCAATGCATCATTACTTCTATCTCAAGGTACCTTATCTCTTCCACTAGCCTAGCTCTCCTTTTGACCAATTCCACATTCTGCAGAAGTTTTTATTTTTCTTTAAGAGTGCATCTTGACTGGTAGGAGTGGCTTCTTTGACAATGCACTATTCCACATAAATGCCTCTTGAATTCAAGGCTTAAGTGATAATGTCTCATCATTTCAAAGGGAATCCTCTTGACTTAGTGGCTCTATCTTGCAGGTTTTTTATGGTTCAGTTAGATCCTTGTTGAATTAGCTTGGCATGATCATCACACTTGGACTCAAAAATCGTGTACCACAAGTAATGCCAAATTTGCCTTACCAAAACAGCTTCATCAAGGCATGTTGTGCACTACATATCTCCTAGCTCATGTAAGGGATTTTGATGCTCTGGATCATTTTGGAAAGCTGGTATAATGTAATTTAAGTTTAATGTTTGAGGTTTGTCTTGAATCATTGTGAATCATGGAGAAAAATGGCCTCAAAGTTGGCTAAAACACAAAACATATTCCGTCCAAAAAATTTTAAGTGTCAAAGTTCAAAAAGTATTGAAACCCTAACTTCATGGCCTTGTATATCAAAATCTATGCATTTTTGGGAGTCCAAACTAAGTGACAAAGTCATAGTATCTAACAAGCTCTTCAATTTGGTATTTGGATAAAAGAAAATGGTTGCTTGCTTTGCACCAAATTAGGTTTTTTCCATAACTTAGAAAAAAATTCATTTCTTCATGGTTGCCCTCTTTACAAGTAACCTCTCTTTTCTTGATTTTTCTTGATCAATCATGATCCAAATCACATATTAACACTATTCTTGACTTGAAGAGACCATGTTTGACCAAAAACTCTAAAAGTCAAACTTGATTTTGACCATATTTGACTTTTTGTATCAGATGAATTTTGAACTTTGTGATCTTTTATGAAATCAAATCCTTGGGATAAATTAAACATCATGGATGGACTCCAAAAGTGCTTTTGAATGTCTTGAATCACGTCCCAAGGTTTGAGATCATGCCTTTATTTAAAAGTAAAAAGTACAGTTGACCTTTCATCAAAACTCTAGTTTGTGGCCCAGATGAATTTGAATTATTGCCTTGTTTATGAATCAAGTTCTTTGGATCAATCCAATCATATGAATGGACTAATATGAGGCATTTGATGTCCTTGAAACTTATCTTGGGGTATTTTCTTATGCCCAGATGAAAAATTTACTTTAGAGGCCCTAATCAACCAAAACCCTAATTGGTGCACCAGATGAACTTGGGGCTTGTTTGACTTGAAATGATGTAGACTTGTGCTTGATTCTTGATGTAGGAGATTTCTTGATCTTTATGAATGAATGAGGGATTGGGTAAGTTGAAGATCATGCCCATTTTTTATTGATCCTTTGCCTGGATCTCTTTTGAGGCTCAAAACCCTAATTCAAAAATCAAATAAAACAAACAAAAATCTTTGTATTTCTAAATGGGTTAGTGATGCATAAAAATATTCACACATATTATGCTAATGAAATTAAAATGATGTGGGTTCTTAGGGTAAAAAATTAGGGTATGACAGATGCTTCTATTTAAGGTTCTCCTATATGTAGAGGTGAAGATTGACACCTTAGTTTCGACCAGATAGGAGAAACTTAAATACAACTAAGAATGCACGAATTTTGGATCCTAAGATGCCAAAATTGATGTGATGCTTGTAATGCAAGACATGAGACTTGTGAGGATGACACCATAAAAGACTAATAATAATTAGAATCGCTGGGGATTACAGAACTATTCATTGAGGAATGAAATTAAGACTAAGGATGTAGTCTGCTAAGAAATACGGAAGTATCTTCATAGATTGGGGAGATGACGACTCCACTGGGGGGTACGATTATGATTATGATAATTTGAATGGTAACAGGCTCCTACCTTCAGAACATACTTACTCACCTCTTTAACTAAGTAATCCTACTTAAAAATGGTAAAACTTCCATGCGTTTCTGGTCATGATCCATGAAATTGGTCTTCGTTTCTAAAATAAACTTCCCTTCGATCCTGGTTTTTAGCCATGGAACAAATCTTCGTTTTTGAAATAAACTTCCCCTCAATTTTGGTTTTTAGCCATGGAACTGGTTTTCGTTTCTTCTTATCAATTCGTTCTTTTGTAAAGTTTGAGATAACAAGCGCTGGAAAAGGTGATCACTTGCTGGATCAATAACTTCACTGAGAATCTTCGAGAAGATGTAGACTAGTTATCTTGTGGGACAATTCTTGAATAATGAGACACAATCTGTGATGGTTCTTACCAAACATCTCACCGAGATTTACTGGTGAGATATCCATTTGATGAGAATAGACTTCATTGTACTTCTCTTTGAGACTTCTTCAGAGAGACGCCATAGGATGTGTGACAAAAGGATGTCAGACTTACTGGGGAATACCATTGTTTGAAATGTAGAGTTTTGCAAACTTCTCTACTCAAATGCCATTTGTTGGAAAAATTTCATCGTACTTCCCTTCGAGACTTCTTCGGAGAGATGACATGTGATACAAGACAATTTTGAGGTGCTGATGACTTTATTGATAGCGGGACAAACTTCTCGGTAAGAGACTGCCATTTGTCGATCCACCTGAAATTTCCGGGACAAAAAACAAGCTTCTTAAAAGATGGCCACTTGTTTGTTAGGTGTAGATTCCAAAGAGGATAAACATATCTTTAACGGGGATAGACAAAGTGCTCGGAAGGATATTTTCTTTTTTTGATTAGTAGAGACTTCCTGGGGATGTGATATCCTTTTTTTTTCAAGAGGTTTTGCTGAGAGGCTTCCACTAAGGGATTTACTTTAATCTTGGAAAGAAAAAGGGCGCCTCCAATGAGATAACTGGGGTTTAATAGGTGCAAAAATAAATTCCTTCTCATTCTTTAAAGGTTCAAGTTATCAAAATGGTTAAGGACTGAACTCAATCCAGGAATAGACTTGAGGGAGACCTTTTAAACAAGACACTTTCCAATAAGGAATGAACTCAAACTGGGAATTTATCCTATCCAAGTGTGGAGAGAAGGACTGAAGCAAAACTACCACGAGGATCAAACTCAATGGGGAGTTGGAAAGGAAATACATTTTCTTCTTAAAGTTGACAACTCTATTTGAGAGAGGGAACTTACTACTTGGGAAAAAATATGACTAAAGTGAGTGAACCATGTCAAGAGATGTATATGAATATGAATCATGAATTCAACTATGCATGATGTATGAATGAATGTTATGTTTGTGTTTACAAAACAGACGCGAGGCAAGCACTGGTGATGAAAATAAACAAAACTGAATACTCGGCCAATCTTGCATAATGGAGATTTTGAAGGCATCACTCTACTTGGGAAAGGGACCAAATCTTATCTTAATTCCAACATTCATTAGAGGAAAAAGAAAGTTCACTCCTTACAGGGTTCGATGGGTCGAGCACCTCAATTTGAAGCAATGATCCGCCATTTGGATATATTTTTGAGACTGGTCACAAAAGCATTTTGTTCTGTATTTCGAGGTTTGATCGTTCATAGGGCAGCTGTTGATATTCCTTCTTATGTTCATAAATCAAAGGAAATTGCCGTCTTTATTTTGAAAGCAAAAATAAATACTTTTTTTTGTTTCAAGAATGAATATCAATAAATAAAAATGTTATTTTGCAAGGCAGAATAAAATAAGAATTGTAATAAAATGGGCACAAGGCTCAAGTTTTCATTGATAGAATAGTAATCATCCAAAAGCGTGATTCCATGGAGCATTACAAAGTTAGGAAATTTTAATTTAAAGGGAAAGATCTACATTGAAATATAATGACCACTATCCTATTAACAACTTTTAATTTCAAGTACTCTTGAGCTTCTGTTGAAGGTAACTTGATTGAGGATTCTTTGACGGATGACGTTGCTTTAGATGGTCCAATCTTGTTGGATGCAGTTACTTTCCATAAATCCCTAACTTTTGCATAGATTTCCTTTTCAGGTTTTTAATCTATCGGGATAGCTATTTTCTATTTATGTCTCTAATTTTTTCCTGGACCACCCTTTCAGATTTCCAGTCCACTGAGACACTCTTTTTTGCCTATGCTGCCCTTTCGGGTTTTCAACTTAGCGAGTTGTTCTTTTGTCTCTTTTTAGGCGAAGTATTTATTGACTTCATAAACATTTGTAGGACGAGTGAACTCTTTACCATCCATAGTTGTAAGTATTAAGGCACCTCCTGAGAAGGCTTTCTTAACAACGTAAGGGTCATCATAATTTAGAGTCCATTTCCCCTGGAGTCGATGAGGAAAGATTGGATCTTTTTAAGCATGAGGTCACCTTCTTTGAATACCTGAGGTTGAAGCTTTTTGTCAATTTTTTCTTCATCCTTTGTTGATATAACTGGCCATGGCATAAAGCCGTCATCCTATTTTCTTCGATTAGATTCAATTCATCGTATCTGCTTTGACATTATTCAACCTCTGTTAGCTTGGCTTCCATCAAGACTCTTATTGACGGGATTTCAACTTCTACGGGGAGCATGACTTCCATGACATATACCAAAGAGAAAGGGGTTTCCCTGTTGAGGAACAAACAGATGTACGTTATCCATGAAGAGTAAATGCGAGCATCTCGTGCCAATCCTTATAAGTCACGACCATCTTTTGAATAATCTTTTTTATATTTTTGTTAGCTACTTCTACTGCTCCATTCATCTTAGGCCGGTAGGGAGATGAGTTATAATGTTCAATTTTGAATTCAGCACATAATTTCTTCGTCATTTACTTGTTCAAGTTCGATCCATTATTAGTAATGATCCGGCTTGGGACACCATAACAACATATGAGATTGTTCTTGATAAACCGGACCACCACTTGTCTGGTTACATTGGCGTATGATGCTGCTTCGACCCACATGGTGAAATAATCAATAGCAACCAAGAGTAAGCGATGTCCATTTGAAACCTTAGGCTCGATCATGCCGATCATATCAATCCCCCATATAGAAAAGGGACATGAAGAGGATAGAACTTTGAGAAGAGTCAGAGGCACAAGAATCTTGTCAGCATACATCGGACATTTATGACATTTTCTCATGTATCTGTAATAGTCGGATTACATTGCCAGCCAATAATATTCTGCTCTTAAAATCTTTCTTGACATTGCATGTCCATTGGCATGAGTGCCAAAGGAGCCTTCATAAATTTCCTTCATTAGTAAGTTTGCTTCGTGTCTATCCACGCATCTAAGCAAAACCATGTCAAAGTTTCTTTTGTATAACACAACATTATTTAGGAAGAAGTTTCTAGCCAGTCTTATGAGAGTCTTCCTATCTTTCCTTGATGGCCCAAATGGGTATTCTTGTCTTTGAAGGAATCACTTGATGTCGTGATGCCAGGGTTTGTCATCAATGATTGCCTCAATTATGAATATGTAAGCGGGCCTATCAAGGAGTGTTATATTAATCTTGGGTACATTGTTCAATTGATTCACACTAATCATGGAGGATAAGGTAGCAAGTGCATCAACCATATTGTTCTCTTCACGGGGAATGTGATGAAATTCAACTTTACGGAAGAAAGGTAACAATCTTCTTGTGTAGTCTTTGTAAGGAATGAAAGAGAGTCACTATCGCCCGCTGATTTAACATGGTTGCATGATTTAACATGTATTTCCTTAGGCGTTTGGATGCTCACGCAAGTGCGCAACATGTCTTTTTTAGCATGGAGTATCTCGACTCACACTCTATGAACTATTTACTCAAGTAGTAGATAGCGTGCTCTTTTCTGCCTGTCTCGTCATGTTGACCAAGCACACAACCCATCGAATTCTCAAGAACCATCAAATACATAATCAAAGGTCTCCCTACAACTGGAGGCATCAATATCGGAGGTTCCTGCAAATACTCTTTTATCTTCTCGAAAGCCTTCTGACAATTTTCATTCCAAACAATCGCTTGATTTTTTCTCAACAATTTGAAAATAGGCTCACAAGTGGTTGTAAGGTGAGATATGAATCTCGCAATGTAATTTAGTCTTCCAAGGAAACCACAGAATTCTTTTTATGTTCTCGGCTCGGGCATCTCTTGTATAGCTTTTATCTTTGCATGATCGACCTCAATTCCTCTTTCACTAACAATAAAACCCAGCAACTTCCCAGATCTCACCCCAAAGGTGCATTTGTTAGGATTCAACCTCAGCTTGAACTTCCTTAACCTTTCAAACAACTTGAGAAGATTGACCAGATGTCCTTCTTCCGTCTGTGACTTTGTAATCATGTCATCGACATACACTTCAATCTCATGATGAATCATATCATGAAAGAGAGTCACTATTGCCCGCTGATAAGTTGCCCCTGCATTCTTCAATCTAAAAGGCATAACTTTGTAGAAAAAAGTTCCCCACTGCATGATAAAAGTAGTTTTCTCCATGTCCTCTGGGGCCATTTTGATTTGGTTATACCCAGAGAAGCCATCCATGAAGGAAAACACAGAGTATTGAGCAGTATTATCAACCAAAACATCAATGTGAGAGAGCGAGAAATCCTCCTTTGGGGTCTCCCTATTTAGATCTTGATAATCGACACATATCCTGACCTTCCCATCTTTCTTTGGTACAGGAACAATATTAGCGACCCATGGAGGATAATTTGTGACGGCAAGAAAACCAGCATCCAACTGCTTCTGGACTTCTTCTTTGATCATGACTGCCATATCAGGTCTGGTTCTTCTCAACTTTTGCTTTACAGGCAGACATTCTTCTCGAAGAGGTAGACGGTGCACTACTATATCAGTATTCAACCCTGGAATATCTTCATACGACCAAGCGAAGACATCTCTTTACTCCCGGAGCATTTCTACCAATCTTTGAAGGTGAGAAAATTACTTAGAAGGGGGGGGGGGGGGTTGAATAAGTATGACAAATATTCAAAGATTTAAACACAGTTATTTTTATCCTGGTTCGTTGAAATCAACTACTCCAATCCACCCTCTCAAGAGTGATTTGCCTTTCTCTGTCAAGGACTTAATCCACTATTTAATCAAACAGATTACAATAGTAACACCTAAGAACTACAGTTCTTAGTCTTCTCAAGAGCTACTGATCCCAACTGGATCCTCTTAAGGAAAACCTTTTACAAACAATGTAAAACAATTACAAGAGTAAGAATGCTTCTAATAAGCTGTTATCACAACTGTGATATTTCTCTTAAGTTAAGAACAATGTAATAGCAAAATAAAATTATAAGAGCTTTGAGAGTTTTGCTTTGATGAGTGATTTTTGCAAGAAGTTCGATACTGAAGAAGATGGAGTGGACTTCTTTATATAGGCACTTAGATCCATGAAGTCTTCTCAACGTTGAAGGCTGTGCTGAAAAGCCTGGAGCCTTTTGTCTTTACATTGGAGGCTGTGCTGAAAAAGCCTGATGCCTTTTGTCTTCACTTTACAGAAACTTTCCTTAGAATGGAATGCACAGATAAAACCTTTTTGTCTGTGTTCCTGTGTCTAGCACAAAAGAGGAAAGAGCTGTTGAGATAAGCCAACGTACATATTTAAATCTTCTTCACTAAGTAAGTTCAGCTTTCAACAATAGAATCTGAATCTTCAGAATTTACAGAGTAGAGATCTTCTGGATCTTCAGAGTCTTGGATGTTCTTCAGATTGAGCTGAATCAGAGTATGTGCAGCTTGTGTGCTTGAGCGTGTAAATCCATCAGAGCAGAGTCTTCTATTCTTTAGAGGCTCCTGCTTCAGAATCTTCAAAAGACAGCAATCAGATTCTTCTGGGAGCAGCGTTCAGATCTTCATTTAAGATGCTCTTGAACCTTTGAAGCCTTTCATAATAACATTGTTCAGATCCAAATTTGCTCTTTTAAGAATATTTTCTTTAGTACCTGTAGCAAACAGTCTAGAACAAATTTAGAGTATATAATTCTTGAATACAAAATTCATAAGTGTTATCATCAAAACATAGAGATATAACTAAGAAACAATCTGTGTTCTTACAATCTCCCCCTTTTTGATGATGACAAAACATGAGAAATTTTGTTCAATAAAAAGTATGAATTATAACTCCCCCTGAGATCAACAATCTCCCCCTGAAATAACTACTTCAATAGAAGAGAATACTTCCCTTTTTGATTAAGTATATTTCAGATTCAGAACCTGATGAAAGAGTTTTGACTTTCAGAATCAAATCTTGATGTCAGATAATTATGACTTCCTTTAGTCAGAGCGCCTGGTTATCATCTTGCTTGAATTCTCTTTCAGAGTAAGTGTATCGGAGTAAAATATCAGAGTTATCGGAGTTGATTGAATACACAAATTTTCTTTGGAGGATCAGGTTCTGGTTGGAAAAGTCTCAGGGTAACTTCAATGAATTATGTCAGATATATCAATGTAATCTAAAAGACTTAAATTCAAAGTGAGTTAATAAAAATGTCTGAATTTCAGTTTTAGTAATTGCTTATAGGTTGAACACTCAGTTTCTCTTTTTCTCCCCCTTTTTGTCATAATCAAAAAGATTTTCAAAGACATAAAGATACAGAAGAAAAGAGGCATATAGGAGCAAACACATCATCATGCAATTAAACAAACCAAAGTTCACAGTCAAACAGGCAGAAGCCAAAACACATAACACAACAAAAAGTAAACAGCAAAGGCAGTTCATGTGCAAAACAACAAATAAAACTAAGTCTGGCGAGAGGCAATAAGGGTCAGAAGCTCTGTCATCTTGGCAGCTGACTCTTCTTGCTTAGACATCCAGGTCTTGATTTCATCAGTTGTCTTCTCTTGCTTGATCATCCAGTCCTTTATATCCTTCACATCATTCACAAGTTCTGCAACCACAAATGAAGACGGAGCAGATGCAATAGCAGCAGGGTTCCCTTCATATTGGTTTTCGTCAGAAGCTTGTTCAACCATTTCAGATTCAGGAACTACTGGAGGAGCAGCTTCCAAAAGTAACACAGGAGGAGGAGGAGGCATGTTCATCAGAGTTACCTTGATTAATTCTGCAAATTTAGTCTTAGCAAGCTTAGAGCATTTAGCTCTAACTTTTAAGGCAGCTTTGTTGAACATCCAGATGAAGCGCTTCCAAGCAGTATTTGAAACAGTTGGATCCAAACTAGACATGCATACATCCTTAACACGAGTATATTCAGAATCTAACTCCTTTTTGAAAATTTCAAACATAGTATTAACACATGATCCTAGATCTAACTGTTCAGACTGTTCAGAGGAAAAAGGATTAGATGGGGTGTTAATAGGAGTAGGTTCAGATGGTTGTGGTGATGGTGGTTGAGATGTGTGAATGTCAGATTGAGGGAGTTCAGATGGTTGAGGAAAAGTCTGAGTTTCAGATGGATTGGTTTCAGGTGGTTGAGGAATGGTTTGGGTTCCAGATGTTTGAGTTTCAGATGGTTGAATTTCAGATGGTTGTTGATGAGGTGGAGAGTTTGGTGGAGTATGAAACATGGAAATGTTAAGATGTTCCTTCATAACACTTTCAGAGCGAGCTTGTTTGAGTGACTCTGATTCAAAATCAGATGAATCAGAAGATTCATCTGAGTGAACAGATGTTGAAGAAATTATAATTGATTGATTGAGGGGTTGTATATCAAGAATATTGTCAGAAAGATTTGGATCTTCTGAAGGAATTGTTTGTTCAGAGTGTTCAGTTTGAACAGACTTTGGTTGGTTTGGTTCTGAAATTATTGTTTCTGGTTGGAGAGTCTCTAATTGGGGATTCTCTGGTTGTGACATTGTTGGTTGTGGAATTTCTGTTTGAGTGTTTTCTGGTAGAGTTGGTTCTGTTGGTGGAATTTCTGATTGAATTGTTTGAGGTTGTGGTTCAGAGGGAATTGGTACAGGAGATGGTTGTGAATTTACTGGTTCAGAGGAGGGTGGTTCAGATGAAAGATTGACAAATTGTTTAGGTTTTGAAGTTCTTTGTCTAAGGTTAGGAGAGAGTTGTGGTGATGAAAGGGGTGAATGAACAGCAGGTGTAGGATCAGATGCTAATACCTGATGAATGGTGTCTTTGATCTCTTCCAGGGTGGCTTCTCTAGAACTGATTCTGGCTTTCTTTCCTTCTTTCTTCTTCTTTCTTGGAAATTCAGATACTTTCCTCTTCTTCTAAACTGATCCTTCTTCAACTTTCCTCTTACTACGCCTTTCCTTCATCAGATTGGGCAATTCTTCTCCTGGTTTCTGAACAAGATTAGCAGGTAGAGGAATTCCTTCCTTTAGACATTCTGCAATGTACATCCAGACAAATTCCTTTGGTTCATCTGCACTGAACATTGGAAAGTCTTCCACGGGAATTCTTCTGCCTTGGACCTCCTTAGAGTTTATCTTCCTTAATTGTCCATTCAATTCTGAAATGATTTTCATCCTTTTCAGATTGAGTCCATTTATTTCAGATCCAATGATGTAAGACAGCTCTTCTGTAATCTTTGCATTTGTCAGATGCTTTACCAGCTTGTTTTCAACAAGGATATCTGAAATCAATCTTCCCAGGGGTATCCAAGTTCTAACTTTCCCAGCTTTAGCTCTCACCTCTTCTCTGGTTTCTTTGACATGAGTTAGAAGATGACTGAAGATCAGATACGGTAGATCCACTTTGACATTCTGGCTAATGCAGTACATGAAATACAGATGTTCCGAACTCACATAGTCCGGGGAGTTGGATGGTTTTCTGTGAAAAAATGTACTCATAAATATCTTTGCCCAGATCCTATAGATGGGTTTCAGATCTTTAACCTTACTTGATGGCGTTCCAGCTATAGTGATTTCTTCATAAACCCTAGCCATATCAATACGAGAAGAAGCAAGGTTTGAAACTCCATCAGATTCGGTATAACTGAACAGTTGCCTGATCAGTTTCTTAGTAATAACTATCTTCATCCCAAGAACAGATGAGTGAATAAACTTAGGACCAGCGCTTGCATGAATCCAGAATTCCTTTACAAGAGTGGGATACACAGGACCCATTAATCTCTCAAAGTATTTCTCCCAGCCTTGAGCTTTAATGGCAGGTGTTAGGTCAAACCCATTTTCCTTTAAAGACTCAAGATCAATGAAGCTTTCACACAGAACCTCAAGATCTGCTACTGGAGTAAATAGGGTTCGTTCTGGTTTCTTGTACATTATAGTCTTGTTGGATTTTCCAGCAGTGTTTGATGTACAAGCCATTGATGAAGAAGATCTAGGTTTGGGTTTAGGGTTTTGGTAGAGTTTGAAAAGAGAACAGAAACACATGAATGTAGTGAATGTGGAAAGTGTGAAAATAGTGTGATAGGTGATATTTATAGAGAACCAAAAATCAAGCATTGGGCACAACAAAAGACACATACGCACGTTTGGACAGCATTTAATGAAAATAATCATTTCACTTTAAATTTATGACAGTTGGGGGGAAAACCAAGAAAAATGAGATTTTCAAAGCAATACCTCAAACGTCAATTCAGTTGAGCACTCCATCGTTTCAGATACTGAGTGACACGTGTTTGCTTTGTATGTGCATCTGATGTCTCTCAAGAAATGAAACGTTTCCAACTTTCAGATCTTCTGAGCTTGTTAGTTCAGAGTTTCACACAAATAAAATTGAATAAAGATAAATGAACAAATAGTCAGATGAAATACTTCAGATCATTAAACATTTTGCATCTGAGAAGTTGCCTATGATAAATATTACTCTGGACAAAAGTCCATACAAATATTTTTCAGAATGAACTTAAATCTATCTTCAGCAAGGGGTTTTGTGAAAATATCAGCCCATTGATGATCTGTATCAACAAAAGCTAGATTAATTACACCCTTCTGAACATAGTCTCTGATGAAGTGATGTTTAATTTCTATATGTTTAGCCTTAGAATGCAAGATTGGATTTTTTGACAAACATATAGCAGAAGTATTATCACAGAAGATAGAAAGATTACTCTCATAGATTTGATAATCTTCTAATTGACTCTTCATCCAGAGCATCTGCGTACAACATCCAGCAGCAGCAATGTATTCTGCCTCTGTAGTTGATAGTGCAATAGTGGATTGCTTCTTGCTGTACCATGAGATCAGATGACTTCCAAGAAACTGACAGCTTCCAGAAGTGCTTTTACGTTCAACTCTGTCTCCAGCATAGTCAGCATCACAGAATCCAACTAATGAAAATTCAACAGATCTTCTGTAACACAAACCCATGTTAGTAGTACCTTTCAGATACCTTAGAATCCTCTTAACAACTGTTAAGTGTGATTCTCTAGGATCTGATTGGAATCCTGCACATAAGCAGACACTAAACAGAATATCTGGTCTAGAAGCAGTCAAGTATAGAAGAGATCCTATCATACCTCTGTAGAGTTTCTGATCTACCTTCTTACTTACCTCTTCCTTACCTAGAGCGCTTGTAGGGTGCATTGGAGTCTTTTCCATTTTACTATCAACCATGTTGAACTTCTTCAGAAGCTCTTTAACATATTTGGTTTGATGTATGTAGGTGCACTCTAGAGTCTGGTTGACTTGGATTCCCAAGAAGAATCTCAATTCTCCCATCATGCTCATTTCAAACTCTTCCTGCATACATTTAGCAAACTCCTTTCCAAGCGTAATATTTGTTGATCCAAAAATAATATCATCTACATAAATTTGACAAATCAACAAATCTTTCTTAACAGTTTTACAGAATAAAGTTGTATCCACTTTTCCTTTGATAAAATTTTTCTTCAGAAGGAAGTTGCTCAACCTCTCATACCAAGCTCTGGGAGCTTGTTTTAATCCATAAAGAGATTTCTTTAATTTAAAAACATGATCTGGAAAGTTTTCACTTTCAAAACCAGGAGGTTGGTGGACATATACTTCTTCTTCTATAATACCATTAAGAAAAGCACTTTTAACATCCATCTGATACAGAGTGATGTTATTCTGTGCAGCAAATGAAATAAGAAGACGAATAGATTCTAACCTTGCCACTGGAGCATATGTCTCAGTGTAATCAATACCTTCTTATTGACTGTATCCTTGAGCAACCAGCCTTGCTTTATTCCTTTCTACTTCTCCCTTTTCATTCAACTTATTCCTGAAGACCCATTTTGTTCCAATAACGTTGAATCCTTTAGGTCTAGGAACCAGATCCCAAACTTCATTTCTGGTGAATTGATTTAGCTCTTCTTGCATGGCAATAATCCATTCATTATCTTTCAGAGCCTCATCCACAGATGTTGGTTCAATTATTGACACTAAGCCAAACAATGAAGATTCAGATGTTCTGAGATAGGATCTTGTCCTGATTGGATCATCTTTCTTTCCAATAATCACATCTTCTGGGTGAGATGCCTTAATTCTGGAAGAAGATCCTCTGACATTTGATCTTTCAGAAATGTGTAAGTTGTCCAATTGAGAAGATAGGTGAATAGCATCTGGAGTTGCTTCAGATTCCTTTTCTTTAGCCTTTTCTGCCTCTGATCCTTCAGAGTCTGTGAGAATCACTTCTCTATCTGCAGAATTGTCAAACTGCTTTGGCTTTTCATAGCCAAGCTTATCATCAAATCTTACATGAATAGATTTTTCCACAATCTGTGTTTCAGTATTGAATACTCTGTAGCCTTTAGAGCGTTCAGAATAACCAAGCATGAAACACTTCTGTGCTTTGGAATCAAACTTGTTAAGATTTTCTTTAGTGTTAAGTATATAACAAATACATCCAAAAGGATGAAAGTAGGAAATGTTAGGCTTTCTGTTCTTCCACAGTTCATATGGAGTCTTCTTCAGAAGAGGTCTTACAGACACTCTGTTCTGAATATAACACGCTGTGTTGATTGCTTCTGCCCAAAAGTGTTTTGCCAGATTTGTCTCATTGATCATGGTTCTGGCCATTTCTTGCAGAGTCCTGTTTTTCCTCTCTACAACCCCATTTTGTTGTGGAGTTCTAGGACAGGAAAAATCATGAGCAATGCCATTTTCAGAAAAATACTTTTCAAAATGTTTATTTTCAAATTCACCCCCATGATCACTTCTGACTTTTACAATTTTGAAATTTTTTTCAATCTGGACTTGCTTGCAGAAGTCGAAGAACACAGAGTGTGACTCGTCCTTGTGTTTTAAGAACTTTAGCCATGTCCATCTACTATAGTCATCAACAATGACTAATCCATACTTCTTGCCTCTGATGGATGCAGTTTTCACTGGTCCAAACAGATCAATATGAAGTAGTTCTAGTGGTTTTGAAGTAGAAACAACATTTTTTGATTTAAAAGATGTTTTTGAAAACTTCCCTTTTTGGCATGCTTCACAAAGAGCATCTGAAGTGAACTTCAGATTAGGGAGTCCTCTAACAAGATTAAGTTTATTAATCTGAGATATACGTCTCATATTAATATGGCCCAATCTTTTGTGCCAGACCCATTGCTCTTCATTAACAGACAAGAGGCATTTAACATTTTGAACTTTAAGTTCTGAAAGGTTTATTTTATAAATGTTGTTTTTCCTCTTACCACTAAATAGGATAGAGCCATCCTTTTGACATATAGCTTTACAACATTTTTGATTAAAGGTAATATCATAACCATTGTCACTTAATTGACTTATGGACAATAAGTTATGTTTTAGACCTTCAACAAGTAAGATATTAGTTATAGAGGGAAGTTTACCGTTTCCTATAGTGCCAGATCCAATGATCTTGCCTTTCTGGTTCCCTCCAAACTTCACGTCACCTCCAGATCTAAGTTCCAGGCTTTGGAACATAGACCTTTCTCCTGTCATGTGTCGTGAGCATCCAGAGTCCAGGTACCATGATTGGCGTCCGGATCTTGCTGCTAAGAACATCTGCAACAGGAATTATTTTGTTTTTAGGTACCCAGATCTTCTTGGGTCCTTTGGGGTTAGTTGGTTTGTAGGTTTGTCTAAACTTCTGTTTTTCAACATAATGTTTATTCTGACTTACCTTGGGTTTAAACACATAAGTATTCTTCTCAGAGCTTGTGTGTTTAATATCATTTAAATGACCAAATTTAAATTGAGAATACAGAGGTGTCTTCTTGATGAGAAGTTTGTCAACAGATTTTGGATTACTTCCAGATGAAGATTCATATCCAATACCTCTTCTGTTGTTCCCACTAACACCATAGATCATAGAAGCCATCTTGCTTCTGTCTATGCTCTTAGTAAGGAATCTCTGAAAGCTAGAGTCATATTTTTCTAAAATGTTTTCACATGACTTAACCTCAGATTCAGATTCTTGTTGAGTTATTTCAAAGTCATTTTTGATTTTCAGATTAATTTCTTTTTGCTCAACAAGTTCTGTCTTCAGAAGATCAATCTCAGATTCAAGATTGCTTTTCAGCTTCTTGTATTTGAGTTTGATATTGTTATAACTTTTAAGAACTTCTGTTAAAACTTTTGTAAGTTCTTCTTTGGTAAGTTTAGCCATCACCTCTTCTGCATCATCATCAGATTCAGAATCTGATTCATATCCTGAGGTTCCTTCCTCTTGATCTTCTGTGCTGGCCATCAGTGCAACATTAGCACATTCTTCTTCTAATTCAGAAGATGATTCAGAATCATCTGAGTCATCCCATGTTGCCATCAGAACCTTCTTCTTTTTGTCAACCTTCTTCTTGGGTTTTTCTCTTTGAAGTTTGGGGCAATCATTCTTATAATGCCCAGGCTCTTTGCACTCATAGCATACAACTTCTTTCTTGCCAGATCTTCTGTGCCCAGAAGATTCCTTTCTATGATCAGATTTTTTGAAGTTGTTGAATTTCTTTCCCTTGTGCTTCCAGAGCCTGTTGATCCTTCTGGACAGCATGGATAACTCTTCTTCTTCAGAAGAAGAAGATTCTTCAGAGCTTTCTTGAATGACCTGCAAAGCTTTAGCAGTTTTGTTAGATTTTAATGCAATAGATTTACCTTTTTCTTTCTTCTGAGGTTCATCTTCCTCAAGCTCAATCTCATGGCTCCTCAGTGAGCTGATGAGTTCTTCTAGAGAGATCTTGTTCAGATCTTTAGCCATCTTCAAGGCAGTCACCATTGGTCTCCATCTGGTAGGCAGACTTCTAATGATTTTCTTTACGTCATCTGATGTAGAGTATCCCTTGTCTAGAACCTTTAGACCAGCAGTAAGGATCTGGAATCTAGAAAACATAGTTTCTATATTTTCAGATTCTTCCATTTTGAACGCTTCATACTTCTGTATAAGCGCCAGAGCCTTGGTCTCCTTCACTTGAGAATTTCCTTCATGAGTCATTTTAAGTGACTCAAACATTCCATGAGTTGTTTCTCTGTTAGTAATCTTCTCATACTCAGTATGAGAGATTGCATTAAGCAATATTGTCCTAGCTTTATGGTGATTCTTGAAATCCTTCTTCTGGACTTCTGTCATTGATTTTCTGTCAACTTTCTTCCCATCCTCATTTGTAGGATGTTCATAGCCATCAATAACCAAGTCCCACAAATCAGCATCATACCCTAGGAAGAAACTTTCTATCCTGTCCTTCCAGTAATCAAATTTTTCTCCATCAAACATGGGAGGCTTTGTGCTGATTCTATCTCCTTCATATTTGTTACAGTTAGATGTAGATGTGTCACCCATAATGACAAACAGATATATAACAAAGTAACTTTTCTCACTGGATCTTTACTGACACGGTTAAGTGGTAGCACACGCAGAACCGGAGCTCTGATGCCAACTGAAGGTGAGAAAATTACTTAGAAGGGGGGGTTGAATAAGTATGACAAATATTCAAAGATTTAAACACAGTTATTTTTATCCTGGTTCGTTGAAATCAACTACTCCAGTCCACCCTCTCAAGAGTGATTTGCCTTTCTCTGTCAAGGACTTAATCCACTATTTAATCAAACAGATTACAATAGTAACACCTAAGAACTACAGTTCTTAGTCTTCTCAAGAGCTACTGATCCCAACTGGATCCTCTTAAGGAAAACCTTTTACAAACAATGTAAAACAATTACAAGAGTAAGAATGCTTCTAATAAGCTGTTATCACAACTGTGATATTTCTCTTAAGTTAAGAACAATGTAATAGCAAAATAAAATTATAAGAGCTTTGAGAGTTTTGCTTTGATGAGTGATTTTTGCAAGAAGTTCGATACTGAAGAAGATGGAGTGTACTTCTTTATATAGGCACTTAGATCCATGAAGTCTTCTCAACGTTGAAGGCTGTGCTGAAAAGCCTGGAGCCTTTTGTCTTTACATTGGAGGTTGTGCTGAAAAAGCCTGATGCCTTTTGTCTTCACTTTACAGAAACTTTCCTTAGAATGGAATGCACAGATAAAACCTTTTTGTCTGTGTTCCTGTGTCTAGCACAAAAGAGGAAAGAGCTGTTGAGATAAGCCAACGTACATATTTAAATCTTCTTCACTAAGTAAGTTCAGCTTTCAACAATAGAATCTGAATCTTCAGAATTTACAGAGTAGAGATCTTCTGGATCTTCAGAGTCTTGGATGTTCTTCAGATTGAGCTGAATCAGAGTATGTACAGCTTGTGTGCTTGAGCGTGTAAATCCATCAGAGCAGAGTCTTCTATTCTTTAGAGGCTCCTGCTTCAGAATCTTCAAAAGACAGCAATCAGATTCTTCTGGGAGCAGCGTTCAGATCTTCATTTAAGATGCTCTTGAACCTTTGAAGCCTTTCATAATAACATTGTTCAGATCCAAATTTGCTCTTTTAAGAATATTTTCTTTAGTACCTGTAGCAAACAGTCTAGAACAAATTTAGAGTATATAATTCTTGAATACAAAATTCATAAGTGTTATCATCAAAACATAGAGATATAACTAAGAAACAATCTGTGTTCTTACAATCTTCTCTTGACATCGTCTTCCAATGCAGCCCCGACCCTGACTTCTTTCTTGTCGTCTTCAGTGCCCAGATTGACGACATCAACATCCTCCTGATGAGGAAGAATAACTTTTTCCTCTTGTTTCAAAAGTATGGCCAGCTCTTCAGGTAGGTCACAGTCTTCATCAGTCTCTTCTTCGGCTTGATAAATAGGATTGTCGAAAGCATATCAAGTCATAGCCAAATCTGAATCGATGGTGTCTGAGATGTGAAACCTGCACGATTGATGTTTTTATGCTTATTATGATATGCAAACAGACACAAACACATTGCCATTTTTATGTTTTTTTTAAAAAATATATACAAAAGAAAAACAAGGATCAAAATATTTGAATGCAAAAAGAACGCCTTTCATTCATGATAAAAAGTTTGAAGATAAACAATGGGGCCCTACAAGGAAACGTCGCTACGTCTTGGGCAGAACGTAGGACCAGACATAATCAAAAACAAATAGAAATTACTCTTCGAATGTAACTTGGATGATTTCCTCCACAATCCAGTTGCAAAGTTTCTGTCCGGGAACACATGGACGGATCCAAGCATCCATATCGTAATCGCTATCTCCTTCATCATCCTCAACAGCATTGATCCTATCGAAAATAACCCCACCGCTGGTAAACTAAACCAGTCCTCTGTACTTCGGAGGATCCCTTTAAGAAGAGGGGTTATACCCCAGACTGAACTTTCCATGTTTAGCAGGAACATCGAGCACTTGGCCCCATTTTTGAGAAGACCCAGATTCCACTATAGCACGGGCTTCTTTGAATGATGACATTGAGACCTCTGGACCTTTGGCTTCTACAGGTGACTTCTCCTGAATCTGCACAGTTTCAAAAGCCTTACACAACGTCTCATGAATCTCACCATCCACTTTCACATACTTGAAAAATGACAGATGATTGATCATAATATCCTCTTCTCCGCAGATTGTAACAATCTTCCCCTCCACCATATAATTCAATTTCTGGTGCGAAGTCGAGGTCACTGCCCCTGCGGAGTGTATCTAAGGCCGACCGAGCAAACAACTATAAGCAGGTTGGATGTCCATAATATAAAATACTGCATCGAAGATCTCTAGACCCACTTGAATCAGCAACGTGACTTCACCAAATACTGACCTCCTGGTTCCATCGAATGCTCTCACCACCAAATCACATGGAGTGCAGATCAGACCTTGAGTGTCTAGCTTCATCAGCGTTTTCTTCGACAACACATTGAGCGATGATCCCGTATCAACTAGCACATGGGATAGAACAGCTCCCCTACACTCTATGGATATGTGCAGAGCGTGATTGTGGTTTCTCTGAGCAGGAGTTAGATCCAAATCAGCAAAACCCAATCCATTACCAGCATTGACGTGAGCGACTACTCCTTATAGTTGATTAACGAAAATCTCCTATGGTACATAAGTCGTATTCAAGATTATAAACAGAGCATTTATATGTGCCTTAGAGCATAACAACAATGATAGGATTGAGATTTTAGAAGGTGTCTGATGCAAGTGATCTACGATCTTGTAATCACTTTTACGAATAAGTCTCATGAACTCTTCAGCATCTTTAGTCAAGAAGTTTTTCTCCCCTTATTGTTGACTGCCTCCTTCTACCGTAGCTTTACCTTTACCCTTGTCGTTCTTTCCAGCACTAGTTTCAGGTGGAGAGAAAACTCTATCACTCCTAGTTATCCCTCCTGATCCAACAATATTATCAACAGAAGTTCTCCCAAATGATGTCTCCATCAGCTCTTATTTGTGCCCATTGCAGAACACCTCTGCCCCATAGTTACAAGGAATGGCCTTGGCGCTCTCATAGGGTATCGTCCCTGGCATGGTAATGATAACAGGAGTTGGTCTCGATGGTGCTGAAATGTTAATTTTCCGGTATGGGATCGAAATCGTTACGACCTCATCCTTCTCATTATTGACTTCCTTCACTTCTTCCTCCCCCATAATTCTGTCGAATTATAAACTGCCTTCATCGATTAAACTTTGAATATGATTTCTCAATGCAACACAGCCCTCTAGATGCACACCACATTCTACACAACCTTCTAAACAACCTGGATACACACCACCCTTTAGCAATCTGTCTTTCACATAGCTCAAAGGTGTCTTCAACTCCGCAACATTAGTTATCAGGTTTAACCTTTCTCCCTCAATAACAGCATTAGTTCTGGCCACCCCATGATTTGGCATAGGATTCTAATTCACATGTAGGGTCTCATTCGTGAAATTGATTGCTTTGGAGTCAAGCAAATCATGCACTTTATGCTTAAAAGCTTTACAGTTATCAATATTATGACCCGGAGCACCGGAATGGAAATCACACCTTGCGTTTGCATCATAACCTAGTGGATGTTAGACGATGGCTTGGATCTAGAAGGGGGGGTTGAATAGATCCCAATTAAAATCAGTTGGTGCTACCAATTAAAATTGGTTTTTAAAAATATTTGTTTTCAAATGCGGAAGCGGCCGTTGAAAAATTACCGTCTAAAACGAACCGTTATTAGAAGACCGGATATGCGTCTAGCCTTATGGAAATGATAATGAGCAAAATTAGATTCAACACACTAGTCACACTATCAGTTGATTTTACCACTTATTAGTAGAACTAGCACCAATGATCTATAATGCCCACAAAATAGGCAAATGAGCTAAGTAAACTTTGGTGTAGGCAATTTATCAAACACTTGGTGTGCAAGACACTCCAAGTGTGTTTTGGCTTGAGTAAGTTGCTTTAAATTCCTTGTGCAATATATTGTTGCACCAAAGTTCAAAACATTAATAAGCACTTACTCAAATCAACACTAATTTTGATATAACTGCTTATACTAAAATCACTTAAATTTTAAGCCAAAATGAAAGTGCTGAAAAGTAAACGAGACAAAGATTTGTTGAGGCAGTTCCCCCGCCGTCCTTGCTTCGGGGTACGTCTGCACTCAATTCTAATAATAGAATTGAGATCAATATAATAGATATCACCTGTAGAGTTGAAATGTTTATACAAGAATTGATAAGCAAAATATACAAACAAGCCCTCTTGATGTTGATAATGCTTTCACTTCTTGTTCCTTGATTCGAGTCGAATCAAGTTCTCCGATTGTTGTGAGTAGACCTCTGATTCCAGCCCCTTTGTTGAACAACCTTCTGTTCTTCAAACCCTCGGCCCGGCTGATCTCAAACACCAACAAATCGAACCTGGAACACTCTTGAACGCTTCACTGATTTTCGCTACTAGATTGACAAAGTATTCCGCTTCTCAATCACCTTCGCTCAGCTAAAGTAGGTAGAGATGAACCGTATCAAAACCCCCCAAATTCTTCGAATCTTGGAGGGCAAAACCTTCAAGGTTTTATTCAAGAAAAACCTGCCTTCAAAATCAACCCGAACCGGATTTCCGATCAACGGCTTCAGACCTTATCACCTTGAACAAATCACAAGCACTCCAAAAAGTATTGTGTGTAATTGTTGTGTTGTGTGTTGTTGAGGATGAATATTGAAGAAATTTGATGGCACCTATTTCACTTTTCTTGTTTGGTTGCAATTGACTCAAAATCTCAATTGTTATTATAAAAATGAACAAACCTTCTATATATAGTAACCCAAAAACCAAACAGACAAAACAACTTTTCAAATTAGGTGGAACGGCTTCAAATTCTGCAGGAAACGCAGCCAGCGGTCGACCATAGGTCAGCTCATGCCAACCAGCGGTCGACCATAGGTCAGCTTACGCCAACCCGTGGGAATTTCACTTTCTGGGCACCTTCATAGAATGCAGCGAGCGGTCGACCATAGGTCAGCTCACGCCAACCAGTGGTCGACCATAGATCAGCTCACGCCGACCCGTGGGAATTCCTTTTTCTGTGCGCTTACCATGCGTCGACTGGTGGTCGACCCAAACACTGTTACTTGGCAAAAATACTTATTTTTGTGATTTCTTCACTTCTAGGCACAACCAAAGATCTTCCAAATATGTTGGACTCAATATGGAAAGATAGATAGACATGATATGCACATAAGAGAGATATGAGAGGTGTGACATGCATTTTCCTTGTTGTGGTAGAGCCGAGAAACCGATTCTTCCATGAATGCGTTTTGACATCATCGAAACACAAGTATGTATGGTATATGAGGATTTTCCCTCACAGTGGAGGCGTACCAGTGAGCGGCGCCAAAGTCCTCTTCTGAATAAGTTGCAACTGTAACAAATGTTGCAATAACTGAGAGTAGGGCATGGGAGGTGTGTTGAACTGTCTGTTGGCCATCCTTCCTCTGTCTTGGTAACGGCGAGGCGCAATAGTCAGTTGTTGTGGTACATCCGGAATAACTATGCTAGCAACTTGTTATTAATGATGATATTGAGGTTGATACTGATGTTGATGTTGCACTCGATCTCTGCTTCTGTAGGCTAATACGAGATTCATGCCCCCTTCCCTTTTCTTTGGGTTCCCACATGTTTTCCTCGTTCCTCCTGACAAAGTCCCCTCTCCACTTTGTATCTTTCCCGTTTTTATTCCATTATCCACTCTTTCCCCTGCCATCACTAAGAATGAAAAGCTCCTAGACATGCACCCAATCAATTTCTCATAGTATGTTCCGGGCAAGGTTTCCATGAACATGTCAAATAGTTCGCATTCCACCATCGGGGGTTGAACTCTTGCTGCTAACTCCCGCCACCTCTGGGCGTACTCCTTGAATCCCTCATTATTTCTTTGTGATAAATTTTGCAATTGTACCTTGTTAGGCTCCAAATAACTATTGTATTGGTAGTGACGTACAAAGGCTTCCCCCAAATCTCTCCAGCTCCTTATATGTGTCCCTTCTAGACCCATATACCATTCCAGAGAAGGACCCGATAGACTATCTTGAAAGAAGTGCATTAAAAGTTTCTCGTCATCCGAATATGCTGACATCTTCCAAAAGTAAGCCCTAAGATGTACTCTAGGACAAGTCGTCCCTTTGTACTTATCAAAATATGGTACTTTGAACTTAGGGGGAATTTTGACCCCTGGCACCAGTCCCAAATTCGACATGTTGAGTCCCAAAGAATTCTGGTTCTCGAGGCTTTTCATTTTCACTTCGAGCATCTTGAATCTCTCGTCAGCTTCTCTGGGAAGACCCATATCCAAGTCTCTCATCGAAAATACATCATCTTGATCATCTTCTTCCCAGTGGGGACCTGCAGCTTCGTGCGCAGTACCCACACCGCCTCCATCACCGGCTATATGAACTCCTCCTTGATGACCTCCTCCCGGAGGGTTAACCACAGTTGGAACGACATTGGCCTAAGGAACGCTACCATCAACTGGAGGAGGAATAACAGTAGTTCCTCCATGCAGAACACCACGGCCATCCACCCGAGCTATCAGGGGTTGAACCAAAGTTCTTAACTGTTCCTACCCGTTGGCTACCCCTTGCATCATCTCTATGAATTGCATCATCCTGTCTCTGAACTCCTGCAAATCTTGTTGTACTTGATCCGTGATTCTCTTCTGATTACTTCTTGTGTTGTACGGATGTCGGGAAGTCAGCTTGCTCTACTTCTGAAAGGGCATGCGGTGTGTAAGGTTGGATTTTAGGGGATGAAAAATGATGCGTAGGTATATGCAATGCTCGAATGATGTTCAAGAGACTTTCAAGACTTGTGATTACCAACGGTATTATAGAACTGCGAATGAATAGTAAAGCATGCACAATTGAGACCATAAAGCAACTTTCATTAATTTTAAGAGAAGATCTAATACAAATGATTTCTCAATAGGCTGAATACAACAGTTCATGTAACAAGAGAAAGAACTGAATAACTAAAAAGCCTTCTTTTGGAGACGTTCTTCAAGCTTCTTCGACTCAAACATGAATTTGCTAACCATCTGGTCACAAAGCTGGATGAAGTGATGGAATGAAGGAGGAACATTGTTCCCTTCCAAGTCTTGAATCACACTCTCTAACCTCTATGAAATATCACAAATCATGAGGTTGCAATGCTCCACTAGATCCTTTTACTTAGCACGATACATGTCTATAGTCGGCTAATAGTACCTGAGAAAATCCACATGTGTATCCAGCAACTTGTTGAGCTGAGCTTCCTTCTTGAGCCATTGTAAACTATCCCTTTTCAGAGCATCGAAACGATTCTTCCACAGAGTGGCTGTCTCCTGAGCGGTCCCCAACTCTAAGCATTTGTTGTCCCACATGCCAGAAGTGACATATGAAGCTCTCAATGCTTCTTCCTTGAGTTGTCGCTCATTTTTGGCTAGAGTTAAAGCACCTCTCAACTGCTCTTCAAGGTCATCAATGTCAGTCTCAAGTTTCTCCCTTGTTTTCTTCTTTTCGGCAGAAGTTAGCTCAAAAAAATGCCACGCTCTTTCACAAGACTCTTTAGCTTCCTTCAAGCATTGTCGGAGGGTTTTCACTGATGCATCGGCTCCTTCAAAACCATTATGATACATGACCCTCAGATCCATCTCTAGCTTCAAATTTTTGCTGCTTTTAGCCACTTGGTCTTGCTCCACCTCCATCTTCCTCTTGTATTGGCCATTCTCCACACCTGCTTGGTGAATTTCAGCTTGAAGGTCTTGATTCTCTTTGGTCAACCTTTCTACCACTAGCTTCAGCTTCTCATACTCTTCCATAGATATGTGAGTGGGAGTAGGAGGTTTTCTTTGCATGGAGGGTTCTGGAGGAAATGGTAGCAACTTTTCAACCACTCTAGCTAACAACCATCCATTGTATGGCTCTTTAGCCACACAATTCTCCGCTTTCAGCTTTCTCCTTCCCTTCGTCTGGATCTTGGTCCATGCTTTAGCAATTTTTCTGAAAAATGCAGGATCTTCGGTTGTGGTGAGCAAAAAGAAGCTTTGAATTTTCTCCACTTCGGGCTCGTTTTCCATAGCATAACCTAACGGACGTAATGTAACACCCCCTTCTATACCCCCAAATAAACAATAAATCATTTAAGCACATATTAAAATTTCATCAGAGTATAATTAAAACATGGTATAAAAGAGGTATGTAACATCACACACAAAATTGAAACATACAACACCTGCTCTATAAAAGACATGCAACAGTGGGGTAGCTTCAACAGAGGAACTTAGTCATTACACCCTCATCTTAATATTTAGAATTAAAAGCGGAAAATCTAAACAATCATTCTAAACATGTAATCATATAAATGCATATCATCCAGTTTGATTCACCACATCATTCAAGTTTACATAAACATTTGTCAGCAGATACATATACAAATGTATCACAAAAGAATGCTATACAATCCTAACTACCCGGTGCTACATATTAGAGCTAACCGACCAAAAGAATGAAGCTATACTTCACAAATGACCTGCAGCAAACCTAATCTGCAATGCCTCATAGAGCATTATAAAACAGCAGAAGGGTGAGAAATATTATCATAATAATCAATGCATATATATATATATATATATATATATATATATATATATATATATATATATATATATATATATATATATATATATATATATATATATATATATATATATATATATATATATATATATATATATATATATATATATATATATATATATATATATATATATATATATATATATATATATATATATATATATATATATATATATATATATATATATATATATATATATATATATATATATATATATATATATATATATATATATATATATATATATATATATATATACACACAAGCATAGAATACACACATTCTGCATTTCTCACCACAATTCATTATCGTCATCATATACATCACAATATATGTATAAACAAATATGGATAATCACCGAACATGTTTCATCATGCGCACATCCATAATTCTCATCAATCCACATAACATACACATATGCATACATTCACACAACATTTATCTCTATGCCATGTGACTCAATGCAACTCAATGCAACTCATGCCATGTGGTACCAACACTTGTTATCATTTTTCGGTTTTTACATTTAAACCGGGTCCATCCTCTAGACCGATAACAACAAAAGTTCGTCCTCTAAGCTTTCAAACCCACTCTTCTAGGCTTGGGACAAGTCACTAGTCTCCACGAAAATAGCAAGCATTTCCTCTTGACACAAATGATACGTATGCAATCAACAACCAAATGCACTTAAGACCGTTCTCGCATCTTAATCTCATGCATTCTCAAATAATTCATCACATAAATATTATAATATGATTGCACACTCACACATCATATCAAAGTATTCATACTTTCAACATCATCACATTTATCAAGCAATGCACACATATTCACAATATGTTCTCATGCATTATTCACAATATTGCATATAATCAATATGCATTCACAATCCAATATCATCACCATATTTATCAAACAATGCACACATATTCACAATATGTTCTCATGCATTATTCACAATATTGCATACAATCAATATGCATTCACATCATCGTGCCAAACGGCAACAAACTTCATCATGAATCATCATGCATTTTTAATCAATTCAAACAATGCACATATTTTTCAAAGAAACCACATTCCACAATCGATTCCACAATCTAGGATTCATGCCATACGGCTACCCACAGCATATATCTAACAACACACGATTACTCATTTCAAATCAAGATTGAACACAATCGAACCAAACAATCAACATTGGATGGAATCACAAGGAAATGAGAATGTTGTCACGCTCGCTGGCTTGCTCTCCTAGCGAGTCCTTAGTGAACACTCGCTACCTGTTCGCCTAGCAAACAAGCTCGCGAAGGCAAACAAAAGCTACTGTAAGGCTTCGCTACCTACTCGCTGGGGCTTCGCCTAGCGAACCCCTCGCTACCTTTCTCTCTACCAGCGAAGAGGGTCAATTACATTCTGTCTAAGTCTGGGACTATTCGCTACTAGCTCGCTACAGCGAACACTCGCGACCTGCTCGCCTAGCGAAGGTGCTAGCGAACGTCTTCGATGTTCAAAACCCCAACTGTCCAAAATTCATCAGAAGCTCCCAAATCACTCGATTCAATTCCAACAAGTTCCAATAGTCTTAGCCTAACATTCCTCGACTAAACTACACCAAAAACTCCGGATTCTAACCGTTAAAATATCGATTCAATCGATTAAACTCATTTCTACCCTAAAATGGAAAGCGGAGAAAAACATCTAAACAATCCAAACAATCCATACATAATCATATACATTGACAAGATAACAACATTTCACACTCTTACCTTGATTAAATCAAAGCTAGAAGTTGTTCTTGAGCTTTCCAAACTTTCCCCTCTTTTCCTTCTCTTTTCTCCTCTTCCTCTTTCTTTCTCTTCTCTTTCTCTTATGTTTCTATTCTTTCCTTTTTCCTTCCACTTTTCCTTATATGCCTTTCTATTCTATTTCTTTCCATCATATTTCCTCTCAAATATCTACCAATAATTCCAATAATTAAAATCATCCAAATAAATCAATTAATTAATATAAACAATTAATTATTGAAAATTGGGCTGTTAAAACCCTCCCCCACTTTAGGAATTTTCGTCCTCGAAAATGTTACCTATTTCAAACAACTCTGGATAAGACTCTCATCGGGCTCTCAAGTTCCCAAGTCACATTTCCACCAACCAGTCTTCCCCAAGTGACCTTCACCAAAGCAATCTCTTTGCCTCAAAGCTTTTTCAACTCCCGATCCTCTATCTGCATAGGTGATGTCTCCACAGTCAGGTTATCTCTTACCTGCACATCATCTAGATGGACTACATGAGACGGATCCGCAATGTATTTCCTCAACTGAGATACATGGAACACGCCATGGAGATTAGCAAGTGACGGTGGTAAAGCAACACGATAGTGTCGCGGTAAAAATCGGATACCAAACTATTGATTAGTTTGAATCTTTAATTCATTTTGCAACCGAACTTTGATTTGTCCAGAGGAAGGGATAAAGATCGAAATTTCCACAATGCAATGCAAATGCAAGGTTTAGAGAGTTATAGGTTCGGGGGTTGGTTAAACTTAGGGAAGGTGCTAGCATCCTAAGTTTCTGTAGTACTCTACAGGAACCTCTTGTTTTATGTTTGTTTATTGCTATGTGTTTATCTGCTTAAGGTATAAAAGACCTAGGGGTTTATTTCTAAGTATACTCGATAAGATGTCGCATCTTATGCCTACATATCCTTACGGGAGTGGAATCAGAGTATCTGTAGTTCCCCTAAAGGGTTTGAGAAGTTCTTTGACTGTGGTCAAAGTTCCTACGGGTTTAGGGTAGTTGATTGATTGATTTTAGGAGAAGAGATGCTTCATCATTTTAGGGGAGATATAACCGTCACAGGTTGTAGGAAAATAGTCTTTGCATCGTCTTAAGAAAAGGACTTACGTACTCGGATAGGGATCAACGGGGTACACCTTTATCTCTCTTAAGGCAAAGTTCCTACGGCTTGATTGTATTGTTGTCGGGTGGAGATTCTATCTCGCTTAAGATGATTTGGCATCTTTCTCTAATGTGTTTGAATATATTGTTTTGAATTGATTGTTTGTATCGTGTTTAATTGTTGATTGTCTAAGTTGTAAGAGAAAGGTCCTTCCTATAGGGTAGGATCTATCTTAAGTGATCGACTTGAATGGGATCAAGGATCGAGGGGAGAATGATGAGAATGTGAGTGCACTACACACGATTGTTGAATCATGTGTAGGATTTTCCTTTAGACGGAATGCGATGCGGGAATGTAAATTACGATAATATGAATTTCAATAAATAAATTGCGGAAATAAAATCATACACATACGCATGAAAGCGCTGAAGTGTGTGACAATGAAAGTGTCGTGGATGTGAGTGTGCGTGATTGATTCGTATTTTACGCTGGGGTTGATTTGAATTGGTTAAATTGATTTTGGTTTGAATTATGAGAAGATATTGATTTTGATGAATTTTTTCTTAATTATATTAATTATAAAAGGTTCAATTAATTGATGAAGTTGATTTTAAGAAAAAAAAAGTTGATTTAATTTATTTGCGAAAAAGGCTTAGGTGTGGATTGATTCAAGTAAAATAAGGTAGTTTTTATTATTTTATAAATTGTTTTTTTTTAAGTTACGAAATAAGTTTTATTATTAATTAGATAAATGGTATTTATAAAACATGTAAATTACCTAAAAAGGTTTTTTCTTTAGTAAATAAATCTACTATTTAATAAAATATTTATTTAAGTTTTTTTTTTAAAAAGGATTAATTAATTTCGATTATGGCTTAAAAAGATAAAATTGATTATGATTAAATAAAAGATTTATTAGTTTTTTTTTTAGGTTAGTTAGTTAACGTCAAAATTAATAGATTAAGGTTGATTAAGGTGATTAAGGTGATTAAGAGGGTGATTTAGTGTATGTGTTTTGTGTGATTGGTGATTAGTGTGTGTGTGTTACCATGTGATTACAACAATAAGAGACAAAATTAAAATACACGGGAAAACCCTAATCCCAATTGCTCCGTCTCATCGCGACCTTCTTCGATCTTCTTCCTCTCTCAACGCCCTTCTTTCACTTTGTTCCTCCTCCATCTCTCTGTCTTCTTCTGATTCATTCTCCTTTTCAATCTCTTCCCGAACTCTCATCTTTTCCATCATACCTTCTCCGCTTCCTTGGTCTTTACGGCCTCGCTACACAAAATCAAACAAAGAAACATCATGAAGCGTTAGCAGAAAAATCTCACATTTGAACGATGGGTCTTCGCAGGTCTCCCAATGGCAATTGAGGGGTGAGCGAAAGGAGGTTCGAGGCGGCGTGACTTTGAAGGTCTTGGTGCGAATCCGGCGGTGTGGCGATTTCTGGCAGTGGTTTGTGGACGGAGATGTGAGGGTTTCGAAGGTGGCGATAACGGAAAGGGGTTTCATGGTAATAGTGGTGTGGGGGTTTGAGGTTGCGATACTACGGCGGAGATTGTAATAAGATAAGTGTTTATTACTTTTCTCTTTACTGATTTTAGGATTTTGAAAAGGTTTTTGTGGCTTGATTGTGTCTGTGAATCCTGTGTGTATTTTTTAACTAATCATTCATCTATTCGGTTTTATAGGGCTGTGAGGAGTAATGCGAATTGGAGAGGCATAATGAAACTTCCAAATCCGGCGGGGTATGTTTGAGGACTGTTTTGGAGAGAAATTAAACACGCCTGATTTGCTTGCAGTTGGATATTTAATTGACTTCCAAATTCGTACGATTGTGTTCAGAGTTGTTATGGAAATTGGTAAAACTCTCGATTCTTTCCTTTCTGTATTCTTCTGCTATGTTTGATCCTATAGACAACGTGGTAAATCACTTCCCATTCTTGTAATGCAGCTGGCGGGAAGGGATTCCATGACTACATGACGGTTTACTTTCCTCATTGCATATAGTAACATCATCAAATGCATCTTCTGTGGAAACAGACAAAGGACAAGGTTCTTCTCACTTTTTCTTTGTGAATGATGTGGTGAACTTGGGCTATAGTCTGGGCTCGATGGTGAGTATGAAGGAGATGTTTTGATTCGCATCAGCTCACACGTCTGTCGCCAACTCTTGATGGCTTCTTCACAAACAATTGAGCAGATGCGTCGACGAAGCTCCTCAGGATGCCGGCTTCAGGTTAGCACGGTCTGAACATGTAAATTGATCATAGTAACATTCAATACATTGTTCCTTTTTCACAGATGTGGACAAGTTCTGAGCGGGTCTACAGCAGATTCGTTCTCCCTATCAAGACTGCTCCAAATAGAACATTCTAAACCAAGTCCTGTTATTGAAGTGCATGTATTAATGACTTTGAAAATGCAGTTGAGGTTTTCTCTTTGGTTGATGGCGGTAACGGTGTTTTTTCCATTTCAGGATCAAAAGCTGGAAGTTGCAAATATCTTGAGACTTCAAGAATGTCGTGAATATGATAGGCTGCCACGGTTAGGAATCCCCGGCAAGTGGTCATAGCATTGGACGGCTATCTCCTATTTATCGATAAGCAGGCCATTACTTCTTGTTGGAATATGCCTGAGAATGAATGATTATTAATGTCAGTACTGATCCTGTTTTAAACAAATGTCTACAGCAGCTGGATGTGGGCATTGGGGAGCTGCCGTATGCGAGTTGCCTTGAGGCTACTGATGGGAGTGCTATGGAACTTGCTAGCATGGAGTCTTCACTTGGAGTATAGATTTTCAACAGATACGTGTTCTTTGAATTGTTCCATTTCGTGCTCGCAGTAATAGAGGCAGTGTTGGCTGGTAACTTTGAAGCGTCAGTATTTCTGCTAGGCGGGATTTGTATTCTTTCTGGATTGGGTTCTCTTGCTGTCAACGACCTCTTAAACGGATTATGAGCTTTTAACATGGTTTTACCACTGTAGCTCGCATATACAACACTCAGCGCCCCAACCATCTCCGAAGAGTTGCAAAAGGCTGCCGTGGAGTTAGAGCAAAACAGGGAGTCCTGATGTCTTATATGAAACACAACTCGAAGCTCCAATGTACTAGTGTGGTATGAAACTTAACCTTCAAGCATATAAATCTATTAATGGATAACCAAGTATATTAATCGAACCGCCTTTGTCTTTGCAGTGATGTCTTAACCATGTCGATCCCTCTCATCAAATGGCGTTGGCAAAAATGTACCAGTCACAATAAAGCTGCCTGTGAAACTTCATTTATATGATGATGATGCTATAGAGATTTTGGTCTGGGGAGGTTCTGATAGATGTCGGCGCGGAGAAGTCTTGGTTGAGCTGCTGCGAGATGGTCTTCATGCCGTTGTACATCAAGGCGTCCCACCAACAACGAATTAGCATCTCTACAAACGGAAGAAATCTCTTCGTGGAATTTCGGATGTTTCGTGCACTTAAAAGGTAATGACTTGTGCTCATTATAATGTTAATTTCAAAATGGGAGGAACAAAACAAGTCTCATAATTTTCATGTGGCTGCAGGGGTATTGTGCCATGCTTTGCCTTGATGAGTTCGAGTGTCGTCCCTTGATTCAGCATGCTAGATGGAAAGTGGTTCGAGACGTAGGAAGGCCTCCATTTCCGCAGGAAGAAGAGTCTCCCATAGTGCTGTGATGATGCTTTGACAGATGTGGTTTGCATTCTTTGATTTTAAACAGCAAGCTTTTATCAACTACTTTTGGCGCAACTAATGGCTTTGTATCCTGGGACGCAGGTGAAAATATCTCAAGAAAAGGATTTTGAAGTTGCTGACAGCTATCAAAGGGTGTATGCTTCTGGGTCGAAGCTGACGAATAATTTCGAAAGCTGACAATGATGAGGGTAAGTTATTCGAAACACCTTCAAATTCTCCGGTTACTTTTCTTCCTCTTCTCATGGTTAACTTGCTTTTGCAGAGTTTTGGAGTGACATCCGCTTTGCTCTCTGATGACTCCGTTAGGTTCGTTTCACACCAATGAGAGGAAAATAGTTAATCAAGAGTTTCTGTAAGGTTGTTGAACGAGAACTGTTCGCGGATGATAGTTGTGAATAACTGCTGAAAGAGTTGGGGCGAAGTAGCCTGTGATGGACTCCCTTGTTTTGGTTGCTGATGGGCATAATCAGAGTTTTGACCTGAGGTAAATAGTTGTTGAAACACTTCTGGCTTGACACTTATTCCTTGTTGCATTTCAAATCGTTTGATGTTCATTGGTTATCCTGAGACCGTACTAACAGTTGCTGCCTTTTCGGCCGGTACACTGTTGGCTCTGTTTGTAGTCATCCATGAGGACAAACTGCTCAAAGTAAACATGTGCGTACTGAAGTGACGAAGTTAACTTCTCGGTATTTTATTTTTGCGTCAGGCTTGCAAGCTTTGAGGCTTTTGCAACAACTTCTGCGTCCTGGTCTAGTGATGGTAAGGCTCTTTCTATTTCATTTCAACATGTGGTGTCTGCCTTGGAAATAAAGTATTGCGGCCATCTCTTAATTCGAAAAAAACTTGATTTCGATGTGTCTGATAAACATTATTGCCTTGTTTTGGTGGTGGTTTAACATGCCCTTATGTCATTATTTGGCTGAATGTTTGTCTGATTTGTGTTGACAGGTTTGCCGTATCGCCATTGTGGAGTTCGCTAAAAACCGCGGCTACTTGCTTTTGATGGTGTTTAGCACGATAAAGTGGATTGGTCAAGGAGTTTGTACATCTGTTATGTTGCAGGCGCGACCATTCTAAGGGCTCAATTGGTGTCTAATTTGCGGAATATGCAGCGGACAAGGCCCGGAAGCAATTACGTTGTGGCTTATCGATTGAAGAGCAGTGCTGCAAGGTGAAGCAACTCGCATAAGTTCTCGTTCAAAGCTTCTCTCTTTTTGAATGAGAAGAAGTGAAGACCTTGTAATGCTGCATACTTCTGTCGCAAGGCTAATAGTTTATGGCGGTTAAAGTTGCGGCATTGAAGTTTTGGAGCCTTTATTCTTTCCCATTTTTTTTGTACCTTGATGTAACCTCTCTGTAAGAAATAAGATCCTTGTGGTCATAGTTTGAATGGCTTGAACCATTATGTAATGAAATCTTTTAAAGGAAAATATGAATCATGTTGAAGTCTTGCAAAGGAACAAGCATCCTAATTTTGTGCACGTGAATTTGTTGAAACTACAATCTTGTCGAAACTGCAATCTTGACATGAGAACTCTCGGGAAACATGTCTTCCTATGGCATACCGACCTTTTTGAGCCACACTCCAACTTGGATTTCGAAACTTGTCTTGAACAGTCAAAAAAGGAACTCTTGAACTCTTAACAAACAATTGATGGAGATGCGAACTTGACTTGGGTGCCCGTTGAGATGTACTTCTTAATATAAGCTCGAACTCTCGAATGGTGAACTTCAGACCCAAACGTAATAGTCATGTCTTTGTGATGTTGGGCTGTAAGCAAATCTATACATTGATACCACTGCACTCGTATAAGCTGGTTAGCCGTAATAAACATACATATAAAAAATTAAAATAAATAAGTAAAAAAAATAAAAAAAAGCAACAAGGAGACGGGACCTTAGGGTCAAAAATTAGGGTGCAATAGATGCCCCTATTTAAGTTACTCCTATTCGGAGATGTGGAGATTGAAATCTTCGTCTCGACGAGATAGGTGGGACTTAAATACAAACATTGCACGAATTTTTGGCCCTAAGAAACCACCGAATGCATATGATATGCAATGATATGAGAATGCAAGACAGACAGGTCCTGTGAGGAAATGATGTCACAGGGGAGAAACGCAACACACGGGAAGAACCAGGCTCGACACAACGAGACTCCGCGGGGGGAAGATTGACAATCACAAAGTGTCTGTAAATATGTCATGAAGAACTTCGTGAGAAAACCCATTTGAGGAATCTACTGCATAGGTCAAATGTAATGATTTCAAGATGTCAGCTGGGGAAGTCTACTGCCGATACTTGTAAATGTAATTGAGAGTACTTTTGCCAAAGTATGTACTGTGAAAATCTGTAAGGAATCTACTGCCGAGATTCTGTGTTGAAGTCTGTTGGAGAAATACTTCTGACGAAGTCTTCTGGAAGTCTACTGTCGAGATTAACCAGGAACGGCCTACTGCCGAGGTCTTCTGGGAATCTACTGCCGAGATTAACCAGGAGATGAAATGGAACTACCTACTGCTGAGGTCTTCTGTGAATCTACTGCCGAGATTAACCAGGAGATGAAATGGAACTACCTACTGCCGAGGTCTTCTGGGAATCTACTGCCGAGATTAACCAGGAACTACCTACTGCCGAGGTCTTCTGGGAATCTACTGCCGAGATTAACCAGGAACTACCTACTGTCGAGGTCTTCTGGGAATCTACTGCCGAGATTAACCAGGAACTGAAAGATGTTCGAATGATTGTCGTTGTAGACTGTAGTTGTCGTTGTAGACTGTAGTTGTAAATTGTAGACTGTAGTTGTAAATGTAGATTTTCGGCTGTAAGCCATAATGTATTGGAGGTTGCAAAACTTCACCGGGGATCTTCAAGAGAATATGAGCCGGTTGAATTGTAATGTATGTCTTCTCAAATAAAGAGAGACTGTTGTGATAAACTTCTTTGACTTCTTCGGGGAGATGTCACTTGACGGAAGTAAACTTGTGTGATGAACTCGCTGGGGAATATATTCATGGGGAGTACCTCTGTTGTTGTAAAAATATGTGAATTATCAAATAAAGAGAAATGTTTGTAATTGTCTTCTCTGATGAATCAATAATGTTGAACGACCCACTGAGGGTAAATGATCTGTCCTGTGAAGACTGTCGTTTGTCGTTTTGAACAAAGCTCCTGATCAAAACGAGTTGCTCAAATAAAGATATTGTTGTAGATGTTTGAGAAAAATTTGTTGAAGAAGTGGTGTCTTCATGAATACTCTTCCTGGGGGAATAGGGTGCAAAATAAATGCACACTTAATCCATGTTCAAAGGTTGGAGACGTCCACGATGTGATTGTCAAAAACCGAAGTTCGATTCGGGAAGTAGCCGAAAATAAACTGTCAAGCAAGACTCGACCATTGAGGTAGGAACTCAAATGGAATTGTACTAAAATAACCATCTTCCATGAGGATTGATCTCCATGGGGAAAAAGGAAACATTGTGCTTTTTCTGCCTAGGGTCGACAAATCTAATTGGAGGGATAAGACGCACCCGAACACCTAGGGATAACTACAACCAAAGCGACAGAATAAAATAGACACAGCGAATGTAAACAAATGCACATGCCATGCTCTCTTCTTATATGCCACGCGTATGCTTATGCTGACAAAACAAACAGAAAGAGGCGACCGGAGATGAGATAGACGTCTCGGGATAAACATCTCAACCAATCTTCAAAGGTAGAAATATCACTGGGGATAGACGGAGAACCAAATATGGGATCACCATCCTGTTTCAGAGCTTCACAAGCTTCTCTTGGGGGAGTAGAGATTAATCCACTTGGGGATGTAACATCTTGATAAGTCTGAGGTACCCAAACTGAAGTTTCAATGAGGATAAAATACATATCCTGGGTCATCATGGTTGTTGAACATGTCGGAGTTGAGCTTCCTGGGGGTGAAATAAACATCCTCTTCGCTTCAAATTTCAAATGCCCCAATTCACATGGCTTAAAAGAAAAACATGATGTCCACGTGCCCCACTGTTTTCAAACGCTCGGAGAGATTCGCCGAATCTCGACGTAATTTCCCCTGATTGGCGGTATAACTGAGTCTTCCAATTTGCTTTAGGTGAAACCAAGACTGGCGTGAATCAAACCTCATGGGAAAATAATTTGCCCCAGGTTGGCAAAGTCTTCAAATCCATCAACATCCGTTTGTAATCTTTCTAAGATGTCAAGCGCATTTAGCAAGTCAGAAATGTTAATTTCGAAACGGGTAATGCAACACGCGTTTTGTCTTGATGTTTTTTTGAAAAGAGATATCTCAATAACTGGTGACCGAAATCACTAGTTAGGATATAAATTAAAAATTATTTATAAAGCCGATTTGATTTGAGCATAGCTCAAGGAGTCAGGAAACAATATCTCATCGAGTATGCTTTCGAACTAAACCTTACTTCATTTAGGACTTTGAAGGTTGTATATGGGCTTAATTTATGGCTTGTAAAGCGGAGGAATAGAGGGTTAGTATATTTGTGCCCACCCAATTTTTGAAAGTTGTTCATCATTTTTTGATATCACCCTGCCCCAAGCCAAAAACGAGATTTTCGGTTTGGGAGAAAAAACAAATCTTTTCTCAAGGCTTAAAAAGAGGGTTTAACTATTTTGGTGTTTAGATGGTTGAAATAATGCCTTACATCATCAATAGGATTCTTATTCGAAGCATACAACAAGATCATGCATTTTACTTCATCATCCTCCTTCCAATTCTTCACCAGAGTGAGAAAAATTGGGTAAAGTCGATATTATAAATTATTTTGAAAAACAATTTGAGTGAAAACGAATGGATTTCTTCAAGACGAACACTTATTGCATTACTTATTCAAAATAACAAGTTCTTACATGCCAAAAATACTTTTAATCAAAGAAATAAAGCACAAAAGCAAACGAAAGTAGATAGGTGATCAGCATAACGGTGGTCTATTCAAGACTGGTCTTTCTCCTTTGAAGGTCAGCACTTCGTTATCAATCATTTCTTGGAATTTCTCTTGAAAAACTTTGCACTCTTCAATCGAATGCCCCAACGCTCCATCATGGAATTCACAGCTGGCATTTGGGTTGAACCACGGTGGACGAGAGTTCATGATTCTAGTCTTTCTGGGTGTCATTACCGAGTTTCGGACGAAATAAGACCAAAGTTGACTGTAAGACATTGGGATAAGATCAAACCAACGAGTTTCTTCTTTTGGAATACTCAGGGGTATTTTCTAATTCTGAAACCGTCTTCGAACCTGTCGATTCTGATGCTGATCTAGAGACGTCAACCTTCGCTTATGTGGTAGTCGCTGCTCATGTTGAACAGGCGCTTCATACTGATGTTGAGGATAAGGTATTGGAACCGGATCTGGCAGGATTTGCGAGGAATCACAAACTGCATTAACATCAACGCTTCTTTCCTCTAGGGAATCATCAACTGAAATCTCTTCACTAGCTCGATCATTCAAGTTATCACGGATTCTTCCACTTTTGAGTGTGTTCTCAATGTTTACTCCGACTTCTATAATTTTGGAGAAATCTGATGGTACAACGCCTACCATCTTGACATAATAAGAGTCTGGCAGTGTTCTTAGAAACATCTTGGTTAAATCTTTCTCTGGAAGTGGTGGACGAACCTGGGCTGCCAACTCTTTCCATCGCTGAGCATATTCCCTGAAAGATTCATCATCATTCTTACTCATTCCTTCTAGTTGATCACTGTCTGGGGCCACGTCCAAATTATAATAGTATTGCTTCATGAAAGCATCGGCTAAGTTTCTCCAAGATTGAATACAGTTCCTTTGTAGCTTCATATACCATATCAAGGATGCCCCAGATAAGCTTTCTTGAAAGCAGTGCATCATCAATTCATCATCGTCAACATAGGCAGCCATCTTTCGACAAAACATTGTCAAATGGTATCTTGGACAACTAACACCTTTGTAAACCTCAAAGATAGGCATCTTGAACTTCGGAGGAATGATTACACCTGGAACCAGACATAGGTCACGAGCATCAAGGTCAGATGCATTTTCTTCTTTCACTATTTTCAATTGTTCTTTAAAATCACATAATTCTTTCTCCATTGCTATGAATCTAGGATCATCCATCTTTATCTTAGCATGAACTTTCTGAAGATTAGGCACAGGCTGTGGAAACTGAGGAACTCTTTCATCAGCTTGATTAACCAAGCTATCTTGCATAGGTGGAGGTTGTGTAGGAACTTCCACTTGTTGAACATTGTTATCAGAGGGAAGATCGAACAACGGATTAGTCGTTACTCTGAAGCCGGTCCTAGAATCCATATCTTTATTCTCTTTCCTACCCTTTAGTAATACTTCAAGCTTGGTCCAAGGGTCGAGATGTCAGCTGATAGACAAAGATAGAAGACCGGATGAGCCATAGAAGAGGAGAGACACATGCATATGCAAAATGCTAAATGAAGGATGCAGAATGCAGAGAATGAAAAGTTTCATGGAACTCGAGTTTTTATGAACGTTACAAAATACCAACGAAAATTCATTTATTGTTTTTTACTATTTTATTGGATTACAAGGAAACAACCTAATAAGAGTCATTACTTAATAGCTAAATAAAAGCTAAGAAAGCCCTAAGGAAGTCCTTCATCATGCTTGTTGATTTTCTGTCCATTTGGATCTTCTTGAATATAAGTTGTCTATAATCGTCTAAAGATTAGTTTGATAAAGGAAAATAAATCCTCCATCTCTCCCTTTGTTCTTGTTGGAAGGTGAGAAATGAATCCCTGGATTTTCAATATTGATGAAGGCATTTTGAACTTCTAATGATCCTCCATGATAAGGGAGCCTCTTGTATTTGTCCTTTGAGTTTTCTTTAATCTGAACTCCTACTTCCTTAGGTCATCCAAGTTAAGACTCTTAAAGAGATATTTCAAAATATTTTCATTTGTAATCCATGTTGGTTTCTATAATGTTTTATAAATAAACTAGGAATTCCATGAAACCTAATGTAGTATGATGCCATATGAATGCAGCAAACACAAGTATTCACAAAAGGATACACAAAGATAAACAAACAAGGGGGACCCTAGGTTTGCAACGAGCATGGAGCAAAGGTATACCCATTCCCAAAGGTTGTGGACTAATGGTTGATTGTACCTGCAGAACAAGGTTCTAAAGGGACTCAAAATCATCAGCCCATCTTTCGGATATTATCAATTTCCCAACTAACTCGGGGATTAGTAATATTCTCAAGAGAACTTCTTCTGAGTGTAGCTTCGCGTAGCACTATTTCGGGAGTACTCCCTCATAGTCCCGCACCACGTCCTAATAAAGGCCAAAGTTGGGTTAAGGTAACTACGGTCCTCAATATCATAGGCTACAAGGTCGAAAATAGCAAGTGTCTTCATGATTACTCGTTCAACAGTACTATTTCGAGAGGGCCTCAATTGAGCGAGATTCTCGATTTAACTTAG
The DNA here is from genome assembly GCA_963859935.3 of Lathyrus sativus. Taxonomy (NCBI): domain Eukaryota; kingdom Viridiplantae; phylum Streptophyta; class Magnoliopsida; order Fabales; family Fabaceae; genus Lathyrus; species Lathyrus sativus. Next base: position 59,654,298 of record OZ012738.1, on the reverse strand, counting down.
TCGGGATTCAACTCCCTATAAGCCTCCTCGACTATATCACCATCCTATCTTAATTTCTCTCAAGTTCGGGTGTAGAACTTTATTTCACCACTCAAGGACAATAATCCCAAAAGAACAAACACAAGAGAAAATAAACATTTAAGCAGGTAAACAGATATATAAAGCATAAAACAAATAAATAAAATAAGATAGGGAAACCCACTAGAGATTCCCCAGTGAAGTCGCCATTTCTGTCGCGGTGAAAATCGGATACCAAACTATTGATTAGTTTGAATCTTTAATTCATTTTGCAACCGAACTTTGATTTGTCCAAAGGAAGGGATAAAGATCTAAATTTCCACAATGCAATGCAAATGCAAGGTTTAGAGAGTTATAGGTTCGGGGGTTGGTTAAACTTAGGGAAGGTGCTAGCATCCTAAGTTTCTGTAGTACTCTACAGGAACCTCTTGTTTTATGTTTGTTTATTGCTATGTGTTTATCTGCTTAAGGTATAAAAGACCTAGGAGTTTATTTCTAAGTATACTCGATAAGATGTCGCATCTTATGCCTACATATCCTTACGGGAGTGGAATCAGAGTATCTGTAGTTCCCCTAAAGGGTTTGAGGAGTTCTTTGACTGTGGTCAAAGTTCCTACGGGTTTAGGGTAGTTGATTGATTGATTTTAGGAGAAGAGATGCTTCATCATTTTAAGGGAGATATAACCGCCACAGGTTGTAGGAAAATAGTCTTTGCATCGTCTTAAGAAAAGGACTTACGTACTCGGATAGGGATCAACGAGGTACACCTTTATCTCTCTTAAGGCAAAGTTCCTACGGCTTGATTGTATTGTTGTGGGCTGGAGATTCTATCTCGCTTAAAATGATTTGGCATCTTTCTCTAATGTGTTTGAATATATTGTTTTGAATTGATTGTTTGTATTGTGTTTAATTGTTGATTGTCTAAGTTGTAAGAGAAAGGTCCTTCCTATAGGGTAGGATCTATCTTAAGTGATCGACTTGAATGGGATCAAGGATCGAGGGGAGAATGATGCAAATGTGAGTGCACTACACACGATTGTTGAATCATGTGTAGGATTTTCCTTTGGACGGAATGCGATGCGGGAGTGTAAATTACGATAATATGAATTGCAATAAATAAATTGCGGAAATAAAATCATACACATACGCATGAAAGCGCTGAAGTATGTGAGAATGAAAGTGTCGTGGATGTGAGTGTGAGCGATTGATTCGTATTTTACGCTGGGGTTGATTTGAATTGGTTAAATTGATTTTGGTTTGAATTATGAGAAGATGTTGATTTGGATGAATTGATTTCTTAATTATATTAATTATAAAAGGTTCAATTAATTGATGAAGTTGATTTTAAGAAAAAAAGTTAATTTAATTTATTTGCAAAAAAGGCTTAGGTGTGGATTGATTCAAGTAAAATAAGGTAGTTTTTATTATTTTATAAATTGTTTTTTTTCTAAGTTACAAAATAAGTTTTATTATTAATTAGATAAATGATATTTATAAAAGATGTAAATTACCTAAAAAAGGTTTTTTCTTTAGTAAATAAATCTACTATTTAATAAAATATTTATTTAAGTTTTTTTTTTTAAAAGGATTAATTAATTTCGATTAAGGCTTAAAAAGATAAAATTGGTTATGATTAAATAAAAGATTTATTAGTTTATTTTTTTTTAGGTTAGTTAGTTAACGTCAAAATTAATAGATTAAGGTTGATTAAGGTGATTAAGAGGGTGATTTAGTGTATGTGTTTTGTGTGATTAGTGATTAGTGTGTGTGTGTTACCATGAGATTACAACAATAAGAGACAAAATTAAAATACACGGGAAAACCCTAATCCCAATTGCTCCGTCTCATCGCGACCTTCTTCGATCTTCTTCCTCTATCAACACCCTTCTTTCACTTCGTTCCTCCTCCATCTCTCTGTCTTCTTCTGATTCATTCTCCTTTTCAATCTCTTCCCGAACTCTCATCTTTTCCATCATACCTTCTCCGCTTCCTTGCTCTTTACGGCCTCGCTACACAAAATCAAACAAAGAAACATCATGAAGCGTTAGCAGAAAAATCTCACATTTGAACGATGGGTCTTCGCAGGTCTCCCCATGGCGATTTAGGGGTGAGCAGAAGGAGGTTCGAGGCGGCGTGACTTCGAAGGTCTTGGTGTGAATCCGACGGTGTGGCGATTTCCGGCGGTGGTTTGTGGACGGAGATGTGAGGGTTTCGAAGGTGACGATAACGGAAAGGGGTTTCGTGGTAATAGTGGTGTGGGGGTTTGAGGTTGCGATACCGCGGCGGAGATTGTAATAAGATAAGTGTTTATTACTTTTCTCTTTACTGATTTTAGGATTTTGAAAAGGTTTCTGTGGCTCGATTGTGTCTGTGAATCCTGTGTGTATTTTTTCTCTAATCATTCATCTGTTCGGTTTTATAGGGATGTGAGGAGTAATGCGAATTGGAGAGGGATAATGAAACTTCCAAATCCGGCGGGGTATGTTTGACGACTGTTTTGGAGAGAAATTAAACACGCCTGATTTGCTTGCAGTTGGACATTTAATTGACTTCCAAATTCGTACGATTGTGTTCAGAGTTGTTATGGAAATTGGTAACACTCTCGATTCTTTCCTTTTTGTATTCGTCTGCTATGTTTGATCCTATAGACAACGTGGTAAATCACTTCCCATTCTTGTAATTCAGCTGGCGGGAAGGGATTACATGACTACATGACGGTTTACTTTCCTCATTGCATATAGTAACATCATCAAATGCATCTTCTGTGGAAACAGACAAAAGACAAGGTTCTTCTCACTTTTTCTTTGTGAATGCTGTGGTGAACTTGGGCTATAGTCTGGGCTCGATGGTGAGTATGAAGGAGATGTTTTGATTCGCATCAGCTCACGCGTCTGTCGCCAACTCTTGATGGCTTCTTCACAAACAATTGAGCAGATGCGTCGACGAAGCTCCTCAGGATGCCGGCTTCAGGTTAGCACGGTCTGAACATGTAAATTGATCATAGTAACATTCAATACTTTGTTCCTTTTTCGCAGATGTGGACAAGTTCTGAGCGGGTCTACAGCAGATTCGTTCTCCCTATCAAGACTGCTCCAAATAGAACATTCTAAACCAAGTCCTGTTATTGAAGTGCAAGTATTAATGACTTTGAAAATGCAGTTGAGGTTTTCTCTTTGGTTGATGGCGGTAACGGTGTTTTTTCCATTTCAGGATCAAAAGCTGGAAGTTGCAAATATCTTGAGACTTCAAGAAGGTCGTGAATATGATAGGATGCCACGGTTAGGAATCCCCGGCAAGTGGTCATAGCATTGGACAGCTATCTCCTATTTATCGATAAGCAGGCCATTACTTCTTGTTGGAATATGCCTGAGAATGAATGATTATTAATGTCAGTACTGATCCTGTTTTAAACAAATGTCTGCAGCAGCTGGATGTGGGCATTGGGGGGCTGCCGTATGCGAGTTGCCTTGAGGCTACTGATGGGAGTGCTATGGAACTTGCTGGCATGGAGTCTTCACTTGGATTATAGCTTTTCAACAGATACGTGTTCTTTGAATTGTTCCATTTCGTGCTCGCAGTAATAGAGGCAGTGCTGGCTGGTAACTTTGAAGCGTCAGTATTTCTGCTAGGCGGGATTTGTATTCTTTCTGGATTGGGTTCTCTTGCTGTCAACGACCTCTTAAACGGATTATGAGCTTTTAACATGGTTTTACCACTGCAACTCACATATACAACACTCAACGCCCCAACTGTCTCTGATGAGTTGCAAAAGGCTGCTGTGGAGTTAGAGCGAAACAGGGAGTCCTGATGTCTTATATGGAACACAACTCGAAGCTCCAATGTACTAGTGTGGTATGAAACTTAACCTTCAAGCATATAAATCTATTAATGGATAACCAAGTATATTAATCGAACCGCCTTTGTCTTTGCAGTGATGTCTTAACCATGTCGATCCCTCTCATCAAATGGCGTTGGCAAAAATGTACCAGTCACAATAAAGCTGCCTGTGAAACTTCATTTATATGATGATGATGCTGTAGAGATTTTGGTATGGGGAGGTTCTGATAGATGTCGACGCGGAGAAGTCTTGGTTGAGCTGCTGCGAGATGGTCTTCATGCCGTTGTACATCAAGGCGTCCCACCGACAACGAATTAGCATCTCTAGAAACGGAAGAAATCTCTTCGTGGAATTTCGGATGTTTCGTGCACTTAAAAGGTAATGACTTGTGCTCATTATAATGTTAATTTCAAAATGGGAGGAACAAAACAAGTCTCATGATTTCCATGTGGCTGCAGGGGTATTGTGCCATGCTTTGCCTTGAGGAGTTCGAGTGTCGTCCCTTGATTCAGCATGCTAGATGGAAAGTGGTTCGAGACGTAGGAAGGCCTCCATTTCCGCAGGAAGAAGAGTCTCCCATAGTGCTGTGATGCTGCTTTGACAGATGTGGTTTGCATTCTTTGATTTTAAACAGCAAGCTTTTATCAACTACTTTTGGCGCAACTAATGGCTTTGTATCCTGGGACGCAGGTGAAAATATCTCAAGAAAAGGATTTTGAAGTTGCTGACAGCTATCAAAGGGTGTATGCTTCTGGGTCGAAGCTGGCGAATAATTTCGAAAGCTGGCAATGATGAGGGTAAGTTATTCGAAACACCTTCAAATTCTCCGGTTACTTTTCTTCCTCTTCTCATGGTTAACTTGCTTTTGCAGAGTTTTGGAGTGACATCCTCTTTGCTCTCTGATGACTCCGTTAGGTTCGTTTCACACCAATGAGAGGAAAATAGTCAATCAAGAGTTTCTGTAAGGTTGTTGAACGAGAACTGTTCGCGGATGATAGTTGTGAATAACTGCTGAAAGAGTTGAGGTGAAGTAGCCTGTGATGGACTCCCTTGTTTTGGTTGCTGATGGGCATAATCAGAGTTTTGACCTGAGGTAAAACGTTGTTGAAACACTTCTGGCTTGACACTTATTCCTTGTTGCATTTCAAATTGTTTGATGTTCATTGGTTATCCTGAGACCGTACTAACAGTTGCTGCCTTTCCGGCCGGTACACTGCTGGCTCTGTTTGTAGTCATCCATGAGGACAAACTGCTCAAAGTAAACATGTGCGTACTGAAGTGACGAAGTTAACTTCTCGGTATTTTATTTTTGCGTCAGGCTTGCAAGCTTTGAGGCTTTTGCAACAACTTCTGTGTCCTGGTCTAGTGATGGTAAGGCTCTTTCTATTTCGTTTCAACATGTGGTGTTTGCCTTGGAAATAAAGTATTGCGGACATCTCTTAATTCGGAAAAAAACTTGATTTCGATGTGTCTGATAAACATTATTGCCTTGTTTTGGTGGTGGTTTAACATGCCCTTATGTCATTATTTGGCTGAATGTTTGTCTGATTTGTGTTGACAGGTTTGCCGTATCGCCATTGTGGAGTTCGCCAAAAACCGCGGCTACTTGCTTTTGATGGTGTTTAGCACGATAAAGTGGATTGGTCAAGGAGTTTGTAAATCTGTTATGTTGCAGGCGCGACCATTCTAAGAGCTCAATTGGTGTCTAATTTGTGGAATGTGCAGCGGACAAGGCCCGGAAGCAATTACGTCGTGGCTTATCGATTGAAGAGCAGTGCCGCAAGGTGAAGCAACTCACATAAGTTCTCGTTCAAAGCCTCTCTCTTTTTGAATGAGAAGAAGTGAAGACCTTTTAATGCTGCATACTCCTATCGCAAGGCTAATAGTTTATGGCGGTTGAAGTTGCGGCATTGAGGTTTTGGAGCCTTTATTCTTTCCCTTTTTTTGTTGTGTACCTTGATGTAACCCCTCTGTAAGAAATAAGATCCTTGTGGTCATAGTTTGAATGGCTTGAACCATTATGTAATGAAATCTTTTAAAGGAAAATATGAATCATGTTGAAGTCTTGCAAAGGAACAAGCATCCTTATTTTGTGCATGTGAATTTGTTGAAACTGCAATCTTGTCGAAACTGAAATCTTGACATGAGAACTCTCGGGAAACATGTCTTTCTATGGCATACCGACCTTTCTGAGCCACGCTCCAACTTGGATTTTGAAACTTGTCTTTAACAGTCAAAAAAGGAACTCTTGAACTCTTAACAAACAATTGATGGAGATGCGAACTTGACTTGGGTGCCCGTTGAGATGTACTTCTTAATATAAGCTCGAACTCTCGAATGGTGAACTTCACACCCAAATGTAATAGTCATGTCTTTGTGATGTTGGGCTGTAAGCAAATCTATACATTGACATCGCTGCACTCGTATAAGCTGGTTAGCCGTAATAAACATACATATAAAAAATTAAAATAAATAAGTAAAAAAAAGAAGAAAAAAAAGCAACAAGGAGACGGGACCTTAGGGTCAAAAATTAGGGTGCAACAGATAGGCTACCTCTCATATCTTCTGCAAAGTCTGATAAGGACCAATAAAACGCAGCGTCAACTTACGCGACTTCAATGCCCTACCAACACCAGTCATAGGAGTAACCCGAAGAAACACATGATCTCCCTCCTGAAATTCAAGTGTTTTCCTCCTCTTGTCATGATAACTCTTTTGATGACTCTGAGAAATCTCCATCTTCTCTTGAATCATCTTAATCTTATCGGTAGTCTGCTGGACTATCTCGGGTCCAACCACAGAACTCTCTCCCGACTCATACCAATACAATGGCGTCCTACACCGTCTACCGTACAATGCTTCAAACGGTTCCATACCAATACTCGAATGAAAACGGTTGTTGTAAGTAAATTTAATCAAAGGTAAGTAGCAATCCCAAGTGTTGCACCCCAAAATTTGACCAACCGGGTCTCGTATCTGGCTCGATGTTTCGACGCATAACCGCATTCGCATCTGCATATTGCATACATTGCATTGTTCATTTGTGTTGACTTTATCAGGGATCACAGCTCTCGTCTCGTGTTTCAGGTGTTTTTGTCAGTTCAGATAGATAGAATCGTTTTTTGGGATGTTTCGGTGCCCGTTTATTTTTACCGATTATTTTTGTGTCGTTCGGTGCTCATTTTGTCCCTCTGGGAATTATGGTGATTTTTCTGGATTTTATAGGATTTTTTTTTAGGGTTTAAATAGATTTTAAATTCATTTTTAGGGTTTAATAGGATTTTTAAATAGATTTTAATATTTTTAAATAATATAGATTTTTTTAATAGGATCTTTTTAATAGTCTAAATAGATAGAATTTTTCTCATTAATAAATAGTTTTTTGTTGATAGAAATTAAATGTTTTTAATTTTAGATGCTATAGAGTAATATAGATTTTCTTTTAGACTAGTTAAATTTTTGAATATATTTTAGATATAGAATTAATAGATTTTTCTCCTTTTATAGAATTTAAATAAATAATATAGTCTTTTTTTAGAATTTAATATAGTCTTATTAGAGATTTTTAGAGTATTATTAGATTAATAGTTAATTGAGTTTTAGGATTAATTGAATTTAGTTTAGTTAATTAGGTCTAGTAATTAGGATAATTTCCAATTCAGATTTTTTTGTGAGTTTTATAGCATTTTTCGTGTGGGCCTTATTGTCCCAAATTCGCAGCCCAATCCAGAGTTCAGTCCAGCTTCAAGGTCATTTTCGTCCAGCAGTAATCTAGCAACGTCCAGAATTTTCAGTGAGAGAGTCCAGTTGCTTCCAGCCATTTCCAGCAGAGTCTGGAACATTCCAGAACACGCCAGGAGTTATCAGCCTTTAAATAGCATCACGCCACGTGTTGGCAAGAGGACGGTCCCACCTTGCTTCACCGGATCACGCCACCTCACCTCAACGCGTTCTCTCACCAAGCCACGCGTGGGACACGCGTCACCCATGCAGCGTTCCCCACCACCACGCGTCTCCCCCAGCTCGCCTCGCCTGAGACCGTCACCGGCCGGCCTGCATGGCCGGCGGCAACCGCTCCCTCGCCGGAAAACCCTACATCCCCAGAATCCGGTCGCCTTCAACATCTTCCTCCTATCTTCTCCAGTTTCCGACCACCACCACCATGAACACCACCGCAGAAACCACCGCCGTTTCTAGAAAACCTCCAACCACCAGAGGTTCAGTTCGTCCAGGATCTTCGTGACCTCCAACCACCTTCATCTTCAAACCCGTCACAAGCTTCATCCAGACGTGGATCTCCAGAAGAAACTTCAAGAGCAGATGATTCTCCATCGTTTCCAGATTTCAACCGTGTTCAACACAAAATCTCAGAATCCACAAACAACTTCTAAGAACGCTCATCAACGAAGAACACTTCGTGAGCTCCAAGATCCTCATTAAACGAGCGTCACCAGAAATTCATCAGGAAGAACATTCATCATATTTTTCTCCAGACGATCTTCATCACGATCCAGATTCTCCAACGAACTTCAACAAGCTTTCATCAACATTCATCATCCTTTCCATTTTCCAGTTTTAAGCATCCTCATCTGTGAATCTTCGTCAGGAATAGATCTTCAAGTTTGTTGATGATCAGATTCATGGTGCGTTTGGTTTGGGATTATCTGATAGCAAGAATACTGTGAGGGAGAGATTTTGAGACTGAGAGAGGATTTGAGGGGAAGATCAAAAAACGAGTAAGGTTGAAACGGAGGTAGGCGGCGGCGGTTAGAGAGGAACAGACTAGGGTTTCTGCAGAATGGAGATGGAGAGAGGAAGGAGAAGGCTGGTTCATTGGGCCTCAGGCCCAATCAGTTTTTTGGCACGCATACACCCTCACGTTTTTTGGCTGAAGGAAGTGGGCTTGGGCCCAATGCATCTGCAACGCCCCAGATTACTCACACACCCCCCAGCTTCAGTTTTTTTTTCCTGAGCTAAGGATATGGGCTGGGCCCAATTCAGTTGCAGTTTGTTTTATTTTCTGTTAGCACCCCTGTGTAACAGTATACCCCCCTCCCCTTATTTTTGTTTCTTTTATTCTTTTATATCTTGTTTTGCATATATTGTCCATGTGGGAAAAATAAAGAAAATATGTTTGAAAAATAGAAAAAAAAAAGTGAAAAGAAAATATGTTTGAAAAATAGAAAAAAAAAAGAAAAGAAATATTGTTGAAAATAAAGAGAAAAAGAGATATTTGAAAAAGAGGAAAATAGTAGAAAAAAAAGAAGAATATTCATAGAAAGATATAGTGAAAAAATAGAGAAAATATGAAAAGAACAAGGAAAAAGATATTGAAAGAAAAAGAAAAATAGAGAAAAAATATTAAAGTGTCGATTTAATATTTTTAGAGTCCATTTTCTTTTAGAGTATTTTCATAGACTTTATTTTACGACTTTTAGGATAGCTTAGAAGCCCATTTGTTAGGGGGCTATTTTTCATTCGATTTTTCAGGATAGAATAGGATAGCGTTTCCTAGGAGATTATTTTCAGTATCCACTCATTGTAACCATTTTTCAGAAGATTAATAAAACGAGATTTGAGCTGTGGTCCCGAAGTAGCCGAACTACAGCTGCTCTGATTCTTCGTACCAGACGAAGATATGTAGGCATAGGATGCGATATCCTAGCGAGCACACTAACGACTAACTTTTGTTCTCTCGCGGCTGTGCGATCGAGACTTTCCCGCTGACGATTAATTGAGTACCCTTTTTTTCCTCTTGCTCGAGGGCATTTGAGACCAAGCCGTAGTTTTGACCATAGGTTCCCGACCCTGTGAAGCCAGATGTTTTTCTCACTGCCGTGTGAGAATGTTTGTTTAGCCGTAGTTAGTCTGAACTACGTAAAGCTCTGATCTTCCATGCAGTGGAAGTACGTAGGCACAAGACACGAGGTCTTGGCGAGCCAGTTTTTTCCCGTAGTCCCGAACTACGTTGACTCTGACTTTCTCTCTTGAGAATACGTAGGCATAGAGTGCGACGCTCTATCGAGTCAATTCCCTTCCGTTTAGATTTAGCAGCCGTAGATAAGATTGTTTTGCATCCAGTAGACAACCCAAGCAAGCGTGGATCCCGTCGAGTACGACGGACGTGAGGGGTGCTAATACCTTCCCCTTGCGTAACCGACTCCCGAACCCAGGCTATGGTTGCGATGACCATACCTTTTCCCCGTTTTTTGCGAGGTTTACTTCGAGCGTTTCCTTTCCCGCTCTGAGGGATAAATAACGCACGGTGGCGACTCTTCTGTCAGCCGGCGTCGATTTTCGCAGTAGCGACAGCTGGCGACTCTGCTGGGGACTGCGATAGTTCCCCATGCATGTGGGATCCAACGTCCCCTAAGAGAGAGTCAATCCTAGCGCTCGTTTGCTTGTCTATTTGGGCTTATTTATCGATATTATCTGTTGCTGTTGGGTGTTACGGGTGTTCTATAATTGAGATAAGCCGGACCTGGGCTCGAGTATGAGTATACACCTAGATATAGTTGCGGAGAAGTAGTAGACGAACCTGTCTGCTGAGCAGGCACAGTTCCCTACGAAAATTCGCGCTCAGACGAGGTTCTTGCAGAGGTGCTCCTTTCCGGTCCTGAGGATCTGAGGGGAGTCCAGACGTGAGGATTGTCGACTCTGGGAACCGATCAATTGGAAGTCAGCTAAGTGAGGCCTCTTCAGGACTCGATGATGCCACTCCTTCTGGGAATCGTATCGTCAGTTCTGAAAGTCTGTGACGCTGACGACCGCATAGGATGTCGTACCTTGTCAGATATAGGTCCATACCTGTGAGTGGGGGGTTTTTTGTGCAGGAAACTTGACTTCCAACCTACCCGTTATTCTGGTCTTCTCTTCAGAGCAACCGTTCTCCGTCAGCAGTGCAGCAGTATTTAGATTGTGTGGGAGCTGTGATCCCGTGTTTGTTGCATTACATTGCATTTGCATAGGCATCTTCGCATCATATCGCATACCATTCGCCAGCTAGCCAGAGCTCTTATCCAGCCGTTATTTTGATCCTGAAGGTGAGTATTGAAGACGACCAAGGGGTTGAAGCAGATCTGAAGCAGATTTGATCAGAGTCAAGCAGTGGAGTCAGCTGACAGTTGTTGGTAGCTATGTCAGAGAGCGGCTTCCAGTCTGTTGATAACTTGTCAGGTTTCACCGTGACGCCCAATCCTCTGTATGGATCTCCGCGCGACGAAGACTTTCCGCAAGTGAACAACCTTACCGTAGCTCAGCCTGTGCAGCCATCTGTTGAAGACCAAGGTCTGCGTGAGCAGTTTGTTGTCCGAGGTGAACGTTCTCCTACTGTTGATGTCTCAGACTACCAGGGTTTTGCCTTCCCTGTGCCAAAGCCCCGAAGAGAGGTCCCGACAGCCAAGAATGAAGACCCATTAGCTCCCGTGTACGCCGAAAGGTTTCGTGCATTAGATGAGAGATTCAAAGCCTTGAAGGGTAAAGATGCTGTTACTCCTAGTGCTGCAGATATGTGTCTGGTTCCTGGCCTAGTGTTACCTCCGAAGTTCAGAATGCCGAGGTTTGAAAGATACAAAGGAGATAGTTGCCCGAAGCAACATTTGGTGATGTTCTGCCGAAGAATGACTTCATTTGTGCACAACGACAAGCTGATGATTCATTGCTTTCAAGATAGTCTGACTGGGGCACCTCTGACTTGGTATATGCAGTTAGAGCGTGATCAGATCCGATCATGGATGGATTTAGCCAATGCCTTTCTGAAGCAGTACGACTATAATCTTGATGAAGCTCCTATTCGCATGCAGCTGCAAGAATTGTCTCAAGAGATCGATGAACCTATCAGGAAATATGCTCAGAGATGGAGAGAATTTGCTGGTAGAGTGCAACCACCGCTCCTAGATCAAGAGCTGAAAGGCATGTTCGTGAACTCCTTGCAGAGCCCGTACTTCGAAAGAATGCTTGTAGCCGCACCAAATTTCACTGAGTTGGTAAGGACAGGAGAGCACATCGAGTATGGTGTAAAGACTGGAAGAATCCCGAATGTTTCAAGAGGTCAGGCCAGTGAAACTGAATCTCTCTATAGCTCTCAATCTGAAGAGGAAACTATGATCAATGCGGTCCTGACAGATGTGGGATATCCTCAAGTCGAATCGGTGAAATCTGTTGGTTCTCCGTCTTCTTCGCGGTCAGTATCTTCTGTGTCTCGTTATTCTGAACAGACAGCCGTGCCTGGGGCACTCTATCAGGAATCTTATGTCGCTTCCATTGCAAATCAGCGAACTCGTGGCCGAGGTTATCAGAATCAGCGTCAGAATCAGAACAGACCTTGCAACAACTTGGAACGAAGGAAAGCTCCTTTTCACCTAGTGCCTATGCCGTATAGCCAGCTGCTACCGTCTTTGATCCAGAGTTCTTTGGTGGAACCTAAAGCTCTTAAGCCAGTTCCAGAACCGTACCCTCCTGGGTACAATCCCCATGTTCAGTGTGGTTATCATGGTGGCTCTCCGGGGCATTCAACCGAAGATTGTAAAGCATTTCAGGCGAAGGTACAGCAGTTGATTGATCAGGATCGCATTTCCTTTCGAGAAGGGTTTCTGTTTGTTCATCCCAACCGCTCAGCTGTCTAAGCTCGTAAACTCGGAGGGTATTCCCCAGCAAGAGCCAGTGATTCAGACAGGCGGGCGCCTCAGCATTGGCAGTCCTCAGATTTTACATCATTTGCATTTGTAGTTTCTTTTCTGTTAGTTACTACCTGCTTTTTAACATTGTATGTTTTGAATGGTGATAATAATAAAGTGACTATGCATTTTTCTGAATTAATCATGTCGCTGTCGCTCATTTACTGCATTGCACTGACACTTGCATTTTATTCACTCCATTTTTTCGCTGTGACTAGCAAAGTTAGGAGGGAGGATGATGAAACGGAAACTCATAACCAATGATTGTATGCTTTCAGATAAGACCGTACCGATGACGTACAAGGCATTGTTTCAAATCCCCCAAACACTGGAGATATAAGGAGTTAGTCCCTTGTTAACCACTTCGAGCCAGGAAGTAGAAGTTTTTTCGGACTTTTAAAACCCTCACATCTTAACCCGGGGCAGGGTAGCTGTCAGTTAGCTTGACCAAGCGTTCAAGTCTTACAGAGGAGCGTTGTCTGTCGAGGACCAACCAGTTTATACCTTTCAAGAGGTCAAACCTCACCAATCAGGAGTGAGACAGTTACAATCCTTTCGGAGCAATCAAGACAACCAGTGTCACACGACTTTGTTCCAAAAGAAAGAAATGAGAAAGCCCGCTAAGTAAAAAGAAAGAAGAGCTGGAAAGCTAATACTTAGGCAAAAATCAGGGCATCCCGCTGGACTTCAAAAGAAATCGAAAAATCGAAAAGAACTCAAAATGAGTCAGTCCAGGCAAAAGTTAGGGAATCAAAAGAATGAAAAAGAAGGGATTAAAAAGAAATTTTCCCCAGCAAGTCACAAAGTCGTGTACACAGACACCGAAAGCGAAGAAGGAGTAACTATCACTCTAGAAGAAAAGCTTGTGAATTCCTTAACTGTGGTTCTTACCATTCAACATACTTCTCGAAGAGGCGAGCGCTTGTGCCAGGTTAACTGAACCTTAGGATCGGAGACCATCACGTAGAAGGGGTGGGTACAAATCAAAATTTGAGCCAAACATCCTTTGTTTCACGAACCGTGAACCCGACCACGATACAACCCTCAAAAGACCTAATTGAGGTAGGGTTATTCTGAAGCGCATTACGATAAGGTCGAGTAACCTGACTCCTTCTTGACTTGCTAGTCACATCCTTGTTGTATTTTCACTGACCACGTAAGCACTACGTTTGAACTTCGGTTCACTCGTCACTCACATTCAGCATACATGTAAATGAGTGACAGCTCAAAATTTTTCAAAATCTGCATAACCATTGCATTAAGATTACCATTCGTAGACAGACGATTCTAATTGCAGGTTAGTAGTTGGCATGAAAGAAATTCCAGCAGGAATAATCAAGCAGGACTGAGTAATTCAGCAATCTGAACCAGAATGGTGAATGTTGTGAAGCCCAATGAATCAGGGGCATTGACTTCCAGTAAGTTCGGAATCAGTCAGTCTGAGGACAAGTCCCGAAGCTTCAGTTGAACAGGGGCAGTTTTGTTTGAGAAGCAGTTGATCAGAAGTGAGTCTTCTCGAGGGCCAATCAGGGGCAGTTATGCAGAGCGCTGAGATTTGAAAGCAGATGCTTCCAGTGGATAATCAGAGCGGGTTAAGTCGCTCAACGCTCATTCAGGGGCAAGCCATCGCAGAGAATGTTGAAGCCAGCTGGTTTGTTAGGTGTTTAATTGGAGATTGAATTCTGTTGTCACGCAGATACCGGGGCAAATATTCTCGAAGTATTCTCAAGGCAAGCTGTTCAGAGCAAGTACTCCCAAGAGATAGATTGGGGCAAGTTGAATTGTACTGGGGCAAGTTGTGCACGCCAGTCTTTCTATCCCCAGCTGAGTGTACCAGGGGCAAGTCATTCAAGCCAGCCTGTCTATCCCCAGCTGGAGTTGAGTATCGGGAATCATGTCAGTACCCTTATCAAAACCTTAACCTTCCGAGAAGGTCTTGTTGTCGTTGGATCATTATCCCGCAATTTAAACTTGTTGCGTGTCAGTAACCAGTCGTTTCCAAAGTCCAGTTCTCGCCTGGCAAATCGGTAACCAGTTCTCGTCTGGCCCACCTTCCGTAAGCAACAGTTCCCGTCCTGGTGCAGTTTATTGTAAGCAGCAGTTCCCGTCCTGGTGCAGTTTATTGGTAACCAATTCTCGTTTGGTCACCGTTTCTTCAAGAGTTGTATCAGTTCTCGCCTGGTACAGGTCATCGCGTAATCAGTTCTCGTGTGTTTTACCCTATGTGTTATACCAGTTCTCGCCTGGTGTACGCTAGCTTTCAACCAGTTCTCGCCTGGTTGTCTATACCTCAGTCTGATGGTCAAAAACACAAAAAACCAAATCAATTTTCCTCACCTATCAGTTCTCGCCTGGTAGTCTACCTTTGGATGCTAGTTCTCGTCTAGTATTTCCATATCTTCCACTGTGTACATAGTCCATGTTTATTCTAAACCAGAAAACGCAAAAAACCTAAAGAGATCTGACACAATATTTCCCAATGACTCACATGTCGTCATGTTCCCCGATACGAAGCTCGACGGATGCCAGTGCTCCGAGTAATGTTTGAATTCCTTGTGGATGTTGTTAAATCAGAATTGCCACTCTTCAGCAGATGAAAGTTGCTTATTATCCCCGGAAGAGTCGAGATTGTCTTTTACCCCTATCGCAAGGCTAATAGTTTATGGCGGTTGAAGTTGCGGCATTGAGGTTTTGGAGCCTTTATTCTTTCCCTTTTTTTGTTGTGTACCTTGATGTAACCCCTCTGTAAGAAATAAGATCCTTGTGGTCATAGTTTGAATGGCTTGAACCATTATGTAATGAAATCTTTTAAAGGAAAATATGAATCATGTTGAAGTCTTGCAAAGGAACAAGCATCCTTATTTTGTGCATGTGAATTTGTTGAAACTGCAATCTTGTCGAAACTGAAATCATGACATGAGAACTCTCGGGAAACATGTCTTTCTATGGCATACCGACCTTTCTGAGCCACGCTCCAACTTGGATTTTGAAACTTGTCTTTAACAGTCAAAAAAGGAACTCTTGAACTCTTAACAAACAATTGATGGAGATGCGAACTTGACTTGGGTGCCCGTTGAGATGTACTTCTTAATATAAGCTCGAACTCTCGAATGGTGAACTTCACACCCAAATGTAATAGTCATGTCTTTGTGATGTTGGGCTGTAAGCAAATCTATACATTGACATCGCTGCACTCGTATAAGCTGGTTAGCCGTAATAAACATACATATAAAAAATTAAAATAAATAAGTAAAAAAAAGAAGAAAAAAAAGCAACAAGGAGATGGGACCTTAGGGTCAAAAATTAGGGTGCAACAGATAGGCTACCTCTCATATCTTCTGCAAAATCTGATAAGGACCAATAAAACGCAGCGTCAACTTACGCGACTTCAATGCCCTACCAACACCAGTCATAGGAGTAACCCGAAGAAACACATGATCTCCCTCCTGAAATTCAAGTGTTTTCCTCCTCTTGTCATGATAACTCTTTTGATGACTCTGAGAAATCTCCATCTTCTCTTGAATCATCTTAATCTTATCGGTAGTCTGCTGGACTATCTCGGGTCCAACCACAGAACTCTCTCCCGACTCATACCAATACAATGGCGTCCTACACCGTCTACCGTACAATGCTTCAAACGGTTCCATACCAATACTCAAATGAAAACTGTTGTTGTAAGTAAATTTAATCAAAGGTAAGTAGCAATCCCAAGTGTTGCACCCCAAAATTTGACCAACCGGGTCTCGTATCTGGCTCGATGTTTCGACGCATAACCGCATTCGCATCTGCATATTGCATACATTGCATTGTTCATTTGTGTTGACTTTATCAGGGATCACAGCTCTCGTCTCGTGTTTCAGGTGTTTTTGTCAGTTCAGATAGATAGAATCGTTTTTTGGGATGTTTCGGTGCCCGTTTATTTTTACCGATTATTTTTGTGTCGTTCGGTGCTCATTTTGTCCCTCTGGGAATTATGGTGATTTTTCTGGATTTTATAGGATTTTTTTTAGGGTTTAAATAGATTTTAAATTCATTTTTAGGGTTTAATAGGATTTTTAAATAGATTTTAATATTTTTAAATAATATAGATTTTTTTAATAGGATCTTTTTAATAGTCTAAATAGATAGAATTTTTCTCATTAATAAATAGTTTTTTGTTGATAGAAATTAAATGTTTTTAATTTTAGATGCTATAGAGTAATATAGATTTTCTTTTAGACTAGTTAAATTTTTGAATATATTTTAGATATAGAATTAATAGATTTTTCTCCTTTTATAGAATTTAAATAAATAATATAGTCTTTTTTTAGAATTTAATATAGTCTTATTAGAGATTTTTAGAGTATTATTAGATTAATAGTTAATTGAGTTTTAGGATTAATTGAATTTAGTTTAGTTAATTAGGTCTAGTAATTAGGATAATTTCCAATTCAGATTTTTTTGTGAGTTTTATAGCATTTTTCGTGTGGGCCTTATTGTCCCAAATTCACAGCCCAATCCAGAGTTCAGTCCAGCTTCAAGGTCATTTTCGTCCAGCAGTAATCTAGCAACGTCCAGAATTTTCAGTGAGAGAGTCCAGTTGCTTCCAGCCATTTCCAGCAGAGTCTGGAACATTCCAGAACACGCCAGGAGTTATCAGCCTTTAAATAGCATCACGCCACGTGTTGGCAAGAGGACGGTCCCACCTTGCTTCACCGGATCACGCCACCTCACCTCAACGCGTTCTCTCACCAAGCCACGCGTGGGACACGCGTCACCCATGCAGCGTTCCCCACCACCACGCGTCTCCCCCAGCTCGCCTCGCCTGAGACCGTCACCGGCCGGCCTGCATGGCCGGCGGCAACCGCTCCCTCGCCGGAAAACCCTACATCCCCAAAATCTGGTCGCCTTCAACATCTTCCTCCTATCTTCTCCAGTTTCCGACCACCACCACCATGAACACCACCGCAGAAACCACCGCCGTTTCCAGAAAACCTCCAACCACCAGAGGTTCAGTTCGTCCAGGATCTTCGTGACCTCCAACCACCTTCATCTTCAAACCCGTCACAAGCTTCATCCAGACGTGGATCTCCAGAAGAAACTTCAAGAGCAGATGATTCTCCATCGTTTCCAGATTTCAACCGTGTTCAACACAAAATCTCAGAATCCACAAACAACTTCTAAGAACGCTCATCAACGAAGAACACTTCGTGAGCTCCAAGATCCTCATCAAACGAGCGTCACCAGAAATTCATCAGGAAGAACATTCATCATATTTTTCTCCAGACGATCTTCATCACGATCCAGATTCTCCAACGAACTTCAACAAGCTTTCATCAACATTCATCATCCTTTCCATTTTCCAGTTTTAAGCATCCTCATCTGTGAATCTTCGTCAGGAATAGATCTTCAAGTTTGTTGATGATCAGATTCATGGTGCGTTTGGTTTGGGATTATCTGATAGCAAGAATACTGTGAGGGAGAGATTTTGAGACTGAGAGAGGATTTGAGGGGAAGATCAAAAAACGAGTAAGGTTGAAACGGAGGTAGGCGGCGGCGGTTAGAGAGGAACAGACTAGGGTTTCTGCAGAATGGAGATGGAGAGAGGAAGGAGAAGGCTGGTTCATTGGGCCTCAGGCCCAATCAGTTTTTTGGCACGCATACACCCTCACGTTTTTTGGCTGAAGGAAGTGGGCTTGGGCCCAATGCATCTGCAACGCCCCAGATTACTCACACACCCCCCAGCTTCAGTTTTTTTTTCCTGAGCTAAGGATATGGGCTGGGCCCAATTCAGTTGCAGTTTGTTTTATTTTCTGTTAGCACCCCTGTGTAACAGTATACCCCCCTCCCCTTATTTTTGTTTCTTTTATTCTTTTATATCTTGTTTTGCATATATTGTCCATGTGGGAAAAATAAAGAAAATATGTTTGAAAAATAGAAAAAAGAAGCGAAAAGAAAATATGTTTGAAAAATAGAAAAAAAAAGAAAAGAAATATTGTTGAAAATAAAGAGAAAAAGAGATATTTGAAAAAGAGGAAAATAGTAGAAAAAAAAGAAGAATATTCATAGAAAGATATAGTGAAAAAATAGAGAAAATATGAAAAGAACAAGGAAAAAGATATTGAAAGAAAAAGAAAAATAGAGAAAAAATATTAAAGTGTCGATTTAATATTTTTAGAGTCCATTTTCTTTTAGAGTATTTTCATAGACTTTATTTTACGACTTTTAGGATAGCTTAGAAGCCCATTTGTTAGGGGGCTATTTTTCATTCGATTTTTCAGGATAGAATAGGATAGCGTTTCCTAGGAGATTATTTTCAGTATCCACTCATTGTAACCATTTTTCAGAAGATTAATAAAACGAGATTTGAGCTGTGGTCCCGAAGTAGCCGAACTACAGCTGCTCTGATTCTTCGTACCAGACGAAGATATGTAGGCATAGGATGCGATATCCTAGCGAGCACACTAACGACTAACTTTTGTTCTCTCGCGGCTGTGCGATCGAGACTTTCCCGCTGACGATTAATTGAGTACCCTTTTTTTCCTCTTGCTCGAGGGCATTTGAGACCAAGCCGTAGTTTTAACCATAGGTTCCCGACCCTGTGAAGCCAGATGTTTTTCTCACTGCCGTGTGAGAATGTTTGTTTAGCCGTAGTTAGTCTGAACTACGTAAAGCTATGATCTTCCATGCAGTGGAAGTACGTAGGCACAAGACGCGAGGTCTTGGTGAGCCAGTTTTTTCCCGTAGTCCCGAACTACGTTGACTCTGACTTTCTCTCTTGAGAATACGTAGGCATAGAGTGCGACGCTCTATCGAGTCAATTCCCTTCCGTTTAGATTTAGCAGCCGTAGATAAGATTGTTTTGCATCCAGTAGACAACCCAAGCAAGCGTGGATCCCGTCGAGTACGACGGACGTGAGGGGTGCTAATACCTTCCCCTTGCGTAACCGACTCCCGAACCCAGGCTATGGTTGCGATGACCATACCTTTTCCCCGTTTTTTGCGAGGTTTACTTCGAGCGTTTCCTTTCCCGCTCTGAGGGATAAATAACGCACGGTGGCGACTCTTCTGTCAGCCGGCGCCGATTTTCGCAGTAGCGACACCAAGCTCCTCCCTTCTCCAACACACAAGCTCTCAAAAGATCCTCAGTGACTAAATCGTTCTCTCAGTCTGACCATCGGTCTGCGGATGATAAGCTGAACTCAAACGCAACTTTGTACCAAAAGCACTCTGAAAACTTTCCCAAAATCTCGAAGTAAACCTCGGATCTCTATCTGACACAATGCTAGACGGAATGCCATGCAAACTAACAATCCTTTCAATGTACAGCTTTGCCAATCTGTCTAACGGGTAATCCATTTGCATAGGAATAAAGTAAGCAGATTTGGTCAATCTATCCACAATAACCCAAATAGCTTTAAAATTACTCGGCGTCCTCGGTAAACCAGATACAAAATCCACAGAAATGCTATCCCATTTCAATTCAGGAATAAACAACGGTTGCATCAAACCCGACGATTTCTGATGCTCAATCTTTGACTTCTGGCAAGTCAAACAAGAATACACAAACTCGGCAATATCCTTTGTCATACGAGGCCACCAAAATACTTTCCTCAAATCTTGATACATCTTAGTAGCACTCGGATGAATACTCAACCCACTACGATGTCCTTCTTCAAGAATACTCTTCTTCAGCTCAACAACATCAGGAACACAAACTCTATCACGACACCTCATGATACCATTTTCATCAATCCGAAATTCACCACCTTGACCTTGATTGATCAAAGTCAACCGATCAACTAAACCCAAATCAGATTTCTGTCTTTCTCGAATATTGTCAAGAATACCACTAGTAAGCTTTAACATACCAAGTTTAACTCCGTAAGAAGTCTTCTCACATACCAAGCTCAAATCGCAAAATTTCTCAATCAATTCCAACTCTTTCACCATCATCATCGACATATGCAACGATTTCCTACTCAATGCATCAGCTACCACATTCGCTTTACCCGGATAGTAATTCAGACCAAAATCATAATCCTTCAGAAGTTCTAACCATCTCCTCTGCCTTGCGTTCAATTCTTTCTGATCAAGGAGATACTTCAAACTCTTATGATCACTAAATACCTCAAATCTCGAACCAAACAAATAATGCCTCCAAAGCTTCAGCACAAATACAATGACGGCCAACTCTAGGTCATGTGTCGGATAATTCTTCTCATGTACTTTGAGTTGCCTCGAAGCATAAGCCACAACTTGTTTATCTTGCATCAACACACCTCTCAAACCCATCAAAGAAGCGTCATAATACACAACAAACGGTTCTGCCAGATTTGGCAAAATCAAAACAGAAGCTGTCGTGAATCTTCTTTTAAGCTCTTGAAAACTTCCTTCACACTTTGCATTCCAAACAAAGTCTTGACTTTTCCTAGTCAACTGCGTCAACAGTAATGATAACTTGGCAAATCCTTCAATGAATTTCCGATAATAACCTGCCAAACCAAGAAAACTTCTAATCTCAAAAATTGATTTCGGAGTCTCCCATTGTGATACCGCTTCAACCTTCGACGGATCAACTGCAATACCTCTACTTGAAATCACGTGACCAAGGAAACTCACTTCCTTCAACCAAAATTCACACTTAGAAAGTTTAGCGTAAAACTGCTTTTCTTTCAACATAGATAGCACAATCCTCAGATGCTCGACATGTTCTTCTTCACTCTTTGAATAAATCAAAATATCATCAATGAACACCACCACAAACTTGTCCGAATAAGGATGGAAAATCTTGTTCATGTACTCCATAAATACCTGGTGCATTTGTCACACCAAATGGCATCACAAAATACTCATAATGTCCGTACCTCGTTCTAAAAGCAGTCTTCTGAATATCCTCAGCCTTCACACGAATCTGATGATACCCAGATCTCAAATCTATCTTATTGAACACACTCGCACCAACCAACTGATCCATCAAATCATCAATCCTCGGAAGTGGGTACTTATTCTTGATAGTCACCTTGTTTAATTGTCTGTAGTCCACACAGAGTCTCATAGAACCTTCTTTCTTCTTAACCAACAACACTGGTGCACCCCACAGTGACACACTCGGACGAATAAACCACTTCTCGAGTAGATCTTCAAGTTGACTCTTCAACTCTTTCAATTCTGATGCGGACATATGATATGGAGCCATTGATATCAGACTAGTTCCAGGAATTAAGTCGATCGTAAACTCCACTTCTCGTTCTGGCGGTAAATCTATTATCTCCTCAGGAAAAACTTCCGGAAAATCACGGACAATTGGTAAAGCATCAATTGCTCCATTTCCACCAGTGTTCAAAGTTGCCATCAACATAAATACCTTCGCACCATCTTGCACTGATTCCTTCACTTGCTTAGCAGTCATAAACAAGTCTTTTTCCTCACCAGGTTCAGGAAAAATAACCGTTTTGTCAAAACAGTTAATATAGACACGATTGAATTCTAACCAATTCATCCCAAGAATAACATCAAGTTGATCTAAGTGAAGACACACTAAATCAACTCCAAAGTCTTTACCAAAAATACTCAATGAACAATTCAAACACACATACATGGTAGTTACCGAACCCATAGCAGGAGTATCAATAACCATACCACTACTCATAACAGACAACTCAAGACTTAATCTCTTAACACAATCCAAAGAAATAAAAGAATGTGTAGCTCCAGTATCAATTATAGCGATCAAGGGTATACCAATAATGAAACACGTACCTCAGATCAATCGATCTTCACTAGCAGTCTCCGATCCTGATAAAGCAAACACTTTCCCATTCCCTTGAGTCTTTCTTGGCTTGTCACACTTGGTACTAATGTGCCCTTGCTCACCACAGTTGTAGCAAGTCACATTCGCACTGCTTCTGCACTCAAGAGCTTTGTGGTCTGGCTTTCCACACTTAAAACACTTCAGCTCGACGCTCTTACACTCAGGAGCACGATGTCCTGCTTCACCGTAATTATAACATCTCACCAGAGTGGAAACTCCTCCCCCACTCGGCTTCTTGCTGTAACCAGCTTTCTGTTTCCCCTTATCAGCAGGAGTCACATACGACTTCCCTCTAAATTGACCTTTCCCTTTCTTATCATTTAAACTCTTATAGTGACTAGATTGAGCCCTACTATCTTCATCATAAATTCTACTCTTGTTCACCAACTCATAAAATCGCCTAATTTCCTGATAACCAACGACTTGCTTGATTTCAGGCCTCAAACCATTCACAAACTTGAGACACTTGGATCTCTCAGCATTAGTAGTGTTATAATGAGGACAAAACATAATCAATTCCTCAAACCTTGCGGCATACTCGGCCACAGTTGAGTTACCCAGCTTCAGCTCAAGGAATTCAATTTCCTTCTTACCACGCACATCTTCTGGAAAATACTTCTCCAGAAATGCCTCTCTAAAAACATCCCAAGTAACCATAATCTCATCCTCTTCAAACCTTTGGCGAGTGTTACCCCACCAGTCCTCAGCTTCCTCTTCAAGCATATGAGTGCCAAACTGCACCCTCTGCGCATCCGAACAGTTCATGACTCGAAAGATCTTCTCAATCGCTTTCAGCCATACATGTGCTTTGTCAAGTTCATGGGTTCCCTTAAATATTGGCGGATTGTTCCTTTGGAACCTTCCCAAAGCATGAAACTCGCCATCATCGTTATTTCCAGCATTCAAATTAGCTTGAGGATTCTGCCTAATCGCTCCAGCCAACATCGCCAAAGCCTCAACAATCGCTTCATCATTCCTGCCTGCAACCATTGTTCTAGATTCCCACAACAAATCCTCGTTAGAACAACCATATTGATAATGCTACACACACATACCAAATGTATAAGGGAATGAACACGTTAACAACTTGGTCAACTAACCGACCTACTCTTATACCACTAATGTAACACCCCCTTCTATACCCCAAATAAATAATAAATCATTTAAGCACATATTAAAATTTCATCAGAGTATAATTAAAACATGGTATAAAAGAGGTATGTAACATCACACACAAAATTGAAACATACAACACTTGCTCTATAAAAGACATGTAACAGTGGGGTAGCTTCAACAGAGGAACTTAGTCCTTACACCCACATCTCAATATTTAAAATTAAAAGCAGAAAATCTAAATATTGAATCATTCTAAACATGTAATCATATAAATACATATCATCCAGTTTGATTCACCACATCATTCAAGTTTACATAAACATTTGTCAGCAGATACATATACAAATGTATCACAAAAGAATGTTATACAATCCTAACTACCCTGTGCTACATATCAGAGCTAACCGACCAAAAGAATGAAGCTATACTTCAGAAAAGACCTCCAGCAAACCTAATCTGCAATGCCTCATAGAGCATTATAAAACAGTAGAAGGGTGAGAAATATTATCATAATAATCAATGCATATAATTATATATATATGTATATATATATATATATATATATATATATATATATATATATATATATATATATATATATATATATATATATATATATATATATATATATATATATATATATATATATATATATATATATATATATATATATATATATATATATATATATATATATATATATATATATATATATATATATATATATATATATATATATATATATATATATATATATATATATATATATATATATATATATATATATATATATATATATATATATATATATATATATATATATATATATATATATATATATATATATATATATATATATATATATATATATATATATATATATATATATATATATATATATATATATATATATATATATATATATATATATATATATATATATATATATATATATATATATATATATATATATATATATATATATATATATATATATATATATATACAAGCATAGAATACACACATTCCGCATTTCTCACCACAATTCATTATCGTCATCATATACATCACAATATATGTATAAACAAATATGGATAATCACCAAACATGTTTCATCATGCGCACATCTATAATTCTCATCAATCCACATAACATACACATATGCATACATTCACACAACATTTATCTCTATGCCATGTGACTCAATGCAACTCATGCCATGTGGTACCAACACTTGTTATCATTTTCCGGTTTTTACATTTAAACCGGGTACGTTCTCTAGACCGATAACAACAAAAGCCCTTCCTCTAAGCTTTCAAACCCACTCTTCTAGGCTTGGGACAAGTCACTAGTCTCCACGAAACTAGCAAGCATTGCCTCTTAACACAAATGATGCGTATGCAATCAACAATCAAATGCACTTAAGACCGTTCTCGCATATTAATCTCATGCATTCTCAAATTATTCATCACATAAGAATTATAACATGATTGCACACTCACACATCATATCAAAGTATTCATACTTTCAACATCATCACATTTATCAAGCAATGCACACATATTCACAATATGTTCTCATGCATTATTCACAATACTGCATGCAATCAATATGCATTCACAATCCAATACCATCACCATATTTATCAAACAATGCACACATATGCACAATATGTTCTCATGCATTATTCACAATATTGCATACAATCAATATGCATTCACATCATCGTGCCAAACGGCAACAAACTTCATCATGAATCATCATGCATTTTTAATCAATTCAAACAATGCACATATTTGTCAAAGAAACCACATTTCACAATCGATTCCACAATCTAGGATTCACGCCATACGGCTACCCACAACATATATATAACAGCACACAATTACTCATTTCAGATCAAGATTGAACACAATCGAACCAAACAATCAACATTGGATGGAATCACAAGGAAATGAGAATGTTGTCACGCTCGCTGGCTTGCTCGCCTAGCGAGTCCCTAGCGAACACTCGCTACCTCTTCGCCTAGCGAACAAGCTCGCGAAGGTAAATAGAAGCTACTGTAAGGTTTCGCTACCTACTCGCTGGGGCTTCGCCTAGCGAACCCCTCGCTACCTTGCTCTCTACCAGCGAAGAGGGTCAATTACATTTTGTCCAAGTCTGGGATCATTCGCTACTAGCTCGCTACAGCGAACACTTGCGACCTGCTCGCCTAGCGAAGGTGCTAGCGAACGTCTGCGATGTTCAAAACCCCAATTGTCCAAAATTCATCAGAAGCTCCCTAATCACTCGATTCAATTCCAACAAGTTCCAGTAGTCTTAGCCTAACATTCCTCGACTAAACTACACCAAAAACTCTAGATTCTAACCGTTAAAACATCGATTCAATCGATTAAACTCATTTCTGCCCTAAAATGGAAAACAGAGAAAAACATCCAAACAATCCATACATACTCATATACATTGACAAGATAACAACATTTCACACCCTTACCTTGATTAAATCGAAGCTAGAAGTTGTTCTTGAGCTTTCCAAGCTTTCCCCTCTTTTCCTTTTCTTTTCTCCTCTTCCTCTTTCTTTCTCTTCTCTTTCTCTTATGTTTCTATTCTTTCCTTTTTCCTTCCACTTTTCCTTATATGCCTTTCTATTCTATTTCCTTCCATCATATTTCCTCTCAAATATATACCAATAATTCCAATAATTAAAATCATCCAAATAAATCAATTAATTAATATAAATAATTAATTATTGAAAATTGGGTTGTTACACGTAATGCCATGACCGGGTTGTAGTTGATACAACTAATCAGAGGCACATTACCAAACTTTCCACAGCTAAAAATGATCTCCACATTATAGTATTCATGGGAATACCAAGCCATATCATTGGCTACCAGAGACATAATGCGTCGAGACTACTTCAGCTTCTCTTTGTTTTCCACAAACGGCCCTTCCTTTGGTAGATGGGAAGGCTACCATTTGAACAGTAAATGAGAGCAGCACTGGACCATTCATGTCTTCTTCTCACTCCTTCAATGAATAGAGTGGTAAGTATCGGCATGGAGGGTAGGAATAGGATTCTTCTGCATAAAGAGAGTGATGGCGGTGATATCTATGAAATTGACTATGTTTGGGAAGAGAACAAACCCATAAATCATTAAAGCAACAACGACTCCAAATCTCTCCCAATCCTCAATAGTCTTGTACTGGTTGGCTTTGTCGAGTAGAAACTTCAAAGGAAATCCCTGAGTACCTCCCTTATTGGCTAGACCAGACTTAACTTCTCCCTTAGTCATGTGGAGAGCAAGAGCAATGGCGAGAGGCTTCGGTTCTTCTTCCAGACCGATATAGATGGGTTGGTCATTGATCTTGATACTCAGTAGGTGAGAATATTCTTCAAGAGTAGGAGCCAACTGATAATTTTGGAAGATAAAGCATCTGAGCGGTGCATCATAAAATTGAGCCATACCGAACAAAGCCCAAGTGTCCACTCTAGAATAGAGAAGATCAAGTAGCTTCCCATGCTTCCCTTGAAAGTTGATTTTCATCGTCTTTGGCACGTCAATTAAAATATCTTGGATCAATCTCAACTTTGGTTCTTTGAACTTCAAGGAATTTATGCTTCGTTTTCTTTGATCAGACATTTGTTCAGCAATAACTAAGACAACCACAACCTCTTAAGTCCCTTCATATGTAATAATGCTATGAAATGCAATGCTTTATGAATGCATATGAGAACAGCAACACACGAATCAAGATCATAAGTCCTGCAAGGTAATGCAACAAGATATCTCTCACCTCAGGTGGGCAATCTATTGGTTTGTAATAGGGAATTCCAAGAATTTCCAAACAAATTTGTATTCACCAACCCTTGAAAGTTTTCCATCCTAACAACGACTCATAAGACGATAATCGCTTCAAAGGATGAGCACAAAGTTATGCTTTAATAACTTTTGGAATTGGGTTCTACAAAAGGTCCTCAGAATCACGGACTCCCATGTCGAAAATAAAAACTCCATTATGACTACACGTAAGACATAATCATCCCAAAGGGGCCTCATCTGAGTGGTGGAATTCAAACCAACTCAATGAGTTCTAAGTCTCACAAATCAGAATGAAACCACCTCCTAATGTTAGTGTATACTAGAAAGCTCGGGTAGAAAGCTTTTATCCTTACAAACCACCCCCGATAAACCCAACAGGTAAGAGGAACACATCATAATAAACAATAAAAGCAAATAAACACAAATGCAACAAACAAACTAGGTTTAGCTTGTTAGATCTTCTTTTGTCCCCAGCAGAGTTTCCAGTTGTCGCTACTCGAAATATGCAACGACGGAGAAGGCGAAGATGGAAGAACAGAAAAGTAGCCATCGAACTTTATTTATCCCACGAGGGGAAGGGAAAACATCGAGAAAACCCTAAGAAAGATTGGATAAGATGGTCTCATAACCAAAAGAACAGGTTCGAAAGCCGGTTATGCAAAGGGAAGGTATTAGCACGCCTCGCATCCATCGTACTCGATGGGAATCATTTGTTTGTCTATAAGTGAAGGTATTTGCTAAAGGATATTGCTATAAGAGTGTTCCAAGGGGAGAGAGAAAGGTTAGAAATAAGGAAAAGAGAGATAAAGGGGGAAAAGAGAGTCTCGGTAGGACTTCGCGGTCCTAGGCCTGCATATTCTCAACAGATATGAGAAAGTCAGAGTCAACGTAATTCGGGAAACTAAGGCTGATGGGGGGAAGGTTGCTCACCAAGACATCGTCGTCTTGTGCCTACGTATCCTCATCTGGTATGAGAAATTAGAGAAAACATAGTTCGGGTAACTATGGTTAACTGATGTTTTTTGTGGATGATGCTAACATACGCATTCTAGCAGTTAGGTGTATTACTGCTCGCTTGTGGAGTCTTAGGCGTTACCTGTTTGCAGTAGAACGGATGTAACATATCCTTTTTGAAAAAATTAATTTTCGCCATCGAGGCAAGATGTCTCATTTGATTTTTGGAGGTTATTTTTAGGGATGAAATATGTCCTCGGATAGTAACCCCTTGCGGGTCGTACCCAATTATTTATCTAAAAAGAGTTATTGTGAAAAGGTGTGGCGAATATAGTCACGTCTTCATATTGAAAGACGAGTATCGAGACTACACACTCTACAATGAGTATCCTGACACTCGGAGAGGAAGAAACCTTCACTCAACCCTCTCTCTTTAGTTCAATAAAAAGAGAACTTCATTCTTTTATTTAAAGATGTTTTGATCTCAAATGGTAAATGCTTTGCGACAGTGAACCCTAAAGGTAATGTCAAGCATTCGGGATAGGAGAAGGCCTACGCCTAACCACTCCACAACCATCCAAGTTTTATTAGGAAAAAGAGTTTGAAAATGCGCTTGGCATGAGACCAAGGTTTTTTAGACTTGAGTATAAAAAGTTTTGAAAGGAAGTTTTGAAAAATGAAAGGTAGTGAATAGAGCATGGTAGGTTGATGGCGATGCGTGAAGAAATCGACTTATGAGGGTTAAAAACATACAAGGTTTAGTGATGTGATGGAAGAGATGTGAAACCCTAAGGTGGTTCATTTTGAAAGGGGTTTGAAAAATGACTCGATGTTGGATCAATCCCCATTTATTCTTTACTTTGAAAATGTGTTCTAGACTAATTCATTTTTATCTTTCTTAATGAGTAGCAAGCAAGCACGAAGAAGAAATAAGCTATTACACTATACGGGAGAGGAATACATATAAAATACAGCGGATTGCAAGAAATAAATGGTCTCATTGTCAGGTAGCCCAAGAGAAAGTCGTGTGTGTGCGAGGTGTCCTAAGCTAAGCAAACGGGAAAGAGTTCGGACAAAAGTATCCAAACTAGGGTTATTTTAGGGTTTTCGACAATTTTATCATGTTTTTGGTATTTTGAACGAAATAAACTAGAGAACCGTTAGACGACAGTATATGCAATATGACAGGATGAAATATGCACAATGATGATAATATGAACAAGGTAATAAACAGGATAATATCTGTCGCGGTGAAAATCGGATACCAAACTATTGATTAGTTTGAATCTTTAATTCATTTTGCAACCGAACTTTGATTTGTCCAAAGGAAGGGATAAAGATCGAAATTCCCACAATGCAATGCAGATGCAAGTTAGAGAGTTATAGGTTCGGGGGTTGGTTAAACTTAGGGAAGGTGCTAGCATCCTAAGTTTCTATAGTACTCTACAGGAACCTCTTGTTTTATATTTGTTTATTGCTAAGTATTTATCTGCTTAAAGTTTTAAAGACCTAGGGGGTTTATTTCTAAGTATACTCGATAAGATGTCGCATCTTATGCCTACATATCCTTACGGGAGTGGAATCAGAGTATTTGTAGTTCCCCTAAAGGGTTTGAGGAATTCTTTGACTGTGGTCAAAGTTCCTACGGGTTTAGGGTACTGGATTGATTGATTTTAGGAGAAAAGACGAGTTATCATTTTAAGAGAGATTTAACCGCCACAAATTGTAGGAAAATAGTCTTTGCATCATCTTAAGAGAAGGGCTCAAGTGCTCGGATATTGATCGACGAGTACGCCTCTATCTCTCTTAAGGCAAAGTTCTTACATATTGATTGTATTGTTGTGGGGGTGGAAGTTCTATCTCGCTTAAGATGATTAACATCTTATGCTCTATTGTGTTTGAATATGTTGTATTGTTGTTTGTGTTTGTTTAAGTTGTAAAGATAAAAGTCCTTCCTATGGGGTAGGATCTAACTTAGAAAGATCAACTTGAATGGGATCAAGGATCAAGTGGGAGTATGATGCAAATGATGTGCACTACACACAAGCGTTGACTCATGTGTAGGTTTTTCCTTTGGACGGAATGCGATGCGGAAAAATGTAAATGGCGGTAATGTAAATTACTGTAAGATAAATTGCGGAAATAAAATCATACACATACGTATGAAAGCGCGGGAGTGTGTTGTCGCGGTGAAAATCGGATACCAAACTATTGATTAGTTTGAATCTTTAATTCATTTTTGCAACCGAACTTTGATTTGTCCAAAGGAAGGGATAAAGATCGAAATTCCCACAATGCAATGCAAATGCAAGGTTTAGAGAGTTATAGGTTCGGGGGTTGGTTAAACTTAGGGAAGGTACTAGCATCCTAAGTTTCTGTAGTATCCTACAGGAACCTCTTGTTTTATGTTTGTTTATTGCTATGTGTGTATCTTCTTAATGGTTTAAAGACCTGAGGTTTTATTTCTAAGTATACTCGATAAGATATCACATCTTATGCCTACATATCCTTACGGGAGTGGAATCAGAGTATCTGTAGTTCCCCTAAAGGGTTTGAGGAGTTTTTTGACTGTGGTCAAAGTTCCTACGGGTTTAGGGTAGTTGGTTGATTGATTTTAGGAGAAGAGATGTGTCTTCATTTTAAGAGAGATGTAACCACCACAAGTTGTAGGAAAATAGTCTTTGCATCGTCTTAAGAAAATGGCTTAAGTACTCGGATTATTTAGCGAGTATGCCTTTATTTCTCTTAAGGCAAAGTCCCTACGGCTTGATTGTATTGTTGTGGGGGTGGAGATTCTATCTCGCTTAAGATGATTTGGAATCTTTCTCTAATGTGTTTGAATATATTGTTTTGCGTTGTTGAATGTTTGAAGGTTGTTGTAGTGTTTTGTCTGTATTGTAAGGTAAAGGTCCTTCCTATGGGGTAGGTCCTAAACTTAAGAAGATCAACTTGAATGAGATCAAGGATCATGTGGGAAAATGATGCAAATGTAGGTGCATACGCGCAAGTTTCACGTTACACGCAGATTCTTCCTTTGGACGGAATGCGATGCGGGAATATAAATTACGATAATATGAATTGCAATAAATAAATTGCGGAAATAAAATCATACACATACGCATGAAAGCGCTGAAGTGTGTGCGAGTGAATGTGTCGTGAGTGTGAGTGTACGAGGTGGGTCGAATGCGATGTTGGTTAATTGACTTACTTTAATTGAATAGTAGTTAATATATTTTTTTTTGGTGAGATCCAATTTTAAGAAAAGTTGGGTGAATTAGTTTTATTTATTTAATAAAAGTTAAGTCACTAATTAAAAGGTTTTCTTAAGTTGTCAAAAAAATTAGCTTAACAAGTGGATATAAACTGTTTAAATTATTAAATCATTTGCTTGTTATAAAAGAGGTTTCTCGTTTAAGTTATAATAAGAAGGTTGTTTTTATCGATAAATAAAATAAATTAAATAAAATAATTTTGTTATTAATTATGAAATGGTTTTTTATTATATTATAAAGGTTTATTAAATAAAATAGATTTTTATTAGTTATTATAAAAGCTAAAAGTTGATTTAGATAAAAAGAGGTTTATTATAATTTATTAAAAGGTTATTTCAAATATATAAAAATTGTTTTAGTTATTTAATAAAAGGAAAACACAAGGTTAATTAAATAAAAAGGATAAAAGTTAATTTTTGATTAATAAAAGATTATAGTTTGTTTAGAGAAAAAGATTAGTTAGTTAATTGATTAAGCGGTTAAAATACTGATTAAAATGATTAAGCGTGGTTAGTGTGTGTGTACGTAGGAAACATTCATCACGATAGAGATAGTAACGAACAGAGAAGTGAAAAAAAACAACACACGGCGGCAGAACCCTAATCCCAAACCGATCGGTCATCTTCCTCTCGATTCTTCCCTATCGATTTCAATCTCATTATTCTCTTCGTCATTTCATTATTTGAGCCTGAAAACATGAAGCAAACAATCAGCAGTTCAAGTAGTTTTAATCAAAACAAGGAAATACCGAAGGTTGGAGACAGCGTGGATGGTGATGGCTTCGAGGATTTTGACGGCGACAGGAGATATGTTTCCTCACTCTTTTGATTTCGCTAGTTTTTTGTTTTCTCTTTTCAATCTTTAGGGTTTCGCACTTGGGGGTTTTTCGTGGTGATTTTCTGTGCTTTAGGACTCCCTTTTATAGGCTCTGAATCGAGATTTCTTGATTGGATTTAGATTGTTTGTCTTGAATGTTGATTGGATCTCCTTTTTTGGACAAATCGAATTTAAAATGTTTCCTTTTTCGGTGATGGTAGTGATGACCTGCTTGATTGGTATTCAAATCTCTGATTTGCGATTTGATCTGATTTAATAGCATCTTCCATTATTCCATGAATATTCTTTAACGGTTTTAATCTCCAAACAATTACTAACTTTGCACTTGGTTTTTGACTGGTGCGGATAGTGAATGATTTGGGCCAGAAGAGTTAGCAGTCCAGAGAAGGCCTGCATCTGGTACACTTGGTAAACTGATAACGCCATCACTGCGAGCATAACCACTTGTGTGACTAGACTCAGTTACGGATAATTTGCTGGGATGTTGTCCTTGAGAAGATGGTTATATCATGAGTGAAGAGCCATTAAAGTTTTGGAAGTTGAAGGTAGTGGTGAGAGGGTTGAAGGTTGATGCTTGGTCTGTGATAAATGTTGCTAATACATTTCCGCTACCTCAAACTTTGGTAGGCCTAGAACTTCAAAAGAGAAAGTGGAAACATAATATTTACTGGCAGATGCAAACTCCCCTAACTCACCAGGAACCTTCCCCAATGGTATGTATGATCTAGTCTTTTTATCAGCTCTCTTCTCACCCATCACTGATATAACATAAACCTAGTCGTAGTTGATAACAATTTCCCAGAATATGATTCCTAAGTTCTGCTTTATGTTTTGACAGTCACAAATCTAGGAAATACCCAAATCTTTCGCCATGTAATATATCATCCAACGTCGCTTAACTTTGTTATGACAGGGATTAAAAGAGTTGAAAGAATCAACAATTCAACTTGCATCGAGCATGAGAAGTATAAATAGTGCGGCCAATGAGTCAATATTTGATGTTGAGAAAGAAATTGATGATTTATTGCCAATTGAGGTTAAAGAACAACGAGTAAGCAGCTTGCTTCAATCTCTAATGGTATGAGGATGTGTAGCAGTTATGCCTTTCCTGAAAATGATTCCAACTTCTGTACTGTGGGGATATTTCGCTTTCATGGCCGTTGAAAACTTACCTGGCAACCAGTTCTGGGAGCGTATGTTATTCATTTTCACTGCTTCGAGAAAAAGATACAAGTACTGGCTTTCACACCATTTCCTATCTCTCCATTTTTCTTTAATTTCATAAAATCTATCGTGACTCATTATCTTACTGTTTTTTAAGAGTTCTGGAGGAAAGCCATGCGACTTATGCAGAAACTGTACCTTTCAAGATAATTGCAGCATTTACATTGTTCCAGAATGTATACTTTCTTGTTTGTTATGGTATCACTTGGATTCCAATCGCCGGTGTTCTTTTCCCATTGATGATAATGCTCCTCGTTCCTGTAAGACAGTACATTCTGCCCAAGTTCTTCAAAGGGGCACACCTTCAAGATTTAGATGCTATCAGTGGTTTCTTGGCCGAAAAGAAATGGACGAACGTGTTCAAACTATATATAAACATATCACGAAATTGCATAAAATATTAATGACCCTGATATCAATAACCTGAACTAGCTATTTTGGGAACAAGATGTGAATTAAACTTGTTTTTCTCTTGTTCCTAGCAAAATGGACTTGAGGCCAATCCAAATCTTAAGCTGTTCTTATTTGTTGGTTTGGTTAGGAAAGCTTTGCAATTTAAATCTGAGCTCTTGTAATAATAATTCCTACTGGTCTTTAAAATGTGGATGAATTGAGAATTTAATGGGATTCGCGAGCCTTCATCATTCTCCACCTTTATGCCTTTACAGTTGAATTTTCTTCTTTTATTCGGATAGTTATAAATAACAAATGATTTTATCCCTTGGATTTCGATGTAATAATTTTGACAAAGGGCCTGACATAATTGGTGGACCCTTGAGTGGATTGGTTTGAACCAATTTTGTGTGACGTCATTGCACTAGGATATAGTGACACCTTGAATTTGGGAATAGACTTTGTAATGGGAATGGTTTTCACCTAACATAAGAAGTATGGGGGAGGCCATGGAACACCTTAATAGCACTTGTAAGATTTCGGTCACAAAGTTCTTGAACCCATGAATATATATCCTTAACCGAAATTTGATCTTGTATTTTAAGCATGAACTTCGTGTCTGAACTCGTGAGGAACTGAAATCATGAGTCTTGATTGTCATTCTGAGGACCTTTTAGTCTTTAATTTTGAGCAAGGAAGTCATGTCGTGTAGGCTAGTTTCAAAACAAATAAATCAGCTGTAGCAACATCCTCATTCCGCCATCCTTTAACACCATTAATTAAACCGCCAACACACGTGAAGATATGCCCACATAACTAATATGAGGAACCCATTGCAGTAATGCCAAGCCAAAGTAAATTGAACCATTAAGGTCAGATTCTCACGCAAAAATCCCTTGAATTAGGCCTGAATTCTTAGATGGTGAACTTCAGACCCAAATGTACTAGACACGTCCCTGTGATGTCTGGTTGTAAGCATCTATGCTTAGACATTAATGCGCCTGCATAAACTAGTTAGCCGTAATAAACAAAAGATGAAACAAGCGGAAGAGGGAAAAAAAAGCACAAGGAGGTGGGGTCTTAGGGTCAAAAATTAGGGTGCGACAGATGCCCCTATTTAAGTTACTTCTATTCGGAGATATGGAGATAGAAATCTTCGTCTCGACGAGATATGAGGGACTTAAATACAAACATTGTATGAATTTTTGGCCATAAGAAACCACCGAATGCGTATGATATGAGATGATATGAAAAATGCAAAAAGAGAGGATCCTGGGGAGAAACGGTGCCACAGGGAGAGACTAGACACGACACCTGGGAAGAACGAGCCCAACCAAAGGAGACTCCACGGGGATGGGAAACAACCACCAACAGGGGGATCTCCAAAGTACAACGATTACACGTATGCCAAGGGACATGGTGATTTGGATGATGGGAGAGAAACTTGTTAACATAATGTATTGGTTGGTAATAATCCAAATTCTATTTGTATTCTTTCTTTTTCTTGTTTTTCTGTATATCTTCTTTCTTTTAGAACTCAACTTGGAATAGTAAAATGTATAACTTTCCCGGGCATCATGATAAGGGTACCATGAGCTGGTCTCAGTCTCTGCCCGAAATGTCAAAATTTTGCAGAAGGTAGAATCACTGTAGTTTGTAGATGTAGATGTAAGTGTCATTGTTGATGTTGTATTTGTAGAACTTCCCCGAGCATCGGGGTATGGGAACCATGAGCTGGTCTCAGTTTCTGATGTAGAACTTCCCCGAGCATCGTGGTATGGGAACCATGAGCTGGTCTCAGTTTCTGATGTAGGACTTCCCCGAGCATCATGGTATGGGAACCATGAGCTGGTCTCAGTTTCTGATGTAGGACTTCCCCGAGCATCATGGTATGGGAACCATGAGCTGGTCTCAATTTCTGATGTAGGACTTCCCCGAGCATCATGGTATGGGAACCATGAGCTGGTCTCAGTTTCTGATGTAGGACTTCCCCGAGCATCATGGTATGGGAACCATGAGCTGGTCTCAGTTTTTGATGTAGGACTTCCCCGAGCGTCATAGTTTGAATGCTATGAGCTGGTCTCAGTCTCTTCCCGAAATGATGGAAACTCGTGAGAGCATCTTCACAGGGGGTTGTAAATTTTGTAGATTGTGGATGTCGTTGTAGACTGTAAATGTAGTTCGTTGTAGAACCCTGTAGATGTAGTTCGTTGTAGAACCTTGTAGATTGTAAATTTTGTTGATGTAATCTGTAATATACTCTGTTGTTGTGGATGTAATTTGTAATTGTAAATTGTAGATGTAGTTGTAAAGCTTCACCGAGGATCTTCGGAAAAATGTGAGCCGGTTGAATTATAAAGTATGTCTTCTCAAATAAAGAGAGACTAATGTGGTAAACTTCCTCGACTTCTTCGGGGAGATGTCGCTTGGCGGGTTGATGATGTTGAAGGACCCACTGAGGGTAGATGATATGTCTTGTGAAAACTGTCATTTGTCGTTTTGAACAGGATCTTGATCAAAACGAGTTGCTCAATAAAGAGATAAATGTTCGAGAAAAATCCTGTGATGCTATTGTTGAAGAAGCGTCTGTCTTTATGAATATTCTTCGTGGGGAATAGGGTGCAAGGTAAATGCACACTTAATCCACTCTTAAAGGTTGGAGATGTCCATGATGTGATTGCCAAAGACCGAAGTTCAATTCAGGGAGTAGCCGAAAAGGAACTGTCAAGCAAGACTCGACCATTGAGATATAAACTCAAATGGAATTTGTACTGAAATAACCATCTTCCATGAGGGCTGAACTTCATGGGGAAAATAAAACATTGTGCTTTTTCTGCCTAGGGTCGATAAATCTAATTGGAGGGATAAGACACGCCCAAACACCTAGGGATAACTATAGCCGAAGCGATGGAACAAAACAAATATGAAGAATGCGAAAAATGCACATGCCATGCTGTCTACTTATATGCTATGCGTATGCCGACGGATTGGGAGAAACGAAATAAACGCCTCAAACGAAAGGGTACTCAAGCAGAATCTCCATAGATCCTTTGTCGTCTGCGAAGAGAATCTTCGAACAGAAGCAACCTTCGTGTCTGGATAAAATAAATCCTCCTGCCTTGGGGAAGCATATCATATTGTTGTATTTCTTCGGACGAGGTAAACGCTCATGGTCATCTTGCTATTCATATATCAAGTAGAGCATAAAGTTTTAAGTCAATCTGGATTTTGCTATCAATAAAACAGATTTGTGATTAATGAAAGACTTTTTATTGAATGGTGGTCAGCAGAAAAGCGTGACCGCGATTTTACAGCGTTGGAAAACAATATCGATTACATAAAGGGAATAATGACTTGCTTCTCTTAGGCAAAATATTTCTTAACAGCATCCGCGTTAACAGGGCGAGTGATCTCTTCTCCGTCCATTGTTGCTAACATCAAAGCGCCTCCTGTCAAAACTTTTTTTACTACATATGGTCCATCGTAATTCGGGGCCCATTTTCCTCTGACGTCGGTGAGGAAAGACTGAATCTTCTTAAGCACAAGGTCACCTTCTTTGAATGCACGGGGTTGGACCTTCTTGTCAAATGCCTTCTTCATCTTCTGCTGATACAACTGCCCATGGCATAGCGCGGCCATCCTCTTTTCTTCGATTAAGTTCAACTGATCATATCTGTTTTGACACCACTCTGCTTCTGATAACTTTGCCTCCACCAAAATCCTCATAGAAGGGATCTCAACTTCTATTGGGACTACTGCTTCCATGCCGTAGACAAGTGAAAATGGAGTTGCCCCAGTCGATGTGCGTACCATCGTAAGATATCCATGTAAGGCGAATGGGAGCATTT
Source organism: Lathyrus sativus (assembly GCA_963859935.3). Classification (NCBI taxonomy): domain Eukaryota; kingdom Viridiplantae; phylum Streptophyta; class Magnoliopsida; order Fabales; family Fabaceae; genus Lathyrus; species Lathyrus sativus. The sequence continues at coordinate 59,616,506 of OZ012738.1, read as the reverse complement.
CGTGCCAATCTTTGTAAGTAACGACCATCTTCTGAATGATCTTCTTGATATTTTTGTTGGCGGCTTCAACAGCCCCATTCATCTTTGGTCTGTAAGGGGAAGAGTTATGATGCTCAATCTTGAATTCTTCACACAACTCTTTCATCATCTTGTTATTCAAATTGGAACCGTTGTCTGTAATGATTCTGCTTGGCACACCATATCGGCAAATGAGCTGATTCTTGATAAATTTGACAACCACATGTCGAGTTAAATTAGCATAGGAAGCCGCCTCGACCCACTTGGTAAAATAATCAATGGCTACTAAGATGAATTGGTGTCCATTAGACGCTTTCGGCTCTATCATTCCAATCATATCAATTCCGCACATAGAGAATGGCCACGGTGATGAGATAACATTCAACAAAGTTGGAGGTACGTGAATCTTATCTGCGTAAATCTGACACTTGTGACACTTTCTAGCAAACTTGTAACAATCTGATTCCATTGTGATCCAATAATACCCAGCCCTTAAAAGCTTCTTAGCCATAGCATGTCCGTTGGCATGCGTGCTAAAAGATCCTTCGTGAATTTCCATCATCAACATGTCCGCTTCTTGTTTGTCAACACATCTCAACAAGACCATGTCAAAATTCCGCTTGTACAACACATTGTTACTCAGAAGAAAATTTCCAGCCAACCTTCTCAAAGTTTTCTTGTCTTTGTTGGAAGCTCCCAAAGGATATTCTTGAGTTCTAAGAAACACTTCGATGTCATAGTACCAGGGTCTGCCATCTTCAACTTCTTCGACAGCAAAGATGTAGGCAGGTCTATCAAGACGTTTTACTTCAATCCGAGGACACTCGTTCCAAAAGTTTACCACGATCATCGAGGCCAAAGTTGCCAACGTGTCTGCCATTCTGTTCTCATCACGAGGGATATGATGAAACTCAACTCTATCAAAGAACGGTAACAACCTCCTAGCATAATCCCTGTATGGGACCAAATTATCATGTCGAGTTATCCATTCTCCAGTAATTTGGTTGATTACTACTGCAGAATCACCAAACACATCTAAATTCTTAATTCTCAAATCGATTGCTTCTTCGAGACCCATAATACATGCCTCGTACTCAGCTTCATTATTAGTACACTGGAATGTTAATCTTGAGGTAAATGGGAAATGGGTCCCTTGAGGAGTCACAATAACAGCACCGATCCCTTTTCCATGAGCGTTGACAGCTCCATCAAAGATTAAACCCCATTGAGAACCTGGTTCTGGCCCTTCACCATGTACGGGTTCTTCACAATCTTTCATCTTTAAAAACATAACATCTTCATCAGGAAAGTCGTCGTTTGAGGGTTGATGATCCAAAATGGGCTGGTGAGCCAGATGATCAGCCAAAACACTTCCTCTAACAACTTTCTGAGTATGGTACTCGATATCATATTCGGACAATAACATCTGCCATCTAGCGATTCTCCCAGTCAAAGCGGGCTTCTCAAAAATGTACTTGATAGGATCCATCTTTGAAACCAACCAAGTAGTGTGGTTTAACATATATTGGCGCAGACGCTTGGCGGCCCACGTTAGAGCGCAACAAGTCTTCTCTAACATAGTGTACCTGGTTTCACAATCAGTAAATTTCTTGCTCAGGTAATAAGTGACATGATCTTACTTTCCTGTTTCATCTCGCTGGCCGAGTACACAACCCATCGAGTCCTCTAAAACAGTCAAATACATAATCAAAGGATGCCCTTCAACCGGCGGTATCAGGATAGGCGGTTCAAGCAAATATTCTTTGATACTATCAAAAGCCTTTTGAAAGTCTTCAGTCCAAACATATCCTTGTTCTTTCCTCAGGACTTGAAAATAGGTTTACATGTTGCAGTCATGTTGGATATAAACCTGGAGATGTAGTTCAAACGTCCTAAGAATCCTCTAACTTGTTTCTCGGTGGCGGGAGCTGGAATTTCCCGGATAGCTTTCACTTTGTCAGGGTCCACTTCAATCCCTCTTTGACTGACAATAAAACCCAATAGTTTCCCTGATCGTACTCCAAATGTGCACTTGTTGGGGTTCAAACGAAGCTTGTATTCCCTCAAACGACCAAACAGCTTAGCCAGGTGTTGAACATGATCATCTTCGGTCTTCGACTTAGCTATCATATCATCCACATACACCTCGATCTCTTTGTGCATCATATCATGGAACAAAGTAGTCATAGCTCTCTGATATGTTGCCCCTGCATTCTTTAATCCAAATGGCATAACTTTGTAACAAAAGGTGCCCCAGGGCGTTATGAATGACGTCTTCTCTCTGTCCTCGGGAGCCATTATAATCTGGTTGTAACCTGAAAAACCATCCATGAAGGAGAAAACTTCATATCTTGCAGTACTGTCCACCAAGATGTCAATGTGAGGTAACGGAAAATCATCTTTCGGACTGGCTTTATTCAAATCCTTGTAGTCTACACACATGCGAACCTTTCCATCCTTCTTCGGAACAGGTACAATGTTAGCCAACCATAGTGGGTACTCGGCAGTAACAAGGAAACCTGCATCAATCTGTTTCTGAACCTCTTCCTTAATCTTTAGAGCCATGTCAGGTCGAGTCCTTCTGAGCTTCTGTTTTATCGGTGGGCATTCTGGCTTTAACGGTAAATGATGTTCGACTATAACTGTATCCAAACCGGGCATGTCTTGATATGACCAAGCGAACACATCGACAAATTCTCCAAGCAAATCAATCAGCTGTTTCATCACATCGGGTTTAAGCAGAGCTCCAATTTTCACTTCTCTACGGATTTCTTCTGATCTCAAGTTGATTACTTCCACCGGCTCTTGATGAGGTTGGATAGCTTTTTCTTCTTTCTCAAGCAGTCTGGAAATTTCTTCTGGGATATCATCTTCTTCATCCTCGGCTTCGTACACAGGAAACTCGAAATTTGGAGAAGGCAGTGGATCATTATTCCCAGGATGTATTTTATGTAGCAATCTGCGCAAGTGACGTGATTTTCAATAAGTTTTTGTAAAGTGGAAATTGTGTGTACGCGAGATGCTACTTATTATTTTCCAACATCGTGAATAAGTATAAAACACAAATGTAAATGAAAGCAGTTTATTGATGATAGCAAAACCAAAAAGACGCGCCCAACAAAGTCACCTTTGCCTTGGGCAGGGCAAAGGGAATTATTGGAAATAAGCCCTAACAAATGCAGTTTCGCCTTGGGCAGAGCGAAAAAATTTAAAACAAATGCTTTACTTAGATATATGAATGGCAGTAGGGGCTTCAACCGCACTCCAATTCTTGACTACAAAGCCTGTGGTCACAAAGTCTGGAATGTCCTCATCTGGATCTTCCTCGGTGATGGCATAAACTCCAAAGGTATAGTCAAATTCATCAGAAATATAGCCTGGATCTTCCATATAGGGCTCGTAGTCTTCGTAAGGAATGGAGGACCTTGTAGAACCATCTGATATGTAGCCCTCGAGTTCATCTTCTAACACAACATTAATCTGAGGATGATGGACGATTCCTCCACTACGGAACACTTCATTGATTAGAGGAAACCCTTGATTCTTAGTGTCTGGTTGAGCGGAACCGCTAGTGAAACCGAGACCCTCCTTATTTTTGTTTTCTGGCAAAGACAATACTTTTCCCCACATTGATTGATGACCACTGTTCACTACTCGCTGCGCGTCTTTAAATGATGACATGGATGCTTGAGACTTCTGGGCACCCTCACCCGCAATGGACAAGGCTTGGAATTGCGTGCCGATTTCCTCCTCGGCCTCGACATATGAGAATGATGACAAGTGACTTACCACCAAAGCTCTTTCTCCACAAACTGTAACTATTTTCCCCTCGAAGACGTATTTCAGCTTCTGATGCAGGGTAGAAGTAATTGCTCCAGCTTCATGTATCCATGGCCTCCCTAGCAAACAGCTATAGGCGGAACGAATGTCCATGACCTGAAACGGGATCATGAAAGTCTGTAATCCGATAGTCATGGGAAAATCTACCTCACCAATTACCGTTTTCCTTGACCCATCGAAAGCTTTGACAATAACGCGACTTGGCCTCATCGGCGGTCCTTGGTATGACAGCTTAGATAAAGTAGTTCTAGGCATTACATTTAGAGACGATCCAGTATCAACCAACACACTGGACAGAGAGTCATTTCCACAGTTCACAGAAATATGTAGAGCCATGTGTAGCTACTGCGAAAATCGGCGCCGGCTGAACAGAAGAGTCGCCACCGTGCGTTATTTATCCCACGGGAGGGAAAGGAAACGCTCAGAGTAAACCTCGCACAACACGGGAAAGGTATGGTCATCGCAACCAAAACCTGGGTTCGGGAGTCGGTTACGCAAGGGGAAGGTATTAGCACCCCTCACGTCCGTCGTACTCGACGGGATCCACGCTTGTTTTCGGGTATGGATTGCTATTCTATCTAAACTATAGGTCAGGGGTTAAAAAGAAAATAAAAATGAAATGAAAATGACTCGGCAAAGTATCGCACTTTATGCCTACGTATTCCCGTCTGGAACGAGAAATCAGAGTCAACGTAGTTCTCCTACCTACGGGAAAGGAGGGGAAGGTTGCTCGCTAGGATATCGCATCCTATGCCTACGTACTTTCACACGGCATGAAAGATCAGAGCAAACGTAGTTCGGGCCACGTACGACACAAGTCTGTCTTTGATTGATTTTATTCCTTCTGAAAAAGGCTTTTCTGATTAACAGTCCAAGAGGACAAAAATGACGTCTTGATGAGTTCACATTCTTTTACGGAAGAAGTGTCTTTTATTGTGTTTGAAATCTTTATGTATTTTTCTGGTTGTTTTGAGAAAGAAGAGACAGAACTCTAACCTACGGTGGCGAAGGGAAACAAACTAACCTAATGTTATCATGCATGGGTTAAGACCTAGTGTCTATCATGCTCCTCTCTTGCACAGAGAGAAACAGAGATCCTACGGGATAGGCAGAAACAGAAACAATAACAGATATAATAAAGCGGTAAAATGCATGGATGCAACAGTACAAGCGAGGCAAGGGAGTCCCACTCAACCTCGAACCTAGAAAACAATAGGCAAAAGTGAACAGACTTCACTTTCAACCCAACAGGGTAAACAACAAACAATACAGTCCGGAAAACCAATCAATACATCAGCAATGAAATACAACAACAAAAGAAACAGCATCAGCAGCTCTGAATCAACATCTAGCTTCAAGTAATCTCCAATCAGCTACAGGCTTCAACAAGCATCAATTTCCATCTTCATGGCCTTCAGGCAAGGGCTTTGATCATCAGTCTTCTATAAGCAATGGCTTTTCTTCAAGTTCAAACCTCCAGGATGAGGAATCAGTCACAAGAGTGAAGTGAATGAATGTTAGACAGTTAATTACCTACCAATGGTGGTTCATCAACTGTTAACATTAAACAGAAAGTTTCCTCTCAAAAGTTCTATCTTTCAAATATATTCACTGATCCTTCCAAAGGAAGGAGGTGGATATTTGAAAGAGACTTTGAATCATAGAGAAAGGATGGATGCAGACAAGGCATTCCATGTTTGAGAAACAAACTTTCTAACCTAGAGCTCTGCCTAGCTCCTAAACCCTAGTTCCTCAGCATCTGCTAGCAAGAATCTTCTCTTCAACTCTGACAGTTGACCTTTCATCTCTGAATCTCCAATGGTCTTCATCTCCTCAAGTCTTCAGCTCTCCTAAGTTCCCAGACAATCCCAATACCCAAGCAAGCAAGCAATAATCCCCAGAGGGCACACCACACCAGACAATCAGACATACACAGAGTATTAATAGCAGTAGGGGAATCCTGACTTTTTCTAAGGGGATCTAATAACTACCCATAGCCCCTATAGTCCCATAACTAATCTAGTTAAACCCTAAGTCCTAAGGGAAAAGAATCAAATCTCCTAAGTCATCACCTAAAAACCCTAATTTGTTCATGTTGTTCAAGCCTACATTAAGCACCTAAAATTAATCTCTAAAAATGGGAACTAAATTGTTTTTACAAGTTCAACATCCAATCTAAACAACCTAAAAAGAATGAACAAAAAATATGAAAGTATCTAATAGAACAAAAATTAATAAAATCATGCATGAAATGAAGCTATTCAAAATGTCATTTATTTAGAAAATATGGGAAAAATATCAAATAAAAATAAAATGCAATTTTTATTTTTTTATAATTTTCTAGACAGAACCAAGAAAATATAGAAAAAACAACCACTAAAAAAGAGTTAATTTCCTATTTTATATGGTTTTTTAAAGTTGGTAAAAATTAAAGTGAATTAAAAACTAAATTGAATTAAAATGATAGGGGGGGGGGGGGGGTACTAATAGCAGACACGCTCAGTTGTATTCTTGGATGGGCCAGGCAGTGGGGGTGTAGGTAGCGAGTTTGTATTAGGCCCAGAACAAGTCAGAATTAAAAAAGAAAAAGAGGAAGCAGGGGGTGCATTCAGCAGGGTTTTCACGTTCAGATTGAACTGGGCCCATATACGGGAGGTGGCAAAAGCAAGGACTTAGGCCCGCCCGTTTCATTAAATGAAACGGTGCGTTTAGGGCACTCAACTTCCCTCCAATCTTCAGAATTAAACTCCAGCCACACGATGGGCTTTGAGTCAATGGTCCAACAAGCAATGGACGGTCATGATTACTTCTTCTTCCTCCTTGTGTTCATGAAGCTAGGGTTTCCCTCCATGAAAACTCCATGCACGCATACTTCAAGCTCTCGGTTCTCTCTCTCCAGTCCATGGATCAACACGATATAAACATGAAAAACGCTCCAATTTTCTTCCTCTACAAGACTATGGTGGTAGTTTGTTTTGAAACTCAGCAAATCACTCAACCCGAGCGCATGACATTCTTGGTTCCATTAAAATACTCTGCAACTCATCCTCAAGATTCTCAACCAAACCTATACTAATCTCTTCTATACTTCACGTAGATCATTCTAAACTAACAACCTAAGATTATTATGGCCTATCCTAAGAGTTCTAAGTCCTAACAGTTTCAAGCACCTGTCAACAATTATCACTAAACAGCACCAAACTCATCCTAATCGATCTACTAACAACCTAGATCACATCTAAACTAATAAAACTATGCTAAACTAACTAAATCAAGCAATGGCAGAGAAAATGCACCTGATGCAAAAGCTTGGAGATGGATGTTGAACTCGTGGATCTGAGAGCCTTGATGCTTCAATCTGGATCTACTCTTGCTATATTTGATTCTGTATGCAACACCTTGATGAATTTGGCCTTGGATCTTGAGTTCCAATGGAAATTGCAATTTGAATGTTGTTGATGAAAGTGCACGAAATTGATCAATATCCACCAAATCTTTGATTCAATTCTGATCCATGATGATGGTGAAATGTAGGAGGATCAATGTTGATGAGAATTGATGCTGAATTTGTGAGATTGAAGTGAACTTGCAACTTGGAGAATGAGAGAACTTTGGGAAATTTTTGGTGAAAAATGAATCCAACCCTTGCTCAATTCTGATTTCATGAATATATAGTGCTCAAATGAACTTTCTAGAACCATCTTGCAACTTCCCTTGCATTCCAAATTGAATCCATTTTGGTTATGTTTCTTCAAATGCAAGTAACCATAAATAACTTTGATTTTTTCCACTAAGCTCAAAAATGTACTTGAACCATTGTTCTTAGAATGTGTTTTGGACCCAAAATCATATATGGGAAGTCTCCATTTGGACTTATAAATCTCTCAAACCATTTTTCACTTTGACTTTATTTAAGTTATAAGCCATTTTAGTTCAAATTTGACCAATCATGCAACTTCATGTTATGAGCTTTTCCAACAATTTGTGACCTTCTTTCTAGACTCAAAATGTCATTTGGAGCAAGTTTGATGTTGTAAGTTTTTCCATTTGAGGCCTCCTTGTATGAGTTTTGGACATAGGTTAAAATGACCTGTAATTCACAAATGACCAAAATACCCTTTGCTTGCCAAGACCATAAGTTGAGCTCCACACATCATATGAGGGCATGCTATACCATTCTAGAAAGCTAAGACAATGAGGAACAATTCTTATGTTGACCAGAAATTCATTTGAAATCTCCTTGAGGGGTAAAAATTGCTTGGAAGTCAAGTCACTTTCACAGACAAAATTTCAGATACCTCAGATGACCTGTAACTTGCAAGGACCATAACTTGAGTTCTATAAATCTCCTTGATGTCTTCCACCACTAAAATTAAAGGTCTTGAGATCCTCTACAAGTTTCATGTTGGCCAAGGATCCATTTGAAGCTAGCATTTTGACTTATCTTGCTTGGAAATTTGGCCTAAACTAGGGGATTTTACACAGAAACCCTAATTTAGAAGCTCCTCTTCTCCTTGATTTCTCTTGAATTCTTCTTGGCATATCTCCATATCCTTCTTTATATGTCCAATGATGAACCCCACATCTCTCCACTAGACTTGAATGCCCCCTTAAATCAGTCAATTGACCTAGGGTTGACCTAGGGTTGACCCAGGTGAAACCCTAGTTGACTGCCTTCAGCTATAGCTCTTGTGCTCTCATCAATGACTTGTCTCCTTCTTGAAATGACTTTCTAAGTCTCTCATAATGTCTAGATACTCTCCATGCCTTCAACTCACAGCTCACAACCCTCTTGTTGACCCTCAGATACCCTCAGCTAGGAGATGGACTCAAGGCTTGATCTGCTGAACTCTTTGCTTTCAAATTCTTTCCTGATGACTTGAATGAGATTGAATTGGGATAATAACCTCTTGATAGGCTTCTAGAGATGAGAATAATGATTGGTCCCCCTGTTGTATGACTTGCTATGCTTATGCCATGCAGATGATTAGTCTATGTACATGACTCTATATGCAAATGCTAATGACATTGAAACATAAACCAAGTGAATAAGGTTGGGCAAATTTTAGGGTGCAACAGCTGCCCCTATTCAAGCGGCTTGGACCCGATTGGGTGAAGGGCCTGGAGCCTTCAGACATTCGCGGTACGAGACGGTTGAATACTAGTGAAACCAGAAATTTGCCAACCGCAGAAATAAACTGCGCCACTGCTTGGGGAACGACATTCATCAGCTGAATTTAACTGTTACGGCAACCCACTGATCTCGTGCGACCGTGCTGGGGATTGTCTTCATCGTTCTGAAGAGGATTCTGTCATAACAGATTGCTTGCTTGTCCAAGTTAGGACTCTGTCTGTCATCAATACGAAGAAATCTCAACTAAAACCGGTCCACGTTAGGACTCCACTTGCTGTTAACCCAGAAAAATCTCGGCAACGCCGCTGGGGATAATTCGTCTGCATTCCCATAAACTGAATCGTCCACATTAGGAATAAAACTCTTTCACGCTAGGAGTAACTCCTGTCCACATTAGGAATCATTTCTTCTGTATCTGTCCACGTCAGGACTCAACTTTCCACGTAAGGAGTACATCATTCTTCCACGTCAGGAATCAACTTTTCTTGAATCTGTCCACGTAAGGACCCTAATTTTTCCACATCAGAACTAAACCCCTTCCACGTCAGGAATACACTCTTTCTTTCCACGTCAGGAATACAAGCCTCTTTCCACGTAAGGAATGCTATCCGTTTTCCACGCAAGGAAACATAACTTTTCCACATAAGGCAACCAATTCCTTCCGATTTGTCCGCGTCAGGACTGCATTTTTCCACGTAAGGAATGCCATCTTAATCTGTCCACGTAAGGACTCCACTCTTTCCACGTTAGGAATCACCTCTTTCCACGTAAGGAATCCTCTTCTGATATGTCCGCGTAAGGACTACATCGTCCACGTTAGGACCCACTTCTCCCCGTTAGGAATAATAATTTCTTTGATTTGTCCACGTCAGGACACTGATCTCGTCTTGATCTGTCCACGTTAGGACTCAGGCGTCTTCGACCCGCTGAGGAAATAAGACTTGTCCACGTAAGGACTCACACGCTGGTCTGATCTGTCCACGTCAGGGCACCAACACAAAGAGTCATCACTTTTGTCAACGTCATGACCTCCCATTCCACTAATTTCGAGAACCCGAATCTGCCCACGTTAGGACTAACACACCTCACCAATCCGGGGAAATAAACCTGTCCACGTTAGGACGCCCACTTCTGAAGAAATCCCGTCAATATAGGAATAAATTGTCCACGTCAGGACTTAGTTCTCCAATGATCCTCACCCACAAACTCCTCAGCACCAACGTGACAGCGACTTTGAGGCGGACTCTACTGGGGATGTCTGGAAACCAAACTATCGGACGCCTGCTCTAATAACCGGCGGTGGCCTCTGAAATTCTGATTCATGGAACCCCTGATGACAACTAATTCTGCCTGGGAATAAAGAGAAACTTATCCTGGCAACTCTGTGGGGAATACTGCCGAAACTGACATTATCATTGGTTGTCCCGTGCCAAGATCTTGAATGTTTGGTAATTCATTTGAGCAAGAACTCCCTTTACATGAATTGCTAAAATACAGGAATTGTTTCAGCAAAATAAATGTTGAAGATAATGCCAACTCTGCTGGGGATAGCCAGGTGCTATAGAATTATTCCAGCAAAGTAAATGCTGAAAGGGTGAAGCCAACCCTGCTGGGAAATTGGGAGCTCCAACCAAACGCCTTGTTGAGGTAACCCCCTGCTGGGGAATATAACCTTGCTGGGGAATAGCAGATGTGCATAGTATGATCGGACTTTCTGCTGGAGAGTGAATTGATATTACACAGTATCTCTGACAAAATAAATGACAGGAACCACCATCAACTCTGCTGGGGAGAGTCTTGATCTCCGGGTTCCACTGGGAGGAAAAACATTTGCTGAAAGGAGAGAACTCCGCTGGAGGAGAGTGAATGACCCTGCGGGGAAAGATGAACCTGTCTGAATACGGCCTTACGATCTTGGAATCGTCAATTCCCTTTGCACATGCTACGACTAGCTGGGGAATTCTATCCTTCTTCAGGAAGAACATGCATGACCTGCGTGGGGATCAAGTCTTTCGTTATCGCGATCTTTTGATTGTATTCCTCATAGGGCTATGAAACCTGCAACAACACAAACAAGGCAAGACAAGCCTATGCAACCAAATCTATTCAGGTTAGTGACATCCTTTTCGGTTAATTCAAAGCTTTAGCAATTGTCGGCAAGGGCCAGTGATGTTATACACATGCTAGTTTCAGTAAACTTAGGCGATTTATCATGCACAAACAGTAAAGAATCAGTATCAAGTACTGAATAACATATTTTCATTGATTGGACCCCTGAATGGGCGGAGTTTTTGTACACGGGATGTAACTCCTGAAAAGAGGAAGCTACGCAAAGCAAATATACAAGTATGCAAGTATGCACAAGAAGCATGAATATTGACAACTTAAATTTGTACACATGTCGGCAACGGGATGCGGATGAACACCACGAACTGATCCTCCTATGACTCATCCGACTCTAATGCTTTCCCGGTATCCCCACTTCTGAAGAGATTGTATCCGATAACTGGCTCCTCCAACATATTCTCCCGCATTGATGCTCATTGAATTCGGACCGCAGTCATTTGCTTTTCAAATCCCTAACTTTTGCATGAACCGCCCTTTACGGGTTTTCAGTTCACTGGGATACCCTTTTTTGCCGAAGCCGCCCAGTGTAGGTTTTCAACTTCGCGGGTGTACATTTTTCAATTTTATCCCTAACTTTTGCCCGAACCTTTCATTCTGTTTTTGGTTCGCCAGGATACCCCATTTTTGCCTGGACTCTCTTTTTCTGTCCAGCGGGTCTATTTTAAGCAAAGTATTTTTTAACTGCGTCCGAATTCACAGGTGACACAAAGTCTTCTCCGTCCATGGTGGACAACAACAACGCTCCTCCTGAGAAGACTTTACTAACAACGTATGGCCCTTCGTAGTTGGGGGTCCACTTGCCCCTGTGATCTGCTTGCGGCGGGAGAATCCTTTTCAGCACAAGGTCGCCCGTCTGAAAGCTTCGCGGATGTATCTTCTTGTCGTACGCTTTCTTCATTCGGCTCTGGTACAAACGACCGTATGCTAGAGAAGCTAGCCTCTTCTCATCCATCAAGCTCAGTTGGTTCAATCTATTCGTTACCCATTCTGCCTCGTCCAGCTGAACGTCTCGCAATACCCTCAGAGAAGGGATCTCAACCTCTAATGGTAATACCGCTTCCATTCCGTATACCAACGAGAACGGAGTTGCCCCGGTTGATGTGCGTACCGTCGTACGATAACCGTGCAAAGCAAAAGGTAGCATTTCATGCCAATCCTTATAGGTCACCACCATTTTCTGAACAATTTTCTTGATATTCTTATTGGCCGCCTCAACAGCGCCATTCATCTTGGGTCGGTAAGGAGAGGAGTTGTGATGTTCGATCTTGAAATTCTGACAGAGCTCCTTCATCATTTTGTTGTTCAGATTTGAACCATTATCCGTGATTATCCGCTCGGGGATCCCATATCGGCAAATGATATCTCTTTTGATGAATCTGGCCACCACCTGCTTCGTTACATTTGCGTAAGACGCCGCTTCCACCCACTTGGTGAAATAATCGATTGCTACTAGGATGAACCGGTGCCCATTAGAAGCCGTCGGCTCGATCTTTCCAATCATATCGATTCCCCACATCGAGAATGGCCATGGAGATGACATCACATTTAGAGGACTCGGAGGCACGTGTATCTTGTCAGCATAGATTTGGCACTTGTGGCACTTCCTCGCGAACTTGAAACAATCAGTTTCCATCGTCAGCCAAAAGTAACCTGCCCTCAGCAGCTTTCTCGTCATAGCATGTCCACCAGCATGCGTACCAAAGGTACCTTCGTGAATTTCCTCCATGAGAAGCTTTGCCTCTTTCTCGTCTACACAACGCAACAACACCAAATCGTGGTTTCTTCTGTACAAGACGCCATCCGGATTCAAGTAGAAATTACCCGCTAATCTCCTGAGAGTCTTCTGATCTTGACTGGATGCCCCAGCCGGATACTCTTTATTCTTCAGGAAATTAAGGATATCAAAATACCACGGTTTGTCGTCAGATGCTTCATCGATAGCAAATACATAAGCTGGCCTGTCCAACCGAGAGATAGTGATTTGGGGAGCTTCGTTCCAGAAGTTGACCTTGTACATGGAAGACAAAGTGGCCAGAGCGTCAGCCATTTGATTCTCTGCCCGCGGTACATGATGCAATTCAACTTTGTCAAAGAAAGGCAACAATCTCCTGGCATAATTCATGTAATGTATCAAATTAGGCTGCCGTGTCTCCCATTCCCCTTTTATCTGATTCACTACCAGAGCTGAGTCTCCGTATACATCTAGATGTTTGATTCGCAAATCAATGGCTTCTTCAAGCCCCATTATACAAGCTTCGTATTCGGCCTCATTGTTGGTAACGGCAAAGGTCAATCGGGCAGTAAACGGGATGTGCGACCCGTGTGGCGTGGTGATGATTGCCCCTATTCCGCTACCGTAAGCATTCACGGCTCCGTCAAATATCATCTTCCATTTGGACCCCAACTCTGGTCCCTCATCTGGCAATGGTTCTTCACAATCTTTCATCTTTAGGTACATGATATCCTCGTCAGGAAAATCAAACCTCATCGATTGGTACTCTTCAATAGGCTGCTCCGCCAGATACTCAGACAGCACACTCCCCTTTATAGCCTTTTGCGAGACGTATTGAATGTCATATTCAGTCAAGACCATCTGCCAACGGGCAATTCTACCTGACAACGCCTGCTTTTCAAATACATATTTGATAGGATCCATCTTCGAGATGAGCATGGTTGTATGATTCAGCATGTACTGCCTCAAACGCTTGGCGGCCCAGGCTAGCGCGCAACAAGTTTTCTCCAGCATTGAGTATCGAGATTCACAGTCTGTAAATTTCTTACTCAAGTAATAGATCGCATGCTCTTTCCTCCCCGTCTCGTCGTGTTGACCGAGAACACAACCCATGCTTCCCTCAAGAACCGTCAAATACATTATCAAGGGTCTACCTGCCACTGGGGGTATCAAAATAGGAGGCTCCTGCAGATACTTCTTTATTTTATCGAACGCCTTTTGACAATTTTCGTTCCACGTCACAGCTTGATCTTTCTTCAACAGCTTGAATAATGGTTCACACGTGGCCGTTAGGTGAGATATGAACCGGGCAATGTAGTTCAACCTCCCTAAAAACCCGCGCACCTCTTTTTCTGTTTTAGGCGTCGGCATTTCTTGAATTGCTTTTATTTTAGCAGGATCGACCTCTATTCCTCTTTCGCTTACGATAAACCCCAGCAGTTTACCCGATCTCACCCCGAAGGTGCATTTATTAGGGTTCAGCCTCAGCCTGAACTTCCTAAGTCTTTTAAACAACTTCAGCAGATTCACCAGATGCTCTTCCTCCGTCTGGGATTTGGCAATCATATCGTCAACATAAACTTCGATCTCTTTATGCATCATGTCATGGAAAAGAGTCGTCATCGCACGCTGATATGTTGCCCCAGCATTTTTCAAACCAAAGGGCATCACTTTGTAGAAAAATGTTCCCCACGGCGTTATGAAAGTAGTCTTCTCCATATCCTCTGGCGCCATTTTAATTTGATTGTAGCCTGAAAAGCCATCCATGAAGGAGAATACGGAGTACTGGGCAGTATTATCAACTAACACGTCAATGTGAGGAAGTGGAAAATCGTCTTTTGGGCTTGCTTTATTCAAATCCCGATAATCCACACACATTCGAACCTTGCCATCTTTCTTTGGCACTGGTACGATGTTGGCAACCCATGAAGGATACTTCGTCACAGCCAGGAAACCAGCGTCCCACTGTTTCTGCACCTCCTCTTTAATCTTCATTGCCATATCTGGTCGCGTTCTGCGAAGCTTTTGTTTGACCGGCGGGCAATCTTCCTTCAGTGGCAGGCGGTGCACAACCATATCTGTATCGAGCCCTGGCATATCCTCATACGACCAAGCGAATACATCACTATACTCTTGGAGCATTTCAACCAGTCTCCGCTTGATATCATCCTGCAGCGCGGCTCCGATACGAATGTTTTTCTCAACCCCTTCTGACCCCAAATTGATAATTTTGATGACCTCGTCGTGAGGCAGAATGGCTCTTTCCTCTTGCTTTACTAACCAAGACAGTTCTTCAGGAACGTCGCTATCTTCGACAACCTCTTCTTCAGCCTGAAACACCGGGTGCTCAAAGTCGGGACGAGTCATAGGTGGTTCAAGGATGTCATCTGAAAATGTTATCCTGCAAAAGGAATGGTTAAGTGCTTCAAAATGTGTATAAAGCGAATAACCATGTTGCCATTTTATTGAAAAATATAAAACAAGAAGGACAGGGATTACGGTATTTGCACATGAAAAAACGCCATTTATTTAATGATTAACACGCAATGTTATAACAACACAGCCCTAAGCAAATCCTGATGCCCCGGGCAAGACATCAGATTATTCAACAATTAATAAAGCAAAGCATTACTGTTTAAAAGTCACAGGAACAAGCTCCTGAATAGACCAGTTGCACAGTCCTTGTCCTGGCGTGCTTGGCTGAATCCAGGCATCCATATCACAGTCGCTGTCTCCTTCATCGGACTCCGAAGCAGCATTGACAGTTTCATGACATACTCCACTGGCAGAGATGGTAATCGGCTTTCTGAAACGGGGGGCCCCCACGGATGGAGTTGATGACGACGGTTGGTACCCTAGTCCGAACCGGTCCATCTTCACAGGAATGTCCAGCACTTTGCCCCAGCCCTTTGCTTCTCCTGCCTCCACTAGAGCTTGAGCTTCTTTATACGATGAGACGGCTATCTCTGGCGCTTTGCTCGGCCCGGGACCTTTGTCCTTGATGCGCAAACCTTCGAATGCCTGGCAGGGCGTCTCGTGGATCTCTCCGTCGACTTCCACATATTTAAACGACGATAGATGGCTGACCAGGATGTCTTCTTCTCCGCACACGGTGACTACGCTGTCTCCGACCATATATTTTAACTTCTGATGCAGGGTGGACGTGACGGCCCCTGCCCCATGAATCCAGGGTCTTCCAAGCAAGCAGCTATACGCAGGCTGTATATCCATGATATAGAACTCCGTTGCAAACACTTCCGGCCCCACTTGCAGAGGCAAGGTAATCGATCCGAAGACTGTTCTCCGCGTGCCGTCAAATGCTCTGACTACCAAATCACTGGGTGTACACAAAATCCCTCGAACATCCAGCTTCATCATCGCCTTCTTGGGCAACACATTCAAAGATGATCCGGTGTCAACCAATACGTGCGACATTACTGATCCTCTACACTCAACAGATACGTGTAATGCCATATTATGATCTCTCCCTTTCGGAGTCAAGTCAAAATCGGTAAAACCCAAGCTGTGGCCTGCATTCACATGTGCCAATACTCCTTCTAGCTGATTTACGGAGACGTCTTGGGGTACAAAAGAGGTGTCCAGGACTTTCAGCAAAGCATTTCTGTGAGCTTCCGAACACAACAGCAATGATAGGATAGATATTTTGGACGGTGTCTGCTGCAGATGCTCCACAATCTTATAATCACTTTTTCGAATTAAGCGCATGAACTCTTCTACATCCTTCGATGCTGCTTCTTTTTCACTTGCTTGCACCGGAACATTTTCAACCACTTTCCCTTTTCCTTTCGCTAGTCTTTCAGCCTCCACTTCAGGAGATATAAAGATCCTGCCACTCCTTGTCATGCCTCCTGAGCCAACAACATTATCCACAATCTCCACTGGCTGCTTGCTAACATCAATTTTTATCCCATCACAATACACCTCTAACCCATATGACCATGGGACTGCTTTCGTGTTCTCGTATGGGATTGGCCCGGCCTTAGTTATGGTGATCGGTGGTCGCTGAGCTGGTGCTGCAATAGTGATCGTCTTCCGAGGAATCGTTACCGTGGCCACATCACTCCGATTATCCACTACTGCCCCTGCAGGCTCGTCAGTTGCCGCTCGATCAAACTGCAATATGCCCTCATCAATTAAAGCCTGAATGCCTTTCTTCAAATCTTCACACCCCCCAGCTAGGGTCCAACAGTCTAAGCAATACTCGTTACATCCTGGGTAAACACCTCCTTGTAACAGTCGGCTCTTTATCTCGCTCAGCGGCGTCTTTAAATCTTCAACATTCATAATAAGATTCAGACCTTCCTCAGTCAGAACGGCGTTTGCCCCATGATTAGGCATGGGTTTCTGGACTATATTCGGACCTGCCGTTCCGAAATTGATAGTCTTGTTGTCTAAGAGATCCTGCACAACGTGCTTAAAAGCATGGCAACCTTCTATATCGTGACCCGGGGCTCCAGAATGAAACTCGCAGTGTCTGTTTGCATCGTAGCCGAACGGGGGAGCTCCCGTTATCGGCGCCAGAGTTCTTTTCTCTACCAGGTTTAATCCCAACAATGTTTGCAACAACTCGGCATATGTTGAGGGAGGCTTCTCAAACACTCTTCTCGGTTTACTACCCTGGAATCTTCGTTGAGCCTGCTGTGCCCCCTGCTGAGGCTGCTGCTGCTGTGGCATTGGCTGTTGCTGAACCGGTTGTTGTTGCTGGAGTGGTTGTTGCTGATAGGGAATAGTAACACTCGCCACCTGCTGCGGCTGACGATATTGACCTCGTCCCCTGCCTCGGCCCCGGCCTCGGCCTCCAAATACTGCGCTTGCCTCGCCCTGACGGCGTCCACCATAAGCTTTCCTATTACTGCCAGATGCAGCTGATTCCTCGACTTGGAACTTTCCTTGCTTAATATTACGTTCAATCTTTTCCCCCATCAGAATCAGGTCTGAAAAACTGGCCAGAGACGTGTGAAACAGCATATCATGAAACAGACCTGTGAATGTGCCGACAAACATGTCATTCATTTCCTTATCTTCCACCGGAGGACGGACCCTGGCAGCCATATCGCGCCACCTTTGCGCGTACTCTTTAAAGCTCTCCCCCTTCTTCTGCGACAGTCCCGCCAATTGGACCCGATTGGGTGCCAGGTCGCTGTTATACTTGTAGTGAGCTACGAACGCCTCCGCCAATTGCTTCCATGTCTTGATATCAGTTGGCTCCAACCCCATGTACCACTCTAGGGAAGGGCCCGATAGACTATCCTGAAAGAAATGCATTAGCATTCTTTCATCAGTTGAGTATGCAGACATCTTTCTGTAATAAGCTCGTACATGTACTTTTGGACATGTGTCTCCTTTGTACTTGTCGAACGCAGGAGCTT
This sequence comes from Lathyrus sativus, assembly GCA_963859935.3. Classification (NCBI taxonomy): domain Eukaryota; kingdom Viridiplantae; phylum Streptophyta; class Magnoliopsida; order Fabales; family Fabaceae; genus Lathyrus; species Lathyrus sativus. The sequence continues at coordinate 59,598,265 of OZ012738.1, read as the reverse complement.
TGAATTTAATTGGCACCCTCAAACCAGGTACCAGACCCATGGTTGCCATGTCCAATCCCACAACACTTTGATTTAAGACTCCCTTCATCTGCTCTTCCAGCATTCTAATCTTTTGGGAATCATCCATCGGCCCCTCAAAACCCCCTCCGGAGAAGGCGTCTTCCTGCTGATCTTCTTGCCACATGCCGTTTCCAGCTCCGTACCCATCATATCCATTATTACGTCCAGCTCTGATCTGATTCATCCCCGGACCTCGGCCTCTGTTGCCGTACCCTTGAACACCTCCAGCAGGACCAAAAGCCATAAATCCAGTACCGTTTCCGTTTCCAAAGCCTCTGTAACCCTGATTGACCATACCATAACCATCTTGCCCAAAGCCTTGAGCATTAAAGCCATACTTCCCAGTGTTATCGAATCCCTGATCGTTGAATCCGAACCCAGTATTGACAAAGCCATTGCCTCCTAGATTATCTCCCAAATTGACATCACCCAGCCCAACATTATGGACAGCAGTCTCATTCCCCACTCCGACGTTACCATTCACAGCAGCGGTAGCGTTGTTGACATTAGCAGCAGGTGTATTGACTACAGGCGGAGCCACTGGCGTGGGAGTGTCGTCTCCATGAGCAGTATCGACCCGGACAGACTGATGATCTTCATTACCATGACCAGCGTTTCGGGCCAACAGAGGCTGGACCATGGCCTGCAAATTCTCCTGCCCTTTTGCTATAGCTTCCATGGTCTGCATGAAGAGAGCGAGCTTCTCGCGCACATCTTGCATCTCGTTCTGCATTTGATCCATGATTCTTTGACAGTTGGTGCGGGTAGAATAGCGGTGCGGATGTTGATCTGCAATCCTGTTAAGTACCTGATACAGAGCAGGAAATAAGACACCATCCAAAGATTACCTGTAATGCAATATGAATATGAATGCAATGCAATGTGTCTGTGCATTAGGGAAGTTCATTCCCCCAGTTCTAATGCGAGGGTGCCGGTGCAGTGACAGTGTTGACAATAGGAATATCGGAGCTGAATCATAGAAAGCCTCATATATTGCAGGGAAAATCAATAGGCCCAGGGTACAATATCACTGAGAGTACAAAGAAGGCATGACCTCAACCAACAATCCTGGTGATGGTCAGCACTATGCAAATAAAGCATACAAGTTACTACATGAAATGATCAAATCCTCCCAAAAGTCTGGTACTCCTCTATCAACTTCTTGGTCTCCGGATGGCTTGGTCGATCAAGCAGCCCTTCAACAAGTTGGTTTCTCTTCTTAAGAACACGGCGCACGTCTTCAGCAGTTTCTTCCCACGTTGCTTCTCCGGAGCAATCTTCTAACTTTCGCTTCTGAGACACTGCTTCGTCTCTGGATTTGATTGCCTTGTTCAGTGCATGCTGGACACTATACCGGGTCATCACTTCCTCCTCACACTTCTTGATGCTAGACTTCAACTTCTCTTCGAGGTCGGAAATTTGCTGCTTCAGCTTATCTTCCCTCTTCTTATTGTTGGTGAGTGTAGCATTCCAAGTCTTATTGCAAGAAGATATCTCTCGGTGTGCTGCGTCGAGCGCTTTCTTTTTGGCTTCCAGCATGTCATGGGAGCTTCTGAACTCTTGCCCCAGACGTTCGCGCTTCTTCTTTTCTTCAGTCAACTCAGCCCCTAACCTGTTTAACAGCTCGATCTGTTGTTGGAAAGCATATACGGCCTTGTTTTTCTCGCTGCGTACCTGGGCTAACTCTTGCTCTAACCCTTCATTAATCTTCATCAAGGCTTCTTTTTCCTTCACAACTTGTTCATAGACTTCTCTAGAAACAGTAGTCGGCTCTGCTACCGGAACGGGAACAAGAATTGGTGCATCTGGAAACGGCATCCTCAACTGACTAGCCCTCTCCTGAATCCAAACTCTATAAGGTGCATAGGCCTGACAGTCATTCTTTCCTAACAAAGGCTTCCCTTTGCGGTTAATACGCGTCCAGGCATGTTGCAGCTTGGCTAATAACTCCCCCTTCACGTCACCGGTGAAGTACAGAGATTCCTGTACTTCTTCCTCCTGAGGTGGACTCTTCAGTGCATATCCGAACTGGCGAATGAATAGAGAAGGGTTGTAATTGATACACCCTTTTCTTCCTATCAGCGGCACATTAGGGTACCCCGAACAGCTGAAGATGAGCTCGGATCCCAACAAATCTCGATCAAACCATACAACGTCTTCGGAAGATAGCCTCATCAGGCGTTCTGACCAACTGGCTGAGGTTGCACTGTCCACAAATGGTCCCTTCATGGGAAGGTGACTCTTGAACCACATATTCAACAGAGGAGCATAGCAGTACACAGCCTTTCCTCTTCGGTTCTCATTCTTGTAATGCAATGAGTGGTAGAAGTCTCCGATCAGCGTTGGCACTGGGTTGCCTGCAGCAAACAGATAGAAAGCGTCCAGGTCCACAAAGTTGGGCAAGTTAGGAAACAGCACAATTCCATAAATGCATAAAGCCAAAATAGCATTGAAAACCACCCAACAACCGTTCTTGGCGTACTCTTGAGCCTGGCCAACCAGAAAATCCAAAGAGAAACCTGAAACCCCAAGCCAAGAAGTCAATAACAGTTCTGCAGCGTCCATATGTAAGGCTTTGGCTAAGTCCTCCAACTTGGGCTCAGCAGCAGAGTGAATAAAGGGAACCTTATTCTGCACGGGAAGCTCGGTAAACTCCACATACTCCTCAATAGTAGGTCCTAGAATGAAGTCAGCAAAAGTAAAGCATCTCAATGCGGGGTCATAGAACTGCATCAAGGTGTATAGCCCGTTCATCTCATCAGCAGTGGGCTTACAGACTAATCTCAGTAATCTCCCATGGCTCATTCTGAAGCTTCTCCTAACCTCTTCATCGGCAAGAGATATCAGACCAAGCAAAGAAGTAATATCAGGTGAAGGCAGCTTATACGCAACTGTTTTCCTCAAACCAGCCATAATCAATACTCAGAAGTCTGGGCACTAGAACTAGGGAATATGCAAATGCAACTGCAGCACAGACACACATTAGTGAAATGCAAATGGTAATGGATATGCAGGCAATGCAATGCAAGTAACATGCAACAGGGACCAAAGCTGTAGCTGAATAGCCTGAACCCAATCAAGAAAGGTCTCAGATAGACCATCCAGAAGTCATCAAACCCTGGTCTCAGATAGACCTAAAACAAAGCTCCATTACTGGTCTCTGACAGACCTCAAACCATAACTCCCACTGGTCTCTGACAGACCTCAAATCACATCTCTAATTGGTCTCTGACAGACCTCAGAACGCATCTCCAAATGGTCTCTGACAGACCTCATAACTCTCCATAAATACCCAGGATCTCTGATCGAGAACAAACCGGTAGTCTGAAGGTCTGGTTACCTGCATAACCCCAAATCCCCTCACAGGTGGGTGGCCCTATAACTGGCAATGGTACGGCATCCTATGCGGTCGTCGGCGTCACAGACTTTCAGGGTTGATGATACGATTCCCAGAAGGAGTGGCATCATCAATTCCTGAAGAGGCCTCACTCAGCCAACTTCCAAATGATCGGTCCCCGGAGTCGACAATTCAGCTGACCAACAACCCCTTCGACCCAAAGGGTAGAAAAAGAAGCCAACCAGAAGAACCTCGTCCGAGTGTAGATTTCATGAGACACTAATGCAAGCAAAGTCGGCACGCGCCCACTACTTTCTACTCTAATTCTAGGTGCACTCAAGCCCAGGTCCGGCTTCTCACTCAATATCAGAACACCCGTCACACCCCAATACAGCAATAATAAACAATATATATAATGCTGAAAATACAAGGTTAGAAATATACAATAACTCCATACAAAATCCTCGACGGGAAAACAAGCGCTAGGATTGACTCTCTTAAGGGACGTTGGATCCCAAATGCATAAGAACTATCGCAGTCCTTAGCAGCCAGGGGACGTTGGGTCCCCAGCAGAGTCGCCAGCTGTCGCTACTGCGAAAATCGGCGCCGGCTGAACAGAAGAGTCGCCACCGTGCGTTATTTATCCCACGGGAGGGAAAGGAAACGCTCAGAGTAAACCTCGCACAACACGGGAAAGGTATGGTCATCGCAACCAAAACCTGGGTTCGGGAGTCGGTTACGCAAGGGGAAGGTATTAGCACCCCTCACGTCCGTCGTACTCGACGGGATCCACGCTTGTTTTCGGGTATGGATTGCTATTCTATCTAAACTATAGGTCAGGGGTTAAAAAGAAAATAAAAATGAAATGAAAATGACTCGGCAAAGTATCGCACTTTATGCCTACGTATTCCCGTCTGGAACGAGAAATCAGAGTCAACGTAGTTCGCCTACCTACGGGAAAGGAGGGGAAGGTTGCTCGCTAGGATATCGCATCCTATGCCTACGTACTTTCACACGGCATGAAAGATCAGAGCAAACGTAGTTCGGGCCACGTACGACACAAGTCTGTCTTTGATTGATTTTATTCCTTCTGAAAAAGGCTTTTCTGATTAACAGTCCAAGAGGACAAAAATGACGTCTTGATGAGTTCACATTCTTTTACGGAAGAAGTGTCTTTTATTGTGTTTGAAATCTTTATGTGTTTTTCTGGTTGTTTTGAGAAAGAAGAGACAGAACTCTAACCTACGGTGGCGAAGGGAAACAAACTAACCTAATGTTATCATGCATGGGTTAAGACCTAGTGTCTATCATGCTCCTCTCTTGCACAGAGAGAAACAGAGATCCTACGGGATAGGCAGAAACAGAAACAATAACAGATATAATAAAGCGGTAAAATGCATGGATGCAACAGTACAAGCGAGGCAAGGGAGTCCCACTCAACCTCGAACCTAGAAAACAATAGGCAAAAGTGAACAGACTTCACTTTCAACCCAACAGGGTAAACAACAAACAATACAGTCCGGAAAACCAATCAATACATCAGCAATGAAATACAACAACAAAAGAAACAGCATCAGCAGCTCTGAATCAACATCTAGCTTCAAGTAATCTCCAATCAGCTACAGGCTTCAACAAGCATCAATTTCCATCTTCAAGGCCTTCAGGCAAGGGCTTTGATCATCAGTCTTCTATAAGCAATGGCTTTTCTTCAAGTTCAAACCTCCAGGATGAGGAATCAGTCACAAGAGTGAAGTGAATGAATGTTAGACAGTTAATTACCTACCAATGGTGGTTCATCAACTGTTAACATTAAACAGAAAGTTTCCTCTCAAAAGTTCTATCTTTCAAATATATTCACTGATCCTTCCAAAGGAAGGAGGTGGATATTTGAAAGAGACTTTGAATCATAGAGAAAGGATGGATGCAGACAAGGCATTCCATGTTTGAGAAACAAACTTTCTAACCTAGAGCTCTGCCTAGCTCCTAAACCCTAGTTCCTCAGCATCTGCTAGCAAGAATCTTCTCTTCAACTCTGACAGTTGACCTTTCATCTCTGAATCTCCAATGGTCTTCATCTCCTCAAGTCTTCAGCTCTCCTAAGTTCCCAGACAATCCCAATACCCAAGCAAGCAAGCAATAATCCCCAGAGGGCACACCACACCAGACAATCAGACATACACAGAGTATTAATAGCAGTAGGGGAATCCTGACTTTTTCTAAGGGGATCTAATAACTACCCATAGCCCCTATAGTCCCATAACTAATCTAGTTAAACCCTAAGTCCTAAGGGAAAAGAATCAAATCTCCTAAGTCATCACCTAAAAACCCTAATTTGTTCATGTTGTTCAAGCCTACATTAAGCACCTAAAATTAATCTCTAAAAATGGGAACTAAATTGTTTTTACAAGTTCAACATCCAATCTAAACAACCTAAAAAGAATGAACAAAAAATATGAAAGTATCTAATAGAACAAAAATTAATAAAATCATGCATGAAATGAAGCTATTCAAAATGTCATTTATTTAGAAAATATGGGAAAAATATCAAATAAAAATAAAATGCAATTTTTATTTTTTTATAATTTTCTAGACAGAACCAAGAAAATATAGAAAAAACAACCACTAAAAAAGAGTTAATTTCCTATTTTATATGGTTTTTTAAAGTTGGTAAAAATTAAAGTGAATTAAAAACTAAATTGAATTAAAATGATAGGGGGGGGTACTAATAGCAGACACGCTCAGTTGTATTCTTGGATGGGCCAGGCAGTGGGGGTGTAGGTAGCGAGTTTGTATTAGGCCCAGAACAAGTCAGAATTAAAAAAGAAAAAGAGGAAGCAGGGGGTGCATTCAGCAGGGTTTTCACGTTCAGATTGAACTGGGCCCATATACGGGAGGTGGCAAAAGCAAGGACTTAGGCCCGCCCGTTTCATTAAATGAAACGGTGCGTTTAGGGCACTCAACTTCCCTCCAATCTTCAGAATTAAACTCCAGCCACACGATGGGCTTTGAGTCAATGGTCCAACAAGCAATGGACGGTCATGATTACTTCTTCTTCCTCCTTGTGTTCATGAAGCTAGGGTTTCCCTCCATGAAAACTCCATGCACGCATACTTCAAGCTCTCGGTTCTCTCTCTCCAGTCCATGGATCAACACGATATAAACATGAAAAACGCTCCAATTTTCTTCCTCTACAAGACTATGGTGGTAGTTTGTTTTGAAACTCAGCAAATCACTCAACCCGAGCGCATGACATTCTTGGTTCCATTAAAATACTCTGCAACTCATCCTCAAGATTCTCAACCAAACCTATACTAATCTCTTCTATACTTCACGTAGATCATTCTAAACTAACAACCTAAGATTATTATGGCCTATCCTAAGAGTTCTAAGTCCTAACAGTTTCAAGCACCTGTCAACAATTATCACTAAACAGCACCAAACTCATCCTAATCGATCTACTAACAACCTAGATCACATCTAAACTAATAAAACTATGCTAAACTAACTAAATCAAGCAATGGCAGAGAAAATGCACCTGATGCAAAAGCTTGGAGATGGATGTTGAACTCGTGGATCTGAGAGCCTTGATGCTTCAATCTGGATCTACTCTTGCTATATTTGATTCTGTATGCAACACCTTGATGAATTTGGCCTTGGATCTTGAGTTCCAATGGAAATTGCAATTTGAATGTTGTTGATGAAAGTGCACGAAATTGATCAATATCCACCAAATCTTTGATTCAATTCTGATCCATGATGATGGTGAAATGTAGGAGGATCAATGTTGATGAGAATTGATGCTGAATTTGTGAGATTGAAGTGAACTTGCAACTTGGAGAATGAGAGAACTTTGGGAAATTTTTGGTGAAAAATGAATCCAACCCTTGCTCAATTCTGATTTCATGAATATATAGTGCTCAAATGAACTTTCTAGAACCATCTTGCAACTTCCCTTGCATTCCAAATTGAATCCATTTTGGTTATGTTTCTTCAAATGCAAGTAACCATAAATAACTTTGATTTTTTCCACTAAGCTCAAAAATGTACTTGAACCATTGTTCTTAGAATGTGTTTTGGACACAAAATCATATATGGGAAGTCTCCATTTGGACTTATAAATCTCTCAAACCATTTTTCACTTTGACTTTATTTAAGTTATAAGCCATTTTAGTTCAAATTTGACCAATCATGCAACTTCATGTTATGAGCTTTTCCAACAATTTGTGACCTTCTTTCTAGACTCAAAATGTCATTTGGAGCAAGTTTTATGTTGTAAGTTTTTCCATTTGAGGCCTCCTTGTATGAGTTTTGGACATAGGTTAAAATGACCTGTAATTCACAAATGACCAAAATACCCTTTGCTTGCCAAGACCATAAGTTGAGCTCCACACATCATATGAGGGCATGCTATACCATTCTAGAAAGCTAAGACAATGAGGAACAATTCTTATGTTGACCAGAAATTCATTTGAAATCTCCTTGAGGGGTAAAAATTGCTTGGAAGTCAAGTCACTTTCACAGACAAAATTTCAGATACCTCAGATGACCTGTAACTTGCAAGGACCATAACTTGAGTTCTATAAATCTCCTTGATGTCTTCCACCACTCAAATTAAAGGTCTTGAGATCCTCTACAAGTTTCATGTTGGCCAAGGATCCATTTGAAGCTAGCATTTTGACTTATCTTGCTTGGAAATTTGGCCTAAACTAGGGGATTTTACACAGAAACCCTAATTTAGAAGCTCCTCTTCTCCTTGATTTCTCTTGAATTCTTCTTGGCATATCTCCGTATCCTTCTTTATATGTCCAATGATGAACCCCACATCTCTCCACTAGACTTGAATGCCCCCTTAAATCAGTCAATTGACCTAGGGTTGACCTAGGGTTGACCCAGGTGAAACCCTAGTTGACTGCCTTCAGCTATAGCTCTTGTGCTCTCATCAATGACTTGTCTCCTTCTTGAAATGACTTTCTAAGTCTCTCATAATGTCTAGATACTCTCCATGCCTTCAACTCACAGCTCACAACCCTCTTGTTGACCCTCAGATACCCTCAGCTAGGAGATGGACTCAAGGCTTGATCTGCTGAACTCTTTGCTTTCAAATTCTTTCCTGATGACTTGAATGAGATTGAATTGGGATAATAACCTCTTGATAGGCTTCTAGAGATGAGAATAATGATTGGTCCCCCTGTTGTATGACTTGCTATGCTTATGCTATGCAGATGATTAGTCTATGTACATGACTCTATATGCAAATGCTAATGACATTGAAACATAAACCAAGTGAATAAGGTTGGGCAAATTTTAGGGTGCAACACCATGTTATGTTTCCTTCCTTCTTCTGGGAGATCGTCTTCATTGAAACCTAGGTTATCACTTGAAGTAATACTGCCAATGATGTTATCAAACTGTTCCATAGTCACATCCTGCTCGACATAGGCTTGTTCCAAAATCTTCTGAAGCGCTTCTCTATGAGCCGCAGAACTCATCAGCAATTGTAGCACAGAAATCTTCGATGGGGTTTGCAGAAGCTGATCTGCAACCTTATACTCGCTTCTTTTGATTACTTTCAAACATTCATCGGAGTTGGATAAGTTAGACCCACCAGATTGCCCCACAATTGGGTCTTTTGAGCCTGATGGTTCGAACAGAACCTCTTTTTCTTTCGGTGGCACAGTCGGGTAGACTCGACCGCTTCTTGTCACTCTAATGACATCTACAATATTAACTACTGAGGGTACGGTGGGCAAAGGTACTTCTTTCCCATCCTCCAACATAGTAGCATTGTATCTGTAAGGGATGGCCTTGCTAGAGGTATAAGGGACAGGTCCAGGCACATTGATCACTAAAGGAGTAACAGTTGGTTTCTTACTATTGTAAATGATCTCTATACGTTCCACTTCCTTAAAGTGGGGTACTATGACACAAACTTCTTCAGCCTCTTCATTTGAAACTTCTTGACCATCACTTTCCAAACAATCTTCAATCATATTGACAGAGGGCGAACCATGCGGTGGTAATGGATTCTTCTGTACGTTAGGGTCGGAATCCCTAAAAGACAAGATTCCATTTTTAATGAGCCTCTAGACATCCATCTTCAAACCGAAACAACTTTCAATATCATGTCCTGGAGCACCCTGATGGTAAGGACAAAACTTGTCAGCTCTATAAGAAGGGGGAGGATTCGTGGGAGCCGGAGGTGGAGCTCTCGTCTGAATGTGACCCTTTTTAATCAAAGCGGGGAATAGATCAGCATATGTCATTAGGATCGGATCGAAATTTATTTTTCTATACACACAACCTTGATTGCTGGATGGCCGATTCTGCTGAGGGTACTGTGGACTTTGCTGAAGTTGGGGTTGTTGAGCAACGGGAGACTGAGGTTGCTGATAGGGTTGCGGAGACTGTAGCTGATAAGCTGGAGCATTAAACACTGGCGATACCGCTGCAACTTGGTGTGGTGGCATGTACCTCTTTCTGAATTGTCCCTTTTGAATGGCATTTACACCTTGCTCTTTTTTCTTCATAAAACTGCTCCCATACCTTTTAGGAGTGCTCTCTTCTTTGGTCAATCTTCCTTCGCGAACACCTTCTTCTAAACGCATTCCCATATTGACCATTTCAGTAAAGTCACTGGGTGCGCTGGCTACCATCTTCTTGTAAAAGAAAGGACCAAGGGTCTTCAGAAAAATCTTGGTCATCTCTTTTTCTTCTAATGGTGGCGTGACTTGCATGGCCAACTCGCGCCAATGCTGAGCATATTCTTTGAAATTCTCCTTATCATTTTGTGCCATTGCTCTCAACTGATCTCGGTCGGGCGCCATGTCCACATTGTACTTATACTGTTTGACAAAGGCTCCTCCCAGATCATTGAAAGTTCGAATCTTCGTACTATCCAACCCCATGTACCACTTGAGTGCAGCGCCTGTCAAACTGTCTTGAAAGTAGTGAATGAGTAATTGATCATTATCAGTTTGGGCAGACATCTTCCTGGCGTACATAATGAGATGACTCTGAGGGCAGGTATTCCCCTTGTACTTTTCAAAATCAGGGACTTTGAACTTCGGTGGGACCTTAACGTTTGGAACCAAGCACAGCTCAGAAGCACTCTTACCAAATAAGTCCTTTCCACGAAGGGCTCTCAACTCCTTTTGTATTTCAGAAAACTGGTCTTGAAATCCGTCTATCTTCTCTTCTAAACCCACAGTTTCGGTTGGCGACCCATGTAAAATTGGTTCATCCATAATATACGGGACAGCGTTCACGTGCGGAGACGCGGTAGTCATCACAGCAGAAACTACAGGAGCAGCTTGAACAGTGGTCACAACAGGGATCTCAGACACAGAAGGACGATAACCGGCCGAAAAGAAATTAGGAGACAATCCCCACGGGAAACCTTGAGGCATACTATAGGATATTTCAGCAACAGAAGACACCACTGGGATCGGCGTTGGCGTCATTTCAGATGTGACAATCCTTGGGACTTCTTGATTGTTGATCGAAATTTGACTAGACAAAGCTTCCACTAGACCATTCAACTTCTCCAAACTTTCCTTCATACTTGCAACTTCATCACGGAGCACTCTGTTCTCTTGCTCTAGTTGATCCATCTTCTGGCGTTGGCTAGCTCAAGTGTTGTATCGGTGATTCAGCTTGTTCTGCGGAGATGAAGCAAGAGTAAGACCCTGAAATGCAAACGATGCTATGCAAATGAGTATGAGACTTTCAAGAAACTCAAATTATTTCGGTATTGTAACCTTGGAGGAAAACTTATTTTATTTGAGGATCGAAGCATTACAAAACGGAGTACTCTTTTAAGAGTTTATTACATTGAATCAAAAGCGAAAGAGAAACTCGGAGATCTACTCCTTATGCTCCTTCTGTGTACGAAGTTCTCTTTCTAGCTGACTGATGCGTTCCTGCAACTCGGCTTTCTCTCTGATGATTCGGTCGACACACTCTTTCCAAGCCATAGTATCTAGGGGAAGATCGTCACTGGTGACAGTACTTGAAGAGGTGTGAGAGGAAAACAAATCCTCTCGCGCCTTTCTTTTCCTTGCGAGTTCAACTTCTGGCAACCTTTGGGACTTCTCTTTCTCTACCTTGAGTATAAAAAACTTGTTCCTCCAAGCGGCTTTCAATTTTCGAGCTTCATCCAAAGCAGCCTTCAATTGATCTACTTCACTCACGTCGAACCAATCTGGATCGTGAAAGGCCAATACCATAGGTTCATGGAAAGGGAACGGCATCTTGAGGTCGAGAGCTCTTGCTCGTACCCAATGTAGGTATTCTTCAGAGACAGCACAATTGGGGTATCCTAAAGCAGCTTTTCCTTCCTTATTGATGTATTCCCATGAGTAAATTATGACGGTCTTCAGGTCTGGGTCTTCTCCTTCTTTGAGAAAGATTCCTTCTAACAGAGTCTGGTCAGGTACTTCAATCATGGGATGCCCAAATTGGAGACGGGTAAGAGCAGGATTGTAACTTATGCATCCTTCCCTCGCAATGAGCGATATGTTAGTAAATCCTCCGATGTTATGGATCATACATATACCTCCATAAGTAGGGTCATACCACACAATGTCAGAATGCGTAAGGGCCATAACTATCTCAGACCAATGAGGTGACTCCTCCTTTTCCCAAATAGACGGGTGCCGAGTTAGGCGAGCAATGAACCATGAATACAACAGAGTGGTGCAACAGACGATATGTCCTCCTCCCTCAGCATTCTTCGAGTGGATAGAATAGTATGTGTCAGCGAACAAGGTGGGAACTGGATTCTTGAGTATGAATAATTTAATCGCATCCATGTTAACGAAATCATCGATCTTTGGGAACCAGAAAATCCCATAGACCAACAGAGCAAAGGTGGCTTCCACGATAAGGACTTCCTTTCTTTCAGCATGGTAGCGGACTTTTTCAATCAAAAAGTCAGCAGGGAATCCAAGGACTCCTTCCTTGGTGATTAGGTGCGCTTGCACATCTGCCAAACTGAGATGAGTGGCATTGGAAATTTCTTGATGACTGGGTGTGTCTTCCTGGCCGGTGAATATGTGACAGACCGTTACAGGCATCCTCAGGAAATCAGAATACTCTTCCAGTGTCGGCATCAACTGGTAATCCGGGAAAGTGAAGCAGTGGTACAACGGATAATAAAATTGAACAAGGGTCTCCAATAGCCCTCCTTTCATCTTGAGTTCGAGAAAACGAAAGACTTCTCCATATTCTGCTGCGAAGGCGTAACGGTTCTCGATGAGGTCTGCTAGTTCTCTCAAGCTTTCAATGTTAGGACTCTGGAAAGTGTACTCCAATACTTCTCTTTTGAAATCCATGGTTACAACACCTAAGAAATAAAATTGAGTTTCTTGAGTAAAGAAAGAATGTAATGCAAGATGAGTAGGACTTCATGGGATCCTAACTATTTATAAACATTGTAGTAAAAGAAACGTTTTTATTTAATTTTGCAACGGAATACAAATAATTGCTTTTAAAAGTCCCAAATAAAAGCTAAATAAAAGCTAATAAAGACACTAAAGAAGTTTCGAGTTCTGCTGCTTGAGCTGCTCCTCTAGTTGCGTCTTCTCACGGATAAGGTTGTCCACAATTAATTTCCAAATAGTGCATTGTGGGTCGGAGAAAAATAAATCCTCCATGACCTTCCTCTTCTTGCAGGGGAGTAACTCTTCATCCTTTAATTGTAGCTGCTTCTGGAGTTCCTCTTTCTCTTTTTGGAGTTTGTCGATCTCTGCAACAGACACTTGATACTTGTTCTTCCATGACTCTAACTCTTGTCGTAACCTCTTCATAGCAACCTCTGACTTCTCAGTTTCGGACATAAAGACATAGGTGGGCTCCCTTCTTAGAGGCATAGGGTCTTGACGAGAATAAGGCATCCTTAGCTTGATTGCCCTGTCTCTTACCCACTGGAGATACAGTTCTAGCGACACACAATTAGGCCTTCCTAGACTTTTCTTCCCCTTCTTGTACACATTACGCCATGCATCCAGAACCTTTCCTCGAAGCTCTACATCATTGTTAAAGAAAATACTCTCTACATGGGCACTCTTAGGAGGTTCCTTTAACGGGTATCCCAACTGTCGACGGGCTAAAACTGGATTGTAACTGATTCCTCCATCGAAACTGAGCAATGGTACATTATCAAAGTTACCACAACTATCAATGATTAATACCCCATCATACACCTAGTTGTACCAATTAATGTCGGAATGGGTCAATGCCATAACCCTCGGAGACCAAAGCTCTTTGCCAATGTTTGTAAAAGAGCTAGTCTTTGGCAAGTGCGAAATAAACCATTTGTAAAGTAAGGGTACACAACAAGTAATCATCCCTCCACCTCGAAGGTTTCGGAGATGTATAGAGTGATATGTATTACCCAACAGAGTTGGCACTGGGTTTTTCTTCATAAATATCTTGAATGCTTTGAGATCGATGAAACCTTCAAAACTCGGAAATAAAAACAACCCGTAAACAAGCAAAACAAAAATTGCCTCAAACGGAGTCTTATTGGAATAATCGGCGTAGAACGAAGCCTTCTCGACTAGGAAACCTGTCTTTAAACCAAGAATTCCTTCCTTAGTAACTAGGTTGGATTTGACGTTAGATACCCTCAAACGGAGGGCTTTAGAAATATCTTTCTCATCAGGATCCCTTTCCAAGAAGGGAAAAGGAGATTCTTCTAGGACAGGTAGACCAACTAAAAAATAATACTCTTCCAACGTAGGTAACAACTGAAAATCCGGAAAGGTGAAACAATGGTAAAGAGGATCATAGAACTGTAGTAGAGTGGCAAGAAGTCCTTCATTCACTAAGCGGCCCAACAAAGATATCAGCTTCCCATATTTGTTCTTGAATTTTTCTTGATCCTTGATAAAGCCCCACAACTTCTTTAAGTCTTTCTTTCATTTGAAGTCATAGTGACCTACAATGTTCATAAATGAAAGTGAATCCCATGAAGTCCAATGCAGAATGATGTTATATGAATGTAGCAAACACAAGTATTCACATAAGGACACAAAGATAAACAAACAAAGGGGCACCCTAGGTTTGCAACGTGCATGGAGCATAGGGTATACCCATCCCCAAAGGACGCGGACTAAAGGTTTGATTTGTACCTGTAGGACAAGGTTCTAAAGGGACTCAAAATCATCAGCCCATCTATTGGATATTATCAATTTCCCAATTACTCGAGGATTAATAATATTCTCAAGAGAACTTCTTTTGAGTGTAGCTTCGCGTAGCACTATTTCGGAAGTACTCCCTCATAGTCTTGCACTACATCCTAATAAAGGCCAAAGTTGGGTTAAGGTAACTACGGTTCTCAATATCATAGGCTCCAAGGTCGAAAATAGCAAGTATCTTCACGATTACTCGTTCAATAGTACTATTTCGAGAGGGCCTCAATTGAGCGGGATTCTTGATTTAACTTAGTCGGGATTCAACTCCCTATAAGCCTCCTCGACTATATCACCATCCTATCTTAATTTCTCTCAAGTTAGGGTGTAGAACTTTATTTTACCACTCAAAGACAAATAATCCCAAAAGAGATACAAGAGAAAGCATGTAAACAATTAATCAAGTAGGCAGATATATAAAGCAGTAAACAAATAAAATAAGATAGGGAAACCCACTAGAAGGGTCCCCAGTGAAGTCGCCATTTCTGTCGCGGTGAAAATCGGATACCAAACTATTGATTAGTTTGAATCTTTAATTCATTTTTGCAACCGAACTTTGATTTGTCCAGAGGAAGGGATAAAGATCGAAATTCCCACAATGCAATGAAAATGCAAGGTTTAGAGAGTTATAGGTTCGGGGGTTGGTTAAACTTAGGGAAGGTACTAGCATCCGAAGTTTCTGTAGTATCCTACAGGAACCTCTTGTTTTATGTTTGTTTATTGCTATGTGTTTATCTGCTTAATGGTTTAAAGACCTAGGGGTTTATTTCTAAGTATACTCGATAAGATATCGCATCTTATGCCTACATATCCTTACGGGAGTGGAATCAGAGTATCTGTAGTTCCCCTAAAGTGTTTGAGGAGTTTTTTGACTGTGGTCAAAGTTCCTACGGGTTTAGGGTAGTTGGTTGATTGATTTTAGGAGAAGAGATGTGTCTTCATTTTAAGAGAGATGTAACCACCACAAGTTGTAGGAAAATAGTCTTTGCATCGTCTTAAGAAAAGGGCTTAAGTACTCGGATTATTTAGCGAGTGTCGCTACCGCGAAAATAAGGTGCCGGCAAAACAGAAGAGTCGCCACCTTTCGTTATTTATCCCTCAAAACGGGAAAGGAAACGATCGGAAAAACCTGACGAAAGGTATAAGACAAGGTCATCGCAACCATTGTCTGGGTTCGGGAGTTGGTTACGCAAGGGGAAGGTATTAGCACCCCTCACGTCCATCGTACTCGATGGGATCCACGCTTGTTGTGTTTATCTGACGAGTTGGTTTTACTATCTACCTATCAAGGCCGGTCTGAAAAGAAAATAAAATGACTCGGCAAAGCGTCGCGCTTTATGCCTACGTATTCTCATCAGAGAATGAGAAATCAGAGTCAACGTAGTTCGCCTAACTACGGGTTACGGGGAAGGTGGCTCGCCAATACATCAGTATTGTGCCTACGTACTCTCAACAGATATGAGAGATCAGAGCTTACGTAGTTCGGGATAATACGGATTACGGGAATTCAGATTCATCTGTTTTTCGAGTAGGGTTAACAAACAGTTCCAACAGTTGGATGTACGCAGCTCGACCCTTGGAGACTTAGGCGTTACCGTTTGCAGTAGAACTGGGAGTTAATGACACTCTTTTCTTCAGAAAAGCTTCCTTTGAATTATGGGCCCACGGGGCAAAAAGGTTTGAAGTTTGTTTTCTGTCTTTTACGAAAGAACTGTTTTTTATGGATGTTTGCAACCAATATCGCACTAGAGACTATGACCTGAGAGTGAATGCGTCGCATGTCACCCAAAGGGTACCATACTAAGCATCCAGACTGTTGAAAAGAAACTCTCCAACAATCCTTTCTTAGATAGCTTAAGGCTCATAACGTACGACGTCAGTTAACCTTTATTACTGTATTTTAATTTGTTTTGAGATGAGAAGAGAGAACAGGCTCAACTAGAGGGAGACTATCAAGTCCTAATGTTGTCATGCCAAGGATTCACCCTATGGTTGAGGTTTGAAACAGGGAACTCCTAGAAGTTATCATGCATAGGTTTCAACCTAAAGTTCTAATCATCACTTCCTTATCAAAGGAAGTGAGATTCCTAGGGGGTCATGTCAATGATATACAGAAACAGGTAAAGCATCAGCTTAAACAGTAAACAGATAAAAGGCATGCAATGCAAGTGAGGGAGGAAATGTGTGTGGGACATCAGCCTCCACAAGCTCATCTCAACCTCAAGCCAGATATGAATAACTGTAATCATACAGAAGAATAAAATGCTAGCAAGCAAAATAACAAACCACATAGGCAAGGGAGCTGGGCTCTACCGAATACCCGCAAGCAAAGCCATACAGTAAAAATACAAGCAGAGGGAACAACTCAACCTCTAGTGCAATCATGCACCTAGATTGAATCAATCTAAATATGAACTTATTCTAATGCATCAAGCAGACCAAATAAGTCACATCATTACAATTGCACAGAAAGAAAACAGACAGGAAAGAAAGCAGATCAACCACCCCTACAACTTCACAGCAAAGCTCCTCTGACATCAGTCCAGTCATCAGTCCTCAACCACCCTTCAAGGCTATCATCTTCAATGGCAAGTGTCAACTTGCTTCTCATACATCCACATAAGTATCAACTTATTCTCTCTCCCTCAAGCCTCAGCTCTTCAATAAATTCCACCTTCAGGCTTCACCCCTAATACCAAGTATCAACTTGGCTCCTTCAAGCTCTCAATATATCAACCTAAGTATCAACTCAATCTTTCTTCTTCAAGCCTCAGCTCCTCACTCAATTCCAATTTGATCTTCTTCACAAGTGTCAACTTGTTCTTCTGGACCCTCAAGCTTCAGCTCTCTCCTCCTTACAAGTATCAACTTGCTTTCCCTGATCTGCAAGCTTCAGCTCCTAAGAGTAATCTTCAAACACAAAGAAGTATCAACTCATACCCCTCAATCTCTTCAAGCAAGGAACTCCATCCTCTAGCAAGGGAGAAAAATTCATCTAACAAGAGCAAAGTTTGGATGAATGGTAGCAGAGTGAAGACCAAAGGTCACCACTAAGCATCCTATCATCAGAGAAAGGGACCCTCAAAGGTTCTACCAACTTGTAAAGAGCCACACATCCTACCAAAGGAGGGATGAGGCCTTTACAAGGGGACCTTACATCATAGGGAAGAATTGAAGTGATCAGCATCTTCCATGTTTATGAAGGAAGAGAATCTATCTAGGAGCTCTGCCTATAAACCCTAATCTTATCACCTACTCAACACTACACCAAAAAGAAGGGAAGATCTTCACATCCAAGCTTCTTCAATCAATCCATTGCATCTTCAACTTGCCTCCATCATCATCCAAGAGCAAGAGAGACAAAACCCTAATCTAAGGGAACTAAAGAAGTCATTCTAGTTGAATTAGTGCATTAGAATCATCTAAAGTTAGCATCTAAACTAAAATCAAACAAAAATAGTAAACTACTTTGTAAATTCCTACAAAAATTCCTAAGGGATCCTAATTCAATCATGAATCTACCATACAAAAATCAGAGGTTGAATCATCCACCAAGTTCTAAAAATAAAATCTAAACCACAAGGTATCAACCATAAACCCTAAAAATGGAGCTCTTAAAGTTTCAACCTAGAACTACCACTTACATTCATCACAAAAATGTGAGAAAAATATAGGGGGAACATGCATATCTATGCTAGCTACACACAAAAAATCAAGGCCAAAATCATCATCACATGATCAAACCAAATTCAACAAGATCAAGCATCAACCATGATTATTTTAATGTCAATTAAAATGTAAAAATGCCCATAAAATCAGAAAATGCATGAATAAAATGAAAAATAAAATGAAAATCAAAATAAAATGAGAAGCACGTGGTGTGAATAGCATGAAAAATCAGTTCATTATCCAAACTGGGCCATAAAGGGGGTGCTGATAGCATCTATTGACTTAAGCCCAAAACCAGCAAATAAATGAAACGCTGCGTTTCATAAAATTCAGAAATCCTTCACAAACTTTCTTTCACGCGTGGCCGTTGGATGAGGTCTTCAGTCAAAGTCCACCTAAGATCTAATGGCTATCAAGTCATCTTCAACCTTTTTGAATCTCTGAACTCAGTCCACCTGCGCGCGCTAGAGTCATCGCCGGTGACTTCTCCGATCAACCTTCCACAACCCTAACTCTCTATAGAATCCACCATTGGCCACGATTCCTTGATGAATCTTGTCCCAAATTCCCTCAGGAATCCATTCATGCCATTAATTCATTCTAAAAACTCAAGATTCGCAAGAACACAATCTCAACCGAAAATTGGAACAACCCTAATTGGTCACTAATCTCCCAATTGATGATCCAAAAACCTTCCTACATCAATCTACAATGCATCTAACCTAATAATTCCCATTGATTCTACCTAATTTGAGCCATGGAAGAAGAACTTCATACCTGGTAAAATTGAGCACACAGAATGGTTGAATCTTCAAATCAACCCTCAAGAACTTGCAGAATCCTTCAGTAGCCTCTAATCAACCTTCTGTATGCAAAGAAAAGAATTGAAACACCCTGAATTCTTGAAACCGATTCTGAGTTGCAAGCTTCCAACTCCAATGGCTACTTCACGATTCCTCCACAACTTGGCCTTGAATTTGATCTGAGATCAACCACCAACTTCAGAGCAAGCTATTGAGATCAATTTCTTGGACTGAAATGGCCTCTAACCTTGTAACAGATTTTGATTTGCAAGAATGGATTTCAAAGTGCAATCTCACTCTCCTCTCTCAATTCTCACCAACCTTGGCCCTGAATCCCTTCATATGTTTATATAGAACATGAATGAAAGATCTAGAAAGTTCTAGATCACTCTAATGAGAAATTCAATATCTCACTTCACTTGAAAATCCAATCTCATGGTATACTCAAGACAGTTCTTGCATCAGCTTGTATTCATTGTGCTTTTCATCCAAATTCTCTCCAGATGAGATTATGAAAGTGTTTGGATTGAAAGGAGCCTTGGTTATGCCTTGCATATTGGTTTGGCAATTGTTACTTATGATGTAAGTAACCACTTTTCAAAGCAAGTCCTCAAATTAACCCTCAATTCAAAATTGTGGCAATGTCAATGTTCTTAAAATGTGTTTTACAATCAAATTGGTATGTCATATGGCTTGGTTTGGACATGTAGATCAAAAATCCCAATTTCCATCTTTGGTTCATTTGAAATTCACCCTTATTTTAGGCCATTTTTGTGATTTTTTGAAGCAAGCTATTCCAAGCTCTCATGACCTCTTGGCTAGTCTTAAAACATCATTTTGAACAAGTTTTATGTTGAATATTTTCCCATTTGAAGCTTGCAAATAGGAGTTATGGCCTTATGATTAAAATGACCTATAATCTCCAAATGACCAAAATACCCTTGACTTGTCAAAGCCATAACTTGAGTTCTACAAATACTATTAAGGACTTCTAGTACTATCTAGAAAGCTAAGAGGATAAGGAACAACATTCATGTTGACCAAAAGTTCATAGCAATCATCCTTCTAGGGCAAAAGCTTCATGCAAGTTGGACAACTTTCAAGCTCCAAATTCACATACCTCAGATGACCTGTAACTTGTCAAAGTCATAACTTGAGTTCTACAAATCCTATCAAGGACTTATAGCACTCAAATTAAAGCTAATATCATGCTCTACAACATTCATGTTGGGGGCAAGATGAGATGACAATCACATCTTGAGTTAAATTGCCTTGAAGATAGGGGTCAAACTAGGGGATTTTACACTGTCAAGCCTTAGAAACCCTAGCCTAAAACTTCTCAAACTCTTCAATCATGATGATGTAACCTTGGAATCATCCTTATAACATCTCAATGTATCAATCCATCATCACATGGCTCTTGAATTAGGTCTCAACCTCCTTCAAATCCTCAGTTGACTTAGGGTTGACCCAGTCAAACCCTAGCTGCACCAATCATGGCTCAGGCTTCTTAATCTTACACAATGACCTGTCTAATTCTCAAAGTGATCCTCAATACTTCTCATGAGTTCTCTCCAGACCTCAAATCTAACTTCATGGCTTCAGAATCATCTGATGACTTCCCACAACCCTCAAGTTAGGAGACTTACACACTCTTGGTTTCAACCACTATCTCTGAGGATCTGACAAGGATATCAACCCT
Source organism: Lathyrus sativus (assembly GCA_963859935.3). Taxonomy (NCBI): domain Eukaryota; kingdom Viridiplantae; phylum Streptophyta; class Magnoliopsida; order Fabales; family Fabaceae; genus Lathyrus; species Lathyrus sativus. The sequence goes on along the minus strand of OZ012738.1, from coordinate 59,577,502 downwards.
TGAACACTTGAATAACCTTCTTAGGTAGCTTCATAGTCTTTTATAGCCCTTGATTGGTAATCATACCTCTTGATCTCCTGCATACATGTCAATGAAATGCAAATGATAATGCTAATGTGAATGAAATGAAACATAAGCTAGGTAAAGAAAAGTTGGGCAAATTTTGGGGTACAACAGCGAGTATGCCTTTATTTCTCTTAAGGCAAAGTCCCTACGGCTTGATTGTATTGTTGTGGGGGTGGAGATTCTATCTCGCTTAAGATGATTTGGCATCTTTCTCTAATGTGTTTGAATATATTGTTTTGTGTTGTTGAATGTTTGAAGGTTGTTGTAGTGTTTTGTCTATATTGTAAGGTAAAGGTCCTTCCTATGGGGTAGGTCCTAAACTTAAGAAGATCAACTTGAATGAGATCAAGGATCATGTGGGAAAATGATGCAAATGTAGGTGCATACGCGCAAGTTTCACGATGCGGGAATGTAAATTACGATAATATGAATTGCAATAAATGAATTGCGGAAATAAAATCATACACATACGCATGAAAACGCTGAAGTGTGTGCGAGTGAGTGTGTCGTGAGTGTGAGTGTACGAGGTGGGTCGAATGCGATGTTGGTTAATTGACTTACTTTAATTGAATAGTAGTTAATATTTTTTTTGGTGAGATCCAATTTTAAGAAAAGTTGGGTGAATTGGTTTTATTTATTTAATAAAAGTTAAGTCACTAATTAAAAGGTTTTCTTAAGTTGTCAAAAAAATTAGCTTAACAAGTGGGTATAAACTGTTTAAATTATTAAATCATTTCCTTGTTATAAAAGAGATTTCTCGTTTAAGTTATAATAAGAAGGTTGTTTTTATCGATAAATAAAATAAATTAAATAAAATAATTTTGTTATTAATTATGAAATGGTTTTTTATTATATTATAAAGGTTTATTAAATAAAATAGATTTTTATTAGTTATTATAAAAGCTAAAAGTTTATTTAGATAAAAAGAGGTTTATTATAATTTATTAAAAGGTTATTTCAAATATATAAAAATTGTTTTAGTTATTTAATAAAAGGAAAACACAAGGTTAATTAAATAAAAAGGATAAAAGTTGATTTTTGATTAATAAAAGATTATAGTTTGTTTAGAGAAAAAAATTAGTTAGTTAATTGATTAAACGGTTAAAATACTGATTAAAATGATTAAGCGTGGTTAGTGTGTGTGCGCATAGGAACCATTCATCACGATAGAGATAGCAACGAACAGAGAAGTGAAAAAAAACAACACACGGCGGCGGAATCCTAATCCCAAATCGGTCGGTCATCTTCCTCTCGATTCTTCCCTCTCGATTTCAATCTCACTATTCTCTTCGTCATTTCATTATTTGAGCCTGAAAACATGAAGCAAACAATCAGCAGTTCAAGTAGTTTTAATTAAAACAAGGAAATACCGAAGGTTGGAGACGGCGTGGATGGTGATGGCTTTGAGGATTTTGACGGCGACAGGAGATATGTTTCCTCACTCTTTTGATTTCGCTAGTTTTTTGTTTTCTCTTTTCAATCTTTAGGGTTTCGCACTTGGGGGGTTTTCGTGGTGATTTTTTGTGCTTTAGTCCTCCCTTTTATAGGCTCTGAATCGAGATTTCTTAATTGGATTTAGATTGTTTGTCTTGAATGTTGATTGGATCTCCTTTTTTGGACAAATCGAATTTGAAATGTTTCCTTTTTCGGTGATGGTAGTGATGACCTGCTTGATTGGTATTCAAATCTCTGATTTGCGATTTGATCTGATTTAATAGCATCTTCCATTATTCCATGAATATTCTTTAACGGTTTTAATCTCCAAACAATTACTAACTTTGCACTTGGTTTTTGACTGGTGCGGATAGTGAATGATTTGGGCCAGAAGAGTTAGCAGTCCAGAGAAGGCCTGCATCTGGTACACTTGGTAAACTGATAACGCCATCACTGCGAGCATAACCACTTGTGTGGCTAGACTCAGTTACGGATAATTTGCTGGGATGTTGTCCTTGAGAAGATGGTTATATCATGATTGAAGAGCCATTAAAGTTTTGGAAGTTGAAGGTAGTGGTGAGAGGGTTGAAGGTTGATGCTTGGTCTGTGATAAATGTTGCTAATACATTTCCGCTACCTCAAACTTTGGTAGGCCTAGAACTTCAAAAGAGAAAGTGGAAACATAATATTTACTGGCAGATGCAAACTCCCCTAACTCACCAGGAACCTTCCTCAATGGTATGTATGATCTAGTCTTTTTATCAGCTCTCTTCTCACCCTTCACTGATATAACATAAACCTAGTCGTAGTTGATAACAATTTCCCAGAATATGATTCCTAAGTTCTGCTTTATGTTTTGACAGTCACAAATCTAGGAAATACCCAAATCTTTCGTCATGTAATATATCATCCAACGTCGCTTAACTTGGTTATGACAGGGATTAAAAGAGTTGAAAGAATCAACAATTCAACTTGCATCGAGCATGAGAAGTATAAATAGTGCGGTCGATGAGTCAATATTTGATGTTGAGAAAGAAATTGATGATTTATTGCCAATTGAGGTTAAAGAACAACGAGTAAGCAGCTTGCTTCAATCTCTAATGGTATGAGGATGTGTAGTAGCTATGCATTTCCTGAAAATGATTCCAACTTCTGTACTGTGGGGATATTTCGCTTTCATGGCTGTTGAAAACTTACCTGGAAACCAGTTCTGGGAGCGAATGTTATTCATTTTCACTGCTTCGAGCAAAAGATACAAGTACTGGCTTTCACACCATTTCATATCTCTCCATTTTTCTTTAATTTCAGAAAATATGTCGTGACTCGTTATCTTACTGTTTTTTAAGAGTTCTGGAGGAAAGCCATGCGACTTACGCAGAAACTGTACCTTTCAAGAAAATTGCAGCATTTACATTGTTCCAAACTGTATACTTGCTTGTTTGTTATGGTATCACTTGGATTCCAATCGCCGGTGTTCTTTTCCCATTGATGATAATGCTCCTCGTTCCTGTAAGACAGTACATTCTGCCCAAGTTCTTCAAAGGGGCACACCTTCAAGATTTAGATGCTATCAGTGGTTTCTTGGCCGAAAAGAAATGGACGAACGTGTTCAAACTATATATAAACATATCACGAAATTGCATAAAATATTAATGACCCTGATATCAATAACCTGAACTAGCTATTTTGGGAACAAGATGTGAATTAAACTTGTTTTTCTCTTGTTCCTAGCAAAGTGGACTTGAGGCCAATCCAAATCTTAAGTTGTTCTTATTTGTTGGTTTGGTTAGGAAAGCTTTGCAATTTAAATCTGAGCTCTTGTAATAATAATTCCTACTGGTCTTTAAAATGTGGATGAATTGAGAATTTAATGGGATTCGCGAGCCTTCATCATTCTCCACCTTTATGCCTTTACAGTTGAATTTTCTTCTTTTATTCGGATAGTTATAAATAACAAATGATTTTATCCCTTGGATTTCGATGTAATAATTTTGACAAAGGGCATGACATAATTGGTGGACCCTTGAGTGGATTGGTTTGAACCAATTTTGTGCGACGTCATTGCACTAGGATATAGTGACACCTTGAATTTGGGAATAGACTTTGTAATGGGAATGGTTTTCACCTAACATAAGAAGTATGGGGGGCCATGGAACACCTTAATAGCACTTGTAAGATTTCGGTCACAAAGTTCTTGAACCCATGAATATATATCCTTAACCGAAATTTGATCTTGTATTTTAAGCATGAACTTCGTGTCTGAACTCGTGAGGAACTGAAATCATGAGTCTTGATTGTCATTTTGAGGACCTTTGAGTCTTTAATTTTGAGCAAGGAAGTCATCTCGTGTAGGCTAGTTTCAAAACAAATAAATCAGCTGTAGCAACATCCTCATTCCGCCATCCTTTAACACCATTAATTAAACCGCCAACACACATGAAGATATGCCCACATAACTAATATGAGGAACCCATTGCATTAATTCCAAGCCAAAGTAAATCGAACCATTAAGGTCAGATTCTCACGCAAAAATCCCTTGAATTAGGCCTGAATTCTTAGATGGTGAACTTCAGACCCAAATGTACTAGACACGTCCCTGTGATGTCTGGTTGTAAGCATTTATGCTTAGACATTAATGCGCCTGCATAAAACTAGTTAGCCGTAATAAACAAAAGATGAAACAAGCGGGAGAGGGGAAAAAAAAGCACAAGGAGGTTGGGTCTTAGGGTCAAAAATTAGGGTGCGACATGTGTGAGAGTGAAAGTGTCGTGGATGTGAGTGTTCACGATTAAGTTGTATTTTACGCTGTGAGTTGATTTTAATTGGTCGATTGATTTTAAGCGAGAGATTGGTTTTAAGGCGGGTTGATTTTAAGGCGGGTTGATTTTAGATGCGGTTAAAATTCTAAGTTTTAAATAAAATGCTTACAATGATTTATTATCTAAAAAAAGTGAAGTCAATTTATTTTATTATGGCTATTATTAAATTATATTGATTATAGAATAAAAAGAGTTTTACTTTTTATTATGTGTTTTCAAAATTAATAAAATACTAAAAATTTATTGACAAATAGGTGTGATTTGTTTATCTGATATCATTGCATCCTCAAATCATCAAGGGGTCACCGGTTACACGGTAACTGGCGATCTGCCAACGCACAGGTAAACGATACTTTGATTGGTAGGCACATCTTCAAAAACTGAGCATGCCAGTTGCACGGCAACTCTGCTGGGGAATTGGTCACACGACAATTGGTGATACACGGTCGACCATGCCGTCATGCATCAGCATTCCTCGGGACTCATCAGATTGATAATCAAGTTAATCATGCTATCGGGCATTCAAAGAAGTTTTTGGGCGTCAGTCGAACTTTGTCAGTAAGTCGGGAATAGGATTCTCGGTAAATCATGAACCAAATAGGGGTATCTAAGCCATTGCCATCAGGCATTCCGCGTCGGCGGGGAGGACTGCTTTGACCTTGCAGTTAGACTTCATCAGTAAGTCTGGGGTTTTGGCACTACTGCCAGACTTCAATCATCAAGTCTTCAAGGGAAGTTTCAACTTCGCTGTTCAGACACCTGCTGGGGATGACACATCTCCGCTGGGGATTCTGGAGAACTATCAAGTAACTCTGCTTCGGGGATCCAGAAATCATTCTGGGTGAATCATCTCTGCTGAGGACCTCAAGAATCACCTTGGCCAAATAATTCCGCCAGAGGCTTCGAGAATCGTCCCGAACCAATAACTCTGCTGGAGATTTCAGGAATCATTCTGATCAAATACTCTGCCGGGGACTTTAAGCATCAACTTGAGCAACCAACTCTGGCGGCTTCCCTGGGGATCTTAAGAATCATCTTAAGCGAACCACTTCGCTGAGTAGTTCAAGAATCATCTTGGGCAAACGACTTTGCTGGGGAATTCAAGAATCATCTTGAGCCACCTAACTCTTCCGAGATTGCCGGAATCATCCTGAGCAAACACCCCGCCGAGGAACACCTGCAAAACAAGAATGGTAACGACCTAGCTCATGTTCCATATGCATATGATCGACAATGGCGCAATGCTCCACACGGTGGAAATGCTACGCGTTTAGGATAAATGCTATGCAATCATGCAAAATGCTACGACCCCATCAGCAAAATAAATGCTGAAGGGAAGGTCCTCTCGTCGAGGAGAAATAACCACTCTGGTAGGGAGGAGGACTCATCCTGCCGAGGAGAAGAAGTTACGCCAATATCAATTGGACTCCGCTTGGGGAAATGATCTTCAGTTGACTGCTGCAGGGGAATAAAGCTCTCCAAGAACCTGAACCTGCTCGACAAGGTATTCAAACCATAAACTGTCAAGGGAACAATATCAATCGCAGAAATAAACTGCACGGCATTCGCAGCAAAACTTTCCTGGAGATAACGACTCCGGTGGGGAAATACAGCATCAGCTATTCAACATTCTACTGGGGGAAAACCAATCATGGCCCGAACGGCTTCCAAGGCCTCGGCTCTCTTGGAGGACTGCAAACTCGGATGGGGAAGAAGGAATCATCCTGCTTGCCGGGGAGAATACAACTCTGTGGGGGATTTCAATTCCGCTGGAGACTTCAGTCTGAACTATCAACAGCTGCATACTTCAGTATATGACTCAGTTTGGGGAAATGACGTTCCTTCAGGATACATCTGATTGGGGAGAGAATCTTCTCTGCTCGGGGAGACATATCAATGCCTACGATCTCATGTTCAGACTCCATGGGGAGGTGCTGCTGAACTTGCTGGAGAGGAAGAAATCATCCTGCTTAGGAACGCCTACGGCGTACTGCCTGGAATATGCTACACCTGCAACAACACAAACAAACAGACAAGATACCCTTCTCAAAGGGACCTATCAAGGTTATCATCTTGTGACGATGTTCAAGTAATTCATTGTTTCAACAATCAGTGGCCTAGGCCAGTAAGCTTATGTATGCGCATTTTATCAAAAACATCGGTGTTCTCTTTCGCAAACAAAACAGATAAGTGCTAAACAAACAAACAGAATTGCTGAATAGTATACATTTTATTGATAATAGACCCCTGAATGGGTAAAAATGTTTTACAACAGATGCAAGCTCCTGGGATGAGGAAGCTGCGCAAAAATAAAACATAAATATACATCAGTATATACACAAATGTCGGCAATGAGGCGTAGCCGAACACCATGAGTTGATCCCTCTATGACCCACTCGACTTCGATACTTCTCTGACGCTTCAGCTTCAGAAGAGATTGATTCAGATAAACGGCCCTCAGGTCTTCCAAACCACTAAACAATGAGAGTCCATACGCGGAACGCAGTCATTTGCTTTTTCAAATCCCTAACTTTTGCCTGAATCGCCCTTTCGGGTTTTCGATTCACCGGGATACCCTTTTTTGCCAAAGCCGCCCATCCGGGTTTTCGACTTTGCGGGTGTACATTTTTTCTTTTATATCCCTAATTTTTTACCCGAACCTTTTTCCTTTTTTATGGTTCGCCGGGATGCCTCATTTTTTCCTGGATACTCTTTTTCTTTCCAGCGGGTCATTCTTTAAGCAAAGTATTTTTTAACTGCGTCCGCGTTCATCGGGGATGCAAAATCTTCGCCATCCATCGTGGATAACAACAAGGCTCCCCCGAGAAGACCTTGCTGACGACGTACGGACCTTCGTAATTAGGAGTCCACTTGCCCCCGTGATCGGAGTGTGGAGGAAGAATCTTCTTCAGGACGAGATCACCCGTCTGAAAGCTTCTAGGACGCACCTTCTTATCATAAGCTTTCTTCATTCGGCTTTGGTACAGACGACTATATGCAATCGATGCTAATCTCTTCTCGTCCATCAGGCTGAGTTGGTTTATTCGGTTCTTAATCCATTATGCCTCATCAAGTTTCACATCAACCAAAACTCGCAAAGAAGGAATCTCAACTTCTAGCGGTAGGACAGCTTCCATACCGTACACTAGTGAGAATGGAGTTACCCCAGTTGATGTATGTACCGTGGTACGATAACCGTGCAGCGCAAATGACAACATCTCGTGCCAATCCTTATAGGTCACAACCATCTTCTGTACAATCTTCTTGATGTTCTTATTGGCCGCTTCAACAGCGCCATTCATCTTCGGCCGGTAAGGAGATGAGTTGTGGTGTTCAATCTTGAAACTCTGGCATAGCTCCTTCATCATCTTGTTATTCAGATTCGAACCATTATCAGTAATGATCCGCTCGGGAATTCCGTAACGACAGATGATGTCCTTCTTTATGAATTTAGCCACCACCTGCTTGGTCACATTAGCGTATGAGGCTGCCTCCACCCACTTGGTGAAGTATTCGATAGCTACTAGAATGAAGCGATGACCATTAGACGCAGTGGGCTCGATCTTGCCTATCATGTCTATGCCCCACATGGAGAACGGACACGGGGAGGACATGACATTCAACGGACACGACGGCACATGAATTTCATCAGCATAAATCTGGCATTTATGACATCTCTTCGCGAATTTGAAGCAATCTGATTCCATCGTCAGCCAGTAATATCCTGCTCTCAGGATCTTCCATGTCATAGCATGTCCGCCGGTGTGCGTACCAAATGTCCCTTCATGGACTTCTTCCATAAGCATACTCGCTTCTTTCTCATCTACACATCTGAGTAGCACGAGATCGTGATTTCTTTTATACAAAACTCCATCAGGATTGAGATAAAAATTCCCAGACAGCCTCCTCAGAGTCTTCTTATCCTGGGTTGACGCTCCCGCAGGATACTCCTTAGTCATAAGGAAGGTCTGGATATCATGGAACCATGGCTTGCCATCGGAGGCTTCCTCGATCGCAAAGACGAATGCAGGTCTATCAAGACGAGAAAGGATAATTCTTGGAGCTTCATTCCAAAAATTGACTTTATACATTGAAGCCAACGTGGCTAAGGCATCAGCCATCTGATTTTCAGCCCTGGGCACATGATGGAGTTCCACTCGATCAAAGAACGGAAGTAGCCTTCTGGCATAGTTCATGTACGGCGCCAAATTTGATTGACGAGTCTCCCACTCCCCTTTAATCTGGTTAATCATAAGTGTCGAGTCACCATATACGTCTAGGTTCTTGATTCTCAAATCAATTGCCTCTTCTAGACCCATGATGCATGCTTCGTACTCCGCTTCATTATTGGTGACTGGAAACGTCAGTCTCGCAGTGAACGGGATATGGGATCCGTGGGGAGTTGTGATGATTGCCCCAATGCCACTTCCGTAAGAATTAACCGCCCCGTCAAATATCAATTTCCACTGGGATTTCCTATCTGGCCCCTCGTCGGGCAACAGTTCATCATAATCTTTCGCTTTGAGAAACATGATATCCTAATCATGGAATTCAAATTTCATCGGCTGGTAATCTTCGATCGGCTGTTCGGCAAGGTACTCAGACAATACGCTTCCCTTGACGGCCTTCTGGGAAACGTACTGAATGTCATATTCCGTCAACACCATTTGCCATCTGGCAATCCTGCCCGAAAGCGCTTGCTTCTCGAAGACTTACTTGATCGGATCCATCTTTGAAATTAGCATGGTTGTGTGATGGAGCATGTACTGTCGTAAACGTTTGGCAGCCCAGGCTAGTGCACAACACGTCTTCTCCAGCATCGAGTAACGAGATTCACAGTCTGTGAACTTTTTACTCAAGTAGTAAATGGCATGCTCCTTTCTGCCCGTCTCGTCGTGCTGACCGAGAACACACCCCATACTATTCTCAAGAACTGTCAAGTACATGATTAAGGGTCGTCCAGCCACTGGGGGTATCAAGAGGTTCCTGCATATACTGTTTTATCTTATCAAATGCCTTCTGGCAATCCTCGTTCCAGATAATCACCTGATCTTTCTTCAGTAGTTTGAACATCGGTTCACACGTGGCCGTGAGATGAGAGATAAACCTTGCGATGTAGTTTATTCTGCCCAGGAAACCACGAACCTCTTTTTCTGTTTTTGGCGCAGGCATTTCTTGTATTGCTTTTATCTTCGCAGGATCAACCTCGATGCCTCTTTTGCTCACGATAAACCCCAGTAGTTTTCCCGACCGTACTCCGAAAGTACACTTGTTAGGATTCATCCTCAACCTGAACTTCCTAAGCCTCTCAAAAAGCTTCAGCAAATTGACCAGATGTCCCTCCTTCGTTTGGGACTTCGCAATCATGTCATCAACATAGACTTCAATCTCATGATGAATCATATCATGAAACAAAGTGACCATTTCTCGTTGGTAAGTGGCCCCTGCGTTCTTCAGACCGAAAGGCATTACCTTGTAGCAAAACGTTCCCCAGGGCGTAATAAACGTAGTTTTCTCCATGTCCTCCGGCGCCATCTTGATCTGATTGTAACCGGAGAAGCCATCTATGAACGAAAATACGGAGAACTGAGCTGTATTGTCGACCAACACATCGATATGAGGCAGCGGGAAATCATCTTTAGGGCTCGCCCTGTTCAAATCCCGATAATCGACGCACATTCACACCTTACCGTCCTTCTTCGGTACAGGTATTATGTTGGCGACCCACGGAGGGTAAGTAGTGACCGCTAAAAAGCCAGCATCAAGCTGTTTCTGCACCTCTTCTTTGATCTTAACGGCCATATCTGGTCGTGTCCTCCTAAGCTTCTGCTTAACGGGAGGACAATCTTCTCGCAGCGGTAAGTGGTGGACCACAATGTCAGTGTAAAGTTCGGGCATATCTTCGTATGACCAAGCAAAGACGTCACTATACTCTCTCAGCATCTCGACCAATCTCTGCTTGACATCACTCTGCAATGCAGCCCCTATCCTGACGTTCCTGACAAGTTCTTCAGAACCCAGATTCACAATCTCAATATCTTCTTCGTGAGGCAGAATAACTTTATCTTCTTGTTTCAACAAGCGGGCCAACTCTTCAGGAAGGTCTTCATCTTCATCAATCTCTTCTTCGACTTGATAGATCGGGCAATCAAAGTCGAAGTGAGTCGTAGAAGGTCCAGAGTTGATGTCATCTGCTATGTGGATCCTGCGATAACAAGGGTTAAGCTTAAAACAAGGATATGCAGGTTAGCACAAACCCTATTGCCATTTTATTGTTTTTCAAAACAAATATAAAACAGGAATAACAGAGATCACAACATTTGAATACGAAGAAAAATGCCTTTTGATTTATTGGTAAGATGCATGTACATAATCAAACAAGGCCCTGACAATAAAACCACTATGCCCCGGGTAGGACATAGGGTTGTACAATGATTGGAGAAAGTAAATCATTACTCTTTGCCTGTCACTTGGATGATATCCCTGATGGACCAGTTGTTGAGGCTCTGGCCTGGTTTGCTTGGCTGGATCCAAGAGTCTAGGTCGCAATCGCTGTCTTCGCCGTCTTCAGACACTGCGTTGACACTTTCAAATATCACCCCGCCACTGGTAAACTGGATCGGCCCTTTACCTCGTGACGCACTGTGAGAAGAGGAGGCTTCAGCCGTAGGAGAGTATCCCAACCCAAACTTGTCCTGCTTGTTGGGTATCTCTAGAATTCGCCCCCAGCCTGGGGTAGATCCGGCTTGAACAATGGCCCGGGCTTCCTTGAAGGAAGAGAGAGTCATCTCTGGCTTCTCAGTGATCACAGGAGCTACGTTCTTGACTTTAACAGCTTCGAACGCCTGACATAGGGTTTCGTGGATTTCCCCATCCATCTCAACATACTTGAAGGACGACAAATGGCTCACCATTATATCTTCCTCGCCACATACGGTCACGACGCTACCTCCAACAGCATACTTGAGCTTCTGGTGCAACGTGGAGGTCACGGCGCCAGCAGAGTGGATCCATGGCCGGCCTAGGAGACAGTTGTAGGCAGGCATGATGTCCATAATGTAGAAGACTGCGTCGAACGTTTCCGGCCCAACTTGGATTGGTAAGGTCACCTCCCCAAGAACATGACGTTTGGTTCCATCGAACGCTTTCACAACCAGATCACTGGGTGTGCAAATCAATCCCCGAGTATCCAACTTCATCAATGCTTTCTTCGGAAGAACATTGAGTGACGGCCCCGTGTCCACTAACACATGAGACATAATCGTTCCCCTACACTCTATCGAGATGTGCAGGGCGCTGTTGTGGTTTCTTCCCTTCGGCGTCAGCTCCAGGTTAGTGAACCCTAACCCATTCCCAGCATTCACGTGGGCTACGACCCCTTCCAACTGGTTGACCGATATTTCCTGCGGTACATATGTGGCATTCAACACCTTCAGCAGCACGTTGCGATGTGCCTCAGAACACAACAACAAATTCAGGATGGAAATTTTCGAGGGTGTTTGATGGAGATGTTCCACGATCTTGTAGTCACTCTTCTTAATCAACCTCATAAACTCTTTGGCATCTTTAACAAGTAAGTCTTTCTCTACCCCACGAGGGGTTTCTTCGACGACTTTACTCTTTCCCTTATCGGTTACATCAACTTTGTCCGCTTTGTCCGCCACGATCTCAGGTGGAGCAAATACTCCTCCGCTACGAGTGATTCCGCCAATTCCCACTAGGTTATCCACACATGACCCCGATGGTTCCAATTCCAACTTATGTCCGTTGCAGTAGACATCTGCCCCATAATGCCATGGGACAGCATTGGTGCTTTCGAAGGGTATCGGCCCAGCTTTGGTGATGGTAATCGTGGGCGGCCTAGGTGCAGAAATAGTTATCGTCCGCCAAGGGATGGTGATGGTGGCAACCTCATCATCTTGCTTCAGCATTACCTCTCCCGATCCGCTTTCGGCCCTTCGGCTAAACTGTAAGATTCCTTTGGTCATCAGACTCTGGATCCCTTCTATCAACTGTTCATATCCATCAGGACTAGTCGCACAGCCCATACATAGTTCTCCGCAGCTCGGGAAGAAACCTCTTTTCATCAGCTTGGCTTTAACGAAGCTAAGCGGTGTCTTCAGATCCTTGACATCAGTCAACAAATCTAAGCTCTCGTCTTCAATAATGGCATTCGCTCCACCTCTCCTATGATTCGGCATAGGGTTCTTCGTGACGTTTGGCACATTATCTGAGAAATTGATGATCTTAGCGTCCACCATATCCTGCACCTTGTGCTTGAAGGCTTTGCAATTTTCTATTGTGTCGCTTGGTGCCCCTGAGTGAAATTCACAAGTCGCATTCGCATCATAACCTGGCGGAGGTGCCCCTGTCAAGGGAGCCAGGGTTCTCTTCTGAATCAGCTGTAACTGAAGCAGAGTCTGTAACAACTGAGCATAAGACATGGGCGGTGTCTCGAGGTGATGGCTGGACAGAGGTACCCTGTTCTGATACTTTCTGTACCCTTGTTGATTCGGCTGCTGCTGCTGTGGCTGTTGGACTGTCGGGATAGTTATGCTGGCCACCTGCTGGTGTTGGCCCTTGCCTTTCCTTTGAGCGTTGGACACAGCGCTTGTCTCTCCTTCCCTCCTTTTGCCACCATAGGGTTTCTTTCCTCCTCCAGCTGAGGATAGATCACCTTGAATTTTCCCCAGTTTGATCCCATTTTCAACGTGCTCGCCGGTGATGATGAGATCTGAGAAACTTCCATACATACCGCTAACCAATTTCTCGTAATAAACCCCTGGGAGGGTGGCTACGAACATTTCCACAAGCTCCCGTTCAGCCATCGGCGGCTGAACCCTAGCTGCCAATTCACGCCACCGCTGGGCGTATTCCTTGAACCCTTCATTGTTCCTCTGCGACAAATTCTGCAGTTGGACCCGGTTTGGAGCCAAGTCACTGTTATATTGGTAATGGTGCACGAATGCTTCAGCAAGTTCCTTCCACGTGCGCACACTGGTAGGTTCCAGACTCATGTACCATTCCGGGGAGGGCCCGGACAGACTGTCCTGAAAGAAGTGCATCAGCAACTTCTCGTCCTCAGAGTGAGCTGACATTTTCCGGTAGTATGATCTCAGATGGACGCGAGGGCAAGTGGTGCCCTTGTACTTTTCAAAGTCAGGTACCTTGAACTTGGGAGGCACCTTGAAATCAGCAATCAGTTCCAACTTGGACATGTCAACACCCATGGTGTTCTGGTTCTCGAAATTCCTCATCTTGTCCTCGAGTGCCTTGAACCTCAGACGTGCTTCAGCAGTCAGCTCCCCTTTAGCACCTCTCTGTGAGAACACATCGTCTTGAAGGTCTTCTAACCATGGCTGAGGCCCATACAGATTTCCAACACCCGCATTGCCGTTGCCCAATCCAACATTGACGTTAGCTTCAAAATTCCCATTACCGACGCCAATCGTATTACCGTTGAGTCCCATGTTAGCGATTACATTGCCGTTGGCACTGCCATTCCCCCCGGTCACGGGGACGCCATTCTGAGGAGTTTCAACAGGTGGAGGGGTTGGAACATTCCCACCATGGAGTACACCATTGCTGTCGACCCTTGAGATCAAAGGCTGAACCAAGGTTCTGAGCTGATCCTAGCCGTTGGCGACCACTTGCATGAGCTCCATGAAGCGGTCCATCCTTTCTCGGAGTTCTTGAACGTCAGTCTAAACTTGCTCCATAACTCTGGCTTGATTTGCTCTGGTCGGATAGCGGTGGATAGGTCTCTGATCAATCCTGGAACAACCTGTATACACAAAGGGTTAGAAAAACGACAAAGTGCTCGTTATGCAAATGCTTCATGCAAATGCAGACGTGTGTCTGTGCGTTAGGGAGATTTCCCCCCGATCCTAGTGCCTGAGTGCCAGTGCTGATAATAAGAAGTTCGAGTCCAGTCATGGAAATAACATCTCATATATATAAAGAAAGCCAATCAAGGCGGTACACAACGTCACTGAGTACAAGCAGAATCAATAGCATGACCTCGACCAACAAGTCTGGTGATGGTCAGCATACAACAATGATCAACACAAAAGGATTACAAATAGTCAAGCACGGCCATGGGCTCGAAACTCTTCTAACAACCCCTTCGTTTCTGGATGATCAGGCCGAATGAGCAACCCTTCGACGAGTAACTCCCTTTGTATAATGGTGTATTGAAGACCTTCAACCGAATTTTCCCATGCTTCTTCGCCGAAACAATCTTCTAACTTCCGCTTCTTGGATTCAAACATCAGCTTGCGCTCCTTCAGGTTAGCAAGAGCCTTGTTGAGCTGGCCTTCAGAGGCATATCTGCGAGCGGTTTCTTCATCCAACCTCTTCTCACTAGCCTTCACCTGGGCTTTCAGCTTGGAGATCTGTTGCTTCAGCTTATCCTCCCGTTCTTTGCTGTTGGCTAGGGTGGCCCTCCAATGCTGGTTAAACTTGGATATTCTCCGATACGCTTCATCCAAGTGCTGCTTCTTAGTGGCCAGTACGTCATTGACGGCTTTGAAGTCCCGACCCAAACGCTCGCGCTCAGCTATCTGCTTAGTCAAATCTGTCCCTAACTGGTTCACCAGCTCTGTCTGCCTCTTGAAGGAATGGACGGCTTCGCTTCTCTCGCTTCTGAGTTGAGCCAATTCTTTCTCCAGTTCTTCATTCGCCTTCTTCAGCTCATCTCTCTCTGCTAACACCTGATTGTGCTGCTGAATAGGCACGGTGGTAGGCTCTTCAATCACTGGAGGGCTTTCTAGCTTGGCAGGAGGAAACGGCATCCCTATCATATCTGCTCGGGCTCTGATCCAGGTCACATATGGAGCGTAGGCCTGGCTGTTACTTTTCCCCAGCAACGGCTTTCCCCGCTTACAGATACCATTCCAAGCGTGCTGAAGCTTAGATAACATATCCCCCTCTAGAAGACCAGTGAGGTACAGAGATTCCTGTACCTCTTCATCCTTCGGCGGAGCTCTCAAAGCATAAGCAAAATGTCGGACCAGCAGAGACGGATTATAGTTGATGCAGCCCTTCCTGCCTATCAAAGGCACATTCGGAAACCCGCTGCAGCTGAAGATGATCTCGGTACCCAACCTATCTCTATCAAACCAGGCAATATCCTCCGCTGACAGACTCATCAAACGCTCAGGCCACTCGGCTGTGGCTGCAGATGAAGCAAAGGGACCCTTCTTGGGTAGGTGACTATCAAGCCACCTGTAGAGCAGGGGTACACAGCATGAGACATTCTTGCCCCTTTTGTTCTCGTTCTTGTAGTGGACGGAATGGTAGACATCTCCAATCAAGGTAGGGACTGGATTCCCTGATGCAAAGATGTGAAATGCGTCGAAGTCTACAAAGTCAGGCATATTGGGGAACATAATGATGCCATATATGCACAGAGCGAGAATGGCGTTGAACACGACCCAACATCCGTCTTTGGCGCACTGCTGGGCCTTTCCCACTAAGAACTGCAAGGAGAAACCGGGAACCTTGTTCCAACTAGACAAGATCAGCTCGGAGGCATCCAGATGAAATGAAGGGGCTAGACTAGCCAGATTAGGCTCCGCATCCATATGAACAAAGGGCATCTGACTCTTGATAGGCACACCTAACAAATCAACATACTCCTCTAGTGTGGGTGCGAGAATAAAGTCCTGGAAAGTAAAGCATCTCAACGGAGGATCGTAGAACTGCAGCAGGGCGTGCAACCCATTCAACTCAAACACAGAGGGTTTACGAACCAAACTGAGCAGTTTACCGTAAGACTTTCCGAATTCATCTCTCACAGAATCATCTGCTAAAGCAATCAAACCAGTCAGCTGAACAACATCAGGAGTAGGGAGTTTGTAAGCCACGGTCTTCCTCAGAGAACCCATGATAGCACAAGAGAAGGCAAGAAAACCTGAATCGGGGGAAACAGTACCTGCAACACAGACACACGTTAATGAAATGCAGATGAATATGCAAAACAATGCAAAATGCAATCATGCAGCAGGAGATCAAGACAACTTTGCGGTTGAGGAGATGAAGGTGAAGATTCTGTATCAACAAAACCAAAATACTGCTCTGTCAAGAACAACCACAATCTCTGATAATAAGAAAACCCTGATATCGGACCATAAATTATGCTCTGTCAAGAACAAACACACATCTGATAATAAGGACCTTTGATACAGGACCATAAATCTTCTCTGTCAAGAACACATACATCTGACAATAAGGACCTCTGATACAGGACCATAAATCTGCTCTGTCAAGAACACATACATCTGATGATGAGAACCTCTGATACCAACAAAACTGATTCACTATCAAGAAAACCAGGTAGTCTGAATGTTAAGGTTCCCTGCAACAAACCCAACCCTGCTCACAGGTATGGACCTAAACTGACACAAGTTCGGCATCCTATGCGGTCATCAGCGTCACAGACATTCAAGAGGGGTGATACGATACCCAGAAGGTGTGGCATCACCATCTCCTGAAGCGGCCTCACTCAGCTGAATTCCAAATGATCGGTCCCCAGAGTCGACAATCCTCCAAACCAACAACCCCCTCAACCCAAAGGGTTGAAAAAGAAGTCAACCGGGAGAACCTCGTCTGAGCGTGGATTTCATGAGACACTAGTGCCTGCAAAGCAAGCACGCGCCCACTAATTTCCACAACTAATGCTAAGTACACTCAAGCCTGGGTCTGGCTTCCCACTCATCAGAATGCCCCTCCCATAACAGCACAGATAATCATATCATACTGAAAATAAAATGTGGGAAATAAAATGCGATAAATAAACACAACCCAACAAGTAATCATACAAGCGCTAGGATTGACTCTCGCAGGGGACGTTGGATCCCCAAACTGACTCGCATAAGGGACGTTGGATCCCAGGAAACTATCAAGATTCCCCAGCAGAGTCGCCAGCTGTCGCTACCGCGAAAATAAGGTGCCGGCAAAACAGAAGAGTCGCCACCTTTCATTATTTATCCCTCAAAACGGGAAAGAAAACGAACTAAAAAACCTGACGAAAGGTATAAGACAAGGTCATCGCAACCATTGTCTGGGTTCGGGAATCGGTTACGCAAGGGGGAGGTATTAGCACCCCTCACGTCCATCGTACTCGATGGGATCCACGCTTGTTGTGTTTATCTGACGGGTTGGTTTTACTATCTACCTATCAAGGCCGGTCTGAAAAGAAAATAAAATGACTCGGCAAAGTGTCGCGCTTTATGCCTACGTATTCTCATCAGAGAATGAGAAATCAGAGTCAACGTAGTTCGCCTAACTACGGGTTACGGGGAAGGTGGCTCACCAATACATCAGTATTGTGCGTACGTACTCTCAACAGATATGAGAGATCAGAGCTTACGTAGTTCGGGATAATACGGATTACGGGAATTCAGATTC
This sequence comes from Lathyrus sativus, assembly GCA_963859935.3. NCBI lineage: Eukaryota > Viridiplantae > Streptophyta > Magnoliopsida > Fabales > Fabaceae > Lathyrus > Lathyrus sativus. Next base: position 59,559,773 of record OZ012738.1, on the reverse strand, counting down.
ATCTGTTTTTCGAGTAGGGTTAACAAACAGTTCCAGCAGTTGGATGTACGCAGCTCGACCCTTGGAGACTTAGGCGTTACCGTTTGCGGTGGAACTGGGAGTTAACGACACTCTTTTCTTCAGAAAAGCTTCCTTTGAATTATGGGCCCACGGGGCAAAAAGGTTTGAAGTTTGTTTTCTGTCTTTTACGGAAGAACTGTTTTTTATGGATGTTTGCAACTAATATCACACTAGAGACTATGACCTGAGAGTGAATGCGTCGCATGTCACCCAAAGGGTACCATACTAAACATCCAGACTGTTGAAAAGAAACTCTCCAACAATCCTTTCTCAGATAGCTTAAGGCTCGTAACGTACGACGTCAGTTAACCTTTATTACTGTATTTTAATTTGTTTTGAGATGAGAAGAGAGAACAGGCTCAACTAGAGGGAGACTATCAAGTCCTAATGTTGTCATGCCAAGGATTCACCATATGGTTGAGGTTTGAAACAGGGAACTCCTAGAAGTTATCATGCATAGGTTTCAACCTAAAGTTCTAATCATCACTTCCTTATCAAAGGAAGTGAGATTCCTAGGGGGTCATGTCAATGATATACAGAAACAGGTAAAGCATCAGCTTAAACAGTAAACAGATAAAAGGAATGCAATGCAAGTGAGGGAGGAAATGTGTGTGGGACATCAGCCTCCACAAGCTCATCTCAACCTCAAGCCAGATATGAATAACTGTAATCATACAGAAGAATAAAATGCTAGCAAGCAAAATAACAAACCACATAGGCAAGGGAGCTGGGCTCTACCGAATACCCGCAAGCAAAGCCATACAGTAAAAATACAAGCAGAGGGAACAACTCAACCTCTAGTGTAATCATGCACCTAGATTGAATCAATCTAAATATGAAATTATTCTAATGCATCAAGCAGACCAAACAAGTCACATCAATACAATTGCACAGAAAGAAAACAGACAGGAAAGAAAGCAGATCAACCACCCCTACAACTTCACAGCAAAGCTCCTCTGACATCAGTCCAGTCATCAGTCCTCAACCACCCTTCAAGGCTATCATCTTCAATGTCAAGTGTCAACTTGCTTCTCATACATCCACATAAGTATCAACTTATTCTCTCTCCCTCAAGCCTCAGCTCTTCAATAAATTCCACCTTCAGGCTTCACCCCTAATACCAAGTATCAACTTGGCTCCTTCAGGCTCTCAATATATCAACCTAAGTATCAACTCAATCTTTCTTCTTCAAGCCTCAGCTCCTCACTCAATTCCAATTTGATCTTCTTCACAAGTGTCAACTTGTTCTTCTGGACCCTCAAGCTTCAGCTCTCTCCTCCTTACAAGTATCAACTTGCTTTCCCTGATCTGCAAGCTTCAGCTCCTAAGAGTAATCTTCAAACACAAAGAAGTATTAACTCATAACCCTCAATCTCTTCAAGCAAGGAACTCCATCCTCTAGCAAGGGAGAAACATTCATCTAACAAGAGCAAAGTTTGGATGAATGGTAGCAGAGTGAAGACCAAAGGTCACCACTAAGCATCTTATCATCAGAGAAAGGGACCCTCAAAGGTTCTACCAACTTGTAAAGAGCCACACATCCTACCAAAGGAGGGATGAGGCCTTTACAAGGGGACCTTACATCATAGGGAAGAATGGAAGTGATCAACATCTTCCATGTTTATGAAGGAAGAGAATCTATCTAGGAGCTCTGCCTATAAACCCTAATCTTATCACCTACTTAACACTACACCAAAAAGAAGGGAAGATCTTCACATCCAAGCTTCTTCAAGCAATCCATTGCATCTTCAACTTGCCTCCATCATCATCCAAGAGCAAGAGAGACAAAACCCTAATCTAAGGGAACTAAAGAAGTCATTCTAGTTGAATTAGTGCATTAGAATCATCTAAAGTTAGCATCTAAACTAAAATCAAACAAAAATAGTAAACTACTTTGTAAATTCCTACAAAAATTCCTAAGGGATCCTAATTCAATCATGAATCTACCATACAAAAATCAGAGGTTGAATCATCCACCAAGTTCTAAAAATAAAATCTAAACCACAAGGTATCAACCATAAACCCTAAAAATGGAGCTCTTAAAGTTTCAACCTAGAACTACTACTTACATTCATCACAAAAATGTGAGAAACATATAGGGGGAACATGCATACCTATTCTAGCTACACACAAAAAATCAAGGCCAAAATCATTATCACATGATCAAACCAAATTCAACAAGATCAAGCATCAACCATGATTATTTTAATGTCAATTAAAATGTAAAAATGCCCATAAAATCAGAAAATGCATGGAATATTAATATTTTTTATCTAAACAATACTAGATTCAATCATGAATCCATGGCAAAAAGAATGGGATTGATTGAGTTATTTTTTAATTATTTATGAATTTTCCAATAACCATGAATAAAATGAAAAATAAAATCAAAATCAAAATAAAATGAGAAGCGCATGGTGTGAATAGCATGAAAAATCAGTTCATTATCCAAACTGGGCCATAAAGGGGGTGTTGATAGCATCTATTGACTTAAGCCCAAAACCAGCAAATAAATGAAACGTTGCGTTTCATAAAATTCAGAAATCCTTCACAAACTTTCTTTCACGCGTGGCCGTTGGATGAGGTCTTCAGTCAAAGTCCACCTAAGATCTAATGGCTATCAAGTCATCTTCAACCTTTTTGAATCTCTGAACTCAGTCCACCTGCGCGCGCTAGAGTCACCGTCGGTGACTTCTCCGATCAACCTTCCACAACCCTAACTCTCTATAGAATCCACCATTGGCCACGATTCCTTGATGAATCTTGTCCCAAATTCCCTCAGGAATTCATTCATGCCATTAATTCATTCTAAAAACTCAAGATTCGCAAGAACACAATCTCAACCAAAATTTGGAACAACCCTAATTGGTCACTAATATCCCAATTGATGATCCAAAAACCTTCCTACATCAATCTACAATGCATCTAACCTAATAATTCCCATTGATTCTACCTAATTTGAGCCATGGAAGAAGAACTGCATACCTGGTAAAATTGAGCAAACAGAATGGTTGAATCTTCAAATCAATGCTCAAGAACTTGCAGAATCCTTCACTAGTCTCTAATCAACCTTCTGTATGCAAAGAAAAGAATTGAAACACCCTGAATTCTTGAAACCGATTCTGAGTTGCAAGCTTCCAACTCCAATGGCTACTTCACGATTCCTCCACAACTTGGCCTTGAATTTGATCTGGGATCAACCACCAACTTCAGAGCAAGCTATTGAGATCAATTTCTTGGACTGAAATGGCCTCTAACCTTGTAATAGATTTTGATTTGCAAGAATGGATTTCAAAGTGCAATCTCACTCTTCTCTTTCAATTCTCACCAACCTTGGCCCTGAATCCCTTCATATGTTTATATAGAACATGAATGAATGATCTAGAAAGTTCTAGATCACTCTAATGAGAAATTCAATATCTCACTTCACTTGAAAATCCAATCTCATGGTATACTCAAGACAGTCCTTGCATCAGCTTGTATTCATTGTGCTTTTCATCCAAATTCTCTCCAAATGAGATTATGAAAGTGTTTGGATTGAAAGGAGCCTTGGTTATGCCTTGCATATTAGTTTGGCAATTGTTACTTATGATGTAAGTAACCACTTTTCAAAGAAAGTCCTCAAATTAACCCTCAATTCAAAATTATGGCAATTTCAATGTTCTTAAAATTTGTTTTACAATCAAATTGGTATGTCATATGGCTTGGTTTGGACATGTAGATCAAAAATCCCAATTTCCATCTTTGGTTCATTTGAAATTCACCCTTATTTTAGGCCATTTTTGTGATTTTGTGAAGCAAGCTATTCCACGCTCGCATGACCTGTTGGCTAGCCTTAAAACATAATTTTGAACAAGTTTGATGTTAAACATTTTCCCATTTGAAGCTTGCAAATAGGAGTTATGGCCTTATGATTGAAATGACCTATAATCTCCAATTGACCAAAATACCCTTGACTTGTCAAAGCCATAACTTGAGTTCTACAAATCCTATCAAGGACTTCTAGTACTATCTAGAAATCTAAGAGGATAAGGAACAACATTCATGTTGACCAAAAGTTCATAGGAGTCATCCTTCTAGGGCAAAAGCTTCATGCAAGTTGGACAACTTTCAAGCTCCAAATTCACATACCTCAGATGACCTGTAAGTTGTCAAAGTCATAACTTGAGTTCTACAAATCCTATCAAGGACTTCTAGCACTCAAATTAAAGCTAAGATCATGCTCTACAACATTCATGTTGGGGGCAAGATAAGATGACAATCACATCTTGAGTTAAATTGCCTTGAAGATAGGGGTCAAACTAGGGGATTTTACACTGTCAAGCCTTAGAAACCCTAGCCTGAAACTTCTCAAACTCTTCAATCATGATGAGTTAACCTTGGAATCATCCTTATAACATCTCAATGTATCAATCCATGATCACATGGCTCTTGAATTAGGTCTCAACCTCCTTCAAATCCTCAGTTGACTTAGGGTTGACCCAGTCAAACCCTAGCTGCACCAATCATGGCTGAGGCTTCTTAAATCATTTGCTTGTTATAAAAGAGATTTCTCGTTTAAGTTATAATAAGAAGGTTGTTTTTATCGATAAATAAAATAAATAAAATAAAATAATTTTGTTATTAATTATGAAATGGTTTTTTATTATATTATAAAGGTTTATTAAATAAAATAGATTTTTATTAGTTATTATAAAAGCTAAAAGTTGATTTAGATAAAAAGAAGTTTATTATAATTTATTAAAAGGTTATTTCAAATATATAAAAATTGTTTTAGTTATTTAATAAAAGGAAAACACAAGGTTAATTAAATAAAAAGGATAAAAGTTGATTTTTGATTAATAAAAGATTATAGTTTGTTTAGAGAAAAAGATTAGTTAGTTAATTGATTAAACGGTTAAAATACTGATTAAAATTATTAAGCGTTGTTAGTGTGTGTGTGCGTAGGAACCATTCATCACGATAGAGATAGCAACGAACAGAGAAGTGAAAAAAAACAACACACGGCGGCGGAACCCTAATCCCAAATCGATCGGTCATCTTCCTCTCGATTCTTCCCTCTCTATTTCAATCTCACTATTCTCTTCGTCATTTCATTATTTGAGCCTGAAAACATGAAGCAAACAATCAGCAGTTCAAGTAGTTTTAATCAAAACAAGGAAATACCAAAGGTTTGAGACGGCGTGGATGGTGATGGCTTCGAGGATTTTGACGGCGACAGGAGATATGTTTCCTCACTCTTTTGATTTCGCTAGTTTTTTGTTTTCTCTTTTCAATCTTTAGGGTTTCGCACTTGGGGGTTTTCGTGGTGATTCTCTGTGCTTTAGGCATCCCTTTTATAGGCTCTGAATCGAGATTTCTTGATTGGATTTAGATTGTTTGTCTTGAATGTTGATTGGATCTCCTTTTTTGGACAAATCGAATTTGAAATGTTTCCTTTTTCGGTGATGGTAGTGATGACCTGCTTGATTGGTATTCAAATCTCTGATTTGTGATTTGATCTGATTTAATAGCATCTTCCATTATTCCATGAATATTCTTTAACGGTTTTAATCTCCAAACAATTACTAACTTTGCACTTGGATTTTGACTGGTGCGGATAGTGAATGATTTGGGCCAGAAGAGTTAGCAGTCCAGAGAAGGCCTGCATCTGGTACACTTGGTAAACTGATAACGCCATCACTGCGAGCATAACCACTTGTGTGGCTAGACTCAGTTAAGGATAATTTGTTGGGATGTTGTCCTTGAGAAGATGGTTATATCATGAGTGAAGAGCCATTAAAGTTTTGGAAGTTGAAGGTAGTGGTGAGAGGGTTGAAGGTTGATGCTTGGTCTATGATAAATGTTGCTAATACATTTCCACTACCTCAAACTTTGGTAGGCCTAGAACTTCAAAAGAGAAAGTGGAAACATAATATTTACTGGCAGATGCAAACTCCCCTAACTCACCAGGAACCTTCCTCAATGGTATGTATGATCTAGTCTTTTTATCAGCTCTCTTATCACCCTTCACTGATATAACATAAACCTAGTCGTAGTTGATAACGATTTCCCAGAATATGATTCCTAAGTTCTGCTTTATGTTTTGACAGTCACAAATCTAGGAAATACCCAAATCTTTCGTCATGTAATATATCATCCAACGTCGCTTAACTTTGTTATGACAGGGATTAAAAGAGTTGAAAGAATCAACAATTCAACTTGCATCGAGCATGAGAAGTATAAATAGTGTGGTCGATGAGTCAATATTTGATGTTGAGAAAGAAATTGATGATTTATTGCCAATTGAGGTTAAAGAACAACGAGTAAGCAGCTTGCTTCAATCTCTAATGGTATGAGGATGTGTAGCAGCTATGCCTTTCCTAAAAATGATTCCAACTTCTGTACTGTGGGGATACTTCGCTTTCATGGCCATTGAAAACTTACCTGGCAACCAATTATGGGAGCGAATGTTATTCATTTTCACTGCTTCGAGCAAAAGATACAAGTACTGGCTTTCACACCATTTCCTATCTCTCCATTTTTCTTTAATTTCAGAAAATCTGTCGTGACTCGTTATCTTACTGTTTTTTAAGAGTTCTGGAGGAAAGCCATGTGACTTACGCAGAAACTGTACCTTTCAAGATAATTGCAGCATTTACATTGTTCCAAACTGTATACTTGCTTGTTTGTTATGGTATCACTTGGATTCCAATCGCCGGTGTTCTTTTCCCATTGATGATAATGCTCCTCGTTCCTGTAAGACAGTACATTCTGCCCAAGTTCTTCAAAGGGGCACACCTTCAAGATTTAGATGCTATCAGTGGTTTCTTGGCCGAAAAGAAATGGACGAACGTGTTCAAACTATATATAAACATATCACGAAATTGCATAAAATATTAATGACCCTGATATCAATAACCTGAACTAGCTATTTTAGGAACAAGATGTGAATTAAACTTGTTTTTCTCTTGTTCCTAGCAAAGTGGACTTGAGGCCAATCCAAATCTTAAGTTGTTCTTATTTGTTGGTTTGGTTAGGAAAGCATTGCAATTTAAATCTGAGCTCTTGTAATAATAATTCCTACTGGTCTTTAAAATGTGGATGAATTGAGAATTTAATGGGATTCGCGAGCCTTCATCATTCTCCACCTTTATGCCTTTACAGTTGAATTTTCTTCTTTTATTCGGATAGTTATAAATAACAAATGATTTTATCCCTTGGATTTCGATGTAATAATTTTCACAAAGGGCCTGACATAATTGGTGGACCCTTGAGTGGATTGGTTTGAACTAATTTTGTGCGACGTCATTGCACTAGGATATAGTGACACCTTGAATTTGGGAATAGACTTTGTAATGGGAATGGTTTTCACCTAACATAAGAAGTATGGGGGGTCCATGGAACACCTTAATAGCACTTGTAAGATTTCGGTCACAAAGTTCTTGAACCCATGAATATATATCCTTAACCGAAATTTGATCTTGTATTTTAAGCATGAACTTCGTGTCTGAACTCGTGAGGAACTGAAATCATGAGTCTTGATTGTCATTCTGAGGACCTTTGAGTCTTTAATTTTGAGCAAGGAAGTCATCTCGTGTAGGCTAGTTTCAAAACAAATAAATTAGCTGTAGCAACAGCCTCATTCCGCCATCCTTTAACACCATTAATTAAACCGCCAACACACATGAAGATATGCCCACATAACTAATATGAGGAGCCCAATGCATTAATTCCAAGCCAAAGTAAATTGAACCATTAAGGTCAGATTCTCACGCAAAAATCCCTTGAATTAGGCCTGAATTCTTAGATGGTGAACTTCAGACCCAAATGTACTAGAAACGTCCCTGTGATGTCTGGTAGTAAGCATCTATGTTTAGACATTAATGCGCCTGCATAAACTAGTTAGCTGTAATAAACAAAAGATGAAACAAGCGGGAGAGGGAAAAAAAAGTACAAGGAGGTGGGGTCTTAGGGTCAAAAATTAGGGTGCGACATGTGTGAGAGTGAAAGTGTCGTGGATGTGAGTGTGCACAATTAAGTTGTATTTTACGCTGTGAGTTGATTTTAATTGGTCGATTGATTTTAAGCGAGAGATTGGTTTTAAGGCGGGTTGATTTTAAGGCGGGTTGATTTTAGATGCGGTTAAAATTCTATGTTTTAAATAAAATGCTTACAATGATTTATTATCTAAAAAAAGTGAAGTCAATTTATTTTATTATGGCTATTATTAAATTATATTGATTATAGAATAAAAAGAGTTTTACTTTTTATTATGTGTTTTCAAAATTAATTAAATACTAAAAATTTATTGACAAATAGGTGTGATTTGTTTATGAAAGGTTTTTGAGATTGTTTTTATGAGAAATTATTTTAAAGGGTGGATTAGTTTTTTTACTAATTAGTGAGGAGTTTAGATGACAAATTAATTTTAAGAAAAAAAAGTTATTTGATTATTATGAGAAAATTATATTATCGGTGAAATTAATTACACTAGGTGGATATTAGTTTTAGGAAAAATTTGAGTTTTTATGAATTAATTTTAAGAAAAGTTATATTAGTTTATTAGATTTTTAAGAAAGGTTTATGAATTGATTTTGTTTTAGTGAAAATTGGATCAAGGTTATGGAGTAATTGAGTTGCTAACTTAAAAGGTTTTCTTTATCAAAATTTAGTTTAATAAGTGAGCACAAGTTAATTAAATTATTTCTTGTTATAAAATTGTTTTTATTTTTGTTTAAGTTATTATATAGAAAAAAAAGGAGTTAATTGATGAAGTTGATTTCAAAAGAGTTAATAAAAAATTTCTAGATGTGAATTCTAAAAAAAAGGATAGTCAAATAGTTTTATTACACTACTTACTAAATTGTAGATTAATTAGTTTAGAAATAAATTATTTTTATAAAAAAAAATTAATTATCTTGCTATTTAAAAAAAGCTTTATGCTAAAAAAACTTATTTAGTAAATTAAAAGGTTGATTTAAATAAATAGATTAATTAAAATTAAATTTACAGTGTCATTATTTTGATTTTAAATAAAAGATTGATTAGAGTTAATTTAACTAATTTATGAAAACTGATTAAAAGATAAATGGGTTAAATATTAAATACTAGGTTAATTAGGGATTAATGAGGGATGGTGGAAAGTTAAGCGCTGATTAGTGAATTAACGGAGGGTTAATGGACTGGGCGTATGGTTCCGTGTGGTAATCCTACGAAGGTCTACCGTGAGGGTTAAATATGGATCGTGAGATGGGATTAAGTTGTAAGCGAATGGCAGTGAGTGGAGGTGCACGGTGGGTGATAGTGGGTGCAACATTCACGATACAATAAAATGTAAAACAGAAAAACAAGCAACTCGATCCCTAATTCCCAAAATCCCTCCGTCTTCTCCCTCTTCCCGATCTCCGATCGCGATCTTCTCCTCTCCTCCGTCGATGCTTCCGTCTCTTTCTCTGTTTTCCGCTTCTCACTTCCTTCTTCTTCTATGACTCAAAACCTGCGAACACTACCATAAGACAAATCAACGAAATAAACGGTTGATGGATTAAAGTTACCCAAAAGTGAGAATCAATGGTGGTTCGTGGCGGTTTCCGGCGATGTTTTTTGGAGACGTTGATGTGCGTGACGGCTTGCAAAAGTGTTTGGGGGTGACCTCACGGCGGGATTTTCAACAAGATAAGTTCTTACTTTGAGCTTAGGGTTTTATTTGGGGATTTTATGATTTGTTGTTCTTGAGAATGGTTGTGAATTGTTGTTGTTGTTTTTTTTTTTCAGGTTTTGGGATTTTTCCGTGTATATATCTCATTCTCCTGAGTCTCGATCTCCTCCTCCTTTCTCTATGTTCGTGAACATCTCTTATTTATGCCCCTTCGAATTTGTTGATTTAGAAACAAGATAAAGGTTGTTAATGGTAATGAATCCTTTTCCTTTTTTGTTTTGTCCTGCTTTAATTCTTTGTGGGAACTTAATTGCAGGTAAACATAATGGATAAGCTTTCAAATCCGTATGGACATGTCTGATTCGTTCTTGGAAACTAATGAATTTGTTTGATTTTGTAGGAAACATCATTAAGGCTCTTTCCACATTGGGCTCAATTAAGTTGGATTTGGTGTGCAACTTATTGCAGGTTCTTGGTTAGGAAACTTCTCTAGTTAGGATTTCGAACGCGTGGGCTGTAAACTTGAAGAAACTCTCAAGGTCGATAAATTTCCCTCTTCTGCCTTTGATTTAATTTTTTTGTTGCTATGCTTAAAAAGAATGTGATAACTGACAACATTTCTCCTTTGATTTGCCTTTCACTTTACTAGGCTCTAAAACTGGTTTGTCCATAGTAACTGATGTTGCCAGAAGAGAGACTGAGCCATGATCCTCTGAATCATCCTTGCAATGCTTTAAATTTGTTTCAAGATGGCCAGAAGATTGATGATCTGATGTGCCAGAATCTGTAGAAGTGGCTTCATTACCAACTTCATTTTCGTTTCTGCTTACAGAGGCGTCTTTGGAATCCAATGCAGAAGTGTACATGTCAGCCATCCTGTTACAATCTGTGCTGCGACTTGAAGATTCAATCTTATCCATTCTTGCAGGACGGTCCTTGAAGTTACAACCCCAGTGCCTAATTCTGAAGCGCCTTTTTGAGGTGGCTAAATTCTACTCCGTTATCACTGACATTTTTACTTATCTGCAATTGAAGTTCCAGTTTTATCACTAGCTAATTAGTTCTACCTCAGCTGTTGATCCTCGTATCACTCATATGATTGTTCAAGCTATCCGCAACTTGAGTAGCAGGTTCTTCGGTTGAAGCGTAAACAGACACTTATGTAGAACTATTGTTGTGTTTGATGAATTTCCTGGTGAAAGATCAAGATCAAGTGAAGGCCCTCCAACCATTCCTGGTCCACCAAAATTTCCCATTGATAAATCCAATGATGACATGTGAATTGGTGAAACTGGTGGAGGCTGTGAAATTGGTCTTCTAATGTATTTTGCAGCAATGTTAGATACTCTATCAAGCTCTTCTTTAAGTTGAGCAATTTCAATTCTCAACTTTTGTTCATCAAAATAACAATCATCATTGATTGGAGGACCACCACAAGAGGGGCAGATGACATTTTAAGGGCTTCCCTTATAGCTATATTCTCACATCTTATTTTATCATTCTCTGCCCTTAGGGTACAATTATCAGCTCTTTCATATTGTGCCTTTATCTGAGTCCTTCTGTTCTGAAACCAAAACTTGATATGTCTAGGAGCCAAGGCTAATTTTCTGCTTAACTGCAACCTTTGTTATTGTGCTATGAATGGTATTTAATTTAGTGAGACCTTCTCTTAAAATGGCTCAAATTTAACTCTTGAATATTATGCTATATCTCAGGATTCGTTTGCGAAGCCCTGCGTCTCCAGCAGATTTCGATGTCGGTAACTCAATCGTAAGTTCCTGATAAGATTTCCATCTTTCTTTTTAGGCGTGTTATGAACTTGACTGTGTTAGTTTGTTGCTTTGACAGATTTTGGATGTTATTGTGATGATGGTGCTTCCATTTTCCTTCACAGTATAAGAAGTAGTGAGAAACTAATCAATCCTGAATGAAAGGATGATATCATTTGACAGCTAACAAAGCTTTTAGGTGGCCTCTCAGTTTTCATGACAACATTTGAGATAACAGTGAAAATAGTATCGAAGTCCTTCTCTAAAGTCAATTCCGTCGGAGTACCCATCAACAATGTTATCTCGCAGTTTAGCAATACCGGGACCGGTGTCAGCTCGGGAAGTCTTGGAAGCAAACCAGAAGACATGAGGGGTAGCATCTTCTGCTGAGGATGGAATCTCTGCCATTACGGTGTATGCGGCGAGACGATCTTTTATAAGCTTCTTCCAACAAACCGAGCGATATCCGTACCTACCGGCCGCTGTATGCTGCAATGTTCTCCTTTTCATTGCAACCCACGTGTAAAGGGTTTGATGTAATTAAATAGAGTCTTTAGTATGTATTCGAACAAGAATTAATGGATATCAATAATCATGTGAAATGTTCCTCCCCTTGTTTGCCTAGTTATCAGTCTCTATTGTGAATGAGGTGTTAGTGGTTAAATCTGAATTATGCATTGTAATTTGATTGCCAATGTGTACTGCTTTTGTTAATTCTTAGCATTAATCCGTTGTATCTGAAGTTTGACTTGTGGTTTGAATTTTAACAAAGGAACAAAGTCGAATTCTCATGAGTTTTCCAAGTTTGATTCACGGTTCTTCCATCTAAACACCAAAGCCAAAATTCTCATAAACCACCAATCTGTAATCCTTCTCTCATAACCCCTCTTGATGAATAAAACAAAGCTCCTTGCACTAAGTCCGGTTTAATATTCACAACTAAAGAATTTGGATGACGATGAACCCGGCGCACAAATTATAAAGATATAATCCAATGGCCTCACTCTTTTTGAGGTATTTGAGAAACTCCGAGTATAATGACCGGTAGAAAGAACCGCAAGGCCTTCTGGACCAAAGTCTATTGGCCCGGCCTTGAGATACTTAATTGTGAGGACGATTAGTATCTATGCTTTAAATAAAATGTCCTGCAACATCCGATTAGTTATAATAACCACACAAGAGATAAGATGTAAATAAAATAAAAACAAGGAGGTGGAATTTTAAGGTCAAAAATTAGGGTGCGACAGATGCCCCTATTTAAGTTACTTCTATCCGGAGATATGGAGATTGAGATCTTCGTCTCAACGAGATAGGAGGGACTTAAATACAAACATTGCATGAATTTTTGGCCCTAAGAAGCCACCGAATGCAGATGATATGCAATGATATGATATGCAATGATATGAGATGCAAGACGGGGGTCCTGTGAGGAAAAGAGGTCACAGGGGAATGGCCGGACATAACATGCGGAGAGCAAACTTGATGACACGAGACACCACGAGAAAAGGCAACAATCAGCATTATGGGTTCTCAAAAAGAATGAAGATATGATATAACAATACCGCCAGGAGTTCAGTAGCTTGAACAGTGAAACGAGATCTTGAAAGTGAAGGGTAGCCCATTATTAATGTGTGACAGCCTAAACAAAGGTATCCGGTTGAAACAAGAAACGTATGTTGCCGATTATCACACATATGATAGCCTAAGCCACGGTGTTTGACCAAAAGACGATATATTATCTACTATCAAATGTATGATAGCCTAAGCGGAGGTAATAGTGAAAACAAGGTGTATTACCTACTATCAAATGTATGATAGCCTAAGCAAAGGTAATAACCAAAAAAACAGGTCACCTACTACCAAACATATGGCAGCCTAACAAAAGGAAAGATCAACTACTACCAAACATATGGCAGCCTAAGAGAAGGAAAGATCAACTACTACCAAACATATGGCAGCCTAAGAGAAGGAAAGATCAACTACTACCAAACATATGGCAGCCTAAGAGAAGGAAAGATCAACTACTACCAAACATATGGCAGCCTAAGAGAAGGAAAGATCAACTACTACCAAACATATGGCAGCCTAAGAAAAGGCGTCTGACCAAAAGAAAGGTGTATTACATACTATCAAATATATGATAGCCTAAGCAAAGGTATAACCCAAAAGATGTCGAGATCACCTACTACCAAATATATGGTAGCCTAAGCCGAGGCGTCTGACCACAATAAGATGTGTTACTTACTATCAAACATGTGATAGCCTAAGAAAAGGTGAACACCAAAGGAAGGATGACCTACTACCAATCTTGGCAGCCTAAGCAAAGGTATCTGACCAAAACAGATGGTATATTACCTACTATCAAATGTATGATAGCCTAAGCAAAGGTAATAACCCAAAGAAGGAGAGATCACTTACTACCAAACGTATGGCAGCCTAAGAAAAAGTGTCTGACCAAAACGATACGTGTTACCTACTATCAAACATATGATAGCCTAAGAACAGGTGAACACAAAAAGGAAAGGCGTGCTACCTACTATCATACATATGATAGCCTAAGCAGAGGTAATAACCCAAGATGATATGTACTAAAGATTACAAAGCTTCGACGGGGATCTTCGAGAGATGTGAGCCTGTTGTGTTGTAAAATATGTCCTCTCAAATAAAGAGAGACTAGTTGTAATAAACTTCATCGAACTTCTTGGAAGAGATGCTCTTTGATGGAGTTAAATCTTGTGTGATAGACTCGTCGGGGAATACATTCCTGAGGAGTATCTTGTTGTAGTTATAAAATATGTATCCTTGTAGTGTAAGTTCTCAAATAAAGAGAAATATTTGTAATGTCTTCGATGCATTGCTCTGACAGATTTCTGGGAGAATGCCTTTTGATTAGTTGGTAATCTTGATAAATCCACTGGGGATAGACAAATTGTCTTGAGGAAACTGCTATTTGTCGTTTTGAACAAGATCCTGATCAAAACGAGTTGCTCAAATAAAGAGGATGTTGCAGTCCAGATATAAATTGTTGAGAAGCTTCTGATAACACTGTTGGAGAAATATCCGTCTTCAATAGTTATCTTTATAAAAACTCTTCCTGGGGAATTAAGTGCGAAATAAATGCACACCTAATCCACATTCAAGAGTTGGAGATGTCCATAATGTGATTGTCAAGGACCGAAGTTCAATTCAGGAAATAACTGAAGAGAAACTGTCAAGCAAGACTCGACCATTGAGGTATGAACTCAAGTGGGATTGTACTAAAACAACCGTCTTCCATGAGGATCAAGCTTCATGGGGAAATGGAAATATCGTGCTCTTTCTGCCTAGGGATGACAACTCTACTTGGAGGAGAAGACACACCCGAACGCATGGGGATAACCACAGCCAAAGCGATAGAACAGGCAAACACAAAGAATGCAAAAATGCATATGCTATGCTATCTATCTATATGATATGCGTATGCTAACAAAAGAGATGAAAAACATTCCGGGCACTCAAACCAAATCTTCACAGATCAAACATTGCTTGAAGAATGTACACTTGCTTTTGAAATTCCCTCAATCTTCGGAGATGGAAACGTCACTCGTAGACAGGTGGAGAACCATATATGGGATCACAGTCTTGCTTCAAGGCTTCAAATATTCCTATCGGAAACGAATCCCTCTCTTAATTGGAGAAGCTTCGTGTATAAAATAAATATCCATCCAATGGGAAAACTGGGTTAACAAAGTTGTCGAATATGTTGGATGAGTGAAGCTAAATCAGAAACCCCTTTCGACTCTCAAATGCCCCAAGTCACATGGTTCACGATAAAAGGTCATCTTGAGAGGATTTTACAGAAAACATGGCGTCCAAATGCCCCACTGTTTTCAAACTCTTGGAGAGATTCGCAGAAGCTCGACGTAACTGCCCCTGATTAATGATATAATTGAGTCTTCAAACTTGTGTTATAGGTGAATCCAAACTTGTGTGGATCAAATCTCTTGGACGAAATAATTTGCCCCAGGTCAACAAAGTCTTCAAATTTAAATCGGTGATTTCTTCGCGTAATCTTTCTAAGACATCAGGCAAATCTAGCAAGTCAGAAATGTCAATTCTGAAACTGTTAATGCAACACATATGTTTGTCTTGAAGTTTTGAAAAGAGATGCCGCGATAACTTGTGAAAAATCACTAGTTAGGATATTAATTTAAATTTATAATGCCAACGTCAAATTGAGCATAGCTCATAGGAGTCAGGAAACGATATTTCGTCGAGTATGCTTTTGAACTAACCTTACTTCAATTAGGACTTTGTGGGTCATGTATATGGGTTTAGTTTATGATTTGTAAAGTAGAGGAATAAAGGTCAAATTATATTTGTGCCCACCCAGATTTTTTGATGCCCTGCCCCAGGTTAATAGCGAGGTTTTGATTGGGAGAGAAAAAAATAGATCTTTTCTCAAGGCATAAAAGAAAGGTTGACTATTTCTGGTGTTTTTAGGATGTCTGAAACAGGAATGCCTTACATCATTAGTAGGGTTTTTTTATCCAAAAGCATACAACGAGAGATCCTGTGTTTTACTTCATCATCCTCCCCCCAATTATTCACCACAGTGAGAGAATTGGGTATAGTCGGCATTATAAATTATGAGAAATGTTTTACGAGTGAAACGAATGGATTTCTTCAAGACAAACATTTTATCGCATTAATTATTCAAGATAAACAAGCCATACAAGCCAAACATGCTTTTAATCGAAGAAATGAAATACGCATAAGCAAACGAAAAGAAAACGCTCTGATGAGCCCTTCTCAAGATTTTATTCAGCCTTTGCATGGAATGGAAAAGCTTGCAAAATTGTCTGATGTGTCGCCTTCGGATCCATTTTCAGGCACTATATTGGTACGAGCTTCCCGAATAACCTTGGATCATGTTCGCGGAGGACGAACCATGATGAGGTGGGGGATTACCTTGCACATAAGGAATGGAACCCTTAAAGGATAAAATTCCATCCTTAACCAACCTTTGAACGTCTGCCTTCAAGCCGTAACAGTTCTCAGTATCGTGGCCTGGAGCACCTTGATGGTATAGGCAAAATCCGTCATCTTTGTACCAATACGGAAGTTTCTTGGGTACTTTAGGTGGAGCTCTCGTCTGGATGTGACCCTTTTGAATCAAAGATGGGAACAAGTCAGCGTATGTCATCGGGATGGGATCGAAGTCCGGCCTTTTGTGTACACGAATCTGATTTTGTTGATTTTGTTGATGTGGTGGCTGATGAACCGCAGCAACCTAATGTGATGGCAGATATCCTCTCTTGGATCGCCCCTGCTGCACAACACTTGCCTCATGTTCTCTCTTTTTCACAAAACCACTCCCATACTTTCGAGCATTATTAGAGGAGCTCCCTTCCTTGACTAGTCTTCCTTCGCGAACACCCTCTTCTAAACGCATTCCCATATTAACCATTTCGGTGAAGTTACTGGGTTCACTTGCTACCATTTTCTCATAAAAGAACGGTCCTAGAGTCTTTAGAAAAATCTTGGTCATTTCTTTTTCTTCTAATGGCGGTATGACTTGAGTGGCTAACTCGCACCAACGTTGAGCATATTCCTTGAAATTTTCTTTGCCTTTCTGAGCCATGGCCCTCAATTGATCATGGTCAGGAGCCATGTCTATATTATACTTGTACTGCTTGATAAAGGCTCCACCCAGATCATTGAAGGTTCGAATCTTTGTACTATCCAATCCCATATACCACCTGAGCGCAGCGCCTGTTAGACTGTCTTGGAAATAATGAATGAGCAATCGATCATTGTCAGTTTGTGCAGACATCTTCCTGGTATACATAATAAGATGACTCTGAGGGAAAGTATTCCCTTTGTACTTCTCAAAATCGGGGACCTTGAATTTTGGCGGAACCTTGACATTCGGAACCAAACATAAGTCGGAAGCACTTTTCCCAAACAAATCCTTTCCACGAAGGGCTTTTAATTCTTTCTGCATCTCAGAAAATTGACCTTGAAATCCATCCATTCTCTCTTCCAAACCCACAGTTTCGCTGGGTACCCTATGGAAAATCGGTTTGTTTAGGACATATGGAGTAGTATTCACATGTGGAGGTGCGGTAGTCATGACAGCAGTAATTGCAGGAACGGCTTGAACAGTGGTTGCGACAGGAACCTCGGGAACAGGTGGACGATAACCGTCCGGAGTGAAATAAGGAGGCATCCCCCACGGGAAACCTGGCGGCATATTATAGGTCACTTCAGCAACAGTAGACACCACTGGGATCGGTGTTGATACTACTTCGGAGATAACGGTTCCTTGAACTTCTTGATTGTTGAGTGCAGACTGGTTAGACAGAGCTTCAACTATACCATTCAACCTTTCCAAATTTTCCTTCAGGGTTGCAACCTCGTCACGGAGTACTCTGTTTTCTTGTTCTAATTGATCCATCTTATAGCGTCGACTGGCTCGAGTGTTATACAGGTGATTCAGTTTATCTGTGAAGATAAAGCAAGAGTGAGACCCCCCAGAATGAAAAGGATGCTATGCTGATGCAAATAAATGCAAAAATGCAAAACGAAATGTTTCATGGAACTCAAGTATTTATAAACTTCACGGAGTATTCAAAGAAAATTCATTTTTAATTGGATTACAAGTGAATATTCTCATAAGAGTCCTAACATAATAGCTAGATAAAAGATAAATAATGCCTTAAGGAAGTCCTTCATCGTGCTTGTTGATTTGTTCCTCCATTTGGACCTTCTTGAAAATAAGTGGTCCATAATCGTCTTCTAAGGAGTTGTGTGATAGAGGAAAATAAATCCTCTATCTCTTGTTGGAAAATAAGGAGAGAATCCTTCGTTTATTTGGATCTTCAATACTGGTGAAAGTCTTTTAAACTTCTATTGACCTTTAATGGGAGCTTCTAACTTCCTTAGGTCATCCAAGTTAGGACTCTTAAAAGAATATTTCAAAATGTTTTTCTTTTGTAATCCCTATTGGCTCTATAATGTTTATAAATAAACTAGGAATTCCATGAAACTTAATGCAATACTTTATGGATGCAACAAACACAAGTAAGCACATAGAGACATAAAGATAAACAAACAAAGGAGACCCTAGGTTTGCAACGAGCATGGAGCAAAGGTATACCCATTCCCAAAGGTTGTGGACTAAAGGTTGATTGTACCTGCAGAACAAGGTTCTAAGAGGACTCAAAATCATCAGCCCATCTTTCGGATATTATCAATCTCCCAATTACTCGAGGATTAATAGTATTCTCAAGAGAACTTCTTTTGAGTGTAGCTTCGCGTAGCACTATTTCAAGAGTACTCCCTCATAGTCCTGCACTACGTCCTAATAAAGGCCAAAGTAGGGTTAAAGTAACTACGGTCCTCAATATCATAGGCTCCAAGGTCGAAAATAGTGAGTGTCTTCACGATTACTCGTTCAACAGTACTATCTCGAGAAGGCCTCAATTGAGCGGGATTCTCGATTTAACTTAGTCGGGATTCAACTCCCTATAAGCCTCGTCGAATATATCACCATCCTATCTTAATTTCTCTCAAGTTCGGGTGTAGAACTTTATCTCACCTCTCAAGGATAACAACCCAAAAAGACACAAGAGAAAGTATACAAATAAACAATTAATCAAGTAAGCAGATATATAAAGCAGTAAACAAATAAAATAAGATAGGGAAACCCACTAGAGGCGTCCCCAGTAAAGTCGCCATTTCTGTCGTGGTGAAAATCGGATACCAAACTATTGATTAGTTTGAATCTTTAATTCATTTTAGAACCGAACTTTGATTTGTCCAAAGGAAGGGATAAAGATCGAAATTCCCACAATGCAATGCAGATGCAAGCTAGAGAGTTATAGGTTCGGGGGTTGGTTAAACTTAGGGAAGGTGCTAGCATCCTAAGTTTCTGTAGTACTCTACAGGAACCTCTTGTTTTATATTTGTTTATTGCTAAGTGTTTATCTGCTTAAAGTTTTAAAGACCTAGGGGGTTTATTTTTAAGTATACTCGATAAGATGTCGCATCTTATGCCTACATATCCTTACGGGAGTGGAATCAGAGTATTTGTAGTTCCCCTAAAGGGTTTGAGGAATTCTTTGACTGTGGTCAAAGTTCCTACGGGTTTAGGGTAGTGGATTGATTGATTTTAGGAGAAAAGACGAGTTATCATTTTAAAAGAGATTTAACCGCCACAAATTGTAGGAAAATAGTCTTTGCATCGTCTTAAGAGAAGGGCTCAAGTGCTCGGATATTGATCGACGAGTACGCCTCTATCTCTCTTAAGGAAAGTTCTTACATATTGATTGTATTGTTGTGGGGGTGGAAGTTCTATCTCACTTAAGATGATTAACATCTTATTCACTATTGTGTTTGAATATGTTGTATTGTTGTTTGTGTTTGTCTAAGTTGTAAAGATAAAAGTCCTTCCTATGGGGTAGGATCTAACTTAGAAAGATCAACTTGAATGAGATCAAGGATCAAGTGGGAGTATGATGCAAATGATGTGCACTACACACAAGCGTTGACTCATGTGTAGGTTTTTCCTTTGGACGGAATGCGATGCGGAAAAATGTAAATGGCGGTAATGTAAATTATTGTAAGATAAATTGCGGAAATAAAATCATACACATACGCATGAAAGCGCTGAAGTGTGTGAGAGTGAAAGTGTCGTGGATGTGAGTGTGCACGATTAAGTTGTATTTTACGCTGTGAGTTGATTTTAATTGGTCGATTGATTTTAAGCGAGAGATTGATTTTAAGGCGGGTTGATTTTAAGGCGAGTTGATTTTAGATGCGGTTAAAATTCTAAGTTTTAAATAAAATGCTTACAATGATTTATTATCTAAAAAAAGTGAAGTAATTTATTTTATTATGGCTATTATTAAATTATATTGATTATAGAATAAAAAGAGTTTTACTTTTTATTATGTGTTTTCAAAATTAACTAAATACTAAGAATTTATTGACAAATAGGTGTGATTTGTTTATGAAAGGTTTTTGAGATTGTTTTTATGAGAAATTATTTTAAAGGGTGGATTAGTTTTTTTTACTAATTAGTGAGGAGTTTAGATGACAAATTAATTTTAAGAAAAAAAAAAGATTATTTGATTATTATGAGAAAATTATATTATCGGTGAAATTAATTACACTAGGTGGATATTAGTTTTAGGAAAAAGTTGAGTTTTTATGAACTAATTTTAAGAAAAGTTATATTAGTTTATTAGATTTTTAAGAAAGGTTTATGAATTGATTTTGTTTTAGTGAAAATTAGATCAAGGTTATGGAGTAATTGAGTTGCTAACTTAAAAGGTTTTCTTTATCAAAATTTAGTTTAATAAGTGAGCACAAGTTAATTAAATTATTTCTTGTTATAAAATTGTTTTTATTTTTGTTTAAGTTATTATATAGAAAAAAAAAAGGAGTTAATTGATGAAGTTGATTTCAAAAGAGTTAATAAAAAATTTCTAGATGTGAATTCTCAAAAAAAGGATAGTCAAATAGTTTTATTACACTACTTACTAAATTGTAGATTAATTAGTTTAGTAATAGATTATTTTTATAAAAAAAAAATTAATTATCTTGCTATTTAAAAAAAGCTTTATGCTAAAAAAACTTATTTAGTAAATTAAAAGGTTGATTTAAATAAATAGATTAATTAAGATTAAATTTACAGTGTCATTATTTTGATTTTAAATAAAAGATTGATTAGAGTTAATTTAACTAATTTATGAAAACTGATTAAAAGATAAATGGGTTAAATATTAAATACTAGATTAATTAGGGATTAATGAGGGATGGTGGAAAGTTAAGCGCTGATTAGTGAATTAACGGAGGGTTAATGGACTGGGCGTATGGTTCCGTGTAGTAATCCTACGAAGGTCTACCGTGAGGGTTAAATATGGATCGTGAGATGGGATTAAGTGGTAAGCGAATGGCAGTGAGTGGAGGTGCACGGTGGGTGATAGTGGGTGCAACATTCACGATACAATAAAATGTAAAACAGAAAAACAAGCAACTCGATCCCTAATTCCCAAAATCCCCCCGTCTTCTCCCTCTTCCCGATCTCCAATTGCGATCTTCTCCTCTCCTCCGTCGATGCTTCCGTCTCTTTCTCTGTTTTCCGCTTCTCACTTCCTTCTTCTTCTATGACTCAAAACCTGCGAACACTACCACAAGACAAATCAACGAAATAAACGGTTGATGGATTAAAGTTACCCAAAAGTGAGAATCAATGGTGGTTCGTGGCGGTTTCCGGCGATGTTTTTTGGAGACGTTGATGTGCGTGACGGCTTGCGAAAGTGTTTGGGGGTGACCTCACGGCGGGATTTTCAACAAGATAAGTTCTTACTTTGAGCTTAGGGTTTTATTTGGGGATTTTATGATTTGTTGTTCTTGAGAATGGTTGTGAATTGTTGTTGTTTTTTTTTTTTTTTCAGGTTTTGGGATTTTTCCGTGTATATATCTCATTCTCCTGAGTCTCGATCTCCTCCTCCTTTCTCTATGTTCGTGAACATCTCTTATTTATGCCCCTTCGAATTTGTTGATTTGGAAACAAGATAAAGGTTGTTAATGGTAATGAATCCTTTTCCTTTTTTGTTTTGTCCTGTTTTAATTCTTTGTGAGAACTTAATTGTAGGTAAACAGAATGGATAAGCTTCCAAATCCGTATGGACATGTCTGATTCGTTCTTGGAAACTAATGAATTTGTTTGATTTTGTAGGAAACATCATTAAGGCTCTTTCCACATTGGGCTCAATTAAGTTGGATTTGGTGTGCAACTTATTGCTGGTTCTTGGTTAGAAAACTTCTCTAGTTAGGATTTCGAACGCGTGGGCTGTAAACTTGAAGAAACTCTCAAGGTCGATAAATTTCCCTCTTCTGCCTTTGATTTAATTTTCTGTTGCTATGCTTAAAAAGAATTTGATAACTGACAACATTTCTCCTTTGATTTGCCTTTCACTTTACTAGGCTCTAAAACTGGTTTGTCCATAGTAACTGATGTTGCCAGAAGAGAGACTGAGCCATGATCCTCTGAATCATCCTTGCAATGCTTTAAATTTGTTTCAAGATTGCCAGAAGATTGATGATCTGATGTGCCAGAATCTGTAGAAGTGGCTTCATTACCAACTTCATTTTCGTTTCTGCTTACAGAGGCGTCTTTGGAATCCAATGCAGAAGTGTACATGTCAGCCATCCTGTTACAATCTGTGTTGCGACTTGAAGATTCAATCTTATCCATTCTTGCAGGACGGTCCTTGAAGTTACAACCCCAGTGCCTAATTCTGAAGCGCCTTTTTGAGGTGGCTAAATTCTACTCCGTTATCACTGACATTTTTACTTATCTGCAATTGAAGTTCCAGTTTTATCACTAGCTAATTAGTTCTACCTCAGCTGTTGATCCTCGTATCACTCATATGATTGTTCAAGCTATCCGCAACTTGAGTAGCAGGTTCTTCGGTTGAAGCGTAAACAGACACTTGTGTAGAACCATTGTTGTGTTTGATGAATTTCCTGGTGAAAGATCAAGATCAAGTGAAGGCCCTCCAACCATTCCTGGTCCACCAAAATTTCCCATTGATAAATCCAATGATGACATGTGAATTGGTGAAACTGGTGGAGGCTGTGAAATTGGTCTTCTAATGTATTTTGCAGCAATGTTAGATACTCTATCAAGCTCTTCTTTAAGTTGAGCATTTTCAATTCTCAACTTTTGTTCATCAAAATAACAATCATCATTGATTGGAGGACCACCACAAGAGGGGCAGATGACATTTTAAGGGCTTCCCTTATAGCTATATTCTCACATCTTATTTTATCATTCTCTGCCCTTAGGGTACAATTATCAGCTCTTTCATGTTGTGCCTTCATCTGAGTCCTTCTGTTCTGAAACCAAAACTTGATCTGTCTAGGAGCCAAGGCTAATTTTCTGCTTAACTGCAACCTTTGTTATTGTGCTATGAATGGTATTTAATTTAGTGATACCTTCTCTTAAAATGGCTCAAACTTAACTCTTGAATATTGTGCTATATCTCAGGATTCGTTTGCGAAGCCCT
Organism: Lathyrus sativus; assembly: GCA_963859935.3. Classification (NCBI taxonomy): domain Eukaryota; kingdom Viridiplantae; phylum Streptophyta; class Magnoliopsida; order Fabales; family Fabaceae; genus Lathyrus; species Lathyrus sativus. The sequence continues at coordinate 59,536,242 of OZ012738.1, read as the reverse complement.
GCGTCTCCAACAGATTTCGATGTCGGTAACTCAATCGTAAGTTCCTGATAAGATTTCCATCTTTCTTTTTAGGCATGTTATGAACTTGACTGTGTTAGTTTGTTGCTTTGACAGATTTTGGATGTTATTGTGATGACGGTGCTTCCATTTTCCTTCACAGTACAAGAAGTGGTGAGAAACTAATCAATCCTGAATGAAAGGATGATATCATTTGACAGCTAACAAAGCTTTTAGGTGGCCTCTCAGTTTTCATGACAGCATTTGAGATAACAGTGAAAATAGTATCGAAGTCCTTCTCTAAAGTCAATTCCGTCGGAGTACCCATCAACAATGCTATCTCGCAGTTTAGCAATACCGGGACCGGCGTCAGCTCGGGAAGTCTTGGAAGCAAACCAGAAGACATAAGGGGTAGCATCTTCTGCTGAGGATGGAATCTCCGCCATTACGGTGTATGCGGCGAGACGATCTTTTATAAGCTTCTTCTAACAAACCGGGCGATATGCGTACCTACCGGCCGCTGTATGCTGCAATGTTCTCCTTTTCATTGCAACCCACGTGTAAAGGGTTTGATGTAATTAAATAGAGTATTTAGTATGTATTCGAACAAGCATCAATGGATATCAATAATCATGCGAAATGTTCCTCCCCTTGTTTGCCTAGTTATCAATCTCTGTTGTGAATGAGGTGTTAGTGGTTAAATCTGAATTATGCATTGTAATTTGATTGCCAATGTGTACTGCTTTTGTTAATTCTTAGCATTAATCCGTTGTATCTGAAGTTTGACTTGTGGTTTGAATTTTAACAAAGGAACAAAGTCGAATTCTCATGAGTTTTCCAAGTTTGATTCACGGTTCTTCCATCCAAACACCAAAGCCAAAATTCTCATAAACCACCAATCTGTAATCCTTCTCTCATAACCCCTCCTCATGAATAAAACAAAGCTCCTTGCACTAAGTCCGGTTTAATATTCGCAACTAAAGAATTTGGATGACGATGAACCCGACGCACAAATTATAAAGATATAATCCAATGGCCTCACTCTTTTTGAGGTCTTTGAGAAACTCCGAGTAAAATGACCGGTAGAAAGAACCGTAGGGCCTTCTGGACCAAATTCTATTGGCCCGGCCTTGAGATACTTAAATGTGAGGACGATTACTATCTATGCTTTAAATAAAATGTCCTGCACCAGCCGATTAGTTATAATAACCACACAAGAGATAAGATGTAAATAAAATAAAAACAATGAGGTGGAATTTTAAGGTCAAAAATTAGGGTGCGACAATATCAACAGGAAATATAAACAGAAAATACATTGGGAAATATAAAACAGTGAGATATTAACAGAAATTAAAGTCGGAGGTTAATAATTAGTGAAATGGAAAAGGTTAAAAGGAGTGGGATCTCGTCTTAATCATAAACTCGCATCGATTAAATCGAAGGTAATCTCTCACGATCCCAAAGTATAGAAAGATAATCCGAATGATTATTTTCTACAGATTTGAAATAATGAAGACTAGCGACTTCGATAAGTCGACATTTACGAATGTAAAGACTTTATTAACCGACAAAAATAGGATAAAATCGATATAAAATTTGAAAATAAAGTTAAACCTCGTCTTAATTGCAAACTTCATGTTAACTAATCAAAGGGAACCTCTCACGATCCCAAAGTAGAGAAAATGACCCAAATGGTCATTTTCTATAGGTTTGGAATAATGAAGGTTTTAACATCCTCGAGAACTAACGCTTACGAATCGGAGACTTCATCGGTTTGAAAAATAAAATGAAATCGAAAAAAGAAGATGAATTTGAAAGATAAAATAAGGTGGTCTCGGATAAATTATTATCTATCAATAATTTGACCGATAACAGTTCACGAGATTTCGTCATTGACCGAAAACTAGAATGAAATTGAAAATAAAAAAACAAAAATAAAATTAAAAGAACGTATCAGAAATTAATAAAATTTTCAATAAAAGAGATAAAAATTATTCACATTTTTAAAAAGGACTAACAAAGAGAATGAAGTTTTTTTTATTAATCTTTTTTATAATAAAACTAAATGGGTGCTTTTTTTTTAAATACAATAAATAAATAAAAAAGAGGAATTACGATTGGCTTTGAGCCCATTCATCCTCATAACAGAACATGAGGCATAAGAAAATCGGGGGTGTCCAACTAAACATATGGACTCAGGAAGGCCCACGAATTAGCATTAATCCACCTCACAGGCTGGAACTGGAACAACACACCGATACAACATTCTTATTCACAGACAAAAGCTTCAAGGAAAACACAGTTGAAAGAAACGTTTTACAAACGGCACACCGTTGCAAGAGGAAAAAAAGAAACGCGATGAAGGCAACGCACTTCGAAAAACGACATCAGGTTGAAGGAAGATTGAAGATAACCATCGTTACCTCCTTCAAGTTGAACGTCCTGAGTTTGTATTTCGCCCACTCCCTCGTCTAGGTTGTGTTTTGGATCTCACTCTCTGTTTTGTTTTTCGTTCTTTCCTCCTTCTTCTCTTTCGTCTCACATATTTCATTTTGTTTTGGGTGTGCTTGATTTTTTAGAGCCGCTGATGGTTGAGGGTGAAATGGCTTATGAAGGGATGCCGATGGTGTCGAAACGGTGGGTTCTGTGTTGATGTTGTTTTTGTTGTTGGGGTTGCGGGTTTTTTCATTTTTTGTCGGTTGAAGGGGATGAGGAGTTTATGGAGGAATTTTTCGGTCCTCCCTGGAAGTGAGAAAGGGGCACGATGAGGATGTGGGTATTTCAGGAATAATCCCAAGCAATTGTTACCACTCTTCCCTGTCGAAAGGTGCAATTTTGTTATATATAATGTGGTTTTACAACCGTTTTTCCAAGTATTGGCAATTCTTGTCGTATGCTGAATTGGTCTCGAGTGATAACATTTTTCTTTTGTTTTCGCTTCATGTCGTGTTGGGGTGTGGGTTGCCAAAGGTCGTATTCTGCGTGACGTACCATACCTTTTTTTTGTCTTTGATGCAGCCTGGAAAACAAAATGGTTGGATGCTTCACTGTGGGCTCTGAAATTCTGGCAGTAAATGTCGGTTGTGCGTTGGATTATTGGCGTGTTATAGATCAACCGTGTTGCTCCAAATATGGTTTTGTTATTCAAAATTATTTGGGAAAGACTCGGCGTGTTCACTGCAAGTTGTATTATGGGTGCCTCATGAGTGGTACCATGGGTGTGTATGGTTTTTCACGGACCCAATTCTCGCTCCTCCCTTTTTGTTTGTTCATTTGTTGTAATGATGTCACTCTTGCCAAGGGTCGTTGAATTATTGTTTTAGTGTGAATGGTGCAATATGATATGGGCTTTGGATTTTTTTGTAATAAAATGGACTTGTGAGAATGAAAAAATTGTATAACTAAATTAAAAAAGGATATTGAAATAGAAAACGGAAATGGATATTGGAAATGATTATGAATAGGTTTTTTACAAATGGTTATTGGAATTAATTTATGAATATTGAATAAATAATAAGAAAGAAAATGCTAAATGGGAAAAAAATTGAATTTAGCAAATGGGTAGAAAAGGTAAAAAAAAAAAAAAGAATCGGAATTTGATTTGGATCTTGATGAAAGTGGGTTAGAAAATGAATAGAAACATTGGAAAGTAATAGAAAATTGTAAATGAACCCAAATCAAAACTACCATCTCCCACAGTTAAATCATACCCTCGACTTACACTCTTAAAATTTAAATTGATACCATTGAACCTGACTTGGAATGATTCTTGACTTTTGAACCAAACTCTTCAGGAATCACTACCTGGTGAAATCCAATATAGAACAAATTGGTCTTGGATACCCATTACCCGAGAAATAGCCACTGATACAGGTAACTTGGAGCAAAAGCAAACTCTTGACGGTTTGACCACGATTAGGTCAAACTTCCGCCTAGTCCTAATCGTGACTGAACGACCATACACGACTTGAAACTATGTCACCGTCCCTGACAGCTCTGACCTCCTACCTATGATGAGAAATAAATCTTGATCTTGAGCCAGCTGGGTATAAGCTTTCCCACAAACTTGAACCCAAGAACTGATGAAACCCTAGGCCCTTGATGCCTGACAATTGAAGAATATAAGCATGATACATGACGATTTGACTCAGAGCAAACTCCTGATCCCATGTCTTAGAAGACCAATGCAAATGATTATGAACTGTGACCCAATGATGATGCAAATGAACGCAAAGCAAAAGCCAGTTAAGGTTAGAGAAAGGGAGGGCAAATTTTGGGGTGCAACATAGGCATGTAGAGTGCAGGCGGATACTATAGCCATGTGTATACATTTATTAGTAAGAATCATGTAGGCATGCATAGAGTCAGAGTGCAGACGGTAGACATGCAGAGTACAGAGGGTAGGCATGCAGAGTGCAGACGGATACTGTAGCCATGTGTATATATTTATTAGTAAGACTCATGAAGGCATGCATAGAATCAGAGTGCAAGCGATAGGCATCCATAGTGTAGACGGTAGGCATGCAGAGTGCAGACAGATACTATAGTCATGTGTATACATTTATTAGTAAGAATCTTGTAGGCATGCATAGAATCAGAGTGCATATGCATGTAGAGTGCAGACGGATACTGTAGCCATGTGTATACATTTATTGTAGGAATCTTGTAGACATGCATAGAATCAGAGTGCAGACGGTAGGCATGCAGAGTACAAATGCTAGGCATGCAGAGTGCAGACGGTAGCAGGGTTTAGTCTTGTCATGCAGCTCACTTTGTAGGCACACAGGGTTTAGTCTTGTCATGTAGCTCACCTTGCAGATGTAATAATAAAAAGCAAGATTTTATTGCTATTAATACAGTAGATAGAGCTGAATTATTATCATATCAATTAGTAAAACAATCCCTTCAAACACAAGTTTACTAAAATATTAGCTATGGCTCAAACACCACAATACATGATTAGTGCACATTTAAACGGTGAGGTTTTTGAAAGGGTGTTTGGAAATTGGGAGGAGTCTTAAAAAGAACTTACAAAATTATTGGTGGCTCTTAAACAATATTCTCCAAGGACTGTTGCCATATTGGAGACAATGCCAACGTATACATCAGACGGGACTTGCATTAGTGGAAATGGCATTTTTCACAGACTCTTCTGGGCGTTTGAACCATGTATCAAAGGCTTTGCTTATTGTAAACCTATAATTCAAGTTGATGGCACATGGTTGTACGGGAAATATAAGGGCACGCTACTCATGGTTGTGGCACAAGACGGGAACAACAACATTTTTCTAATAGCCTTCGCTATAGTTGAAGGGGAGACTGTTAGGGGTTGGAGTTTTTTCTTAAAAAATCTCCGCTTTTACGTTTCCCCCCAACCTAACTTATGTTTGATCTCTGATAGACATCCATCAATCGAGAGTGTATACAATAACCTTGATAACGGTTGGCAGGATCCTCCCTCGACCCATGTGTATTGCATAAGACATATCGCCCAAAATTTCATGCGGGAAATCAAAGACAAAACACTAAGGAAGAAGGTTGTGAACACATAATATACACTAACAAAGCCCACGTTCAAACACTACCATGACGAGATCAGACTGACAAACACAGATGCATTAAGATGGATTGATAATATTGATAAAGATAAATGGACACGGGCATACGACAATGGGGCCACATGACAACTAACCTTGTTGAATCAATGAACTCTATTTTTAAGGAAATCTGAAACCTACCGATAACTGCCTTGGTAAAGGAAACATATTTTAGGCTCGGCGCACTCTTTAATAACAGACATACGAAGTGGGGTTCAGTATTACAATCTGGTCAGTTGTACAATAATAGTTCAACAACATTCATGAAAAACGAAGCTGCCAAAGCCAACACACATGTGGTCACAATCTTTAACCGTAATAAAGGTTGGTTCAGTATTGCCGAGTCAATTAATCACATTGAATGAAAGCCTAGGGGTTGTTACTGGGTTGAACTGGATAGGAGCTGGTGTGAATGTGGAAAGTTTCAGGCATTTTGTATGCCTTGCTCTCATGTTATAGCAGCATGTTCGAAGGCGCGCCAGGACCCAACCAACTATCTTTCTACAGTTCACCAAGTGATAAGTCTATACAATATCTACACATGTAGCTTTCAGGTGGTGGAAAAGGAGGACTATTGGCCTCAATACGAAGGCGAAATCGTCTGGCTTAATGATTTTATGCGAAGAAAGAAAAAGGGTCACCCTAATAGCACGCGCATTCGAACGAAGATGAATGCAGCAAACAAGATAGTAAAATTATGTAGTTCGTGTCGGCAACCAAGACACGATCGTATAAAATGTTCTAATGTAGGATTGATCAGTGCATATTTATGCACATTCTCCTACATTTTTACTTAGGCATTTCTTTATTTTATTTTGTTTATTATTATATTTTATTATGTTTTCATATTTTATTTTATTTTTGGTTTAATTTAATTTTCGCACTTATTTTTCAGTTTTAGCAGTCTACACGGAAACGATCATAACTGGAGTTCCGGGAATCCGTTTGAGGCATTCTAAAAATCGCCGGAAAGCTAAGAGAGAGAGCTACGACTTTCATGTTGGAGTCGAAGTTAGATTCAGAACTCAAAATTCCATAATTTCGTTTCAAGTTACAACATTAGAATCCATTGTTTTATTTTGAGGGGAAACCTCGTTTACCGTATCCTATTCATTATTCACGAAAATATTTGTTGGAGCTTTGTATGAATTATGGAGAACTAATTCCTTCGGATTAATCTGCTGTAATCGGTTCCCGCCAATACTTTGAGGTTCTTTTAATTTCCAATAAAATTTATTTCCTTTCAATTCTTCTCTATGATATTTTGTTTGCTTAATTCGATTTATCTTAGGGATGATTGATTTATTTCGATGATTGCATGTTCTTATACTTTAATCGTGGTTGCTTAATCCGCGTATGTTTCTCGTGTTTGCTTAATTCACGGTTACTATTTTATCTGTTTGCTTAATTCAGAAATTAGGAACGTGTATCGTATAATATCAATTGCGCTTGTTGATTGTTATAATAATCGAAAAGGGGATAGAATCCGCTTAGGAATTGGGAATTATTAGGATCGATGATAAGTTGGGAAACGAAAACAGTAGATTAGCCGTTTCAACTCATTACTACAATCACTTTTTCTAATCACTTATTTTTCGTTTATTTTATCTTAATCAAAACCCCCCATATTTCGTTACTGTATTTGATTATTCCTGCAAGAATCCTTGTGAGACAATATTCCGAGTCACTGTCATTGTACTGCATTTTCCTAAAATTACTCGTTTTTGATCTACGAGTGACCGCGGATCAAATTGGCGCCGTTGCCGGGGATTCTTGTCGTTATTAATCAATTTTAGAGTCATAGGGTTAGTTAGTATCCTCGAGCCTAGACCTTAGTTTCCTCGCGGTTTCGTCCAATTCGCGTTTTACAGTCCAAATCGTAAAAAATCTGTTTTTGGAAAAATTGTGTCCGATCGTAAAACTGTTATACCTACGAGAAGCAGAAAAATCGTCCGGTAATGAATTTTTTCTATTTTTAATGAATTTTTTACTGTTTTATAGAGTCGAAAAAAATCGAAAAAATTCTCATAATTGTTATTTTGCTTAATTAGTTTAATTCTGGTGTTATTTTATTTTTTTGAAATTTAATTAATTGTTTTCCATCATTGTGTTTGAGTCTGAGTCTGAGTCTGACTATCTGCATAACTTGTTTGCTTTGGATACTGAACTTGATTTTGAAATGGATGATAATAGAACCTTAAGATAATTATCTGCCCCTGATGTAAATTTTAATAGCTTGTGTATTGAATATGATGATGTTGTTGTTCCTTTCGAATCGGAATCTGGTTTAATACACTTGTTGTCAAGGTTTAATGGACTTGCAGGTGAGGATCTGAATAAGCATATGAATGAATTCTAAATTGTGTGCTCTACACCTTCTGAACCTTCACTAGAGGACCTTGTCAAGCAAATGGCTATAAATGATCTTCAGTTTCAGCAACAAACAGATTCAAGTCTTCAAGCTTTACAGACACAGATTGAACAGCTTGCCACTATAGTGAATGCCATGCAGCAAGCTCAAGATTCAAACCAACCATCTGCCCAAACAGTAGTGAATCTAAAAGAGTTTCCTTCTAATTTAGTTGATGATACTTATTCTGAATTGTATTTTGATTTTCCATCATTAGCAGATTTTGATGATACTTACTCTTGTGATTCATGTACTGACACTAACATTTGCTCTGTTTGTGTTGAGATTAATGTTGCCGTACAAGGTGATGTTTTTCATGCAGATGAAGTTGTTTATGTAGCTAAAACTCTTAACATCACGGCTTCCCCAACCTCACCATCCATTGAACAACCTCCCCCCTTGGAGCTTAAACCACTTCATACCAATCTGAATTATGCTTATTCAGATATGGATAAAAAGCTTCCAGTTATAATTTCTTCTAACCTTGATTTTGATGAAGATAATAAACTTTTACAGGTTTTGAAGAAACATAAGAAGGGAATTGGATGGACCTCGATGGAAGTGAGAAGAAAAGCAGTGAAGCAACCCCTTAACCCATTGATCTCTGATGTTGTGGAAAAGGATATCAAATTCACGTGCCCATTCGACACTTTTATTTATCGAAGATTCTTATTTGATCCTGGAATAAAAGGTGAAGGCACTAATACAAATTTCAAGGGCGATGGATGTTATCCAAAGTTACTCCCCACTTTGGAAGAGGAGAGTGCAGGAAATCTCTCTTTAGGAAAGGATGCATATGTGATCACTTATCCACCTTGACTCGTCGGGTGTGTTCTTTCCTTTCCTTCACTCTTATTTTATATTTATGTCCTTTCATTGAGGACAATGCTTGTTTTTAAGTCTGGGGGAGGGAAACATTTGCTTTACATTTTATTTTGTTTTTTTTTCCAGTTATTATAATAAAAATATATAAAAAAAATTGCATCTTTTTGAAAGTTCTGGGCTATAGTCTAATTTGGGATTAGTTTGTAGAGACTTGGGAACAGTTCATAAGATCGATATTGTTTTAACACCTTGAGTCTCTCAAATATGGAAGTCGAGTTAGATACTTGTTATGGCATAGTCTTGAGTTCTCGTCCTCTATTAGCTTTTAAGTAGTTTATCTAGCAGTCAGCACCATCTAGAAATCACATGCTAAGTAGTTGAGCTGATGCAAATAAGTGAATGATCATGTGCTTAATAAGAATAAAAAAAAGAAGAAAAAAAGAAGGACAAAAAGTGAAAAAGAAAAAAAGAAAAGACAAAAAAATGTTTAATTCTAAATTGTTGGGAAAAAAAGAATCATAGTCACTAACAAGCTCAGTTATCATGTGTGTGAATAGATAAAGGGCTTAATGTGATTGCGCCTGAATGAAAAAGAGCAAAAAGGAGGAAGAGTAAGTTAGGCTTCAACATAATAACATGATTCGAGTTGATTTGTATATTCAGGAGGTTTATGTATGCACAATTGTGGATTAGTGTTCCTACGATATCCTTAGTGTGTAAGATTAGTACCTATCGATGCAAACTTAACCGAAGAAGACTTACAGCCTGGAATGAGTATCTGTTGATGTGTGTGTGCTTCCCTTGTTTTGTTTTAATTTTGCTCGGAGTGCAAAAGTTCAAGTCCGGGGGAATTTGATCAGTGCATATTTATGCACATTCTCCTACATTTTTACTTAGGCATTTCTTTATTTTATTTTGTTTATTATTATATTTTATCATGTTTTCATATTTTATTTTATTTTTGGTTTAATTTAATTTTCGCACTTATTTTTCAGCTTTAGCAGTCTACACGGAAACGATCATAACTGGAGTTCCGGGAATCCGTTTGAGGCGTTCTAAAAATAGCCGGAAAGCTAAGAGAGAGAGAGAGAGCTACGACTTTCATGTTGGAGTCGAAGTCAGATTCGGAGCTCAAAATTCCAGAATTTCGTTTCAAGTTACAGCATTAGAGTTCTGTTTTAGCTTTGATCTTGTTTTGGGCCTGAATTATGTTTTTGACCCAGTTGGGTTATGAACTGAATCCATTGTTTTATTTTGAGGGGAAACCTCGTTTACAGTATCCTATTCACTATTCACGAAAATATTTGTTGGAGCTTTGTATGAATTATGGAGAACTAATTCCTTCGGATTAATCTACTGTAATCGGTTCCCGCCAACACTTTGAGGTTCTTTTAATTTCCAATAAAATCTATTTCCTTTCAATTCTTCTCTATGATATTTTGTTTGCTTAATTTGATTTATCTTAGGGATGATTGATTTATTTCGATAATTGCATGTTCTTATACTTTAATCGCGGTTGCTTAATCTGCGTATGTTTCTCGTGTTTGCTTAATTCACGGTTACTATTTTATCTGTTTGCTTAATTCAGAAATTAGGAACGTGTATCGTATAATATCAATTGCGCTTGTTGATTGTTATTATAATCGAAAAGGGGATAGAATCCGCTTAGGAATTGGGAATTATTAGGATCGATGATAAGTTGGGAAACGAAAACAGTAGATTAGCCGTTTCAACTCATTACTACAATCACTTTTTCTAATCACTTATTTTTCGTTTATTTTATCTTAATCAAACCCCCCCCCCCCCATATTTTATTACTGTATTTGATTATTCCTGCAAGAATCCTTGTGAGACGATATTCCGAGTCACTGTCGTTGTACTGCATTTTCCTAAAATTACTCGTTTTTGATCTGCGAGCGACCGCGGATCAAGGATCAAGCACAAGATCATAGTGTCTAATGTAACCGTGTCCCTTTAAATCAATAGCAAATTTCATTCCATTTAAAGTATAGTTAACCGATTACAATTAGCAAGCAACATAAATTAAACAAATATAACTTAATGTCACAACAATATTTCGAAAATAACAACAACAAACCGACATAAAACAGAACAATGCATCAAGTTGTCTACGATATCACAACCATCAATGTTATCTTCTTTGGTGTTAACATCATCACAATGACACCAACATCATTTTCCAGTTTTCTCCATTCTCGAGTAACTTCGTTTCTCCCTGACTCCTCAACCAACCTCTCAATTTTCCTAATCTTTTCACATGCAGCAATATCTCCTTCTAGCCAGCGGTTCAGTTCCCTATGCAAATGCTCCAACGTTTGCGTGTTCCACAGTAGCACCTTCATCGGAGGCTTTGTTGCTGAAAAATAAACTAGAGTGTTTCTTTTCATTAGAGGAAATGTTAGAAACGGTTCCTCCGATGCTGATGACGACGACGATGAACATTGATTTAGAAATGCAAACATTCTGATCTGACCTGATCAGGAGGGGATCACGGGCTGGCCACACACTGCTGGGCTGCTACCTGTTCACCGGTGATGAGGAGGAAAAAGGGGGGTGTACCTGCAAGACACTCTGATGCCAAAGTAAGAAATTGGGCAGAGTGAGAGCAAAGTACAGAAAGGGCAAGATATGAATTACCTGACCCTCTTGAGGAAGAGGGTATTTATAGAGAGACCCCAGCGCTGGGCCAACGGTCATTTGAGATGGGCTGGATGACCAGGCCCAACCCTAATGACTGCTAGGGCTTACGTGGCGTAGTGAAGACCAGGACGTGGTCTTCGCCCTAGTCCAACTGCTCCTAGATCTCCGGAAAGTGGGTTTGACCTGCTCTTTCGGAGGTGGGCAGTTGGTTGACGACGTGTCCCCGCGGAGGGGAGCACGTGGAGAACGTGCGCCGGGCACGTTGTTCTCCCCGCGGAGGGGAGCTCGGGAGGTGCCCCGGAGCGCGTTGTTCTCCCCGCGGAGGGGAGGAACCAAGGCCGTGCTTTGGTGCGTCGGGGCCGGTTCTGTTCGGCTGGTAAGAGGGACGACGAGCTGCTGTTGGATGCGCTGCTTGTGTCCGGCGGCATGCTATGCTCGTCTTGCGGGACGCACGTGCCCGGCGTGCCCGATTCGCCTGTTGGGCCGTACGTGGTATTGGGCCTACCGAGGTCGGGCCCATACCGGAACAGGAGCCCCCCAAGTCGAAGCTCTGGGGAGAGAGCGAGGACTTAAGGTCGCTGTGTCGGGGAGAGAGGTAACGGAGCGGGAGGTTCGTCGGGACTCGTGCACGGTGGGACGGCTACCCACGTATCGGCGGCGGCGGGGTGAAAGCAGGCGAAGGGGCGCGACTGTCAGGCTGCCGCCACGTGTCGTGTGTTTAGCGGTCGTAGGTGTAACACCCATTTTAATTATTTAGTAATTTTATTATTATTTTAAATATTATATGTTGGTGTACCCTTTGGTGGGGGTGTATTTGGTGATGTTTGGTGGGTGTCCCTAATGTGGGAGGATTATTGGTGGTGTTTTGGTGAATATAGTAATATAGTGTATAATATTAATATTGGTGGGAATATTATTATTATTATTATTATATTTATTATAGTTACTATTGTTATTAATATTATTATTATTTTGGTGAGATAATAGTATTATTATTATTATTATTATTATTATTATTATTATTATTATTATTATTATTATTATTATTATTATTTTATTAAGTTATTATTATTATTGGGATTAGAGAATTAAAATAGAGAATGTGAGGAGTTAGTAGTTTTTACGATACATTGTGAGAAGTTAGAGAAAGTGGAAAAAGAACGATAGAAAGGAGAGAAGTGAGAAGAACGAAAAAGGGAGCGAAGAACGAAGGAACGGGGGAAAATCAGAATTGGCCAAACCTTGGAGGGTTCTTCCATCGATCAACCGATTAACAAGGTAAGGGGGGAGAAACCTGATTGGAAATGGTTTATACATGTATAGGGTAGTGGGGAGTCCTTAACCCCGTAGGAGATTGATCGATATATGATATTACATATTGATATGTTGTGATTGTTGACTATTGCTGATAATTGGATGTTGATTGTTGATGAATTGTTGTTTTTGGTTAATTTGGCATATAGGTGATTTTACGGTTTTTAGGGAAATTCTGTAGGGATTTTGATGTATCAATAAAGTGTCTAGGTGATGATTTTGGGATTGGGATTAGGAATCATTTAGGCTGAATTACGTGTAATGTTGGTACTGATGTTAAGGTGTGAATTGGGATAGGAGATTAGAGTTATTTGGCCTAGATAGCAATCTGCAGAACTGTGAGAAATTGGTGAATCGCAGCATTCGCTGGACTTCGCCTGGCGAGTGTTGGCGAAGCTTCGCCTGGCGAGTGGAGGCGAGTGTTCGCCTGGCGAGCTGAGGCGAGTGGCAGCGAATAATTCAGAATTAAATCCCAGACCTAAAGGGTAGGAACTTCGCCTGGCGAGTGTGGCCAGCGAAGGTTCTCCTGGCGAATGATCCCTTCGCCTGGCGAATGCACGATAGTGGAAAGAGGGCTTCGCCAGCAGGTTCGCCTGGCGAATGCTAGCGAAGGTTCGCTACGGGGCTTCGCCTGGCGAATGTCAGCGAACGTAGCAGAACCAGAATGTGAGTGTTGTGATATTTTGGCCTTGAGCTCTGGACTTGGGTGATTCCTTTGGCCTTGATGCCATGTATGAATGATGACTGTGGGAATTAACTTGTGTACTCGGTGATAGTACATGTTTCCCGTAATAATGACTGGTGGGCAATTAGTTGATGTATATGTGGGTAGTGATCAGTGGGATCGTGTATTCCCCGAGTGTTGAGATGTGTTTATATATGGTGTTAGAGTGTGAACTCGTTTAATATCTAATTTAATTAAAATGAATGATGGGTGTATCATGTATATGATTATGGTGCAATGATCAGTAGGATCGTGTATTCCCCGAGTGTTGGGATGTGTTTATACTTGGTGTTAGGATGTGAGATTGCTCACTGTGTGAATTGATTTATATGGTGTTGGTGTATAATATATCTATGCATATATATATATATATATATATATATATATATATATATATATATATATATATATATATATATATATATATATATATATATATATATATATATATATATATATATATATATATATATATATATATATATATATATATATATATATATATATATGATGTATGATGATATGATCAGGAGGATCGTGTGCACTTAGTGTGCCTGAATATAATAGTTATGCATTGGTGTTGTGCATATCATGGTGTTTTGGTGGGATGAATCATGTCTCAGGAGGAGCGTAAGTGATTCATCCGTACTCCTTTGTGGAGAATGGTGGGGGATAGATCATGTCTCAGGAGGAGCGTAAGTGATCTATCCAGGTTCGATTGAATGAACCAACGAGTCGGTACCGCATGCATGGTGTTGAGTTGCATTTTGCATTATAATATGTTATATTGTAATTTGAACAGTAGGTTCGTCATATGGTGTTGTTAGAGGTGAATCTTGGTGTGTTGGTGTGTTGTACTACCTTATTTACATGTATTACATTACCATTATATTTTTGATCATGTTTTCTCACCCCTTTGTTGTTGTTGTGGTCTGTGCTTCTTCGGAAGTACAGATAATCCAGGTGCTTAGCTAGCTTAGATATTGGTGTGATTGTCGAGACTAGGATGCTCTGATACGTAGCACGGGACTTGGGCGTTTTTATTTGTTTTATGTTGAACTTATATTTTATTTACCTGTGAACGTATCAAACTTTTATTGAATTTTATTATTTAACATTCCGCTGTATTTGGAGAAAAACCTTTTTATAAGGAAACGTTGTTTTTATGTGATATCCCACTTGGGAGAATTGGAACTCTGATTTTGTTTATTTATAATGTTTATTAATTTAATTGATTTTGGGAAGTGGAGTGTTACAATTGGTATCAGAGCAGGTCGGTCCGTCCGGCCAGTGTTGTTGAGTCGAGTTGGGTCTGTCCTTATGGATGGAGTTGAATATCTTTTAAACCTGGTGTTGTTGTTTTGAGCAGTATGGCAGGAAGGAACGATGCTACATTGGCTGCTGCTATGCAAGCAATGGCACAGGCTGTTGCTAATCAGAATCAAACTGCAGATGCCCAATTCAGGAGTTTGGCGCAGTTTCGGAGCAACAAGCCGCCAACGTTCGAAGGGGGAATTCTGGACCCTGAAGTTGCTCAGAAGTGGCTGAAGGCAATTGAAAAGATCTTCAGGACTATGGAATGTAGCGATGAACAAAAGGTGAGGTTTGGTACTCACATGCTGGAGGGTGAGGCTGAAGCCTGGTGGGATAATAGTCGCCAAAGGTTGGAAGCTGCTGGAACTACCATTACTTGGGAGGTGGTTCGGAAAGGTTTTCTGGAGAAGTATTTCCCGGAAGATATCCGAAGCGCTAAGGAAATTGAATTCTTAGAGCTGAAGCAGGGTAGCATGACTGTAGCAGAATATGCTGCCAAGTTTGAGGAGTTGGTGCAGTATTGTCCCCACTATAATGTGGAGGGGGCAATGACTTCTAAGTGCTTAAAGTTTGAGAATGGACTGCGTCCAGAGATTAAGTTGGGGATTTCTTGTCAGAAGATCAGGAGCTATCCTGAGCTGGTAGGCAGGAGCAGAATCTATGATAATGATAACCGAGCAAGGATTGCGCACTACAAAGCTGTTAATGACCGTAAGGGTAAGCAGAGGTTTAGTGGTACTCCTTATAGTGTTGCTGCTGATAAGGGAAAACGTAAAGCTGTTGTTGATAAGAAGCCTAGAGATGGGAGAGCATCTGCTGAAGGGAAATGTTTTCGGTGCGGTGGTATGGTACACCGTGCTAATGATTATCCTAATGAGGCCAAGAAATGTTTTAAGTGTGGGAAACCAGGTCATGTGATAGCTGATTGCAGAGCAACTATGCCGACCTGTTATAATTGTGGTGAGAAGGGTCATATCAGTACACATTGTGAGAAGCCGAAGAAGCCTCAAACGTCTCCGGCTGGTGGAAAAGTGTTTGCCTTGGCAGGAACTCAAGCTGCCAGTGATGAGCGTATGATCAGAGGTACTTGTATTATCAATAATATTCCTTTGATTGCTATTATTGATACGGGTGCAACGCACTCGTTTATTTCTGTAGATTGTGTGGAGAGGATAGGTTTGGTGCCGTCTACTCTGGAGAGACGAATGACTATTGAGACACCCTCTATAGGTTCAGTGACTACTTCTTTGGTATGCCTGAAGTGTCCGCTGACTATTTTCGGTAGAGAATTTGGAGTGGATCTGATTTGTCTACCACTTGGTAAGTTGGATGTTATTCTGGGTATGATCTGGCTAGAGTTCAACCGAGTCTACATCGATTGTTTTCGGAAGGAATTGTTGTTCCTGACCCCTGAAGAGGAAGTTGTGGCAAGTTCTTTGTCTAATAAAGAATTGAGGGCCTTGTTGGAAGATGAAACTAGAGTGTTTGCTTTATTTGCAACTTTATCGATGGATGACAAAGTGCCAATGGAGGAATTAGCAGTGGTGAATGAATTTCCAGAAGTGTTTCCTGACGACATTACGGAATTGCCTCCGACGCGAGAAGTAGAATTTGGTATTGATCTTGTTCCTGGTACGAGACCTATTTCTATGGCGCCGTACAGGATGTCTGCAGTGGAATTGGCTGAGTTGAAGTCTCAGATTGGAGAATTGTTGGATAGAAAGTTTATTAGACCAAGTGTATCACCGTGGGGAGCTCCAGTGTTGTTGGTGAAGAAGAAGGATGGTAGTATGCGTCTGTGCATCGATTACCGTCAATTGAATAAAGTGACTATTAATAATAAGTATCCTTTACCTAGGATTGATGATTTGATGGACCAGCTGGTGGGAGCTCGTGTATTTAGTAAGATCGACTTAAGATCGGGTTATCATCAGATGAGAGTAAAAGAAGGTGATATTCAGAAGACTGCCTTTAGGACTCGATATGGACATTACGAATATGCTGTAATGCCGTTTGGAGTGACTAATGCACCGGGAGTATTTATGGAGTATATGAACAGAATTTTCCATTCTTACTTGGATCAGTTCATTGTAGTGTTTATTGATGATATATTAATTTATTCTAAATCTGATGAAGAGCATGCAGGACATCTGAGAATTGCCTTGCAAGTGTTGAAGGAAAATAAATTATTTGCTAAATTGTCAAAGTGTGACTTTTGGTTGAAGAAAGTAAGTTTCTTGGGGCATGTAATATCTGAAGATGGAATAGCGGTGGATCCGTCAAAAGTAAGTGCAGTATTGCAGTGGGAACCGCCGAAGACAGCGACAGAGATTAGAAGCTTTTTGGGGTTAGCCGGTTATTACCGCAGGTTTATTGAAGGGTTCTCTAATTTGGCGTTGCCATTAACTCAGTTGACGAGAAAGAACCAAGTTTTTGTATGGGATGCGGCTTGTGAAGAAAGTTTTGAAGAGTTGAAAAAGAGATTGACTACGGCACCGGTGTTAGTGTTACCGACTCCGAGTGAACCGTTTGTGGTGTACTGTGATGCGTCTAAGATGGGATTAGGCGGGGTTCTGATGCAGAATGGTAAAGTAGTAGCATATGCATCGCGGCAAGTGAGAGTGCATGAGCGAAATTATCCGACTCATGATCTTGAATTAGCTGCGGTTGTTTTTGTGTTGAAAATTTGGAGACACTATTTATATGGTTCAAGATTTGAAGTGTTTAGTGATCATAAGAGTCTGAGATACCTGTTTGATCAGAAAGAGCTGAATATGAGGCAGAGAAGATGGTTGGAATTTTTGAAGGATTATGACTTCAGTTTGAGTTATCATCCAGGAAAGGCCAATGTAGTGGCAGATGCTTTGAGTAGGAAAGCAATTCATATGGCAGCTCTGATGGTGAAAGAAATTGAGTTAATTGAACAGTTTAGAGATTTGAGCATGGTTTGTGAGACTACTGCAGATAGTGTAATGTTGGGTATGTTGCAGGTAAATAATGACTTCTTGGATATGATTAGAGAAAATCATAAGTTGGATGTGAAATTGGTAGATTTGATGCCTGGAGTAGGGAGTGACTCCGATAGTGACTTTAAATTGGATAGTACAGGTGTGTTGAGATTTAGAGGCAGGATTTGTGTACCAGATGATGAAGAATTGAAAAAGTCAATTTTGAGCGAATGACATCGTAGTAGCCTGAGTATTCATCCGGGAGCTACGAAAATGTATCATGATTTGAAGAAATTATTTTGGTGGTCTGGTATGAAAAGAAACATAGCTCAATTTGTGTATGCCTGTTTGACGTGTCAGAAGTCGAAGGTAGAACACCAAAGACCTTCTGGATTTATGCAACCATTAGAGATTCCGGTTTGGAAATGGGATTGCATTACTATGGATTTTGTGACAGGTTTGCCGAATACGGCAAAAGGTTTTGATGCTATATGGGTGATTGTGGATCGATTGACGAAGTCTGCACACTTTGTGCCGCTCAATATTAGTTTTCCGTTAACGAAGCTGGCGGATATTTACATTCGGGTAATTGTGAAGTTGCATGGTGTTCCGTCCAGTATTGTGTCGGATAGAGATCCACGGTTTACTTCGAAATTTTGGAAGAGCTTGAAGGAAGCTTTGGGAACTAAGTTGAAATTGAGTTCAGCTTATCATCCGCAAACTGATGGTCAGTCGGAGAGGACTATTCAGTCGCTTGAAGATTTGTTGAGATCTTGTGTGTTAGAAAAGGGTGGTGCGTGGGATACTTATTTACCATTGATTGAGTTCACGTACAATAACAGTTACCATTCGAGTATTGGAATGGCACCGTTTGAAGCTTTGTATGGGAGGAGGTGTAGGACTCCTCTGTGTTGGTATGAAACTGGTGAGAATATGGTGCTTGGGCCAGAAATTGTACAGCAGACTACTGTGACAATTCAAATGATTCGTGAGAAATTGAAAGTGTCTCAGAGTAGGCAGAAAAGCTATCATGATAATCGGAGGAAAGAGTTGGAATTCTGTGTAGGTGATCACGTATTCCTTAAGAGTTAATCCGATGACTGGTGTGGGTCGTGCGTTGAAATCTAAGAAGCTGGATCCTAAGTTTATTGGACCTTATGAAATTTTGCAAAGATTTGGTGTTGTGGCTTATAGGGTGGCGTTACCGCCTGAGTTGTCGAATCTACATGATGTGTTTCATGTGTCGCAATTGCGAAAGTACGTTTCTGATCCATCTCATGTTATTCAGAGAGATGATGTTCAGGTTCGGGAGAATCTTACTGTTGAGACGATGCCGTTGAGGATCGAGGACCGTAAGATGAAACAGCTCCGAGGGAAAGAGATACCTTTGGTGAAGGTAGCTTGGGGAGGTGCTGCAGGAGGCAGTGTGACCTGGGAGTTGGAAAGTAGGATGCGAGAAGCGTATCCGGAGCTATTTCCATCAGGTAATTTTCGAGGACGAAAATAATTAAAGTGGGGGAGAGTTGTAACACCCATTTTAATTATTTAGTCATTTTATTATTATTTTAAATATTATATGTTGGTGTACCCTTTGGTGGGGGTGTATTTGGTGATGTTTGGTGGGTGTCCCTAATGTGGGAGGATTATTGGTGGTGTTTTGGTGAATATAGTAATATAGTGTATAATATTAATATTGGTGGGAATATTATTATTATTATTATTATATTTATTATAGTTACTATTGTTATTAATATTATTATTATTTTGGTGAGATAATAGTATTATTATTATTATTATTATTATTATTATTATTATTATTATTATTATTTTATTAAGTTATTATTATTATTGGGATTAGAGAATTAAAATAGAGAATGTGAGGAGTTAGTAGTTTTTACGATACATTGTGAGAAGTTAGAGAAAGTGGAAAAAGAACGATAGAAAGGAGAGAAGTGAGAAGAACGGAAAAGGGAGCGAAGAACGAAGGAACGGGGGAAAATCAGAATTGGCCAAACCTTGGAGGGTTCTTCCATCGATCAACCGATTAACAAGGTAAGGGGGGAGAAACCTGATTGGGAATGGTTTATACATGTATAGGGTAGTGGGGAGTCCTTAACCCCGTAGGAGATTGATCGATATATGATATTACATATTGATATGTTGTGATTGTTGACTATTGTTGATAATTGGATGTTGATTGTTGATGAATTGTTGTTTTTGGTTAATTTGGCATATAGGTGATTTTACGGTTTTTAGGGAAATTCTGTAGGGATTTTGATGTATCAATAAAGTGTCTAGGTGATGATTTTGGGATTGGGATTAGGAATCATTTAGGCTGAATTACGTGTAATGTTGGTACTGATGTTAAGGTGTGAATTGGGATAGGAGATTAGAGTTATTTGGCCTAGATAGCAATCTGCAGAACTGTGAGAAATTGGTGAATCGCAGCATTCGTTGGGCTTCGCCTGGCGAGTGTTGGCGAAGCTTCGCCTGGCGAGTGGAGGCGAGTGTTCGCCTGGCGAGCTGAGGCGAGTGGTAGCGAATAATTTAGAATTAAATCCCAGACCTAAAGGGTAGGAACTTCGCCTGGCGAGTGTGGCCAGTGAAGGTTCGCCTGGCGAATGATCCCTTCGCCTGGCGAATGCACGATAGTGGAAAGAGGGCTTCGCCAGCAGGTTCGCCTGGCGAATGCTAGCGAAGGTTCGCTACGGGGCTTCGCCTGGCGAATGTCAGCGAACGTAGCAGAACCAAAATGTGAGTGTTGTGATATTTTGGCCTTGAGCTCTGGACTTGGGTGATTCCTTTGGCCTTGATGCCATGTATGAATGATGACTGTGGGAATTAACTTGTGTACTCGGTGATAGTACATGTTTCCCGTAATAATGACTGGTGGGCAATTAGTTGATGTATATGTGGGTAGTGATCAGTGGGATCGTGTATTCCCCGAGTGTTGAGATGTGTTTATATATGGTGTTAGAGTGTGAACTCGTTTAATATCTAATTTAATTAAAATGAATGATGGGTGTATCATGTATATGATTATGGTGCAGTGATCAGTAGGATCGTGTATTCCCCGAGTGTTGGGATGTGTTTATACTTGGTGTTAGGATGTGAGATTGCTCACTGTGTGAATTGATTTATATGGTGTTGGTGTATAATATATCTATGCATATATATATGATGTATGATGATATGATCAGGAGGATCGTGTGCACTTAGTGTGCCTGAATATAATAGTTATGCATTGGTGTTGTGCATATCATGGTGTTTTGGTGGGATGAATCATGTCTCAGGCGGAGCGTAAGTGATTCATCCGTACTCCTTTGTGGAGAATGGTGGGGGATAGATCATGTCTCAGGAGGAGCGTAAGTGATCTATCCAGGTTCGATTGAATGAACCAACGAGTCGGTACCGCATGCATGGTGTTGAGTTGCATTTTGCATTATAATATGTTATATTGTAATTTGAACAGTAGGTTCGTCATATGGTGTTGTTAGGGGTGAATCTTGGTGTGTTGGTGTGTTGTACTACCTTATTTACATGTATTACATTACCATTATATTTTTGATCATGTTTTCTCACCCCTTTGTTGTTGTTGTGGTCTGTGCTTCTTCGGAAGTACAGATAATCCAGGTGCTTAGCTAGCTTGGATATTGGTGTGATTGTCGAGTCTAGGATGCTCTGATACGTAGCACGGGATTTGGGCGTTTTTATTTGTTTTATGTTGAACTTATATTTTATTTCCCTGTGAACGTATCAAACTTTTATTGAATTTTATTATTTAACATTCCGCTGTATTTGGAGAAAAACCTTTTTATAAGGAAACGTTGTTTTTATGTGATATCCCACTTGGGAGAATTGGAACTCTGATTTTGTTTATTTATAATGTTTATTAATTTAATTGATTTTGGGAAGTGGAGTGTTACAATTGGTATCAGAGCAGGTCGGTCCGTCCGGCCAGTGTTGTTGAGTCGAGTTGGGTCTGTCCTTATGGATGGAGTTGAATATCTTTTAAACCTGGTGTTGTTGTTTTGAGCAGTATGGCAGGAAGGAACGATGCTACATTGGCTGCTGCTATGCAAGCAATGGCACAAGCTGTTGCTAATCAGAATCAAACTGCAGATGCCCAATTCAGGAGTTTGGCGCAGTTTCGGAGCAACAAGCCGCCAACGTTCGAAGGGGGAATTCTGGACCCTGAAGTTGCTCAGAAGTGGCTGAAGGAAATTGAAAAGATCTTCAGGACTATGGAATGTAGCGATGAACAAAAGGTGAGGTTTGGTACTCACATGCTGGAGGGTGAGGCTGAAGCCTGGTGGGATAATAGTCGCCAAAGGTTGGAAGCTGCTGGAACTACCATTACTTGGGAGGTGGTTCGGAAAGGTTTTCTGGAGAAGTATTTCCCGGAAGATATCCGAAGCGCTAAGGAAATTGAATTCTTAGAGCTGAAACAGGGTAGCATGACTGTAGAAGAATATGCTGCCAAGTTTGAGGAGCTGGTGCAGTATTGTCCCCACTATAATGTGGAGGGGGCAATGACTTCTAAGTGCTTAAAGTTTGAGAATGGACTGCGTCCAAAGATTAAGTTGGGGATTTCTTGTCAGAAGATCAGGAGCTATCCTGAGCTGGTAGGCAGGAGCAGAATCTATGATAATGATAACCGAGCAAGGATTGCGCACTACAAAGCTGTTAATGACCGTAAGGGTAAGCAGAGGTTTAGTGGTACTCCTTATAGTGTTGCTGCTGATAAGGGAAAACGTAAAGCTGTTGTTGATAAGAAGCCTAGAGATGGGAGAGCATCTGCTGAAGGGAAATGTTTTCGGTGCGGTGGTATGGGACACCGTGCTAATGATTGTCCTAATGAGGCCAAGAAATGTTTTAAGTGTGGGAAACCAGGTCATGTGATAGCTGATTGCAGAGCAACTATGCCGACCTGTTATAATTGTGGTGAGAAGGGTCATATCAGTACACATTGTGAGAAGCCGAAGAAGCCTAAAACGTCTCCGGCTGGTGGAAAAGTGTTTGCCTTGGCAGGAACTCAAGCTGCCAGTGATGAGCGTATGATCAGAGGTACTTGTATTATCAATAATATTTCTTTGATTGCTATTATTGATACGGGTGCAACGCACTCGTTTATTTCTGTAGATTGTGTGGAGAGGATAGGCTTGGTGCCGTCTACTCTGGAGAGACGAATGACTATTGAGACACCCTCTATAGGTTTAGTGATTACTTCTTTGGTATGCCTGAAGTGTCCGCTGACTATTTTCGGTAGAGAATTTGGAGTGGATCTGATTTGTCTACCACTTGGTAAGTTGGATGTTATTCTGGGTATGAACTGGCTAGAGTTCAACCGAGTCTACATCGATTGTTTTCGGAAGGAATTGTTGTTCCTGACCCCTGAAGAGGAAGTTGTGGCAAGTTCTTTGTCTAATAAAGAATTGAGGGCCTTGTTGGAAGATGAAACTAGAGTGTTTGCTTTATTTGCAACTTTATCGATGGATAACAAAGTGCCAATGGAGGAATTAGCAGTGGTGAATGAATTTCCAGAAGTGTTTCCTGACGACATTACAGAATTGCCTCCGACGCGAGAAGTAGAATTTGGTATTGATCTTGTTCCTGGTACGAGACCTATTTCTATGGCGCCGTACAGGATGTCTGCAGTGGAATTGGCTGAGTTGAAGTCTCAGATTGGAGAATTGTTGGATAGAAAGTTTATTAGACCAAGTGTATCACCGTGGGGAGCTCCAGTGTTGTTGGTGAAGAAGAAGGATGGTAGTATGCGTCTGTGCATCGATTACCGTCAATTGAATAAAGTGACTATTAAGAATAAGTATCCTTTACCTAGGATTGATGATTTGATGGACCAGCTGGTGGGAGCTCGTGTATTTAGTAAGATCGACTTAAGATCGGGTTATCATCAGATGAGAGTAAAAGAAGGTGATATTCAGAAGACTGCCTTTAGGACTCGATATGGACATTACGAATATGCTGTAATGCCGTTTGGAGTGACTAATGCACCGGGAGTATTTATGGAGTATATGAACAGAATTTTCCATTCTTACTTGGATCAGTTCATTGTAGTGTTTATTTATGATATATTAATTTATTCTAAATCTGATGAAGAGCATGCAGGACATCTGAGAATTGCCTTGCAAGTGTTGAAGGAAAATAAATTATTTGCTAAATTGTCAAAGTGTGACTTTTGGTTGAAGAAAGTAAGTTTCTTGGGGCATGTAATATCTGAAGATGGAATAGCGGTGGATCCGTCAAAAGTAAGTGCAGTATTGCAGTGGGAACCGCCGAAGACAGCGACAGAGATTAGAAGCTTTTTGGGGTTAGCCGGTTATTACCGCAGGTTTATTGAAGGGTTCTCTAATTTGGCGTTGCCATTAACTCAGTTGACGAGAAAGAACCAAGTTTTTGTATGGGATGCGGCTTGTGAAGAAAGTTTTGAAGAGTTGAAAAAGAGATTGACTACGGCACCGGTGTTAGTGTTACCGACTCCGAGTGAACCGTTTGTGGTGTACTGTGATGCGTCTAAGATGGGATTAGGCGGGGTTCTGATGCAGAATGGTAAAGTAGTAGCATATGCATCGCGGCAAGTGAGAGTGCATGAGCGAAATTATCCGACTCATGATCTTGAATTAGCTGCGGTTGTTTTTGTGTTGAAAATTTGGAGACACTATTTATATGGTTCAAGATTTGAAGTGTTTAGTGATCATAAGAGTCTGAGATACCTGTTTGATCAGAAAGAGCTGAATATGAGGCAGAGAAGATGGTTGGAATTTTTGAAGGATTATGACTTCAGTTTGAGTTATCATCCAGGAAAGGCCAATGTAGTGGCAGATGCTTTGAGTAGGAAAGCAATTCATATGGCAGCTCTGATGGTGAAAGAAATTGAGTTAATTGAACAGTTTAGAGATTTGAGCATGGTTTGTGAGACTACTGCAGATAGTGTAATGTTGGGTATGTTGCAGGTAAATAATGACTTCTTGGATATGATTAGAGAAAATCATAAGTTGGATGTGAAATTGGTAGATTTGATGCCTGGAGTAGGGAGTGACTCCGATAGTGACTTTAAATTGGATAGTACAGGTGTGTTGAGATTTAGAGGCAGGATTTGTGTACCAGATGATGAAGAATTGAAAAAGTCAATTTTGAGCGAATGACATCGTAGTAGCCTGAGTATTCATCCGGGAGCTACGAAAATGTATCATGATTTGAAGAAATTATTTTGGTGGTCTGGTATGAAAAGAAACATAGCTCAATTTGTGTATGCCTGTTTGACGTGTCAGAAGTCGAAGGTAGAACACCAAAGACCTTCTGGATTTATGCAACCATTAGAGATTCCGGTTTGGAAATGGGATTGCATTACTATGGATTTTGTGACAGGTTTGCCGAATACGGCAAGAGGTTTTGATGCTATATGGGTGATTGTGGATCGATTGACGAAGTCTGCACACTTTGTGCCGCTCAATATTAGTTTTCCGTTAACGAAGCTGGCGGATATTTACATTCGGGTAATTGTGAAGTTGCATGGTGTTCCGTCCAGTATTGTGTCGGATAGAGATCCACGGTTTACTTCGAAATTTTGGAAGAGCTTGAAGGAAGCTTTGGGAACTAAGTTGAAATTGAGTTCAGCTTATCATCCGCAAACTGATGGTCAGTCGGAGAGGACTATTCAGTCGCTTGAAGATTTGTTGAGATCTTGTGTGTTAGAAAAGGGTGGTGCGTGGGATACTCATAGACCATTGATTGAGTTCACGTACAATAACAGTTACCATTTGAGTATTGGAATGGCACCGTTTGATGAGTGTCCCAGGGAGAATCGGCTGTTCCGATGAATGTCCCGAGGACGGGGGCTTTCTCCGATGAATGCCCCAGGGACGAGTTCCTTTTCCGGTGAATGCCCCGGGGGGGCGCTCTTTTTCTGGTGACCGTCCCGAGGAGGGATGGCGGGTCGGCTTTAGACGCCCCGAGGAGGGTAGACGGGGAGCGTGTGTTTGCTCGCCGTTTTCCGGCCTTTGTCGCCCTTTCACTTGACCTGCGGTGGAAGGGTGGATTTGATCCTGGCTACCGAATTCACTGTTGTCCTCTGATTTTCAGGTGTAGATGTCGGCTCTGGTACCGGGGATAATGGTCGAAGACAACGAACCCGAGGTTCCGGACTTTGACGACGAGCGCATTGCCCCGTCCGAGGAATGGGCGGCCGAGGAGCTGCTTTCTACCCCGTCTTGTTTTGTGGCCGATGCGTCCGACGTGTACGCCACTGTCGAGGATACGCCTATAGGGGAGCCACAGCATTGGCAGGTGTACCGACCAAAAGAGCATCATCGTATCTGCTCGCGGTATGGGCGGCGGATGTTCCCGATGCATGAGTTCTACTTTAAAGAGGCTCGGCTCCGGTTACCGTTCTCCGCCTTTCATCTGGGGCTCTTTGATTGGTTGCGCCTGGCCCCGTCCCAACTGCACCCCAACGCCTTGGCTTTCATCCGCGCTTTCAAGGTGGTGTGCTTCTACCTCTCGGTGGAGCCGACGGTACCGTTGTTTTTCCGCATCTTCCACTTACAGCGGCAGACGGTGAATGGCCGCCACGGATGGGTTTCCTTTAAGCAATCGACCAAACTTTTCAAAGCGTATAGTGATTCCGTCAAGGATTTCAAAAGCCGGTTCTTCCTCGTCAAGCCGATCACGCAGTAGGGCTCGGATACTCTCTTCGACGAGGGCGAGCGAACGGTAGATGGCCAGCGGTTCCTCGCGTGGCTTCCTAAGATACATCTATTGTGGACTGCGGAGCATTTCAACCAAGGAACGGACAGGTATATCGTACGGGCGGGGACCCTCGAGGAGAAAGACATGGCCGCCTATTTGAAAATAGTCGCCTTTGTGCGGTCTCTCCCTCCATCGAAGCTGGTGACGCCCGACGGTCGGTATATCCTTGACGCACAGGGGAATGTGCGAACTAAGAAGCGTCTGATTAATACCAAGACCCTGCTCGGTTGTGCGACCGGGGCGGCCGCTCTGGATTATCTAGGTAGGAATATTCATTTTCTCCCCGTGGTCGGGGCTCTGACTGTCGCTAACTCTTTCTCTGTTTTTGCAGCGGACATGTCTTCCTTCGAGGAGCGGGTGAAGCAGCTGCGCACTACCAGGAATGCCGCGGTCCCGAGGACGCGGGTGAGTCAGCTGGTCGGACAGGAGGTCGCGACGCCGGGGGGGCAGAGTTCGTCCTCTTCGCCTCAAGGGAGTCAGTCTCCTGCGTCTCAAGGAGCATCGAAAAGGCAGAGGTCCGAGGAGCCTCGAGGTGTGGTAGATCTGATTGTCGGTTCAGGCGAGGAAGGTTATGTCGTCCCGCCCTGCCATCAGCATCCGGACTATTTTCATGGTGCTCGTTCTCCTACTGTCTCCGCTGGGGAGGTGAAGGCTGTTCGTCAGGCCGATCGAGAGTCTCGTCGACGTGTCCTGGCGGAGGATTTGGCTGCAATGATGCGGACGTTCACGATGACTCTTGTGCTGAACGAGGAGGGTTGTTCCGCTGCCGAGCTGTCTAAACTGTAGGGGGATCTTAACTTTATGCAATCGCGGTTGGCCAAGCTCACTGAGGAATTGGAGAAGAGTCAGAAGGATGTTGCTGAGCAGCGAAAACGGGCAGAGGGCGCTGAGGGGAAGGTGACCTCGCTGGAGGAGAAGTTGGGGGAGGCGACGACCGAGGTGCAGGCGTTGAAGGTTCGCACGGAAGTCTTGGACAGCGCAGTTCGTCCGGGCGAGGACGAGACGGATGGAGACCGACGGTTAATCACTCGTGCTGACTTGATTGCCCGTATCCGGGTGCTGGAAGGTGACTGTTTGGAGGCCGTCGAGGTCGGCTTCAAGAACGCTGTCGAGCAGATTCAGGTCGCCAACCCTGGCGTTGCGCTGGTCGTGGATAGGATCGGGCCGTATCATGAGATTGTTGACGGGAAGGTGGTCGATCCCTATCTTGTTGTTCCTGAGGAGGATCCTACGGCTGCTGATCAGGTGGACGAGGTAGCATGAGTTGCCGGGCCTGCGTGCTCGTTGTTTTTTTATGGCCTGCGTGCCGACGTTTGTGACTTATCTTTCTTTGGGCCTGCGTGCTCTGTTTTTGTAACATTAACTACTGGGCTGGTGCCCGCCTTTTGCTTAATATATTTTTTGTGGATTTTCTAAGTGTGCGCTTGGTATTTGCATGACGTTTATGCTCGTTTTTCGTATTTGCTTATTTGAATGCTTTTGAATGTTTTTGATGTGCATGATATTTCTTGTGAATTTTCTAAGTGTGCGCTCGGTATGTTCGGGTGTTAGCTCGACGATTTGTAACCGGTGGTGCAGGGAACCGGCCGGTTTGGCCGGCGACGTAGCTGGTCCGTTTCGGGGGTAGTTCTCCCCGGGGCGTGGACGTCCCATCGCGAGCTGGGTGTCCTGCCGTTTTTGGTACGGCGGCGGGGAATCTCGGTCGAGGTGTTCCCTGTCGAGCAAGGCCGTCTGCCCGCGCACACGAGAGGCAGGGCTTGCTTCTTTTGGTCGCTAGTGGACGCGGGGGTGTGCGGTGGTACCATGTCGCCCCCTAGTGGTCGGGACGATGGGTCGTCGCGGGCAGTGTTCTAACTGTAGTACCGCTTAAGCTTCGCGGCGTTCCATGGTCGAGCTAGTTGTTCACCGTGCAGGTTTTCGAGGTAATAGGCCCCGTGCTCCGTTTTGTCCCGGACTCGGTAAGGGCCTTCCCAGTTCGCAGCCAGTTTGCCCTCGTGGGAGTCTTTCTGGTTTCTGCGTAGAACTAAATCGCCTGTGTGAAAGTCGCGTTTTAGGACTTTGTTGTTGTGGCGAAGTGTGACTTATTGTTTCAGCCGGGCTTCGCAGAGGGCTGCCCCGGAGCGGATTTCTTCGAAGAGGTCGAGCTCTTCTCGGAGGGCGCCGTCGTTGTCGTCGGTGCCCAGGGGGGCTTCCGTTCGTCGGGACGGTTCACGAATTTCGACCGGTATCACGGCCTCGGTTTCGTACGTGAGGCGAAATGGGGATTCCCCCGTGGTTGAGTGGGGGGTGGTGCGGTATGCCCAGAGGACGCTGTGGAGCTCTTCGACCCATGCTCGTTTGGCGTCGCCGAGTCTTCGTCGGAGTCCCCTGAGTATGACTCTGTTCGCCGATTCCGCCTGGACGTTCGTCTGAGGGTGTTCGACCGAGGTGAAGTGGTGTTTGGTTCCGAGTTTGGTGACGAAGTCGCGGAAGTTTTTGTCTGTGAATTGTGTGCCGTTGTCGGTGACGATGGCGAGTGGGACCCCGAATCTGGCGAGGATGTTGCGTTTGTAGAATCGGAGTATGTTGTGGGCGGTGATTTTGGCCAGAGCTTCGGCCTCGATCCACTTGGTGAAGTAGTCAACTCCCATGATGAGGTACTTGTTCTGGTAGGAACCTAGGGGGAAGGGACCGAGGATGTCCAGCCCCCACCAGGCGAATGGCCATGGAGATGAGAGGGGCGTGAGGTCGGTTGGGGGGGCGAGGTGCATGTCCCCGTGTCGTTGACATTTATCGCATCGTTTAACGTGTTCCTTCGCGTCGGATTGCATTGATGGCCAGTAATAGCCTGCACGTAGGGCCTTTCGTGCTAGGGATCTTCCGACGAGGTGATGCGCGTTGATGCCTTCGTGGATTTCCTCTAGAACGGCTGTACTTTGGAACTTATCTATGCATTTGAGGAGTGGGATTGCGAAGCCTCGGCGGTACAGCCGTCCTTCGAGGAGAACGTACGAGCAGGCGCGTCGTCTCGTTGCGCTGGCCTCTCCAGGGTTGGCCGGAAGGTGGCCGGTGCTGAGATAGGTGTGGAGCGGGGTCATCCAGCAGTCAGTATCCCCGACGACGTTGATGTCGAGGGGGTGGTGGCCGCGCTGGTACTTGGTTGCGACAAGATCTCTTAAATGACCGACTTGTGGCCGCCTCGCTTTTTGGTGCTTGCCAGTTTGGAGAGGATGTCGGCGCGGGTGTTCTGCTCGCGAGGGACGTGCTGAATCTCTGCTGTGTCGAAACCTCGCAGTTTTTTGGTGATGAGCGCGAGGTATCCAGCGAGGGTGTCGTTTTTTGCTTGATATTCGCCTCGGACTTGTGAAGCGACTAGCTGGGAGTCCGTGTAGATTCGGATGTCCCTGGCTCCCAGGTCGGATGCCAGGCGAAGGCCGACCAGAAACGCTTCGTACTCGGCCTGGTTGTTGGTCGTCGGGAAGGCCAATGTGAGGGAGACTTTGATGACCGTACCCTCGTCGTTGTCGAGGACGATGCCGGCGCCGCTTCCCGTGGAGTTGGAGGAGCCATCCACAAAAATGGTCCAGAGGTGGTTCCTGGCGGGGGGGTCGGGCGGTGTGGTCATCTCGGCGACGAAATCGGCCAAGGCTTGAGCCTTGATGGCGTGTCGGCCCTCGTAGGTAATTTCAAACTCGGAGAGTTCTAGCGACCATTTCAGCATGCGTCCGGCCATGTCGGGGCATCCGAGGAGCTGGCGGATGGGCTGATCGGTGCGGAGCACGATGGCGTGTGCGAGAAAATAATGTCGGAGTCGGCGTTCTGCTGTTATGAGGGCCAGGGCGACCTTCTCGATCAGCTGGTATCGGACTTCTGGGCCGTGGAGAGCTTTGCTGGTAAAGTAGATGGGCTTTTGGCCCTCCCCGGGTTCGCTGACGAGGACGGCGTTGACGACTTCGTTAGCTACGGCCAGATATAAGTATAGGGTTTCTCCTGTCGCGGGGCGCGTCAGTACTGGTGGTTCGGATAGGACGCGTTTGAGGTGGCAAAGGGCTTTCTCACATTCGTCTGTCCATTCGAATTTGGTCTCCTTCCTGAGCAGTTTGAAGAACGGGAGGGCGTGTTGAGTCGACTTGGCGATGAATCGTGAGAGGGAGGCGAGCACGCCGTTGAGGGACTGGATGACCTTCTTCGTGGTAGGCGTGGCGATATTGGAGAAGGCGTGACATTTGTCTGGATTGGCTTCGATCCCCCGTTCGGTTAAGTAGTAGCCGAGGAATTTACCGGCGCAGACGCCGAAGGTGCACTTCTCCGGGTTGAAACGCATGCGGCATGACCTTGCGGTCTCGAAGACCTTCCGGAGGTGTGCCGCGTGGTCGTCCTCCGTGCTGGATTTGACGATCATGTCGTCCATGTATACTTCGAGCATGTCTCCGATTTCGTCGTGGAAGACGCGGTTCATCATCCGCTGGTATGTGGCCCCGGCGTTTTTGAGGCCGAAGGGCATCACGTTATAATAGTAATTGCCCGACGCCGTCATGAAGGTCGTGGCTTGTTTATCGTGTTCGGCCATCGGGATCTGATTGTATCCCGAGTACGCGTCCATGAAGGACAAGAGCTTGAAGCCCGCGGAGTTATCGACGAGCTTGTCGATGTTGGGGAGGGGGTAGGCGTCCTTAGGACATGCCCGATTGAGATCAGTATAATCAACACACATGCGCCATTTTCCATTATTCTTTTTAACGAGTACAACATTGGACAGCCAGGTTGAATACCGGGCTTCCGAAATAAAATTTGCCTCTAAGAGGTCTTTTACAGCTTGTTCGGCCGCTGCCGATTTTTTGGGGGATTAGCGACGCCGGCTTTGTACAACGGCCTTTGCGGTCGGGCTGATGGACAGCTGGTGGAAGGCGACCTCGGGGTCGAGTCCCGGCATTTCCGCGGCGCTCCAGGCGAAGAGGTCGGCATTCTCGCGGAGGCAGGCTTGGAGCTGTCGTTTCGCGAGGTCTGGGAGTCCGGCGCCTATCCTCACGGTTCTGCTCGTGTCTTCTCCGAGGGGGACGAGTTCGAATTCTCCGTCCGGGATGGGGCGCGCCGGGTGTGAGGGCTGCCCGTTGACTTTGCTGGTCTTTGTTTCGTGGTCGAGTTCGCCGGTGAAGCGACTGTCGAGCTCAACGGATCCGACCAGCTCCGTTGGTTCGCCCTTTGGCGTTGTGCTTGACGTTTTCTTCTTGGTCGCTGGGGCGATGGAGTCTAGGCCTTTCAGCGCGGCTTCAAAACATCTCCGGGCGGCCTCGATGTCTCCGTTGAGGGTCACCACGGCCCCCCTTCTTGTGTAGTATTTCATCTTCAGGTGGACGGTGGAGGGTACCGCAGTGAGTTCTGCTATCGTCGTCCTGCCCAGGATGCAGTTATATAGGGATGGGCATTCGATGACTAAGAAACGGATGCTGATGTCCCTGGCTGTTTCCTCTTCTCCGAAGGTGACTTTCAATTCCACGTATCCCCAAGGTCTCGTCGTCGTCCCGTTGAACCCCTGAAGGTCGGAGCCTACGTAGGGAGAAAGGTTGGATTCGTCGAGCTGGAGAGTTGTGAACAGGTGTGAGTACATGATGTCAACCGAGCTCCCGCCGTCGACGAGGAGGCGCCTGACGTCGAAGTTTGCCATTCGGGCACGTATGAGCAAGGGTATGTTGGAATTGGGGGATCCCCCGGGAAGTTCCTCGAGGTAAAACGTGATCGGGTTGGAGCGGCCTCGGAATCTGTCGAGCGTGCTCATTTTGCCGGAGTTGTTCGCGATGAGTTCGTCGAATTTTCTTTTTCACGGATCCGATGGACAGACTCCTCGTGGCTCCATCAGAGATGACCATGGCTCTGGGGAAGTATTCCCACCGGCTGGTTGGCCGGATTGGCTCGTCGATTAGGTCGGGCCCTTCGGGGAGACCGAATTCTCTGCCCGCGAACCAATCTTCGGGGCGGCTGACACACAACGCGACCTGGAGCCTGCTGTTGTCCTCTGGAGAGGGAAGTTCCTCGACTTTCTTGGATTCTGGAGCCTCTGGCCTAGGTGGTTCGCCTCCTCGGGTGTATCGCTTCAGGTGCCCGTCTTTGATCAGAATTTCGATCGTATCTTTGAGATGGATGCAGTCTTCTGTCACGTGCCCGTGGCTCCTGTGGAATCGGCAGTATTTCGACTTGTCCACGTTGGGTTTGGGGGTGTTGGTCGCGGAAAACGGACACCTCCCTGCACGAACTCGGTTTTAGCGCATTCGGCCAGTATGCGCTCGCGTGAAGCGACCAAGGCTGTGTACTCTGTGAATCTGCCGGCCGGGCCGCGCGGTTCGCGTTGTTCGCGGGGGAGATCTTCTCGACGGCGGTCTCCTCCTCGTCGATGGCTCGAGGCTCCGTCGTCTCGGTGCCCGCGGGGGGCCTCCCTGTCTCGGGTGTCGCGAGCGGAGTTGGCCGCCTGTGTTTCCTCGAATCGGATGTAATGCGCGGCTCTGTCGAGGAAATCTTGGAGGGATGTTGGCCGGTGTATGCCTACGGCCTCGTAGAACTTGGAGTCGTGGCGCAGGCCTTGTTCCATTAAGTAGCGTTTCATTTCGTCGGACGTCGTCACCTGCACTGCTTCCCGAGTGAACCTTTCGATGTACTTTCGGAGAGGTTCGTCGGGGCCTTGGATGATCGCCCTGAGGACTGCTTCTGTCTTCGGGTGGTGTCGGGACGCCGTAAAGTGTTTGGAGAACAGGTCCTTCAAGACCCTCCATGACGTAACTGACTCGGGCTCCAAACTTTTATACCAAGTCATAGCGCCTTTCCTCAGCGTCGTCGAGAAGAGTCTGCACTTGATGGCTCCCCGGACGTTCCGGTAGTCGAGCATGGCCTCGATGTCTTCTAGGTGATCGTCCGGGTCGGATGTGCCGTCGTATGTCGACAGCGTCGGTGGTGTCTCCATCCCTTGGGGTATGGGGGCAACCATGATTCCCACAGACAGCGCCACTGATCTGACCTGATCAGGAGGGGATCACGGGCTGGCCACACACTGCTGGGCTGCTACCTGTTCACCGGTGATGAGGAGGAAAAAGGGGGGTGTACCTGCAAGACACTCCGATGCCAAAGTAAGAAATTGGGCAAAGTGAGAGCAAAGTACAGAAAGGGCAAGATGTGAATTACCTGACCCTCTTGAGGAAGAGGGTATTTATAGAGAGACCCCAGCGCTGGACCAACGGTCATTTGAGATGGGCTGGATGACCAGGCCCAACCCTAATGACTGCTAGGGCTTACGTGGCGTAGTGAAGACCAGGACGTGGTCTTCTCCCTAGTCCAACTGCTCCTAGATCTCCGGAAAGTGGGTTTGACCTGCTCTTTCGGAGGTGGGCAGTTGGTTGACGACGTGTCCCCGCGGAGGGGAGCACGTGGAGAACGTGCGTCGGGCACGTTGTTCTCCCCGCGGAGGGGAGCTCGGGAGGTGCCCCGGAGCGCGTTGTTCTCCCCGCGGAGGGGAGGAACCAAGGTCGTGCTTTGGTGCGCCGGGGCCGGTTCTGTTCGGCTGGTAAGAGGGACGACGAGCTGCTGTTGGATGCGCTGCTTGTGTCCGGCGGCATGCTCTGCTCGTCTTGCGGGACGCACGTGCCCGGCGTGCCCGATTCGCCTGTTGGGCCGTACGTGGTATTGGGTCTGCCGAGGTCGGGCCCATACCGGAACACATTCTAAACTGAATTCAAAATTATGAAGACTTGAGTCTTTTGGTATAAATTGTTGTGAAAAACTATATGAGTGTGTAGTCTTATTTATAGAAAAATAAAATAGTACGGGTGCCATATGATATGCCTTAAATACCCTTACAAAATTTATATTTTTTTTTCAACAAATATCAAAAATTAACAACGTAGGGTTTAAACAAATATAAAAAATTAAAAATTAAAAATATCATGAATTATATTTATTATGTTTTAAAAATATCAAATATCAATTTTTAAAACAAATATTAAAAATTAAAAAAAAAACAAAATAAAGCGATAAAATAACTAAATATTATAATTTAAAAATATAATATTTAATTTTAATATAATTTTTAAAACAAATATTAAAAATTAAAACAAAAATAACAAAGGTTTTTTTAAAAAATAACTAAATATTAAAACTTAAAAAAAATTAACTAAAAACAAAACAAAAAAATACAGAAGAGGTGCGCCATATAAAATGGCGACTCTCTGTAGGATAGGGTTTCTATTTTATACCCTTACGTCATATGAAATGGCGACTCAGGTCAAGGTGATCTTGATCAACCATTTCATATGGCGACTCAATGTTGAAAGGTAGTCACTTTAGTATTTTTTTTGAATTTTGAGTTTTTTTGGTATTTTAATTTAAAATAATGGTTATTTAAAAAAAATCTATTAATGCAATATATTAATGATTGATAAATTTTATTACACATTAAATCTATTATTTATTATCTATATATATAAAAAGATAAATACATGAAAAAGTTATATATATCCCCTTTTGAGTCCACGTTTAAGCTTTTTTATTCTAGGATTAAAATTAATTATTTGAATTCTTTCTGTAACCATATTCGATTCACATTAAATTTTGCTTATGTGTCATGCTATTATATTTTTAAAATAATTTTAAGTTAATTTTATACTAAATTATACTATTAACATTATATTTTAAATTTTTAGATTTTGAATTGATTAATACAATAAACAATGCATTAATTATCTTTAAAATCCTATGTATTCACATCTAAATTTAGGGGTGTGCATGGTTCTAAAGTCAAACCAAATTGAATCAAATATATGGATCAGTTTGGTTTTTAAAACCACTTTTACAAAATTGGTTTATTTTTTCAAAACCAATTTATGTTTGGATCGGTTTGTTTAATAACTGATTTGTACTAAAAAAACCTGTTTTTGTTTGGACCAGTTTTCAAACCAAATTTTCCTCAAACTTATTTCGACTAAACTTAATTCTTAATCCAACAACTTATTCTTAACTCCATCCAACCATTTTTGAAATTAATAACCATTCATTGATAGTAAATTGAATTGAATTGAAATAATTATGAAAAAATGCTAAGTAATCGTAAAAAAAAACAATTAATTTTCAATCAGAAAAATCAAAATTGAATAATTACAAAATACTCGATCTCTCTCAAATACATATAATTTTCTCTCATTTATATAAAAATCTCTTTTTTCTTTCACATTTTCAAGAAAATGCTCTCTATATACTATTTTACACTTATCATTTTTCTGACTCCACATGTCATCACTTTAGTGGAAAAGATTTCTAAGAAAAAATATATTAGTTTAATAATTGAATTAATTCAAAGTAAGAAGCATGCAAAAACAACTTAGTAATCATATAAGTTTAATATAATAATTAACATTTAAAATGCAATATTGAATGTGAGATGAAAGACTAAATGCATCATTATGACACTATGAGAACACAATGTTCTCTTAAAAAAAGTAATTAATATATATATAAGTTTTATTTATTAAATATACATTACCTTAATTGTCATTTATAACCATGAAACAGAAACAAGAGAATGAGCACATCATGTTTGAAAAGTGGACTAATCATTTATATTTTGGTTTTAAAAAGTGGACACTGTTTTTTAATGGTTTTAGTAAAATGAATTTGGACTAATTTTTAAACCAAATAATATGGACTTTTGAAATAGGTGCACCATATTTTTAAGTGTGGTTTTTGTGAACCAGTTTTTTTGCACACCCTTATCTAAACCTACCACTTCCCTTCTCTCTTTATATTTTCTCTCTTTCATACAGTTTTAGATCTTTCTTCTCCTTGGTATTTCTCTTTTCTCTTTCTATTTAAACTCCTTCTCACAAACTCATATCAAAAGCCTTTCTCTCTCTCTCTCTCTTATTCTTCTTCTCTGTTAATATAACAAAGCAAAAAAAGAACTTTTGATCTCTCCGAAAAAATGCAACAATAAATCTCCTCCCTCACTCAGCAAGGAACCAAAATCGTAAAGAGAAATTAGATAGATTCATACCTTCAATCTTTCATGATGGCGGCGACCCGGTGGTGACTGAGAGTATCTTTTCTGGTAAAACGGTTCTACGTAGAAATGGAGCGATCTCACGGTTGCACGCTTCAATTGTCATCAGAGGTTGTGGCTTCGAATGGTGGATGTTGATATGAATATATGATTTCTCATTTTTCTGACGACCGAATTGTGATTAGCAGTTCGCGATTTTTTGCTAAGGTAAAAAACCGTTGAGTTTGTTTGCTTTGATTTTGTCGTGTTCTTCAATTCTTTTCATATGATGACGTTCTGTTTTTCTCTCTTAGTATAAGTGAAATGTCAAGGTTGATTCATAGATGAAGTTGTTCTTTTATATGAAAAAGAAAAAAGAATATTGGTTTCCTTGTTTAAAAAAAAATTGTTTCTTCCTTCTTCTTAATGATTTTGTTCTATGTTCTGCTTCAGATTGTATTATTAACGGTGGTGTATGTTAGTTTGCGCAGGTTGTGATGATTTTGTTCTATGTTTTACTTCAGATTGTATTATTAACGGTGGTGTATGTTGGTTTGCGCAGGTTGTGTTGGAATGAATGATGGCTGAAAATTGTTTTTTGGTTTGAAGTGGTTGAAGAAGATTATATAAGAACAAAATGTTACTGCATTTTTTTAGTTTTATTGAAATTGCAGACATAATTCACGAGTAGACGTGAATGTATAAAAAATTACAATTAAGACAAATTATTTAATATTCAATATAAATAATTTTTACTTATACCTCTAATGACCACTTTTTATTCAAATATCTTTTACAAAGTCATGATATACATATAACCATTGCGACTCTTTGATTCATCCAAGTCATTTGTGCATCAAAGTAAATTTATGTTCCTATTATTAACATTATAGTATTAAACTTAGTTGCCGTGTCTTCAATCTATAACCATAATTGGTTTACTTATTTTATTAAACAAGTTTCAGCATATCTCAACCTTGACAAATATGCAGAGATGCAGAGGCTCACTTACATGTTTTCTTTTTAGTTTCTCATTCTATGTAATCACACATACATTGCACACAACTTGTAATTCGATCAAACTAAACAAAGCTAAATTTCTTTTTTGATTTCTTAGTATTTTCCTTTTGAACATTGTTGCTATATTTTTATTTTTACTTTCTATCTTTAAGTTATTTTATGCCACTAACAGAAAAAATAGGAGAAAATTGAATTGGAATTTTCTATTTAATATAAACTGCTTTTTATAATAATCACATCAAACTAACGGCAGAAACTGCAGAAGATAACAAAAATTGCTCTGTTAAATATGTACATATTTGTTTTTACAATTCGCAATCATGAATTGATTGGAGAAAAAATAAGTTGAATTGTGTGACCTCCTGCCTAAAACTGAAAGCATTACGCAATTTACATCAACAGCCTTAAGTTATTTTATGCCACTAACAGAAAAAATAGGAGAAAATTGAATTGGAATTTTCTATTTAATATAAACTGCTTTTTATAATAATCACATCAAACTAACAGCAGAAACTGCAGAAGATAACAAAAATTGCTCTGTTAAATATGTACATATTTGTTTTTACAATTCGCAATCATGAATTGATTGGAGAAAAAATAAGTTGAATTGTGTGACCTCCTGCCTAAAACTGAAAGCATTAGGCAATTTACATCAACAGCCTTAAGTAGTTGTGTGACCTCATGACTCAGGAGGATGCTGCAACTGCAACCTTGGGCTCTTCCAACCATTTCCAGACAGTCAGCAGTCCAGTTCTGTCTCCGGTGAAGAAGAGTCCACCAGGAGCTATATCAATTAATCCAACTTCTTGCTTAGCAAACAATCTACCCCTCTCAGCAAATCTGTAAATCATAAATGTAGAGATGCGGTCAGGAACAGATTCAAGTTTACATGAGAATGTGATGGTGATGGTTGCAAGTTGACTTACGATGGCAGTTCATAGAGGCAAACTGAATTGTCTTTAGTAGAGCAGAACAATATAGGTTTATTTCCTGGATCAGTCATCCCAGAGAGTGCAACCACACCCTGTAAATATCATAATAAAAAATATCAACAACCACCTTTCATTCACGACTATCATAAGAAATATCAATTTGACAACTACAATCGAAAACACACTACCAAATAATGTTCAACAATGTAAAGATGTTAAACATACTAGCTAAGTAACTTACATTTTCTAATTTGTGTGAATATGCAACTTCCAAAGTTTCTGCCTCGGTTTTATACCAGACCTTGATAGTGCAGTCTGATGAACCGGATAACAAGAAATTGTCCCAACAAAGAAGGGATGTGATTTCGTCTGTATGCGCATTGAGTGTCATTTTACATTCAAACGTGTCTAGGTCCCAAACCTGAATAAACCAAAATGAAATAATTATCACACAAAACATATATAAAGCAACAAGCAACTGTGTAGAGCTAAGATAGAAGAACAAAATACCTTAATGCTTTGATCCTTGGATCCCGAGTACAGCATCTTGAAAACCCCAACAGTCAGGCAAACTACAGATTTAGTGTGACCGCGTAGGGATGCAACCAGTTCAAAAGGGGAATTGGATTTAGAGCTGCCTCTCCATGCAGAAATTACACCATCCTGTGATTAAAATAATCAAATTTAACATAAATTAACAGAAATGAACTGTTTCATAAGTGAAAGAACAAAATAAGCTATACAACTAGTAGCAACTAGAGGATTAAAAATCTAATTTATCTAGATAACAACCATAAACCAATGTGTGAGTAGTAGTTACCTCTGCTCCAGCTAAGAGTGTATCGTTGCCAACAGTCATGGCAAGTACTCGTCCCTTAGGTCCATCAAGAGTAAACTGTGAAGCAGTCTGAATATTCCAGGCCTTCACAAAAACCACATTGACATAATCAGCTTACAAGTAATGCTCCTATATAATTGACAAAACCATACAATGGGAGAAAACAATAATTGAAGTAAGAATAAGAGCTTACCTTGACAGTGTTGGGAAGACCAACAAAAATCCACGGGCCTTCACTAATCAAAGAGGTAGCTTCGGCACCAAGATTCATCACATTGGCACATTGACCGGTATGGCAGTCCCATGACCGAAGTGTCCCGTCAGTGCTGCCAGAATAAAGTTTGTCTGATCCATTTGGAAGTGCAATTCCGGTGACAAGCTGTTCACAAATATTTTAATTAAACTACTTGAGAATTATGAATTCAAAAAGAAGCCAAAATTTCTAGGTTTTATTAGGAATTTAAAAGGTGGCCGATATAAGCCCAAGTACCTTCTTGTGTCCTTGAAGCTTTGCTAATGTGGCAAACCCATCGCCATAAGACCATGAATGTAAATTCCGGCACTGATCACCATGAACACAGTTGTCATTCATCCAATATGTGCAGATACTTATTGAAGGCTTTTGAGGAACTTGTGTCCTTTCTCTCTCATCTCCCATATTTCTATTCAAGACCTTCTTAGTAGTATGCTTTTGAGGAACTTGTGTCCTTTCTCTCTCATCTCCCATATTTGTATTCAAGACCTTCTTAGTAGTATGCTTTTGAGGAACTTCATCTCCCATATTTCTATTGAAGACCTTCTTAGTAGTATGCTTGGGAGGCAACATGTCATTTCCTGTTTTTCTACGTGAGACCGTTTTCGCAGACTCAGACGATATATGACAACGCTTCCTTGCATTATGATATGATGCAGTATCATCTCTACAAGAACCAGTTGACAGAATTGATGGTGTTTCACTGTGCAGAAACTTACACGGGTTTCTGTTGCATCTTCCTTGGAGCCAAAAGATGCATGTTGTCCCAATGACTCGTTCAGTTCTATTGAACCTTTTCACTTTCATAGCCATAGTAATCTAAAAAGAAACAACATTCCAATAACACCCAAAATCCAAATCAGCCGCCGTATCAACATTTCAATACCAAATTTGATCACATCACAAATCATATTAAACCCAAAATTTGAACCTCTTCACTTTCATAACCGTGGTAATCGAAAAATTAACAACATTCCAATAACCCCAAATCCAAATCAGCCACTGTATCAACATTTCAATACCCAACTTGATTACATCCCAAATCATATTAAACCCTAATTTGAGCTTTATAATATCCAATATCAAATCATCACTCATCACTAATCCTAAATAATTCAACCAAATCATACCTTCGTGATAATCTAAAACTAAAATTTGCAACTCGGAATAAAAAAAGAAACCTCGATGAAAAAGTTACCTGAGAATTCGTTGAGCTATCAGAAGAGTTTGTAATGGATAAGGAATTAAAGGAGAGAAGTAACAAATAAAGTTAGGTGAATTAGGGTTTATATAGATTTATAATTAGGTTTGGGCTTTTTAATGGACTTTTGGTTTTATGTCGGTTAGAGATTAATACGATGGACTTTTAATTTTATGTCGGTTAGAGATTAATACGATTACTAACCTATTAATGATTCATACATTTATTACACATTAAATATATTATCTAAATATATTATCTGTGTTTAGAAAGAAAGTTTCAATTTTAATTTTTATATATTAAATATTAAATTATATTTTTAAATTGATGATTTATTGTTTTATAGATCTTGAGTTTAATTTTGAATCTTAATGAATCACAATTAATTATATGTAACTTGAAATATTATGGGTTGAGTCATGATTCCAAAAAAAAAAAAAAATTGTGTCAGTGTTTAAGGACTAAGCCTTATAACTGTTTACTTAAATATTGAAAGGTCCTTTAAAAAAATTATCATAACAACTCAAAAATTATATTGAGAGATTAAAGTTATTGAAAAGATAAATTAAGTATGAAT
Organism: Lathyrus sativus; assembly: GCA_963859935.3. Classification (NCBI taxonomy): domain Eukaryota; kingdom Viridiplantae; phylum Streptophyta; class Magnoliopsida; order Fabales; family Fabaceae; genus Lathyrus; species Lathyrus sativus. The sequence continues at coordinate 59,494,868 of OZ012738.1, read as the reverse complement.
CACATAATAAAGAAACAATTTAATTTGGGAAGTATTAGATTTATCCTAAAATAAAAAACAATATTAAATAAATAAAAATGTCATAAGAACTTAGATAAATAAAATATATAATTTGAAAATAGTTAATATTATAATAAAAATGCAAAAGTATGTTATTTTAGAATAAGTTTATTTTATTATTTTGGAATATGAGTAAATAATTTTTATATTGTGAATCAATCATATTTATTGAATTGCACAAAATTTAATTATTGATTATAAGTATCTTAAAAATCATATAAATATTTATTATAATAGAGATTTTGTAATTTTTTTTAACTTATAAATTTAATAGTCTATATATTGATATAATTTTTTTCTAAATAAAAATAAGTTATAGTAATTTTTATAAACGAGAATAAATTACAAATATTTTTATAAACAGACAAAATTTAACTATTGATATTATTATTTTTATAAATAAAAATAAGTTTCAGATATTTTTATAAATAGAGATTTTGTAATTTTTTTAACTTATAAAATTACTAAAACAAAAAAAAACTTTAAATATAAATAAATGGATAGCCAAGAAAAAATAATGATAAATAATAATCATAAAAAATATAATGATAAATGGTATAAATTTATACCATCCTTTTTATAAACGGGAATAAGTTGGAAACAATTTCATAAATTCAAATATTAATTCAATTGTTTTTAACATGAATAAGTTAAAATATTTTTATAAATTGTTACCCAAGTTTAAAACCCTTATAAACGGGAAAAAGTCTATATATTGATATAATATTTTTCTAAACGAAAATAAGTTACAATAGTTTTTATAAACGAGAATAAATTACAAATATTTTTATAAACGGAAAAAATTTAACTATTGATACAATTATTTTTATAAACAAAAATAAGTTTCAGATATTTTTATAAATGGACACATAGGTTCAAGGCAAGTCTTCATATTAAAAAAATATTTTTATAAATGGAGATAAGTTATAATTATTTTTATAAGTAAGAAGTTCAAATTTGATAAATAATGATATATTGTAACTATATAAATATTAACCAACTGAATACATAATTTAAAACTTAATAAATAAAAATTATATACGTGTAATGTGAACCCAGACACCGTGTAATAACATGGGTCAATTATTAGTTTATTTTATTATTCTAAAAGGATCAAATCTAAATGTTGGTTTAAAAAATCAAGTATACAATCATTTATAAAATTTAAGAATTGAGTCTTATTTTGTATAAAAAATGAATATCATATATTTTTGAATTAATTAGTAACTTTCACCCGTCCAGCGGATTAATAGTTTGTATTGATATGAGAAAAAAATATAAATAATAAAATATGTACTACAATAAAATTAAAATGGTTGTTATTTTGGTTTAACTTATTTTTATAGGTAAAATAGAAAGTAAGATGTTATGAATATTGAGGAGGACATCTTGACTCATTTGATTCTATGTGTAATTCTAGAGTTTGTTTAAGTTTTAAGTTTTTGCAAAAGTTGTTTCACATAAAGATTTGGTTGTAACCAATTTGTTAAGCAAAATGTCTGGAACATATTGGTGTGTAGACTTCTCATACTACATTAAATAATTGTTTCAGTTTTTGGTTAGAAAATCTGTAATAATTTTGGTACGATGAGAATTAACTTGAAGAAGATTGTTCGTCCAAATCAATTTGGAAAAGATTTTACTCCAATGAAATTTCATTTGATTGGATTTGTATGAAAGAAAAGATAAAGATTTGATTTACTTTAATTGGATTTGAAGAAAAAATTAATTTGAATATGCGTTGAAGGAAGATTTGCTTTAGATTTATTTTATTTAAGATTGTGCTAAAATTGGATATGCAAAGATAGTGATTGAAAATTCATTCCATGAAGAGGTTTAATTAAATATGTTTTGAATTTGCACTTAATGAGAAAGTCTCCCATATCTATTCAAGATGATTTAAAGTGTGATTCGGTTTTTAAAAGAAATTTATTTTGATTTGTTCAAGATTAAGAATTTTGTCACGTGGACAGAAGTCAAGCCAACTTTTCCACAATTGGTGAGACATCTGTATCAGACTGATTACCTTGAGAGCAAGAAAAATTGAAGTATTTATTGTCCTTTTATGATTTGTTTCATTTTCTGGTATATATAGAAATAAGTGTGTTATCTTGAGATTGGATTTGGATAAGATCTTATTTTAGCAAGATTGCATGTGGAATGCTTAATTTGTATCAATCAAGGGTCTCAATCTTTATAATAAGATTTTATTTATCATGTGTATTTTTGGAGGATGTGATCTGAATCAAATACATCAATAATAGTCCAGAGATTCAGATTTATTCAAGGTGATAAATCAAGTTTAGGAATCACCATTATTTAAGATGGATCACGTGTACTTTTTAGAAGTCCAACCGAATTTATGACCTAAATTCTTATGGGCCTTTTGGAGCTAGAAATTTATGGCTATATAAAGATTTTATCTCCTTTTGAAGACTTAGACCTCAAGAGAAAATATATACTCATTAAGAGAATTTTGTTTTAGTTAAGTCTTTATTTTTGTATGTATTTTGTACACTATATTCATTTGCTTCAAATTTAAACTATTTGAATAAAGTATTGACTTTTAAGTTGCTATATCATCCATCTTATTCTTGTAATTGTCTAAATATTGGGAGAGTGTTTGATCATAGTGAGTCTGAACGAATCTTCATGGGTAGTATTAGGAAAATGACCTTAAAAATGAGAGAGTTTAGAGTAAGCCCATTTGTCTGGTTGACTATTGAGAGTGAAGTTGTTCTATAAGAAATTATGAATAGAAATTCACGAGTAGAATTAAAGAGAGACATTGAACAAGATTTGTTCATATAAACTTATTTGTACTATTACTATTGATAGCAGATTTCCTTTCTTGGGTTGAATGCCCTCAGACATAGATGATATTGCATCGAACCGGGTTCGTAATTCCTTTATTATTTTTATTCTACCTTTATTCTATTGTTATAGATTTAACTTGTCATACACATTGTATTATACATATGTTCGTCTAAGGAACAAAATTTCAATTGGTATCAAAGCAGGCACTCTGTTCTGTTTGAGTGTGTTCCAAGGTTCTTATTCTGTTCAAGATGGAAAATTTCAAAAAAGGAATAGTTCATCAACCAAAGTTTCTTTATGGTATTAATAATACTCCAAAGAATAGAGTTAAGGACAATTATAAAAATTATCATATATGCAATTTAAAGAAAAGTTTCTTTCGCATAACAATTAATTAAATTCTAAATTTTTACTTAAGTACGATACCAGTTCTGTTCTTTCGAATATGAACCAGTATCTCTAAATTGTGCTTTCGAATATGTTCGTCTAAGGAACAAAATTCCATTTAATTATTTAATTTACAATTTAAATGCAAGCACCATCAAAACGATGATCATCACATTCTGGACTCTATGAATTTAGTCGGACATGGTGTAAACACAACAAAAACAATTGCTGAAATTTAATTCTAAACTTCTAAACATGCTAAATATATTATAATAATATTTTAAACACATGCAAGTAGCTTATTATAACAACTACTAAGAAAGACAGTAAAATAGGAGAACTAGTAATGCAGTGATACTTCACGTAATGAAAATAAAATGCTCCTAAATGGGTACTGAATAAATTTTGAATTAAACTCCGGAATTCTGATGCTAGAAAGATTAGAATACAAAGTATCCAAAAGTATATTGGAATTTTTCAGAACTTAAGTAAAAACCGCACTTTTCACTTAGTGTGAGCAGATAAACGCTTTTACAAGACTAAAATTTATGCTTAAAAAAATTCTAAAGACTTGGATAGAAAAAATGAATTTTAAACACCTATTTATAGAGGTAAAATTCATGCACAGGTGTCCTAAAACATGCATAAAGTAGTGAAGAGATGGGTGAAAATTTGGAGGCTAAGTCACAAAATATGGTTGATATTTATGAACTGCAGAGCCATGACGGGCGCCATGGCCCTGACACCCTGCTCGTCATGGATCGTAAGGAGATGACAGGCGTTACCTGCGTGACGGGTAACCCGTCATCTAGCTGGTGTTCAGAATATTCATATTTTGTCTTGTAGTGCTGACGCCTTTGAGTTACCACGTCATGACGGGCGTCACCCCTTCAAGGGGCGTCATATTAGTGCAGAAAGGCATTTTTGCTCCATATTTCACCGTTTTGCATCATTTTTTTGCCCGATCGCTCAAACAACCTAAATACCTGAAATAGAGATAGTGTACAAGCATAAAACTATAGAAAGGAAAGGAAAATGACTCAAATTTTATTGTGAATTAAGTCAGAAATGCTATACTATTATGCGATATCATATGACACGAAAATTAGGATCAATCAAGAACAACCTTTAAGAAACAATGTCACAAACAGGCTGCACATATCTTAGAAAAATTATTAGTTCAATGCTGGATGAATAACACTTAGAGAACATATTAAGTATAATTAATGCCTTGAAGAAAAGTCTAGTATGGTTTACTTTAAATTAATCTATGTAATGCACTACAAATGAATAATCACACACAAGTACTTCAATTTAGTTTCATAGGGATTCATTGAATTGCATAAGCTTCCATAACATTTGAAAAACTCTTATGGGATCATAGGAACCATATCCTCAACTTTTGGAGTCGCTAAGCTTTGATTAAAAGTCAAAATCTGATACTAATTGCTAGGGTGAGAATATGGAAACAACAATGTCTATAAAGGGGGGGTTTGAATAGACCCAAAAACCTTATAGATAATTTGAAATACCTTTTAGGTCTCATACAATGAATCGAATATTTTTAAAAAGGCGCAGAAAAAAAACACAAAACTAGAGATTGGTAGCATCTCAATGAATTAATGCCATATGAAATAGTACATGAGGCTACCATTATATTGATTGCTTCTAGTGCAAATCACTTACATGACAACCAAAGCCGCTTTAAACGAAGCGATTTAAAAACACATTACTTAGATATTCTTAAAAATGTATAATTGACTTCATGATGATTGCTTAAGATTGATACACCACAATCTTATACTTATACAAAAAATCAATATAAGCATGATCTAACATATATGGTATACAAACAATGCAATCTTGCAAATATGCAACAACATATATATAGTGCTTTGACATTCATCCTCGATATACTTACATGCATTCTTCAATGGATAATGCCATCAGAATATATTCACAGTCTTCTACTACGATGATAAAATGATTACAGCGTTTTAATTGCAAAGAACTATCACATGACAGTTCCTTTTGATGAAGCAGACACTAAACTTCTAACATAATGCAAGATCCCTCAAGATCTTGATCCAATAACCCCACTATCCATAATAACCTGCTCTAAGTATTCGTGTCTGGCAATCCCCCTGATCTTATTGATTTCTTGCCTGAGCAATTGCCATTAACTTAACGTATATTAGACAACTCCTAACTTTGTTTGCTAGCAATCTTTCTCAAACGCCACCAAAGAAGAACAACTTTTAACTCTACCTTATGAACCGTTTATATTTTATTATGTCAAAGTCTTCCTTGAAGTATAATGGAAACTCTCATCTTGTTAGATAACAACTCAATACCAAACTGCACTCGAGAAATGATATATGCACATGTTACAATAAAAAAACAACTACACACAAAAACATTAGATACCCTAATATACCATTAGTCTCCATTTCACTCAATCTTTAGAGGAGAGACCATAAACAAGGATAGAGACTAAGAAGGAAGATGGTGAGCAATGCCAGATAATCTCGACAATAACTAACATTACGAGCGATTAGTCAAGTAATTTAGTTTTGATGAATGATAAACACACATACACACACAAGGTTCAAACAAGTTTCTAGATAAGTGGGTCTTGGTTCTTGATGGTTATCAAGAGCTTGATCAAATCCTCAATAAGATTGATCAACTCATTCACAAATTCACACAAAAATAATAACCCAATTATACAAAAAAGATGAAATAAAAACAGATAAAGAATTGACATGGGTTCAATATCAAAGATTGATATTTTTGGAGAAAAAGAGAGAAGAATAGTGTAAAGATGAACACACTCAGAAGAGAAGACAAAAAATTACAATTTTTATGTCTATGAATCATCATAGATTTCCCGCACTTACTTTTAATCAAAAGAAACAATCATTAAAATAAGTGGTGGAAAATTGAATTTTTTATGATTAGATTTGAATTAAGAAGGAAATTTGATTCAAATCAACTTGAACAGAATCAAAAGGAGATACCTTTTAAAGAAAATGATTCAAATCATTATTTGCACTTGATTCAAATTAAATGAGGTTATAATTTGAATCATGTTCAACTCTTGATCCGGATCAATCATCTAGAATGCAATCCCAATTTTTAATAGGTGAATGATTCGAATCAGATATTACACATTATCCGAATCAAATACCAAAAACATCAAAAATTTAACTGTTCTAATTTGTGATTCAAGGTGCTCATGTGGAAGAGACAAAACAGTAACTTTCAAAGGCTCAAAAAAGAAATACCTAACAAGGATCAAAGGGATATTGTAACACCCTAATTTTTTCAGTGTAATTTTAAATAAAAATCTGAGTAATTTAAAACAATCAATAATTAAGGCGCTACTTTATCATCATAACATCTCATACAATCGGATATGTAACACGTAAAATTTCACAACATAATACTAATACTAATAATAATAATAATCAAACTTCAACTCTTTCAAAATATTACTAGCAGCGAAAAAACATTGACAAGTGATTATTTAAACTATTTAAAATATAATCATAGTCAAATAATAATCATAATAATTTATCCAACTCAATAGTTTAACATAAAATATCCACCAAACATAAATTAAGATAAATAACGTTTCAGCCCCCCCTCCAGTGTCACATATTAGAGCAAACGCCGACTAAATAAAAACATAACAAAGAGCAAGCTCTTCCACTCACATCCAAGCCTCTACTGCGGATTATCTGCACGGTGCCCATGTAAAGGCATCATTCAAACAAAAAGGGTGAGAAATCACAATCATATAAATAAATGTATAATAATATGTAAGCACACCAACAACATGTGCATAATCACCCATTATGCAACTCACACTCCAAACAATCCACACATCATCATAATACAACAAGTATGCAATAAAATGAGACTCAACAATTCGATCCAATGCATGTGGTACCAATAGTGATCTCTCAAGTTCGCTCGCTCTCAATCCTCACCATAGGATCATAGAACACCAAAATCGTTACCATCACCATAGGTAACACTTCACTAATTCCATCAACATAGAAATTAGCTACTCGCACCCAATCCCCACCATAGGATTGAGGCTCATCAAAAACGGACCACCGTCCAGACACTATAATACATGATTCATACAAGACATGCAACAACAACACCATGTACAATGACCTTCACCTTAACCAATGTACTATGCTAATGTTGGCCATCATACACCATACACATGTTATAAACATTCAACAACAACAATATAATAATATAGCAAGCATCAACATCATATTCATGCATGTTCCACACTACAACACACAAAACACGCATCATCCAATACCATCATGGAACATTTAAATTAATTTTAGATACTGGAATATTTTTAAAATAAAGTTCATTGCGTTAGCTTCCTAACGCTTTGAATAACACCTTAATCGGATACCTAGAATTCAAGTTATGAATTTTCGAAGTTTTCTGATTTTTCTTCCCAATGTAACATGTTACACCAAAACCGGTAATCGGTTACACCCCCCCAAAAATCCAGATTTCACGTTTGTAAGCTGTCTCAGGTGTAGGTGGTTAAACCAAAAACGGTAATTGGTTACCAATGCGATAGAAGTTGTTTTCCTGCTATATTTTTACACAAAAATCTGTTTCTAAAGCATCCCAAAACCCCAAAATTGTCATACCAATTTTTAACTCGGGTTCCGACTCTGATTCCAAATATCACACAACAACACAAACAACTCATCATCACAACATTTAACCAACACACAATCCAAACAACATCAACACACAATCACATCATTATACATCAAATTGCTCACAATATAGAGAAGAAAATAACAATTCTAGAGAGATTAGGATACCCACCCACATGTTATCATGCGAAACCCTATGCGAAAGAAAATCTCACCCTTAAATTAGATTTATGGTTCAAAACTTCTCTAATGAATTCCTCTTTTTCTTCTTCCACAATGCCTTAACTCTTCTCGCTTTTTTTTTCTCTTCTCAATTCACGTATATGACAATTCTCCCTATTTCCCTTCTTTTTCTTCTTTTCTTATTTTAATATTATATTATAACTCCTAATTACTATTTTATTCTAACTAAATAAAATAATAATAGTAATTTCACTAATAGTTATTTTAAATAATATCCACCTAATATTATTTAATCAAATAAATATTCACTACTATTAATTAATTAGCTTTACTCTTACCACCCCCAAATCTCTACAATTTTACTAAAACACCTCAAATACCTTAAACCCAACATTTCTAAGGTCACTATCCTCCAACTAAGGGGCCCTCTAAACAAACACACACACACAATCATATAATTATTTACGAAAATTAATTTAATAAATTAGGGTGTTACAACTCTCCCCCACTTAGAATATTTTCGTCCTCGAAAATTTACCTGATGCGAACAACTCCAAATACGCCCCTTGCATCATAGTCTCCAACTCTCATGTCACGTTCCCTCCGGCAGCGTCTCCCCACACTACCTTCACGAGAGCAATCCCTTTTCCTGTCAACTTTTTTAACTCATGGTCTTCTATCCTCATAGGTAAAACTTTATCTATAAGATTATCCCTTACTTGCACGTCATCCATCAGAATCACATGAGGCAGATCTGGAACATACTTTTGAAACTGTGAGACATGGAACACATCATGCAAGTTCAAAATATTAAGTGGCAACGCCACCCTATAAGAAACCACCCCAATCCTCTTAGAAATCTAATACGGACTAATAAATTGAGGACTAAGCTTCCTCGACTTCAAAGCACGCCCAACATCGGTCACTGAAGTGATTCTCAAGAATACATGGCCCTCCTCTTGAAACTCAAGATCCTTCCTCCTCTTATCATGGTAAATCTTCGGCCTACTCTATGAAGCTTTCATCTGCTCTTGAATTAACTTCACCTTTTCAGTAGTCTACTGGACAATCTCAGGCCCAAGCACTACACTCTCACCAGATTCATGCCAACACAAAGGTGTCATACACCTTCGATCATACAATGCCTCAAAAGGTGTCATTCCAATGCTAGAATGGAAACTATTATTATAAGTGAACTCTACCAGTGGCAATTGACTATCTCAAGAACCTCCTTGCTTAAGAATGCAAGCTCTCAACAAATCCTCCAATGACTGAATAGTTATATCTGTCTGACCATCTGTCTGTGGATGATAGGCAGAACTCAACCTCAGCTTAGAACCCAGAGCCTCCTGTAAACTCTCCCAAAATATGGATGGAAACCTCAGGTCTCTATCAAAAACAATACTCAATGGAACACCACACAGTTTCATAATCACACGAATGTATATCTCTGCCAACTTTTGCAAAGAAGAACTGATGTTAATCAGAATGAAATATGCCAATTTTGCCAGTCTATCAACAACTACCTAAATTACGTCATGCCCTCTAGGAGTATTCAATAATCCCGTCACAAAGTCATTAAAATGCTATCCCATTTCCACTTTGGAATGACCAACAATTACATCAACTATACAGGCTTCTAGTGCTTAACCCTTAACTTCTGACAAGTCAATCACACATACACGAACTGTGCCACATCACGCATCAGTCCATGACACCAAAATGTATTTTCCAGATCCTGATACATCTTATTATATCATGGGTGGATACTCAAGCTACTTCTATAACTTTATTCTAAAATCAACCTCTTCAAATCAGGATTATTAGGAACATAAATTCTACCTCGTAATTTCAACACACCCTGCTCATCCACTTTAAAATCACCATCTTCAGTCTAATTACTCCCAACTATCAAATCCACTAACTTCTTACTTTCGTTAATATTATTAAGAAAATCATTTTTTATGTTCAACATACCCAACATTACACTCTACGGTGTTAGCTCATAGAACAAATGCATATCTTTAAACTGTTCAATAAGTTCCAACTCTCTAACCATCAAAGCAGACATATGCAACAACTTTCAACTCAAAGCATCAGCCGCAACATTAGCCTTAGCGTGGTGGTAATTCAAGCCAAAGTCATAATCCTTCAAAAATTCCAACTATCTTCGTTGCCTCATATTCAATTCCTTCTGAACAAACATATGCCTTAAACTCTTGTGAGCACTGAATAACTCAAATCTGGAACCATAAAGATAATGCCTCCAAATCTTCAACATAAACACCACTGCAACCAACTCTAAATCATAAGTAGGATAATTTCTCTCATGAAAACTTAGTTGCCGTGAATCATAAGCCACAACCTTGCCATCTTGCATCATCACACCACCCAAACCCATCATCGAGGCATCACAATACACCACAAACATTTCATTAGGCTCAGGAAAAAATAAAACTAGAGACGTAGAAAATCTCTTTTTTGGCTCTGTGAAAGTTCTCTCACAATGTATGTCCCACACAAACGTTTTACCTTTACAAGTCAATTGGGTTAACGGAAGTGATAACTTAGAAAAGACTTCAATAAATATGTGGTGTCGCATCACTGCAAAGGGGGGCTGGCAAGGACAGAAGAGTCGCCACCGTTCATTATTTATCCCAAAGAGAGGGAAAGGAAACGATCGAAGAAAACCTATCAAAAAGGGAATAAGACAGGTCATCGCAACCACATCTCGGGTTCGGGAGTCGGTTACGCAAGGGGAAGGTATTAGCACCCCTCACGCGCGTCGTACTCGACGGGATCCATGCTTGTTGTCTAGTCTATGGGTGAAAAACAAACTATCTACGGCTGCTAATGCTAAAAGGAAAGAATTGACTCAATAGGACATCGCTGCCCTATGCCTACGTATTCCCTCGTGCAATGGGAAAGTCAGAGTCAACGTAGTTCAGAAAACTACGGGTGATGGGGAGAAGGTTGCTCGCCAAGACATCGTCGTCTTGTGCCTACGTATCCTCATCTGGTATGAGAAATCAGAGCAAACGTAGTTCAGGCTAACAAGACCACCGGTTGGTTCAAGTTTTTAAAACCGAGTAGGGTTAAACCTTAGTTCTAGTAGTTAGGTGTATGCAGCTCGACCATTGGATACTTAGGCGTCAGCTGTTTGCGGTAGAACTAAGAGTTAACAACACTCTCTTTATGAAAATGATTTTCCAATTAAGATCCCGAAGGATAAAAAGATTTGATGTTTTTGTTTTGTGTTTTTTTTAAGACAAGAAGTGAATTGAGTTATGCTTTGTAACTCATGTCGCACTAAAGACTATGACTCGAGAGTGAATGCGTCACATATCGCCCAAAGGGCATACGCTAAACACTCTAGACAGTTGAGAGGAGGCCCCCCAACCATCATTTCTCAAATACTTAAGGCTCGTAGCGTATGACACAAATCTTTCTTTATTAAGTGTTTTGAATTGTTTAGGAGATGAGAAGAGAAAGACACGAACTAAGGGGAAACTGAACCCTAAAGTTGTCATGCACAATGCTCCTAAAGTTGGGATGAAGGGGAAGATACTATCCTAATGTTATCATGCATAGGATTGAACACCTAATGTCTCTCCTACTCCCATCCTAAACGGAGGGACTAGGAATCCTAGTGGGATCATGGCCAAAAGCCAAGTAAACACTAAATAATTCACTCACAAATGAAATAAGAAAGAAAAGAAATTGATTGGAATAAGTGATAAGCCACAAAGCACATTAATTTGTAAATTCAAAATAAAATAATAAAATAAAATGAAAATAAAATAAAAATGAATAAAAATAACTTAACGCAATAAAATATTAGAAAATAATTTTTTGGGATTTTTATGATATCTAAAACTATTTTTAAATAAATAAAACAAAAAACAATTTAAACAAAAGGAAATAAAATAGACAAGTGACTAAAAATAAGAAAGTATCTCCCCCAAGGATTGAACCCAAGACCTTGGGGTTGCAGGCACAAAATAATGCCACTCCAACTAACTCACACGCATGCAAATAAATAGAAAAAGGAAGAAAAATATTGAAAACATGAAAAATCAGGAAAAAGAGTAAAAAAAAACGCCCTCACTGGGGTTGAACAGAGGTTCAAGGCATGGCAAGTGACTTAAGGCAAGGCATTTAACCACTGGGGTGGTGATACATCCATTGTATCAAGCCACCCCGTTTGAATATATGCCAAAAACATGCGCAAATTTCTGGGCAAGCAAGAGCAAAACCAAGGCAAGTTGTCAAAACGATTACAACCCAAATTCCTCAAATCTCAACCGATTTCAGTGAAATAAAAGTCAAAACCACTTGTTTTTTCAAGAGGATCATGATGGTACCCTTAAATTTTTGAGAAAATGCACACACATTAAAACACGATGGCTTATGCATAAGGAAGCTTTGTAATGCATTTGAGTTTCATGGATCCAAAACAGATGAAGTTAAAGCCATGTAACAGTTTGAACAAACTCTAAATATGGTATGGGATGATCTCCAACAGAAAATTTGGTTTAAAATACACCAGAGCAAGAAATGGTATGTGAGTTGCCAATGATGAAATTTTTGTTTTGTGTGTCAACAATGTATAAACAACAAAACCAAGACAACAACTACAATCTATATAATTGGCATCAGCTGCAAACATACACACAAACTTCAAAGGAGAATGGAATGCAAACTCAGATCACCAAGCCTTGAGTATTAATGGCATAACAGTGTACTAGTAAACTTACCAATGGCTTGACAACAACAGAACCTATATGGAACACTCAACAACCAAGTCATTCCCGACTAGACACAAGGCACCTAGATGAATTCTGAATGACTAAAAGCAAACCTGACAAGGATTCTACATGGTAAACCTCTCAACAATGTAGACAACAAAAAGAACAACCAGATAAATTCCACACCATGTCACCAATGCCTGACAACAACACTGGTCTAAGTTCAAACATCACTTCCTTCATAAATTCAAACAAAGCAAAAAAAAACCTGACTAAGTCCTATCCTCCTAGCCCTCTTAGTCTGCCTCAAACAGGCTAAACATGTTCAACAAACTTGAAGCTTTCAAAATACCCCTCATGCAGCAGACTGACTGAACCAAAAATCTACAACTCCTAAGGTAGTAAACCTTATTATCCACCCCCTACTCCAAACAAACTCTCTTGGATAGCCACCACAGCCTAAACCAACTTCTTAACCTGATAAAAACATTGTTGGCAGCAACTCTAAATGATTTAACAAACTCCCTCTCTAAGAGCAGTCATAGATGGATTCAAGGTATTATGTCCTTACACAAGATGAATTCTATATGACCAGAATCAAACCTGATGAGGAGTCAAGTTGATGCCCCTCCCAACAACAATGGATACCAAGCACAACAGTAAGAAGTTCACTCATTGAAACCAAATTGTCCTAAATAGACCTGACAGTAACAACCCTTCACTCAAGACCAAATCCTGGTTCTCCAACTCTGCTCCTAATGAAAATCCAAACAGAACTACCCTATAGAATGAGATGATAAACCCTGCAACTAGCATGCCTGATATGATACCTCCCAGAATAGTCATGGACAAAAGGATATAACTCAAGCATTGCCAACACATAAACTGAGCCAAGCAAACCATGAAGTCACAACTTCATCAAAACAACAAGGGCACTAGACCTAGACAGCACCACAAACTAACATAGCTCATTGAAATGGTAGCTAAACCCAACAACAGTAAGCACAGATCTAGCACCTAGCACTATCAACTCATAGTATAATAAGGCATCCAATGTCCTAACAGTGGCAAGAGTCCATAAACACACCTAAATCCCAATGTCAAATCCATGCACTTTCCAAAGAGAGATTGCTACCTCAAAACAACTTAAGACAACAAAGATACAACCAAAACCATGTTGATCATCAGTGATCGCTCCGCAAGTGCACGGAAATATCGAAGTAACATAAAAGATTGTCGAACCCACAGAGACCAATGTCAATCTACCGTTATCTATTATTACGGCGTAAAGCTAAGGCTATTGGAATTAGGAAAATTGAATGTGAATGAAATTAAATGCAAAAGAAATAAAGAAAATTGGTTTAAAGAAATGCAGTAAAGGATATCGGTATGCAAAGACTTAGTTGTCTGGGATTCGACAGGTCACCGATGCTTCTTACTCTTTGCAAACATTGTTCAGAAGAAAACAAGGATCTGAAGACTTTCGTCTCACGATGGTTGTTGACGCTAGTCATAATTCTAAGGGCCGAATGTACGCTTTCGCTGTCACATTCGGGGTTAAAACTACTTTTTGGAAATCTCTAGGTTCTAATCCATTTTAAAGTGCTTTCGCTGTTATTAAAACAAATGCCTAGTGTTTACTATCTGGTCTTGCCGCAGCTTTCGCTTGTTGGTTCGTACCTTAATTAATTTCCCACTTTCGTGGCAAAACTACTTTTAAATAAGTTCTCGCTTTCGCGACGAAGTTTATTCAGTAAATAAATTTAAACACTACGGCCAGAAAGGGTGTTTGTAAAAAGGGAAGATGTCGGTTACTATCGAATCCTATCCTACTAATTCGATTACATACCGATAAAACTAACTTAGCCAGACATGATAATTAATGCGAACGGAAATAGACATAAACAACGGAATAATAAAGCGTGCATCATAACATAAATAAAGTAGTAATTCAATTAATAAAAACCTGTAAATTGTACTGATCTCAAATCTTTGGGTAGTCCCCCACAATGTCGGCAGGATTCTACTTTGGCGAGAAATAAAAGGTACAGGAAGAAAATACAATATTCTGAACTGAAGGAAAATGGAAAGGAAAATAAAAGTAACGATAAATAACTTTGATGGAATTTTGGCAGAACTTCGGGATGAAGAATCCACACTTTTCTCTGTGAGTCTCTTGTCTATTTATAGGAGATGTTTTTTATCTCAACTTCCTGAGATCATGCGTGAGATATGGAGAAAGTGATAGTAACTTCCAGTAGTGGGCAGTGAGTGGAGAAAGTGTAGTAACTTCCAGTAGTGGGCAGTGAATGGAGAAAGTGTAGTAACTTCCAGTAGTGGGCAGTGAGTGGAGAAAGTGTAGGAAGGATTTAAGTTGAGATTGATCGTGAATTCTGATTCTGCGTTTTTTGTCTGCGTGACGGTCGTCACATGCATGACGGTCGTCATGGACCTGTGACGGTCGTCACAGCAGCAGAATCCGTATCTGCTGTTTTTCATCTATTTTTCATCTGTTTTTCATCTGTTTCTTCTCCTTTTCTTTCTTTAGTCCAAATTCTCCCCAATCTGCAAAACAAAGTAAATTAATCATATAATAGAACATAAATCAAGATAAATTAATAAAAGTCACAAATAAATGCATGTAAATCAAGCCAAATAAACAATATGATTTCGCGTTATCAAACATCCCCACACTTAAACCATTGCTTGTCCTCAAGCAATCGACCAACACAGTAAAAAGAAATAAGCATAGTTCGAAACAAAGTCACGACGAAACTCTAATCATACGTGGCTGATAGGCTAATGTTAGATCGATAGGTACTAAATATTAATACCAAGGATATCATAACGACACAATTTCAAAAACTCCCTACTTATGCAAACCAATCGGAATCATGCCATTATAACTCAACCTATAACTCATGCTCTCTTTCACCCCATTTCATTATAGTGCAATCACATTAAGCCCGTTATCCATACACATTCATGGCAAGTAGACCTGTTAGTGACTACGATCTCATTATTATTTCATTTTTTTCTGCAAATATGCTTAAGCATCAATTGAACTTAAAGAGTTTGTACCGTTAGGCTAAGTGCTCGGGTGAGGAGCACCTAACTTAGAAGGAACATGTCTTTTTCTTCATAATTTTTTTTCTTTTCTTTCTTAGTTTTCTCATTTTAACCTAGAGATCATACACTTATTTGCATCGGTTTCTTACTTAGTGTGTTTAGGATGGTGCTAACTGCTTAAATAAACTACTTAGGGATTACTACAAGAACCTGGAGTTTTAAGGTCTCGGCATAATGGGTACTCAAATTTATTTTGCATATTTAGGGGGTTAAGGTTGTCAGGACGATATCAATTTTATCAAAACTTTCCCAAGTTTTTCTAACATAGCCTAAACAGCCTATATACTTTCATAGTACCATGTCATGAATCAAAAAGTTTTTGTTGGAGGTTGAAATTTTGAAATTTTGAAATTTTGGGGAAGTTTGAATAACAGGCGAAAACCACTCATAAAGACTCGACAGCACATGCAAAGATTTTGACATAGCATTAAAAATAGATAAAAACAATAAATCAAACTAAAAGGCAATAAAATGAAAGCGATAGAGTTCCTCCCCCACACTTAAACCAAACATTGTCCTCAATGTTTCAGTAAAAGGTGGAAAAGGAAAAATAGAACCTGTATGAATGCTACTGCTCTTGCTATCCTTGTCTTTGTTGATCACTTCTACTTCGGTGGCGGGCATTTTGAGATACTTTGTTTGTGTAATTCTCGAACCAGCTCATCATGTTGCTCGCGTCAAGAAGAAGTACTCATCGTCAGTGTTCCCACCAGCAGCGGCACTCGTATGAATGTCCGTGGGCATAGCTCATCTTCTCAGATCGTCATCTAGAATGTTTTCGCCTAGATATAGCTAAAGCGTAACAAGCGATACATTTCTTTATTTTCTGCCGATTTAAACAAACAAATTAAAATAAAGACCTTGTGGTTTCCTCCCACACAGCGCTTTGTTTAACGTCGATAGCTCGACGGCTAAGGAGTGCAAGTACTCATGGCGGTTCTTTCAAGAATGGTTCCTTGATCGAACTTTGAATAGTCTTCGGTTTCCATGGCCACTTATCAAGCCATCTCTTATATCCCTCACCTTTTCGTTTCTTTCTTCTGTAGGGTGGTTCCTTGTTTTGAACGCGTGGTGGAGGTTCTGGATCTATCCTGCATATCAGCTTTTCAAATTTGGGCATAGTTGTTTCATCCACCACCTCAAAAGTTAATCGTACCCTTTTAACAGTAATAATGACCTTAGTTTCACGGTCCTCGAATTTTCTTTTCCTATGAGGGACCTTAGACAAAGGTGCATTGGTGTGTATATTTTTCAATACCTCCACATATGTTTTGGATTGGGAGTCTACCTTAACTTCTGCAAACCTTTGTGGGAAAGAAATAGGTGGGGTATAGGGAGGAGGAGCAACGATACGTGCTTCCTTCGCTACCTCTTCGACAACCTCCCTTTCGGTTGGTGTCAGTGGATTTTTCTCAATATGTATGCTTTTCTCACCAAAACTCTCCTCAGGCTCATCATCAATCTCCCTAGGATCTTCTATTTGTTCTTCATTAACGGTTGTTACAACATTCACTTGTCCTTCTGGGAAGGGTCTTAGAGGTGTTTGTCTAAGCAGGGAGGTTTGAGTCTCCAAAGTCTCGCTGTGAGTTGCGAGGGAATCGACAATAACGTTCATCTGCCTAAGGTCTTCATTAATTTGGAGATGTTGTTTTCTAAAATCTTCGTTTTGGAGAGTTTGTGTTTCCACAAAGCGCTCCATCATAGATTCTATCCTAGAGTGAGTAGACGTCTCATTGAATTCTTCTAGTAGTAGTTCGAGGTTGGATGTATCAAAATCTTGCGTTTCCTCAAAACATTGGGAGTTGTCATCATAGAGGGAATTTGGGTGAGAGTGCGTAGTATTGAAATCTTCTAATAATATTTCGAGGTCGGATTTGAGCGGAATTTGTGGTTCCTCGAAATATTGGGGGTGGTAGTTATAATATGGAGGGTGGTAATTATAAGGGAAATATGGGTTATACATAATGATTTAGATAAGAGTTCCTTAGTCTATACTATGCAACAACGGAATCACAATATTGACTGTTGGTCCCCGGCAACGGTGCCAAAAACTTGATCGCTCCGCAAGTGCACGGAAATATCGAAGTAATATAAAAGATTGTCGAACCCACAGAGACCAATGTCAATCTACCGTTATCTATTATTACGGCGTAAAGCTAAGGCTATTGGAATTAGGAAAATTGAATGCGAATGAAATTAAATGCAAAAGAAATAAAGAAAATTGGTTTAAAGAAATGCAGTAAAGGATATCGGTATGCAAAGACTTAGTTGTCTGGGATTCGACAGGTCACCGATGCTTCTTACTCTTTGCAAACATTGTTCAGAAGAAAACAGGGATCTGAAGACTTTCGTCTCACGATGGTTGTTGACGCTAGTCATAATTCTAAGGGCCGAATGTACGCTTTCGCTGTCCCATTCGGGGTTAAAACTACTTTTTGGAAATCTCTAGGTTCTAATCCATTTTAAAGTGTTTTCGCTGTTATTAAAACAAATGCCTAGTGTTTACTATCTGGTCTTGCCGCAGCTTTCGCTTGTTGGTTCGTACCTTAATTAATTTCCCACTTTCGTGGCAAAACTACTTTTAAATAAGTTCTCGCTTTCGCGACGAAGTTTATTCAGTAAATAAATTTAAACACTACGGCCAGAAAGGGTGTTTGTAAAAAGGGAAGATGCTGGTTACTATCGAATCCTATCCTACTAATTCGATTACATACCGATAAAACTAACTTAGCCAGACATGATAATTAATGCGAACGGAAATAGACATAAACAACAGAATAATAAAGCGTGCATCATAACAGAAATAAAGTAGTAATTCAATTAATAAAAACCTGTAAATTGTACTGATCTCAAATCCTTGGGTAGTCCCCCACAATGTCGGCAGGATTCTACTTTGGCGAGAAATAAAAGGTACAGGAAGAAAATACAATATTCTGAACTGAAGGAAAATGGAAAGGAAAATAAAAGTAACGATAAATAACTTTGATGGAATTTTGGCAGAACTTCGGGATGAAGAATCCACACTTTTCTCTGTGAGTCTCTTGTCTATTTATAGGAGATGTTTCTTATCTCAACTTCCTGAGATCATGCGTGAGATATGGAGAAAGTGGTAGTAACTTCCAGTAGTGGGCAGTGAGTGGAGAAAGTGTAGTAACTTCCAGTGGTGGGCAGTGAATGGAGAAAGTGTAGTAACTTCCAGTAGTGGGCAGTGAGTGGAGAAAGTGTAGGAAGGATTTAAGTTGAGATTGATCGTGAATTCTGATTCTGCGTTTTTTGTCTACGTGATGGTCGTCATGAAATGTGACGGTCGTCACATGCATGACGGTCGTCATGGACCTGTGACGGTCGTCACAGCAGCAGAATCCGTATCTGCTGTTTTTCATCTATTTTTCATCCGTTTTTCATCTGTTTCTTCTCCTTTTCTTTCTTTAGTCCAAATTCTCCCCAATCTGCAAAACGAAGTAAATTAATCATATAATAGAACATAAATCAAGATAAATTAATAAAAGTCACAAATAAATGCATGTAAATCAAGCCAAATAAACGATATGATTTCGCGTTATCAATCAGCCCCTCATATGAATCATCTCAACATTGGACATAACCATCAACCAACATTAACCTTATCTCTAAAGGCTGTCATCCACTTAATGCAAGTAAAAGATGTTTGGACAAGCAAATCTTAAAACAGGTTTAAATAGAAAAGTTGCAGACTGAACATTCAAACTCAAAGCAAGATATCATGAGTTGGCAACATTCAAACTTATGCAACCAACTGCTCCATTCATACATGATATGAGACATAAATGACAGCAAAGAACACAGACTCAACATAACAATGCTAACCATGTATAGAAAGTTAAAGACAAGAGTCAAACCACAAGTCCTATGACAGTAATAGTTTTACAAATCCAAACATCAAACACTAATAGAATAGCTTGCAATTTTATCAAGAACATGTTGTAAGCTTGACATAACAAAATCAAGCCAATGCTTCAAATGACAGTTTTCAAACTTCAAGCTAGCACCACACACAAGTTTAAATTAACAACAATTATGAGCTTACCACATTCAAGATATTTTGACATCACATCCACATAAACATGATGCATGATGAAGAGGTTAAGAGCTACATACCTCTTGTAGATCTCCAAAATCAAGCTAGCAGCAAGAGAATACCTTGAAGAGCTCCAACCAATATCAAGCAGAACTTAGCAGCTTTCTTACACTTGAAGAAAAATGGAAAGAACTTTGTGACAGATCTAAAAACAAGTGATGCAGAGGTTTTTGAATGTTTTGGACAGTTGATACACCTCAAACCAAAGGTGTTGGAAGTGTTGAGATGGGTAAAGTAGGCCTGAGCAAGGATTTGTCTGATTTTGTGTGAAAAGTCAAAGTTTCCTTGGTTGAGGGTTGACTTTTGAGGAAATGAGGTTTTTGGCTGGTTTAAGAGCATGAACACCTTCTACATATGATTTTGAGATTGTGTGGATGATTTTTGAGGTGGTTCTATGGTTAAAAGGGCTGTTGGTATGCAGTTTGCACCAGGTAGTTTTTGGTGTTTTGAAAGGTTTGAAAAAATGGCTCACAAAATGAGAGAGTTGGAAGAAAGCTTGTTTCTGATTTCTTTATGTTGAATGGTGGCTAGGGTTTCTCTTAGCTGCTCTGTAGCTTAAATATGAAGTGAAATAGGGTTTTGGAGAGTTTTTACCATGGTGAAAATTGGATGGACAGATTTTGCATTTTCATGAATCAATGGTGGATGGGGGAGATAGTACACCAGCCAACTCGCATCCTTGTCTTCTTGTTGGTTTCTTGTGAGTAGAGAGAAACAGAATGGATAGGCTGCAGGAACCATAAAACAAGGGCAACTACTTGTCTTTTCCATGTTTTGGCAAGAAATTCAAAAATGAACAAAAAGGTACATGCTTGTGTTGGTTCATTTTGGGAAATGTTTGGTATGCTCAGATTGTAAATCCATGCACATGGTTTGTGAATGTAACAATGTTGCACGCTGAAATGCATCTCATGCCCAAATGTCACATAATTCATGTCTTGCAAAAAATGTTTAAATCACCTACTTTGGACCATGATATCTTAGTGTACATATATCACTTTGCCCTAAACTTGAGCTCTAAGTAAAGAGGGCATGGCAAGGAAAATTTTTCATGTTGAACTTATCTTGATTTGAGGATTGGAAGACCATGAAAAATGATGGTGAAAGTCAGGCCATGTAAGCTGTCTACAAATAACTTAGAAAAAATTCTAAGTTATGGATCTTGGCTTATTTTTCCTCAACTTTGAATTTCCATAACTTGAGCTTCACAAATCATATGGAGAACTTCTAAGACTTTATGGAAAGCTTGGAACAAGCTCTACAACTTTCATTTCGGACCAAGTTTCATTTGACACCAAGAACTTATTGAAAATTGGCCTGCAAAAGAGGTGCAAAAATCTGTCCAATCTTGGCAATGTTGAAGTCATTAAAAATCTCCAACTTTGAATAATCATAACTTCAGTTCCAAGTATCATATGATTATGAATTGGTACTCAAAAGAAATCTTGAAATACAAGGAACAACTTTTATGTTTGAGCCAAGTCCATTTGAAACCTTGATCATGAAGAAAAATGGCCTTGAAGATGGCTACTTCAACCATAAAACATTTCATAAATAGAAAGTTCTAAAACCCTAATTTTCTTAAAATGGCAATTTTCAACAATTCTTGATTTTTCATGATTACCTTGACTTTTCTTGATCAAATTCCATCCATTGGCCATATTAGACTTGAGGAACATGATCTTGACCTCAAGAAGTCAGGAGTTGACTTTTTCACTACACAATTGGCTTTTCCCCAAAATCTCATGATTTTCAATTGACTGATCAATTGAAGCTCTTCTAATTAAAATCGATGGTCAATTTCCCATCCCCAAACACCTTAGGACATATGGAAGGTCATGGAAACAATTTTTGCTTCAAAAAACAAGTTTATCTTGATTAAAAATGAAACCCTAATTTCACCCTTTTTGCCTAAGCATTGTGCAGATGAACTGAGTGACCATTCCCACTCCATAATGACCTCTGAGGTACTCAACAAGCCTCTATCTCATGATTACACCAATGATAAATCTTCATGGACCCCTTTACAACCTTCTGATGGTTCCTTGATAATGTTGTGGCACACCCCTCCTCTCTAGGAGCTCAGATTTCTTCATGATGATGACAACCACATAACAACCTCTACCAATGCCTCTGCTTGAGCTTGTGGTCAATAAGGCTCTCCTCTTGGATAGGACACATACAAACACTTGATCCCCTGTAAGAAACTATGCTATGCAAATGCAAGATGCTAAAGTGCAATGAAACATAAGCCAAAGATTAAGAAAAGAGGTTGGTCAAATTTTGGGGTACAACAGCTGCCCGTATTCAAGCGACTTGGACCTGAAGGGATGAAAAGCGAACGACTTTCAATCATTCGAGGTAAAAGACGGTTGAACATCAAGTCGATAAAAGCATCTGACATCGTCGTCAGGCCTCGACATCAAGTCGATAAAAGCATCTAACATCGCCGTCAGGCCTCAACATCAAGTCGGTAAAAGCATCTGACATCACCGTCAGGCCTCAACATCAAGTCGGTAAAATCATCTGACATCACCGTCAGGCCTCGACATCAAGTCGGTAAAAGCATCTGACATCGCCGTCAAGCCTCGACATCAAATTGGTAAAAGCATCTGACATCGCCGTCAGGCCTCGACATCAAGTCGGTAGAAGCATCTGACATCGCCGTGAGGCCTCGACATCAAGTCGGTAGAAGCACCTGACATCACCGTTAGGCCTCAACATCAAGTCGGTAAAAATATCTGACTTCGTCATCAGAACTCAACATCAAATCTGTAAAAACATCTGACTTCACCGTCAGAACTCAACATCAAATCTGTAAAAACATCTAACTTTGCCGTCAGCTCTCAACATCAAATCTGTAAAAACATAGGACTTCGCCGTCAGAACTCAACATCAAATCTGTAAAAATATCTGACTTCGCTGTTAGCTCTCAACATCAAATATGTAAAAACATCTGACTTCACCGTCAACTCTCAACATCAAATCTGTAAAAACATCTGACTTTGCCATCAAAAATCAACATCAAATCTGTAAAAACATCTGACTTCGCCGTCAGAACTCAACATCAAATCTGTAAAAACATCTGACTTCGCCGTCAGCTCTCAACGTCAAATCTGTAAAAACATTTGACTTCACCGTCAGAACTCAACGTCAAGTCTGTAAAAACACCTGACTTCGCCGTCAGCTCTCAACATCAAATCTGTAAAAACATCTGACTTCACCGTCAGAACTCAACATCAAATCTGTAAAAACATCTGTCTTCGCCGTCAGCTCTCAACATCAAATCTATAAAAACATATGACTTCTCCGTCAGAACTCAACATCAAATCTATAAAAATATCTGACTTCGCCGTTAGCTCTCAACATCAAATCTATAAAAACATCTGACTTCGCCGTCAACTCTCAACATCAAATCTGTAAAAACATCTGACTTTGCCATCAAAACTCAACATCAAGTCTGTAAAAACATCTGACTGCGCCGTCAGCTCTCAACGTCAAATTTGTAAAAACATCTGACTTCACCGTCAGAACTCAACGTCAAGTCTGTAAAAACACCTGACTTCGCCGTCAACTCTCAACATCAAATCTGTAAAAACATCTGACTTCGCCGTCAGAACTCAACATCAAATCTGTAAAAACATCTGACTTCGCCGTCAGAACTCAACATCATCTGACTTTGTCGTCAGCTCTCAAAATCATCTGACTTTGCCGTCAGCTCTCAAAATAATCTGACTTCGCTGTCAGTTCTCAAAACCATCTGACTTCGCTGTCAGCTCTCAAAATAATCTGACTTCGCCATCAGTTCTCAAAATCATTTGACTTTGCCGTCAGTCATTCCCTAAATAACAGCGAGCATCAAACCCAAAGGCCGACTCAACCCTAAGTTGAGAAGAACATCCGTCGATTCACCATCTGGGTGAAGAAATCCGTTGGGGAAATATGAACTTGAATAAGTAAACTCTGTTGGTGTGAATGATAAGATGAACACATTTGTCATTGATTTTGCTGGAGGTCTGGATATCATACAGGCTTGAGAAATAAACTGATAATTGCTGGAGATACACCTGAAAACAAAGAGGTAACAACCTGGCTTATGTTTTACATGCACATGTTTGAATATGGCGTAATGCTCCATACGAAATGGAAATGCTACGCGTTTGGGAGGATGCTATGCACGATGAAAATGCAAAGGGACCGCCACTTTAGCAAAATAAAAGCCAAATAGGGAAAACCAAATTCTGCTGGGGGAAGACTAGGCACGCCTAGTGCAAATGGAATCATGCTGGGGAATACAAGCCTTGGATGGCCTCCGAGAAAACTTCTGGGTAAAACTGCTCTGCTAAGAACAGATCCACTCCGGTGGGGATCAAAATCAAACTTTACTGAGGAAAACGTCCCGGATGGCCTACCAGAATACAACTCTTATGGGGAACTAACAACTCGGCTGGAGACAAAAACTCCACTCTACCGAGAAAATCAGCCCTGAATGGTCAGCCAGAATAACTCTACTGGGGAAACACAACAGATTGCTGAGGAATAACTCTCTTCTGCCGGATCTTGATACCATGGGTATTCCATGTCAGGCTCCAAAATGGGTAAATCATCCACAGGATTGTCCGAGCTGTAGTCAAAGTTATTTTTTATCATAGCATGACTTCTAATGAATTAGGAGGAGCAAGGCTTCCTTCAGTATCGTGATCCACGTAGGCCATCTAGTTGTCTTACTTTGGTATATATCTAAAGTTCTGTCGCGGACTACAAAAGGGTATGTATGTCTCTTCTTGCGACATATAATTGTTATACCCTAAATTTTACCCTTAGATTCGTTGATCATTTCATTTTGGTCCATCTTT
This sequence comes from Lathyrus sativus, assembly GCA_963859935.3. Classification (NCBI taxonomy): domain Eukaryota; kingdom Viridiplantae; phylum Streptophyta; class Magnoliopsida; order Fabales; family Fabaceae; genus Lathyrus; species Lathyrus sativus. Next base: position 59,469,865 of record OZ012738.1, on the reverse strand, counting down.
TCGTTTCAACTAACCGCTAATCAGTTTGCTTAGTTGTTCATTTCGCAGGCGAGTCAAAATTTGTCTTGTGCGTTTATCAAGCCATGTTGAATCTACATGGACATATAAATCCTAAACGTTTACGAATTTGTCATCAACATCGTCCTAAGCCTTGATGTGAAGGTTCTCGTCTCGGTTGCCAAGATTCGGAATTTCATATGAGCAGGATTGTAAGCTCCAACGGTTCAGAGTGTGGGATTTAATGGTAAACTTGTGGATTCAGAGGATTGGGGTCCGAAACAAGATTGCCATTTCTTTTGTTGAGTTCAAGCTGATATGAATATGAATACTAATTTTAAAGCTACAGTTTTGTTTCTTCTCTGGTTATGGTTTTGGTCAGGACTGGAGGTTTGTGTCAGATTCATAATGGGCGTCATCTGGTTTTAAATAATTACAAGTTTTCATAAGCCTCAAATGAGAATCGCAAAGTTTAAAATCCGTTCGTAATGAGATATGGTGTAAGTAGATTCGGGAGAATTAAGTTCATATTTTATCAAAGATTTAAACTTATATACATTTTTCAAAACCAATTTCCAGAAGGTTACATGTTTGTGGAATTCAAGTTACATTTGTTTTTTCTAATCTTAAAGTCCTAATTCCTAAAGTTCTAAACCCTAAGTCATCTTCAAGTTCCAAAGACTCTTCAAGTTCCTCCATTCTTGGTCATATTCAAAACAAAACCTGCAAGAACAATGAAAAATGTTAGAGATAGAATCATTGATAAAAAAGGATTTTAATTTTAATTTTGACCCTCAGAATAATTTCATCATCAAGTCCGGGAGGGGCAGCAGATTTGCTACCAAAACCCACGATTTCACTTCCGACAACCAGGCCTAGAGCGAAGCAACATCTGTTCTATTCCGAAAAAGAGAATTTTTTTTTTTGGAAAAAAGCGATTTTGAGTCCAAACAGGCCTTAATAAAAATATCTAAAATCATCCATAATCCAACAAATCCGAAAATGATGAAAATCCAACAAGGCTAAAATCAGAAATATCATCATCATCACCAAATCTAGATTCATCACCATCAAAAAAATAATCGCACGAATCCGAAGTGGAAAGAGAGATAATATCAAAAGAAATCAAATCAAAAATCCGAAAATCATCATCAAAGGGGCCAATTCCGAAAATGAATCCATCAATCAAGAAAATTCGGAAAATAACAGATTCACCAAAATCATCAAACCAAAAACGGAAATCTTTTCAGATCAAATCCAATCAGAAAAAAGTTTTAAGTCAAGTTTGTTTAAGAACAAATCATGAATATAAAAGGAGCCAAAAAGCATCAACAGAGGGACGGATTTTGGAACCCTAAAACGGTGAGAGAAGAACATAAAACAAAATCATCATCACGCGGCGGATACCCTAAGACAGCCGTCAACCATCGCAAAACCCACTGTTAAAAAACCCTCATTTGCGTCCGAAACCCACAAGGCCTCAGAACCTTCATCATCGGCCGAAAAAAAGCATACAAAATCATCACCCATAAATTTTCCATCACCGTAAAACTGATAGAAGCAAACCGTTCAAAACCCACAACCGAAAACCGTCACAAAACACCTGTCTGAACGAACCCAGATAGTAGCATCAAAAAGCCAACTGCAAAACTTCAACGAATCAACAACAAACAAAACGTAAGCCATCATAAAGGTCTCACATTTTTTTGTTCCTTTTTTTTCTTCAGATCCAGATGAGAAGAATAAGAAATGAGTATAGTAGCACCAAGAAGAAAATGACGGCCATAGAAGAGGAGAGGAGAGAGAGGTGAGAGGCATGAGAGAGGTGAGAAACGTGAGGGAGATGAGAGAAGAATTTGGTTGAAAAAAAATCAGAAGAGTGAGAGAGAATAAGGGGAGGGGGGGGGGGGGACGAACAAGAGAATGGGGGGGGGGGGGGGAGGGGTAGAATTAGGGTTTCATTTTTATTTATTTATATTGTGAATCCTGTACACGCACGTCCACCATAGTACTATGCACCCACGCCATCAGCACCACACGTCATCACTGACCCTCATCATGTGGGCCACCTCTGCACGAACACCATACACCCCCACACAGATGACACACCAGATCACACGCCCCTTTGTCTTTTTTTTACCTTTTCAATTTCTTTTTTCGTTTAATTTTTAATTCCTAAATAATGAACAAATTAAACATTTAAAAAAAAAATCCTTTCTCTTAATAATCTAATAACTATTTAATTAACCTTTAATTATCATTTTTTTTTATAATCATCAAACTTATTCTAGTTAACTAATTACTCTTTTTTAATTAACCTTTTTCCATTGAGTTTATTTAGTTTAACAAATTTTAATTCTTTTTTTAACTAACTTTTAGATTTTAGTTTTATTATTAAAAATAACATTTTTTCTATAAAAAATTCTAACTTTTTTATTTTAAATTTCTAACATCCCTTTTTAATTTAATAAAATTCAAACTTTTTCTCAAAAAAATCTCACAAAACCCTATCTCGATTAATTCTAATTTTCATTTAATAAAATTCTTAATTTCCTCAATTCCAAATTCATCAATCCCTTAATCATCCTTCATTCCTAACATCATTCATGAACCTGTTGCTAACCTTTTCTTTATATTTTTACTTGTACATCATCTAACCTTATCTTTGCTATTCACATTATCACTTGTATATTATATCAATCTTCATTGCTAATTTATTTCCGTCGTGTCAATATTCCTTTATCCTCGCCCATCCTAGCCTTAAGATCCGAGTCTCCGTACTCATGCTTAGGCGTCCCGCCATGGACACACCCTTACCTTTCAAACCTTAAGACTTTGAGTCGTCGTACTCATGCTTAGGCGTCCCGCCATGGACAATTTTACCCTTTTACCCTAGCCTTAGGATAAGGAGTCACCGCATTCCATGTAAGTTCTCGCCATGGAATACTTACTTCACCCTTTTGCAATTCAACTTCACAATGTAGAATAGGAGTCGCCGCACTCCACATAAGTGCTTCCTTATGAATGTTTACATCCCATTGGAACCTTGACCACAGTCAAGAAGTTTCTCTTCCTCCCTCTGTGAGGGGAACTACGATTACTCTGATTCCATCCCCTACTCGGATACGTAGGCACAAGATGCGAGTCTTGGGGAGTAAACTTAGGACTAACCCCTTAGGACTTTCTCTTTACTTTTAACCCTTAGCATTACCCCTAAGCAGATAACTTTAGCAAATAGCACATTTAAAACAAGAGGTCCCTGTAGAGTACTGCAGAAGTTTAGGATGCTAATACCTTCCCTAAGCTTAACCAACCCCCGAACCCTAGATCTTTCCCCGCATTGTGTTTACGATGCAAAATAGGTTTTTTCCTTTCTTTAACCTTTCCTTCGGATAAATCAAAGACCAGTTGTGAATCAAGATTGTGATTCAAATTAATCAATAATTTGATATCCTATTCTCACCGCAACAGAAAATGGCGACTTCACTGAGGATATTAACTTTATCTTTTGAGGGTTATCCCTATCTTGTTTTTTATGCTTGCTTTATTATTTGCTTGTATATATTTGTTGTACCTTGCTTGGGGTATTATTGTTGTAAGATAAGTCCTACACCCGGACTTGAGTGCAATTTTTATAGGAAGGTGATATATTCGACGAGGCTTATAGGGAGTGATTCCCGACCAAGCTGACTTGAGAATCACCGCTCAGTTGAGGCCCTCTTGAAAATTAGTATTGTTGAATGAGTATTCATGAAAACACTCACTATTTTCGACTTTGAAGCGTGTGATACTAGGGACTGTAGTTACCTTTACTTATTCGTGAAAATTAGGACGTAGTGCGATGACTATGAGGGAGTAGTCCCAAAATAGTTGATACGCGATACTACACTCAAAAGAGGTTCTCTTGAGAATATTATTAACCACCGAGTTAATTGGGAAATTGATAATATCCGAAAGATGGACTAATGACTTTGGGCACTTTTTTAGAACCCTTGTTCTGCAGGTAAGATTAACCATTAGTACATACCTTTCGGGATGGGTAGACCTTGGCTCCGCTCATTGCAGGATACCATGGACTACAATAGGAAAAATACGTCGAAATATTCTTTTAAGAGCCTTAAGTTGGATAACCTAAGGAAGTTAGGAGCTTTGGTTGAAGATCAAGAGGGATTCAGAAACAAGTATGGGAAGTTGTTATCTTTGTTGAGACTCCAAGTGGACGAGGGACTTCTTTCTACTTTGTTATAGTTCTATGATCCGGATTATCACTGCTTTACTTTCCCAAATTATCAGCTATATCCTACTTTAGAAGAGTACTCTCACTTGTTTGGTTTACCTATTCTGGATGAATCTCCTTTCCCTTTCTTGGAGAAGAACCCTAAAGAGCAAGACATTGCTAGAGCCATATGTTTGTATCCGACATCAAGGGCAATATGATCACCAAAGGTGGAACTTTTGGGTTACCTACAAACTTCTTAATCAAGAAAGCCCAATACTATGATGATCATACGAGCATGAATACATTTGAGGCAATCCTCACCTTGCTTATATATGGAGTGCTACCTTTCCCAAGTTTTGAAGGTTTCGTTGATCTTAACGCCATCATAATCTTCATGAAGAATAATCTGGTACCAACTTTATTGCCTAACGCTTACCATTCCGTGCATCTCTGAAACTTTCATGGCGGAGGGATGATCACCTGCTGTTTGCCTTTATTATACAAGTGGTATATTTCGCACTTGCTTAAGTCTATTTCTTTTTGGGATCTCGATAAAGGACGCTGGTCATAAATGATTATGGCTCTGACTCACTCGGATATTGATTGGTATAACCATGTGTATGATGGGACATTAATCATTGATAATTGTAGAGACTTTGCCAACGTACCCTTACTTGGTTTTAATGGAGGAATCAACTACAATCCAGTTCTAGCTCACCGACAGTTAGGATATCCGTTGAAGGAACCACCCAAGAGTGTTCATGTAGAGAGAATTTTCTTCAAGGATGACAAAGAACTTCAAGAGAAGATCGTGTTTTCTTGGTGTCACTTGCATAAGAAAGGGAAAGAAAGTCTGGGAAAGCCTAATTGTGTATCTTTGGAGCCATATCTTCATTGGGTTAGAGAGAGAGCAATCAAGCTGAAGATGCCTTATACTCGTCAAGATCCTATGCCTCTGAGAAGGGAACCTGTTCTGGTTTTCATGTCTGAAGCTGATGAGTTGAAGAACGCTTTGAGAAAATCACAACATGAGTCAGAAGCATGGAAGAATAAGTACCAGGTAGTTTTCAGGGAGAATGTTGAACTTCAGAAGCAACTTCTGGCGAAGAATGAAGAAGCACTTTCTTACAAGAAGAGAAAATACCAGGAGGATTTATTTTCCTCCAACCCTCAATCTACTCTTTGAAGTTGATTGTAGACAGACTCATCATCGAAAAGGCCCAGCTAGAAGAGCAAATCAAGGAGCAGAATATGAAGCATCCTTAAGACTATATTAGCTTTTATTGAATGCTTGAGAGAAACCGAGGCCTTCTCTTGCTTTGTTATTGGCAGGAATCACAACTTGTCCCCATCCTTTAGTAGTCCCATTTTCCTTTACTCGGAGAGCGTCCTTGTAAAAGAAAATAGATGCTCCTTTTTGTGATTATCCTTGCCACTCACAGAAAGTGCTTGGATTTGAGTTCTGATGATTTCTTATGGTTCCACGTAGGAAAATGATAACAGATTGCTTAAAATTAAATCTCGTTCACCACATACTGTAACTAATTTGTTATTTTTTTACAAACTTCAACTTTTGGTGAAGTGCTGAGGTGACTGCTCCTGCTTCATGTATCTAAGGATGTTCTAACAAACAACTGTATCTCCTCGAATATCAATTACTTGAAAGGTGATTTGAAATTTTTGAGGACCAATGGTTATGGGAAGGTCAAGTTTGCCAATAACTATCTTTCTAGATCCGACAAAAGCTTTGACTACAATCTCACTGCCTCTCATAAGGACACCTTGAAAGGATAATTGTACAAGAGTTGATTTTGGCATGACATTCAGGGATGAACCAGTATCTACTAGTACGCTAGCTAGAGCATCGTCCATGCCTTTGATTGTGATATTGAGTGCCATGTTATGATTTTTACCCTCTTCAAGGAGTTCTTCATCAGTGAAGCCTAAGTTATTACAGGTCGTGATGTTAGCAATAATGCTATCGAACTGATTCACCGTTACGTCTTGTTCCATGAAAAGCTTGTCCTAGAACCTTTTGCAGAGCTTCCATACGAGCTTTTGAGCTTAGTAGAAGAGATAATATAGATATTCAAGAAGGAGTATGCAACAACTGATCCACAATGTTGTATTCACTTTTTTGAATTAGTTTTAAAATCTCATCATTGTTTTTTACAGGTCCTGTGCCGTTTGATTGGCCTATCTACTTATCGGGGACTTTAATTTGGGGTTCCTTTTCCCCAACAATTTCTTCAACTCCTTTGTTGAATACCCGACCACTTCGGATGACCCGACTTATATCAACGATGTTGACAATGGATGGAAGTTGAACTTCCTTTCCATCTTCTATCATGGTGGAGTTGTACTTATAAGGAATGGATTTATCTAACTCGTATGGTACTGGTCCTGGCAAGTAAATGACCAAAGGAGTCACGTTGGTCTTACTGTTGTCATAGGTGACCTCTATTGGTTCCAACTTGGGGATATCAGAAATCTTTCTACCATCAAAAGGGATTTCCATGTGTTTTGGTTCACTGAGTAGAGGAATTATGGTGTAAACATCTTCATCAATTCCATAATCAATGGGTTCTCCTTCCTGGAATGATGTGACAACCTTTTGATATAATAGTCTTTGAATCTCATCCTGGATGAGGAGGCAACCACGTCAGCTTTTGCGGCGCTTTTTACGAGTTGAGTGATCATGTTGATTCAGATCAATGCAATCAGGTTTATTCAAGCTTTTGACTAATGATTCTTTTTCATAAATTATATGTTGTCTTGGGAAATATAGCACCATATTGATTGACTAATAATCCTCCATTTTGCATGGTATGATCTCTCCCCGGTCTATCTAATTCTAGAGAGCTGCTCGCACAAAGTAGCATCCTTGGTCATTTTCTGAACATATCCCGCAATGTTCATAATTGTGGGGTGGTATACGACCCTGTCCACTTTGTATGTAATACATCTTTTCAAGTATGTTTTCAATAAGCGGATATCACAGGTTTTATGTCTACTTGGGCTTCCATCAATTATATTGATTTAATGTGTATTTATGTTACGATATACTGGAAGCCACCAATGGTCCAATAGATGTTGAAGAGCTCTTTGTATGACTAGACAACCTCGATTATCTTCAGAGCATACTTTGCAATCTTGATAGTTGTGTGATGTTAAAAAGCCAAGTCTGACTTGTTTGGCATGCAATTCTAGCAAATTAATGTTTATCAGGCGGATGTTGAAAATTTGAACACAATCTGGACCTTCGTCGATCATGTTGATTTGATAGTTGTCCCGTCCATGATAATCCTGATCCATCCTAAATCCATTTGACATTAGAGAGCTTCTTGCACAAAATAACACCACTGATTATCCTTTGAACAAATTGAACAGGCGCTGTAATCGTGCAACGGGAGCTGATGGTGTTGACTCTGTCTGAAGTGCATTGCCACCAAGTTTACATTCATTAAGTGAATGCCAAAATTTTGAAAAATTCCAGGGAATCCATAAACCATGTTTACTCCAAGGATTCTGTGGTCTTGGATCCAGACTAGATCCATTTGCTCTTGAAGGGTTGCCTATACAATGCTACACCCTTGGTTGTTCTTGGAACAAATGTTACATTGATGATAGTTGTGAGGTGGCACATGGTCGTATCCATTTTGTCTGCAATGCATTTTGACCAGATTTGTTTCTAGTAAGCGTACATCATGAATTTGGTAACTGCTTCCAGGACCTTCGTCAATTAATTTTACAGAAGCTGTCTCATGCTGAGGTAGCGGATTCCTTTGAACATTCAGATTAGTGTCTTTGAAAGACAAAATTCCATTCTTGACAAGTCTTTGTACATCATATTTAAAACTGAAACAATTCTCGATGTTATGCCCCGGTGCTCCTTGATGACAAACACAAAATTGGTCATCCTGGAACCAATAAGGGGGATTTTCAGGAACGACATGAGGAGTCCTAGTTTGGATGTGTCCTTTTTCTAGTAAATCTGGGAACAATTTTGCATATAACATTGGTATAGGATCAAAATCTAGTGACCTTAAAATACAGCTGTTGTTTTTGTTGTATTGCGGGCGAGCCTGCTGAAGAGGCTGTTGCAGCCTTTGCTGATACTGTGGTTCTTGAATTTGCTGATTTTGAGAAATTTATGGTTGATATGCCGAAAATGGTGATGAGTTGACAACAGGAGATAGCGTTGCTATCTGCGGAGGTTGGTATCTTCATCTTTGTTTACCTTGTGAGATAGTGCTAATATTTTGCTCTTTCTTCTTTTGGAAAGCGCTTCCATACCTCTTGCTACTACTAGATGGTTTTGTATCTTTGACCAATCGCCTTTCTCAGATTTCTTCCTCCAGGCGTACTCCCAAGTTCACCATCTCGGTGAAGTCACTAGGTGCACTTGTGACCATTCGGTCATAATAAAACGAGCTTAAAGTTTTTAAAAATATTTTTGTCATTTCTTTTTCCTCAAGAGGAGGACAAATATGGGTGGCAATTTCATACCATCTCTGAGCGTATTCTTTGAAGATTTCCTTATCCCTTTGAGACAACCCTGAGTAGATCCCTATTAGGTGCCATATCCAAATTGTACTTGTATTGCTGAACAAAAGCTGCTCCAAGATCTCTGCAGGAACTGATCTTTGTACGGTTTAACCCCATGTACCATTTGGGTGTGGCACCAGTTAAACTGTCTTGAAAGTAGTGGATTAGTAAGTGTTGATTTTCCGTATGGGTATCCATCTTCCGAGCATACATCCCCAAGTGACTTTGAGGGCAAGAGTTGCCCTTGTGAGGTATTTTAACATTTGGGACTAAGCAGACATCGACAACATCTTTCCCAAATAAGTCCTGTCCTTGAATACCCTGAAGTTCTTTCTGCATTTGTAAGAATTGTTCTTGGAATTCAACCATCCTTTCATATACTCCTTTATCCTTTCTTGGAGCGGCGTGAAAGATTTGTTCTTCTGGAGTAGTATGTATAATAGGTTGTGGTACAATCATTACTGCTATGGCTCTTGGCACTTTGGTAACTTGAAGTCTGTAACCTTCAGGTATAGGAATCTCTGTCATGGCTCTTGCATCTTCATCAATCTGAAGTTCGTAACCTTCAGGCTTAGAGACCCCAATTGTAGCTCTTGGGTCTTCAGTAATTGAAGGTATATAACCTTCAGGCACAAAATTGAGAGGCATGTGTCGTAACTGCGAAAAACAACCGGCGGAAAAAACAGAAGAGTCTCCACTTTCATTATTTATCCCAAAGAGAGGGAAAGGAAACGATCGCAAAAACATAAAGAAAAAGGGAAAGACAAAGTCATTGCAACCATGTCTGGATTCGGGAGTCGGTTACGCAAGGGGAAGGTATTAGTACCCCTCACGTCCGTCGTACTCGACGGGATCCACGCATTGTTGTCTATCTAAAAGGGTGTGTTGATACTATCTAGCTAAAGGCTTAAGGACAAAAGAAAAATAAAAGAGAAATGACTCGGCATAGCATCACTACTCTGTGCCTACGTACTCCCTCGTGCAATGGGAAAGTCAGAGTCAACGTAGTTCGCCTAACTACGGCTAAAAAAGGGGGAAGGTTGCTCGCCGGGACATCGCGTCTCGTGCCTACGTACTTTCGTCTGGTACGAAAGATCAGAGCAAACATAGTTCGGGCTAAAAGGACCACAGGTTGGTTCAACAGTTTTTAAGGCCCGAGTAGCGTTAACAAATAGTTCTAGCAGTTGGTGTATGCAGCTCGACCATTGGAGACTTAGGTGTTACCATTTGCAGTAGAACTAAGAGTTAACGACACTCTTGTTGTGAAAAGATTTCCCTGATTAAGAAACCCCAAAGGGTGAAAAAGGTTTGAATTGTTTTTGTGTTTTTTAGAGGAGAAGTGTTTTGAATTTGATTTGCAACTCATGTCGCACTAGAGACTATGACCTAAGAGCGAATGCGTCGTATATCACCCAAAGGGTGTACACTAAACACTATAGGTCCTTGAGAGGAGGCCCCTCAATTACCATTTCTCAAGTAACTTAAGGCTCGTAGCGTGCTACACTTGTCATTCTTTATTAGATGTTTTAAGAATGTTTGAAGATGAGAAGAGAAGAAGGAACACTAATGGGAGACTAATCAATCCTAATAGTTATCATGCAAAGTGAACCTAAAGTTGAGATTCAAAAGGGAACTACCTAATGTTATCATGCATAGTTAGGCACCTAATGTCTATCATAACCTCAAGAGGTTAGAGGACTTATGGGGAACATGGCAAGGAAAAGCAAAAGAAGAAGAAGAAGGAGAATAAGAAATGCATATGCAAATGAGAATGCAAACAAAATGTAACACATAGAATGATAGTGGGAGGAAAATTGTGTGGGGAAGTAGCCACCACAAGCTAATCTCAACCAAGAATGCATATGGAAATGCAAGAAAAGAGAAGAAGAAGAAGTGCACAAGAAGAGATTAAACCAACACAAGTAAACCAAACAAAGATGCACCAAAAAGTGGGATGAAGTGACCTAAGTCAAGCAACATCAACCACACCAATAAAACCAAAACCAAATGAAAGGCAAATCAAACAACAAATCCAAGTGAGGATGGGAGACCAAATGAGGGCAGAAAGGACCCCATAATAGGTACTCAACCATAAGAATCACTTATCAAACAAGAAGAAACACAAAAAGTGTCCTCAAGGATTCATCATTCTATGTATGCTTCAAATACCTCCAAAGGAGGGACCAAGCCACATTAAATGACACTCCAAGGTCATTGGACAGAAGGGAGATGAAGAGAAGAGAGTTCACAATCAATATCAAAGCAAGACAAAAAGAAATGCAAGCAATAACATGAAGGAAGAAAACATGTATCACGTAAGAGTTCAAGTTGGAAGCACAAAAAGAAAAGCATCAAACAACAAGCTATGGACATAATTTTGACCTAAAAATGAACCTACAACAAGCTCAACATGTCTTTAATGTGAAACTAGAAGAGTTGAGAGCTTATTGGATCCATAAAAGTCATTTCGAATCCAAACTAGGTCAAGCACTTGTGTGAGCTGTCCTATGAGATGACCTAACTTGTAAGTCACTTCAAAAATAGGAAAAAGGCTAAAAAAAATCAAATAATTTGCACAAAGAAGCTACACAAGTTGTCAACCAAAGGCCAAGAAACCAAGACAAATGTCCTTTCAAAGCACCATCAAAAGAATTAAATCATTTGGATGTACCACTTTGAAATGGAAGAAACAAGTGCAACAAGAAAGGCCCAAAAAGTCAACCCAAAATTCAACAACCAGGGGCAAAATGATCCTAAAAAATTGATCAACTCACCATTGAGATGAGGATCAATTTTTAGTCATTGGATCAAAAAAGAATGAGATAAAAAAATGCAAACACCAAACACGTTACAATTTGAACCAACTAAAACAATTCCAATACTCAATTCATTTTTAAATTGAAAATAAAATGGAAAAAATAAAATAAAATATACACAAAAAAGTAGACATCTAAAAGTTGACAAAAAATATTTTTGGTGAATATTTGGAGTATTGGAACTATTTTAATTAATTAAAATTGAAAACAGAAAATAAAATAAAACACAAATGAAAATAAAAAGAAATAAGAAAAAAGCTGTGGTAAATAGCAATTAAAATCAACTCAGAAACACATCTGGGCCCAACTGAGGGTGCAAAAAGCAACGCGCCCCAAGGCCCAACAAGAAAAATCAGAAAAACAAATAAAAACTGGCAATCCTATGCTTCAGGTCAACACAAGAGCACCATGGGGATTCAGTCTGGAACGTGAGATCAAACGGTAATCTCATCATGTGGTTAATACCGTGACAGCACATTAATGAAGATTTAAAAAAAATATAGTGCTTCCAGTCAACTTAGGAACACGGTGTTTCTTAATCAATACCGTTGGAATGATAAGTATTCGCATGACACGCTCCTTACCGTGCCACATAAGCGTCTTCCTCATGGAATCATGGCAGAAACCAGAGGCGGCCGGACTGAACTTCTGGTCGTCTTCCTCAATAGTCCGGCCACCGCGCCTCATACGCAACAACACACAAACCTCAAAACTCAACCGTTTCCCACGAAACTTATATCAAAATTGCACTAGAGATCACAAGGATCTCATTTCTGGCGTTACAATTCACATATCACACGTAAATCTCCAAAACCGAAAGCAACAAGGAAGAGCATTGTTGCACCCCAAAATTTGACCAACCGGTTTCCACATCTGGTTTATGTTTCGACGCATTTTGCATACCGCGTACATTGCATTTTTGCAGTCAGACTGATTTTATCGGGATTACAGCCTCCCCTGGCGTTTCAGGCAGTTCAGGCCAGTTCGAATAAGTGTATTTTGAGAATTTGTGCCCGTATCGGTGTTTTCAGTTCTCGCTGTTTTTTTGAGGACATTTCGGTGTCCGGTTTTTACCGCTTATTTCGCTATAGTTGCGCAGTTATTCTCTAATCGATTTAATTGGCTTCCTGGCATTTTTAGAATTTTCCCTTTTATTTTTTAGATTTTTAATAGATTTTGATAGATTTAATTGAATTTTTTTAGATATTAAATAGTTTTTTTTTAATATTTTCTTATAGAATTTAATAGTTTTTTTAGAGTTTTCTTTTTTTAATAGTTTTAAATAGATTTTTTGTTTCTAGAAAATTAAGTAGATTTTTAATTGGTTTAATAGGATAACTCTCTTTTTTCTATTTTTAATAGGGTGTATTAGAGGTTGATTTCTTGGTAGAATTAATTCATATAGATTAGTTTGATTTTAATCATTGTTTATTAGGATATTAATCTTTTCTTTTAGATATTAATCATTTTTATGTTAGAGTTTTGTATCTAGATTTAATTCTTTTTAGATTTTATAGGTTTTATTAATTAGATTTTAATTAGATTTAATTAGAATATTAATTGACATTAGTTAGTTAGTTTGATCTAGTTTAATATTAGTTAGGGTTTGCAGCTTTTATTAATTTCAATTAGCTAAGTCAATTTTCGTTTAATCATTTCAGTCCATTAATTACCGGCTTTTAATCTTTAATTGTCCATTAGCCAGCATTAATCATCTTTAATTCAGTCATTAGTCTTAAGTGAGTGGAGTTAATCAGGTTTTAATCAGAGTCATTAATTTTCATGGGCCATGTGTTTTTTTTGGAGGCCCACAGTCCAGTCTGATGCCACTTGTCACGCTATAAAAGCAGCCACGCATGCTTTTCTCTCACCGCCAACACACCCTTGCATGCACTCCACCAGCTGCCACATCACTGCATGCACTCCACCAGACCCACACGTGGCTCCCACGCATCTCTCTCCCCTTCCTCTGCAGCACACGTGTCTCATCCTCCTCCTCCGTTCTCCCTTCACCGGCCGACCATGCAGCCGCCGCTGGTCTCGCCGTAACCGCTCACCGGAAACCGTTTTTTGCCGGAAAACTGCCAATACACTGGAAAATTCATCAGTTTCCTCAGATCTCTTCGTCCACCTTCATCCCTGTTCATGTTTTTGTCACCGGAAATTCATGACCGTTTTCCAGATCTCGTCTGAAACTCAACCGTTTTTCCGGATTTTCTTCAATGGTCACCAAGATCTCCCCGGAAGTTCAACAAAACTCATAATGTTCTTCATCAAAATCTGGATCAAGAACTTTCGCAGACTTTCACCTTCATCAAGATCCACAGATCTTCATCACCGTTCATAATCGTTTTTCCAGTTTTTTCCAGATTCGTCGAGATCTTCAACTCGTTTCTTCAAGAATCTGCAATCACATTCGTCATGTTCTTCGTGGTTCTCCAGGAAGTTCATGCGTTCATCGTGATCCTCACCTATATTCATCATCCGTAACAGTTTTCCAGATTTCTCCTTCATCTTCATACAACCTTCAACCGTGTTCTAGAAACTCTTCGTCATCTTCATAGTATTAATCTCCCAGTTTTTCCAGATTCAACCTTCCGATCTTCAGCACATCCAATCGTTCATCAAACTTCAACAGCTTTCTCAAGATCTCCATCGTCATGAGTTGATAAACGAAACCGTCACCTCCGCGATCTTCACACGCAACCTCCAAGAAACCGCTATCGAGCTTCGTCTTGTTCACTAAATCATCCGCAAGCCTTCATCAAAGATTTCTCTGATGCTTCATGTGTTCGCCCGGAGATCTCCAGATTTCCACTTATCCATCTCGTTTTCGCAGGTGTTTGTTCATAAGTTGGTTTTTATGGTTGTGTTAATAGGAACATGGTGAATGAATTGAACGGTGAAGGAGAAAGAAGACGACGGCGGCTGAGACGGAAGAGAGAGAGAGAGAGGAACTAGGGTTTCAGAAAGGGAAGAAATGAGAGAATGGAAGGAGAAGTGGAAGGTGGTCCGTGTGGTTGTTTGGGCCTAAAGGCCCGTTTACGTTTCTTCTGATCCATACACCCTTCATTTCCTCATTGCACCCCTTCCATTTTTTTGTTGGCTGATGGGCTAGGCCCACTATATTTTTCTGAAGCATACACCTCCAATTACCAGCGCCTCCCCCTTTTTATTTTATTTTTCTTAGTGTATGGTGGGCTTGGGCCCAGAATGACTGTTTTTTTTTCTGCATACCCCAGTCTGCAGTTTGTATCCCCCTCCCCTTGCAATTTAATTTTTCTCTTGTATTAGAGGTATGCTTGTAATAGTTTAGATTTACTTTCCTATTTTTCTTTTGAGAGATTAATTTTTTAGGGATTATAGTATCAAGTATATTTTTTTAATATAGATTTAATATAGATTTTAATTCTATTTTCTTATAGGGTATTATAAAGACTTTAGTACAGTTTTATATTCTATTATTTTTAGCATATTATAGGATATATAGATGGTAATATAGAATTTTTTCATTCTAGTTTTCCTTTTAGAATATTATCGCTTTTAATATAGAACTTCTATTTTCTTTAGGATATTAGGGATTTAGATAGTAATTTTCTATGCTATTTTTCTTATGCATTCCTTTTAATTTCTTCAGAATATTTTCTAATAGAATTTAATTGCCGTATTTTAGGAGTAGCATATTATCTCCATTTTATGTTGGATTTCTCTCCTATTTTCTTTTCTATCCGATTTTATCTTCAATTTTATTGTTGGCTGGCCGTGTGACACGATTCAATTGGAGAATGATTTTCGATATCATTTCTCTATCTTGTCTTTGACACGGACATCAATACGCTACCTCTGAGAGTTCGATTTCTCGTATAAGTCGAACCATGACGGTCTAAACATTACATTGGTACTGATTTGAGCGTCCTCATCAAGGATCCAGAGAAGAGAAGATTGGAATGGAGCTTGCGCGCATGTCGAGAGCCAACGAAGCCGCTTCGTTCAGTATCATCATCTTATTCAAGTCTTCAGGCAACCGTCGAGTGTTGTGAGCTGCATCGTTAGATATGTAGGGAAGGACAGTTGAGGAGTTACTTCTCAATCGTCTAGGATGTCTAGTATGGTACCCTTAGGGTGACATGCGACTGTCGTACCTCGAAAAATACGATCCTCGTAATGGACGCGGAAAATACTGTTCGAAATAGAGTCGCCACCGAACTTTATTTATTCCAAGGCAGGAATAGGAAAATATCGATAAAACCTTTAAAGAGATAAGAACATGGTCATCGCAACCAATATTCTAGGTTCGGGAGTCGGTTACGCAGAGGGAAGGTATTAGCACCCTCTACGTCCGTTGTACTCAACGGGAACCTCTTGATTCGATTCGAGAGTAAAGTTAGCTATGCTTGTTGGTTTTCTTCTAATGTTTCTCCTATAGGGGGGGGGGGGGAATGGGTGGTTTTAAGATAGGGTGCTCGCCAAGGATTGGGGCCCTTGTGCCTACGTATCTTCACTTGTAGGAAGTGGAAAATCAGAGCATTCGTAGTTCGGGGGACTACGGGTAAAAGAGGGGATTGTGCTCGCCAAGATCATCGCAATCTTGTGCCTACATATCTTACATTCAGAAGAGAATGAAGAATCAGAGCAGCCGTAGTTCGGCTAACTACGGTGAAAGGGTTTGGATTTGAACGAGTGTTTAAGTCGCATTCTAACTGCTAAACGTTGGCTTGTCTGCTCGCTAGGGGAGGCTGAAGCACGAGTTTGTTATGCGCGGAAGAAGGGACTAAACAATGTTCTTGACAAAAGGTGTTTTGGTTGGAAATCACACGAGGGCGAGGAATTTGTGTTTATCGTATTGGATGTTTTATTTTGAAAAGATAATGGATTTGAATAGGTTTAAGGTTTCGATCGCACGGGGGGCGAGAAAGAGGAGTTTGGTTAGGTAATTTGATGGAGAAAATGACGACTACTCGATAAACGAGACGTCAGCCTCGCAATCAATTAATCGGGACATTATTGGAATGCTAGATTCCAACAACACCTTTTTCATTCAACTAACTTCAAAATTAGTGTTCGAGAAAGTTTCAATCGCACGGGGGCGAGAGAAGAGAGTTGGATTGAATATTTTAAGGGAGAATGACGACTACTCGATAAACGAGACGTCAATCTCGCAATCAATTAATCGGGATATTATTGGAATGCTAGATCCCAACAACACCTTTTTCATTCGAATAATTATGAAATTGTGTTTGAATGGACAATGACGATATTTGTCCAAATAGTTAGGGCATGTATTTTATAGACGAAAGGTCGAGTAATCCACAACTTAAAGCGTGCGCCCCAAGAGTGGTTACTCAAGAATTCAAGGAATGCGATACTCCAAGAACTCGATTCTTTCGTAATTTAATCAAGAAAATAGTTTGGATTTGACGTATGGTTTAGAAACATACTAGGGTTTAGACTCAATCATACGAGGATGAGGAACGAGGTTAGAGAGGTTGTATGTTTAGGAGGAATGACGACTATTTGATAAGCAAAACGTCAGCCTCACAACCAATTAGTCGGGATATCGTTGGAATGCTAGATCCCAACAACAATCTTTTTCATCCCATTAATCATGAAATAGTGTTTGTTGGACAGTGAATACTTGTCCAAATAATTATGGAAATATTTTAGAAATGAAAGTTCGAACGACACACCATTCAAGGCGTACGCCTCAATAGTAGTCATTCTCGAATTCGAGGAATGCGCGACTCCAAGAACTCGATTCTTTCGTGATTTAATTTAGAAAAAAATAATTTGAATGGATTAGCGTACTCGGACTAGGCGCGCTAGGTATTCTAGAAATGTAAGATCAAAAGGATCACAACCCAAGATGTGCACCTTGAGAGCAATCTTTCAAAAACTCAAGGAAGGCGAGATCCAAGAATTCAGTTGTTTTTGAAATTTGTTTAAGAAAAATAGTCTAATTTAATTAAGAAAACTAATTTTAATTTTCATATATAAAATTAATTAATCGATTGCTTATAAAAAGATTTTGAGAAAAAAGCTAATTATAATTAACTGTTTTAAAAAAAGTTTAATATCTTAAAAAAGAATTTTGACTTAATTAAATATATTTTCCTAAAGGTTTAATATTTTAAATATTTATTTGATAATGATTTTGAAATATATTTTTTAAAGAAATAATAATTGGAATTTATTATAAAAATATCCAAAAGTAATTTAAAATACTTTTATAAATCTCAATTAAACTAAATGAAAAACAATTTGAAAACCGAAAGACGGAACAACCACAACTCAAGGGCGTGCGCCTCGAGAGCGGTTGTTCAAGACTCAAGGGATGCTAGACCCCAAGAGCTCACTATTTTTGATAAATTAATTAGGCAAAATCTAGATTAAATATGTTGAGAAATAATTAGTCGAATTTGAAAATACTACTCTGGAATTGAATAACTTGTTGAAAATGTTTGCTTAAGAAAAATTCTTCT
This sequence comes from Lathyrus sativus, assembly GCA_963859935.3. Classification (NCBI taxonomy): domain Eukaryota; kingdom Viridiplantae; phylum Streptophyta; class Magnoliopsida; order Fabales; family Fabaceae; genus Lathyrus; species Lathyrus sativus. The sequence continues at coordinate 59,451,806 of OZ012738.1, read as the reverse complement.
CCACTTATTTTAAATGAGATGCTTGACCATGTTTAACACTACGCCAGAATTGACTTTTAGCAGCGCATAAAAAGACAGCGCTTTATAACAAAGCGCTGCTAAATAGTCAGTAAAAAAAAAAGAAAAAAAAATTACATACCAAAGACAGCGCTTTTAAAAAAGCGCTGCTAAAGGGGGAGCCTAAGACATCGCTTTTTAAAAAGCGCTGCTAAAAGGGGACCCTAAGAAAGCGCTTTTAAAAAGCGCTGCTAAAGGAGGACCCTTTGAAAGCGCTTTTTAAAAGCGCTGCTAAAGGGGGACCCTACGATAGCGCTTTTTCTATAAAGCGCTGCTATATGTCATTGCTAAGGCACCCTATGAAAGCGCTTTTTAAAGCGCTGCTAAAGGCCTTTAAAAAGTGCTGCTAAAGGTATTAGTATAATAATTTATATATACCCTCCAGAATTTTAAGAGAAACAAAAGTCGCGAGTTTCTTTTTTTCTTTCTTTCTCCTCTGCTCTGGCGAACGAACTTTGCCATATATACCCTCCAGAACCATTCCGTTGCCGTCGCCCTCCCTCCGACCGTTGCCATCGCCGTCTTCCGTTCACCGTCCGTTTTCGAGTGCCTCCGTCCATTGCATTTCCAACATTGTTACGGTATGTGTAGTTTTACTATGGTTTTCTTTTTTATTGATCTTTTCACCATTGTTATATATTTATTTGAACCTTGATATATGATATATGATAGATTTATTGGAAAATATTTGCTGTCGCTTTATTGGACAATATTGGAAAATATATGATAGATTTATTGGAAAATATTTTTGTTGATGAAACTTTTGGTATTAAAATTGAAACAATCTGTTTGTAGAGAGAAGGAATGTGCTTCATGTTTTATATATATATATATATATATATATATATATATATATATATATATATATATATATATATATATATATATATATATATATATATATATATATATATATATATATATATATATATATATATATATATATATATATATATATATATATATATATATATATATATATATATATATATATATATATATATATATATATATATATATATATATATATATATATATATATATATATATATATATATATATATATATATATATATATATATATATATATATATATATATATATATATATATATATATATATATATATATATATATATATATATATATATATATATATATATATATATATATATATATATATATATATATATATATATATATATATATATATATATATATATATATATATATATATATATATATATATATATATATATATATATATATATATATATATATATATATATATATATATATATATATATATATATATATATATATATATATATATATATATATATATATATATATATATATATATATATATATATATATATATATATGTTGATATGGTTTTATATGTTGATGGTTTTATATGTTGATGGATTATCTAGTATTTTTAATATGATATATTTTGGTGGATTATCTAGTATTTTTGTTTTGTAAATTATTAATATGATTTTAATAAAATTTATATTTTGTCTGTTATAGGGGTTACCTGTGAAGAGCAAGGTTGTGATCGTTTCCAAGCATCCTACTGTATAGCTTTCTTAGAAGTTAGTGATTTCTTTACAGGTATTATCTGTTTTTGCTTAGACTACTCAATTATTATGGATAAAAATTGGATGTCTGTTAATCGATTGTCAAAAGAGTACGAGAATGGGGTATCGAACTTCGTTAAGTTTGCTGTTGAACACGCCAAAGACCCCAGTAGGATCACATGTCCTTGCTTAGGTTGCTGTAATGGGCGTCGAATTGACGCGGTTCAGTTGGAATCTCATTTAATGAGACATGGAATTGATCGAAGTTACACATGTTGGACATTACACGGTGAGATAAGTAACGAGAATGTTGAACCCCAGAACAATATGACCTCTACTTCAAAGGACAATGGTAGGGATACATACGATTGTGATCGAGTCGAAGATATTGCAGAAGCACTTGAGCAGTACGTTAAATTGCACAAGGACGTTCTCCGAGGTTTAAATCTGAATAGAAATGAAAATTGGATAGTACGTGAGCACAATCGAAGTTTTATAACATGGTTCAAAGAGCATATTTATTCAAAGTTTTATTCTGATCCCGCTTCAATAACAGAAAGGTTGAGATGTTTAGCATATGGTCCAACTTTGCATGTGTTTTCTTATAGCGCATACGCAATTAATGGATACACATTTTATACCAAGGAGCAAGATGATAAAAGTACAATGCAAAATAGTGGTGTCACTGTGCTTGCCGAATCAATGCACATTTCCTCGTATTTTGGGGTAATCGAGCGCATTTGGGTGTTTGATTATGAGAAGTTTCAGATTCCTATCTTTGGATGCAAGTGGGTTGAAAGTAATAGTGGCATACGTATGGATAAGTCAGGTTTTTTGCAAGTGGATCTTAATAAGGTGAGGTACAAAGATGAGCCTTTTATTCTAGCCACGCAAGCTAAACAAGTGTTCTATGTCACTGATCCGAAAAGTACGAAATGGTTTATAGTTCTTTTTTCCAACAAAGTAATCAACGATAACATTGGAGAAAAGGGGGAGGTTGATGTTGAGAATGAATCTTATGTTAGGGATGATCCAGATGAGAATATTATAGCAGACGAATCATATATTAGAAATGATCATAGCGAGGGAATTTGGATCAATCCATCCGTCCGTGTTGTTAAGAGACAAGTAAAGCACCTTCGAACTAAAAAAAGAAAAAGATGTTAAAGGTACTTGTAAAATTACATATTGTCTCATTCAATAAAATAACATATTATTTCTTATTTATACGTTTCTTATGTGTATATATATATATATATATATTTCTTATTTACATATTTGAATGTCATTCATTTGATACTTTAGTTTTCCTGAATTACAGGTATATTATGGCCAGCAATGAAGATTGGAAGAAATTAAAGTAGAATTGTATAATTTGTGATGTTGAATTTCGAGTTGAGAATTGTATATAATTTGTGATGTTGAATTGTGAAGCTTTTGAATTATATATATTAAAGTGGAATTGTATATAATTTGTGATGTTGAATTGTGCATATAATGCCAAAGTGTTGAATTGTGCACATAATGCCAAAGTGTTGAATTGTGTATATAAAGCCAAAGTGCTGAAAGGGCTAAATTATATAAGCAGGTATTGTAATATAAGCAGGTTTATTGAAAAATATATAAAAAATGTCATTAATCAGGAAATTTTTTTTTTCAAAACGTGCACATTAGACAGCGCTTTTATGTATAAGCGCTGCTAAAGGGGACAGAGAAACTGCTAAAAAAGCGCTGCTATAGGTGGGGAAAGAGGGGTCTAAGACAGCGCTTTCATAAAGCGCTGCTATAGGGGGGGTCTAAGACAGCGCTTTAATAAAGCGCTGCTAAAGGGGGGGGGGGAGGGGGGGAGATTAGGCAGCGCTTTAAAAAGCGCTGCTAAAGGGGTAAAAAAGCGCTGCTAAAGGTGATGTCTTTAGCAGCGCTTTTTCCACAAAAAAAGCGCTGCCTTTACCTTTAGCAGCGCCACTTTAGGCAGCGCTTTAAAGCGCTGCTAAAGGTCAAAAAAAGCGCTGCTAAAGGTCTGTTTTGGCATAGTGTAACTAACTAAACCTAACCCAAGGATTTAATACACCATTTTAAGAGATCCCTTAACGAGAACCTGCCGAGACTATAGACAGAAGAGCTTTCAGGGTGGAAACCCGCTATTTGAAAAGAGGAAATATTGTTGACCCTTTCAAAGGTTTCTATGAGTTCTCGTGCATGAAGTTTCAAATCAGGATACCTCACTTTGACTATCTGTTGCAAATCTTCATTTTCTGGATGTTGAATTATTATTCTTTTCCAAAGGACACTAAGTGAACCTTGACCTGCACTCTCGGAAGAGTCAAACTTAGAAACAACAATAGTTGAAAACATCCTAAAACTCTAAGCCACCTTTATTACCTCCCCTCGTTCTATCATAAATGAATCTGCCCCTTCTAATAAAGGCAACAGAATGGAGTGTACATCGGATGGTGCTTTGTTGATATCCTAAAAAATAATCCAAATTTAAACAACATTGCATAATAATAAAAATTGTAAAAAAAACAACCACTTAACGTCATATGCCTTTGATAAACCTGACACTGATGTCTGATGCTTCTGTTGTGCTCATTAATTTCACCAAAGGAAAATTCATATATACCACATGAATGACAGCAACAACACCATGAATGATTCAGAGTTAATACTTAACGTAACATTCAAAAAAAGAACAGCTTAATACAAACCCAATAGTAGAAGAAAAACAACATTATTAACACCAAACATATCGAAACCGAGTTTGATTTAAGTTGTTACCGAAAACATAATGTTGCTGCTAGAACTGGTGGCTTCGCGACAGCTGCTTCGTAGCGTAGGATTGAAGGAGTATTCACCAAAACAGAAAAACTGAGTGTCTTTGGAGTGACGGTCGTTGGAGAAGATCGATTCACAAGGTGAGATTCGGCGGCATCGACGAGAAAAAAAACCGTTGTTGCCGTGATGTTTGAACTGCGACGGAGGGGACGCAATGTTGTTTACCAATAGCTAAAAGTTCATAAAAATGCACCTGTGATGTCGCTATCGAGCTTTCGTACTCTCTCCTTGGTGGAAAACGACAACGATGGGGTCGTCACGACACCATATCAACGGTTATGCTGCTGACGTTTCGATACGACTTTGAAGCTGATACCACTGCACACTAGTGGTTGTGTTGATGCACTGTTGTTGTAAGAGGCGTCGTTGTAACCATGTAACATAATCGATTTTGGTTCGTTATCACCATGCCAAATGGTAGTAATGCACCCCAGTTAACCAAACCAATGTTCCAGACCCGAGTCACTATTAATGTTGTGAGCTGTTGAGTTCTTTCGATACTAAACCAATCACAACAATCAGGGCGTTGTCATTGATGAGTTGTAGAGATGAATAACTTGGAACCCTTGCTTGCTAATGACGATATGCTCCCGCAGATTAAATAGCTGGACATTGCGTTAAACCAAATTAACATCAAAATGTTAGAACCTCTTAACCTTCACAAACAACAAATAGCAAACTAAACAGAACAGAGACAAAAATTCACAAAAGTCAAAAAACGAAGGAAACATGGCTAAGTTAAAGATACAACCCTTGTGAGTGCGGCTACAAATTCGGAAACACGCGAGCCTTTGAATATGTTGTATAGCTGTTGTTGAAGCGCAAAGTTAAGTGGTGCTAAAGCGTTATTGTTCCAACTTGCTGCTACCTGCATCTCAAATGCCTTAACGGTGTTTGGTGTTTGTGTTTAGATGTAAACCGTGGATGGGACTCAGAACCTGCACACACAAAAAATTAACAAAAACAACAGGCGAAACAAACGCAGTAAACGCAAAAAAACTACAAAACAAAATTGAATCAGAAACATCATTTGAGTGGCTGTCTGTTTGAATCATGTCGAGGCTATGGTGAATTACTGCCTTGAGCTATTGTTGTGATTGTGGTTATGGAAGATGCCAATGCCGATGCCTGCACACTTCTTACGGCATCCTGTTAAGTTGAATCTCGTGGCGAGTCTCAACGGCAGCACCGTCGTCTTTGCGTGTTTTGAACCAGTATCCTCGCAACGCCTCATACGCGAAACTGAAAACCATCTCAAAACATTTGCTTTCTTGATATATCTACAGCATAATCCAGCACCTCTGTTCATGATTTGAACTTGAGTTTGAACGAAGAGTCGACGCCTAAGATTGACACCGTGTGGTTACTGAGTTGTGTTGTTGTAGATACTACAACGATGTGTCATTCAACTTTATATTATTGTGTAACCTGCACAAAAATCACCAGCCCAGTACAGAAATAGGAAGTAAGCTCAATGGAATGGAATCCACAAAAAATGAACTGATGAGGTAATCTTGAGTTGCTGTTGATGGATCCCAGTTGTTATTGCTACGAACACAAGTCAAAAACAGGGGTTTTGGTGGTGGCGGTCACATGATTCGAAGAGGAAGACACGCGTATTATGTTGATGAACGTGATGCCTTTAGGAAATGTGTGGCAGAGGGGTTTGGGCTTGGAGTATGGTGGTCGTCATGCGGCGCGACTGAGAAAACCGGTGGTTTGAAGGTGAGTTGAGGAAGAAGAACGGAAAAACGAAAGGTTTACGGCGGTCGGTGAGTTGATCTATGAGTGAGTGTTCGCGGCGGTTTTAGGGTTTTAGAGGCGCCTGATTTTGGGATTGAGGTTCCAATAAATAATAATCTCATTTTCTTTTAATTTCAAAATTCCAATAATTATATTATTATTCCAATAATATTATTTAATATGATAATAATAACAATAATATTAATAATAGTAACACCTTACTAATTATCATATTATTATCATCATTAATCATATTTTCTAGTATTATGGAACTTACTCCTTAACCAAAATCCACGCAAGCACGCCGAAAATGAAAATAACACCGAAAATAAAAATAATTAAAATGGGCGTTACATCACAGATCAAGTGTCAAACAAGCAAGATCATGCATAAACAACCCAAACCAGATCCAAACATAAATGAGCATCATCCAACAACCACAATCAGTGCCAGTTCGTTTTACATTTTAATGATCTACATTGATCCTACGACACAATTATGCAAAAATGGCAGTGAATTGATGCTTAACAAGAGTGTAATGTTGAATTTCAATTACCTAGTGGAGAACTTCCACTGAGCCTTCAAATGGAGCTCAAGCTTGCAAGTAATTGCCCAAAATCGTTCACTAAACTTCAAGGAAGCTTTCTCAATTCACAATTTCCTCTGAAACAACTTCAATTTTCAAATTTGTAATTTGAATTTCTCACACTTTTTGAAAGATGAACTTGATGAATTTTCCTCCAATTTTCACCTCTGAGTTTGTTCATGCCAGAAATGTTTCATACAATGGATCTCAATCAAGATTAAGCCCAATCCCAGCCTCTAAAGCCCAATTCAAAATCCATGGGAATTGGTTTTCTTTCTTTCTCAAGTGCACGAATTTCCCTCTTTTTTGGCTCCAAATTTGCTCAAAATGCTTGATGGGATCATTTGGAATGTGAATGGCTATGATTCAACCCTTGTTTTGATCTTAATGGTTGGAATTGGATGTGTAACTTCATCATGAAGAAACCTTGAAAATGGCTTGTTTAAACACCTCAATTCAAAAATTTAAAATTGCCAAAGTGTTTGAAATGATGTTTGCACTCAAAAAATGCATCCATTTGCACCAAAATGTTCAAAAGTGAATTAGTTCTCATTTTCACCATTTTAACCTTTTCCCATGAAAATTCAAATACCAAGACCTCAAACCAAGCCAATTCCTTAACTTCTCAATGCTTGACTAAGAAAATAACACCATTTGAAACAAGTTTGATGTTGGAAAAATCTTCATTTGAAGTGTGCAAGTTGGTGAAATGGACCTATAATTTTATGACTTGTAATCTTACTTTCCCAAAATACCCTTAACTTGTAAACCTCATAACTTGATTTCTACAAATCAGATGAAAGACTTCAAGTACAATTTGGGAAGCTAAGACCAATACCTACAACTTTCATGTTGGCCAAAAGTTGAGGAGAAACATCCTTCTAGGTCAAAAATGGCTTGGAAGTTGGTTGACTTTTGTTGACCAAAATCACATCCCTCTGATGACCTGTAACTTGTCTGGATCATAACTTGAGTTCTATAAATCCAATCAAGGGCTTCTAGTACTCAAATTAAAGCTAAGAACATGCTCTACAAGTTCCATGTTGGTCAAAAGTTGAGATGAAACTTGTATCTTGAGATAGGTGGTCTTGAAGTCAGGCACTAAATAGGGGATTTTACCCTGAGAACCCTAATTTAGTAACTTCTCACACACTTAACCCTTGATGAATTGAACTTGAAATGATGTCTCATATGTCTTAACACAACATCCCATGACCATAGAGACTTTGAATTGAGTTTTAATCTCCTTCAATTGCACAATTGACTGAGGACTAGCCAGATGAAAACCCTAATTGCATCCACTTCAACTACAACTCTTCACACTTGGTACAAACACTTGGATGAGCTCCACAATGACCCTCAAGGCACTCAATGAGCTCTCTAAATATCTTATATCCATAACCATGAATCCAAAAGCCTCTGATGATCTTCAATTGGCCTCCAAGTTAGGAGTTGATCCACATACATCCATCTTTTCCTTCACAAGACCAAGGCCCTCTTCCTGATGACTGATGACCATCCAAACTTGAGTAAAACATCTTGCTTAGGCTCAACCCTATGAGTAGACCCTTCTTGCTATGTACAATCTCTTGATCCCCTATTCAATGCAACATGCTATGCAATGCAAATGCTAGAAAGAAATGAAATGAAACATAAACCAAGTTAAGAAAAGGTTGGGCAAATTTTGGGCTGCAACAGCTGCCCCTATTCAAGCGACTTAGATCTGACGGAGTGAAAAGCGAACGGCTTTCACACAATCAAGGTAGAAGATGGTTGAATACCATAGAACCCGAAAATTTGCCAACCGCAGAAAATAAATCTGCAAACCCTCCTGGGGTAACTGCTTTGATTACAAACACATTCCGCTGGGGAAAAGAGAAACTTAACCAAGTAACTTTGCTTAGAGAACACCCTGAAATAGAGAAATACTTCCAATTGATAGAATCTGGATATTCGGCGAACAAAATGAATCAACGAGATTTGCCGGAGCCTGAACGCTCAACGCAAAACCAAAACTTGAGTGCTTAACAAGAACAAAACCGGAGCCTGAATGCTCGACAAAATAGCCGGAGTCTGAACACTCAACGTACAAAAATATCATTCACAAATTCACCGGAGCCTGGATACTCAACGGAAAGGCCGGAGCTTGGATGCTCAACGTACGAAAGGATATCATTCGAAAATTCACCGGAGCCTGGATACTCAACGGAGAGGCCGAAGCCTGGATGCTCAACGTAAAGTAGACCGGAGCCTGAATATCCAACGGACTAAAAGGTTAACCATAAACTGGAATCTTATCGGAGCCTGAATACTCGACAAAGTGGGAATCACAAATCAAATGCCGGAGTCTGGATACTCAACGCACAAGAGAAATGATCACATATTGGAAATTGGCCGGAGTCTGGATACTCAATGTAATACATCGAAATCTGAATGTTCAACGAAAATAGACCGGAGCCTGAACGCTCAACAAAAATGACCGGAGCCTGGATACTCAATGGGCAAAAGAAATCATCATTATACGAAAACGACCGGAGTCTGGATACTCAACGGAACATTGACCGGAGCCTGGATACTCAACGGACAAAACCAAATACCACAAATCAACAAATCACCGGAACCTGGACTATCACAAAACTTACCAAAGTTTGGCTTTACCGGAGCCTGGATACTCAACGGGGAAAGAAATTCTTCACAAATGAACATTCACCGGAGTCTGAGCACTCAACGGAGATTGATCAGAGCCTGGATGCTCAACGGACGAGAGGAACTATCTCAAATATACTTATCAAAACTGAACCACCCCCACTGTCTTTACCGGAGTCTGACTACTCTATGGGGAAAGAACAATAATGTCAATCACCATGGTCTGGATACCGCAAACAACTTTACCGGAGTCTGGATACTCGATGGAAAAGGAAAACATCATCAACTGAGAAGGGACCAGAGTCTGGGTACTCAATGGAACACAAATTCTTATCCTGATCCGAAGATACTGCTAGATAATAACCTGAGCCGGGGTCTGGATACCATGCTGGCTAGGAGATCACATGGTCTGGATACCAAAGATCAAAACTCCGAAGGTATACCTGAAACAAAGAGATAACAACCTGGCTTATGTTTCATATGCATATGTTTGAAAATGGCGTAATGCTCCATACGAAATGGAAATGCTACGCATTTGGGTAGATGCTATGCACGCATGCAGATGCACCAGAACTGAATTAGCAAAGTAAATGCTTAGAGAGACAGAAACCATCCTGCTAGGGTAACAAAAATAACCTTGTTGAGGGAAACAACAAATCTGCCGGGGAAAGAGCGCAAACTGGCTCATGCTAATAACCATTGGACTTATGCTGAGAAACGACCCTTATCGGCCTTCTACAAGGAATATTTTGACGTGACAACATTCTTCCCTCCTGCTGAGGAAGAGAGAACAACACTGCTGAGGAAATCATCCCTTTCAACCTACTGGGGATTGCTCTGCCGGGGAGCGGATCCAACCAGGCTACAAACTACTCTGCGGGGAGAACAGTCCAAACACAACTGGCTGGGGATAGAGCTGTGAACTTCACTGATTGGGGAAGTAAATCTCTGGCTGGGGATAGGACAGACTTCATCTGCACCTTCTTTGCCCCAAGGGTAACGACCCTACAAAACTGAACAAACAGACAAGATATCTTACGCAATGGAATCATCTTAGTCATCATTCGTGACATTGTTCAATTAATTCAAAGTTTTAACAATTATTAGCCAAGGCCTGCAAGTTTATGTTAGCGCAAGTTCATCAAAACATTGGGCGTTTTCACAAACAAAACAGTAAAAGTTAAAATAAAGCACACAGATCAAGTACTGAATAGTATATGTTTACTGATGAAGGGCCTGTAAATAGGCAAAGTTTTACAACAGATGCAACTCCTAAAAAGAGGAAGCTGCACAAAACAAATACCATGAGCTGATCCCTCTATGACTCGTCTGACTCTGACACTTTCCGAACGCTTCGTCTTCAGAAAAGATTGATTCGGATGAAAACAGTCCTCAGGTTCTCCCAATCCACTAAAGCAATGAAATTCACACACAGACCGTAATCATTTGCTTTTCAATCCCTAACTTTAGCCTGAACCGCCCTTTTCGGGTTTTCGATTCACCGGGATACCCATTTTTGCCAAAGTCGCCTTTCCAGGTTTTCAACTTTGCGGGTTTACATCTTTTCAACTTTGCTTGAATCTTATTCATTTGCAACCGAACTTTGATTTGTCCAAAGGAAGGGATAAAGATCAAAATTCCCACAATGCAATGCACATGCAAAGGTTAGAGAGCTATAGGTTCGAGGGTTAGTTAAACTTAGGGAAGGTGCTAGCATCCTATGTTTCTGTAGTACTCTACAGGAACCTCTTGTTTTATGTTTGTTTTATTGCTATGTGTTATCTGCTTAAGGGATAAAAGACCTAGGGGTTTATTTCTAAGTATACTCGATAATATATCGCATCTTATGCCTACATATCCTTACGGGAGTGGAATCAGAGTATCTGTAGTTCCCCTAAAGGGTTTGAGGAGTTCTTTGACTATGGTCAAAGTTCCTATGGGATAAAGGTAGTTGATTGATTGATTTTAGGAGAAAAGACGAGTTGTCATCTTAAGGGAGATTACTCGACTAGGCCACCACAAGTTGTAGGAAAATAGTCTTTGCATCGTCTTAAGAGAAGGGCTCAATACTTGGAAATTAATCGACAAGTATGCCACTATCTCTCTAATGTGTTTGAATAAGTTTGATTTGAATTGATTGAGTTTATTCTAAGTTGTAAAGATAAGGGTCCTTCCTATGGGGCATGATCTAACTTAGAAGATCAACTTGAATGAGATCAAGGATCAAGTGGGGATTATGATGTAAATGATATGCATACGCACAATTGTTTAAGTTATGCGCAGGTTCTTCCTTTGGACGTTTATGCAATAATGTGATGCAATAAAGATAAATACGGTAAATAAATTGCGTAAGATAAAGACGATAAATAAACATACACAAACGCATGAAAGCGCTAAGGTGTGCGTGAATGGTGTATATGTGAATGGAAGTGAAGCGTGCACAATTGATTAAGTTTTACGATGTTGGTTGATTTTAGACGGGATTATCGGTTTTAGTTGAATTATACTTATGAGAAAATAAGTTATTGATTAGATTAACAAAGTAGAAATGAATTGACTTTAAAGGAGAGGTTGACCTAATTTTAAGAGAAAAGTTGTGTTGGATTCTTAATAAAAGTTATATTAGTTATTATTTTTAATAAAAGTTATCTTAGTTTATTTGAGTTGATTTATAAGAAAATGTGTTGCGGTGAAATCTGGATGCCAAGCTATTGATTAACTTGAATCTTAATTCATTTACAACCGGACTTTAATTTATCCAAAAAAGGAAAGGCTTAAAGAAAGAAAAACCTATAAGAATGCAAAGCAAAAAGGCAAGGCCTAAACCTGAGCAAAGAGAGATCTAAAGGTTCGGGGGTTGGTTATACCTAGGGAAGGTGTTAGCATCCTAAGCATATGTAGTACTCTACAGGAACCTCTTGTTAATATTTGTGTTTGCTAGAGTTTACTTGCTAAAGAAAAAAGTGCTAAGGTAAAAATCTAAAGGTAAAAAAGGTATGTACAAAGTTTGCTCGCGAAGACATCGCATCTCGTGCCTACGTATCCTGACGGGAATGGAATCAGAGCAATCGTAGTTCCCCTATCTAGGGATAAAGAACTGTTATGTTAAATGGAAGGGAATGTCCCAGGCGGGACGACTAAATAGAGCACGGAGACTCCAAGCCTAAGTTGTAAAGGTAAACAGGGAAATGCCCACGGTGGGACGATAAATAGAGTACGGCGACTCCAAACTTTAAATTGTAAAGGTAAACGGGAAGTTAGTTGTTAGTGAGCTCGCCAAGACATCGCATCTTGTGCCTACGTATTCTCATCGAGAAATCAGAGCGATCGTAGTTCCCCTAGCTAGGGATGAGGAATTCTTGACTGTGGTCAAGATTCCAAAGGGAAGTAAGCATTCATAGTGAAGTACTTACATGGAGTGCGGCGACTCCTCTCCTAAGTTAAGATTGTTGTGAGAGAATGTACACGGCGGGACGATAATCATGAGTATGGCGACTCAAATCCTAAGGCTAGGATAAAAGAAAAATGGTCCACGGCGGGACGGGAACAGTGAGTACGGCGACTCAAATCCTAAGGCTAGGATATAAAAGGTAAAGGGTGTCCACGGCGGGATGGTAAACGTGAGCGCGACGGCTCAAGTACTAAGGCTAGGATAACAACGATCAATGTCACAATAATGAAAGGTGGGAATATACATCAACACAAGACATTGGAAAAAAGAATCACCTAAAACAGATTAAATTTGAGAAAGTTATGACTGTTTGAAAATGGTGAAGAAAATATGAAATAAAACAAATAAGTAATTAAAAAGTTCTCTAGGTGGGTGTTAAACCCACCACACTTGGTTCACAAATGTGCAAACTTACCACCAAGCCATAGGGGGCGCGTGTAAACTAACGGAAAAGGAGAATAAAATAACATAACCAAGGAAAAATAATAAAATGAAACAAAAAAGGCCTCGCTGAGGCTCGAACCCAGCACACAAGGCATGATAAGGCGCTTAAGGGCAAGGTGGTTACCACTGGGGTGGCTATACATCCATTGATGAAGGCACCCCCATAAATATATATTGTATATCTATGTGGATTTCTGGGCAAAACAAGAACACTCAAACATGGCTTGCATTTTATGTCATAACTCTTTCAAATCTTGATGGATTTACACAAAATTTTAGTCTAAATCGTGTATTTTTCCATGAGGAACAAGATAGTGGCATTGGTTTTTTGAAATTCCTCCCCCAACTCAAAACCCGATAGCACTTGCATCTTTGATGTTTTGAAATGCATTATGACATGAAACTCTTATACCAGTCAATTTTAACTCCATACAAGTATATACACATGCTTCAAAAATGTTATTGAGTGAGTGTATGCACAAAATAGATTTGAAGGCAAGCTAAGGTAAAGATTGTCATGTAAGTTGCAAAATTGACAAGTATGAGATGCGTTTTGAGATGAGGCTCATACACCAGTTAGCTTCAAAATGGATTAAATGCATACACATACTGAAGACATGCTAATGAGTGAATTTAATCAAGGATTTTTGGATCAGAGCTGTTTGAAATAAAAATGATGTTCAAAAATGCCAACTGTCATGGAAAATGCATGAAGCTACTCTGTTCAGGTTCTAGGTATATACCAATCAAATGAAGCATACACACTCATCATGTACATGATAATGGATTAAAATGAGTACAAAACAAGGCTCAAAATGGACTGGTATGAAAAATGATGCTTCAAGTGTAGGCTTGTGCTTGTGAAATGCATGAGCATGTTCAAATTCTGTTCCAAACATTTTTAAATCAATTCAAACATATACACATTTCATACACATGGTATTGAGTGGTTTCAAACACACTTTGTAGTCAAAAGAAGACTGTCATGAAAAATTGTTCACAAACTGCAAGTGGTCATGAATATGAGGTATGATGATGCTCAAACTAGTTCTATGCACATATAGGTTAAAAACAACATACACACAAGTCACATATGTATCAACAAATGATTTTTGAACACATAAACTGGTCTGGAACAGCTAGTGTGAAAAATGATAAATGAGCTGCAACTTTGCTATTTGGTGGCACACATGAAAATGCCCAAAACTATTTCTAGGCATGTTCAAACCAAACTAATTGCACATACAAGTCACATATATGGATATAAGTGTATTCAAGCAGCGAAATGAGGCAAAACAGTCTGTTATGAGAAAATGATATGCCAATTGCAAAATGGTATGGATGTGTTCATGAAAAATGCCAAATCAATTTCTAGGCAAGATGATGTCAAGTGAACAATATACACATGCCACAAATATATTGCTAGACGATTTCAAACACAAGAAATGTTTTAAAACAAACTGTAAAGGAAAATGGCATATGGACTGCAATGCAAAAACAGTTTAAATGATGCTTGATGCAGCAGGGCATTTTCAATGATGAGTGAGCAAGCCAGGTGAAATCAGTTTATGCCAAACACATACACACATCACAAACAGGATTTAAATTATGATCAAACTCACAAAACATGTATGCTTCAATTATCAAGTTTGACATATTGGATGCATATGCAAAAACAGTGGTAGTAAGCTTTTAGGATAAACAACTCAAGATGATCTTTATGATATTGCAATGAATGAGATAAGGTTAGATGCTACATACCTCTTGTAGACAACTTTAAGCAAGCAAAATATCCAAGAAA
This sequence comes from Lathyrus sativus, assembly GCA_963859935.3. Lineage (NCBI taxonomy): Eukaryota > Viridiplantae > Streptophyta > Magnoliopsida > Fabales > Fabaceae > Lathyrus > Lathyrus sativus. Next base: position 59,436,661 of record OZ012738.1, on the reverse strand, counting down.
CCCAGAGGAACTTCAAATGCACCTAGCTTTGGGAGATTTCTTCTTTGTGAAGCAGAAAGCAAACTTCAAGATAGTTGGAGAAATAAACTCCACCAATGATCCTCAATGATTTGGATAGTTGAGAAATGATATATGTGAGGTGTTTGAATGGTTAGAACATCAAGCAAATGCCTAGAACCAGTTTTGGCAGATTTTATGGCTTTTGGTCAAAGTAACTTGGTATGGAAGTTGACTTTTTGAATGGTGAGGTTTTTGAATGGTCTAAGGTCTTGGACACCTTCTATATCATATTTAGAGATTGTGTGGATGATTGATGGGGAGTTTGAATGTGGAGAAATGATTTTGGCAGCAATTCTACCAAAGGCAGATTTTTGTGGTTTTTGGTAAGAAATGTGATTTTGTGATTTTAAAGCAAAGTGTGAAAGAGCAAAGGCTTGAGTTTTTTTTCCTGGTTTTTAGAATAGATCTTGTGTGTTGAGTGAGGTGTAGATGTCCTCTATTTATAGGGAAATGAATGGAGTGGGCAGATTTGGAGGTTTCCTTCATATGAAGGGAAGATTTACCTTTTTGATCAAACCTCCACAAAGAGGTTTCCTTGGCTGATGGGTAAGATCCAAAGTCAAGCTTCATGATGAGTTTGAAGTGGCTAAATGCAGGCTAGAATTCATAGGTTGATGGCTGGTTCAGATTTGTCTTTCCACCTCATGCTTGTCATTTTTACTTTTAAGTGCAAGTTGTAAAGCCACTTGCAAGCCCACTTGCAAGCTTGGCTAATTCCACACCTTCTGCATTTCCATTGTATTTCCAAGCTACAAAATCTCTACATATCAGATAAAACTTGATTCACAAGCTGAGATTGGTCAGATTGATGAAATAATGGATTTTTGAAATTTGTCAATGTGGGACTTCAAGCATGAAACCACCAACTTGCCATAACCATAACTTTCAGCTCACAAATCCTTTTGATATGTTCTAGTACTCTTTAGAAAGCCCTCAAATAGATCTAAAACGTTCATGTTTTCATGAGTTTCAAATTCCCAAAGGAACTTGGCCAAAAAGCCTCTCAAAGTTGCTAAAAAATGAGCTTAAAAGTGAAATTTCTCTAAGTCTTTTTCCTTCCTTGAAATGAATTTGGTCATAACTCCAAATCTATGCATTTTATGACGATGGACCACTTAGGGACTTTTGTAGGATTTGTCAAGAGCTTTCCAATGAGTTTTGAACCACTTCATTTGGATGTGTGGTTAAGGAGTTATGGTTTAGCCCCTTTCAAAACCCTAATTTCTCGATTACTCCTTCATCCTTGATCCAATGGTCATGAAAATTGATAGGCAAGTGCAATAAGACATAAGGAACATTTTTGATTCACACTTTGAAGTCCAATTCCATAAAATTGAAGAGTTGACTTTTCGGTCAACCGTACGATCGATCGGTGACTATCGGGTCGTCTGTTGACACTCTGGGCCCTCTGAGACTTTGAGATTTCTTGAATGAACTTTATTTAGCTATATGAACTTCATGGACCACAAACCCACCATTGGAATACCTTTTAAAACAAAAGTCAAACCACAGTTAACTTTTCTTGATCAAAAACCCTAATCGGGGATCCACGAACTGTACTGCTCCTGATCTTTGTATGAAAACCCCAAATTGGATTCATGCCTGACCCCATGTAGTATTCTTGATGGTTTAGAAACTTGCTTCATGGAGAAACAATCCAATGCATTGACTGATTAAATTGTCGAACCCTTGATCTCCAACTGTATGGAGCCCTGATTCACCTGTAACTAAGCAGAGACAAACTTGCACTGGGTTAAGGTTAGATAATTCAAATGAGTATGCTCCTAGAATGATGATGGGGATCTAAGGGGTCAAAATTTGGGGTGCAACAAAATGTATTCTTTTAGTGAAATTGATTTTATAAAAGAAATTATATTAATTATATTAATTTTAATAAAAGGTTTTATTATTAAAAGTTTTACAAATTAAGTTATTTAGAAAAAAGGGGTTTTTAAAAGTAATAAGATAAATTATTTACTTAATAAAATATAAGGTTTTATTATTAAGGTGAATTAATAATATTAATAAAGTTGAGAGAATAAATCATAAAAGTTGGTTTTAGTTAAATTAAAATATTAATCAATTAAGACTTAAAGATTAATTAAATTAGGTTGATTTAAAAGTTGTTATTTTAATAAAAAAAACTCAAGGTTAATTTAAAGGATTAAAAGTTGGTTAATTCTAAAAGGGGGGTTAAAATTATATTAAAACAGATTATTAGTTTTTTAAAAAAGATTATTTTAAGATTAATTAGGTTAATAAAAGGGGCGCTGGATCTAGTGTTATGCGGACGTGTGGTTTACCGTGGGCTGCGCGACGTGATCCGTTAGATCGTGATCTGTGGGTGATATGTGGTGATTGTGACGATGGACCACGGTACTACCATGGTCGTGCATACATACAGGTTACAACATTTACAAAACAACAAAAACAATTAAGAACAGAAAAACCAAAACGGCGGAAACCCTAATCCCCAAAATGCTCACTCGCTCGACCTCTCTCTCGATTCACCTCTCTCTTGATCCTTCACCGTTTCCTCCATGCTTGTACCTGAAACACAAATCAAAGCATCAATCATGCAACAATCTTAACATATCTAGAGGATTTTTCCAAAGGTGGGAGACGGCGGCGGAAAGTGAAGCGCGAGCGGGTTCTTCCGGCGATTTTGCGTTTGGCTTCGGGAGCGACAATCTTCGATAGCTCAGCGAAAAGATGAGTTCTCCCTCTCTTCTTTCGATTTTGATTTCCTTAGGGTTTAGGATTTTCACTGAGTTTATGGATTTCGTCAGAAAAAAGTGTTCTTCTCCGTCACAAATTCCTCTTTTCATAGGCGAGCTTGGGCTTCTCTATCTTTAAAACTCTGATTGAATGCCTTGATTGCTGTATTAAGACCTTCTATTTCTGTTTTATACAATCATTTGAAACCTTCCTTTTTCATTTGATTGCGTTAATGTTGTTGATGAGAATCCCCCTCTGTGTGATTCTGTGGTAATTGCAATTTGAAAATCTCTTAATTGATTTGGATACGCTGCTTTGAGATATGAAGAATCTGCTAGCTGTCTTGAATTGGATCTTTTCAAATAGGTATATTCCTTAATTGATTACTAACTTTGCATTATTATTTGGCAGGGGCGAATAGCAGTTGATTTGGGCCAAGAGTGATTACGGCCTAACGGACTGGTGAGCCCAAAGCTTCAGTGCTGGGAGCAGGCCTGAATTTTGGAAAACTCCTTGATGTATTCTTGATTGGTGAACTCTAAGCTACGAATATACTTCTGCTGATGTTGATGGTAATTGATGGTGAGTCTGATTTCCTGCCCTGAAACCGATCCTTCGATAAGCAAATGCGTATGGCCAAACTTGTTTTGATATTACTCTTGTTTATCTTGTATGGAGCTATCATGCTATGTATGTGTTTGCTTGCTTCACATCTGTAGCAGCTTGATAACCGTTTCCTTATTTCATTTCATATGCCTATGGTGATGAGGGCGTTTGGATGGCTGGATAATGGGAACTGCTGCGAGTTTGTTCAAACGTGATGCTTGAGGCTTGAACTTCGAATGTGCTTATGCCCTTCAAGAGTTCTCAACATCCTGAAGTTATTAATTCGAAATCTTCTCAATTATAGGAGGTGAAGTATGACAAACTTCCATCCAGTAATAAATCAAGCTCTGTTGAAACCCCTGAGTAGTTGTGCCAGGATACCCCAAATGTGTTTTCTCACGCCTACGTATTGGATTCTATCAGCTTTTGGCAGGTATTGTCACTCTGGTGGAGTGGGCAAGTTATCATCTTCGACTTGTCTTATGAATGTGCCAGTGCGTGGCTTCAATACGCTGCAGTATACAACACCAGCATTCCACCCTAATCTCATGATAAGGAACGTGAGGGTGGGAGAAGTTGGATTGGTTTGATGATGTCCCCTGTTATTTCTGTTCTGAATTGATTTGCTGAGTATGCTTCTCTTTTGATTTGTCAGGTTTGTAAAGAGTGCGCTGAGGAAAGGGGTTCTATTAACGATTTTCAAATGTTCCTTCACGGGCATGGCTATTAACAATGGTTCTTGGTCCATCTTAGTGAGTTTTAAGTCCCTTACGATAAGCTCCGTTTTGACAAGGATTGGTTGTTATGTTAGGCGGTAATTCAATTTCTCGGTCTTGAGTTATGGGTGGCATTGAGTTTTACTAATATCTCCCTCTTGTTTGCAGCAATTCTTAAGTTCTGATCCTGTCTTGGAGTCGGCATTTGCGTACATAAGAAAGGTAGTACGTTCTTGAATTCTTTCTATATTGAGACTGTTTAGAAGTTTATCTTAAACCTCAAATACCTCTGTTGAAATGCAGTTTGAGCAGACAAGTTGCCTGAACCTCACTGCCTACTCATATCATGACCTGAGGTAGTTTCAGTCTCTTATTCTGACCCTTACTTTCCTGTGGCAGGTTCTGAGTTGGTGCTGGCATGGAGAAGTCTTGTATGATAGGTTGAAATGGTATACCAGATTGTGGCTTTCACGGTAGACAACTGGAAACAATGACCAATTGATAGTGATGAAGCTTGACTAAGAAAAAACCTGTTCGGAATCGTCGGTGAGGTTTTGTTCTAATGAGGTTGAAATCTCTAATCCATATAATACTCTGCTTCAGAATGGGAGATGTTGTGAAATTAAAACCCAAGAGATTGCGGATCTTCCTCCATAGAGCTTTTGGATTGACTTCTTCTTGAAACGACCACCAACGTCCCGCGAGGTATACTTCTGAAATCCTTATGAAGCTCAATTGATTTGTTAAGTATGGTTTGAAACATTCTGAATGTTCCTCATTATTGCAGGTGGTTTAAGTTTTACGTCCGCTGTTAATTCGTTTTGATAAATCTTAATCAGGATGCTTATCCAGAGTGAAAGCTGAATTTGGATACACTTCCATCCTCATGACATGTCTTCTTCATCGTCCAAGTAGTTGTTTGGCTTTGGCACTGCTTGGATATCGTTGTGATGGTACTGCTGTGTCGTTTTCTTGTTATGCAGGTTGTAGAGGCTTGGCAATTATCAAGGGTGTACCCTTCGTGTGCTGTTGGGTTTTCAGTTTCTACTGCTGGACAGGCTGCTTGGAATAAAGTATTGCGAGCAACTCTCCTTGCCGTTTTGGGAAGATATAGCAGCTGCTGAAATGTATGACCTCTTGGTATCTAGTCAATAGGCGGTCGAGAATGGATATCTTTGCTACGAGACTCTTGCACGACCTTAAGTGGTTACTTAGAAGAATTTGTCTTAAGTCTTAGTGTGAACTTCTGCCGAGGAAAGACATGTCTCAAATAGTTAGGAAATGCGAACGTTCCCCTTTTCATATGCATTGAATTTGGTAATAGCTTGTAATCATTAAATGGAAATTGTAAAAACAACATTGTCTTAAAGGTGATTGATGAAGATTACGTATCATCCCCTCATGATTCCTTTTGTAATTACACGGTGAGGTTCAACTTTGCCTATGCTTCAGAGTTACCGGCAAGCCATAGAAATGATTCAAAAATTGAAACGAAATGGGCATGAAACACGCATATCCTTAAATTTCAGTGACGTGAGCCCTACGAAACACCCGTAACCACATGTCTGTTACGAATTGGAATCTTCCACCATACTTAGGCTCGCCTCACAATTGTGGCTTTAATGTTCCCGTAATTTCCTTGCATTCTAAATGAACTTGTCATTTGGATCCACAAAATCATAATAATTAAGTAGTGAATGATTCGAAGAATAAATCTCAAGGTGGCTGAATATGATATATGCTCCTTCGACCTTTGCAATTTAAATTCTGATTGTCTTCATTTGAAATGACCTCAGGGGCATATGGACTATGCTCTCGCAAGCTGATATCTTTGCCTCGAAACCAGATGGATTTACCTTATCATGCTTGAACTTGCGACCATAAGAGATAATCATGAAAGCGTCTCAACTCCACTTGAAACCTTAGGAAGAACTCAAATAAGGACCAAAAGACCATGTCTGGAAGGATTGGGTCATGAGTGCCATTTCTACTTGCATTCAACACGCCTGCACACACTTGTTAGTCACAACATTCATACATACAATAATAAAAGGAAGCACATAAATAACGAAGCAGGGGGGGGGGCTCTTAGGGTCAAAAATTAGGGTGCGACACTCGAACCTTTTTTTTCTTCCTTTTTTATGGTTCGCCCCTATTTAAGTTTCTTCTACCCAGAGATATGAAGATTGAAGTCTTCGTCTCGCCGAGATAGGAGGGACTTAAATACAAACATTGCACAAATTTTTGGTCCTAAGAAGCCACCTAATGTAAATGATATGAAATGATATGAAATGCAAGACATGCATCCTATGTAGAAAACATCACAGGGGGAAAGTCGTACACGACACACGGGAAGAACAGACCCAACAAAGCGGGACTCCACGGGGACAAGAGACAACCAGCAATGGGGAACCTCAGGAAGTATAGATATAGCACGTACTACCAGGAAGAATGGTAACCTGGATAACAGGAGAGAATCTTGAAATTGAAGGGTAATCTGATGTCAACCGGTAGTAGTCAGAACAATGGTGATAACCAAAACGAACTCTCTTGATCGAAACATGATTTTACTTTTGAATGTGGTGTCGATAATAGTGTAAATAAAACCTCCCCTGATTCATGGTGTGTTTGCCATGAACGGGTCTCAGTTTCTGAAATAAACATCCCCAACGACTCATGGTGTGTTTGCCATGAACGGGTCTCAGTTCTGAAATAAACCTCCCCAATGACTCATGGTGTGTTTGCCATGAACGGGTCTCATTTCCTGAAATAAACCTCCCCAACGACGCATGGTGTGTTTTCCATGAATGGGCCTCAGTTCTGAAATAAACCTCCCCAACGACTCATGGTGTGTTTGCCATGAACGGGTCTCAGTTCCTAAAATAAACCTCCCCAACGACTCATGGTGTGTTTTCCATGAACGGGTCTTAGTTCTCTACCCAAAATGATAGAAACTCGGGAGAGCATCTTCATAGGGGATTTAAAATTTTGTAGATTGTAGATGTCATTGTAGGTCTTTGTAGATTGTAAAATTTCTTGGTTGTGAGCCATAATGTATTGGAGATTGTAAAACTTCACCGGGGATCTTCAGAAGAGATGTAAGCCGGTTAATTTGCGAAATATGTCTTCTCAAATAAAGAGAGACTGACTGTAATGAATTTCCTCGACTTCTCTGAGGAGATGTCACTTGATGGAATTGATCTTGTACGATGGACTCACCAGGGAATACATTCCTGGGGAGTACCCTTGTTGTAGCTGTAAAAGTATATATCATTGTAGTGTAAATTCTCAACTAAAGAGAAATATTTGTAATGTCTTCGACGCATTTCTCTGGTAGATTTCTGGAGGAATGCCTTTTTTGATGAAGTGATAATCCTGATAAATCCACTGGGGATGGACAGATTGTCTTGAAGAGACTGCCATTTGTCGTTTTGAAGGGAATCCTGGTCAAAACGAGTTGCTCAAATAAAGAGAGTGCTTGTAGTCCAGATGTAAATTGTTAAAAATGTTGTCGGGAAAAGCCTGTCTTCAATAATTATCTTCATAAATTCTTCCTGGGGAGCAAAGTGCAAAATAAATGCACGCTCTAGCCATATTCAAAAGTTGGAGATGTCTACAATGTGATTGCTAGGGACCGGAGTTCACTTCGGGAAGTAACCGAGGTGAAACTGTCAAGCAAGACTCGACCATTGAGGTATGAACTCAAATGGAACTTAACTAAAGCAACCGTCCTCCATGAGGATCAAGCTCCATGGGGAGATAGAAATATTGCGCTCTTTCTGCTTAAGGCTGACAACTATATTTTGGAAAGATCAGACTCAACCAGTCGCTTGGAGATAACCATTGCCAAAGTAACGGAACAAACAAACACAAAGATGCAGAAATGCAAATGCTATGCTATCTACCTATATGATGTGCGTATGCTAACAAAACCAACGAGCCGGGAACCAAAGTCCCCATTCAAACCAAATCTCCACAAGCCGGTCACCTCCTGAGGGAAATCTTCACCTGTCCTGTACGGGGTACGACAAAACTCCGTCTCCGTGGATGAAATAAACATCCATGGACATCCTTTATTATTCATATATCAAATAAACACAAGGTATTCTTTTAAAAGATTATTCAGGATTTTGCCATCATGACGAAAATATTTAACGTGCCACAATTGAAAAACTTTGTTTATTAAAATGGTAGTCGGCAGAACAGCGTGACTTCAATATTACAATGTTGGAGATTAATAATAGTGATTACATTGATGGGATAATGATTTTGCTCCTAAGTCGACCGAACTTCTTGAGTTCTAAGAAAAATACTTCTTGACAGCATCTACGTTCACTGGGCGGGTGATTTCTTCTCCGTCCATTGTGGCTAACATCAGGGCACCTCCTGAGAAGACCTTCTTTACCACATATGGCCCATCATAGTTCGGAGCCCATTTTCCTCTAGCATCGGCGAGGAAAGACTAAATCTTCTTGAGCACAAGGTCGCTTTCCTTGATTTCTCAGGGTCGAACTTTTTTGTCAAATGCCTTCTTCATCCTCTGTTGGTACAACTGCCCATGGCACAAGGCCGTCATCCTCTTCTCTTCAATTAGGTTCAACTGATCATATCTGCTCTGGCACCATTCGGCTTCTGACAGCTTTGTCTCCATCAATATCCTCATGGAGGGAATCTCGACTTCTATCGGGAGTACAACTTCCATACCGTAGACAAGTGAAAAAGGAGTTGCCCCAGTTGATGTGCATACTGAAGTACGATATCCGTGTAGAGCGAACGAGAGCATTTCATGCCAATCTTTGTATGTGACTACCATCTTCTGAATTATCTTCTTAATATTCTTGTTGGCGGCTTCAACAGCCCCATTCATCTTCGTTCTGTAGGGAGAAGAATTATGATGCTCGATCTTGAATTCTTCGCACAGTTCTTTCATCATAATATTATTCAAGTTGGACCCATTATCTGTAATAATCCTGCTCGGCACACCGTATCTGCAGATGAGCTGATTCTTGATAAATTTGACAACCACATGTCAAGTTACGTTAGCATAAGACGCAGCTTCGACCCACTTAGTGAAGTAATCAATTGCCACCAGGATGAATCGATGTCCATTAGATTCCTTTGGTTCTATCATTCCAATCATATCGATTCCCCACATAGAGAATGGCCACGGAGATGAGATAACATTCAACAAAGTCGGAGGCACATGAATCTTGTCAGCGTAGATCTAACACTTGTGACATTTCCTAGCAAACTTGTAACAGTCAGATTCCATTGTGATCCAATAGTAATCGGCTCTTAAGAGTTTCTTAGCCATAACATGTCCATTAGTGTGAGTACCAAAGGACCCTTCGTGAATTTCCGTCATTAACATGCCTGCTTCCCGCTTGTCGACACATCTCAGCAAGACCATGTCAAAATTCCGCTTGTATAACACATTATTACTCAAGAGAAAATTACCGGCCAACCTTCTCAGTGTCTTCCTATCCTTATTGGAGGCTCCCAAAGGATACTCTTGCATTTTGAGAAACATTTGAATATCATAATACCAGGGTTTAACATCTTCAATGTCTTCAATGGCAAAGACGAAATCGGGTCTGTCAAGACATCTTACTTCGATTCGAGGACACGCATTCCAAGTGTTCACTACAATCATGGAAGCCAAAGTTTCCAATGCATCTGCCATCCTATTCTCATCACGAGGGATATGGTGAAAATCGACCCTGTCAAAGAAAGGTAACAATCTTCTTGCATAATCTCTATATGGGACCAAATTATCCTGCCGAGTTACCCACTCTCCTGTGATTTGATAAATGACTAAAGCAGAATAACCGAATACATCCAAATTATTAATCCTTAAGTCCAATGCCTCCTCGAGGCCCATAATACATGCTTCATATTCGACTTCATTATTGGTACACTTGAATGTTAGCCTGGAGGTAAACGGAATATGAGACCTATGAGGAGTCACAATAATCGCGCCTATTCCTCTCCCATGAGCGTTGACGGCTCCATCAAAAATAAAACTCCACTGAGAACCGGGTTCAGGTCCTTCACCTGGAAAAGGTTCTTCACAATCCTTCATTTTCAAATACATAACCTCTTCGTCCGGGAAATCATCGTTTAAAGGTTGATGATCCAAAATAGGCTGATGTTCCAGATGGTCAGCCAAAATACTTCCTCTAATAGCCTTCTGAGTATGGTATTCGATGTCATATTCTGATAACAACATTTGCCATCTTGCAATCCTTCCAGTCATTGCGGGCTTTTCAAAGATATATTTGATAGGATCCATCTTCGAAACTAACCAAGTAGTATGACTCAACATGTACTGTCGTAGACGCTTAGCGGCCCATGCCAAAACACAACAAGTTTTCTCAAGCATAGTGTATCTGGACTCGCAGTCGGTAAACTTCTTACTTAAATAATAAGTGACGTGATCCTGTTTTCCTATCTCATCTCGTTGACCGAGTACACAACCCATTGAATCTTCCAAAACAGTCAAATACATGATCAAAGGTCTCCCTTCCACCGGCGGTATCAGAATAGGTGGCTCAAGCAAATACTCTTTGATACTATCAAAAGCTTTTTGACAATATTTGGTCCAAACATACCCTTGTTCTTTCCTCAGCAGCTTGAAAATAGGTTTACACTTAGCAATCATATTAGATATAAATCGGGAGATGTAGTTCAAACGCCCCAAAAACCCTCTGACTTGTTTCTCTGTAGACGGAGCTGGCATTTCCTGAATGGCCCTCACTTTATCAGGATCCACTTCAATACCTCTCTGGCTGACAATGAAACCCAATAAATTTCCTGATCGTACCCCAAACGTGCACTTGTTGGGATTCAAACGGAGCTTGTATTCTCTCAATCGACCGAATAGTTTCAAAAAATGCTTGACATGATCATCTTCAGTCTTCGACTTAGCTATCATATCGTCCACATAAACTTCAATCTCTTTGTGCATCATATCATGGAACAGAGTAGTCATAGCCCTTTGATATGTTGCCCCGGCGTTCTTCAATCCAAATGGCATAACTCTATAGCAAAAGGTGCCCCAGGGAGTAATGAACGACGTCTTCTCTCTGTCTTCGGGAGCCATTCTGATCTGATTATATCTTGAAAATCCATCCATAAAAGAGAAGATTTCATATCTTGCAGTGCTGTCTACCAAAATGTCGATGTGAGGCAATGGGAAATCATCTTTTGGACTGGCTCTATTCAGATCACTGTAATCCATACACATACGGACTCTCCCATCTTTCTTTGGAACGGGCACAATGTTGGCTAACCAAAGTGGATATTCGGCAGTGACAAGAAAATCTGCATCAATCTGTTTTTGTACCTCTTCCTTGATCTTCAGAGCCATATCGGGCCGGGTTCTTCTAAGTTTCTGCTTAACCGGTGGGCAATCTGGTTTCAGCAGTAGGCGATGTTCAACTATGGCAGTATCCAATCCTGGCATGTCTTGATAGGACCACGCGAACACATCAATGAACTCTTTGAGCAACTCAATCAACTGCTCCTTCACATCGGGCTTGAGCAGAGCTCCAATTTTCACTTCCCTACGGATTTCTTTTGTTCCCAAATTAATTACTTCCACTGGCTCTTGATGAGGTTGGATATCCTTTTCTTCTTTCTCAAGCAGTCTGGAGATCTCTTCTGGAATATCATCTTCTTCGTCTTCAGCCTCAAACACAGGGAATTCGAAGTTCGGCGAAGGAAGAGGGTCATTATTCCCGAGATATAGTGGGTGTAGCAATCTGCGCATGTGATATTATTTTATTTAGTTTTATAAAGTGGAAAGTGTGTGTACGCGAGATGCTACTCATTATTATTTTCCAACATAGTAATAATGAAAATGAAACAAAAGAATAGCACACAAATAGAAACAAATATTTATTGATGATAGCAAAATTCGAACAAAGAAATGCCCAACAGGGTCACATTTGCCTTGGGCAGAGCAAAGGGGATTATTAAAAGCAAGCCCATACAACAATATTTTCGCCTTGGGCAGAGCGAAAACTTTAAAAAACAAATGTTTACTTTGATATATGAATCACAACAGGGGCATCGACCACACTCCAATTCTTGACCAGAACTCCTGGAGTCACGAAATCTGGAACATCTTCATCGGAAACCTCTTCAGTAACAGCATAGACTCCAAAACTATAATGAAAGTCGTCTGAGACATAACCCGGATCTTCCATATAGGGCTCATAATCTTCATATGGAATGGAGATACTCGCTGAACCATCCGATAAATAACCTTCAGACTCGTCTTCAGACACGACGTTGATATGGGGAGGATGGATGACCCCTCCACTGCGGAACACCTCGTTGATTGGCGGGAACTCTTGATTTTTGATGACCTTTTGAGCAGATCCACTGGAAAAACCAAGACCTTTTTTGTTCTTATTCTCTGGCAAAAATAGCATTTTGGCCCAACCTGTCTGAGGACCACTGCTCACAACCTGCTGCGCATCCTTAAATGATGACATAGGTACTTTGGGTTTTTGAACACTATCGCCTATGATAGATAAAGCTTGGAATTGCGTACCAACCTCTTCTTCAGCTTCAACATAAGAAAACTATGACAAGTGGCTCGCCACCAAAGCTCTTTCCCCACAAACTGTAACTGTTTTGCCCTTAAAAACATACTTCAATTTCTGATGCAGAGTGGAGGTAACTGCCCCAACTTCATGTATCCACGGCCTCCCTAACAAATAGCTGTAGGCGGCGCGAATGTCCATGACTTGGAACGTGATCATGAAAGTCTGCAAACCGATAGTCATCGACAAATCTACTTCACCAATTACCGTTTTTCTAGATCCATCAAAATCCTTAACGATGACATGACTGGGTCTCATCGGCGGTCCCTGATAAGATAACTTGGATAAAGTGGTTCTAGGCATCACATTCAGAGAGGATCCGGTATCAACCAACACACTGGACAGAGAATCATTCCCACAATTCACAGAAATATGCAAAGCCATATTATGCTTCCTTCCTTCCTCCGGGAGATCTTCCTCATTGAAACCCAGATTGTCGCATGCAGTAATATTACCGATGATATTATCAAATTGCTCCATTGTGACATCTTGCTCTACATACGCTTGCTCCAATATCTTTTGGAGCGCTTCCCTATGTGCCTCAAAACTCATTAGCAACTGCAGAACAGAGATCTTAGACGGGGTTCGCAGAAGCTGATCCGTAACTTTATATTCACTTCTCTTGATTACTTTCAGCACTTAGTCCGTCTTGGACAGAATGGATCCACTAGATTGATCCACAATTGGGTCCTTTGAACTTGGTTGCTCTACTGAAGTCCCTTTGTCTTTCGAAGGCACTGAAGGGTAAACTCGGCTGCTTCTAGTTACTCTGCTGACATATGCAATATTAACAACCGAAGGCAAAGTAGGTAACAGTACCTCCTTTCCATCTTCCAACATTGTAGCGTTATAACGGTAAGGGATAGCCTTACTAGAAGTGTAAGGGACCGGTTCTGGCACATTGATTACCAAGGGAGTAATAATTGACTTTCTACTATCGTACATGATCTCAATATGCTCCAACTCCTTGAAGTGAGGCACTATAACACATACTTCTTCATTCTTCTTATCTAAAACTTCCTGATCACTTCCTTCTTGGTAACCCTGAATCATGTTTACGGAGGGTGAACCATGTGGTGGCAAGGGGTTGTCTTGCACATTAGGATTGGAATCCTTAAAGGACAAGATTCCGCACTTAATGATCCTCTAGACATCTGCTTTCATACCAAAACAACTCTCAATGTCATGACCTGGAGCTCCCTGATGGTAAATACAAAATCTGTCAGCTTTATAGTAAGGAGGATGATTCTTGGGAACCTCGGGTGGAGCTTTTGTCTGGATGTGCCCTTTTTGGATCAAGGTTGGGAACAAATCAGCATACTTCATAGGGATGGGATCAAAGTTTATCTTTCTGTACACACGACCCTGATTTGAATGGCCGATTCTGTTGAGGAGTTTGTGGACTTTGTTGTGGTTGTGGTTGATAAGTTGGAGCATTGAAAACTGGTGATACTGCTGCAACCTGATATGCTGGTGAATACCTTTTTCTGGATCTTCCTTCTTGTACATCGTTCACTTCTTTTTCCTTTTTCTTTGCGAAACCACTTACATACTTCTTAGCACCGCTAGGAGCATTCTCTTCTCTGACCAATCGTCCTTCTCGGACTCCCTCTTCCAAACGCATTCCCATATTCACCATCTCAGTGAAGTTGCTGGGTGCACTTGCGACCATTTTCTCGTAAAAGAAAGGACCAAGGGTCTTTAGAAAAATCTTGGTCATTTCCCTTTCCACCAATGGTGGCGTAACCTGCACGACTAACTCGCACCAACGTTGAGCATATTCCTTGAAATTCTCTTTGTCTTTCTGCATCATGGCCCTCAACTGATCTCTGTCAGGAGCCATGTCTACATTATATTTGTACTTCTTGATAAAGGCCCCATCTAGATCGTTGAAAGAACGAATCTTCGCACTATCCAACCCCATATACCATTTGAGCGCAGCGCCTGTCAGATTGTCCTGAATGTAATGGATGAGTAATTTATCGTGTCATTTTGCGCAGACATCTTTCTGGCATACATGATGAGATGACTTTGAGGGCAAGTATTCCCTTTGTACTTCTCAAAATCGGGAACCTTGAGTTTTGGCGGAACCTTGACATTCAAAACCAAGCATAAGTCAGAAGCACTCTTTCCGAACAAATCCTTCCCACGAAGGGCTCTTAATTCTTTCTGCATCTCAGAAAATTGGTCTTGAAAAACGTCCATCCTTTCTTCAAAACCCACAGTTTCAGTCGGAGATCCATGGTAGATCGGTTCATCCAGAATACATGGAGTAACATTCACATGCGGCGGTGTAGTGGTCATTACAGCAACAGTGGTAGGTGCGGCTTGCACAGCGGTTACGACAAGGACCTCAGGAACAGGTAGGAGATAGCTAGCACGAGTAAAATGAGGAGGCATTCCCCACGGAAAACATGGTGGCATGCTGTAGGTTACTTCGGCAACAGTAGGCACCACTGGGATCAGTGCTGATACAACTTCGGATATAACGGTCCTCTAAACTTCTTGATTGTCGAGTGTGGCTTGATTGGATAGAGCTTCCACTAGACCGTTCAACCTCTCCAAACTTTCCTTCAGAATTGCAACTTCATCACGGAGCACCTTGTTCTCTTGTTCAAGCTGGTCCATCTTTTGGCGTTGATTGGCGCAAGTATTGTACCGGTGATTCAGCTTGTCTATGGAGATGAAGCAAGAGTGAGACCCTGGAATGCAAACAATGCTATGCTGATGCAAGAATGCAAATGAGTATGAAACTTCAAGGAACTCAAATCATTTTTTCGGTATTATAACGTTGGATAAAAACTTATTCTATCATTGATATTTGAGAAGCATTACAAAGCAAAGTACTCTTTTAAGAGTTTATTACATTGAAACAAAAGCAAAAGAGAACTCAGAGGCCTACTCCTTATGCTCCTTCTGCGCACAAAGTTCTTCTTCTAACTGGTTGACGCGTTCTTGCAATTCGGCCTTCTCACTGATGAGTCGATCTACACATTCTTTCCAAGCCACAGTAGCTGGGGGAAGATCATCTCTGGTGACAGTTCTGAAAGAGGTGTGGGAGGAAAATAAATCCTCTCGCGCCTTCCTTTTCTTGTAGACTCTATTTCGGGCAGTTTCCGAGACTTCTCTTTCTCTACCTTGAGGGTGAAAAACTTGTTCCTCCAAGCGGCTTTCAGTTTCCGAGCCTCGTCCAAGGCGGCCTTCAACTGATCTACTTCACTCACATCAAACCAATCGGGATCATGAAAAGTCAACACCATAGGTTCATGAAAAGGGAACGACATCTTGAGGTCGAGAGCTCTCTCGCGCACCCAACGCAGATAGTCTTCGAAGGAAGCACAATTAGGGAACCCTAAAGCAGTCTTTCCTTCCATGTTGACGTATTTCCACGCATATACTATGATAACCTTCAAGTTTGGATCCTCTCCTTCCTTGAAAAAGATCCCTTCCATCAAACTTGGGTCAGGTATTTCGTTCATCGGGTGCCCCAATTGGCGGCGAGCCAAAGCAGGGTTGTAACTGATGCATCCTTCCCTCCCAATAAGAGGTACATTGGGGAATCCTCCATAGCTATGGATCATCTCAACACCTCCATAAGTAGGGTCATACCATACAATATCAGAGTGAGTAAGGGCCATGACTATTTCAGACCAACGGGGTGCCTCGATCTGTTCCCAAACAGACGGGTGCCGGGCTAGGTGAGCAATAAACCATGAATATAGTAAGGCGGTACAACAAACAATATGTCCTCATCCTTCGGCATTCTTTGAGTGGATTGAATGGTATGTGCCAGCTAACAAGGTAGGAGCTGGGTTCTTGAGGATGAACAGCTTAATCGCATCCATGTCGACAAAATCATCAATCTTTGGGAACCATAAAATCCCATAGACTAACAAGGCAAAGGTAGCTTCCATGATCGGGACTTCCTTCCTTTCAGCGTGGTAATGAATTTTCTCAATCAGGAAACCGACTGGAAATCCAAGGACTCCTTCCTTGGTGGTTAAATGAGCTTGAACGTCTGCTAGGCTGAGACGGGTAACATTGTCGATCTCTCGATCACTAGGCATGTCCTCCAATTCGGTAAACACGGGTCGAGTGGTCACATGTATCTTCAAGAAATCAGAATACTCTTCCATGGTCGGCATTAGTTGGTAATCTGGAAAGGTGAAACAATGGTATAACGAATTGTAGAACTGAACAAGGGTCTCCAACAGTCCCTTTTCATCTTGAGCTCGAGAAAACGGAAGGCTTCTCCATATTCTGTTGCGAAAGCGTGACGGTTCTCGATAAGGTCTGCTAGCTCTCTTAAGCTTTCAATGTTAGGACTCTGAAAAGTGTACTTCAATGCTTCTCTTTTGAAGTGCATGGTTACAATACCTGGGAAACAAAATTGAGTTTCTTGAAGTGAACAAAGAAAAAGAATGCAATGCAAGACGAGTATTCATGGGATCCCAACTATTTATAAACATTGCGGTAAAAGAAAACGTTTTATTAATTTTGAAATGAATTACAAATAATTGCTTTTAAAAGTCCCAAATAAATAGCTAAATAAAAGCTAATGAAAGCCCTAAGGAAGTTCTGAATTCCGCTGCTTGTGCTTCTCTTCCAACTGGGTCTTCTCACAAATAAGGTTGTCTACAATCAACTTCCAAATAGTACATTGAGGGTCGGAGGAAAATAAATCATCTAGAACTTTCCTCTTCTTGCAAGGGAGAAGCTATTCATCCTTTGATTGTAGCTGCTTCTGAAGTTCGTCCTTCTGTTTCTGGAGTTCGGCATTCTCTGCAACAACCACTTGGTACTTGTTCTTCCATGACTCTGACTCATGCTGTGACTTCCTCAAAGCGACTCCCAACCTCTCAGCTTTAGACATAAAGACATAAACGGGTTCTTCCCTTGGAGGTATAGGATCTTGACGGAGATAAGGCATCTTCAACTTGATTGCTCTCTCTCTGACCCACTGAAGGTATGGTTCCAAGGACACACAATTAAGTTTCCCAAGACTATCCCTTTCTTGTGCAAATGCCCCCACGCATCCACAATCTTCTCTTGAAGCTCTTTGTTATCTTTGAAGAAAATGCTCTCCACTTGAACACTCTTAGGTGGTTCCTTCAACGGATATCCCAATTGTCGACGAGCTAAAACAAGACTATAACTAATCCCTCAATCAAAGCCAAGCAAGGGTACATTAGCAAAATCTCCACAATTATCAATGATCAAAATCCCATCATACTCACGACTGTACCAATCAATATCTGAATAAGTCAAAGCCATAATCTTTTCTGACCAACGTCTGTCATTAAGATGCCAAAAGGAAACATACTTGGGCAAGTGCGAAATAAACCACTTGTACAGTAAGGGCACACAACACGTGATCATCCCTCCACCATGAAGATTTCGGAGATGCACAGAATGATAGGTGTTAGCCAATAAGGTGGGAACTGGGTTTTTCTTCATGAAAATCTTGATAGCATTGAGGTCAACGAACCCTTCAAGACTTGGGAATAAAAACATTCCATAAACAAGTAGAGCAAAGATGGTTTCAAACGGAACCCTGTTTGTATAATCATCATAATATCGGGCTTTCTCGATTAAGAAATCTGTAGTCAGACCGAAAGTCCCTCCTTTGGTAACCATATTTTCCTTGACGTCAGATACCTTTAGGTAGAGGATTTTAGCAATGTCTTTCTCCTTAGGGTCGTCTTCTAAGAAAGGGAAAGGAGACTCTTCCAAGATGGGCAGACCAACCAAATAAGAGTATTCTTCTAGGGTAGGCAATAACTGATAATCCGGAAAAGTAAAACAATGATAAACCGGGTCGTAGAATTGTAGCAAGGCAGAAAGGAGATTCTCATTCACCCCATGACTCAACAAAGGTAGTAACTTCCCATACTTTCTCTTGAATCCTTCTTGGTCTTCAATCAAAGCTCCCAACTTCCTTAGGTCACCCAATTTAGGACTCTTAAAAGTATATTTCAAAGTATTTCTTCTATTGGAATCCATAGTGTCCTACAATGTTCATAAACAAAGGGTAAATCCCATGAAGTCCAATGTAGTATGATGCAATATGGATGCAACAAACATAAGTAAGCACATAAGGACACATATATAAACAAACAAGAAGGAGACCCTAGGTTTGCAACGAGCATAGAGTAAAGGGTCTATCCATTCCCAAAGGACAAGGACTAGTGGTGGATTGTACCTGCAGAACAAGGTTCTAAGAAGATCCCAAAGTCATTAGTCCATCTATCGGATATTATCAATTTCCCGACTAACTCGGTGGTTAATAATATTCTCAAGAGAACTTCTTTTGAGTGTAGCATCGCGTAGGACTATTTCGGGACTACTCCCTCATAGTCTCGCACTACGTCCTAATAAAGGCCAAAGTGGGGTTAAAGGTAACTACGAATCTCAATATCACGGACTCCAATCAAAATAGTAAAATTTTTCACGACTATACTCGTTCAACCGAACTATTTTAGAAAGGGTCTCAACTGAGCGGTGATTCTCGAGTCAACTTGGTCGGTACTCACTCCCTATAAGCCTCGTTGAATATATCACCATCCTATCTTAAGTTCACTCAAGTCCGGGTGTAGGACTTTGTCTCACCACTCAAGGATCATCCCAAAAAAGAAAAAATTAAACAATTATACAAGTAAACAGATAATCAAACATAATAACAAACAAGTAAAATAAACAAGTTAGGGAAACCCACTGAAAGATTCCCCAGTGAAGTCGCCATTTCTGTCGCGGTGAAATTTGGATGCCAAGCTATTGATGAGCTTGAATCTTATTCATTTGCAACCGAACTTTGATTTGTCCAAAGGAAGGGATAAAGATCGAAATTCCCACAATGCAATGCACATGCAAAGGTTAGAGAGTTATAGGTTCGGGGGTTGGTTAAACTTAGGGAAGGTGCTAGCATCCTAAGTTTCTGTAGTACTCTACAGGAACCTCTTGTTTTATGTTTGTTTTATTGCTATGTGTTATCTGCTTAAGGGATAAAAGACCTAGGGGTTTATTTCTAAGTATACTCGATAAGATATCGCATCTTATGCATACATATCCTTACGGGAGTGGAATCAGAGTATCTGTAGTTCCTCTAAAGGGTTTGAGGAGTTCTTTGAATGTGGTCAAAGTTCCTACGGGATAAAGGTAGTTGATTGATTGATTTTAGGAGAAAAGACGAGTTGTCATCTTAAGGGAGATCACTCGACTAGGCCACCACAAATTGTAGGAAAATAGTCTTTGCATCGTCTTAAGAGAAGGGCTCAAGTACTCGGAAATTAATCGACAAGTATGCCACTATCTCTCTTAAGGAAAAGTCCCTACATATTTATTGAATTGTTATGGGGTAGGAGTTCTATCTCGCTTAAGATGATTAACATCTTATTCTCTAATATGTTTGAATAAGTTTGATTTGAATTGATTGAGTTTATTCTAAGTTGTAAAGATAAGGGTCCTTCCTATGGGGTAGGATCTAACTTAGAAGATCAACTTGAATGAGATCAAGGATCAAGTGGGGATTATGATGCAAATGATATGCATACGCACAATTGTTTAAGTTATGCGCAGGTTCTTCCTTTTGGACGTTTATGCAATAATGTGATGCAATAAAGATAAATATGGTAAATAAATTGCGGAAGATAAAGACGATAAATAAACATACACAAACGCATGAAAGCGCTAATGTGTGCGTGAATGGTGTATACATGAATGGAAGTGAAGCGTGCACAATTGATAAAGTTTTACGATGTTGGTTGATTTTAGACGGGATTATCGGTTTTAGTTGAATTATACTTATGAGAAAATAGGTTATTGATTAGATTAACAAAGTAGAAATGAATTGACTTTAAAGGAGAGGTTGACCTAATTTTAAGAGAAAAGTTGTGTTGGATTCTTAATAAAAGTTATATTAGTTATTATTTTAAATAAAAGTTATCTTAGTTTATTTGAGTTGATTTATAAGAAAATGTATTCTTTTAGTGAAATTGATTTTATAAAAGAAGTTATATTAATTATATTAATTTTAATAAAAGGTTTTATTATTAAAAGTTTTACAAATTAAGTTATTTAGAAAAAAAGGGTTTTTAAAAGTAATAAGATAAATTATTTATTTAATAAAATAAAAAGTTTTATTATTAAGGTGAATTAGTAATATTAATAAAGTTGAGAGAATAAATCATAAAAGTTGGTTTTAGTTAAATTAAAATATTAATCAATTAAGACTTAAAGATTAATTAAATTAGGTTGATTTAAAAGTTGTTATTTTAATAAAAAAAGCTCAAGGTTAATTTAAAGGATTAAAAGTTGATTAATTCTAAAAGGGGGGTTAAAGTTATATTAAAACAGATTATTAGTTTTTTAAAAAAGATTATTTTAAGATTAATTAGGTTAGTAAAAGGGGCGCTGGATCTAGTGTTATGCGGATGTGTGGTTTACCGTGGGCTGCGCGACGTGATCCGTTAGATCGTGATCTGTGGGTGATATATGGTGATTGTGACGATGGACCACGGTACTACCATGGTCGTGCATACATACAGGTTACAACATTTACAAAACAACAAAAACAATTAAGAACAAAAAAACCAAAACGGCGGAAACCCTAATCCCCAAAATGCTCACTTGCTCGGCCTCTCTCTCTCTCGATTCACCTCTCTCTCGATCCTTCACCGTTTCCTCCATGCTTGTACCTGAAACACAAATCAAAGCATCAATCGTTCAACATTATTAACATGTATAGAGGATTTTACCGAAGGTGGGAGACGACGGCGGAAAGTGAAGCGCGAGCGGGTTCTTCCGGTGATTTTGCGGTTGGCTTCGGGAGCGACAATCTTCGATAGCTCAGCGAAAAGATGAGTTCTCCCTCTCTTATTTCGATTTTGAGTTCCTTAGGGTTTAGTATTTTCACTGAGTTATGGATTTCGCCAGAAAAAAAAGTGTTCTTCTCCGTCGCAAATTCCTCTTTTTATAGGCGAGCTTGGGCTTCTCTATCTTTAAAACTCTGATTGAATGCCTTGATTGTTGTATTAAGACCTTCTATTTCTATTTTAGACAATCATTCGAAACCTTCCTTTTTCATTTGATTGCGGTAATGTTGTTGATGAGAATCCCCTTCTGTGTGATTCTGTGGTAATTGCAAGTTGAAAATCTCTTAATTGATTTGGATACGCTGCTTTGAGATATGAAGAATCTGCTAGCTGTCTTGAATTGGATCTTTTCAAATAGGTATATTCCTTAATTGATTACTAACTTTGCATTATTCTTTGGCAGGGGCGAATAGCAGTTGATTTGGGCCAAGAGTGATTACGGCCTAACGGACTGGTGAGCCCAAAGCTTCAGTGCTGGGAGCAGGCCTGAATTTTGGAAAACTCCTTGATGTATTCTTGATTGGTGAACTCTAAGCTACGAATATACTTCTGCTGATGTTGATGGTAATTGATGGTGAGTCTGATTTCCTGCCCTGAAACCGATCCTTCGATAAGCAAATGCGTATGGCCAAACTTGTTTTGATATTACTCTTGTTTATCTTGTATGGAGCTATCATGTTATGTATGTGTTTGCTTGCTTCACATCTGTAGCAGCTTGATAACCGTTTCCTTATTTCATTTCATGTGCCTATGGTGATGAGGGCGTTTGGATGGCTAGATAATGGGGACTACTACGAGTTTGTTCAAACGTGATGCTTGAGGCTTGAACTTCGAATGTGCTTGTGCCCTTCAAGAGTTCTCGACGTCCTGAAGTTATTAATTCGGAATCTTCTCAATCATAGAAGGTAAAGCATAACAAACTTCCATCCAGTAATAAATCAAGCTCTGTTGAAACCCCTGAGTAGTTGTGCCAGGATACCCTAAATGTGTTTTCTCACGCCTGCGTATTGGATTCTATCAGCTTTTGGCAGGTATTGTCACCCTGGTGGAGTGGGAAAGTTATCATCTTCGCCTTGTCTTATGAATGTGCCGGTGCGTGGCATCAATACGCTGCAGTATACAACACCAGCATTCCACCCTAATCTCATGATAAGGAACGTGAGGGCGGGAGAAGTTGGATTGGTTTGATGATGTCCCTTGTTATTTCTGTTCTGAATTGATTTGCTGAGTATGCTTCTCTTTTGATTTGTCAGGTTTGTAAAGAGTGCGCTGAGGAAAGGGGTTCTATTAACGATTTTCAAGTGTTCCTTCACGGGCATGGCTGTTAACAATGGTTCTTGGTCCATCTTAGTGAGTTTTAAGTCCCTTACGATAAGCTTCGTTTTGACAAGGATTGGTTGTTATATTAGGCGGTAATTCAATTTCTCGGTCTTGAGTTATGGGTGGCATTGAGTTTTACTAACATCTCCCTCTTGTTTGCAGCAGTTCTTAAGTTCTGATCCTGTCTTGGAGTCGGTGTTTGCGTACATAAGGAAGGTAGTACGTTCTTGAATTCTTTCTATATTGAGACTGTTTGGAAGTGTATCTTAAACCTCAAATACCTCTTTTGAAATGCAGTTTGAGCAGACAAGTTGCCTGAACCTCACTTCCTGCTCATATCATGACCTGAGGTAGTTTCAGTCTCTTATTCCGACCCTTACTTTCCTGTGGCAGGTTCTGAGTTGGTACTGGCGTGGAGAAGTCTTGTATGATAGGTTGAAATGGTATACTAGATTGTGGCTTTCACGATAGACAACTGGAAACAATGACCAATTGATAGTGATGAAGCTTGACTAAGAAAAAACCTGTTCGGAATCGTCGGTGAGGTTTTGTTCTAATGAGGTTGAAATCTCTAATCCATATAATACTCTGCTATAGAATGAGAGATGTTGTGAAATTAAAACCCAAGAGATTGCGGATCTTCCTCCATAGAGCTTTTGGATTGACTTCTTCTTGAAACGACCACCAACGTCCCGCGAGGTATACTTCTCAAATCCTTATGAAGCTCAATTGATTTGTTAAGTGTGGTTTTAAACATTCTGAATGTTCCTCATTATTGTAGGTGGTTTAAGTTTTACGTCCGCTGTTAAGTCGTTTTGATAACTCTTATTCAAGGTGCTTATCCGGAGTGAAAGCTGAATTTGGATACACTTCCATCCTCATGACAGGTCTTCTTTATCGTCCAAGTAGTCGTTTGGCTTTGGCACTGCTTGGATATTGTTGTGATGGTACTGCTGTGTAGTTTTCTGGTTATGCAGGTTGCGGAGGCTTGGCAATTATCAAGGGTGTACCCTTCGTGTGCTGTTGGCTTTTCAGTTTCTACTGCTGGACAGGCTGCTTGGAATGAAGTATTGCGAACAACTCGCCTTGCTGTTTTGGGAAGAGATAGCAGCTGCTGAAACGTATGACCTCTTGGTATCTAGTCAATAGGCGGTCGAGAATGGATATCTTTGCTACGAGACTCTTGCACGGCCTTAAGTGGTTACTTAGAAGAATTTGTCTTAAGTCTTAGTGTGA
This sequence comes from Lathyrus sativus, assembly GCA_963859935.3. Lineage (NCBI taxonomy): Eukaryota > Viridiplantae > Streptophyta > Magnoliopsida > Fabales > Fabaceae > Lathyrus > Lathyrus sativus. Next base: position 59,412,523 of record OZ012738.1, on the reverse strand, counting down.
ACTTCTGCCGAGGAAAGACATGTCTCAAATAGTTAGGAAATGCGAACGTTTCCCTTTTCATATGCATTGAATTTGGTAATAGCTTGTAATCATTAAATGGAAATTGTAAAAACAACATTGTCTTAAAGGTGATTGATGAAGATTACGTATCATCCCCTCATGATTCCTTTTGTAATTACACGGTGAAGTTCAACTTTACCTATGCTTCAGAGTTACCGGCAAGCCGTAGAAATGATTCAAAAATTGAAACGAAACGGGCATGAAACACGCATATCCTTAAATTTTAGTGACGTGAGCCGTACGAAACAACCGTAACCACATGTCTGTTACGAATTGGAATCTTCCACCATACTTAGGCTCATCTCACAATTGTGGCTTTAATGTTCCCGTAATTTCCTTGCATTCTAAATGAACTTGTCATTTGGATCCACAAAATCATAATAATTAAGTAGTGAATGATTCGAAGAATAAATCTCAAGGTGGCTGAAGATGATATATGCTCCTTCGACCTTTGCAATTTAAATTCTGATTGTCTTCGTTTGAAATGACCTTAGGGGCATATGGACTATGCTCTCGCAAGCTGATATCTTTGCCTTGAAACCAGATGGATTTTCCTTATCATGCTTGAACTTGCGACCATAAGAGATAATCTTGAAAACGGCCCAACTCCACTTGAAACCTTAGGAACAACTCAAATAAGGACCAAAAGACCATGTCTGGAAGGATTAGGTCATGAGTGCCATTTCTACTTGCATTCAACATGCCTGCGCACACTTGTTAGTCACAACATTCATACGTACAATAATAAAAGGAAGCGCATAAAAAACGAAACAGGGGGGGGGGGGGGGCTCTTAGGGTCAAAAATTAGGGTGCGACACTCGAACCTTTTTTTTCTTCCTTTTTTATGGTTCGCCGGGATGCCCCATTTTTTCCTGGACGTTTCTTTTTGTGTCCAGCGGGTCTCTTTTAAGCAAAGTATTTTTTAACTGCGTCTGCGTTCACAGGGGATGAGAAATCTTCACCATCCATGGTGGCTAACAGCAAGGCTCCTCCAGAGAAGACCTTTCGAACGACATATGGACCTTCGTAGTTGGGAGTCCATTTGCCCCTGTGATCTGATTGTGGTGGGAGAATCTTTTTCAGCACAAGATCGCCCGTCTGAAAGCTTCAAGGGCGTACCTTCTTATCGAAAGCTTTCTTCATTCGTCTCTGGTACAAACGACCATATGCAATGGATGCCAACCTCTTTCCATCCATCATACTAAGTTGATTCAAACGATTCTTAATCCATTCTGCCTCATCAAGTTTCACGTCGACCAAAACTCTCAAAGAAGGAATCTCGACCTCTAGCGGTAGGACAACTTCCATACCGTACACTAGCGAGAAAGGAGTTGTCCCGGTTGATGTGCGTACCGTTGTACGATAACCGTGAAGAGCAAAAGACAACATCTCATGCCAATCTTTGTATGTGACAACCATCTTCTGCACTATCTTTTTGATGTTCTTATTGGCCGCTTCAACAACGCCATTCATCTTCGGTCGATAGGGTGATGAGTTGTGATGTTCAATCTTGAAGTTCTGGCATAACTCCTTCATCATTTTGTTGTTCAGATTCGAACCATTGTCAGTAATGATTCGTTCGGGAACTCCATATCTGCAAATGATGTCCTTCTTTATGAATATGGCTACCACTTGTTTGGTCACATTGGCGTACGAAGCTGCTTCAACCCACTTGGTGAAGTAATCAATAGCAACCAAGATGAAATGGTGACCGTTGGATGCAGTGGGCTCGGTTTTGCCAATCATATCGATGCCCCACATGGAGAACGGCCACGGGGATGACATTACATTCAATGGGCACGGCGGCACATGTATCTTATCAGCATAAATCTGGCATTTATGGCATTTCTTCGCAAATTTGAAACAATCTGACTCCATTGTTAGCCAATAATACCCTGCTCGTAACAACTTTTGAGACATGGCATGTCCGCCGACATGCGTACCGAAAGTACCCTCGTGGATTTCTTCCATGAGCAACGATGCTTCTTTCTCATCCACACACCTCAACAACACCAAATCATGGTTCCTTCTATATAGTACACCATCTGGGTTCAAGTAAAAGTTTCCAGACAACCTCCTCAGCGTCTTCTTATTCTGGGTCGAAGCCCCTGGTGGATACTCTTGCTTCTTGAGGAAGTTCTGTATATCGTAAAACCATGGCTTGCCATCAACAGCCTCTTCAATGGAAAATACGAAAGCAGGTCTGTCCAAGCGAGAAATGACAATTCTGGGAGCCTCATTCCAGAAATTCACTTTGCACATCGAAGATAGCGTTGCCAAAGCATCGGCCATCTGATTCTCCGCTCTTGGTACATGGTGGAAGTCTATACGATCAAAAATGGTAACAACCTCCTTGCATAATCCTTGTAAGGAATCAGATTTGGTTGACGAGTTTCCCATTCTCCTTCGATTTGATTAACGACCAGCGCTGAATCGCCATATAAATCGAGATTCTTGATCCTCAGATCAATGGCTTCTTACAGACCCATGATACATGCTTCATATTCAGCTTCATTGTTGGTGACCGGAAATGTCAATCTGGCAGTGAATGGGATGTGGGTACCATGAGGAGTGGTAATAATTGCCCCAATTCCGCTACCACAAGAGTTGACAGCACCATCGAATATCATTTGCCATTGAGAACCCTTCTCTGGACCCTCACCGTGCAGTGGTTCTTCATAATTTTTCGCTTTGAGAAACATGATATCCTCGTCAAAAAATTCAAACTTCATCGGTTGATAATCTTTGATTGGCTGCTCAGCAAGGTATTCTGACAGAACACTTCCTTTGATGGCTTTCTGAGAAACATACTGTATATCGTACTCTGTCAGTACCATTTGCCAACTAGCAATTCTTCCCAAAAGTGCTTGCTTCTCGAAGACATAATCAGATCCATCTTCAAAATCAACATGGTTGTGTGATTGAGCATATACATCCTCAAACGTTTGGAAGCCCAGACGAATGCATAACACGTCTTTTCGAGCATTGAGTAACGGGACTCACAATCTGTGAACTTTTTACTCAGATAATAAATCGCATGCTCCTTTCTTCTAGTCTCGTCGTGTTGACCGAGAGCACAACCCATGGAATTCTCAAGAACCGTCAAGTACATGATTAAAGGCCTTCCAGCTACTGGGGGTATCAATATTGGAGGCTCCTGCAAATACTGTTTTATTTTATTAAAGGCTTTTTGAAAATTTTCATTCGAGACCACCGCTTAATCTTTCTTTAACAACTTAAACATTGGCTCACACGTGGCTGTGAGATGAGATATGAACCGAGCAATGTAGTTCAATCTCCCCAGGAAACCACAGACTTCTTTTTCTGTTTTCGGTGCTAGAATGTCTTGTATTTCTTTTATCTTTGCAGAATCAACCTCAATTCCTTTTTCGCTGACAATAAACCCCAATAACTTTTCGGACCGAACTCCGAAAGTGCACTTATTCGGATTCAACCTCAGTCTGAACTTTCTAAGCCTCTCAAACAGCTTCAACAGATTAACCAGATGCTCCTCCTCCGTTTGGGATTTATCAATCATATCGTCAACATAAACCTCAATCTCTTTATGCATCATGTCATGAAAGAGCGTTGTCATAGCACGCTGATATGTTGCTCCGACATTCTTCAAGCCGAAAGGCATCACCTTGTAACAAAACATTCCCCACGGTGTTATGAATGTTGTTTTCTCCATGTCCTCCGGTGCTAGCTTTATCTAATTATAACCCGAGAGACCATCCATGAAGGAAAACACCGAAAATTAAGCCGTATTGTCGACCAATACGTCAATGTGAGGAGCGGGAAATCATCTTTAGGGCTTGCCTTGTTCAAATCTCGATAATCAACACACATCCGCACCTTACCATCCTTCTTCGGTATAGGTACGATGTTAGCGACCCACGGAGGGTAGGTAGTCACAGCTAAGAATCCAACATCCCACTGCTTTTGGACCTATTCTTTGATTTTTACCGCCATATCTGGTCTTGTTCTTCTAAGCTTCTGCTTGACCGGCGGACATTCCTCACGCAACGGTAAGCGATGAACCACTATGTCGGTATCAAGCCCAGGTATATCCTCATACGACCAAGCAAAGATGTCACTATACTCTCGAAGCATCTCGATCAGTCTTTGCTTGACGTCGCTCTGTAGCGCAGCCCCTATCCGTACATTTTTGACAACTTCCTCAGAACCCAAATTAATGACCTCAATTTCCTCCTGATGAGGCATAATGATTTTCTCTTCTTGCTTCAAATGTCTAGCTAATTCCTCAGGCAGGTCTTCATCCTCATCAATCTCTTCTTTAGCTTGATATATCGGTTGATCAAAGTCGAAGCGAGTCATAGAAGGTTCTGGATCGGTGTCATCTGTAATAGGAATCCTGCAATGAAAATGGTTAAGTGTTTCAAACAATTTGCAAACAAATATAAACCACGTTGCCATTTTATTGGGAAAAGCAAAAATAAGAAAAGCAGATATCACAAAATTTGCATGAGAAAACACCCTTTGATTAATTGATAAACAATGTTCAGACATAAACAAGTAAGGCCCTGAAATAAAATACCACTATGCCCCGGGTAAGACATAGGGTAGTACAATAATTGGAAAAATAAAGCATTACTGTTCGGTCGTCACTTGATTGACTTCTTCAATTGACCAGTTGCATAGGCTCTGTCCCGGAATGCATGGCTTGATCCAGGCATCCATGTCGCAGTCACTGTCTCCAGCTTCATCCTTGGAAATGGCACTAATCTGCTCAAAGAAGACACCTCCGCTAGTAAACCTGACCGACCCCTTGAACTTCGACGTGCTCTGTGAAGACGATGACCGGTACCCCATACCGAATTTTTCTTGCTTCTGCGGTATATCAATCAACTGCCCCCAGCCTTGGGTTGAACCAGCTTGCACCACAACCTGTGCTTCTTTAAATGATGACATATCCACTTCAGGCTCTTTACTCACAACCGGAGATTTGTCTTTGATCTTGATCGTTTCGAAGGCTTGGCAAAGGGTCTCATGGATCTCTCTATCCACTTCAACATACTTAAAGTATGATAAATGGCTGACCATGATATCCTCCTCTCTGCATACTATCACGACGCTTCCGCCAACCATGTATTTCAGCTTCTGATGTAGAGTTAATGTAACAGCCCCAGCTGAATGAATCCAAGGGCGACCTAGTAAACAACTATAGGCCGGCTGGATATCCATGATATAAAACACAACATCAAAGACTTCAGGTCCAACCTGAATCGACAAAGTTACCTCGCCAAACACAGATCTTTGGGTTCCGTCAAACGCACGCACCACCAGGTCACTTGGTGTGCAAATCAACCCCTTCATATGCAACTTCATCAAAGCCTTCTTGGGAAGTACATTTAAAGAAGATCCCGTATCCACCAGCACGTGAGACATGACAGTCCCTCGGCATTCCAAAGATATGTGCAACGCACAATTGTGATTTTTGCCTCTGGGTGTCTAATCCAGGTCCGTAAAGCCTAAGCCATTGCCTGCATTTACATGAGGCACTACTCCTTCAAGTTGATTGACTGAAATTTCCTGTGGTACGTATGCAATGTTCAGTATCTTCAGCAAAGCATTCATATGCGCCTAAGAGCAAAGGAGCAACGACAGTATGGATATTTTGGACGGAGTTTGCTGCAGGTGATCGAATCAGCCTCATGAACTCCTCCGCGTCTTTCAACAAGGATTCTCTTTCCCCAGATTGAGAAGTGTCTTCCACTACCGGTCTTTTCCCCTTGTCCACCTTATCAGCAATTACCTCAGGCGACGAGAAGACTTGGCCACTGCGCGTAATACCTCCGGCACCCACTAGATTATTGTTGCGGTGAAAATTGGATATCAAGCTATTAAGTTAACTTGAATCTTAATTCTTTTACAATCGAACTTTATTTTATCCAAAGGAAAGGTCCAAAGAAATAAAAACCTTTTTCGCGATGTAACGACAACGCTTAAGAGATTCGGGGATCGGGGGTTGGTTATACCTAGGGAAGGTGTTAGCACCCTAAGCATCTGTAGTGCTCTACAGAAACCTTTTATTTGATTATTTGCTAAGTTTGTGAATATGTACTATGGATTGGGATAAGTAAAGTTGAAACCTGAAGTTATATACACTAAATTTGCTCGCAAAGATATCGCATCTTTTGCCTATGTATCCTAACTAGGATAGAATCAGAGCAATCGTAGTTCACCTCACAAGGGATGAAGAACACATGATTATGATCAAGGTTCAAGGGGGAACAAACATGACAATGTTTGTGTGGAGTTTGACAAAACTCCCTAATCTAAGTTGTAATATTCAAAAGGGGAAGTAAGAAATCATGACGATGATTCTTACATAGAGTTGACAAACTCTATCCTAGGGTTCTAGTTGAAGAACACTCCTAGTACAGGTGGATTTTTTTATACTTAAAGCAAAGTCTCATGGTTTCTAAACTAAGTTTAAAGTGACTTAACAAAGTCAAGGAAATGGGTGAGTAAGTGATCCATAACATTAGGGTTAATGGAAAGATCCTTTCCTTTGGAGGGGGACAGGAGGTAACTGGGATGAGAGTCAACCAACTTCATCACTTGGGGGAAATAAAATTTTGAACAAGATAACAATATAATAAATATGCATTCATGGTGACAACCAATAAATGAGCATGTGGAAAGATAAAATGAAGATGTATGGATGACAATCAAAGCAGTTGGTTAAGCAGGAAGTGTGACAACAGATCAAGCTCAAGTAAAATTAACAGATGAAGTAAAATGAACATGGTAACCACCAAAATAAAAATCCTAGCATGTTAACTAACATCTAAGGATATAAGGGCAAGCAGAACATAAGCATATACAATTACAACAAGAGAGAAACTCATCTGCATATGTGAAAACGATCACAAACTGCACATAATTTGTACATAGCCAAAAGGGATGAAAATTTAAGTAAACATGGAAATTAAAAATATGGCTTGAAATTAGACATTAAGATGAACACAATGCAAAAAGAATGGGTGAAAAATGATTAAAAATGAGAGAGATATGAATTTTTGAAGTTGGTATGAAAAATGACAAAAATAAATAAAAGGGTTGCCCTCCTCAGGGGTCGAACCCAGGTTCATGGCATGCAAGGCGCGTTTTGGCTAATGGTCTTACCACTGGGGTGGCTATACATCCATTGATGGAAGCCACCCCATTAAAATATAAGGGGTACTTAAAAACCAGGCTAGGCATAAAGCTAGGCAAGAAACATGATTTGCATTTTTGATCCTAACTCACTTATTTCTCAATGGTTTTGGATGAAACTTAGGTCTAAATTGTGTAGAAAAACACAAGGAACATGATGGTGTCTTTAGATTTTTGAAATTCTTTCTCTAACTCAAAACCCGAAGGTGTGAGCTTTGTGATGTTTGAAAATGCAATTTGAGGTGAAATTCCTGTTACAACCAGTTCTATATCAAAATGACCATGCACACACATCACATAAGTAATAATGAATGAGTCTTAATCACAATTGTGGATCAAAACAGTCTGAAATAATAGATGATGTGCAAGCTGCAGTGTTGACAAGGGTGATATGCAGGCTGTGGGGTATTTCAAATTTCAAAATCTTTGATCCAATCTAATCATCCATACACAACACATATATGATATTGAGTGAGGTCAGACCTTTATCTTGTTTCAAAACAGTCAGTGGAGCAAGGTGGGATTCAACATGCCAATTGTGTTTTTGTGAAAGTGCAAGTATAAAGCTCATGTGCAGTCCAAGTATTTTGAAGTAAAACAAATCATGTGTACATGTCATATTCATGCTTTTGAATGAAAACACATAAGGAAACAAGTTCAAAATAGACTGGCATTGAAAATGGCACAAGAGTTGCAATTTAAGGTATGTTCATGCTGCTAAATGGTGCTTGTGTAGTGCATGGTAATGCTCATCTTCAGTTCTAAGCATATCTAAATCAAGTAAGCCATACATACACAACACATACATGATATGGAGTGAATTTGATCACAAGTTCAGGTTTAAGACAATCTGGTGCAACAAAGTGTATTCAAAGTGCAATCTTTGTTTGTGATGTGCATGAAGGTGCTCATTTTTAGTTCAAAGCTTTTATGGATCAAACCAAACATACATAAATCACATATACTTGTCATAAAGTAGATTTAAACATCAAGACAAGTTGGCAGAAAGTTGATATGAGAGATGATTCACAAAATGCAAGTTTGTCGAAATATGAGGCATGATGAGATGAAATTCTAGTTCTATGCATATTCTGATCCAATTAATCATACACACAGCATATACACATGATTTTGAGTGAGTTTAAACATAAATTGAAATCAAATGCAGACTGTGGCAAGATGTGGTGTTTAAGTTGCAAAATAGTGTTTTGATCATGCATGAGAAGATTCAATTCATGTTCCAAGCATACTCTGACTGAACCAATCATGCATACAATTCACATATAATTATTACATGTATTCAAACATAAAAATGAACTCAAACAGGTATGTGGCAGAGAAAAGTGTTCAGGCTGCTATTTGGCATTTTGGATAAAGCATGAAGAAGTTCAAAACCATTTTCTGTCATGTCCAAGTTAAACTAACTATGCACACATCTTTTATATATGATATCAAGTGAGTTCCATCACAAAAATGTTTTTAAAACAAGCTGGTATGGAAAATGGCATCTAATATGCAGTTTGGTTATTTTGATGAAGCACACAAAGTTCACAGTAAATTTAAAGCATGTTCAGCTCAAATGAGATATGCACGCATGTCATATATGCACTAGTGGATGATTCTAAACTTAAACATGAGCCTATTCAGACTTGAAATCCAAGCTAGCATGTTTATGGCATAAAAATACAAAAATGTGGCATTTTGAGAATGAAATCATGAACCAAGTGCAAACAACTTTGAACAAACATACATACACAACACAATCATGATTTTAAAAGGCCTTGAATCAATCACACAACTGCCTTTATGTCATGACAGAATTCATACATAGGATATACACATGACATGTTTTTCACATAATGAGCTCAAAGTGCCAAATCATGGAATTATAGTGCAAAGTGAGAAAGGATTGTTCGCATACCTCTAATAGACTGTATTGAGCAGGTTTAAACACCAAGAAACCCAGAGGAACTCCAAATGCTCCTAGCTTTGAGAGATTTCTTCCTTGTGAAGCAAGAGAGCAAACTTCAAGATAGTTGGAGAAATAAACTCCACCAATGACCCTCAATGCTTTGGACAGTTGAGGAATGATATATGAGAGGTGGTAGGATGATTAGAACACCAAGGAAATGTATGGAACAAGTTTTGGCTGATTTTATGGCTTTTGGTCAAAGTAACTTGGTGTGGAAGTTAACTTTTTGAATGATGAGGTTTTTGAGTGGTCTAAGGTCTTGGAAACCTTCTATATAATATTTAGAGATTGTGTGGATGATTGTTGGGGTGTTTGAATGGGGAGAAATGAATTTGGAAGCAAAACTACCAAGACAGATTTTTGGTGGTTTTTGCAATTTTGTGATTTTTGTGATTTTGAGGTAAAGAGTGGAAAGAGTGAGAGCTTGAGCTTTCTATGGTTTTTTAGAATCAATCTTCTGTCAAATGAAGTGGTGAGGGCTCCCTTTTATAGGCAAAGAAGTGGCTTGGGGCAGATTTGGAGATTTCTTCACTTTGAAGAAAGGTTTTTCATTTTTTGGATGAAACCTCCACAAGAGGGTTTTCTTGGCTGATAGGCAAGCCTCAATAGTCAAGAAAAATGATGAGCTAGTGTGTCTAATTGCAGGCTAGGAGGTACAGGCTTGTGGCTGTTCAGAATTGCTCTTTACACCTCATGCTTGCCTTTTTACTTTTTGGTGCAAGTTGTAAAGCCACTTGCAAGGCAACTTGCATGCTTGGCTAATTCCACATTTTCTGCACTTCCTTGGTTCTCTTGGGCTAAAAACCTTCTATACATCAGATAAAACAAGATTCACAAGTTGAGATTGGTCAGATTTGAGAAAAGGATGATCTTGGAATATTGGACAATGTGGGACTAAAGTATGAAACCCCCAACTTGCTACACATGTAACTTTCAGCTCACAAATCCTTTTGAGATGTGCTAGTACTTTTTAGAAAGCCCTAAAATAGCTCTAAAACATTCTTGTTTTCATGAGTTTCAATTTCCCAAAGGAACTTGGCCAAAAAGTCTCCCAAAGTTGCTAAAAACTGAACTTAAAAGTGAAATTTTTCCAAGTCTTTTTCCCTTCTAGAAATGAATTTGATCATAACTCCAAATCTATGCATTTTATGATCATGGACCACTTAGGGACTTTTGTAGGACTTGTCAAGAGCTTTCAAATGTGCTTTGAACCAACTCAATTGGATGTGTGGTTAAGGAGTTATGGTTTGGGCCTTTTCAAAACCCTAATTTCCCAATTTTTTGATTACTCCTTCATCCTTGATCCAATGGTCATGAAAATTGATAGGCAAGTGCAATATGATATAAGGAACATTTTTTATTCATACTTTGAAGTCCAATTCCTTAAATTTGAAGAGTTGACTTTTTAGTCAACCGTACGATCGATCGGTGATTACCGAGTTGTCTGTTGACACTCTGGACCTCCTGAGACTTTGAAACTTCTTGAATGAACTTTATTAAGCTATATGAACTTCATGGATCATAATCTCATCATTAAAACACCTTCCAACATCAAAGTCAAATTACAGTTGACTTTTACTAGTCAAAAACCCTAATCGGGTGCCCTGAAATACACTGTTCTTGATTCTGGGTAACAACCTCAAATTTGGATTCTCAATTGACATTATATGATACCCTTGATCTTGTTTCATGATTGAATTAGCCTAAAACTTTGATTGATCGCAAACCCTGAAGCTTCAATTTGACTGTACAAAACCCTGATTCATCTGTAACTTGACAAAGACAAACTTGCACTGGGTTAAGGTTAGATAATTCATGAGTATGCTCCTAAAATGATAATTAGAATCTAAGGGGTCAAAATTTGGGGTGCAACAGTTGCCCCTATTTAAATATCTTCACTAGATGGAACCGAGAGATGACAATCCTCGTAGAATCGCAGTGAAAGGTATTTAAATATAGAAAACCGAAAATTTTGTCCCTTAGATCCGATGATATGCAAAAGGACAGGCCCTGATATGCCATGAATTATAAATGATGCTTTATGATGCTTGGATGCAAGACATATGCAGAGGACAAAAAAACAAACCACAAGTAATTACTTATGGGGACCAGGTTTTGTGGATCCGACACTGGGGAAAACCGAGATATAACAATCCATAGTTCAAATCATGACCAGTGATAACTGAGAGGAAGACTTCACATGAGGATGTACAAAGTAAGATGACAATCTCACTGGGGAAGAGCAAACATCTTACTGATGAGAGGGATAGACTTCCACCGGGGAAAAGAACGACTTTTTACTGGGGAAATTAAAACACGAACCTCACTGGGGATGATCAGATGAAAAACTTCCTATCGTGAAGAGTTCAAACGGGATCTTCAGGAATGGACCAGAAACAAAGACAAAACATATTGGGGATACTAGTGACGACTAGATCTCCGAGACTTGTCTGAGAAAAAAAAGGTCTCACTGGGGATAATGTTGTCACCCAGTTTTAACAAATGGCTCAGGCGGTGCTAGCAACCACTAGACTTTCCGTAGGTAATGGTGGCGACCAACCTGGAGTAATAACAAATGAGATTTCTCAAATCCAGTCGATAATACGTAAGCTTTCGACTGGGGAAATTGGTGATGACCAAATTTCAAGCAGTGCCAGTAACTACTGGACTTTAAAGGGGATTAATAATGACCAAGTCCGGGTACCAATGACGATTGGGTTTCAAGTAATGCCAGTTACGACTGGACTTTGAAAGAAAACATGGTGACGACCAAATCAGGGTATACCAACACATGTGGTTACGAGAATGCTAGCAAGCTACTAGGCTTTAGCTAGGGAGGTTGGTGACGACCAAACCAGAAAATGCCAATAACGGTTGGATTCCAAGTGACGCCAGTTATGACTGGACTTCCATGGGGACAGTTGGTAACGACCAACACGATATTGATGCCGGTAGGACTTCACAGGGGATTTGCTAGTGACGACTAGACTTCAGAGGGAAAAGGTTGGTAACAACCGACCCAAAAGGTAATAACGAGCGAAGTTAAGACAACGCCAGTTACGAATGGACTTCAAAGGAAAGTATGGTGATGACCAAAAGAAAACCAATAACGATTGGATTTCAAACTCTACCAGTTACGACTGGGGAGTTGGTGAAGGTGGTGACGACCGCATCACAAGATACTAACGAGTAGATTTTAAGGCAATTCCAGTTACGACTGGTCTTAACAAGAAATATGGTGACGACCAGAAAAACTACCAATAACGATTGGCTTCTAAAATAATGCCAGGTACAACTGATCTTAACAAGAAATATGGTGACGACCAAAACAATACCAATAACGATTGGCTTCTAAAACAGTGCTAGTTACAACTGATCTTTAGGCGGAGGTTCACTAGTAATGATTGGACATTTCACGGGGGATCGACAGATAGCGCACCGAACTCGAGAGACAAAATGAATCACACTGAACCCAGGCTGAAAGGTGTATGTAGTCTTGAAAAATAGATCCATTCTCAATAGGGGAACGGAGCTTTAAACAAGCTATTCAGAGATGAAAAAGTAAACTCAAGTGCTCAGCCATCTTCTACTGGGACGAGTCTTCACATCATCATAAGAAGTTCTTTGAGAGACAGTCTTCAAGTTTTGATACCCACACATGACCAAAGGAGAATCGGCAGTTCAACTTGCTTACACTTCATCGGGGAATGTAATTGGATTGCATATCAAAGCTTCCGCTACCCTGAGGTTTCGGGGAAGTATGATTTTCCTTGACTTTTTCCATGAGTTGAAGTTTTTACGTTTGTTAATCTTTTCAAGTTTTATTCAAATAACTTGACCCTAATGCTTTCAAAACTATCGTTGATCAATGAACAATATTTTGCATAACAAAGAAAATAAAGGAAATGATAAATTTGCAATGGAAAGAATGGTTCAAAACTGATTTTATTCAAGGATGAAATCTTGCAAATGACAAAATTCCATAGAAATTTTACAAGTGAAAAACGGCAAAGTGGACAAGGTTACACTGAATCCCATGACCAAACTATCCCTAAAGACTAAAATTCCCCAAAATCCTTGCTTCTGACGAGAGCGGTTGGAGTGAATTCTTGTAGGACCTTCTGTGTTAGTGACAACTCATCTGATGCAGTAAAACGCCTTTGTCCCTAACCTTTGCCTGGACCGCCCTTTCGGGTTTTCAATCCACCGGGACGCTCATTTTTGCCTAAGCCGCCCTTTCGGGTTTTCAACTTAGCGAGCTCTTATTTTTTTCTTTTTTTCTCTTTTTCTTCTTTTCTTTTCTTTTTCTTCAACCCTAACGTTTGCATAAGCCGTTCCTTTGAGTTTTTGGCTTATCGAGTTTTTTTAGGCGTAATATTTCCGTACTGCATCAGAATTCACTGGATGAGTAAGTTGCTCTCCATCCATGGTGGTGAGAATTAATGAGCCTCCTGAGAAGATGGTCTTTACAACAAACGGGTCGTCTAGGCATCCACTTTCCTCGTGCATCTTTATGAACTGGTAAAATCTTTTTGAGTATAAGTTCCCCTTCTCGGAATTCTCAGACACAAACTTTCTTGTCAAAAGCCCTCTTGATCCTTTTCTGATATGACTGACCATGACACATCACAGACATGCGCTTCTCGTCGATTAGATTCAATTGATCAAACCTTTCTCTCACCCATTCTGCTTCTTCCAGCTTGGTTTCCATCATGACTCTCAAAGAAGGTATCTCGACCTCAATGGGCAGTACCGCATCCATTCCATATACCAAAGAAAAAGGGGTTGCCCTTGTTGAAGTGCGGACGGACGTTCTGTACCCATGCAAGGCAAATGGTAGCATATCATGCCAATCTTTGTAAGTTTTCACCATCTTTTGCAAAATCTTTTTGATGTTTTTATTTGCAGCTTCTACAGCTCCATTCATCTTGGGACGATAAGGAGAAGAATTGTGATGTTCAATTTTGAAGTTATCGCACAACTCTTTCATGACTTTGTTGTTCAAATTAGTACCATTGTCCGTTATGATTCGGCTCGGGATTCCGTAACGACAGATAATCTCCTTTTTGATGAAACGGGCCACCACCTGCCGAGTAACATTAGTGTAGGATGCGGCTTCAACCCACTTTGTGAAATAGTCAATAGCAACCAGAATAAATCGGTGTCCGTTAGAAGCTTTTGGCTCAATTTCCCCAATCATATCGATGCCCCACATAGAGAAAGGCCAAGGTGATGACAACACATTTAGCAACGTCGGAGGTACATGTATCTTGTCCGCATAAATCTGACACTTATGACATTTCCTGGCATATTGAGTACAGTCAGTTTCCAAAGTCAACCATTAATAACCAGCCCTCAAAATCTTTTTAGACATAGCATATCCATTTGCATGAGTACCAAACATTCCTTCATGAACATCTTGCATTAAGAGTTCTGCTTCTCGTCTGTCGACACATCTAAGCAGGACCATATCATGATTCCTTTTGTAGAGTACATCATTGCTGAGAAAGAATTTGGATGCTAATCGTCTGAGAGTTTTCTTGTCAAGTGATGTAGCATCTGCTGGATACTCTTGGTTTAACAGGTAATTATTTATGTCATAGAACCATGGCTTGTCATCAGTTTCTTCTTCAACCATCTGACAGTAGGCGGGCTCGGTCTTGCGTTCAATTTGAATGAGAGTGGAATTATTGACATCCTTGATTCTCCACATTGAGGCTAACATGGCTAAGGCATCGGCGATGTGATTCTCAGATCTCGGAACATGCTTGAAAGTGATCTCATCAAAAGATTCCACCATCTTGACGATGTAGGCTCTATAAGGGATTAAATTCTCATGACTAGTTTCCCATTCTCCAGTAACCTGATAGATAACCAAAGCTGAATCCCCGCTGACTTCAAGAAGTTTGATTTTGAGGTCAATAGCTGCCTCGAGGCCGAGAATGCATGCTTCATATTCGGCGATATTGTTTGTGCAGTCAAAATCCAACCTGGCTGTGAATGGAGTGTACCCACCTTCCGGATTCATTAAGATGGCGCCTACGCCATGCCCACTGTAATTGGAGGAACCATCAAACATCATTTTCCACCGAAGACTTTCCTGCGGACTCTCATCAAGACCTGGCTCTTCACAATCTTTTACCAACATGATGTCTTCATCTGGGAAATCAAATTTGAGAGACTCATAATCTTCCACCAGTTGATCTGCAAGATATTCTGACAAAACACTACCCTTGATAGACTTCTGGGCTACATATTAGATGTCGTATTCTGATAATAACATATGCCAACGGGCGAGCCTTCCAGTCTGAGCAGGCTTTTCAAAAATATACTTTATCGGATCCATTTTTGAAATCAACAAAGTGGTATGACAAATCATGTACTGCCTCAAGCGTCTCGCAGCCCATGCCAAAGCACAACAAGTTTTCTCCAGAAGTGAATATCGGCTTTCACAATCAGTAAACTTCTTGCTCAAATAATAGATAACATGTTCTTTTCGTCCAGACTCGTCCTGTTGACCTAACACACAACCCATTGAATTCTCAAGCACTGTCAAATACATGAAGAGGGGTCTTCCCGGCACCGGAGGTATCAAGATCGGAGGTTCTTGTAGGTAACCCTTGATCTTATCAAACGCTTGCTGACAATCTGAATTCCAAACAACCGTCTGGTCCTTGCGTAATAATTTGAAGATGGGCTCGCAAGTAGGAGTCATATTGGAAATAAATCTGGATATGTAGTTCAGTCTTCTAAGAAAACCTCTGACTTGCTTTTCCGTTTGTGGAGCTGGCATGTCTTGAATGGCTCGGACTTTATTTGGATCTACCTCAATCCCTCGGTGACTGACAATGAAACCGAGTAACTTCCCAGATCTTACTCCAAAGGTACACTTGGCTGGATTCAGTCTCAACTGATATTTTCTGAGTCTCTTAAATAATTTCAAAAGATGTTCCAGATGGTCCTCCTTGCTTTGAGATTTGGCTATCATGTCATCAACATATACCTCTATCTCCTTGTGCATCATATCATGAAATAAAGTTACCATGGCCCTTTGATAAGTAGCACCTGCGTTCTTCAGACTGAAAGGCATAACTTTGTAACAGTAAGTTCCCTAAGGAGTAATGAAAGTAATTTTTCCATGTCATCGGGATCCATCTTAATCTAATTGTAACCGGAGAACCCATCCATAAATGAGAAAACTGCAAAACGAGTCGTATTATCCACCAAAGTATCGATATGCGGCAAAGGGAAATCATCCTTTGGACTGGCCTTGTTTAGGTCCCTGTAATCCACACACATTCTGACTTTCCCATCTTTTTTCGGTACAGGTACAATATTGGCCACCCATTCAGGGTATTTGGACACTGCTAGGAAACCCGCATCAATATGTTTTTTCACCTCATCTCGAATCTTGAGAGCCATGTCAGGTCTTGTCCTTCGGAGCTTTTGTTTAACCGGTGGGCATTCTGGTCGAAGCGGTAACTTGTGAACCACTATGTCAGTGTCTAGACCCGACATATCCTGATACGACCAAGCAAATACATCCACGTACTCTTTCAAAAGTTCTTCTAGTCGCTGCTTGACTTCTTCCCCTAGAGCTGCCCCAATCTTGACTTCTTTCTTGTTTTCTTCGGTGCCGAGATTAATGACTTCTACATGTTCTTTGTAGGGTTGAAGCTCTGCATACTCATGGTGTGCCAATTTTACCAGTTCATCAGGGATTTCGAAATCTTCATCCTTATCTTCAGCTTGGTATATTGGTGAATCAAAGTCAGGAGGGAATGCAAAGTCATAGGATTCAATTGTTTTTAGGACATCACTGCACGTTGGAATGGCTTAATTTATTAAAACACACAAAGACAAATGCAGCACACAACAGAGAAAAATTGTTTTGGGTCTTTTAAGATTGCCATTTTTCTTTTAAAATGAAAGCAAAAGCCGTAAAGGAAATAACACAAGGAAATTAACAAAATAGTTCGTTTTTCATTGATTTTCTTGAATGCTCGGGGCCCTTACAAAACATTCCTATAGCCTTGGGCATGGCTATGGAGATTCAAAACAACAACAAGAAAAGAAAGACAAACAAATTACTTTAACTCAGGAAAAACCATAGGAATCTCAATAGCTTCCCAGTTGCTCAAGGCAGAGTTGCAATGATACACTAACTGTTCAAGGTCTTCATCCTCAAAATCTTCTTCCACATCACTGATTTGGAAACCTCCGCTGATGAATACTTCTTGTATAGTCTTTGGACGTCCTTTGTCATGTGTTGGTGTTTCATCATGAGTTGGTTTGTAACCCAACCCTTGGCGATCCATTTTTAGCTTTACTTCGATAACCTCTCCCCAACCTGCATGAGTGCCTTCTTCCAGTGTAGACTTGATGCTCCGAGCGGATGCAAAAGACAGACCACTCTTAGCCACTGTTTCTTCCAACATCACTGCATTAGCTATCTCGAGTGCCTGAAAGGAAGTTTCTAACGCACCCTCATCTGCTTTGATATACTTGAATGATGACAGATTGCTCACCATTAGGTCATCTTCACCGTGTACAATCACTAATTTATCATTCACAACAAATTTCATTCTCTGATGTAAGGTGGAAGTTACTGCCCCAGCGGCGTGAATCCACGGTCGTCCCAACAAACAACTATAAGCTGGGTTAATATCCATGACTTGGAATGTAATGTCGAACACATGAGGTCCGATCATGATTGGCAATTCTATCTCTCCAACAACCGCCCTTCTTGAACCATCAAAAGCTTTTACAATCAAAGACGTTGGTTTCATTTCTACCCCTGCATATGCTAGCCTTGCGAGCGACCTGGCGGGCAATACATTCAATGAGGATCCAGTATCGACTAAAACTCGTGCCATGGTGTCTTCTTGGCACCTGACAGATATGTGCAATGCACGGTTGTGATTGCGTCCTTCGTTTGGCAACTCTGCATCACTAAAGCTTAGGGTGCTACAGGCTGTAATATTGGCTATTACTGAATCAAATTGTCCGAGAGTTATGTCTTTTGTCACATGTGCCTGTTTTAATACTTTTTGCAGAGCTTCTCTGTGATCTGGAGAGTTCATCAAGAGAGACAAGATCGATATCTTTGATGGGGTTTGGTGAAGCTGATCAATAATCCTGTAATCACTTTTCCGAATAATCCTTAAGAATTCTTCGTCGTCTCCTTCAGTACCTAGTACCTCTTGTTCTTTTGTCGCAGCAGGGGTAACCTCTTTCGGAGCGGCTACTGTCATTTATGGTTGATAGATGCGACCACTACGGGTCATTTTGCTTGTACCTGCAATGTTTGTCACGTCCACTTGGTCGTCGCTTACTGTCTCTTTCTGACTAACCTTCCCTGATCCTCGGTCTATCACAGTCATGTCATACTTCCATGGAACGGCCTTTGTGCTTTCAAAAGGAAACGACCTTGGTTTCTGAATAACAACCGGTCGAGGTTGATCGATAGCTGACTTGTTGAAAATCGGCTTCATGCTTTTGTTGGTCGTTTTGAACACCGAAACTTTCTCACCTTTCTTTGGTAAATTAAAAATAGGCTCAATTACTGCAACTTCCTCTTTCCTCGCCTTACTACACACTTGTAATATTCCTTCATCAATCAATCCTTGTATACCTCTTCGTACCTCATCACACCCTCTAGAATCACCAGAACATTTTTCACAATCATTATGGGCATCCTCTATCAATCCTGCTTTCAGTAGTTTCTCATGAAGTAACCTCAACGGGGTTTTAATCTCTGACACACCTCGGACCATCCTTTCATCTGACACTTGTTCTACTGCATTGACCCCTCCATGGTTCGACAATGGATTACTTTTGACATTTGGGGGTACATCATCAAAAGACAAGATTTTCTTTTCCATCAACTCCCTGACAAGATGTTTTAAAGCAAGACAGCCTTCTAAATCATGACCGGCAGCACCTTCGTGAAAGGCACAATGAGCATTTGGATTATAGTGAGGAGATGTAGTGTCTGGATTTAATGGTCGTGTTGTTACCAATCCCTGTTGTACTAAGGAGGGGTACAACTCTGTGTACGTCATCGGTATCTGAGGAAGTGGAGGTTTTGTTGTCGGTCTCCGATTCTGGTAGTTTTGTCTGGGTGCTTGAGCTCTAGGCTGATGATGTTGTTGATAGAGTGGAGCGTTGGGCGCTCGTTGATACCCTTGTTGAATTGTCTGATATACAGGTGTTGGCTGCACTGTCTGATAATTGGGAACAGGATGACTGAAAGTCGGAGTTACAACTGTCACATATGGTTGTTGGGCATACTGCAACGGATACATTGGTCGTTGTTGCTGGGATTGCTGAACATAATTTGCTTGAGGCTGTTGAACAAAGCCTTGTTGAGGTTGTTGAACATAACTCTGCTGATATTGTTGGTAAGGTGGTCTCTAGGTGCGACTCTTTCTTCCCATAGTTACTGCATTTGTCTCCCCTTCCTTCTTTTTATGGAAGTTACTGCTGAGTTTCTTGACATTGTTGTTACCAGAACTGCTGGAACCACTAGCCACCTTTCCATTCTTCATTCCTAACTCCACTCTTACCCCCACTGCTACTATATCAGAAAAACTTACGGTTACACTACTGATCATCTTCTCATAAAACTCCGGTCTCACTGTATCGACGAACCAATCTGTTAACCCTTTTTCACTCAAAGGAGGTTCTACCTGGGAGGCAATTTCCCTCCACCTTTGTGCATACTCTTTGAAAGATTCCGAACTCTTCTGTGACATACTCAATAACTGTCTTCTATCAGGGGCTAAATCCATGTTGTACTTGTAATGTTTCACAAAAGCATCACCCAAGTCTTGGAAACTATGAATACGAGACTGATCCAAACCCAAATACCATTTAGCAGGAGCTCCTTTCAGACTATCTTGGAAACAGTGAATCATTAACTTGTCATCTTCCACGTGAGCGGCCATTCTTCAATAATACATAATCAGATGCGTCCGAGGACAAGTAGCCCCAGAATACTGATCAAAATTGGGAACTTTGAATTTCGGCGGAATTACCAACCCAGACACTAAGCACATATCTCTGGCATCAGTACTAAAGATGTCATTCCCTTCCATTGCTCTGACTTTCCTTCCGATAGTTTCTACACTTTCTTTCAACTTATCATATCGTCCGCTCTCTTCTTCATACCCATCAAGACCTTCGTACACTGGTGGAGGTGTCGCTACGCGAAAAATGACACAGAGTCGCCATCGGATTTTATTTATCCCAAAGAGGGAAAGGAAAATAGCGATAAAACCTTTAGGGAAAAAGCATGGTCATCGCAACCAAGTCTTAGGGTTCGGGAGTCGGTTATGCGAGGGGAAGGTATTAGCACCCCCTCGCATCCATTCGATGGGAACCTCCTAGGTTGTTTAGCGTGAATGGGTGTTTTTATTAAGAGTTTGCTTGCTTAAGGAAAAGTGGGGTTGATTTATTTATTTTAATGCTCACCAAGGATTGTGGCCCTTGTGCCTACGTATCCTCACTTAAAAGAAGTGAAGAATCAGAGCTCCGTAGTTCGGAGGCTTACGAAATAGTTGTTTGTTGGTTGATTTTATACTTGAAAAAGGGTTTTTGGATTAATGCCCTAAGGCGAAAAATAGTTTGATGAGTTGATGTTATTTTTAGGTTTTTCTTAGGGAAGAATCTATTCTTGACTAGAATTATACAAAAGACTTTGGATAGAGATGAATGTCTCGAATAACCAAGTCGAGCGCCTTGTATTCAAAACATTCGGAACGAGTGTAGGAGGATTCCATTCTCATTCCTTCTCTACCACTTTAAAGCTCATGGTGCATAATTCTAATCGTATATTTTATTGTGTTTTGGATTTTTATGAGAAAAGAGAACCACTTGAATTTGGATCAAGGTTTATTGTTTGTAAAAAGTATTTGAGGTGATATGAACAAGGTCGATGGCGGTGCACAAGGCAACCGACTTACAAGGATAAAAATGGCTCGACAAAATTGAGAGTTTGTTTTCGAAAATGGTTTTTGGAATCAAAAGTCAACAAGGACAATAGCAATATTCACACTAAAATCATGCAAACATATGGGGTTAGTCGGCTAAAAAAATCGAGACATGCGAAAAAAACGGCGAACTCCTTGAGAAAAACTTTTTTGGAGGTAAAATGTCGAAAAAAAGTGGTAAAACAGTGGTGTAACACGGGTGGCCGTGTTGTATGACACGGCCTGTGTCATAGGGTACCTACAATGTGAGTTTTTAGGGCATGACAGAGGTGTGACACGGGTGGCCGCATTGTGTGACACGGCCCGTGTCATAAGGTCTGGGACAAAACAAATTTTTAAAGCCAAACAGAGGTGTGACACGGGTGGCCGTGTTGTGTGACACGGCCCGTGTCATAAGTCCAGGATATTTTGTGGTAAGAAATCTCAAATAGAAGCACAACACGGGTGGCCGTGTTGTGTGACACGGCCCGTGTCAGGGGTCCTGGGCGTTTTATGTCATGAAAATGCAAACAGATGTGCAACACGGTCAGCCGTGTCGTGTGACACGACCCGTGTCAGGCTACCAGAGCAAAAACCCTAACTTTTTTCTTGGTTCTCTTTCGTTTTTATGGCTTCTTAAAAAATGGTTTCTTGGTCCCTATTAGGACCTTACATGATATATACAGTACCACAACACACAAGAGAATAAATGAAATGAATATAAAAGCAAAAAGTAAAGGGAGAAAGGTTTGAAGAAATGGATACCAAGAGTTTTCTATCCTTCTTGCAAGTACTTCAATGACCTTTGTTGGATGTGCTCTCCACTCTTCACTCTATGTTGTGAAGATTCTGCTTCTCAATGGTCCTCTTATGCTTCTATATCACTATCTTTTTTCTGGTTTTTCTTCCTTTCTATTTTTCTGGTTTTTTAGGGTTTCTATTGCTCTCTCTATTTTTCTGGGTTGCAATGTGTGTAGAATGGATGTTGAATGAATCAAGATTGATCCCTTTTTGTTTACAGCCCCCTCCTCTTATCTCAGCTCCTCTAGGGTTTTCTCTTCTCCCCACATATCAGATTTTTCATGGAGTGGTGTCTCTTACCACCTTTTCTCATGCCACTCTCTTTCTTTCCATTTCCATGCAAGAGCTATGCTGCATTTTTGCTGTTGCACTTTGCCTATGCTGTTTTTTCTGCAGCATTTTGTGCCTTGCACCCATTTTGTTGGCTTGTGCTTGGACAACTCTTGCAGTCAATGCTACCACCTTTGACAACATTTTGAAAATTCTGATATGTAGAAGCATTGTCACATGTTATTCCCTTTGTCTTGTGACATGTGATCTTGTGACATGAAGAAATTTGTCACCTCTTGCATGGGACTGTTTTGCCATGATTAAACATGCATAATCTTGGTCTTAAAACATTCCAATCTTGATTTAATTCTTGCATATTTCTTGGATGTTTATAAGCATAATGTGGACTTGGTGTGGCATTACCATAACATGAATTTGATTGAGACTAGAAGTAGCTTATTTTTCTAAGCATTATCAAGTGCTTGAGACTTTGCAATAAATGTGACATTTTTGCAAATGTCATGAAATTTTTCTTTGCCATATTCTTGAATCTAGTCTTGACTTCATTAATCTTGAACTTTGAATTATGCACTTGTGATCTTGACTCATGCTTTGCAAATTTGAACTCCACTTGTTCAAGAATGTTTGAAACAAAATTGGGTGAAGCAATCTTGAACAATGCCTTGCATTTCATGGTCATTAGGAATATATCTTGCATATCCTAATATTTTGTCAAGTAACTTCTTCTTGAAGAAATCCACATGAGTAGACTTTCTAATTTAGATCAAACCTTAAATAATGAACCTTTTCTTCCATGTATTCCAAGATAGACAAGTTATCTCATTTGAAATGGAAAATGACAAATCGACCCAATCCGTACCCACATGCTCGATATGCAATAAAATGATGTATGATATGGCGAATGTAGGGTATAAAGGCTAAAGGAGAAAATAAGGGTGTGACAGCTGCCCCTATTTAATCCTCTTGGACCTGAATGTCTGGAGGGTAAAGGTGCTCGAACATTCATCGTAGAAGAGAATTAAATACTAGAATACCCGGGATTTTCGACTGGAGAGGTATGGGGTGAAAGTAAACAGTCAACGAGATGGCTTGAAAAAGGTTTCTTGTTATTGGAGAAGGGGTATGAGGGATATGATGATATGCTTGAGATGCAATGCTGAATGAACACGAGTGCTTTGCCAGCCGGAAGAGGAGGCACCTCGTAACATGGAAACATAATTGGCCAAGAGATATTCCTTCTATAAAAGATAGAGAGGACTCAAGAAATAGGAATGTGAGATATTCCTTCCACGAAAGGGGGAAAGGACTCTAGAAAAATGGTTTTCCTCTTACAAAAGGCAAGGAGGACTCCCGAACAAAAGGTTAGGCGAAAAATATTCCTTCTACAAAAGGTAGAGAGGACTCCAGAACAAAAGGTTAGGAGAAATATTCCTTCTACAAAAGGTAGAGAGGACTCCAAAACAAAAGGTTTGAAGACAAAATAACTCCTTCTACATTATATAGAGGAGACTCCCTTGGGAGAATACAATCGTATTTCCTTCTGTCACGGCAGAAAGGACTCCAAAACAAAAGGTCAGGAGAAAATGTTCCTTCTACAAAAGGTAGAGAGGATTCCTGAACAAAAGGTTAGGAGAAAAATTCCTTCTACAAAAGGTAGATAGGAAACTCCCTTAGGAGAGGATAATCGTATTTTCTTCTGCGAAAAGCAGAAAATATTCCTGAACAAAAGGTTAGGAGAAAATGTTCCTTCTACAAAAGGTAGGCAGGATACTTACGAAAGGTAAGTGTTGCACCCCAAAATTTGCCCAACCTTTTCTAACCTAGGTTTATGTTTCAATTGCCTAGTCATTTGCATTGTCATCATGTGCATAGTGTATTCATCTGCATTGCATAGCATGAGCAAGCTATCTTTATCAGGGGATCAAGTGCTATTCTTATCTCAAGAGGTATATCCAAGGGTTTCATTCATATTCAAGACTACTCAGGTCATCAGAGAAGAATTTGAGCTTTGAAGAGCTGCCAGGTTGATCAGTGAATTCTCTAATATCTTGAGGCTAGTGGGGGATCATCAGAGGAAGTGTGAGCTATGAGCCAAGAGCATGAGGTGTGTATGGATGTTATGAAGAGTCTAGAGAATCATTTTTGAGGAGAACCAAGTCATTGGAATGATTGCAAGAGCCTCAGTTGAAGTCAGTCAACTATGGTCAACACTGGGTCAATTCTGGGTCAAAAAAGTGTTTTGAAGGGCATCAAGGATCAGTTGAAGAATTTGGGATTCATTATTTGCTATGTGGATATGGATATGATGTTGTGATAAAGAAAAATCAAGAGGAGTCAAAGAGAACTGGAGTTACTAAATTAGGGTTTTATTGTAAAATCCCCTAATTTAGGTCAAACTTCAAAGCAGTGTAACTCAAGATGCAAGCTTCATGTGAATTCTTGGTCCACATGAAACTTGTAGAGTATCTTCATAGCTTTAATTTGAGTGGTGGAAGTCATCAAGATGATTTATAGAACTCAAGTTATGGCTCTTGCAAGTTACAAGTCATCTGAGGGCACTGAAATTTGTCTGTGAAAATTGTCTGTATTCCAAGCAACTTTTGACTTTCAAGGGTATTTCAAATGGATTTCTGGCCAACATGAGAATTGTTCCTTATTGTCTTGGATTTCTAGAATGGTATGGTATGCCTTAATATGATTTGTGGAACTCTACTTATGGTCTTGGCAAGCAAAGGGTATTTTGGTCATTTGAGGATTACAGGTCATTCTTAGCATATGCCTAAAACTCATACAAGGAAGCTTCAAATGAAAAACTTCACAACATAAAAGTTGCTCAAAATGTCATTTTAAGTCAAGAAAAGAAGTCATGGAAGTTTGGAAATGCATAGAATGAGACTTGACCAAGGTTGGTGAAAAATGACCTAAAAAGGCATATAAGTTGAAAAAGTTGAAATGAAAAATTGGTTTGAGAGATCTACAAATCCAATATGGGTCATCCAATATACCAAATTGATTCCCAACATCATTATAAAGACATTGATTCAGCCACTTTTTTGAGTTAAGGATTAAGTTTTGGACTTGCTTTGTTATTTTGTTACTTGCATAATAAGATACACATGAGAAGTTCAACATAAAGCAAAAATAAAGGCATGTAAGCTCTCTTATCATTCCAATTTGTCATGCAAGGAGATATTCACTCATGGTTAAGGGGCTGTCAAGAGATAAAGGAGAGATATCATGAGAATCCAAAATACCATCAAATGAGAAGTTCATGAAATTTCCACAACTTTCTAGAATCCTCCAAGATCCTTCTAGAAACTTCTCAAGCTGTTAGTCATCATCTATATAATGAAGTGAGGTCATTTGTGCAAGAGGTTGGTGCATTGAAGGGGAGAATATAGAGAATTAAGAGGTTGTTTCCATTGTAAGAAATTGGGAGAATCATCATAATCTTCCATTTCTGATCATTTCTTTTCTTCATCCATCATCCATTGAAGTTTGTGAGTGATTTTAAGCAAGATCAGAGGTCCAACAATGGAGGATTGAAGAGCTAGCTTTCACATTGCAAGAATCCATATCAGAAGTGCAGGCAAGAATCCAAGCATCTTCCACCATTTCTTTTGCAAACAGAAACCCTAGCACCTCCCAAAGATCATTGGTGAAAGCTTACAAGGGTTGAATCGAGCTCCTTCCCATCTGTTTCATCAAGAATTGCAGGTTGGTGAAGTTCCTTTTATCTCTCTGTTTAGGTGTTATTAGGTTAGATTATTGGTGTAGGATTGTTAGGGTTAGGAAGATGAACATGCATACAAGCTGTTGTGACCATTAGTGAAGGTTTGATCCATGGCAGTTTTTCTTGGATGACCTAGAACACTCCATTTAGGGCATGATGATACTAGTGAGATAGCTCAGGATACCCACCATAATCTGTATATCATTCTAGGGTAATTTGAGCAAGAAATATTGAGGTTCATGACAGAGCTAATCAATGGTGTCCAGGACTTATGGCTATCGGGTTTGGTTTTTGGGAGGTCCTTAGAGAAAACTAAAAGCATAGTCTTGTAGAGGGGAAGAAATGGGTTGAGTTTGGTTTTTAAAGTGTGTGATTTCATGGGATATTGAGGGAGAACGATGGACCTGAAGATTCATGCATGGATGAGAGAATTCTGAGTTATAGGGTTTGCTTTGGGGACGATGACCGTGGACCGTCCGATCATCACAATTATTTGACTTTTTCATCGCATCTTGTGGCTGTTATTCAAAGTTGAAATGGAGGGAAATTTGGATGAGAGTGAAACGATGCGTTTCACTTAATGAACGTCTGGGCCTTGGATTCGCATTTCTATCCCCACCCCCCTTTGGATAGGCCCAATGGTTTACACGTGATATTGCTGCTATTTGCACCGAGGACTTAATCATTTTTCTGATATTTTTCATTTCATTTTCTGAACGCGTTGGGCCTAGTAGAATTGATATTCACACCCCTGGTTTCATGGCCCACCTGGAATTTTAACTGAGCGAAGCTGCTATTCAGGCCCCCTCCCCCTATTTCTTTATAATTCATTTTTTAATTTCTTTTCATTTTGCATTCATTTTCAAAAAATCATATCAAATTGAAAAAACATTATTTTTTTATAAGTCTTTTTGCATAATTTTCATTAAAGAGTCAAGAAAATTATAAAAAATAAAAATTGCATTTTATTTTTTATTTGATATTTTCCCCATATTTTCCAAATAAATGCCTATTTTAGGTGTTTCATTTCATACATGAATTTGTCAATTTTTGTTCATGCACTTTCTAATTGATTTTGATCCCATTCTTTTTTGTGCCATCAAATATGAATGTGTAGACTCTCTGGATTTTGTACCATGATTTTTAGAAGCTTGTTTGATATAGTTTGCTTATTTGACATTTAGATGTTCAAAATTAGGGTTTTAAATGTACATAGGTGGAATGGATTAATTCTTTTAGGAGATTTTCATTTGATTTTTGGGGTATGGGACTATAGGGGTTATGGGTATAGGATAGATCCCTTAGAAAATATTAGGTTTCCCCTACTGCTACTAGTATATTGCTTATATGTGATTAATTGTGTGGTGTGCCCTCTTTAGGGTTATCTTTTTGTCTGTGTGGGGTATTGGGTTTGTTTGGGATCTGGGGAGAGTTGAAGGCTCGTGATGATGAAGCCCATTTGAAGACCAGATACTGAAGGCCCACTTCCAGAGTTGAGGAGGAGTATCTCTTGCTGGTAGCTGTTGAAGTTTGTAGGATCTAGGAGTTAGGCAGAGCTCTAGAGTAGCAAACTTGATTCTCAAACATGGAAGGTCTTGATTACCTCCATTCTTCTCTGTGATACAGAGTCTCTCTAAGACACTCACCCCCTTCCTTTGGAAGGCTTGGTGATAATGTCTGAGGGATAGAACTCTTGAGAGAAATATTCTTTGTGTTGATAGCAGTCTGTTTTCCACCCTTGGTGGTCAACTAATTGCTTAACACCCAGTTTACGCTTGTGATTGATTTTCTCAGCTTGGAGGTTAGGACTTGAAGAAAAGCCATTGGGAGATTGAAGATAAAGCCTGATGCTTGCTTGAAGCCTGTGGATAGCTGATATTGACTTGAAGATAGTTGCTGATGCTGATGAAGACTGCTTTGCTGTTTAGCTTTTGCTGTTTTAATTTTTGATGTATTGTGTGAATTTCCCGGATTGTATTGTTTGCTGTTTAACTTGCTGGGTTGAAAGTGAATCCTGTTCACTTTTGCCTATTGTTTTCTAGGTTCGAGGTTGAGTGGGACTCCCTTGCCTCGCTTGTACTGTTGCATCCATGCATTTTACTGCTTTATTGCATATATTTGCTGTTTCTGTTTCGTCTATTCCCTTAGGATTTCTGTTTCTCTCTGCGCAAGAGAGGAGCATGATAGCCATTAGGAGTTAACCCATGCATGATAACATTAGGGTAGATTTTTATCCCCTTTTAACCCTAGGATTTTTAGAGTGTCATCTCTTCTTCCTTCAAAACAACAGAAAAACATTAATAAGAGGTTATAACAGAGATTAATTCATTTCTTCCGTCAAAAGATTTGAACAAACATCAACCTTTTTGCAATAAGAAAACCCTTGTTTAAGGTGAGATTTTTTCATAAAAGACACTTGAACAGCTTGTGTCGTGCGTAGCCCGAACTACGTTTGCTCTGATCTTCCATGCTGTGTGGAAGTACGTAGGCATAGGATGCGATATCCTAGCGAGCAACCTTCCCCACCTTCACCCGTAGTTAGGCGAACTACGTTGACTCTGATTTCTCGTTCCAGACGGGAATACGTAGGCATAAAGTGCGATGCTTTACCGAGTCATGTTTTCTTTTCTTTTCAGACCTCATCCTTTAGTTTAGATAGAAGTGTAATTCGTACAAACCAAGCAAGCGTGGATCCCATCGAGTACGATGGATGTGAGGGGTGCTAATACCTTCCCTTTGCGTAACCGAATCCCGAACCCAGGTTTTGGTTGCGACGACCATACCTTTCCCGTCTTTGCGGTAGGTTTACTCTGAGCGTTTCCTTTCCCTCCTGTGGGATAAATAACGCACGGTGGCGACTCTTCTGTCAGCCGGCGCCGATTTTCGCAGTAGCGACAGCTGGCGACTCTGCTGGGGAGATCCAACGTCCCCTGGCTGCTAAGGATTGCGATAGTTCTTATGCATTTGGGATCCAACGTCCCTTAAGAGAGTCAATCCTAGCGCTTGTTTGCCCGTCGAGGAATTTGTATGGATTTACATTTATGTATTTACATTTCAGCATTATATTATCATTATTATTGCTGTATTGTGGGGTGTGACGGGTGTTCCATGATTGAGAGATAAGTCGGACCTGGGCTTGAGTGCACCTAGATTTAGATTAGAGATTAGTGGGCGCGCACGTGCTTTGCATGTCCTAGTGTCCCGCGAAATCTACGCTCAGACGAGGTTCTTCTGGTTGGCCTCCTGTCCTGCCCTTTGGGTGGCTCGGGTTGCTGGTTAGTTGGATTGTCGACTCTAGGGACCGATCATTTGGAAGTTGGCTAAGTGAGGCCTCTTCAGGATTTGATGATGCCACTCCTTCTGGGAATCGTATCATCAACCCTGAAAGTCTGTGACGTCGACGACCACATAGGATGCCATACCTTTGTCAGTTGCTAGGACATCCACCTGTGAGAGGGTTTGGGGTTATGCAGGTAACTAGACCTTCAGATACCGGTTATTTCTTGATCAGAGATCCTGGGTATTTATGAATAGTTATAAGGTCTATCAGAGACCAGTTGGAGGTATGTTATGGGTCTATCAGAGACCAGTATGGAGCTTTGGATTGGGTCTATCTGAGACCAGGGTTGATGAGTATTGAAGGGTCTATCCGAGACTCTTGATATGGTTCAGGCTTCTCAGCTATAGCACTTGGTCCCCGTTGCATGTTGCTTGCATTGCATTGTTTGCATAATCATTATCATTGCATCCCATTAACGTGTGTCTGTGCTGCAGGTGCATTTGCCTATTCCCCGGTTCTAGTATCTGGACTTCTGAGTATTGATCATGGCTGGTTTGAGGATGACAGTTGCCTACAAGCTACCTATTCCTGATATTACTCCACTCCTGGGTCTGATTTCTCTGGCAGATGATGATGTCCGTAGAAGCTTCAGGCAGAGTTACGGACGACTGTTGAGTTTGGTTCGCAGATCCACTGATGATGAGTTGAACGGGTTGTACACGCTGATGCAGTTCTATGACCCGGCTTTGAGATGTTTTACATTTGCAGACTTCATTTTGGGACCTACCATGGAGGAGTATGTAGAGTTTACTGAGCTGCCAGTGCAGAATGCAGTTCCCTTTATTCACTCTGCCGCTGAACCTAAGTTGGAGGATTTGGCCAAAGCCTTGCATATGAACGCTTCTGAGTTGTTGATAACTTCTTGGCGAGGAGTTCCGAGTTTTTCTCTCCAGTTTCTGGTTGGTAAGGCTCAAGAGTACGCCAAGAATGGGTGTTGGGTGGTCTTTAACGCTATTCTGGCTCTATGCATTTATGGGATTGTGCTGTTTCCTAACTTCCCAAACTTCGTGGACATGGATGCATTTCATCTATTCGCTGCTGGTAACCCGGTGCCAACACTGATCGGAGACTTCTACCATTCGATGCACTATAGGAATGAGAACAGGAGAGGCAAGAATGTCTCTTGTTGCGTGCCTCTGCTGTATATGTGGTTCAAGAGCCATCTTCCTTCGAAGGTACCTTTTATGGATAGTGCGACCACCTCTGACTGGCCAGAGCGTATGATAAGGCTGTCTTCTACAGATATTGAGTGGTTTGATCGAGACCTGCTGGGGTCCGAGCTTATTTGCAGTTGTGCTGGGTATCCTAATGTTCCGCTGATAGGGAGAAAAGGGTGCATTAACTATAACCCATCTTTGTTCGTCCGTCAGTTTGGATATGCGCTGAAGAGCCCACCTCAGGAGGATGAAGTACAGGAATCTCTGTACTTCACAGGTGATTTGAGCGGAGATTTGCTAGCCAAGCTTCGGCATGCCTGGACGCGTATTAACAGGAAAGGGAAGCCGCTGTTGGGGAAGAGTGATTGCCAGGCGTATGCACCCTACAAAGCTTGGATCCGAGAGAGAGCCAGACAGATACTGATGCCATTTCCAGCTGCTCTGGTCCCCGTTCACATTCCAGTAGAAGAGCCAACCACTGTCACAAGGGAGGTCTACGAGCAGGTTGTGAAGGAAAAGGAGGCCTTGATGAAGGTTAATGAAGAGTTAGAGAAGGAGCTAGCTCAGATGAGGAGTGAGAAGAATAAGGCCGTACATTCTTTCCAACAGCAGATCGAACTAGTGGACAGGCTAGGTGCTGAGTTGACTGAGGAGAAGAAAAAGCGCGAACGTCTGGGTCAAGAGTTCAGAAGCTCCCACGACATGCTAGAGGCCAAAAAGAAAGCACTTGACGCCGCTCACCGAGAGATCTCTTCTTGCAATAAGACATGGAATGCTACGCTCACCAACAATAAGAAGAGGGAAGATAAGCTGAAGCAGCAAATTTCCGACCTCGAGAAGCAGTTGAAGGCTAGCATTGATAAGCATGAAGAAGAGGTAATGGCCAGATACAGTCTCCAGAAAGCACTGAACAAATCCATCGAAGGCAGGAACGAAGCGGTGTCTCAGAAGCGGAAGCTAGAAGATCGCTTCGGGGATGGAGCCTGGGAGGAAACCGATGGTGACGCGCGACATGTTCTCAAGAGAAGAAACCAGCTTGTCGAAGGTCTGCTCACCCGACCAGGTCATCCAGAGACCAAGAAGTTAATAGAAGAGTACCGGGCTCATGGGAGTACTTGATCATTTCATGTATTAGCTTGTATGCTTTATTTGCATCTGTGCTGACCATCACCAGGATTGTTGGTTGAGGTCATGCCTTCTCATTATACTCTCAGTGATATTGTATTCTTGGATTTCTCTTCAATATATGAGGTTTTCTTTGATTCGGCTCCAGTCACTGTCTTGCTAGCACTGTCACTGCACTGGCACTCACACTAGAATCGGGGAATGATAATCCCTAATGCACAGACGCACATTGCATTTTGCATACATATTCATATTTGCATTACAGGTTTGTGATTCAGGTATCTTATCTCTTGCATCTTTGAAGCAGGTATTTTCAGGATTGAAGAAAAGCGGGTCCACCGTTACTCTACAAGAACCAACCAGAAGAAGATCATGGACGCCATGCAGGTTGAAATGCAAGAGATGCGTGACAGGATGGCCCTGTTCATGCAAACCATGGAGACTATCGCCAAAGGGCAGGAACAGTTGCAGAGTCTGGTGCAGCCGTTGGTTGCTCGTGCTGAGAACAACGACACCCCGCATGGTGAAAATGTGGCTAACTCTCCCAGGGTTGAAAATCATCAAAGTGCTGATCACATTCAAGTCGCTGGGCTGAACAACGGAGAAGCTGGTCCTGCTGGTGGGAACGGGAACACTGGTAACACTAACGGAGATACTGCAGGAGTGTTCGTAGGGAACGTCAACCAGGGTTTCAACTTGGGTGCGGAGAACATCGGGCTGAATGGTGGCAATGGTAATCAGGGCTTTCAGGGTATGAATGTGGGATATGGCAATGTGGTTGGCGCCAAAACTGGATACGGAGACCATGGTTATGGTAACGCAGGATATGGAATGGGTATGAACAACGGCCAGGATATGGGCAACCTGAGGGGTAACCCCAGGTACTTCCAAGCAGGTCTGGGTCGTAACGCTGGACATGCTGCATATGAAGAGATACCTCGTTGGGAGGATCATCAGGAAGACGTTTTCTCCGGTCATAATGAAGGCTACGGGAGGCCTACAGGGGACAGCCTCCGCATGAGATTGTTGGAAGAAAAGGTAAATGGTCTGGCTAATCAGAATGCTGTGGGACTGGATATGTCCAACATGGGGTTGGTACCAGGGCTGAGGGTACCTCTGAAATTCAAAGAGCCATCTTTTGATAAGTATAGAGGCGACACGTGCCCGAGGGTGCATGTCCGTTCATTTTACAGAAGGATGTCTGCGTATTCAGACGATGAAAAGATGCTTATGCACTTTTTCTAAGACAGCTTGTCAGGGCCGTCATTGGAGTGGTACATGAGCCTGGAGCCAACACAGATCAGAACTTGGAAAGAATTGGCGGAAGCTTTCGTAAAGCACTACCAATACAACAGCGATCTCGCTCCTAACAGAGTTCAGTTGCAAAGCATATCCCAGAAGCCCAAGGAAAGCTTCAAAGAGTACGCCCAGAGATGGCGTGACCTGGCCGCGAGAGTACAACCCCCTATGGTCGAGCGGGAAATGATGGACTTGTTCATAGGGACATTCTCAGGGATGTACTATGACCGGCTGCTCAACTTCTCAATGAGTACCTTCTCCGAGCTGATCCTGATGGGGGAGCGTATAGAGAACGGGATAAAAATTGGTAAGATTCAACCGGGAGAATCTGTTTCAGCTGGAAGCACCAAGAAAGCCTTCGGTGGTAAAAGGCAAGGTGATGCTAACGCGGTGTATAACGTTCAGCGGAGAAATAGGAATCAGAATCGGCGTCCACAGCCTCAAGTTGCAAGTGTGACTATTCCGGGACCACCTCAGCAACAGAGACAACAACAGCAGCAGGCTCAGCAGCAGCCTAATCAGAATCAGCGGAGGTTTCAGGCTCCAAGACCAAGGAGGGTATTTGAGGTACCGCCAGTATCTTACGCAGAGCTCCTTCAGAATCTATTGAAGTTACAGCTAGTTGAAAAGAGAACCTTAGCGCCTCCGACTGGTACGCCACCAGTAGGGTACGACATCAACGAACACTATGATTTTCACTCTGGTGCACCCGGGCACAACATCGAGAACTGTTTAGCTTTCAAGCACAAGGTGCAAGATCTGCTTGATAGCACATCCATCAATTTTGGGAAGGAAGGTCCCAATATTACTCAACAGCCAATGCCCAAGCATGCGGGAGCTGGGGCAAATGCAATATTGACAGACGCTGAAACAGAACTGGTGTTGGATGTTAATGAGCTGATGACTCCGTTGAGCAGTGTCAAACAGTGTCTTCTGAAAGAAGGGATTTCTCCAGGTTGTGATGAAGGTTGTGTTGATTGTCAGATTCAGCCCGAGGGCTATGCAGAGTTGAAGAGGGGTGTACAAGGGTTGATTGACAAAGGGGTCTTGCAATTCGAGTAGGCTGCAGGGTCAGAAAAGCCCGTCGAAGTGGAGACTGAAGAGGAACGGAATGAGGTCGCAACGATCACAATCCCGTTCAAGTCTGTAACGATTGCGGCGCCAGCAAAGCGACCGACCTTTACAATTACCAGGGCTAAGCCAATTCCGTACGAGAGCACGAAAGCTGTACCATGGAACTATGGTGCAGAGGTATATTGTAACGGGGAAAAGATTGATCTGAGTGATCCACCAGAGGGATCTGTGGAGAATATAGTTGGACAAGGCGGCATAACTCGAAGCGGGAGGATTTTTACTTCCCCAGAAGTTGAGGCTGAAAGGCTTGCTAAGGGCAAGAACAAAGTGGTTGATGACGGGCCATCTGGGAGTAAAGAGAAAGAGTCAACGAACAAAGAGGTGGAAGAATTTATGCGATTAATCCGCAAGAGTGACTACAAAATTGTAGATCACTTACAACAGACGCCCTCGAAGATCTCGATCTTATCGCTGTTGTTATGCTCAGAAGCGCACAGGAATGCTTTGTTGAAAGTGCTGGAAACGTCTTTCGTCCCGCAGGAGATTTTGGTAAACCAACTGGAGGGGGTTATGTCGCATGTTAATGTAGGACATGGCCTGGGTTTCACGGACTTTGATCTAACGCCCAGAGGACGCGATCACAACAACGCCTTACATATCTCCATTGAATGCCGCGGCACCGTTATGTCCCATGTGTTGGTGGACACTGGGTCGTCATTGAACGTATTACCGAAGAAAGCCTTGTTGAAACTGGACACTCGGGGGTTGTTATGCACGCCAAGTGATTTGGTGGTGCGCGCATTTGATGGAACCAGGAGGTCAGTTTTCGGATCAATCACATTGCCTATTCAAGTGGGACCTGAGATGTTTGACACGGTGTTTTACATCATGGATATACAGCCCGCGTACAGCTGTCTGCTCGGCAGACCCTGGATTCATGCTGCTGGGGCAGTTACCTCCACGCTTCATCAGAAACTCAAGTATATGGTTGATGGAAGCATTGTCACAGTCTGTGGAGAAAAGGATATTCTCGTCAGTCACCTGTCCTCCTTCAAGTATGTGGAAGTAGATGGAGAAATTCATGAAACGCTCTGCCAGGCGTTTGAGGGGGTTAAAGTCAAGCAGGACGCTCCTGTGAAGAGCGAAGGGCATGAGGTCGTTGTGTCCTCCTACAAAGAAGCTAAAGCTTTGGTGCAAGCGGGAGAAACTACCAAGTGGGGGCAGGTTCCAGATATCCCTATGAAGCAAGACAAGTATGGCCTGGGGTATCGTCCATCTTTCAAGCAGAATGTGCCAAAGTACAACGGGCCCGTAGTGTTCACATCAGGGGGTGTCAGCTTTGAAAGGATCAATGCCGTATCTGATACGGAAGAAGCGGATAGCGATTGCGACATGGACTCGTGGATTCGGCCCAGCGCGCCAGGGCAAAGCCTATGCAACTGGTCCATCCAGGACGTCATCCAAGTCACCAAACAGTAATGCATTGTTGTTTCAGTCATTGTATGATCACATGCCTTGCCCAGGGCATCGTTGATTTTGTCTTAGGGCCTAACTGTTTACTTGTATGTTTGTATAATCAATAAATGACGGCGTTTTTTACATTCAAATGTTGTGATCCTTTTCTTTCCGTTTTATTTTACTTTTCAATAAAATGGCAGCGCGATTATGCACTTTGCTTGTACATCATTTTGAAACACTTAACCGTTTCCCTCGCAGGATTCATGAATTTTCAGATGACACCGACCAAAAACTTCCTATGATTCGTTTAGACTTCGAGCATCCGATCTTCCAAGCTGAGGAGGAGATTGTGGAGGATAGTCACTTACCAGAAGAGCTTAGTCGGTTATTAAAGCAAGAGGAGAGAGTCATTCTGCCTCACCAGGAAGAGATTGATATTGTCAACTTGGGGTCTGAAGAATACGTCAGGAATATCCGTATAGGGGCCGTGTTGCAAGAGGATATCAAGCAAGAGCTTATTGAGATGCTGCGTGACTACAGTGATATATTTGCTTGGTCCTATGAGGACATGCCAGGTTTGGATACTGATATGGTTGTTCATCGTCTGCCGTTGAAGGAAGATTGCCCGCCTGTGAAGCAGAAACTCCGAAGGACTCGTCCTGATATGGCCGTAAAGATAAAAGAAGAGGTGCAGAAGCAATGGGATGCTGGGTTCCTAGCTGTTACCACTTATCCCACTTGGGTCGCTAATATCGTGCCTGTGCCAAAGAAAGATGGCAAGGTTCGAATGTGTGTTGATTATAGGGATCTAAACAAAGCGAGCCCGAAGGATGATTTCCCGCTGCCGCATATTGACGTGTTAGTTGACAACACGGCTCAGTTTTTGGTATTCTCCTTCATGGATGGATTTTCGGGGTACAACCAGATCAAAATGGCTCCGGAGGATATGGAAAAAACGACCTTTATCACCCCGTGGGGAACCTTCTGTTATAAGGTGATGCCCTTTGGTTTGAAGAATGCTGGGGCAACGTATCAGCGGGCTATGACAACGCTTTTTCACGACATGATGCACAGAGAGATTGAGGTGTATGTCGATGACATGATTGTCAAGTCTCAAACGGAGGAAGAACATCTGGTTAATTTGTTGAAGTTGTTCAAAAGGCTGAGGAAATTCAGGCTGAGGCTGAATCCAAATAAATGTACCTTCGGAGTGAGATCCGGGAAGCTACTGGGGTTCATTGTGAGCAAGAAAGGAATCGAGGTCGATCCTGCAAAAATAAAAGCAATACAAGAAATGCCAGCACCGAGAACAGAAAAAGAAGTCCGTGGATTCTTAGGGAGGTTAAACTACATTGCTAGGTTCATCTCTCACTTAACGACCACGTGTGAACCATTATTCAAGCTGTTAAAGAAAGATCAAGCGGTGGTCTGGAATGACAATTGCCAAAGGGCATTTGAAAAGATAAAAGAATACTTGCAGGAACCTCCGGTGTTGATACTCCCAGTAGCGGGACGGCCACTGATTATGTACCTGACGGTTCTGGAGAACAGTATGGGTTGTGTTCTCGGTCAACATGACGAGACAGGGCGGAAAGAGCATGCAATTTACTACTTGAGTAAAAAGTTCACAGATTGTGAGTCTCGATACTCTATGCTCGAAAAGACGTGTTGTGCATTGGCGTGGGCTGCCAAACGTCTAAGACAGTACATGCTGAACCATACAACCATGCTGATA
This sequence comes from Lathyrus sativus, assembly GCA_963859935.3. Lineage (NCBI taxonomy): Eukaryota > Viridiplantae > Streptophyta > Magnoliopsida > Fabales > Fabaceae > Lathyrus > Lathyrus sativus. The sequence goes on along the minus strand of OZ012738.1, from coordinate 59,375,324 downwards.
TCGAAGATGGATCCGATCAAATATGTGTTTGAGAAACAAGCGCTCTCTGGAAGGATTGCTAGATGGCAGATGATATTGACGGAGTACGACGTCCAGTATGTTTCCCAGAAGGCCATTAAGGGAAGTGTTCTGTCCGAATATCTCGTCGAACAGCCAATTGATGATTATCAGCCTATGAAGTTTGAGTTTCCTGATGAGGACATAATGTACTTGAAGGCTAAAGATTGTGATGAGCCGTTGCCTGGTGAAGGACCTGAGCGGAGTTCCCAGTGGCAAATGATTTTTGATGGGGCTGTCAATTCGTACGGTAGCGGGATCGGGGCAATCATCACCACTCCCCACGGGTCGCACATCCCGTTCACTGCCAGATTGACTTTTTCAGTGACGAATAATGAAGCCGAGTATGAAGCTTGCATCATGGGGTTAGAAGAGGCTATTGATATGAGGATTAAGAATCTGGACGTATATGGGGATTCAGCATTGGTGGTGAATCAGATTAAGGGAGAGTGGGAGACGCGCCAACCTAATCTGGTACCGTACATGAATTATGCGAGAAGGTTGCTACCTTTCTTTGATAGGGTGGAGTTTCATCATGTACCTCGAGCGGAGAATCAAATGGCGGACGCCCTTGCAACGTTGTCCTCGATGTATAAAGTCAATCGTTGGAATGAGGCTCCCAGCATTGTCATCTCTCGCCTTGATAGGCCGGCCTTTGTGTTTGCAATTGATGAAGTATCTGACGGTAAACCGTGGTATTTTGATATACAGAATTTCCTAAAGAATAAGGAATATCCGGCTGGGGCATCCAGTCGTGATCAGAAGACTCTAAGGAGATTAGCAGGCAACTTCTATCTGAATCCCGATGGCGTTTTGTATAGAAGGAACCACGATTCGGTACTCCTCCGGTGTGTGGATGAGAAGGAGGCAAACTTACTCATGGAAGAGATCCATGAAGGAAATTTTGGCACACATGCAGGTAGGCATGCTATGACTCGAAAGTTGTTGCGAGCAGGGTATTATTGGTCGACGATGGAAACTGACTGTTTCAAATTTGCCAAGCGGTGTCACAAGTGCCAAATCTATGCAGATAAGATCCACGTGCCACCAAGTCCTCTGAACGTTATGGCATCTCCATGGCATTTCGCCATGTGGGGGATTGATATGATCGGAAAAATTGAGCCTACTACTTCTAATGGGCATCGCTTCATTCTGGTCGCGATAGATTACTTCACCAAGTGGGTGGAAGCAGCATCTTACGCCAATGTGACGAAACAGGTAGTGGCCAGATTTATCAAGAAGGATATAATCTGCAGATACGGTATTCCTGAGCGAATCATTACTGATAATGGTTCGAATTTAAACAACAAGATGATGAAAGACTTGTGTCGGGATTTCAAGATCGAGCATCATAATTCATCTCCCTACAGACCAAAGATGAATGGCGCTGTTGAAGCAGCCAATAAGAACATAAAGAAAATTGTTCAGAAGATGGTGGTAACGTATAAGGATTGGCATGAGATGCTGCCATTCACTTTGCACGGTTATCGTACTACAGTGCGTACATCAACCGGGGCAACACCGTTCTCACTGGTATATGGCATGGAGGTTGTCCTGCCATTGGAGGTTGAAATACCATCTTTGAGGGTTTTGCTTGATGTTAAGCTGGAAGAGGCAGAATGGGTGAGAAGTAGATTGAATCAGCTGAGCTTGATAGATGAGAAAAGATTGGCATCCATTGCACATGGTAGGCTGTATCAGAGCCGGATGAAGAAAGCATTCGACAAGAAGATTCGACCTCGAAGCTTTTAGACGGGTGATCTTGTGCTGAAGAAGATTCTCCCACCGCAATCGGATCACAGGGGCAAATGGACTCCCAATTACGAAGGTTCATACGTCGTGAGAAAGGTCTTCTCCGGAGGAGCCTTATTGTTATCCACCATGGATGGTGAAGGCTTTTCGTCCCCTGTGAACTCGGACGCAGTTAAAAAATACTTTGCTTAAAATTGACCCGCTGGACAGTAAAAAGAGAGTCCAGGCAAAAATGGGGCATCCTGGCGAACCAAAAAACAGAATAAAAAGGTTCGGGCAAAAGTTAGGGATAAAATGAAAAAAGTGTACACCCGCGAAGTCGAAAACCTACACTGGGCGGCTTCGGCAAAAAGGGGTATCCCGGTGAATCGAAAACCCGCAAAGGGCGATTCACGCAAAAGTTAGGGATTTAAGAAGCAAATGACTGCGGTCCAAGTTTGATTTTTTAGCAGTTTGGGAGCATCTGGGGGTCTATTATCCAAAGCAGTTTCTTCCGAAGACAGGAATCGGGAAAGCGTCAGAGTCCGACGAGTCATAAGAGGATCGGTTCATGGTGTTCGTCTGTAACACGTTGCCGACATGTGTACAAATTTTATTTTGTATATTTGTATACTTCTGCATTTTGTTTATGCGTAACTACCTCTTTTCAGGAGTTGCATCCGATGTACAAATCTTGCCTATTCTCAGGTTGTTATCAATAAAGTGTTTATTCAGTGTAGTGTGTGACTTTGGTTTTAATTTTTTACAGTTTTGTTTGTAAAAAGCGCCGATGTTTTTGATAAGCTTACATGCGTGTAACCAGGCGGGCCTCGGCCTATGATTGTTAAAACCAAAAATTACCTGAATGGTGGTCGTGGGTGATTACCAAGATGTTTCTGTTTGCATAGATTGCCTTGTGTTTGCTTGTTAACTTTTGCAGGTATTCAAAAGCTCGCAAAATTCCCCGCCAGAGTCCATGGCAGGCTGGCATCCCTTCCAGAGGATGAACATTGTATCTTCCCCAGTGAAGTCGCCCCAGGCAAAACTAAATGTTATTTCCCCAGGAGAGTTGAGATCAATGTATCTTCAGTTCAGCATTAGCTTATCAAGCAGAGCAGAGTCCTCCCCAGTAAAGGTCGAGATGGATATGATTAACTTCCCAGAGAGTTCTTGTGCAGTGCAAATCAGAATGTGTAGTCCAATCCCCAGCTCAGTGATAGCGGGATGATTTCCCCAGCTCAGTGATAGCAGGATGATTTCCCCAGCTCGGTGATAGCCGGAGAGGTTTCCCACAGAGTGTGATCAGGTGGTTGGAGCTGCTGAAAGGAGTTTCCCCGAGCAAGAGTCCTTTCTTTCCCCAGCAAGTCATCTTTTCTCGTCAGGAGGGTCGTCCTCAGCAGATTTTGGAGTTTGAGTTTGTGAGATACTTCCCAGCAGGATGGTTATCCCCAGCGGAGTTAGTTCATCTTTCCAACATTTATTTTGTTGGAAGCGTATTGGTAGTATTCCGGTCATCCCCAGCGAATCCAGTGTGTCTTCAGCATTTATTTTGCTGAAGCAACTCTTTGCATAAGCATGCATCATGAGCATTTGCATTCTACCCAAATGCGTAGCATTTCCAGGCAGTATGGAAGCATTTCGTCATCATCAAACATGCATATTTGAAACATAAGCCAGGTGGTTACCTCTCCAGTTTCAGATATGTTATTCCTTGCCGATAAGAGAAATCGTGATTCAGGAAGATGTGGATTTTGTGGTCAAAGTGCGCAGTGATCGTATTTGTACCAGCTATGGGGTTCATATAGCAAGGCACGCAGTGATCGTGTCGATTTTAAGATGTTGATTTGTGGCCGAAGTACGCAGTGATCGTATTTTGTCTCTTTCATGGGGTTCATGTTGTAGGACACGCAGTGATCGTGTTGATCTTGTTATGTATATCTGTGGTCGAATGGCGCAGTGATCGTATTCGTCCCGACCTAAGAAGATTGTTTTGTAAGGCACGCAGTGATCGTGTTGGTATCGTTTCAGGGGTTTTATTGAGCAAGGCACGCAGTGATCGTGTTTGCCATATCATGTGATTTCGTTGGTCGATATATGCAGTGATCGTATTCGTCCGTTCTACAGTGATTATGGGTTGAAACGCAGTGATCGTGTTCATCTAGTTGTTGGTCGATATGCGCAGGGATCGTATTCGTCCGTTACACGGTGGTTATAGATTGACGCGCAGTGATCGTGTTCATCCAGTTTTGTTGGTCGGTATACGCAGTGACCGTATTCGTCCGTTAGGCAGTTTGATTATGCTGTAAGATACGCAGTGAACGTGTTCATCGGGTTGTTGGTGGCCGAAGTACGCAGTGATCGTATTCGTCCCATGTTTGAAGTTGTGTCACAGCACGCAGGGATTGTGTTTCCTCCAGTCAAGAGGGTCGTGATATGAAGCGCGCAGTGATCACGTTTATCCTATGTATGGTCAGGATATGCAGTGATCGTATTCGTCCAGTTATGTGGGTTAGTTGAGACACGCAACACGCAGGGATCGTGTTTTTCTCCAGTCAAGAGGATCGTGGCTCAGAACGCGCAGTGATCGTGTTCGAACGCGCAGGGATCATGTTCAAGATACGCAGTGATCGTATTTGTACAGCATGCAATGATCGTGTTGTTAGTACCATGGGAACTTGTGATGCGGAGCACGCAGTAATCGTGGTCATCGTATCAGTTGGGTTTGTTGGTCGGCATACGCAGCAATCGTATTCGTCCTGTTACATGGGTTGGTTTTGTGGCACGCAGTGATCGTGTTGACGTTATTTTGGGGGTTTGTTGGTCGAGATGCGCAGTGATCGTATTCGTCCTATTACAGCACACGCAGTGATCGTGTTTATCATATTGGTGGTTGAAGTACGCAGTGAACGTGTTCGCCTCTTCTATGTGGATTTATTCCGTCTGGCACGCAGTGATCGTGTTTATCTCATCCGGTTGGATTTATGGTCGTTGTGGTTGTAACGCAGCACGCAGTGATCGTGTTCGTCGTGTTTGTCCCACTATGTGATTTTGTTTGTGGCATCGAGACGCGCAGTGATCGTGTTCGCCACGGCACATTCCCCTAGCAGAGTTGCTTGGTCAAGCATTTCTCTTTCTCCCCAGCCGAGTCCTTTTTCAGAGTGCCGTAGAAATAGCATAATGCAGATTTTGGGTGGTTACCCATAGTTACCCCAGTAGAGATGTAATCCCCAGCGGGTTGTTCTTCAACGAGATACTTGGTTAAGTTCCTCGTAGTCCCCGGCAGGGTATCCTTTGACAAGTCGCTTGGTTAAGTCACTTGTATTTCCCCAGCTGAGTCTTTCTCAGGATGATGTGGTATCAGTATTAGAAGGTGGTAATACAGATTTTCGGGTGATTACCCGCAATTCCCCAACAGAGTTATGTTCTCCAGCAGGGTGTTACTTCAGTGGGTTGTTTGGTTAAGTCCCTCATAGTCTCCAGCAGGGAGCTTGCTACAGGAGTTGTTTGGTTAAATTACTCGTAGTTTTCAACAAGGTTACTTGGTTAAGTTCCCAATTTCCCCAGCAGGTGTTTGACGGCAGTCGTCAGAATTGTCCTCAGAGCGACTTGGTTAAGTTTCTCATTTCCCCGCAGAGTTGGTTGTTCATGTCTTCGAACATCGTCTCGCTTGGTTAAGCGTTGGCTCGTTTCTTCAGGATACGAAAGGTTGATCAGTGAAGTCAGTATTCTCCCGCTGGTTAGCGTGTGCTTAGTTGATAAGTGAGATCAACATAGGTTGATAAGTGAGATCAACAGAGGTTGATAAGTGAGATCAACAGAGGTTGATAAGTGAGATCAACATAGGTTGATAAGTGAGATCAACAGAGGTTGATAAGTGAGATCAACAGAGGTTGATAAGTGAGATCAACAGAGGTTGATAAGTGAGATCAACAGAGGTTGATAAGTGAGATCAACAGAGGTTGATAAGTGAGATCAACAGAGGTTGATAAGTGAGATCAACAGAGGTTGATAAGTGAGATCAACAGAGGTTGATAAGTGAGATCAACAGAGGTTGATAAGTGAGATCAACAGAGGTTGATAAGTGAGATCAACAGAGGTTGATAAGTGATATCAACAATTTCTCGTTATATGGTGTATGCTCATTTCTTCGGAATGGAGTGGTCTGCGGACAACATCAGATTATTTGACAGATGGATGGCTAGTTGTTGCTGTGACAACAGAAGCCAGTTCCCAGGGTTTTCCTAAGCAGTGGTCGTTTTCGCAATTTATTTTTGCGGTTGGCAAATTTTCGGGTTCTTTCATATTCAACCGTATCGTACCTCGAACGTCTGAAGGCTGCACGCTCTTCATCCAGTCGGTTCCAAGTCGCTTGAATAGGGGCAGTTGTTGCACCCCAAAATTTGCCCAACCTTTTCTAACCTAGGTTTATGTTTCAATTGCCTAGTCATTTGCATTGTCATCATGTGCATAGTGTATTCATCTGCATTGCATAGCATGAGCAAGCTATCTTTATCAGGGGATCAAGTGCTATTCTTATCTCAAGAGGTATATCCAAGGGTTTCATTCATATTCAAGACTACTCAGGTCATCAGAGAAGAATTTGAGCTTTGAAGAGCTGCCAGGTTGATCAGTGAATTCTCTAATATCTTGAGGCTAGTGGGGGATCATCAGAGGAAGTGTGAGCTATGAGACAAGAGCATGAGGTGTGTATGGATGTTATGAAGAGTCTAGAGAATCATTTTTGAGGAGAACCAAGTCATTGGAATGATTGCAAGAGCCTCAGTTGAAGTCAGTCAACTATGGTCAACACTGGGTCAATTCTGGGTCAAAGAAGTGTTTTGAAGGGCATCAAGGATCAGTTGAAGAATGTGGGATTCATTATTTGCTATGTGGATATGGATATGATGTTGTGATAAAGAAAAATCAAGAGGAGTCAAAGAGAACTGGAGTTACTAAATTAGGGTTTTATTGTAAAATCCCCTAATTTAGGTCAAACTTCAAAGCAGTGTAACTCAAGATGCAAGTTTCATGTGAATTCTTGGTCCACATGAAACTTGTAGAGTATCTTCATAGCTTTAATTTGAGTGGTGGAAGTCATCAAGATGATTTATAGAACTCAAGTTATGGCTCTTGCAAGTTACAAGTCATCTGAGGGCACTGAAATTTGTCTGTGAAAATTGTCTGTATTCCAAGCAACTTTTGACTTTCAAGGGTATTTCAAATGGATTTCTGGCAAACATGAGAATTGTTCCTTATTGTCTTGGCTTTCTAGAATGGTATGGTATTCCTTCATATGATTTGTGTAACTCTACTTATGGTCTTGGCAAGCAAAGGGTATTTTGGTCATTTGAGGATTACAGGTCATTCTTAGCATATGCCTAAAACTCATACAAGGAAGCTTCAAATGAAAAACTTCACAACATAAAAGTTGCTCAAAATGTCATTTTAAGTCAATAAAAGAAGTCATGGAAGTTTGGAAATGCATAGAATGAGACTTGACCAAGGTTGGTGAAAAATGACCTAAAAAGGCATATAAGTTGAAAAAGTTGAAATGAAAAATTGGTTTGAGAGATCTACAAATCCAATATGGGTCATCCAATATACCAAATTGATTCCCAACAGCATTCTAAAGACATTGGTTCAGCCACTTTTTTGAGTTAAGGATTAATTTTTGGACTTGCTTTGTTATTTTGTTACTTGCATAATAAGATACACATGAGAAGTTCAACATAAAGCAAAAATAAAGGCATGTAAGCTCTCTTATCATTCCAATTTGTCATGCAAGGAGATATTCACTCGTGGTTAAGGGGCTGTCAAGAGATAAAGGAGAGATATCATGAGAATCCAAAATACCATCAAATGAGAAGTTCATGAAATTTCCACAACTTTCTAGAATCCTCCAAGATCCTTCTAGAAACTTCTCAAGCTGTTAGTCATCATCTATATAATGAAGCGAGGTCATTTGTGCAAGAGGTTGGTGCATTGAAGGGGAGAATAGAGAGAATTAAGAGGTTGTTTCCATTGTAAGAAATTGGGAGAATCATCATAATCTTCCATTTTTGATCATTTCTTTTCTTCATCCATCATCCATTGAAGTTTGTGAGTGATTGTAAGCAAGATCAGAGGTCCAACAATGGAGGATTGAAGAGCTAGCTTTCACATTGCAAGAATCCATATCAGAAGTGCAGGCAAGAATCCAAGCATCTTCCACCATTTCTTTTGCAAACAGAAACCCTAGCACCTCCCAAAGATCATTGGTGAAAGCTTACAAGGGTTGAATCGAGCTCCTTCCCATCTGTTTCATCAAGAATTGCAGGTTGGTGAAGTTCCTTTTATCTCTCTGTTTAGGTGTTATTAGGTTAGATTATTGGTGTAGGATTGTTAGGGTTAGGAAGATGAACATGCATACAAGCTGTTGTGACCATTAGTGAAGGTTTGATCCATGGCAGTTTTTCTTGGATGACCTAGAACACTCCATTTAGGGCATGATGATACTAGTGAGATAGCTCAGGATACTCACCATAATCTGTAGATCATTCTAGGGTAATTTGAGCAAGAAATATTGAGGTTCATGACAGAGCTAATCAATGGTGTCCAGGACTTATGGCTATCGGGTTTGGTTTTTGGGAGGTCCTTAGAGAAAACTAAAAGCATAGTCTTGTAGAGGGGAAGAAATGGGTTGAGTTTGGTTTTTAAAGTGTGTGATTTCATGGGATATTGAGGGAGAACGATGGACCTGAAGATTCATGCATGGATGAGAGAATTCTGAGTTCTAGGGTTTGCTTTGGGGACGATGACCGTGGACCGTCCGATCATCACAATTATTTGACTTTTTCATCGCATCTTGTGGCTGTTATTCAAAGTTGAAATGGAGGGAAATTTGGATGAGAGTGAAACGATGCGTTTCACTTAATGAACGTCTGGGCCTTGGATTCGCATTTCTATCCCCACCCCCCTTTGGATAGGCCCAATGGTTTACACGTGATATTGCTGCTATTTGCACCGAGGACTTAATCATTTTTCTGATATTTTTCATTTCATTTTCTGAACGCGCTGGGCCTAGTAGAATTGATATTCACACCCCTGGTTTCATGGCCCACCTGGAATTTTAACTGAGCGAAGCTGCTATTCAGGCCCCCTCCCCCTATTTCTTTATAATTCATTTTTTAATTTCTTTTCATTTTGCATTCATTTTCAAAAAATCATATCAAATTGAAAAAACATTATTTTTTGATAAGTCTTTTTGCATAATTTTCATTAAAGAGTCAAGAAAATTATAAAAAATAAAAATTGCATTTTACTTTTTATTTGATATTTTTCCCATATTTTCCAAATAAATGCCTATTTTAGGTGTTTCATTTCATACATGAATTTGTCAATTTTTGTTCATGCACTTTCTAATTGATTTTGATCCCATTCTTTTTTGTGCCATCAAATATGAATGTGTAGACTCTCTGGATTTTGTACCATGATTTTTAGACGCTTGTTTGATATAGTTTGCTTATTTGACATTTAGATGTTCAAAATTAGGGTTTTAAATGTACATAGGTGGAATGGATTAATTCTTTTAGGAGATTTTCATTTGATTTTTGGGGTATGGGACTATAGGGGTTATGGGTATAGGATAGATCCCTTAGAAAATATTAGGTTTCCCCTACTGCTACTAGTATATTGCTTATATGTGATTAATTGTGTGGTGTGCCCTCTTTAGGGTTATCTTTTTGTCTGTGTGGGGTATTGGGTTTGTTTGGGATCTGGGGAGAGTTGAAGGCTCGTGATGATGAAGCCCATTTGAAGACCAGATACTGAAGGCCCACTTCCAGAGTTGAGGAGGAGTATCTCTTGCTGGTAGCTGTTGAAGTTTGTAGGATCTAGGAGTTAGGCAGAGCTCTAGAGTAGCAAACTTGATTCTCAAACATGGAAGGTCTTGATTACCTCCATTCTTCTCTGTGATACAGATTCTCTCTAAGACACTCACCCCCTTCCTTTGGAAGGCTTGGTGCTAATGTCTGAGGGATAGAACTCTTGAGAGAAATATTCTTTGTGTTGATAGCAGTCTGTTTGCCACCCTTGGTGGTCAACTAATTGCTTAACACCCAGTTTACTCTTGTGATTGATTTTCTCAGCTTGGAGGTTAGGACTTGAAGAAAAGCCATTGGGAGATTGAAGATAAAGCCTGATGCTTGCTTGAAGCCTGTGGATAGCTGATATTGACTTGAAGATAGTTGCTGATGCTGATGAAGACTGCTTTGCTGTTTAGCTTTTGCTGTTTTAATTTTTGATGTATTGTGTGAATTTCCCGGATTGTATTGTTTGCTGTTTAACTTGCTGGGTTGAAAGTGAATCCTGTTCACTTTTGCCTATTGTTTTCTAGGTTCGAGGTTGAGTGGGACTCCCTTGCCTCGCTTGTACTGTTGCATCCATGCATTTTACTGCTTTATTGCATATATTTGCTGTTTCTGTTTCGTCTATTCCCTTAGGATTTCTGTTTCTCTCTGCGCAAGAGAGGAGCATGATAGCCATTAGGAGTTAACCCATGCATGATAACATTAGGGTAGATTTTTATCCCCTTTTAACCCTAGGATTTTTAGAGTGTCATCTCTTCTTCCTTCAAAACAACAGAAAAACATTAATAAGAGGTTATAACAGAGATTAATTCATTTCTTCCGTCAAAAGATTTGAACAAACATCAACCTTTTTGCAATAAGAAAACCCTTGTTTAAGGTGAGATTTTTTCATAAAAGACACTTGAACAGCTTGTGTCGTGCGTAGCCCGAACTACGTTTGCTCTGATCTTCCATGCTGTGTGGAAGTACGTAAGCATAGGATGCGATATCCTAGCGAGCAACCTTCCCCACCTTCACCCGTAGTTAGGCGAACTACGTTGACTCTGATTTCTCGTTCCAGACGGGAATACGTAGGCATAAAGTGCGATGCTTTACCGAGTCATGTTTTCTTTTCTTTTCAGACCTCATCCTTTAGTTTAGATAGAAGTGTAATTCGTACAAACCAAGCAAGCGTGGATCCCATCGAGTACGATGGACGTGAGGGGTGCTAATACCTTCCCCTTGCGTAACCGACTCCCGAACCCAGGTTTTGGTTGCGACGACCATACCTTTCCCGTCTTTGCGGTAGGTTTACTCTAAGCGTTTCCTTTCCCTCCTGTGGGATAAATAACGCACGGTGGCGACTCTTCTGTCAGTCGGCACCGATTTTTGCAGTAGCGACAGTAAGCTGACAAGAACCTGTACAAAAGGTACGAGAGGTCTTATTGAAGGTAAGTTGAATCTGTTGTGAAAGGCAAGGCATGGATATTTAGAAAAGACTCACAAAAAGTTAGTTGAGGGCAATAACCATCCTCCTGCAAAAGGTAGAGGAGACTTGTATAGGGTATTGGAACATCATTTGACCTCACAGGCACAACGACGGAGATGACATTCTTTAAGTATGGTGACCATTCAATTCTTGGCCACATAGGCATCAAGCGTCCAAATAGGTCGAAGATACCCAAAACAAAGTTTTGTCGCATGTAAGAGACAGCGAGAAACGCTTACAAAAGGGAAGCGAAGGGGAAAGATTTCATGCAAAAGGCAATGAAATCGCTTACGAAAGGTAAGGTGAGAAAATATCTCATGCAAAAGGCTCAAACGACTTACAAAAGGTAAGTGAATGGATAAACACTCCAAAAGGATCCTGCCAGGATTTCCACAGGAAATTCACATCTTTGAGAATGACAGGCTAAGCGCATGTAATGATGCAGCATGTATGCAAAAATGTCAGGGACGTAAGAACATGAAGGTTAGGGGTGATAATTTATGCCAAGTGATTGGGCTTTGATTTGGGGCGTCGAGTTTGACTTCCCAACATCCTCGTGACGAAATTTGGATCATCTCCAGATGGTCTTATTAGACAAGCTGTGCTGGCCAGTCAGGTTGCCCCTGATTTGCTCAAGTCCCCGGCGAACTTTATGATCAGACGATGCTTAGGGTACACGTGGGCCTACTAGAGATCGTTTCTATCCTTCATACACCTAGGTCGAAGATCAACTTTATGCTTTCTTTTGTTATTATTATTGTTATCCCACAATTTTCAATGCAATATTTATTAAGAATGAAGATTCCACTTTTTGCAAACATAAAAGAAAATAAATGTGACACACGAATTGATGAAAAAGATTTTTATTGATGATAAAGTGACCCACAAATGGTTAATTTTACATAAGGATACAATTCCTAAAAGAGGTAATTGCAAAAAATATGACAAAAAGCACAGTGGCAATGTGAAAAAGAATGAGATTCCCATTGAGTTCCAATTCTACTATGATCCCTATAACCTTGAAGCTTCTCGTACATTGCCTCTGAGGAAAGTGGATGGATTGGTCTTTCCCATGTGTAGTTCTCCCTATTCTGATGATGAGCTCACAGACTTTTCGCAGACCTCAGTCTTTTCTTTTTTAGGTCCCTAACTTTTGCCTAGACTGCCCTTTCGAGTTTTCAGTCTACCAGGATACCCATTTTTTGCCTAAGTTGCCCCTAAGGATTTTCAACTCATCGGGTATTATTATTTTTTTTTATTTTTAACCCTAATTTTTGCCTGGACTTTTCCTTTTATTGTCCACCGGGTTTGTTCTCAAGCGTAGTATTTTTTTACTGCGTCTGCGTTTACAGGGGATGACAGATCTTCACCGTCCATGTTGGATAATATCGAGGACCCTCCGGAGAAAACCTTCTTTACAACATATGGACCCTCATAGTTAGGTGTCCATTTTCCCCTTGGGTCTGTGTGGATTGGCAGGATCTTTCTCAATACCAAGTCTCCCACTTCGAAATCTCGAGGACGAACTTTCTTGTCAAACGCCCTTTTCAACCGCTTTTGGTAAAGCTGGCCATGGCAGATGGCTGCCATGCATTTTTCATCAATGAGATTAAGTTGATCAAATCTCTCTTGCGCCCATTCTGCTTCGTCAAGCTTGACATCAGTCAGAATCCTCAGGGAAGGGATTTCTACCTCAACAGGGAGTACTGCATCCATGCCATACACAAGAGAAAATGGAGTTGCCCCAGTAGAAGTGCACACTGAAGTGCGATAGCCATGCAAAGTAAATGGTAGCATTTCATGCCAATCTTTATATGTTTTCACCATTTTCTGAACAATCTTCTTGATGTTTTTGTTCACTGCTTCAACGACGCCGTTCATCTTCGGGCGATACGGTGATGAATTGTGGTGCTCGATCTTGAAACTTCCATACAATTCCTTCATCATCTTGTTATTGAGGTTTAAACCATTGTCAGTAATGATTTTATTTGGGACCCTATAACGACAAATGATTTCCTTTTTGATGAAGCGAGTGACCACTTGTTTGGTAACATTGGCATAAGATGCGGCTTCCACCCATTTAGTAAAGTAGTCAATGGCCACTAAGATGAAACGATGACCGTTTGAAGCATTTGGCTCGATGTGTCCGATCACATCTATGCCCCACATGGCAAAAGGCCAAGGCGACGTCAAGACATTCAGAGGAACTGGCAGCACATGTATCCTATCTGCATAGATTTGGCATTTGTAGCATGTTTGCACGTGACGATAGCAATCAATTTCCATTGTCAACCAATAATAAACATCTCTCAAAATCTTCTTAACCATCGTGTGTCCACTGGAATGTGTACCAAAAGAACCTTCATGGATTTCGCTTATGATCCGATTGGCTTCGTGTCTATCCACGCATCTGAGCAAGACCGAGTCATAGTTTCGCTTGTAAAGCACATCCCCACTTAAGAAGAACTTGGACGAAAGCCTTCTTAAATACTTCTTGTCTGTGATGGAAACATTTTCTGGATACTCTTGCTTTTCTATATACCTTTTGATATCATAGAACCAAGGTTGATCATCGATAATTACTTCTGCTTCCAGACAGTGGGCAGGCTCATCAAGATGTTCAATACGGATAGAGGGTGCCTCATTCTTCCATTTAACTTTGAACATGGATGACAATGTGGCAAGAGCGTCTGTCAATTGATTGCTTTCTCTAGGAATGTAATTGAAAGTAATCTCATCAAAGTATGGGATTAATTTCAAGACGTGATCCCGATACGGCACTAATTTGCTGTCACGTGCTTCCCAATCGCCTCTGACTTGGCTGATGACTAGAGCTGAGTCTCCATACACTTCCAGAATCTTGATTCTATGGTCAATAGCGGCTTCAATTCCAAAGATACATGCTTCATATTCTGCCATATTGTTGGTGCATTCGAAACATAATCTTGCGGTGAATGGAATGAGGAAACAGGTAGGAGAGGTGGGGATTGCCCCTATCCCATTGCCTTGAGCATTTGAGACACCATCAAACGCGAGCATCCATCGCGATCCTTGTTCGGGTCCTTCGTCTGGGCCTAACATCTCATAGTCTCTGACAAACATGATGTCTTCGTCAGGGAAGTCAAAACGCATGGGCTGGTAATCTTCCACAGGTTGGTGGGCAAGGTAGTCAGATAACACACTCCCTTTGATAGCTTTGTGCGAGACGTACTGGATGTCATATTCTGCCAGTACCATTTGCCAACGGGCTACTCATCCGGTGAGGGCAGGCTTCTCGAAGATGTACTTGACTGGATCCATCTTTGATATCAACAATGTGGTATGGGTCAACATATACTGCCTTAAGTGTTTGGCAGCCCAGGCGAGCGCACAACAAGTCTTTTTCAACACTGAGTATCTCCTTTCACAGTCAGTAAACGTTTTGCTCAGGTAGTAGATAGCATGCTCCTTTCTACCTGTTTCGTCATGCTGGCCCAACACGCATCCCATGGATCCTTCCAGAACGGTCAAGTACATGATGAGAGGTCTTCCTGGCATGGGAGGCATCAAAATTGGTGGTTCTTGCAGATATTCTTTTATTTTCTCAAATGCTTTTTGGCAATTGTTATTCCACACGATTGCTTGATTTTTGCGAAGCAGCTTGAATATTGGCTCACAGGTGGCTGTTAGGTGAGATATGAATCTGGCAATGTAGTTTAATCTCCCTAAGAAACCATGAACCTCCTTCTCGGTTCTTGGAGCTGGCATATCTTGGATAGCCTTTACTTTGTCAGGATCGACTTCAATCCCTTTTTGGCTCACGATAAAACCTAGCAATTTACCAGATCTTACCCCAAAGGTACATTTATTCGGATTGAGCCTTAGCCTGAACTTTCTTAGCCTAGAAAACAACTTTTCCAAGTGGATGAGATGTTCCTCTTCAGTTTGGGATTTTACGATCATATCATCTACATAGCATTCAATCTCTTTATGCATCATGTCATGAAAGAGAGTCACCATTGCTCGTTGATATGTCGTGCCAGCATTCTTCTAACCAAATGGCATAACCTTATAGCAGAAGGTTCCCCAAGGGGTAATGAAGGTAGTCTTCTCCATATTCTCTGGAGCCATTTTAATCTGGTTGTATCCGGAGAAAGCATCCATGAAAGAGAACACCGAGAATTGGGTCGTATTATCCACTAACACATCAATATGCGGCAGCAGAAAATCATCTTTTGGGCTGGCTCTATTTAGGTCTCTGTAGTCAACGCACATCCGCACCTTACCTCCTTTTCTAGGCACAGGTACAATGTTGGCAACCCATTTAGGGTATTTTGACACTGCCAAGAATCCTGCATCAAGCTGCTTTTGTACTTCCTCCTTAATCTTCAAGGCCATGTCAGGTCGAGTTCGTCTCATCTTTTGCATTACCGATGGACAATCTTCCTTGAGCGGCAATTTGTACACCACGATGTCTGAATCCAATCCGGGCATGTCTTGGTATGACCAAGCAAACACATCTGCATACACGCGTAGGAGCTCGATCAGTATTCTCTTCACACTCTCTTCTAGGGCAGCGCCTATCTTGACCTCTTTCCTGTCCTCTTCGGTTCCAAGATTGACAACTTCCAATGACTCTTGATGCGGCTGAATGATCTTTGATTCCTGCTTCAATAGTCTGGCTAACTCCTCGGGGAATTCACAGTCTTCTTCACAATCCTCGTCGGCGTGGTAGATTGGATTATCAAAGTCATATGGAACCGTAGCAGTATCGTTATCAATGGAATCCGGGGTGGATCTGCATGATTGGTGATTTTATGCTTTATTTTGTGAAGATGAAAAAGAAGAATGCAAGAAAACATTGCCATTTATTTATGCAAAAATAAAAAAGAAAGACAGGGAACACAATTGAATGCAAAGAGGTTCATTTCATTCATGATAAATAATAATTTGAAAACATGGGGACCCTACAAAATAATCCTTATGCCTTGGGCAGAACATAGGATTTGAAAGCAAAACAAGGAAAAATTACTCTTCGATAAGGGTGACCTCCGGTATTTCCGTAACAGTCTAATTGTTGAGTTGTTGATTCGGTGCCCTAGGGTACACCATGCAGACTTCCTTTAGTGCATCATCTTCAGCTTCCACAATGTCCACCTGATCATCCATCATATGTCCACCACTAACAAAGGCAAGTGGAGAAATGAACCTTTTGCCCTTGTCAATGATTATCTTCTGCTGATCTTTGTGATTGCCTGGGTAACCCAAACCAGTTCTGTTTTTGTTGATGGGTAGCCCCAACACTCTTCCCCAACCTTCGAGGTGACCGGCCTCAATTACGGTCCTTGCGTCCTTCCAAGTAACCATGGGGAGTCCTAACCTTTCTGATTTCTTTTCCTCCTTCTTAGCAGGGATCATTTTCACACTTATCACATCAAACGCTTGAAAAGGGGTCTCATGAACTTCCCCTCCCACTTCAATGTAACGGAATGAAGACAGATGGCTTACTAGCATATCCTCCTCTCCCTCATGACGACAAGCTAATTATTAACCATGAACGTTAGCCTTTGGTGAAGAGTGGACGTTACAGCATCGGCCGCATGAATCCATGGACGACCTAGCAGGCAACTGTACGCCGGGTAGATATCCATCACATAGAATGTGATAATGAAAGTTTGAGGTCCTATTTTGATGGGGAGATCAACTTCCCCTATCACGGTCCTTCTTGCCCCATCGAAAGCTTTCACTATCACTGAACTAGGTCTTATCATCAATCCTTCAATGGTCAGCTTGGCCAAAGAATTTTTTGGTAAAACATTTAAGGATGACCCAATATCTACCAATACTCTTGACAATACAACATCAACACATTCAATGGAGATGTCCAAAGCCTTATTATGGTTCTTCCCCTCGGGGGGCAACTCTCCCTCATTAAAGCTCAGAATATGTGCGGAGGCAATGTTCGATACCACTCCTTCAAATTGTACAACGGATATTTCTTGGAGAACATGAGCAGTCTTCAAGAACTTGATCAACGACTCCTGATGGGCAGGGGAGCACATTAACAGTGACAACATGGAAATCTTTGAAGGCGTTTGGTTGAGCTGGTCAACCACCTTATAATCGCTTTTTCGGATGATTCGTAAGAATTCTTCGACATCTTCATTGGAACTCCTTTTTTGAGTAGAAGTCTTCCCCTGCTCAATCGTTGGCTGCTTCTCACTTGTACCGTTTGGTGGTGGTACAGGCGCAAAAATCCTCCCACTTCTGGTTATTCCACCGGTCCCAACCATGTTCTCTACAGAACCATCAATTTTCACAGCATCCTCTTCCACCTTCTGCCCATTAATGTAAACAGTTGGCTCATATTTCCAAGGGACAGCCTTGGTGCTCTCAAAAGGGAAAGGAGCGGGTGTAGATATCACTAATGGAGAAAGTGAAGGTGGAGATAATGGAATCTCTACTTGGTCATATGGTATTTGCAATGGTTCACGAACTTGATTGTATGGGGTCTGAACAGAGTACCAATCATAATCACATGGGATTTCCAAGGGCGCACGAGACTGGTCACATGGAATTGTTAGTGGTACAACATCATACTGAATTTGTAGTGGAACTTGGGTAGGATACCAATCTTCATCACATGGAATTGTCAATGGCACACGGGGTTGCTCACCCGGAATCGTCAATGGTACACGGTTCTGACCGTACACGTTGCTCAACAGTTCTTCATCATAAATAAATTCCATCGGATCATAGGGAATATCAAGAGTGGCCACTTCTTCAGCACTGGACATCTGTTCTATCAATATGACACCTTGATCTAACAAATTTTGGATGCCCATCCTCAATTCATGACAATTTTGGGGATCTTTCAAACAGTGTTGGCAATCCTCGGTACATCCTGGGACAATATTCTTCATTAACAATTGTTCTTTAACAACAACAAATGGGGTCTTCATTTTATCAACTTTTGATACCAACTCCTTTCCTTTAGATTCTTCAACCATGTTTGTGGCATGGTGCGGCATTGGATTTTTAGTCACGTTGGGAGTGTTCTTGGTGGAATTGATGGCTTTTGAATAAATGAGATCTTGTACCACGTATTTCAAAGTTTTGCAATTTTCAATGTTATGTCCGGGAGCTTCAGAATGGAATTCGCAACGGGCATTTGCATCATAGCCGGGAGGTAGAACAGCTGGGGGAGCCTTCATTTCTCTCAACTGCACCAATGAACCCCTAAGCAAGAGTGGAAGCAACCTAGCGTACGTTGTCGGAATATGATCAAATTTTTTCTCAGGTCTCCTTTGTCTTGGCGGACCTTGATAATAGTTTTGACGTTGTTGTTGATAGGGAGCTTGAACAGCCGGTTGACTTGTGGGTATGGAGAGAGGCTAATTTGGAGTAACAGCAGCCACATGATGATAAGAGCCTTGGTATGCTTTGGCCTTCCCCTTATCCATCAAAGCAGCGCTCGTTTCGCCTTCCCTTTTCCTTGCAAAACCTTGGTAGGGCTTCTTAGAAGCTCCATCAGCAATTTGAATCTTTCCAATCTTTATCATATTCTCTATCCTTTCACCAGCCATAACTAAATCTGAGAACACAGAAGACGTGCATCCAGCCAAGCGTTCTAGGAAAGGACCTTGAAGAGTCCCCATGAACATATCGGTCAATTCTCTTTCAAGAAGAGGAGGCTGGACTCTAGCAGCTAAGTCTCTCCACCTTTGGGCATAGTCTTTGAACGCCTCACCAGACTTCTGGGTCAGGCCTTGAAGTTGTGTGCGATTGGGCGCCATGTCAGAGTTGTATTGGTAGTGTTTCAGAAATGCCTCGGCTAAATCTTTCCAAGTCTTGATGTGCGTACCTTCTAACTGCATGTACCATTCAAGGGAAGCTCCACTAAGGCTATCTTGAAAGAAATGCATTAGTAGTTTTTCATCATCAGAGTAGGCAACCATCTTCCTACAATAAGATCGGATGTGAGTTCGGGGACAACTTGTCCCTTTGTATTTTTCAAAGTCAGGGACTTTGAACTTGAGTGGAATCTTATCATCGGGTACCAAACACATATCCGCAGCCTCTAACCTAAAAGTGCTTGGGCCTTGTAGTCCTTTGACCGTCTCTTGCAAGGCGAGTACCTTCTTTCCCAAGTCAGTAGTTGGTGCCCCAGAACCGTCTGCAGCCAAGTCATTGTGAGAGTTGTAGAAACCTTCGTGATCATCAAAGTGGATTTGAGGGGTAGTTGTACCACTACGAGGAATAAGGATTGCGCCTGCGCCAGCAGGAGTAGGGATCGTGCCACCAGGAACGGGGATTTCATTTGTAGGAGTAGGAATGACATTGTCAGGAGTGGGAGTTGAGCCTACAGTAGTAGGAACTGGAGTGTTGGCAGCGTTTCTCTCCATAGCTTTCTTCATCTCTTCTTGTCCTTTAGCCATAGCCTGGATGACTTCCATCAACTGGACCATATGAGTCTTCATGTGGGTCATCTCGTCTCTGAAAGCGGCTTGAGTCTACTCAATCTGATCCATCAGTAATCTTTGCTTGCCACGAGTGTAGTAGGGATGTCGGGAAGTCAGCTTGTTTACTGCGAATGGAGGTCATGTTTTTTGTAAGTTTTGGTTTTGTTTTTATGAAATGCGATATGATGCGTATGGAATGCATATGAATAATGTTATGCGCAAAGCTCCTAGTAACCTTGTTAGTTATTGTTGAGAATATAAACATTTTCCATTGCAATTAATTAGAAGAGAATAAACTCTCATTTCATTAAGGCTTGAAGCCAAGTTCAAATACAAAATACAAAAGATACACTTCTTAAGCAAATTATAAATCTACTTTAAATGTGACTCCTTGGGCTTTGCGAACCGCCTCTAAATCTGTAACAAGTTCCCCCATTGTTTCCTTGCAAAACTTCACAAAGTCGAACACAGGGACAAGAGTGTTTTCAGGAGTCATCACTTGATCGGCTACCTTCAATCTTTCAGGGATCTGCTGAAGCAAAAAGTTGGAGAATCCCGCCAAGTTTATGAAGTTGTTCTTCCATTCCTCATAGAGAATTTGGAGATCATGGATGATGTCATCTCTCTGAAGTACCGCAGCTTCTGCCTGACGACAACTTTCTTCCCAATAGTGGCAGCTGTCCTTCAACTCCAGATATAGCTCATCATATATTCCATCTTTCAGTCTTCGGATTTCTTCGATAGCTCTACCCAACTGGTACTCTGCTTGCACGAAGTCTCGCTGTGCATTCTCCTTTTCCAATAGCTCACGAGCTAATTGATCTTCACAGCCTTTCATAATGCCTGTCAACTTGTGAATCTGAGCTTCAAATTTTTACCTTTCATCTTTCTTCATCTGGGTGGCTATTCTCACATCATTTTCTAAGTCTCTGACTTTTCGCCACACTTGGTCCAATTTTTCATTTTGGTGATCCAAGTTGGCGTTGGCGTTTTTGAGAGCTCCACCAACCCATTCTTTCTTTCCTTTCTCCTCCCTAGCCCTTTTCTTGCTATCCTCGAACTTTTCTTTCAACTCTTTGCTTTTGTCTTCCCAAGCTTCGCTCTTTTGCTTAGTCTTGTTGAGTCGAATTTGAAGCTGAGTGTTCTCATCTTCAAGTTCTTGGATCTTAGCCTTAAGTTTCTCCATATCCTCGGGTAAGATAGGTGTAATACCCCAAATTTTACCCTTATATTTAGTCAGTCATTTCGCATAGCATCTCATCTGTGCATCTGCTAACCACTATCAAGTCATGGAGATGTTTGTTTTGCAGGATTGGTTCCAGGGGTATTTTGGTCATTTTACGTGGATTCCGCTAATTCCTTGAAGACGGGCTGTTACTGAGCTTTGAGACACTTGAGACACTATTTCTGAGGCATTTATTTATCACCTGGTTTGATTATATCAAGACGTCAATCCGATGTGTTCGGTATCGAAATTTGTCGGACATAACTGGATTTAAGGTCCATTTCTTCGCTCATGGTTTATTTCCAGAGCATTTCCGTTTCTGTTAATAAGGCGCAGTTTAATTGGGTATTATTGGATTGTTGCCCATAGCATTTGGTCAGTGGAATTCAATTACGGGCAATGTCATCATTGATACTGAATCTGTTGTGAGTACGGCGCACATCCGCGTTTGGTTAAGGAGAATATTGTTGGCTAGAATCTAAGTTGGAATGCAAGTCAGGTGATGAGATTAGGACCACAAACGAGACAAGTACATGAGCAAGAATACCATTCGTGAATATTTATGGTTTATAACTAGAATAATGAATTTAGATATTTGTGGATTTATTCACAAATGTTTATAATTTATAACTAGAAATAAATATAAATAGATTCAAAGTTGAATGATCATGGAATTTTTATTTCATAAGAATATCATTTTACAAAAGTAAGTGAATCATTTCACATTTGAATTGCTGTGAGATTACATTTATAAATGTTACGTATACTCTAAAAAATCCTAAATCCTAAAAACTCCTAAGGTTTCTTCATGGTATCTTTCCCTTGAGTGTTCCACGAAGTTCCCGATCACCTGCAAAAGAAAAGAGAAACAAACAGAAGCAAGAAGGGGTTAGAAGTTATTTTTTGACACTCTCAGAGCATCGTCATCATCGAGTGCCGGGAGTGGCACAACCGAAGCTGCGTCCTACCCCCGTTACCGATCCGCGCCATTAGCGTCAGATCAGGTAAACATCTGTTCTTATCTAAGGGGCAACCGAGAGATGAAGAAGTAAAAGAAGTTCGAGCCGATAAATGATTAACTGAAAAGGGTCTATGCCATCATCGAATAAATCCCATTTGGTTTCCAAACTGATACAAGGGTAAAACAGCGCGGCAAATTCGGACTCAGACCCGGATGCCGGCAGGTCTGAATCGTTTTGTTTTCAAAGATTTCCAACACCTGAAATTCCACAACAGCATCAGTACAAAGTTCATAACAGAACTCAACACCAAAACAGTTCATAAGCTGCACCTAACCAAACAATTCACAGGATGCTCAAAGTTGAACAAAAAAATTTTAACTCACAAGGCGCCAAAACCAGCCCATGTTCATAAAAAAAAAAGAGAAGGACCAAGTCCAACACCTTGCAAGCCGCTGAACCAGCTCGAAGAAAATAGAACAACAAGTGCAAGAAAATCGAGTTCAAGTTGATCAAAGACAGGAGACTAAGTGTGATTCAACAAACAATCAGAATCAAGCTCAGTTCGTATGAGTAAGATCCCGCGACCAAGTTACCTCAAACTGCTAAGCCCATCGAAAACAAAGCCACATGAAGGGCTCAGTCGAAACATCATGGCCCCACACGCAGGTTCTGGTTCAGTCAAGTGAGCATTACCCTCGCACCGAAAATGAGTATCAATGGAAAGCATATCTGGGCAACACATGCCGTAATCCCGCTCAACTACACAAGAAAGTCGAATGTTAAAAGCTGAAAACCAGAAGGGTCGAAATAACATCCACGGCAGCGAAACCATGCCCTTACCAGAAGAGTCAAGTTCAAACAGAACAGAAAAATGAAATACTAACCAAACTGCATCAGACAACTAGTGTCAGCACAAGAAATAACACAAATCATACCAGAAAAAGCGAGGTAGGTTCATAATCATGCTCGCGCGTCAATGTGGTCATATTGGAAAACCAAAATGCGAAGCCGAGGCTCAGCTACGAACATCATTACCCCAAACTCGCAGCCACTATCAAGTAAATGTCTCGAGGCAACATTAAGCAAAATCCGGATTCACAATTGGACACGAATGTCCAAGTCTGAAACTGGTTCAGAAAATTGCAGCACCTGAAAATCAGAGAACCAAGTCCGTTAAAATCAGAAGTGATACCAGAAGGTTCAGACCAATGGTCATCGTCACCATATGACCATCCTCGGCGGCGTTTGACTCGACCAAAGCCGTAGTACCAATTCTGAAATAAGAAGAAGAAAACTAAGTGTGTCCCAGTTGGTAACAATAACCGAATGTCAGCTTATCAGAAGGAACAAGTTCATATCCAAAAAACTGTATCAGAACCTAAGAAAATTGGATATCCACATCTGAAAGGAAGATTAAAACGAATCCAAGACGAATCCAATTATCAAAGGTTATCCGTATCCAACAAGCCAACAAATACGAAAAATCAAAATCAGTATTGGGAGCAAACCAAATCCTATCAGAAAAGATAACAGAGATCAAAATAACAACAGAATCAATATCAAATCCAATCTCAGTTTCGAGTAAACCTGGAAAGGAAAGAAATCAAATCAGATCAACTTCAATCAGAATCATATCTCAGTAACCCAGAACCAACAAGAGGCCCAAAAGAGGGTCAAAGAGAAATTATAAAAGGGAACGATATCACCTCGTGTGGAACCCTAGACGAAACGGCGAAGAGCACCAAAATAAAGCTGCGAAGAAGACGAATCGTGAAACCCTAGCGACCGCGAGATCGAAAGAAGAAGAGTTTTCGCCCAAAGCCATCACAAACAGCCATCGATCAAACCCAACGAAAGAGGTTCGCCGGCGCCGTTCATTCAACGACGGGCAAACATCTGTTGAGGCTCAGTTCACCATCATCGCCTCCGTTTATCACCGATTGATAACCCACCGTAAGCTTTCATTCCATTATCAGCATATTAACAGGTTTTTTCTGTTTTTTATTGTGGAGAAGGCGATATGAAGGAAAAAAGGTGAAACATGGCCGCGAGAGAGAAAGACGAGAAACGAAATGAGAGAGAGACGGCCGCGGGGATAACAGGGTTCTGAAACCCTAATTTTAGCTTTTATTACTCATCAACCGGGTTGGGTCCGGAAGTGATGACCGACCCAACCCCTTTTATTTTCTTCTTCTTTTTATTTTTTATAATTAGTTTAGTTTAGAGTTTCTTAAAACTTTTTTAACTAAATATTAAAACCCTTTTTAAAAAAAAAATAAATAAAATTAAAAAAACCTTTTTTTATATATATAAATAACTTGAAAATTTTTTTTAATACATAAATTAAAACTTTTCTTAATACAAGTGAAAACCCTTTTTTCTTTTAAGAATAAAATTAAAGTATTTTTTTAAAAAACTAACGTTACTCCTTCTTTTTATAAATTGAATTAACATTTTTTCAAAACAATAAAAACTCTAAATTTACATCTTTTCCGCACCGTCTCATTATCCACTATATTATGCCTAACCCTACTGACATCCTCTTATTTTTTGTGTTGTCCAACTCGAGAGTCATTACCATATTGTAACTGCTCCTCTCATGTAACCTCGCGAACCAATAATCGCGTTTACGTTTCTGCTTTTAAAATTCTGTTTGCATAATTCAAT
Source organism: Lathyrus sativus (assembly GCA_963859935.3). Taxonomy (NCBI): domain Eukaryota; kingdom Viridiplantae; phylum Streptophyta; class Magnoliopsida; order Fabales; family Fabaceae; genus Lathyrus; species Lathyrus sativus. The sequence goes on along the minus strand of OZ012738.1, from coordinate 59,350,926 downwards.
TATCTCACACATTCATCAATACTCCTGTCACTATGCACCTCCGAAGGATTAGGTCTAGCCGTTTGGCCGCCATGCCAATAGTCCTCAAACCCTCAAATTTCACACATTCAATTTCAAACCCTCAAAACTACAAATTACAAACCCTAATTTTCACAAATGCCTCGCCGCAGGCAAAATTACAATTTTACCCCTAGCATTAGGTCAAAGAGCCGCCGCGCTCATTTTAGGGTTTCCCGCCGCGGAATCCCTAACCTCATTTAACCCTAATTACAACTTAACAATTCAACGTAGAGATTTGGAGTTTCTACACTCCACGTAAGCGTGTCCTTAAGATGCGTTTATTCCCCTTGAGACCTTGACCACAGTCAAGAAGTCTCTAACCTCCCTTTTGAGGGGAACTACGATTACTCTGATTCCACTCCCGTAAGGATACGTAGGCACAAGATGCAACGTCTTGCCGAGTAAACTTAGAATTAACCCCTTAGGTCTCTTTTCTCACTTTTAATCCTTTTGTACATATACCTTAAGCAAATAAATAAAGCAAATAGTAAACATTTGAACAAAAGGTTCCTGTAGAGTACTACAGAAGTTTAGGGTGCTAATACCTTCCCTAATCTTAACCAACCCCCGAATCCTAGAATCTCCCCGCATTGTGTTTACGATGCAAAAATAGGTTTTCCCTCTTTTGACCTTTTCCTTCGGATAAATCAAAGAGCGGTTGTGAATTGAATTGCGATTCAAACTCATTAATAGTTTGTGATCCTATTTCCACCGCAACAGAAAATGGCGACTTCACTGGGGACTCCCTTAACTTTTGAGGGTTACCCCTAATTTGTTCATATTTATTACTATTTGTTTTACTATTCATTTGCATGTATATATTGTGTTCTGATTTGGGACTGTTCCTTGTGTTGTGAGATAAGTCCTACGCCCGGACTAGTGACATTATTATAGGATGGGGATATATTCGATGAGGCTTATAGGGAGTTGAATCCCGACTAAGCTGATTCGAGAATCACCGCTCAGTTGAGACCCTTTCGAAAATGGTTCGGTTGAACGAGTAGTCGTGAAAACTTTTTCCATGGTCGATTAGAGTCTGTGATATTGAGGACCGTAGTACCTTAACACCACCTTGGCCTTATTTAGGACGTAGTGCGGGAACTATGTGGGAGTAGTCCTACAATGGTTGCTACGCGATACTACACTCAAAAGAGGTTCTCTTGAGAATATTATTAACCCCCGAGTCAGTCGGAAGGTTGATAATATCCGAAAGATGGGCTGATGACTTTGGGCACTTTTTAGAACCTTGTTCTGCAGGTACAACTAACCTATAGTACACTCCTTTTTGGGAAGGGTAGACCTTAACTCCACTCACGTCCTTTAACCTAGGACTTTATGTGTTTTCATGCATTTGCATCCATAAAACATCATATTGCATTAAGGTTTCATGGAATTCAAACTCTATTTATGAACATTGCAGGGTACCATGGATCACTCTAGGAAGCACACTTTGAAATTTACTTTTAAGGGTTTTAATTTGGAAGTCCTAGAGAAGCTAAGGGCTTTGGTTCAAGATCAAGAAAAGTTCCAAAACAGATATGGAAGGCTATTGTCTCTGTTGAAGGTTCAAGTAAACGAAGGACTTCTTGCAACTTTGCTACAGTTTTATGATCCAGATTATCACTGCTTCACCTTTCCAGATTATCAGCTTTTACCTACCTTAGAAGAGTACTCTCAGTTGGTGGGATTACCTATCTTGGATAAGTCTCCATTCCCTTTCTTGGAGGAAGACCCTAAAGAATGAGATATTGCTAAAGCCATTTGTCTAAGGATATCCGATGTCAAAAACAATATGATCATTAAAGGGGGGATCTCTGGTTTTCCCAGGGACTTCCTAATTAAGAAGGCCCAATTTTATGCCGATCATAAAGACATGTTTTCCTTTGAGACCATATTTGCTTTGCTTATTTATGGGTTGCTACTTTTTCCTAGTTTTGAGGGGTTTGTGGACCTTAATGCAATCAAGACCTTCATGAGGAGAAATCCAGTTCCAACGCTATTGGGTAATACTTATCATTCAGTACATCTCCGAAACTTTCATGGTGGAGGAATGATTACATGTTGTGTGCCATTACTATACAAGTGGTTTATTTCTCACTTACCCAAGTCCGGTCCGTTCTGGAAACCTAACCAAGAACGTTGGTCGCAAAAAGTTATGGCTTTAACTCACTCTGATATTGATTGGTATAATCGCATGTACGATGGGATATCGATCATTCATAGCTGTGGAAACTTCAACAATGTGCCTTTGCTCAGTTTCAATGGAGGAATTTGCTACAATCCAGCCTTAGCTCGCCGACAGTTGGGATACCCCTTGAAGGAACCGCCTAAAAGTATTCATGTGGAGAAAATCTTTTTCGAAGACGACAAAAAGCTTCAAGATCAGATCCTATCTTCTTGGAATCGTATGCATAGGAAAGGCAAAGAAAGTTTGGGAAGACCTAATTGTGTGTCCATGGAACCATACCTTCAATGGGTCCGAGGAAGAGCTATTGAGTTGAAGATACCCAACTCTCGTCAAGATCCTTTACCTCAAAGAGAAGAACCTGTCCAGTATTTCATGACTGAAGCTGAGACTTTGAAGATCGCTTTGAAGAGATCACAATGCGAAACAGAATCATGGAAGAACAAATACCATGTGATGGCCAGCGAGTACAAAGAACTTCAAAAGCAGATTCAGTCGAAGAATGATGAGATACAATCCTACAAGAAGAGGAGGCTCTATGAATATTTATTTTCCTCCGGATCTCCGTCTGCTCACTGAAGTTGTGGAAGATGCTTCTCTAGGATTTTCTAGGCTTTTATTTAGCTATTTTGGTTGCAAGAATATTATTTGTAATTTGTCTTCAATGAATTAAAAGTTTCCTTGGTATTCCGCAATATTCGTAAATATTTGAATTCCATGAAATCTTCATTTGCATTTCACATTTTAGCATCATACTTTTGCATTGCATGTGTCTCCCGATTTCTCATACGCGGTTTTCTCACCTTCCAGTTTTGTCACCCTAAGTTCTCTGCATCAATACGACCCTTCATAAGGATGGAAGATCAAAACCTAGAGATCAACCGTGTCAGCCATGAACTCGAAGATCTTCGAGGAAGTGTAGGGCAGATTTTGGAGATGCTACGAGCTCTTAGTGTGAAGGTGGATGCTCATTCTACTGTTGTTTCTGAGACTACTAATACCATTATGGAATCTCAACCAGCTGTTACTGTCGAGAATGTACCTCCTCACGGTCTTCAATCCGGTTTGGTGCCTCCTAGTGCTCAACCATTTCGACGAGCTACCCCTCCAAAGTGCAAAACTCCTAACTCCGACCATGGTAAAGGACCTGCACGTTCGAGGAACCGCAAAATGGCTACTCCTCAACCTAGGCAACATCAGCAGAGTTATGTTCAAGGTTATCCGTTTCCATATGTCCAACAACCCTATGTAGCTACTGTTGCACCTCCTTTCGATCAGCAGTTTCCTACATACCAGCCTGTGCAGTCAGCTCTGGCATATCAAGCACCGGTTTATCAACAACCTTCCGGTTATCCGCCCATGCAAGTCCCTGTCAACAGTCAATGAGTGCCCAACGCTCCTGTTCACCAACAATCACAGGATCAGGTTCCTTATCCCCGTAAGAGGCAGTATAAGCCTTGTCCTCCAATTCCGATAACTTTCACTGAGTTATACCCCCATTTGGTACAACAAGGTTTGATTACCACCCGTGCTTTGGGTCCTCCGCCTAATCCGTTACCTGCAGGTTACAACGCTGCCGCTCATTGTTTATTTCATGAGGGTGCGGCCGGCCATGATCTAGAGAATTGCTACGCTCTTAAGAATTTTGTCATAAATTTGCTAGAAACGAAGAAGTTGTCTTTTAGCGATGCTCAGCCGAAGATCGAGACTCCTCTCGGGGTGCCCTACTTGTCAAGCTTAAATTCTGCAAAGTATGTTGTCCCCTCAGCAAATCAGCCGAATCCAGTAATTATTCAAAGCCCTAGCTCGCTTCATTTCAGTAACCCTCAAGATGATGTGACCGGGATCAACAAAGAATCTGGGAGAGTTATTTTGAAGCAACGACTGAAAACTGTTGAAGATGTGACCAGCATAACTGGGGCAAGCCATGACGACTCACAGTGATCATAAACCAGACGTCCTTTCATTGAGGCTCCGCCAAAGGAAACTGTTACTCTTGAATGCAAGATTTCATAAACATTTAGAAGGATTTTTCCGACAGTTCATTTGTTTATTTATATGTATTTCTCTTTGATTAAGCATATTTAGCATGTACGAACTTGTTTATCTTTGATTAATTAATGCAACGCATATGTTTGTCTTGAATAAATCCATTTGTTTCACTCATTCAAAAAAACATTTTCATAAATCATAATGCCAACTTTACCCGATCTCTTGTTCTGATGGAGAATTGGGAGGAGGATGACGAACCCAAAACGTCAGATTTCTTGTCGTATGCCTTCAATTAAAACCCACTGATGATGTAAGGCATTGTTTCAAATCCCAAACACTGGAGATATAAGGATGTTAATCTCTCGTTAACCTCTTTGAGCCTTGAAGTAGGAGTTTTTCTTTCTTTTAAGAACCTTCATCCTAACCTGGGGCAGGGTAGGTTTCAGTTAAACCGATCGAGCACTTAGACTCTAAAAAAGGGGAAGAGCAAACCTTCGAGAATTTATCCTTAGCATCTTAAGAAGTCCAATACAATGACTATCCCTCGGTTACCTAAGGAGTGGGGCAGTCACGAGCCTTTCAAAAGAGTTACACGACTTGTGCATAAAAAATATTCAAAAAAAATAAGAGCCCGCTAAGTCAAAACCTATGAAGGAGACTTAGGCAAAACTGGGGCATCCCGCTGGACTCCAAAGGCAAATCGAAAGATGTTGTCCAGGCAAAAGTTAGGGAATAAGAACAACAAACCAGTAGTTTTTTAGAATCCCTATAAAGAACAAGATCGTGTGACTAATTGCCATTAGAAATAGGCGAGTGACTGCCATGTCCAAGGCCTTGATAAGTTCTCGACCATAGCAAATCCGTTTGAGGTATGAGTGCTCGCATCCGATTAACTGAATTAGGATTGGAGAACATCATGAAGAAGGGGTGGGTACAAATATAACGTTGAGCCTTTATCCTTTTGTTTCTTAAACCGTGAACCGAGCCACGATGCAACCTTTAAAAGACCTAATTGAAGTAGGACTTCGGTTGAAGGCATACTCGACAAGATCACGTTTCCTGACTCCTACGAGCTATGCTCAAAAAAAATTCACGTTGGCATTATAATTAAAACTTATGTCCTGACTAATGATTTCGGTCACAAGTTATTGCGATATCTTTTTCAAAACGAAAAGTTCAAGACAAATATATGTGTACATTGACAAACTCAGGATAGGCATTTCAGGCATGACAACTTTGCTTGATATCTTAGAGATTTATATATGGACATAACCCGTGGAACTTGAAGATCCTGCTAAACAGGGGCGGGTAGTTTCCCAATTCGCTTACTAACGCGAGGCTGACGTTCTTAAGAGCTATTTCTCAAAGATTTCGTCGTAACACGATTAATATTGTGCCAGTTACGTCGAGACCTGACAAACCTCTCAAAGAGTTTGAAAACAGTGGGGCAACCAGACTCCGTGTTCTCTATAAAATCCTCTTGAGATGACCATACCTCACAACACAAGTATCCTGGGGCACCGTGCTTTTTAAAAAGAAAATGGTGACTACTATAAGGTCCTTCAAGATCAAAACCATGTGGTTTCACAACTTTTCTTCATGCACCCGATGGATTTTACTCACGGCGGCCTTCATTCCCCAGTAAACCTCAGTGTTGCAACAGGCTCCTAAACTATTGCCTCATCACAGTCCCCAGAGAGACTATAAGCCGTCAACTTTTTCTTGGGTAACTCGAAAGTGTCCCTCAGGTTTTCTTCTCCCCATGTGAAGACGTGATACTGTGTACCCAAGCAGATTACCTTCTCCCCAGAGAATTCAGAACTTTTGAAACCAGATTTGGTTCTACCATTGATCGTTCTTACCCATGATTGACGTATTGGTTGCAGAGAACGCCGGGTACCTCCATCGAGATGTTTATTTCATCTCTCGTCCCGTCTATAGTCAGTTTCGTCAGCATTACACAGGGGCATAAGCATCACATGCCTATTTCATATATTCATTTCACATACTCATTACATACTCATTCCATTACACCCTGCATATTTAACTACATAGACATTAACATACATTCACATTAACATATGCAGTAACATATGCGTCAGCATTCACAGGTTCATTGTGTCTCGCCATCATTGGTTGTTACCGCCGAGTAACTGGGTTGGTCCATTCTCTCCAAATAGATCGTCAGCCCTAAGCATAAAATACATATGTGTTTCCAGTTTCCCCACAGAGTTCGATCCTCGTGGATGACGGTTACTTCAGCTATCTTTCCTCGCCAGGATAAGATATCTCCTCTTCGAGATCATTCCCTCGATGGAGTCTTGATTACCAGTCTTCTTTCTAGCTCGATCCTAGATTGAATCTCAGTCTTGTCGGTCGTCGAGCCCAACCGGACGTGCATTTATTTTGCACCGTCTAAAATTTTCACCATACCTTGGCAGATACGCGACTGTTCTCGCCTGAGAAGCTTATCACTGTACTCGGATGTGCATTTATTTTGCACTATCTTTCAAGAAAATCAATCACAATCCTTTACAGAGACACGCCAGTTCACGCTTGGAAATCCATCAGTACATCTTATAGCATCGGTATGCAACTGTTCTCGCCTGAGAAGCCTATCGGTACAACACTTTACAATCCTACATCTTACAGCATCGGTATGCGACTGTTCTCACCTGAGAAGCTTATCATCGATCAGCAACAGTTCTCGCCAAGAGAATCTTATCACAAAATTTTACAATCAATCAGCAACAGTTCTCACCTGAGAAGCTTATCATCGATCAGCACCTGTTCTCATCTGAGAAGCTTATCATCGATCAGCACCTGTTCTCACCTGAGAAGCTTATCATCATCTGTTATCACCTCTACAAGCAGTTCTTACATGAGAAGCTTATTATTGCCACTCTTGCAGAAAAGCGACATTTCTCGCCTGAGGAGCTGATCCAATCTTCGTTATGACTCGCCGCAAATGGCCATCTCCATTGAGCAGTTGGGCTTCCATTTTCCTTGTCGTCTTGAATTATGGGGAGGTTTGAGCGGAATCATATTCAGGAGAGCACGATCTTGAAATATGAAGAAGTTCATTTACCCTTTAGTAAAAGAAGGAGCGGAATCATATTCAGGAGAGCACGATCTTGAAGTATGAAGAAGTTCATTTACCCTTTAGTAAAAGAAGGAGCGGAATCATATTCAGGAGAGCACGATCTTGAAGTATGAAGAAGTTCAGTTTATCCTTTAGTAAAAGAAGAATCAGAATCGTATTCCAGGCGCCGACCTTAAATATGAGAAGATTTATATATCAGATAAGCAGCAGCCTCTTTATTTGAGTGCTTATCCATTTTGGCATGTAAGTCCCTTCCAACGATAAGTGACAGTTCTCCCTCGAGAAGCTTATCAGGGCATTTCCCATCAAAGCCCATTTATTTTGGCATACAGTCGGTTTTTACCCTGTATATGTAATATGGATTTCTGAAAAGTCCATTCGATCCCATCACGAAGGATAGTTTATAGAAGCTTGGATGTTATTCTTTGCTCAATGCTCCAGCATTCTGTAATCGATCTGGCAGTCGTGTAGATCCAGTCTTATTGCTAGATATTCCCCAAGTGGAGGCCGTCTCATAGGTGCCATCTCCCTTTAGGATCTTGTTCTAACCACTTTAAGTCCATTTATTTTGGCATACAGCCGGTTTTTTTTTACCCTGTATATTTGCTACGGCGTTCCGAAAGGCCCGTTTGATCCTGTCACGAGAGATAGTTTACAGAAGCTTGGATGCTATTCTTTGCTCAATGCTCCAGCACTCTGTGATCGATCTTGCAATCGTACATGATCCAGTTTTACTTTTAGATTCCCCAGTGGAGGCCGCGTCATAGGTACCATCTCCATTTGAGGATCTCGTTCCCGTTCTAAAAAATGACAATTGGTCGTATTCGCACCAGTTGACCATCATTTTGGAATTCCCCAGGTTGTACTGTGTCCCAGCGCGTCGTTTTCCCCAGCGTGTTCTTCTCGTAGCGTCTGTCCCTGTGTCGTCATATTCGTCAACATTTTCGCATTCATCATTCCAGCATACGCATCATATCATATTCATGGCATTGTCTGCATTAGTCTGGTCCATAGCATCGCATATCGCCGCGTATAAGGGCAAAATTTTCGGTTATCTATATTTAAATTCCACCACCATGATTCCTCGAGTCTCCGTCGCTCAAATCATCTGGTGTAGCTATTTAAATAGGGGCAACTGTAATACCCCAAATTTTACCCTTATATTTAGTCAGTCATTTCGCATAGCATCTCATCTGTGCATCTGCTAACCACTATCAAGTCATGGAGATGTTTGTTTTGCAGGATTGGTTCCAGGGGTATTTTGGTCATTTTACGTGGATTCCGCTAATTCCTTGAAGACGGGCTGTTACTGAGCTTTGAGACACTTGAGACATTATTTCTGAGGCATTTATTTATCACCTGGTTTGATTATATCAAGACGTCAATCCGATGTGTTCGGTATCGAAATTTGTCGGACACAACTGGATTTAAGGTCCATTTCTTCGCTCATGGTTTATTTCCAGAGCATTTCCGTTTCTGTTAATAAGGTGCAGTTTAATTGGGTATTATTGGATTGTTGCCCATAGCATTTGGTCAGTGGAATTCAATTACGGGCAATGTCATCATTGATACTGAATCTGTTGTGAGTACGGCGCACATCCGCGTTTGGTTAAGGAGAATATTGTTGGCTAGAATCTAAGTTGGAATGCAAGTCAGGTGATGAGATTAGGACCACAAACGAGACAAGTACATGAGCAAGAATATCATTCGTGAATATTTATGGTTTATAACTAGAATAATGAATTTAGATATTTGTGGATTTATTCACAAATGTTTATAATTTATAACTAGAAATAAATATAAATAGATTCAAAGTTGAATGATCATGGAATTTTTATTTCATAAGAATATCATTTTACAAAAGTAAGTGAATCATTTCACATTTGAATTGCTGTGAGATTACATTTATAAATGTTACGTATACTCTAAAAAATCCTAAATCCTAAAAACTCCTAAGGTTTCTTCATGGTATCTTTCCCTTGAGTGTTCCACGAAGTTCCCGATCACCTGCAAAAGAAAAGAGAAACAAACAGAAGCAAGAAGGGGTTAGAAGTTATTTTTTGACACTCTCAGAGCATCGTCATCATCGAGTGCCGGGAGTGGCACAACCGAAGCTGCGTCCTACCCCCGTTACCGATCCGCGCCATTAGCGTCAGATCAGGTAAACATCTGTTCTTATCTAAGGGGCAACCGAGAGATGAAGAAGTAAAAGAAGTTCGAGCCGATAAATGATTAACTGAAAAGGGTCTATGCCATCATCGAATAAATCCCATTTGGTTTCCAAACTGATACAAGGGTAAAACAGCGCGGCAAATTCAGACTCAGACCCGGATGCCGGCAGGTCTGAATCGTTTTGTTTTCAAAGATTTCCAACACCTGAAATTCCACAACAGCATCAGTACAAAGTTCATAACAGAACTCAACACCAAAACAGTTCATAAGCTGCACCTAACCAAACAATTCACAGGATGCTCAAAGTTGAACAAAAAAATTTTAACTCACAAGGCGCCAAAACCAGCCCATGTTCATAAAAAAAAAGAGAAGGACCAAGTCCAACACCTCGCAAGTCGCTGAACCAGCTCGAAGAAAATAGAACAACAAGTGCAAGAAAATCGAGTTCAAGTTGATCAAAGACAGGAGACTAAGTGTGATTCAACAAACAATCAGAATCAAGCTCAGTTCATATCAGTAAGATCCCGGGACCAAGTTACCTCAAACTTATAAGCATATCGAAAACAAAGCCACATGAAGGGCTCAGTCGAAACATCATGGCCTCACACGCAGGTTCTGGTTCAGTCAAGTGAGCATTACCCTCGCACCGAAAATGAGTATCAATGAAAAGCATATCTGGGCAACACATGCCGTAATCCCGCTCAACTACACAAGAAAGTCGAATGTTAAAAGCTGAAAACCAGAAGGGTCGAAATAACATCCACGGCAGCGAAACCATGCGCTTACCAGAAGAGTCAAGTTCAAACAGAACAGAAAAATGAAATACTAACCAAACTGCATCAGACAACTAGTGTCAGCACAAGAAATAGCACAAATCATACCAGAAAAAGCGAGGTAGGTTCATAATCATGCTCGCGCGTCAATGTGGTCATATTGGAAAACCAAAATGCGAAGCCGAGGCTCAGCTACGAACATCATTTCCCCAAACTCGCAGCCACTATCAAGTAAATGTCTCGAGGCAACATTAAGCAAAATCCGGATTCACAATTGGACACGAATGTCCAAGTCCGAAACTGGTTCAGAAAATTGCAGCACCTGAAAATCAGAGAACCAAGTCCGTTAAAATCAGAAGTGATACCAGAAGGTTCAGACCAATGGTCATCGTCACCATATGACCATCCTCGACGGCGTTTGACTCGACCAAAGCCGTAGTACCAATTCTGAAATAAGAAGAAGAAAAGTAAGTGTGTCCCAGTTGGTAACAATAACCGAATGTCAGCTTATCAGAAGGAACAAGTTCATATCCAAAAAACTGTATCAGAACCTAAGAAAATTGGATATCCACATCTGAAAGGAAGATTAAAACGAATCCAAGACGAATCCAGTTATCAAAGGTTATCCGCATCCAACAAGCCAACAAATACGAAAAATCAAAATCAGTATTGGGAGCAAACCAAATCCTATCAGAAAAGATAACAGAGATCAAAATAACAACAGAATCAATATCAAATCCAATCTCAGTTTCGAGTAAACCTGGAAAGGAAAGAAATCAAATCAGATCAACTTCAATCAGAATCATATCTCAGTAACCCAGAACCAACAAGAGGCCCAAAAGAGAGTCAAAGAGAAATTATAAAAGGGAACGATATCACCTCGTGTGGAACCCTAGACGAAACGGCGGAGAGCACCAAAATAAAGCTGCGAAGAAGACGAATCCTGAAACCCTAGCGACCGCGAGATCGAAAGAAGAAGAGTTTTCGCCCAAAGCCATCACAAACAACCATCGATCAAACCCAACGAAAGAGGTTCGCCGGCGCCGTTCATTCAACGACGGGCAAACATCTGTTGAGGCTCAGTTCACCATCATCGCCTCCGTTTATCACCGATTGATAACCCACCGTAAGCTTTCATTCCATTATCAGCATATTAACAGGTTTTTTCTGTTTTTTAGTGTGGAGAAGGCGATATGAAGGAAAAAAGGTGAAACATGGCCGCGAGAGAGAAAGACGAGAAACGAAATGAGAGAGAGACGGCCGTGGGGATAACAGGGTTCTGAAACCCTAATTTTAGCTTTTGTTACTCATCAACCGGGTTGGGTCCGGAAGTGATGACCGACCCAACCCCTTTTATTTTCTTCTTCTTTTTATTTTTTATAATTAGTTTAGTTTAGAGTTTCTTAAAACTTTTTTAACTAAGTATTAAAACCCTTTTTTTAAAAAAAATAAATAAAATTAAAAAAACCTTTTTTTATATATATAAATAACTTGAAAATTTTTTTTAATACATAAATTAAAACTTTTCTTAATACAAGTGAAAACCCTTTTTTCTTTTAAGAATAAAATTAAAGTATTTTTTTAAAAAACTAACGTTACTCCTTCTTTTTATAAATTGAATTAACATTTTTTCAAAACAATAAAAACTCTAAATTTACATCTTTTCCACACCGTCTCATTATCCACTATATTATGCCTAACCCTACTGACATCCTCTTATTTTTTGTGTTGTCCAACTCGAGAGTCATTACCATATTGTAACTGCTCCTCTCATGTAACCTCGCGAACCAATAATCGCGTTTACGTTTCTGCTTTTAAAATTCTGTTTGCATAATTCAATTATCTCACACATTCATCAATACTCCTGTCACTATGCACCTCCGAAGGATTAGGTCTAGCCGTTTGGCCGCCATGCCAATAGTCCTCAAACCCTCAAATTTCACACATTCAATTTCAAACCCTCAAAACTACAAATTACAAACCCTAATTTTCACAAATTCCTCGCCGCAGGCAAAATTACAATTTTACCCCTAGCATTAGGTCAAAGAGCCGCCGCGCTCATTTTAGGGTTTCCCGCCGCGGAATCCCTAACCTCATTTAACCCTAATTACAACTTAACAATTCAACGTAGAGATTTGGAGTTTCTACACTCCATGTAAGCGTGTCCTTAAGATGCGTTTATTCCCCTTGAGACCTTGACCACAGTCAAGAAGTCTCTAACCTCCCTTTTGAGGGGAACTACGATTACTCTGATTCCACTCCCGTAAGGATACGTAGGCACAAGATGCGACGTCTTGCCGAGTAAACTTAGAATTAACCCCTTAGGTCTCTTTTCTCACTTTTAATCCTTTTGTACATATACCTTAAGCAAATAAATAAAGCAAATAGTAAACATTTGAACAAAAGGTTCCTGTAGAGTACTACAGAAGTTTAGGGTGCTAATACCTTCCCTAATCTTAACCAACCCCTGAATCCTAGAATCTCCCCGCATTGTGTTTACGATGCAAAAATAGGTTTTCCCTCTTTTGACCTTTTCCTTCGGATAAATCAAAGAGCGGTTGTGAATTGAATTGCTATTCAAACTCATTAATAGTTTGTGATCCTATTTCCACCGCAACAATAGGCTCGGGCTCAGGATTCGATGGGAAAACAGATGCATCAAAGACAAAAGGTAATCTGACCTCTTTCACTCTCTCTTTCACCCATTTGACATAAGGTTCACGAGCAAGGATGTTCTTCCGCCCATTGTCTGGATTGCTTCTTTGGATGTTTACCCATGCTCTTCTTGCCCTTCGTATAGATGGATCACTTGGATCATCCGTATTGACAAGGAACGACATCAAATCTTCTTCTTTAGGAGGGCCGTCCATGGAGTGTCCAAACTGTCTCTTGAGTAACACCGGGTTGTAATTGATGCAACCTCGTGTCCCTACAAGAGGCACGTTAGGAAATTCTCCACAAGAAAAGATAATATCTTTGGTTTCCCATTCCCTCTTGTACCATGTGATGGAACTAGCGGTGAGTGAAGTGAATCTTTGAGGCCATGAGAGTTCCTTGGAAGCAAAAGGACCTTTTTCGGGCATGTGGGTCCTTAGCCACTTATGCAGGAGCGGGGCGCAACAAAGGAACATTCCACCTCCTTTTGTATGTCTTGTATGGAGTGTGTGGTAGAAGTCACCTAAGAGGAAAGGCACAAGGTTCTTGGTCAAGAAGATTTCCACAGCTACTTGGTCCACAAAATTTTCCCCATTTGGGAACATCACAATTCCATAGACCAAGAGTGCTAGAATTGAACCACATATTTCCCACTTCTCTTCCTTGGCATACTTTCACGCTTGTTCTTCCAAGTATTTCCTTGAGAATCCCCTGGCTCCTTTGGGTGCCCAATTGGCTATCACATCTGATGTGGGAATCCCTAAGGCAGAAGCCACTTTCTTCAAAGTGAACTCTTCTTCGAGCTTGGGAAAAGGATTGAGATCTTTGATGTAGAGGTTCAAAATCTTCTCAAATTATTCCAAAGTAGGAGCTATCTGAAAATCGGTGAAGGTGAAACAACGGAAAGACGTGTCATAGTACTGAGCCAAGGCTGTGAGAGCTTCAAACTCTGTCTTCTCTGTCAATAGATCCAAAATTCTCCCATAAGAAGAGTGAAATTTGTTGTGCTTGATGGGAGTGATCTTGGCACTTAGTGCTTTCAAACTGTCAATTGAAGGATCTTTGTATTTGAAAGTGAAAGTACTCTTTCTGTCGGTCTTCTTGTTTAGCTTCATTGTTCCTAAATTCACATTCATCATGACTGCTTCTGAAAAATGCTTATATCTGCAACAAGAACAAGACACTAAGAGCTTTGTTTTTATGAAGTATGTATGTATAAACGGATGCAGAATTCGAGCATATGGGTTTATAAGTCCGTGGTATGGATATGGCCGATACTGACTGCTTTATGAAAAAGTTCTCACAAGGTGTGATCTATCGTTTAATAGGGATCCCAAAGTCATGGATTCACATTACTGTTCATCATACATGACATGAATATGTCGGAAGATGACTCCATCACATGAATCTCTTTTGGGTGAGGTCCTCGTACCGACCCACATGAGAAGAACTTCTTGGGGACCCATACTACGAGACACATCGACATTGGGTTATAGACAAGGATTTCAGAGTCATGGACTTTCTTGACTGTTTGTTATGTATGTCAGTCATTGCCAGGCAACAACTCCATCAAGAAAGTCTCTTCTGAACGAGGTCTTCATATCGATCCACACGAGAAGAGCTTCTCGAGGACCCATACTACATGACCATCAATCTTAGTTGGCCAAAGGTTTAGGGTTTTAAAAGGTCCTTAAAGTAATGGATTCTTGAGAAAACGTTGATCAAACACGCCAAGAGCTTGACGGTTCTCATCATTCTCAAATGAATCTACTCTAAGCGAGGTTCTCGTATCGACTATCATGAGATGAGCATCTCGGAAGCCCATACTACTCAACCTCTCCTATCTCAATTTTAACACTCTAGACTCGGGTATAGAGTCTTTCCCTCAAGGTTTGCCACCAAAGTTTTCAATCCATACCAAGAACCAATGAAACCAAACACGGTGAGATACAATTGAAAAAAACAAGGAAAGCGATAGACAAGCAAAAAGGAAAGAACCCAAACACGCAAAAACAACCTAGGTTAGGCTTGACTCGCTTAGGAAAAGATCCCCAACAGAGTCGCCAGCTGTCGCTACGCGAAAAATGACACAGAGTCGCAACCGGATTTTATTTATCCCAAAGAGGGAAAGGAAAATAGCGATAAAACCTTTAGGGAAAAAGCATGGTCATGCAACCAAGTCTTAGGGTTTGGGAGTCGGTTATACGAGGGGAAGGTATTAGCACCCCCTCGCATCCATCGTACTCGATGGGAACCTCCTAGGTTGTTTAGCGTGAATGGGTGTTTTTATTAAGAGTTTGCTTGCTTAAGGAAAAAAGGGGTTGGTTTATTTATTTTAATGCTCATCAAGGATTGTGGCCCTTGTGCCTACGTATCCTCACTTAAAAGAAGTGAAGAATCAGAGCTCCGTAGTTCGGAGGCTTACGAAATAGTTGTTTGTTGGTTGATTTTATACCTTGAAAAAGGGTTTTTCGATTAATGCCCTAAGGCGAAAAATAGTTTGATGAGTTGATGTTATTTTTAGGTTATTCTTAGGGAAGAATCTATTCTTGACTAGGATTATACAAAAGACTTTGGATAGAGATGAATGTCTCAAATAACCAAGTCGAGCGCCTTGTATTCAAAACATTCGGAAAGAGTGTAGGAGGATTCCATTCTCATTCCTTCTCTACCACTTTAAAGCTCATGGTGCATAATTCTAATCGTATATTTTATTGTGTTTTGGATTTTTATGAGAAAATAGAACCACTTGAATTTGGATCAAGGTTTATTTTTTGTAAAAAGTATTTGAGGTGATACGAACAAGGTGGATAGCGGTGCACAAGGCAACCGACTTACAAGGTTAAAAATGGCTCGACAAAATCGAGAGTTTGTTTTCGAAAATGGTTTTTGGAATCAAAAGTCAACAAGGACAATAGAAATATTCACACTAAAATCATGCAAACATATGGGGTTAGTCGGCTAAAAAAATTGAGACATGCGAAAGAAACGACGAACTCCTTGAGAAAAATTTTTTTGGAGGTAAAATGTCGAAAAAAAGTGGTAAAACAGTGGTGTAACACGGGTGGTCGTGTTGTATGACACAGCCCGTGTCATAGGGTACCTTCAATGTGAGTTTTTAGGGCATGACATAGGTGTGACACGGGTGGCCGCGTTGTGTGACACGACCCGTGTCATAAGGTCTGGGACAAAACAAATTTTTAAAGCCAAACAGAGATGTGACACGGGTGGCCGTGTTGTGTGACACGGCCCGTGTCATAAGTCCAGGATATTTTGTGGTAAGAAATCTCAAACAGAAGCACAACACGGGTGGCCGTGTTGTATGACACGGCTCGTGTCAGGGGTCCTGGGCGTTTTATGTCATGAAAATGCAAACAGATGCGCAACACGGTCGGCCGTGTCGTGTGACACGGCCCGTGTCAGGCTACCAGAGCAAAAACCCTAACTTTTTACTTGGTTCTCTTTCGTTTTTATGGCTTCTTAAAAAATGGTTTTTTGGTCCCTATTAGGACCTTACATGATATATACAGTACCATAACACACAAGAGAATAAATGAAATGAATATAAAAGCAAAAAGTAAAGGGAGAAAGGTTTGAAGAAATGGATACCAAGAGCTTTCTATCCTTCTTGCAAGTACTCCAATGACCTTTGTTGGATGTGCTCTCCACTCTTCACTCTATGTTTGTAAGATTCTGCTTCTCAATGGTCCTCTTATGCTTCTATATCACTCTCTTTTTTCTGGTTTTTCTTCCTTTCTATTTTTCTGGTTTTTTAGGGTTTATATTGCTCTCTCTATTTTTCTAGTTTGCAATGTGTGTAGAATGGATGTTGAATGAATCAAGATTGATCCCTTTTTGTTTACAGCCCCCTCCTCTTATCTCAGCTCCTCTAGGGTTTTCTCTTCTCCCCGCATATCAGATTTTTCATGGAGTGGTGTCTCTTACCACCTTTTCTCATGCCACTCTCCTTCTTTCCATTTCCATGCAAGAGCTATGCTGTATTTTTGCTGTTGCACTTTGCCTATGCTGTTTTTTCTGCAGCATTTTGTGCCTTGCACCCATTTTGTTGGCTTGTGCATGGACAACTCTTGTGGTCAATGCTACCACCTTTGACAGCATTTTGAAAATTCTGATATGTAGAAGCATTGTCACATGTTATTCCCTTGGTCTTGTGACATGTGATCTTGTGACATGAAGAAATTTGTCACCTTTTGCATGAGACTGTTTTGCCATGATTAAACATGCATAATCTTGGTCTTAAAACATTCCAATCTTGATTTAATTCTTGCATATTTCTTGGATGTTTATAAGCATAATGTGGACTTGGTGTGGCATTACCATAACATGAATTTGATTAGAAGCTTGGATTGAGACTATAAGTAGCTTATTTTTCTAAGCATTATCAAGTGCTTGAGACTTTGCAATAAATGTGACATTTTTGCAAATGTCATGAAATTTTTCTTTGCCATATTCTTGAATCTAGTCTTGACTTCATTAATCTTGAACTTTGAATTATGCACTTGTGATCTTGACTCATGCTTTGCAAATTTGAACTCCACTTGTTCAAGAATGTTTGAAACAAAATTGGGTGAAGCAATCTTGAACTATGCCTTGCATTTCACGGTCATTAGGAATATATCTTGCATATCCTAAAATTTTGTCAAGTAACTTCTTCTTGAAGAAATCCACATGAGTAGACTTTCTAATTTAGATCAAACCTTAAATAATGAACCTTTTTTTCCATGTAGTCCAAGATAGACAAGTTATCTCATTTGAAATGGAAAATGACAAATCGACCCAATCCGTACCCACATGCTCGATATGCAATAAAATGATGTATGATATGGCGAATGTAGGGTATAAAGGCTAAAGGCGAAAATGAGGGTGTGACAGGAGGATTATGAAAAACAGGGCGCGCTTGAACCTGAACAAAAGGCTGAGTGTAAGTAGGAATAGCTTGAGGAACTTCTGGCCCTAAAGGAACTACTTTTTGACTGACTACTGGTGGAGGTACAAAACTAGGCGATAACCCGTATAGTGGAACATTTGCAACAGTGACTGCCGTTGAGATCGGCTCTACAGCTATGCCAGTGATTTCAGAAACAACAGTGGCTTGAGTGTCCAACTTTGCATGAATGACTTATAGGGCTTCCATGATCTGCCCCATGCCTCCTCGTAGCTCTCCAAGTTCATTATCAATTCTGTCCACATCCAAATTCTGTCCTTCCATTCTTAGGTGAGCTTGGGCTTGGGTGTTGTATCGGTGCTGAGGATTCAGTGTGATTCTTTCTGGAGACCAGACAGCGAGATGAGACACAACACAAGAACATGCACATGCGATGCTTATGAATGCAAAATGCAACAATGCAAAATTAATCATTCAAGGAATCCAAAGGAATATTTGCAAAAATTAACAATAGAGAAATAAGCAAATTTAAAGTCTTCATAGATT
This sequence comes from Lathyrus sativus, assembly GCA_963859935.3. Classification (NCBI taxonomy): domain Eukaryota; kingdom Viridiplantae; phylum Streptophyta; class Magnoliopsida; order Fabales; family Fabaceae; genus Lathyrus; species Lathyrus sativus. The sequence goes on along the minus strand of OZ012738.1, from coordinate 59,332,534 downwards.
AACAACTGAGAGTTTTACAATAACGATTCTGAAATTGAAATACAAGTCTTTAATACAGATACATGATGGAATAAAACGGAAAACAACAGGATTTTAGATCTTCTGGTTGGATGGCCCTTCGTCTTTCGGATGACTTCTCTTTCCACCTTGACGGATTAACTCTTGAAGTTTTTCCTTCTCTTGCATAGCCTTGAAATACTTATCTCTCCAAGTCTTTCCTTCTTTTTCAGCTTTTGCCAAAGTAGCTTTCAATTCTTCTACGAGAGTAGGTTTGGGCCAGTCAGGCTCAAAACGAGTATAGAACATCTTCAACGCTGCTTCTTTTACCCATGATAAGTAAGATTCTGAAACAGTAGTGTCGTGGCAACCTAGGGCAGTTACTCCCCTCATGTGGACATAATGCCAAGCATACACAATTCGAGCCCTGTAAGCGGGATTCTTCCCCTCTTCAATGTAAAAACTTCTCAAAAAGTCGGGGTCCGGTTCATCCTCCATGGGGTGCTCCAACTGTCGACGAGCCAGAATAGGATTATAACTGATGCAACCATTGACGCTGATAAGCGATACATTTGGGAAATTTCCACAGCTTTGGATCATGGCAATCCCTCCATACATAGGGTCATACCACTTAATATCTGAGTGTTTGAGCAATAGCAGCTTTTCTGTCCATGAGAGTCCATTTTGCTTATCCCAGAGAGCTGGAATTTTTGGCAAGTGCGAAATGAACCACTTGTGCAGGAGAACGGTGCAACACTCAATCTGTCCAACTCCATAACGGTTCCTACGGTGGATGGCAAAGTATGTATCAACCAGCAAGGTAGGTACATGATTTTTGATTAAGAAAAGGTTGATTGCATTTGTGTCCACAAAATCATTAGCAGTCGGGAACAGGAACAGTCCGTAAATTAGTAAAACCAAGATGGCCTCAAATGCTTCAATATTCTTTGACAAGGCATAGCTCTGAGCTTTTTCATATAGGAACATAGCTGGAAATCCATACAACCCTCCCTTAGCAATCATATGAGATCATACTTCGTCCACCTCCAAATACGCGGCCTTTGCAACTGCTCTTTCATTAGGAGTCCCTTCTCTTCCAGAAAATGCTTTAGGAGTGACGCCTACTCCCATCAGGGCGGAATACTCTTCCAAGGTTGGTAGCAACTGATAGTCTGAAAAGGTGAAACAGTGATAGGTTGAATCATAGAACTGCACGAGTGCGGATAACATCTCTTCATACACTTGAACTTCTATTAAAGACAGCACATTCCCATACTTCTCTCTGAATGCCTCGAGGTCTTCTACTAAACTTCCCAGTTTCTTCAAGTTCTCCAATTTTGGTCTTTGGAACACAACCTCTGCTTTCTTTCAAGAATCCATCCTATAGTATCTGCAAAACAATCTTTAGTTCCTTGAATGATTAATTAATGAAAATGCAAATGCAAAGGTTTCATGGAACTCAGATCAAAACATCATTTCATTTCATTGATTTTCAAGATTTGAATTACAAAATATCTAGTATATTTTACAAAAGTCCTAAGGCTGACAGTATTCTAAATAAAAGTTTTCTTTTGCTTTGAGCTTCTTGATTTCTTCTCCCATCTGAGTCTTTTCAAGAATAAGTTTGTCCACGACGAGCTTCCATGGAGTGGGCTGAGAGCTGGAAGGAAATAAACCTTCTTGTGTCTTCCTCTTCTTACAAGCATTCATTTCTTCATCCTTCGCCTGGAGTTGTGTACGGAGTTCATCATTCTCTTCCATGGCCACTTGGTATTTGTACCTCCAGGCTACTTCAGTTTGTTGTGATTTCCTCAAAGCAATCTTCAACTTCTCCTCTTCAGACATAAAGATCATTGGGTGTTCCTCCTCTAAAACCATAGGTTTCTGCTGAGAATAAGGCATCTTCAGCTGAATAGCTCTCTTTCGGACCCATTGGAGATAAGGCTCGAGAGTGACACAATTAAGTTTCCCTAAGGCTTCCTTTCCTTTCTTGTGTACATGACCCCAAGCTTTTAGAATTTCTCCTTTCAATTCTGAACTTCCCTTAAAGAAAATATTCTCCACATGAGCGTTGTTTGGTTTGTCCTTCAAAGGATATCCAAGCTGACGGCGAGCGAAAACAGGGTTATAACTGATTCCTCCACTTGTACCCAGGAGAGGTATGTTACCAAAGCTTCCACAACTGTCAATGATTTTTATCCCATCGTAATTACGACTGTACCAATCGATATCATAGTGAGTAAGAGCCATAACCTTTTGAGACCACCAACCTTCCTTCCAAAAAGCATGAGCCTTAGGTAAGTGAGAAATAAACCACTTATATAACAAAGGGACACAACAAGTAATCATTCCTCCTTTATGCAAATTTCTCAGATGAACAGAATGATAGGCGTCAGCTAGTAAAGTAGGCACAGGGTTTTTCTTTAAGAAAATATTAATGGCGTTGAGATCCACAAATTCATCAAAATTTGGAAACAAGAAAATCCCATAAATGAGCAAGGCAAAGATAGCTTCGAATGCATCCATACTCACATGATCAGCATAGTATTGTGCTTTTCCAACCAAGAACTCGGCGGTCAAACCAAATACTCCTCCTCTAGTAACCATATTTTTCTGAATATCCACCAATCCCAAACGTGTAGCTTTAGCAATTTTTTCCTCTTTAGGGTCTTTCTCCATGATTGGAAAAGGAGAGTCTTCAAGAATAGGCAAACCAATCAAGCAAGAATATTCCTCAAGTGTAGGTACCAGCTGATAATCAAGAAAAGTGAAACAATGATAGAGTGGATCATAAAACTGGAGAAGTGTGGAGAGAAGTCCCAGATCCATCTTCCTTTTTACCCTCAACAATGACAATAAGTTCCCATACCTGCTCTTGAATCCTTCTAGGTCTGTTATCAAAGTTCTCAACCTTTCTATGTCATCCAAGTTAAGACTTTTGTAAGTGTACTTCATAGTTTTCTTTTTTCCATTATCCATGATGATCCTAATGTTTACAAACAAGAGATCTGAGTTCCATGAAACTTTTATGACACGATGTTCATGAATGCATGAATGCACAAACACAGGTAAGCACAGATTTCACATATACACATGGGTAAGCACATAAAGGTTTTGGTTTGGAGAACACGAGTATGGAGTCAAGGTCTACCCACCCTAAAGGTATGTACTAAGGCCTTCAAAACTACAGAACAAGGTTCTAAAAGAGTTCCCAGAGTCCTCGACCCATCTTTCAGATATTATCAATTTCCCAAATAATTGGTGGTCGACAATATTCTCAAGAGAGTCTCGTCCAAGTGTAGTATCGCGTATCAACTACTTTGGAAATACTTCCTTATAGTCATCGCACTACATCCTAATAAGGCCATAGTGGTGAAAAGGTGATCTAAAGGTCCTCAGTATCACGGGCTCCCATGTAGAAAGTAGCATTGTTTTCACGAATACTCGAACAAAAATACTAACTCTCAGAAGGGCCTCTACTGAGTGGTGGTTTTCTTAAGTCAACTTATTCGGGAATCAACTCCCTATAAGTCTCCTTGAATATACCACCATCCTATCATAAGTACGCTCAAACACGGGTATAGTGTTGTCTCACCACTCAAAGTTTCCAAGATCCAACAGAGCACAAATGTACATATTTACAAATATTTACAAATATAGAAAGTATTCAAACAAGATAGGCTAAACCCTCAAAGCAATAAACCAATCCCCAGTGAAATCGCCATTTTTGTTGCGGTGAAAATTGGATATCAAGCTATTAAGTTAACTTGAATCTTAATTCTTTTACAACCAAACTTTATTTTATCCAAAGGAAAGGTCTAAAGAAAGAAAAACCTTTTTCGCAATGTAACGACAACGCTTAAGAGATTCAGGGATCGGGGGTTGGTTATACCTAGGGAAGGTGTTAGCACCCTAAGCATCTGTAGTACTCTACAGGAACCTTTTATTTGATTATTTGCTAAGTTTGTGAATATGTACTATGGATTGGGATAAGTAAAGTTGAAACCTGAAGTTATATACACTAAATTTGCTCGCAAAGATATCGCATCTTCTGCCTACGTATCCTAACTAGGATAGAATCAGAGCAACCGTAGTTCACCTCACAAGGGATGAAGAACACTTGATTATGATCAAGGTTCAAGGGGGAACAAACATGACAATCTTTGTGTGGAGTTTGACAAAACTCCCTAATCTAAGTTGTAATATTCAAAAGGGGAAGTAAGAAATCATGACGATGATTCTTACATAGAGTTGACAAACTCTATCCTAGGGTTCTAGTTGAAGAACACTCCTAGTACAGGTGGATTTTTTTATACTTAAAGCAAAGTCTCATGGTTTCTAAACTAAGTTTAAAGTGACTTAACAAAGTCAAGGAAATGGGTGAGTGAGTGATCCATAACATTAGGGTTAATGGAAAGATCCTTTCCTTTGGAGGGGGACAGGAGGTAACTGGGATGAGAGTTAACCAACTTCATCACTTGGGGGAAAGAAAATTTTGAACAAGATAACAATATAATAAATATTCATTCATGGTGACAACCAATAAATGAGCATGTGGAAAGATAAAATGAAGATGTATGGATGACAATCAAAGCAGTTGTTTAAGCAGGAAGTGTGACAACAGATCAAGCTCAAGTAAAATTAACAGATGAAGTAAAATGAACATGGTAACCACCAAAATAAAAATCCTAGCATGTTAACTAACATCTAAGGATATGAGGGCAAGCAGAACATAAGCATATACAATTACAACAAGAGAGAAACTCATCTGCATACGTGAAAACGATCACAAACTGCACATAATTTGCACATAGCCAAAAGGGATTAAAATTTAATTAAACATGGAAATTAAAAATATGGCATGAAAGTAGACATTAAGATGAACACAATTCAAAAAGAATGGGTGAAAAATGATTAAAAATGAGAGAGATATGAATTTTTGAAGTTGGTATGAAAAATGACAAAAATAAATAAAAGGGTTGCCCTCCTCAGGGGTCGAACCCAGGTTCATGGCATGCAAGGCGCGTTTTGGCTAATGGTCTTACCACTAGGGTGGCTATACATCCATTGATGGAAGCTACCCCATTAAAATATAAGGGGTACTTAAAAACCAGGCTAGGCATAAAGCTAGGCAAGAAACATGATTTGCATTTTTGATCCTAACTCACTTATTTCTCAATGGTTTTGGATGAAATTTAGGTCTAAGTTGTGTAGAAAAACACAAGGAACATGATGGTGTCTTTAGATTTTTGAAATTCTTTCTCTAACTCAAAACCTGATGGTGTGAGCTTTGTGATGTTTGAAAATGCAATTTGAGGTGAAATTCCTGTTACAACCAGTTCTATATCAAAATGACCATGCACACACATCACATAAGTAATAATGAATGAGTCTTAATCACAATTGTGGATCAAAACAGTCTGAAATAACAGATGATGTGCAAGCTGCAGTGTTGACAAGGGTGATATGCAGGCTGTGGGATATTTCAAATTTCAAACATCTTTGATCCAATCTAATCATCCATACACAAGACATATATGATATTGAGTGAGGTCAGACCTTTATCTTGTTTCAAAACAGTCAGTGGAGCAAGGTGGGATTCAACATGCCAATTGTGTTTTTGTGAAAGTGCAAGTATAAAGCTCATGTGCAGTCCAAGTATTTTGAAGTAAAACAAATCATGTGTACATGTCATATTCATGCTTTTGAATGAAAACACACAAGGAAACAAGTTCAAAATAGATTGGCATTGAAAATGGCACAAGAGTAGCAATTTAAGGTATGTTCATGCTGCTAAATGGTGCTTGTGTAGTGAAGGGTAATGCTCATCTTCAGTTCTAAGCATATCTAAATCAAGTAAGCCATACATACACAACATATACATGATATGGAGTGAATTTGATCACAAGTTCGGGCTTAAGACAGTCTGGTGCAACAAAGTGTATTCAAAGTGCAATCTTTGTTTGTGATGTGCATGAAGGTGCTCATTTTCAGTTCAAAGCTTTTATGGATCAAACCAAACATACATACATCACATATACTTGTCATAAAGTAGATTTAAACATCAAGACAAGTTGGCAGAAAGTTGATATGAGAGATCATTCACAAAATGCAAGTTTGTCAAAATATGAGGCATGATGAGATGAAATTCTAGTTCTATGCATATTCTAATCCAATTAATCATACACACAACATATACACATGATTTTGAGTGAGTTTGAACATAAATTGAAATAAAATGCAGACTGTGGCAAGATGTGGTGTTTAAGTTGCAAAATAATGTTTTGATCATGCATGAGAAGATTTAATTCATGTTCCAAGCATACTCTAACTGAACCAATCATGCATACAATTCACATATATATTATTACATGTATTCAAACATAAAAATGAACTCAAACAGGTCTGTGCCAGAGAAAAGTGTTCAGGCTGCTATTTGGCATTTTGGATAAAGCATGAAGAAGTTCAAAATCATTTTTTGTCATGTCCAAGTTAAACTAACTATGCACACATCTTCTATATATGATATCAAGTGAGTTCCATCACAAAAATGTTTTTAAAACAAGCTGGTATGGAAAATGGCATCTAATATGCAGTTTGGTTATTTTGATGAAGCACACAAAGTTCACAGTAAATTTAAAGCATGTTCAGCTCAAATGAGATATGCACACATGTCATATATGCACTAGTGGATGATTCTAAACGTAAACATGAGCCTATTTAGACCTGAAATCCAAGCTAACATGTTTATGGCATAAAAATACAAAAATGTGGCATTTTGAGAATGAAATCATGAACCAAGTGCAAACAACTTTGAACAAACATACATACACAACACAATCATGATTTTAAAAGGTCTCGAATCAATCACATAGCTGCCTCTATGTCATGACAGAATTCATACATGGGATATACACATGACATGTTTTTCACATAATGAGCTCAAAGTGCCAAATCATGGAATTATAGTGCAAAGTGAGAAAGGATTGTTCACATACCTCTAATAGACTGTATTGAGCAGGTTTAAACACCAAGAAACCCAGAGGAACTCCAAATGCTCCTAGCTTTAAGAGATTTCTTCCTTGTGAAGCAAGAGAGTAAACTTCAAGACAGTTGGAGAAATAAACTCCACCAATGACCCTCAATGCTTTGGAAAGTTGAGGAATGATATATGAGAGGTGTTAGGATGATTAGAACACCAAGGAAATGTATGGAACAAGTTTTGGCTGATTTTATGGCTTTTGGTCAAAGTAACTTGGTGTGGAAGTTGAATTTTTGAATGATGAGGTTTTTGAGTGGTCTAAGGTCTTGGGAACCTTCTATATCATATTTAAAGATTTTGTGGATGATTGTTGGGGTGTTTGAATGGGGAGAAATGAATTTGGCAGCAAAACTACCAAGACAGATTTTTGGTGGTTTTTGCAATTTTGTGATTTTTGTGATTTTGAGGTAAAGAGTGGATAGAGTGAGAGCTTGAGATTTCTCTGGTTTTTTAGAATCAATCTTCTGTCAAATGAAGTGATGAGGGCTCCCTTTTATAGGCAAAGAAGTGGCTTGGGGCAGATTTGGAGATTTCTTCACTTTGAAGAAAGGTTTTTCACTTTTTGGATGAAACCTCCACAAGAGGGTTTTCTTGGCTGATAGGCAAGCCTCAATAGTCAAGAAAAATGATGAGCTAGTGTGGCTAATTTCAGGCTAGGAGGTACAGGCTTGTGGCTGTTCAGAATTGCTCTTTACACCTCATGCTTGCCTTTTTACTTTTTGGTGCAAGTTGTAAAGCCACTTGCAAGGCAACTTGCAAGCTTGGCTAATTCCACATTTTCTGCATTTCCTTGGTTCTCTTGGGCTACAAACCTTCTATACATCAGATAAAACAAGATTCACAAGCTGAGATTGGTCAGATTTGAGAAAAGGATGATCTTGGAATATTGGACAATGTGGGACTAAAGTATGAAACCCCCAACTTGCTACACATGTAACTTTCAACTCACAAATCCTTTTGAGATGTGCTAGTACTTTTTAGAAAGCACTAAAATAGCTCTAAAACATTCATGTTTTCATGAGTTTCAATTTCCCAAAGGAACTTGGCCAAAAAGTCTCCCAAAGTTGCTAAAAAATGAACTTAAAAGTGAAATTTTTCTAAGTCTTTTTCCCTTCTAGAAATGAATTTGACCATAACTTCAAATCTATGCATTTTCTGATCATGGACCACTTAGGGACTTTTGTAGGATTTGTCAAGAGCTTTCAAATGAGCTTTGAAACAACTCAATTGGATGTGTGGTTAAGGAGTTATGGTTTAGCCCTTTTCAAAACCCTAATTTCCCGATTTTTCGATTACTCCTTCATCCTTGATCCAATGGTCATGAAAATTGATAGGCAAGTGCAATATGATATAAGGAACATTTTTTATTCACACTTTGAAGTTCAATTCCTTAAATTTGAAGAGTTGACTTTTTGGTCAACCGTACGATCGATCGGTGATTACCGAGTCGTCTGTTGACACTCTGGACCTCCTGAGACTTTGAAACTTCTTGAATGAACTTTATTAAGCCATATGAACTTCATGGATCATAATCTCATCATTAAAACACCTTCCAACATCAAAGTCAAACTACAGTTGACTTTTACTGGTCAAAAACCCTAATCGGGTGCCCTGAAATACACTGTTCTTGATTCTGGGGTAACAAACTCAAATTTGGATTCTCAATTGACATTATATGATACCCTTGATCTTGTTTCATGATTGAATTAGCCTAAAACTTTGATTGATTGCAAACCCTGAAGCTTCGATTTGACTGTACAAAACCCTGATTCATCTGTAACTTGACAAAGACAAACTTGCACTGGGTTAAGGTTAGATAATTCATGAGTATGCTCCTAAAATGATAATGAGAATCTAAGGGGTCAAAATTTGGGGTGAAACAATTATTAACTGAACTTGCAGGGGTATCATTCAAGTTTATCTTCTGCCCATTGCAATACACTTCATCCCCGTAGTTCTACGGAACGGCCTTAGTGCTCTCAAACGGCATAGGACCTGCTTTGGTGATAGTTATCGTTGGCGGCTTCGGTGCATATATAGTGACAGTCTTGTACGGGATGGAGATTGTCGCAATCTCATCCTTTTCTTCAGCCACTACATCCTCAGATTGTCTTCCAACAGAGCGGTCAAATTGTAAAACACTGTCGTCAATCATCTCCTGAATACAGTTTCTCAATAATCCAAATCCTTTCTTAGGATCAACAGAACATTCAACACAACCTTCAACACATCCCGAGAAAACACCTTCCTTTAGCAGTCTGGACTTCACAAAGCTTAAGGGTGTTTTAATTTCATCAACTTTGGTCACCAAGTTCAACACCTCTTCCTCGACAATTGCATTAACCCCAGCCTGCCCGTGATTTGGCATGGGATTCTGCACTACGTTGGGAACATCATTAGAAAAATTGATAGCCTTACTGTCAATCATATCTTTCACTTTATGTTTGAAGGCTTTACAATTTTCTATATTATGTCCTGGAGCACCTGAATGAAATTCACAGTGAGCATTTGCATCGTACCCCGGTGGAGGATGTCCGGTTAAAGGAGCCAAAGTTCTTTTCTGAATCAATTGCAGTTGTTGCAAAGCCTGCAATAACTGAGAGTAAGGCATAGGAGGCGTATCAAAATGCATATTTCATGCACGACCTCTATCTTGGTATCTGCCATACCCTGCTGATTCTGTTGTTGTCGTTGTTGCTGTTGTTGCTGACGCTGTTGTTGTTGTTGTGGCTGTTGCACCGCTGGAATAGTGATGCTAGCAATCTACTGATTCTGTCTATTCTGACCTCTATTCCTTCCCCTTGAACTAGATATGGCATTAGTGTCTCCCTCTCTCCTTTTGTTTCCAAACACTTTCTTGTTTCCTCCTCCAGATGAGGATCTTTCTCCAGCGTTGATCTTTCCAATCTTAATTCCATTTTCCACCCTTTCACCGGTGATTATCAGATCAGAAAAGCCTCCAGACATATTGTCGATGAGTTTCTCATAGTACACTCCTATTAAGGTAGCAACAAACATATCCACAAGTTCTCATTCTACCATCGGTGGTTGCACTCTAGCAGCGAGCTCTCGCCACCTCTAGGCATATTCTTTAAAGCATTCACTGCTCTTCTGAGAGAGATTCTGCAACTAGACTCTATTCGGTGCAAGGTAAATATTGTACTGATAGTGCCTTACAAAAGCTTCAGCTAGTTCTTTCCAGCTACGAACATTAGCGAGCTCTAAGCTCATATACCATTCCAGCGATGGTCCGGACAAACTATCCTGGAAAAAGTGCATAAAGAGCTTCTCTTCCTCAGAATGCGCAGATATCTTGCGATAATACAACCTCAGATGAACCCTAGGGCAAGTGGTGCCCTTGTACTTATCGAAATATGGGACCTTAAAATTTGGAGGTACTCTCAAGCCTGGAATCAACCCTAGATTAGACATATCCAGCCCCATCGAGTTTTGGCATTCCAACAACCTCATCTTCTCTTCGATCATCTTAATCCTTCTGTCAGCCTCAGAAGGTATCTTAGCATTTACAAATCTGGGAGTGAACACATCCTCCTGCCTATCCTCATTCCAAGTATGGTCCATACTACCATGAATCGCACTTGTAGTATCGAGACCATGGCCAAAACCATTTCCGTTGCCAACACCACCATTGGAAAAACCAGCATTAAAACCTATCTCATTTCCAGCACCAGCACCGTGACCACCCCCTCCAGCAGTAAGGATGACTAAAGTTTGTATAGAATTGCCCACCTGAGGAGTTTCATGATGAGGAGGGTTAGAAGCAATCCCACCGTGTAGCACACCATCACTAACCACTCGTGCCATCAGAGGTTGCACCAAAGTATGAAGTTGAGCCTGACCACTAGCAACCCCTTGCATCATCTCCATCAGTTGTGCAATACGATCTCTCATCTCTTGCATTTCTACCTGCATCTGATCCATCATCCTTTTCTGGTTTCCTCTAGTACCGTAGCGGTGAGTTGTCACGTCAGCAATCCTGAAATACTAGTAAACCACAAGAGAAAGTAAGGTTAATTGGTCCGGTGCACCTGCAAATGCGTGAAAAATGCTAAAATGCAAACATGTACTTATGCCATAGGGATATTTCCCCCTCGATTCCAGTTTTCAGAAACAACATAACAATGGAGAACTTGCGGACAAGCATAGAATACCAACTCCTCATATATAGATCAAAAGAGCCATCAGGCAAAGTACAAACTCCAACTGAGTACAAATAAGGAAAAGACCTCGGCCAACAAGCCTAGCGATGGTCAAATACAACAGATAAACAACAAAAGCTACAACAGAAATGGACAAAACAGGTCAAGCAGAGTGACGTGATCGGAAATCCTCTAACAGCCTTAACGTCTCAGGATGATCCGGCCTGACAACCAACCCCTGGATAAGCAAACCTGCTGACTTATAGTATGCTGTAGGCTATCAACGTGATCCTCCAAAGCTCTCTCTCCGAAACATGCCTCAAGTCTGCGCCTCTTGGAACCCGCTCTCAGCTTGAGATCTTTCAGATTCGTGATCGCCTCATCCAACCTGCACTCGCTATCTCGTCTACGTGATGATTCCGTTGCAATCTCTTCATCTTTGGCATGAAGCTGAGCCCTCAGCTTGCTGATCTGAAGTTTTAACTTGTCCTCACGCTCCTTGTTGTTAGTAAGCGTGGCATTCCATATCGACTCAAACTTGGAGATCCTCGTGTAGGCCTTATCCAACTCTTCCTTCTTCGTGGCAAGAGCACTATAAGTGGCATTCAAGTCTCGACCTGTGTGCTCTCTGTCCTTAGTTTCCTTAGTCAGATCAGTACCTAGCTTGTTCACAAGCTCAGTTTGCCTCCTGAAAGAATGAACTGCATCTATCTTCTCACTGCGAAGCTGGATAATCTCTTTCTCCAATTCTTCATTCGCTTTCCTCAGCTCTTCCTTCTCTGCTAATACCTGATTGTATTTTTGGATATCTACAGTAGTGGTTTCCTCAATCATAAGAGGATACAATGGTGCAACTGCAGGGAATGACATTAAGAACCTCGCAGCTCTATCATGAATCCAAGTCAAGTAAGGGTCATACGCTCGGCTGTTACTCTTCCCCAAAGCTAACTTCCCTTTCCGACAAATATTATTCCATGCATGCTTAAGTCTACCCAGAGCCTCGCCCTCCAACAAGCCAGTAAAATACAGAGATTCCTGTATCACCTCTTCTCTAGGAGGCTCTCTCAATGCATACCCGAACTGTTTCACCAATAATGAAGGGTTATAGTTGATACAACCTTTCCTTCCGATCAAAGGAACGTTAGGAAAGCCTCCACAACTATAAACAATATTTGTACCCAGCATGTCTCGATCAAACCAAACAATATTCTCTGTAGATAATCCCATCAATCTCTCTGACCATTTGGAAGTACTAGCAATAGACACAAATGGATTCGTCTTAGACAAATGACTAGCAAACCAAGCATACAATAGAGGAACACAACAAGCTACATTCTTACCCCTCCGTTTCTCATTCTTGTAGTGCACAGAATGATAAACGTCTTCGAGTAAGGTAGGCACCGGGTTTCTCGAGGCCAATATATGAAATGCATCCAAATCCACGAAGTCTAGAAGATTAGGAAACAAAACAATGTCGTATATACATAGAGCAAGAACAACACTAAATGCAACCCAGCAACCATCCTTAGCAAACTGTCTAGCTCTGTCAACCAGGAAAGCCAAAGGAAAACCATGCACTCCATTCCACTCTGTCAAACCCCCCCTGTAACTCTGAAGCATCCACCTGTACTATGGCAGCTAGCTTAGCCAAATCAGGCTTAGCATCAACATGAACAAAAGGCAACTGACTAAGAACAAGCACATCCAACAATACTGAGTACTCCTCCAAAGTAGGTGCTAGAATGTAATCAGGAAAGACAAAACATCTCAACTGCGGATCATAAAACTGAAGCAAGGCATACAAACCATCCACCTCATATGCTGAAGGTTTGCAGACCCATCTTAGTAATCTCTCATATGGCTGCCTGAAATCCTCCATCACTTTCCCACCAGCTAGAGAAATCAAACTCAGCAGAGACCTGACATCTGAAGTCAGAAGCTTATAAGCCACAGTTCTCTTCAAAGAATCCATATCAGCAAGGAGAGAATAAGATCAGCGGAATCGAAGGAGAAATATGCACCTGCAACACAAATACATGTTAATGATATGCAGATGAAAATGAAAATGCAAATGCAAACTAAGGATCAAGATTGTTGTGTTGTCGGTCGAGAAAAACTAGAGTTTCGCCTTAGCAAGAACACAATACCGATAACAGAACCACTGATAAACAAATTCACACTTGCAAAGAACCGGGTATTCTGAAAGCCAAGGTTTCCTGCATAACCCAATCCCTCTCACAGGTATAGACCTATCCACAGACAAAGGTTCGACATCCTATGCGTTCGTCAGCGTCACAGACTTTCAAGAAATGATGATACGTTCACCATTTCTGGTTTAGCATCATCGTCTCCTGAAGAGGCCTTACTTAGCTGACTTACAGATGATCGGTCCCCAGAGTCGACAATCCTCAAATCCAAAATTCCCTCGAGCCCAAAGGGCCAGAAAGAAAGTTGTCTAAGAGAATCTCGTCCGAGCGTGAATTTCGTGGTGAGCTAGTACGAGCAAAGCAAGCACACCCACCACTAATCTCCACTACTAAATCTAGGTGTATACTCAAGTCCAGGTCCGGCTTATCACTCAATGGAACTTCCTATCCCACAACATAACAGTAATGATATATGATGTGGAAAATAAATGCGGGAAAGTAAATGCGAAAGTAAATAAAGCACATATATACAACACCCAAAGATAAACACACAAGCGCTAGGATTGACTCGCATAGGGAACCACTATCCCCAGCAGAGTCGCCAGCTGTCGCAACTGTGAAAAACAACCGGCGGAAAAAATAGAAGATTCGTCACTTTCGTTATTTATCCCAAAGAGAGGGAAAGGAAACGATCGCAAAAACCTAAAGAAAAAGGGAAAGACAAAGTCACTGCAACCATGTTTGGATTCGGGTGTCAGTTACGCAAGGGGAAGGTATTAGCACCCCTCACGTCCGTCGTACTCGACGGGATCCACGCATTGTTGTCTATCTAAAAGGGTGTGTTGATACTATCTAGCTAAAGGCTTAAGGACAAAAGAAAAATAAAAGAGAAATGACTCGGCAGAGCATCGCCTCCCTGTGCCTACGTACTCCGTCATGCAATGGGAAAGTCAGAGTCAACGTAGTTCGCCTAACTACGGCTAAAAAAGGGGGAAGGTTGCTCGCCGAGACATCGCGTCTCATGCCTACGTACTTTCATCTGGTACGAAAGATCAGAGCAAACGTAGTTCGGGCTAAAAGGACCACAGGTTGGTTCAACAGTTTTTAAAGCCCGAATAGGGTTAACAAATAGTTCTAGCAGTTGGTGTATGCAGCTCGACCATTGGAGACTTAGGCGATACCGTTTGCGGTAGAACTAAGAGTTAACAACACTCTTGTTGTTAAAAGATTTCCCTGATTAAGAAACCCCAAAGGGTGAAAAAGGTTCGAATTGTTTTTGTGTTTTTTAGAGGAGAAGTGTTTTGAATTTGATTTGCAACTCATGTCGCACTAGAGACTATGACCTAAGAGCGAATGCGTCGTATATCACCCAAAGGGTATACACTAAACACTCTAGGTCCTTGAGAGGAGGCCCCTCAATTACCATTTCTCAAGTAACTTAAGGCTCGTAGCATGCTACACTTTTCATTCTTTATTAGATGTTTTAAGAATGTTTGAAGATGAGAAGAGAAGAAGGAACACTAATGGGAGACTAATCAATCCTAATAGTTATCATGCAAAGTGAACCTAAAGTTGAGATTCAAAAGGGAACTACCTAATTTTATCATGCATAGTTAGGCACCTAATATCTATCATAACCTCGAGAGGTTAGAGGACTTATGGGGAACATGGCAAAGAAAAGCAAAAGGAGAAGGAGAAGGAGAATAAGAAATGCATATGCAAATGAGAATGCAAACAAAATGCAACACATAGAATGATAGTGGGAGGAAAATTGTGTGGGGTAGTAGCTACCACAAGCTCATCTCAACCAAGCATGCATATGGAAATGTAAGAAAAGAGAAGAAGAAGAAGTGCACAAGAAGAGATTAAACCAACACAAGTAAACCCAACAAAGATGAACCAAAAAGTGGGATGAAATGACCTAAGTCAAGCAACATCAACCACACCAATAAAACCAAAACCAAATGAAAGGCAAATCAAACAACAAAGCCAAGTGAGGATGGGAGACCAAATGAGGACAGCAAGGACCCCATAATAGGTACTCAACCATAAGCATCACTTATCAAACAAGAAGAAACACCAAAAGTGTCCTCAAGGATTCATCATTCTAGGTATGCTTCAAATACCTCCAAAGGAGGGACCAAGCCACCTTAAATGACACTCCAAGGTCATTGGACTGAAGGGAGGTGAAGAGAAGAGAGCTCACAATCAATATCAAAGCAAGACAAAAAGAAATTCAAGCAATAACATGAAGGAAGCAAGCATGTATCACATAAGAGTTCAAGTTGGAAGCACAAAAAGAAAAGCATCAAACAACAAGCTATGAACATAATTTTGACCTAAAAATGAACCTACAGCAAGCTCAACATGTCTAGAATGTGAAACAAGAAGAGTTGAGAGCTTATTGGATCCATAAAAGTCATTTCCAATCCAAACTAGGTCAAGCACTTGTGTGAGTTGTCCTATGAGATGACCTAACTTGTAAGTCACTTCAAAAATAGGAAAAAGGCTAAAAAAAATCAAACAAAATGCACAAAGAAGCTACACAAGTTGGAAACCAGAGGCCAAGAAACCAAGAAAAGTGTCGATTCAAATAACCATCAAAAGAATTAAATCATTTGGATGTACGACTTTAAAATGGAAGAAACAAGTGCAACAAGAAAGGCCCAAAAAGTCAACCCAAAAGTCAACAACCAGGAGCAAAATGGTCCTCAAAAATTGATCAACTCATCATTGAGATGAGGATCAATTTTTAGTCATTGGATCAAAAATGAATGAGAGAAATAAATGCAAACACCAAACATGTTACCATTTGAACCAACTAAAACAATTCCAATACTCAATTCATTTTTAAATTGAAAATAAAATGGAAAAAATAAAATAAAATATCCACAAAAAAGTAGACATCTCAAAGTTGACAAAAAATATTTTTGGTGAATTTTTGGAGTATTGGAACTATTTTAATTAATTAAAATTGAAAACAGAAAATAAAATAAAACACAAATGAAAATAAAAAGAAATAAGAAAAAAGTTGTGGTAAATAGTAATTAAAATCAACTTAGAAACACATCTGGGCCCAACTGGGGGTGCAAAAAGCAACGTGCCCCAAGGTCCAACAAGAAAAATCAGAAAAACAAATAAAAACTGACAATCCTATGCTTCAGGTCAACACAAGAGCACCATGGGGATTCAGTCTGGAACGTGAGATCAAACGGTAATTTCATCATGTGGTTAATACCGTGAAAGCACATTAATGAAGATTTAAAAAGAATATAGTGCTTCCAGTCAACTTAGGAACACGGTGTTTCTTAATCAATACCGTTGGAATGAGAAGTATTCGCATCACACGCACCTTACCATGCCACATAAGCGTCTTCCTCATGGAATCATGGCAGAAACCAGAGGCGGCCGGACTGAACTTCCGGTCGTCTTCCTCAATAGTCCGGCCACCGCGCCTCATACACAACAACACACAAACCTCAAAACTCAACCGTTTCACGTGAAACATATATCAAAATTGCACTAGAGATCACAAGGATCTCATTTCTGGCGTTAAAATTCGCATATCACGCGTAAATCTCAAAAACCGAAAGCAACAAGGAAGAGCATCAAAACTCAAAGTTCATGGAAACTCAATCAAATTGATCCAAACATTATCTAGAGCTCAAGCACATCACAGATCAAGTGTCAAACAATCAAGATCATGCATAAACAAGCCAAACCAGATCCAAACATAAATGAGCATCATCCAACAACCACAACCAATGCCAGTTCGTTTTACATTTTAATGATCTACGTTGATCCTACGTCACAATTATGCAAAAATGGTAGTGAATTGATGCTTAACAAGAGTGTAATGTTGAATTTCAATTACCTAGTGGAGAACTTCCACTGAGCCTTCAAATGGAGCTCAAGCTTGCAAGTAATTGCCCAGAATCGTTCACTGAACTTCAAGGAAGCTTTCACAATTCACTATTTCCTCTGAAACAGCTTCAATCTTCAAATTTCAAATTTGAATTTCTCACACTTTTTGAAAGATGAACTTGATGAATTTGCCTCCAATTTTCACCTCTGAGAGTTTGTTCATGCCAGAAATGTATATACAATGGATCTCAATCAAGATTAAGCCCAATCCCAGCCTCTAAATCCCAATTCAAAATCCATGGGAATTGGTTTTCTTGCTTTCTCAAGTGCACAAATTTCCCTCCTTTTTTGGCTCCAAATTTGCTCAAAATGCTTGTTGGGATCATTTGGAATGTGAATGCCTATGATTCAGCCCTTGTTTTGATCTTAATGGTTGGAATTGGATGTGTAACTTCATCATGAAGAAACCTTGAAAATGGCTTGTTTAAAAACCTTAATTCAAAAATGTAAAATTGCCAAAGTGTTTGAAGTGATGTTTGCACTCAAAAAATGCATCCATTTTCACCAAAATGTTCAAAAGTGAATTAATTCTCATTTTCACCATTTTAACCTTTTTCCATGAAAATTCAAATACCAAGACCTCAAACCAAGCCAATTACTTAACTTCTCAATGCTTGACTAAGCAAATAACACCATTTGGAACAAGTTTGATGTTGGAAAAATCTTCATTTGAAGGGTGCAAGTTGGTGAACAGGACCTATAATTTTATGACCTGTAATCTTACTTTCCCAAAATACCCCTAACTTGTAAACCTCATAACTTGAGTTCTACAAATCATATGAAAGACTTCAAGTACAATTTGGAAAGCTAAGACCAAGACCTACAACTTTCATGTTTGCCAAAAGTTGATGAGAAACATACTTCTAGGTCAAAAATTGCTTCGAATTTGGTTGACTTTTGTTGACCAAAATCACATCCCTTTGATGACCTGTAACTTGTCTGGATCATAACATGAGTTCTATAAATCCAATCAAGGACTTCTAGTACTCAAATTAAAGCTAAGAACATGCTCTACAAGTTCCATGTTGGTCAAAAGTTGAGATGAAACTTGTATCTTGATATAGGTGGTCTTGAAGTAAGGCACTAAATAGGGGATTTTACCCTGAGAACCCTAATTTAGTAAGTTCTCACACACTTAACCCTTGATGAATTGAACTTGAAATGATGTCTCATATGTCTTAACACAAAATCCCATGACCTTAGAGACTTTGAATTGAGTTTTAATCTCCTTCAATTGCACAATTGACTGAGGACTAGCCAGATGAAAACCCTAATTGCATCCACTTCAACTGCAACTCTTCACACTTGGCACAAACACTTGGACGAGCTCCACAATGACCCTCAAGGCACTCAATGAGCTCTCTCAATATCTTATATCCATAACCATGAATCCACAAACCTCTGATGATCTTTAATTGGCCTCCAAGTTAGGAGTTGATCCACATACATCCATCTTTTCCTTCACAAGACCAAGGCCCTCTTCCTGATGACTGATGACCATCCAAACTTGAGTAAAACCTCTTGCTTAGGCTCAACCCTCTGAGTAGACCCTTCTTGCTATGTACAATCTCTTGATCCCCTGTTCAATGCAACATGTTATGCAATGCAAATGCTAGAAAGAAATGAAATGAAACATAAACCAAGTTAAGAAAAGGTTGGACAAATTTTGGTGTGCAACAGCATGCCCCAGGGAAAACCTTTAGGAATGGTGTACTAAGGAAGACTGGCGAGAACTTCAAAGGTTGGTGCGAAGATAATTTTTGAGATCACAGTCCTTTGAGACGGTTGATCCACTAGTGCAGATATATGAAATTACACCCGATTTTTATACATTTAACACCCGTTATTGGAGGGTGTGAATTCAACGGGTGAGAAATGTCTGACAAATTTACACCTGTTTTTAAACAGGTATAAATTTGATGTTATATTACTCTTTTTTATAGAAATTGGGTGTAAATTTTTACATATATACATTTATAAATGGTATATTACACCTTTTTTTTTGTTTAAAACGAATGTATATATATTCCACTTTACACCCTATTCTATAGAATATGGGTGTAAATTTTATGTAAAATTACACTCTTTTTTTTATAGAAATCGGGTGTAAATTTTTACATATATACATTTATAGATGGTATATTACACCTTTTTTTTGGTTTAAAATAGATGTATATATATTCAACTTTACACCGTATTTTATAGAAAACGGGTGTAAATGTGTAAATAATTGCATTTCAATCAAACAAATTTACACCCAATTTCATAAAAATCGGATGTAAAATGAGCAGTGATTACTATAGAGGTTTGCAAATTTACACCTTGTTTTCTTTAAACAGGGTTTAAAAACGCGGTGTATTACACCCATTTTTGTTATTGATGTTGGTATGTTTACACCCGATTTTATCATTGATGTTGGCATTTTACACCCGATTTTACCATTGATGTTAACATTTTACACCCGATCTCATCATTGATGTTGGCATTTTTACACCCTGTTTTCTTTAAATAGAATGTTTGTATTAGTTTCATAATTATATTATATTTAATTAGATTTAGAACCTATTTTATTTAATCAAATATTTTTTATACCACTAAACATTTAACAAACAATAAGTACAACCAAAACAACCATCCTAACATCATGTATATATAAGTCTTATCAAATCATATTATCTAATAGTATAAAACAACCATCCATACATCATTGTACATATAAATCTTATCAAATCATATTATCTAATAGCATAAAGTCGTACAATAAAATCATATTAACAAAAAACATTTAGCCCAGAGTTGTCGCACGTGGTCAATCGTCTTTTTTTCATATGACGAAGTGTCTGTGATATCTACAAGTTTACATATAATAAGTTTAAAAAAAATACATTTTTTCATTAAATACATGCAATACAACAATATTTTAACTTATCCTACCTCGTTAAATCTTTCTACAATAGAAGCATCAACGATGTCAAATATAGTCTTCATGATGTAGTATCCACATGCCCATCTGTTATCTTGATGACGTGTCTTCATATAAAATCTTAATTACAATAAAGACACCATGAAGTGTGACACAACAAAATATCCACCTAACATGCTACAATCCAATAAAAACACAATAAATCTTAGTTGTATATAACTATAATCTTCCAATTATGTCTGTTATTTGTTAGAACCTTATGAAGTGTGACACAACAAAACATCCACCTAACATGCTACAATTCAATTCTTATATACAACAGAAGAATTCAATTTCATATTATTGTCCTCTTGTAGATAACATGTCACCATTCTAATCCTATATCCCTACTTCACCGATCATTCAACTAGCCATTGTTTTCTCAGTATTCTTTTATCTATATATCTATATATCTATCTATCTATCTATATATATATATATATATATATATATATATATATATATATATATATATATATATATATATATATATATATATATATATATATATATATATATATATATATATATATATATATATATATATATATATATATATATATATATATATATATATATATATATATATATATATATATATATATATATATATATATATATATATATATATATATATATATATATATATATATATATATATATATATATATATATATATATATATATATATATATATATATATTGGGATATTTGCAGCTATTGTAAAACACATTGCAGCAGAAGTATGGGTCGTACAACTATGGTATATAAATATGGGTAGTACAAAAAAACTCACTTACCTTGACAATTTTCCAATTAGGCTACTTATTCTTAATACCTCTTAATAGATGATATCCTTCTACAACTCTGATAAAAGAAATTACAGCAAAAGTAAATTATAAATATAAACTTAAAAGGTACAAAAATTAAGTATAAATGAAATCTCTTGATTTAGGCTTTTTACCCCTCAAGTATGATCTTAATATTTTTCTTGGGAGGTTTGTTTAATGGACAAACCCAAAAGATATCATTATCTTTAGGAAAAATTACAAACAGCTGCCAATGATTCATGTAGTTTCAAAACAAAAGTGTTAGAATCACTAAAATTTAGATATTACAAAATAACATAAATATAATGTATAAAACCTTCAAGGAAACATGTACTTACCAATTTAACAAGGGCCCTAAGTAAAACTTTTTTTATTTGCCATCCAGCTTATTTTGTATGTATGATTGGATTACTTCGGCCGATCTAGTAGAAATTAGCGTCCTTTGTGGATCAAGAAAACCAAATAGTTCGCTGACATTCTTGGAGATGCGATGTAGATATCTGAAATATTGAAACAAATGTTAATCATAAATGATAAATATAAAACATAATCAAAAATAAAATAAGATACTTACGAGCACCATATGGACAATATGGATGCTAAGAGTCATTTAATACCGGTAATTAATTTATTCAAGTCGAGCCTATCAATAAAAACAGAAAATTCACCTGTTTCATGAATCACATCTAGTGAGAAGGAATCTTCCTTGAGATCTTTAATCTTTTTTAAGTAATCTTCAGAAGCACCAGTGTTTTTGATAACATCTTCCGTAATCAAAACTTTATAGCAACTTCTGTTAGTGCTCATACCCAGAGCTTTCACATTCTGTAATATAATAAAGATTAATTAAATTATAAAATTTGTGAATTTTAATCGGTTAATTAAATCAAATTATGCATACCTCTTTTAAAAACACCTCTTTAGTCCTCTTAGGGAAAAGCTCCAATTGCATCTCTTGTAGGAATTTAGCCCTCTCTTATATATTTTTTCATTTGCTGCTGGAGCTCTATTCTTTGTTGTTGGAGCTCTTTTTGTAATTTCTGTTGGAAATCTGAATTTAGTTTTTTCTTAAATCCCACACCCCTTGGAGAAGCGCGGGTCTGACCAGAGCGTTCATTTGTTCCAAGGGCAACATTCAATACATCTTCATGTCCTTGAAAAACAATATTACCTTGTGTAATTTTTTCTACTAAGTCACCCTGAAATGGTTAAATACATATATACACATGATATAAAATGAATAATAATTTGTAAATGAAATTCAAATTTATAAATATTTTTTTATTACTTAGAATCATAGAAGCTACTAAGTTTAATGATTGCTAAGTTTTAAATGAAATTCAAATTTATAAAGAATCTTTTATTACTCTAACTAAAATATGGCAATCTATCATACCCTAAATTTTACTCCTTCGATGTCATCAACATTTTCATGAGCATCATAGGTCAATCACCCTTGCATCACTAACCAATTCATCAAGCTTTGTTTGTTGTTTATTTTGTTGAAATTAGGGTTTTGTGGAGAAGAGGAGTAAGGTTTGGTCAATCATGAATTGAGTGTGAAACCAATGAAGGAGGTCCTCACACCTTTCAATGGTCTCTAAGAGGTCATTTGGTCCAAAAAAATCCAAGCCAAGATTTTCTTAAGTGGATAGGAGAGGCATTGATTTCATCTGATTCAAAAGTCAACTGAGGCATCACAAAAGTCAACTCTTGGTTGTTATGGTCAACCATAAGATTTACAAGTCTTAATTTATGATCTCATATGGTTGGATCATCAAAAGTCAAGTTAGAACAATAAAATCAAGAGATTTGAAGAATTAGGGTTTCTTGATGAAATTTTTCTAAGTTAAGAAGTCAACATTTGAAGTGATTTTCAAGGCCAAATTCAAGATGGTTTCAAGTGTAATTTTGTATTTGTAATCAACATGAAAGTTGTACATCATCTCTTTATATTTCTTTTGATACCAATAACTCATCAAGATCATTTTTAGAACTCAAGTTATGATGTTTTCAAGTGGAGGTCAAAGTAGGGCAAAACCTAGGGCAGCATTTTTGCAAGAACTTCAAACCAAGGCCTCATGGTTTTTTTTGATCTCGAATCAAAATTCACCCAACATGAAAGTTGTTCCCCTTGATCTAATATTTATAAGCATATAAAGAAATCCTCATTTGGATCAAGGAGTGAAAATTTATGGCATCACAAAGTTTGGTGATTTTGGGCACAAGTTAGGTAACTTGCCTTTGTTGCCAAGGCATTTCCAAGTCATGTTTTTGCCCAACTTGCAAGCTTTCCTTTTGTAGTTCCGAGCTTCAAATCCAAAACTGCAAACTAAAAAGTTATTCTCCTTCATCTCAGCTTTCCAAGCATCTAAAGAACTCTTCAATTGGAGTTCTAGAGCTCAAGGTATGATGTGATAAATATGAGTGCCAACACTTGACAAGAGTTGCCCAAGGCATGACAAGGTCATGCGCAGGCTTGCCTAGGACAGAATATTGAACCAACTTTCATGCACATTTTTCACCATGTTACAAGTCTTATCATAAGGAGTGTAAAACATCAAACTTGCTCACCTCCATGCCCTCTTTTCAAAGAACTTAAAACCTCATCAATTGAGCAAAAAAAACCATAGAGTTAGAATGTGTCAAAGTGAGCTTCGTGTACCTTGTAACCAAGGTTTCACCTTGCCATGTTGCTTAGGCCACACAACCAGAATGTTTGTCAAATGTGACAAACCATTCCAGCATCCAAAGCCTTATTTCTTGTGCACCAAACCTGCCAATTATGATCCCTAAACTTTCCCAAATAAGCATTCTTTTCTCATGACACAACAAAAGGCATATATGACATAAGCATGAGAAGATACAAAACCAAACTTGCAACTCATATTCTTGTAGCTTTCCCTCTCATTTCTTTCTACACAACCTACCACAACACAACAAAATACTTTTCCCAAGTGTCTGATCATGTGCAGCTCGTGTAACATTAGTATTATGTACCATTTTTCAAGTGTTGACCAAGGTTGGTTTTGGTTCTTGAACCAACAAAAAAACCCTATAATCTGAGGGGGTGAGGATAGAGGGAGAGGAGGATAAACTCATAGAGGAGAACACACAAAAAACCCTAACCTTCGAGCAAGAACACCATAACCTCATTTTTTGCAAAATCTCTCCAACCACCATTTCCTTTTGCACAAACCAGAAACAAACTTCAAAAACCTTCACTATACATCGCTACTAACTCATTTTAACCCTCAAACAGAAGTTGTAACGTCACCTCCATCATCCAACATTTTTATTCACCATTGAAGCATCAACTATCGGGTTTGGAAAGGGAAGGGTTTTCTAGGTCAAGCAATCAATCATAATCATTCCTTAGGAGCTGAGGAGGTCGAGTGGAATCTGATTTGTACTTTACAACCACCATTGGAGAGACCTTGGATCAGCTCCAAGAGGTAATCTTTCTTCTCCCTCAAACTCTTCATGTTAACGTCATCTCTATTTTGTTTGTGAAGAAGATTTGTTCTTTGAGTTATTAGCATCATTTTTAAACTACTACATGTATTGTATGATTTGAAAAAATATGTTATTTTCTCATTTGAGTCATGTTTGGTACCCACAGGTTTGACCAGTTTTTGTGAGATGTGTGTTCATTTCTAAAGCATGATCTTTTTCTATTTATGTTCCTGATGAAAAATGGATCTAGTTTTATTTTTATAGTTTTTATTTTCATGATAAAATGAGGGAGTTATGTTGTCTCCATTTTATGTTGTTGTTGCTGCTCGTGAGAGGGAAATAGAGAAAGTATGAAGAAGGAGATGAAAGCGGAAGCAAAAGCTGACGTGTTATGGCTTTTACTGAGCTAGACATTTAGTTGAGTTTTTAAAATATATATTTTTATGGGTGGCTTATACAACGGATGTATAGCCACCCCAGTGGTAGAGGCAGCGCGCGTAAGCCTTGGGTGTCTGGGGTTCGAATTCCCCTCCCCCTAGAATCCTTTGTTCTTTTTATTTTTCCAGTTTTATTTCTGTTTTACATATTTATTTGTTGTTAGTCAGTTATTTATTTGAGGTATGCAATGGTTGAGTTGGTAAGGGTTTTGGTTGGCAGGAGATGTAACATGGGTTCAAACCCTCTAAATGCACTTTTTATCACCTATTTTTGTTAATTTTCTTCACAATTTCAAAACTTTATATATTTTTGATCCCAAAAGCTTTTTGGTCCATTATTTTTACCATAAAATCATTTTCATTTCTACTTTCTATCTCTGAAAGGAAAAACTCAAAAATATTTATTTTTATTGCATTTGTGTATGTTCAAACTTTGTGTTTATTTAGGGTTTAAGTTGTACTTCTTGATTCTTTTGATTTTTTCTTGAATTCATTTGCAAGTTTAAGTTTCATATACATCTTGGATTTGTAGAAACTTGTTTGATTTTGTGAGTTTGATCCTTTATTTTTATTCTAACATGTTATAGTGTGCAGGTTTGTGGTTTTGTTTTGTGATGAGTTTTATTCATGGTCTTGTTTGTCTTTGGACATTTCATGATAAACTTGCTGCCCTCCCTTGATTGTCATAATGATGAATATTTTGCTTTGATTCTGCTTTGTACTTTTTTTAGGGTTTCAATTTTGTTGTACACCATGTCCCTTTTTGCTTAAGTGGGTATCTTCTCCAACTTCCAAAGAAAAGAAGGATTTGTGGACTTCTATGTCCTTCCCCTTTTAGGATAGTCTAGTCTTCGTATCATACCTTATGACCTTGCTAGAGTCATCATATTGGCCTTGTAAGAGCCATTTCCCTTTGTAACTTAGGATTAGGTTTAGAGTTTGTAAACTTTATGTGATTCCCATTTTGATAGGTACTCACCTTCCCCTTGTTGTCTTTTGTCAAAGTCAGTCCCCAGTTAGGACCTTCAAATTAGATTTAGAGAGTTGGTTAACTCTATGTAAGTATTATGGTTATGAATACTTGTTCCCCTCTGGAACCTTGACCATAGTCAAGAGTTTCTCATCTCTAGTTAGGAGAACTATGATTACTCTGATTCCATCCTAGTCAGGATACGTAGGCACGAGATGTGATGTCTTGGCGAGCATACATAGTGTATATACCTTAGGTCTTTACCTTAGCACCTTTTCCCTTAGCAAGCAAACTTTAGCATAACACAAATCCTAACAAGAGGTTCCTATAGAGTACTATAGATACTTAGGATGCTAATACCTTCCTTAGGTATAACCAACCCCCGAACTATAGATCTCTTAGCTATGTTGTTACATAGCGCACTTAGGGTTTTCTTCAATATTTACCCTTTCATTTGGATAAATCAAAGCTCGGTGGTGAACTTCATGATTTGTGATTCAAGTTAATTCAATAGCTTGATATCTGATTCTCACAGCAACAGAAATGACGACTTTACTAGGGACCACTCCCCTAAGAGGGTTAAGCCCACCTTGTTTACATTTGTGTTTGTAATATGCTTGCTTGCTTGTATATATGTATATTTGTGAATATCTGTATATATATCTGTTTGTGCTTGGGTTTTCTGTATGCAGAGTAGTTACTTTGAGAGGTGAGGATAAGTCCTATACCCGGACTTGAGTGCACCTATGATAAGAAGGTGGTATATTCAAGAAGGCCTATAGGGAGTTGATTCCCGGCCAAGCTGACTTGAGAAACCACCGCTCAGTGGAGGCCCTTTTGGGAGTAGTTTTGTTGAACGAGTATCCGTGAAAACATTACTACTTTTGACCTAGGAGCTCGTGGCACTGAGAACCTTTTGTTACCTTTTCACCCTACTTTGTCCTTGTTAGGACGTAGTGTGATGACTATAAGGGAGTATTCCCGAAATAGTTGATATACAATACTACACTCAGACAAGACTCTATTGAGAATATTATCGACTACCGAGTAATTTGGAAAATTGATAATATCGGAAAGATGGGTTACTAACTTTGGGAACTTCTTAGAATCTTGTTTTGCAGATCATAAACTGTTAATATATACCTTTTGGGATGGGTAGACCATGGCTTCACGCTCGTGCTCTTTAAACCTAGGCCCTTGTCTGTGTGTTTATATGTATGTGTTTGTGAATATTTGTTTGCCTGTGTTTATGCATACTTGTATTCATGAGCATCATACCATATAAGTTTCGTGGAACTTAGACTTTAGTTTGTAAACATCAGGATTGTCATGGATAATGAAAGGAAAAAACCTTGAAGTACACTTATAAGAGTCTTAACTTGGATGACTTAAGGAGGTTGGGTACCTTGGTGACAGATCCAAAAAAATTCAAGAGAAGATATGGGAAACTGTTGTCATTGTTGAAAATAAAGATGGATAAGGGACTTCTCTCCACTCTACTAAAGTTCTACGATCCAGTCTACCATTGTTTCACTTTTCCTGACTATCAGCTTGTACCTACGCTAGAAGAATACTCATATCTGATTGGTTTGCAAATTCTTGATAAGTCTCCTTTTCCTATTTTGGAAAAATACCCTAAGGAGCAGGATATTTCTAAGGCTACATATTTGGTATTGGTTGATATTCAAAATAACATGACTACAAAAGGTGGAGTTTTTGGCTTGACCACAAAGTTCTTGATTGGGAAAGCTCAGTATTACACCGACCATATGAGCATGGAAACATTTAAGGCTATCCTTTCCTTTCTCATTTATGGTATCTTTTTATTCCCTAGCTTTGAAAACTTGGTGGACCTCAATGCCATTAAAATATTTTTAAGGAGGAACCATGTGCCTACTTTGCTAGTAGATGCCTATCATTATGTCCATCTAAGGAATTCCCATAATAGAGGGATGATCACTTGTTGTGTTCCTTTGTTATACAAGTGGTTTATTTCACACATGCCTAGGGCTAACGCTTTTTGGGATCTGTAGAAAGGTTGGTGGTCACAGAAGATTATGGCTCTCACTCACCCTGACATTGATTGGTACAATCGTGTATATGATGGCGTGACGATTATTGATAGCTGCAGAGATTTCGGTAATGTACCTCTTCTTGGTACTAAAGGAGAGATCAGCTATAACCCAGTACTCGTTCGTCGACAGTTAGGATATCCTTTGAAGGACAAATCCAACAGTGTTCATGTGGAAAATATTTTCTTCAAAGAAGAGGAAGGTAATAAGGAGCTAAAGGAGAAAATCCTGAACGCTTGGAGCCATTTACATAAGAAGGGAAAGAAATACATAGAAAAACCTAATTGCATCTCTTTGAAACCATATCTTTAATGGGTCCGAAGAAGGGCGTTGAGCTGAAAATGCCCTATTCTCGACAAGAGCCCATGGTTTTGAAGGAGGAACCCACCCTGATCTTCATGTCCAAAGCAGAGGAGCTTAGAATTGCTTTGAACAAATCACAATAAATAGAAGACACTTGGAAACACAAGTGTCAAGTGGCTGTTGAGGAGAATGTAGGACTCCAGAGGAAATTGCAAATGAAGAATGAACTCTTGTAAGAAGAGGAAGGCGCAAGAGGATTTATTTTCCACTAGCTCTCAGTCAACTCCGTGGAAATTGATTGTGGATAAGCTTATCCTTGAGAAGGCTCAAATGGAAGAAGAGATCAAAAAGCTCAAGATGAGGCTTTTAGAAGGATCTTCTTAGGGCTTTTGTTAGATTTTATTTAGTTTTCTATTCAAGACTTTTGTAAGAAGTACTGATGTGTTGTAATTCAATCTGTTGGACATTGAAAAATGAGTTTTTGGTATCTCTTGATGTTTGTAAATATCCGAGTTCCACGAAACTTTTGTATTGCATTCATGTTTTGCTAACCATTCAAGGAATTTAAATTTGTTTTGCAGACATTATAAAATGGATCCGGAAAGAGAGTAACTTCAAAATATACATTTCAAAGTCCAAAATTGGAAGACTTGAGGAAGCTGGGAGGTTTAGTAGAAGATCCGTTGGCATTTAAAGAAAAATATGGAAGTGTGTTGTCATTGCTCAGGCTCCAACTTTGGAGGAATACTCTGCGCTAATGGGATTAGGCGTCACTCCTATACCATTTTCTGGAAGAGAAGGGACTCCTAGTGAAAGGGTTATTGCAGAGGGTACGCATTTAGAGCTGACTGAGGTGCAGTCTCACATGACAGTCAAAAGAGGTTTCTACGGATTACCAACTATGTTCTTATTTGAAAAAGCTCAGTACTATGCTGAGTTGAAGAATTCTGAAGCATTCGAGGCCATCTTGGCCTTGTTAATCTATGGGCTCTTGATTACTGATGACTTTGTCGACGAGAGTGCAATCAACCTCTTCTTGATCAAGAATCATGTTCCCACCCTATTGGCTGACGTGTATTTTTCCATTCATTTGAAGAACCATCATGGAGAAGGCCATATTGTATGTTGCACCGCTCTCCTTTAAAAGTGGTTTATTTCGCACTTGTTAGAGTTACCTTTGCTTTGGAATATGCAGAGCGCACTCTCATAGACAAAAAGGATGTTGTCACTCAAGCACTCAATCATCAAGTGGTATGATCCTATGTGTGGAGGAATTGTCACGATCCATAGCTGCTGAGATTTCCCTAATGTGCCTCTTCTTGGCACCAAGGGGTGTATTAGCGACAATCATATCTTAGCTCGTTGCCAGCTAAGGAGGAACCTGACCCAATCTTTTTGAAGATTTTGTTCTTTGAAGAAGGAAATAATTGAGTTCTCAAAGCTCAAATTGGGTATGCATGGCGTCATTTTCGCACAAAAGGGATGACCGTGTTGGGATACCCTGATTCTTCTGTCTCAGAATCTTACCTGTTATAGGTTAAAGAGAGAGCTTTGAAGGTGTTCTACACCCTCTTTGAGTCAATCCCTGTAACTTCAAAAGATCCTAATTCTGTTGAGGAATTGAGAGCTGCATTGGCTAAAGCTGAAAGAGGAACGAAAGCTTAGAAAGATAAATACTTCATGGTTGTGTAAGAAAATGAAGAACTTCGAAAAAGGCTCAGTCAAGATAAGGGAGGGAATTAGCAAGAAAGGCCTTCTCGTCAGATGAATTAAGACATCAATTTCCTTTGTTTTACTATTTAATTTGTATTTGTACTTTGGCTTTGAATATGTATTTGATTTTTGTAAAACTCTCAGTTATATAACTTATGAAGATGTTATGCTATTTTATTAATCTCCATTATTATAATGTTTGTAAAAAAATTCTTTGGATTCCTTGAATGTTTGGTTTTCATTTTCATTTGCATTCATAAGCATTGCATATGCATTTTCTGTCATGTAGCTCATCTCATTGTCTTATCTTCAGCCGATCACACAGAGTTCCCGACACCAGTACAACACATGAGCCCAAGCGCGTCAGTGGATGGGTGAACATAATTTGGAATTAAGTCAATAATGAACTTGAAGATCTGCGTGGAAGCATAGGGCAGATTATGGAGGTCCTGCAGGTCATCAACGTAAAAAAAGCACCTTTAAGCTACTGTGATCTCTGAAGTTACCAACATAGCTATAGAGCCAACTCCAACAATAGTCACTGCTGCAAACATACCACCATTTGGGTTATCTCCTAGGTTTGTACCTCCACCTCTTTCCGTGCCAGTTAATCAACAATCAGTTCCATTGGGGGAAACAATTCTCCAAACTGTTCCGACCTACACTCCAGCCTTTGTGCAAACTCAAATACATCCTGGTTTTCATAATCAACAACAAGTATATGAAGTTCCTGATGGGTCCGAAGAGGGAAGTGGACGTCATAAAAAACTGAAGGAAAGTGTGGAAACGATAGGAAGGACAGTCATGGCGATGGAAGGAAATGATATCTTTGGTACTGATGCCATGGATATGTGTCTAGTATCTGGGTTAGTGATACCCCCAAAATTCAATGTTCCTAACTTTGATCAGTATTCTGGTGCTACTTGTCCAAGAACACACTTGATTAGGTATTATAGAAGAATGGATGCATATGTGGAAGACGATAAGATAATGATTCACTATTTCCAAGATAGTCTAAAAGGGGCATCTTCCAAATGGTATTTGAGCCTGGGCTAATCCCGTATCCACAGTTTCTAGGATTTGGATGACGCTTTTGTGAAACACTATAAATACAACATGGATTTATATCATGATAGAAGACAATTATTAAGTATGTCACAGAGAAGCTCTGAATCTTTCAAAGAATATGCACAACGTTGGAGGGAGACTGCCTCTTAGGTGGAACCTTCGCTAACTGAAAATGAGTTGACAGACTGGTTTGTGGACACAGTAAGACTGGAGTTTTATGAGAAAATGATCAGTAGTGTGACAACTAGCTTTTCTGATATAGTAGCTGTAGGTGTGAGAGTAAAAATGGGGATGAAAAATGGGAGGGTGACCAATACTTACAGTGGTTCCAACAACAACAATGCCAAGAAATTCAATGGCACTTTCTACAAAAAGAAAGAAGGGGAGACAAATGCCATAACAGTGGGGAAGAAGAACCAGCTCTAAAAACATTCTTACCGACAATATCAACAGCCTCAGCAGGGCTATATTCAACAATCTCAGCAAAGTTTCGCTCAGCAACCAATGTATCCCATGCAGTATGCGCAACATTTGTATGTGGCAGATGTAATGCCTACGTTCATCAATTCAGTTCCAACCTATCAGACGGTGCAGCAGGCACCTATGTATCAACCAGTACAACAAAAGGGGTATCGGCGAGCACCCAGTGCTCCAGCTTATCAATAATACCAACAACCTAAGGCTCAAGTGCCCAGACAAAACTGTCAGAATAGAAGACCAGCATGAAGGTCTCCCATTCCTCTGATCCTAATGACCTATACTGAGTTGTATCCATCCTTAGTACAACAGGGGATGAATACGACTTGACCATTGGGACCACTGTCAGACACCTCATCTCCTTGTTATAATTCTAATGCTCATTGTTTATTTCACGAGGGTGCTGCTGGACATGATTTAGAGGGATGTCTTGCCCTGAAACATCTTGTCAAAGAACGTATGGAAAAGAAAATCTTGTCTTTTGATGATGTGCAACCCAATGTTAAGAACAACCTGTTTTCGAACCATGAGGGAGTTCATGCCATAGAAGAGGCATCAGATGAGTGGATAATTTGTGATGCATCAAAGATCAAAACTCCGTTACGATCTCTTCATGAAAGATTATTAAAGGCAAGACTGATTGAAGGCGTTCATACTAATTGCGAAGAATGTTCTGTTGATCCTAAAGGATGTTGTGTGATTCAGAGGAATGTGCAAAAATTGATCGATGATGGATTTCTGCAAGTATGTAGAAAGATGAAAAGGGAGGAAGTTTCAATGATTGACCTGTTTTCAGCTTACCAAAGAATAGTGAAAGGGTCCCCATATTTAATGTGCCCGATTCTGGTTCAATGGTTCCGGTCTTCAAAAATGTTACTCTTGTTTTCAATGTCTCCAAGCTTACTACATCAACAATTGGTCAACCCAGACTGATTATAATTCAAAAGTTGAGTCCTTTCCATTTTGAGAATACAAAGGTTGTCCCATGGAGGTATGATATGACGGTGATTGATCAAGGATCAGGGAAAGTCATTCAGAATGAAGAAACAAAGGGTAATCAAGCAGACGTGAAAAAATTGCAAGAACTAGGAAAATGACCTGCAGTGGTCGGATCTATCAACCCAAGATAACAGTGGTCCCCTAAAAGAAGGTCGTTCCTGTTGCGGATGCCAAGGGCAAAGAAGATACACCAAGCGAAGAAGAGATGGAGTTTCTGAGAATTATTCGAAAGAGTGATTACAGAGTCGTCAATCAGCTTCATCAAACTTCTTCAAAAATCTCAATCTTGTCTCTCCTAATGAATTCTTCTGCTGTTAGGGAAGCCTTACAGAAAGTGTTAACACAGACATATGTGAAAAAAGATATAACCATTAGTCAGTTTGATTCTGTGATCGCCAACATTATTTCTTGCAATACTTTAAGCTTCAGTAACGAGGAGTTGACAAGAGAAGGATGTAATCACAATTCTGAGTTGCACGTATCAATTAGGTGTTAGGAAGATGCTTTAGCACAAGTCTTAGTTGATACCGGCTTTTCTCTGAATGTGTTGCCCAAAAGGACACTTACCAAGCTAGAGTACAAAGGGGCAGAGATGCGGCCAACTTCGTTGATTATTAAAGCTTTTGATGGCTCAAGGAGGACTGTTGTTGGAGAAGTAGAGTTACCAGTTATGATAGGTCCCCATGCATTTGATATCACGTTTCAAGTGATGGACATCAATCCAGCTTATAGCTGCTTGTTGGGACGACCATGGATTCACGCAACCGGTGCGGTGACTTCTACTTTACATCAGAGGACGAAATTTGTTGTGGATGATAAATTGGTAATTGTGCATGGTGAAGAGGACTTGATGGTGAGTAACTTGCCATTATTTAGGTACATCGAGGCAGATGAAGATGCGCTAGAGACTTCTTTTCAAGCGCTTGAGATAGCCAATGTTATGTTGATAGAAGAAACAGTAGCTAAGAGTGGTCCATATTTTGTGTCTGCTCAAAGCATGAAGTCCACAATGAAAGAGGGTACTCCTGCAGGTTGGGGAGAGGTCATCGAAGTGAAATCAAGATTGGGTCTCCAAGGGTTGGGTTACAAACTAACTCATGATGGGACATCAACTTCAGTCAAGGGATGCCTGAAGACTATTCAAGAGGTGTTTATCAATGGGGGTTTCCAAATCAACGCTATTGAAGAGGATTTTGAAGAAGAAAGTGTTGATCATCTGGTGTATCATTGCAAAGCTGCCTTGGACAATTGGGAAGCTATTGAGATTCCTGTTATCATTCTTATGCTGAAGTAATTTATTGTTGTTCTTTTTTGTTTTTTTGTTTTCAAACTTCTGTAGCGATGCCCAAGGCTATAGAATCATTTTGTAGGGTCCCATGCTTTCAAGTTATTATGATTAATGATGATTTTTTATTAAACTCCTAATTTTGTTTCATTTACTTTTTGTTCTTTTACTTTTATAGAAAATGACAATCTTTTAAGAAAGCAAACCCAAATATTTCTATCGTTTCCTGCTGCATTTTTCTTTGTGTGTTTTAATAAATTAAGCCATTTCAAACATGCAGAGAAACCCCAAAATCTATTGAATCCAATAACTTTGTTTTCCCTCCTGACTTTGACTCACCCATATACCAAGATGAAGATTAGGATGAAGATCTTGAGATTTTGAATGAACTGGCAAAGATGGCAGAGTATGAGTACACAGAATGTCAACATCACCAAGAGCAAGTGGTTATCGTTAATCTCGACACTGAAGAAGAGAAGAAGGAAGTCAAAATTGGGACATCACTTGGGGAAAAAATCAAGCAGCGACTGATGAAGTTTTTAGAAGAATATGTTGATATATTTTCTTGGTCATACCAAGATATGCCCGGTATTGATACTGACATAGTGGTTCACAAACTACCGCTTCGACCAGAATGCCCGCCTGTCAAACAGAAGCTCCTAAGAACTAGGCCTGATATGGCTCTCAAGATTCGGGATAAGGTCAAAAAGAAAATTGATGCAGGTTTCTTGGCAGTGGCCAAATATCCAGAGTGGGTGGCCAATATTGTACCCATGCCAAAGAAAGAAGGAAAAGTCAGAATGTGCATTGATTATAGGGATGTAAACAAGGCCAGTCCAAAAGATGACTTCCCTTTGCCTCATATTGATACTTTGGTCGACAAGACGACTCGTTTTGCAGTATTCTCATTTATGGATGGCTTTTCTGGCTACAACCAAATCAAGATGGACCCAAATGATATGGAAAAGACTACTTTTATCACTCTTTAGGGGACTTATTGTTATAAAGTCATGCCTTTTCGTCTGAAGAATGCTGGTGCCACTTATCAAAAAGCTATGGTTACATTGTTCCATGACATGATGCACAAAGAGATAAAGGTGTATGTCGACGACATGATCGCCAAATATCTGAGTGAAGAAGACTATCTATATCATCTTTGGAAGATTGAATTACATCTCCAAATTTATTTTTAATATGACTCCTACCTGCGAGCCAATTTTCAAGCTGTTGTGCAAAAATCAGACGGTTGTTTGGAATTCGAATTGTCAGCAAGATTTTGATAAGATCAAGGGTTACCTTTAAGAACCTCCAATCTTAATTCCTCCTGTTCCCGGAAAACCTCTTTTCATGTACATAATTGTGCTCGAAGAATCAATGGGTTGTGTATTGGGTCAACAAGACGAGTCTAGACGTAAAGAGTACACCATTTACTATTTGAGCAATAAATTCACTAATTGTGAAAGTCGATATTCACTTTTAGAGAAAACTTGTGCTTTGGCATGGGCTGCCAGGTGTTTGAGGCAATATATGATCGGTCATACTACTTTATTGATTTCAAAGATGGATCTGATAAAGTATATCTTTGAGAAGTCCGCTCAAACAGGGAGACTCACCCGTTGACATATGTTATTATCATAATATGATATCTAGTATGTTGCTTAGAAGTCTATCAAGGGTAGCATCTTGTCAGATTACCTTGCAGATCAATCGGTAGAAGACTATGAACCGCTGAAGTTTGACTTCCTGATGAAGACAACATGTTGATAAAGAAGGATTATGAAGAGCCTAGGCAAGATGAGGGCCCAGAACTTGGTTCCCGTTGGAAGATGATGTTTGATGGTTCCTCCAATTACAATGGGCATCGTATAGGCGCCATTTTGATGAATCCAGATGGTGGTTACACTTCGTTCACAGCTAGATCATGTTTAGAGTGTACCAACAATATTGCCGAATATGAAGCTTGCATTTTAGACCTCGAAGCAGCGATTGACCTTCGAATTAAAATTCTTGAAGTGAGTGGTGACTCAACCTTAGTGATTTATCAAGTCAAAGGTGAATAGGAGACCAGAGATGAGAAACTAATCCCGTATAGAGTATACATTGTTGAAATGATTGAGTACTTTGATAAGATTACTTTCAAACACATCCCGAGGAATGAAAATCATATTGTTGATGCATTGGCTATGCTAGCCTCAATGTGGAAGGTCAGATATTTTAATGAAGCAACACTCATCCAAATCGAGAAGAAGACCGAACCTGCTTATTGTCAGATGGTGGAAGAAGAAACAGATGGGAAACCTTATGTCGCACCCCAAATTTTACCCTTAGATTCATTGATCTTTTGCATATCATATAGGTCTATCACCCATGCATAACTAACCATTTTATCTAATTGTTGTTTGTTTTGTAGTTTTGCTGAAGAAATTCTGAAAGTTCCGAAACCCCCGTGCGTAAGCCCATCAGGATTCTACTCTTTTACATGTTATGTTGAATTCGTGTAGATATAGAAGAAGGATGTGCCCTTATCCTTACGGTCTCATAGTTAAAACAAGATCATTGTTTCTCAAGAGTTCTCGGAGGTTTTTAAGAAGGATTAGAGTTCCCTGTTTATTGATTTGAAATATGGTTATTTAAGGCATGAAGTTTTGTGTGGTGTTTGACAAGTTTGTGTACTTTGTTGCTAAAAGGGAAGGTGTCTGCATTTTAGGGATTAAGACTTCATCAGATTTAATTATGTTAGTCTCTTGAATTTGCGGTTATGTCAAAGAACAAGTCCAGCTCTTTTCCTACCTAGGAGGGTATCAAACCAATATTCAAGATCTGTAAGTTTATCGTTAATTTCTTCATAAGTCTCAAAATGAAGTTCACACCTTCATGATTTAAAGTTCATTCTAAAGATCAAGGAGAAGTAAGTGCCATCAAGGTGAGCCAAGTTCAAAAGCTCAAGCATGAAGTATAATATTTCTTTCGACATCCAAAGCTTGCAAGTTATAACATTATTTCCAAAGTTACTAAGGGAAGATTTAAGTTACCAATTCCTGCCTTTTATCAACTATTATAATTTCAAGCCGCATATACATTTATTGGGACAAACGAATGCCCTTCACATTGCTTATGTCCATACACTTTTAAAACAAAAGACAAATTCTATTCAGAAAGTACATTGGTCACTATGCATTTCCGGCTTAGAGAGATTTTGAACTCTACTACAATTTTGTACAAAGACCTCATTACAAAAGATGTTTTATTACATCAAAATCACACCGACACCGTCAAAAATCCCTCGGCAACATGAATTTTTCTTCATAAGATTTCGGCATCTTTGTTCTCATTGGTAACAGCCTTCCTACTCTGATTCTGGGTAGTCAGGAAATGTTGCCACTCTTGAATTCATATTAAGAACGTCAGTCCCTCACTAGATAGAACCTTCAGACTTGAAGCCAATTTGTTTCAACCAGAAAATGATTCTTCTCTAGGAAAGCTTGCTTCGCCGACTGGTGCGGTATTTTGGGCTTTAATTTATCTTTGTCGTAACAACATTGTCGCCTTTGACTGCAAAAGAAAAGAAAATAGAGAATATTAGCAACCGTCATGATGCATAAATTTACCTATTACAATTCACCATGAATAAAGAAAGTCGGAAGATAGTTTGCATTACCATTAATTCGAGACGGGTCGCTGTTAGACCCTCTGAAGCAGTTCTCGAAAAGCTTGACCGAAACCATATCCAACTAATCCGCAAGCACAGAACACCATGGCAGACAAAGTCTTCTACTCCTGATTTCCTCCAACGTCTCAATAGCAAGGAATCGCGATGCAAGCCCAAAATGCCGGTAATGATGTAGCCAAGTATCCAATCCTGTCCAAGATAAGTCAGAAGGTGTCATCATCAATTTGAGTTGTTACCAAAGTGTAAATCAAGTTTTTTTATTCTAAACAAGGAAGTAAATCACAAAACAGATTCAAGACATCATTCATAACATTCCAAAAGTGTTCCAACACGTCCTAAACATAATCATGTAAAAATGGAAATATGCTTATTACAAGACCAAACATGCTCAAAACGTTTTGAAATTCTTTCCTAAGCAAGATCTGAAAAACTTTTTTTTTCATTCACTGCAAAATCACTTGATTCAATGCGCAAGGACTATAAAAGGAGGCATAACGAATTCACAGAGACGGCAGCAGCAATACCCACAATATTCACAGATTCACGATAGTTTCACGAACACACGAAAATCACAAAACCTAAACCCTAAAAAAGAAATCAAAGGAGAAAGAGCTTATCTTCATTATTTGGCCGCTCGTCGAATCATTTTGAACAGGAACAACCACCTCGCAGGATCCTCGCCGCCGCGAATCCACGAACCACATACGAATTCAGGTAGTCTTTTTGACATGTTTGGTGTATTGGTGTTTGATTGTTCTGTTTGGTTTTAATAGGGAAAACAAGAAAAGCAGAAGAAATGGGCCCAATTTACCTTTTTTATATTAATTAATATAAAAATAAATAAATAATAATAAACAAAAAAATAATAAAAAAAACAATAAAAATAATAATAAAATGATTTAATTTCATATTTTCTTTAATTTAGATTTTTAATAAGTTAGATTTTAGAATTTAAAAACAATTTTATTTTTAATTTAGAACTTTTAAAAATTTATTAAAATGTTAGCAATTTAGATTTGTTAATGCAAATTTTATTTATTTTCTATAATATAATTTTAGCCAAAAAATAATAATTTTAGTAAAATATAAACATTTAGATTTTCCTTGTAGTTTATTTAACCCAATGTTAATTTAGACTTATTCTTTAAAATTAATTAAATTCACCGATCCGAGTTTATTCACCTTTTTATTTTATTTTTGAACGTGACTTGTGTGGGAGCCAATCTTCATCTTGACGCCCTGTTATTATCTGTTGATGTACATATTCATTACGATTATCTATTTTGCATCATTCGAAATATTTACTTTAATTTTCTGTTGCTAAACCTATATTTCGAAGGAAAGGTATACCCTCCAACTGACTGCCATGTCATTTCCCCATTACATTCTTAAGCCTATCCTAACCTTAGGACCTGAGTCGCCGTACTCACATTTAGCGTCCCGCTATGGACATTAACCTTTATCCTTTATCCTAGCCTTAGGATCAAGAGTTGTCGCACTCCACCTAAGTTCCCGCCGAGGATACTTACCTACCCTCTTTACAAACTTATTTCAACTTAGATTCAGAGTCACCACACTCCATGTAAGTGTCTCCCTATGAACACTTACCTTCCCCCTAGAACCTTGACCACAATCAAGAAGTTCCTCACTCCTCTTTGAGGGGAACTACAAACGCTCTGATTTTTCAACGAGTATACCCTCCAAGATGCGATGTCTTGGCGAGCCCACTAACAACTAACTTCTTATTAACCCTTTTGCAACGTAGGATTGGATTCGACTTGCTCCAAGTAGCTTCCCTCCATGGACATCCCCTTCCAATTTCATCCTAGCCTTAGGATAGGAGTCGCCGTACTCCACATATTTTCCCGCCGTGGAAACTTTCATACCCT
The DNA here is from genome assembly GCA_963859935.3 of Lathyrus sativus. Taxonomy (NCBI): domain Eukaryota; kingdom Viridiplantae; phylum Streptophyta; class Magnoliopsida; order Fabales; family Fabaceae; genus Lathyrus; species Lathyrus sativus. The sequence goes on along the minus strand of OZ012738.1, from coordinate 59,293,133 downwards.
TAACCTCAACGTAGCTCGGAGTCACCGCACTCAACGCAAGTGTCTCCCTATGAACACTTACTTCCCCCTAGAACCTTGACCACAGTCAAGAAGTTCCTCACCCTCTTTGAGGGGAACTAGGAATACTCTGATTTCATCCCCTACCGAGGATACGTAGGCACAAGATGCAATTTCTTGACGAGTATACTTAGGACTAACTCCTTAGGTCTCTTTAACCCTTTAGCATACTTCTAACAGATAAATAGCAAATAACGCATATAAATAAGAGGTTCATGTAGAGTACTACAGATACTTAGGATGCTAACACCTTCCCTAGGTATAACCAACCCCCGAACCCTAGAGCTCCCCGCATTGTCTTTACGATGCAAAATAGGTTTTTCTTTCTTTAACCTTTCCTTTGGATAAATCAAAGACTGGTTGTGAATTTAAGATTTATGATTCAAATTAATCAATAATTTGATATCCTATTCTCACCGCAACACCTTGGTTCCATGATATTAAGAAGTATCTCCATACTCAAAAATACTCAGCTAATGCTACATCCCTTGACAAGAAAACTTTGAGGAGATTGGCATCCAAATTCTTTCTCAGTAACTATGTGATTTACAAAAGAAATTATGACATGGTCCTGCTTAGGTGTATCGACAGACGAGAGGCGGATTTGTTAATGCAGGATATTCATGAAGGAACATTTGGCACCGCGCCAATGGATATGCCATGTTCAAAAAGATTCTAAGAGCTGGGTACTATTGGTTGACTTTGGAAACCGGTTGCATCCAATATGCCAGAAAATGCCACAAATGCTAAATTTATGCGGACAAGACAATGAAAAAGACGTGCGATAACTTCAAAATTGAACATCACAACTCTTCTCCCTATCGTCCCAAGATGAACGGAGCTGTAAAAGATGCGGAAAAAAATATCAAGAATATTTTGTAGAAAATAGTGAAGACCTATAAGGATTGGTACGAAATTTTGTCATTTGCTTTGCATGGGTATAGAACGTCTGTCCGCACTTCGATAGGGGAAACCCATTTTTCGTTGGTATATGGGATGGATGCAGTCCTTCCCATTAAGGTTGAGATACCTTCTTTAAGAGTCATAATGGAAGCCAAACATGATGAAGCAGAATGGGTGAGGGAAAGAATGGACCAGCTGAACCTTATTGATGAGAAACGCCTGACTGAGATATGCCACAGTCAGTTATATCAAAAGAGGAATAAAAGAGCTTTTGACAATAAGGTTCACGTACGAGATTTCCAAGAAGGGGAGCTTGTACTCAAGAAAATATTGCAAGTTCACAAGGATGTGCAGGTAAAATAGATGTCGAACTATGATGGTCCATTTTTTTTGTAAAAACAGTCTTCTCAAGAGGATCGTTAATTCTCACAATAATGGATGGAGAACAACTTACCCACCCGGTGAATTCTGATGTAGTATGGAAATATTCTGCCTAAAGAACCCAATAAGTCGAAAACCCGCAAGGGCGGCTTAGGCAACAATGGGTATCCCGCTGGATCATAACTTATGAAGGAGATCCAGGAAAAATTTAGGGATGAAATGAAAAATGAGCTCGCTAAGTTGAAAACCCGAAAGGGCGGCTTAGGCAAAAATGAGCATCCCGGTGGATTAAAAACCCGAAAGGGCGATCCAGGAAAAAGTTAGAGGAAAAGGCATTTCATTGCATCAAATGGTTGTCACCTCTGCAGAAGATTACACGAGAAGTTCGTTTCAACCGCTTTTGTCAGAAGCAAAGTCTTGGAAAACTCTTAGTTATTAGGGATAGATTGTCATTGGATTCAATGTAACTTTTTCCCTGCTGCCATTTTCAATTGTACATTTTCCATGGAGCTTTGTCATTTGCAAGCTGCCATTCTTGAATAAAATCAGATTTCAAGCCATTCAATTATTTGCAATTTACCGTTTTCCTATTTTCTTTTGTTATGCAAAAACATCGTTTATTGTTTAATAATGATTTTGAAAGAAAAAGGTTTTCAATTTTAAAAACAGTTTTTGAAAACATAACAAAACATAAAGTTGCTTTGGCTCATGGAAAATTCAGTGAAAATCATACGTTCTCCATGAAGTCTCAAGGTGGTAGAAGCGTTGATGTGCAGTCTCAGTATACTTTCCATTGAAATGCCAGTTTGAATTTATTTGTTGGGTTGTTCCTTCGGTCATGTGTGGTTACCAAGATTGAAGACAGTCTCCCCAGTATTCTCTATGAGATACATTTTTAATAGTGTGAAGACTCAACTTCAGTGGAGTCATCCGACGTCTCTATTGAAGTTACACTGCCATTTCCAACAAGCTTGCCTAGGTTTTTATTTCCCCAAGTGGAGTGGGTTTGTTTCTCAACGAACCTTTGAACACCTTTGTTATTTGAATTCAGTGTGATTCCCCATTTCCCAGTGTTGCACCCCAAAATTTTCCCTTCTGTTTTAACCTTAACTGGATTTTGTTTCTCTGCATTTTGCATTTTTGCATATCATAACATTTTGTTTCCCTTCTATGGCTCAGAGTTCTCTTTTAGTGCAAGAGACTGAACAGCGAGCATCAGGAGCTCCGACATTTATTCTGCCTGACGATCGAGCGATCGATTTTATTTTGTTTACAGGGTTATTTTCAGCTTAAGAAGCAGCACCCAAGCCATCCAAATTATTCTCTCGGTTTTATATTCAAGAACAAGTTTCAGAGGCTTAACAGAGCTTAAAATGGATGAAAATGGACTAATGTGCATATTTCCCTCCAAAACGCGCCAAAATTCAAATTTTCAAGGTGTTAATCGATTAACCAATATGGTTAACAGGTTAACCAAGGCAAAATCAGGACATATTTGGATTTTTGAAGAGGTTAACCGATTAACCAAGGCAATTTTCAGCTCTGCACGTGAATTTTCAAGTGTGCCACTTTTGGGTCCATTTTGATCATTTGTGAATTTGATTTTACACCAGAAGAAGGATCTAGAACCATTTTGAAATTGGATTAGTTTTCAAAATTAATTCAAGTTCCCTCCAATTTCTCGTTCCTAATCCTATTCCAATTTTCACAAAACACACTCCAAACCACATTTGGATCCAAATCTAGAGCATATTTAAATGATTTTCTCCAAAACTCACACACACAATCCTCATAATTCCATTTCATTTTCAGAATCCACTCTCATTCTCTCAATTTTCTCTCAACCTTTTCACTCCAAAACCCCACTAAAGCTCTTCTCACTTTGAATTCTTTGATTCTCCGTTGGAATCATTGAATTCTAGAGCTAAACCCTCACCCTTCATCTTTAACATCTCCAATTCTCCATTCAATTTTCGTGCTAGTTTGGATCTGATCTTGGAAGCTGGTTTGGAAGAGCTTATTTGGAATATTCTTGCTTAATTTTGGTGGATCTTCATTTCTACTACAAGTAATCACTTGGATCTTAAAGAATCTCTAGGTTTCTTGCTTGGATCTGCTCAATTGAAGTTGAATCAACAATTACCAAAGCAAATCTCCACTTTGTAGGTTAGAATTCTAGATCTATTGCTATTTTGAGATTATTTTGCATATTCGATGTGGATCTTCATTTTTGATTGACTTTAGGTTGATTTGATCCATGTGATTTGAGATCTTGATGTTTGAACATGTTTACATGTTGATTGAATCACTGTTTTCTGGTTTAAATTCGTGCATAAGTGATTATATGATCACTTAGATTATTGCTTAAGTGATTATTTGCTGAAAGTTCTTTTGAGCTGCTGTTTTTTGCCTCTGGTACAGTGTTAATCGGTTAACCAATTGCAGTGCAAACTAGTTAATCGATTAACCAATGTGAATTTTCATAATTTCAAACATTTTTAACTGGTTAATCGGTTAACCATATGTCTTAACCGATTAACACTGAACCAGAATGTCATATTTGCTGTTTTTTAAGCTTGTTTTGGTGCTCTTTCACTTTGAATCTTCATGGATCAATATGATGCATTTGAGTGAGCTGTTGCTATTCTTGATTGTTTAATCTTGATTATTTGACACGCGTTGTTCGATTTCCACTTGAATGCATGCTTATGGATGTGGTTCAAAGTGATGATCATTTGCATGGTTTCCTTTGCTTGCATTACTTGGTTGAGATGTGCTTGTGGTGGTTGCTGCCCCACACTTTTTCCTCCCACTTTTCATTGTGTTGCATTTCATGTTTGCATCCTTTTCTTCCTTTTCACTTGTGATTGATTTATCTTGTGTTTACTTGGTTTTCTTTGCCATGATCCCTTAGGATTCCTAGTCCCTTGGGAGTAGGAGAGACATTAGGTGTTCAATCCAAGCCTGCTAACATTAGGATAGAATTTCCCTCTTAATCTCAATCTTAGGAGCACATTGCATGATAACATTAGGGTTGAGTTAGTTTCCCCTTAGTTGTGTCTTCTCTCTTCTCATCTCAAAACTTCTTCAAAACATGTAATAAAGGATAACGAGTGTTGTACGCTACGAGCCTTAATTATTTGGGAAATGATGATTGAGGGGCCTCCTCTCAATTGTCTAGAGTGTTTAGCGCATGCCCTTTGGGTGATATTCGACGCATTCGCTCCTAAGTCATAGTCTTTAGTGCAACATGAATTACAAACACAATTCAATTCACTTCTTCTTCATAAAAGACTTAAAAAACAAACATCAAACCTTTTTATCCTTCGGGATTAATTGGAAACCATTTTCAAAGAGAGTGTTGTTAACTCTTGGTTCTACCGCAAACAGGTAACGCCTAAGTCTCCAATGGTCGAGCAGCAATACACCTAACTGCTAGAACTAAGGTTTAACCCTACTCGGCTAAAACACTTAAAACAACCTGTGTTCGTGTCATCCCGAACTACGTTTTCTCTGATTTCTCATACCAGACGAGGATACGTAGGCACAAGACGACGATGTCTTAGCGAGCAACCTTCCCCATCTTCACCTGTAGTTTTCCGAAATACGTTGACTCTGACTTTCCCATTGCACGTGGGAATACGTAGGCATAGAGCGGCGATGCTCTATCGAGTCTCTTTTTTTTTTTTTTTATTTTGTCCCTGTGGCCTGTAGCATAGATAGATTAACACCCTTTAGATAGACAACAAGCGTGGATCCTGTCGAGTACGACGGACGTGAGGGGTGCTCATACCTTCCCCTTGCGTAACCGACTCCCGAACCCAAGATTTGGTTGCGATGACCTGTCTTTTCCCTTTTTCGTAGGTTTCCTCTGATCGTTTCCTTTCCCTCTTTTGGGATAAATAACAAACAGTGGCGATGCTTCTGTCCTTGTCGGCCCCTCTTCGCAGCGATGCGATAGCTGGCGACTCTACTGGGGACTGCGATGGTTCCCTATGCGAGTCACTCCTAGCGCTTGTCTGTTGTGTGTCTTTGGGTGCTTAGTTTTGTGAAGTTATTTTGCTTTATGTACATTATCTGTTGTATATTATTGCATTTGCATCTTGTTATCATATCGCGTTGCTGCTATGCTGTGGGGTGGGAATGTTCCATTTTGAGATAAGCCAAAACCCAGGCTTGAGTGTACACATAGCATTAGAGCGGAAAGTAGTGATGGACCTGTATGTTTTAGCATGCATTAGTCCCCACAAAATTCACGTTCAGACGAGGTTTTCTTTGAAGGCATCATATCCTGTACATTAGTTGGGAGGGGGTGTTGAATCTGGAAACTGTCGACTCTAGAGACCGATCACTTGGGAGTCAGCTAAGTGAGGCTGCTTCGTTTGACTATGATGCCAAACCAGAAATGGTGAACGTATCATCGTTTCTCGAAAGTCTGTGACGCTGACGACCATATAGGATGCCGAACCTTATCAGATTAGGTCCATGCCTGTGAGTGGGATGGTTATGCAGGAAACTTTGCCTTCCAACCTACCCGGCTTTCTCGTCAGTGTGAACTTTTGATCCTTGATACAGTGGGTCCTTATATCAGTGATGTGGTATTTTCTCGCTGAAGCGAAGCTCTGGTTCATCTCTGTCAACAGCACAACAGTCTTGATCCCTTGTCTTTGCATCTGCATCATCATAACATGTTTGCATTTTGACACACATGTTCTTGTGTTTCCAAGGATCTTAACGCTAAGACTCGCTGTGGAACATTAAATTTTTTTTCTTGTGATTAAACATAAATCAGAGCAGACAGATTCCTTGGAAATACTTGAACATGACATTTGCATTCCATTTGCATAACAGGTGTTCACGGCTTGGTTTTTGTTATCCTGATCCGTTTTCTTCAGAATTGTAGACATTAACATTTCAAGGAAGAAAGAAGTTGACTATGGATCAGATTCAAGCGGAGTTGAGGGAAGTCCGAAGCCAGATGTGACAATTCATGGTGGACATGCAAGCCTTGTGTCTGGATCAGAAGATGCTTAAGGAGGAGGTTCGTCAACTGAAGACTCAGATAAGCCTGATCACATAAGTGATAAGAAAGGTGCTAAGAAAGGAAGGCGATCATGTGCCTGAAGTTGCAGCAGAAATGGTTATTCCACCTTTGTCTATGGAACCTCTCCCAAAGCATGATGTGCCTGGTAGATCTTTTGCACAACCTGAGGTTCCAGGATTTCCACGTCAACAGCTACCTCCTGTCTCCCGAGACAATTCTAAGAGTAGGAGGTATGCTCAGAGGCCGAAGTAGCCCGACAGAATCTTTGACCAGATCCCTATGACTTATACTCTGTTGTTGCAACTCTTGCTTCAACTTTGATTGGTTGAACTTCGGACTCTGTCTCCATTGGTTGGTAAGCCACCACCAGGCTATGATGCAAGTGCCCACTGTGATTTCCATTCTGGGGCACCGGGGCATAACATAGAGAACTGCAAAGCTTTTAAGCACAAAGTTCAAGACTTAATTGATTTAAAGGCAGTTGAGTTCACTCCCGGTGGCGTAAGTGTACCAGATGGTCTCATTCCGGTTACTACAAAAGAGGTGGATGTTCCTATTCTCTCCCTTGAAGATGCATCGAGTCAGGAGTGTATCTTGCAATCTATGACTTCAGAATCTCCATGCCCGTAGCTATTGCCTATCCCTGGGCTCAGTCTGAGAATGAAAGTTCCTGAACGTGAGGAATGCCTTATTCAATACCAACAACTTTATGGTCCTCAGCAACAATACTATCAGCGTCGAAATCAGAATAAGCCTCGCAACAACTTGGAAAGAAGGAGTGCTCCTCTTCGTCGGGTTCCTATGTCGTACGGTCAGCTTCTGCCATTTTTGATTCAAAACTCATTGGTGGAACCCAAGACTTTCAAGCCGATGTTGGAGCCATACCCTCCTGGGTATAATCCCAGTTCACAATATGGATATCATGGAGGATCCATGGGGCACTCAACTGAGGATTGCGAAGCTTTTCAAGCCAAAGTGCAACAGTTGATTGACAAGAGGTACATATCCTTTCCGGGAGGAAAATTGAGGATTCACGTCAACTTCTCAGATGTTTAAGTTGAAGACTGCAAGGGTCATCTTTCCTGTCATGGCAATTATCATTTCTTTGTTGCATTGTTCATTTGTATTTTTCATTGTTTGTTAATGTTTTGTCTGCATGTGAAAAATTGTTTTTTTGAATGATAATCTTAATGCAATAAGTATGTTCTCTTGAAGTAATCCATTGGTGTTCACTCATATATATATATATATATATATATATATATATATATATATATATATATATATATATATATATATATATATATATATATATATATATATATATATATATATATATATATATATATATATATATATATATATATATATATATATATATATATATATATATATATATATATATATATATATATATATATATATATATATATATATATATATCTGTGCATTGCAATACCAACTTTGTTGCTTAAACTCTTTGAGGGAGGATGACGAAGCGAAAATGCAAACTTTCTGGTTGTATGCCTTTGGATAAAATCTTGCTGATGATGTACAGGCATTGTTTCAAATTCCTAAACACCGGAGATATAAGGATGATACTCCCTTATCAACCCCTTCGAGCCTAGTAGTAGGAGTTTCTTTCTGAAAATGAAAAACCCTCAATCTTAACTTGGGGCAGGGTAGGTGTCAGTTAATTTAACCAAGCATCCAAATCGCAAAAGGAGTGTTCCCGTTCGAGGATCAACCACACCTCTAAAGGTCGTGCCTAAAAAACTACAATGGTTATCCATTATCGACCAAGGAGTGAAACAGTCACAACCCCTGCAACAAGTCAGACAAGCCGGTGTCACACGATTTGTTCCAAAAGAAAAAAAAGAAAAGAAAAGAAAAGAACAAAGCCCGCTATGTCGATAATTTGAAAACAAATGGCTTAAGCAAAAATAAGGGCATCCCGCTGGACTTCAAAATCGAAAATTTGAAAGAGTCAGTCCATGCAAAAATAGCGAGATCAAAAAAGAATGACGATAAACAAATCATGTGACTCCAGGAACCAAAGACGAAAAAAGCGAGTGACTAACACTCCGAAAGCTTGTGGTTTCCTGAACCATCACTCCTGTCATTCAACCTTTGAGGGGTGAGCGCTTGTGTCGAGTTAGCTAAATATAGGATTGGAGAACATCAAGGAGAATGGGTGGTACAAATAGTTTGAGCCTTATATCCTTTCTTTCAAACCATGAACCGGACCACGTTACAACCGTCAAAAGTCCTAATTGAAGCAGGATTTATTTTGAAGGCGTACTTCAACTAGATAGTGTTCCTGACTCCCATGAGTTGTGCTAAAAGACTTCATTGGTATTGCATCATTTCAAAAAATCAGTGTTGCATTGTAACCAGTGACTTGTTCACCAAGTTTGGCGATACATTTTCAACAAAAACTTCAAGAGTAGCATGTGCGTTGCATTAGAATTTTCATTCTCAGAATAAACATTTTCTTCTTGCATACAGGTATTTGGCATCAATGAGGTTTACATAATGAATGTTAGTCAAGAAGTCTTATCTTGTCAAGAGGAAATTCCTGGACAAATATGTTGAGAAGCATGAGGCTAATGAGCTCAATCAGAAAATGCCAATCTAGAGCAGTTACGTAAAGAAGTTCCCCCAAAGTTCAGTTGATCTGGGGCAGCTATGGCAGGGAGTTCCCCCAAAATTCAGTTAGTATGGGGCGGTTATGTCGAGAAGTCTCTCTAAGGATTGGTTAGTCTGGGGCAATCAAGTCGAGAGTGTGTAAATCTTTTCGAAGATCAATCAGACAGGGGCAAAGTTACTTCGAAGGCTCATTTTGAAACAGATCATTTCAAGAACACGAAGTCCCCCAACAAGCTGGCATATGTGGTCATTTCCCCAACAGAGAAATGAGGCTGACATTATCCCCTAATGGAGTGGGTGTCATCTTGGGTTATTATTTCTCTCTCCCCACTGAAGTCGCCAGAAATAGTTGGTTTCCCTAGTAAGTCACAACCTAATCGTCCTTGGTGTTTCCTCAACAAAGGTAATTCCTCATGGAGAGGCAGAAGATCAAATCTCAGTGATCTTCCCCAGAAGTCGTCTGTTGTCCCTTCTGTCTCGCATAATGGAAGTTTGGTTGGGATATTGAGCAAGGTTGTGATCCCAGAGACATTTCAGTTTGTCGTCCCCAGCGGAGTTGGCTTCGTCTCTTCAGCATTTATTTTGTTGGAGTGGTTCTTTTGCGTCCAGCTTACCCCGGCAGCCCGAGCCTGCATCTGCATTTTTGCATAAAGTTATCATCTTTGGATTGCATCCTCAAATGCGTAGCGGTTCCATTTCATATGGAGCATAACACCATAGGAAATTTCAAACATGTGCATGCGAAACATAAGCTAGTTTTTGTTAGCCGTGCGTGGCAGCCTGAATCACTCTTCAGTTAAGATAGTGGTATATCTCCAGCAGCCCGGTTCAGTCAATTCAGTTGCTTGCTTACTTTTAGGTTTTAGATTGTACGTCGAGCATACTTTTTCCATCAACCCTTTGATGATGACATCCCCGAGCAGATTTTCTTTTCATCAATTCCTATTGACGATGTGCATCCCCAGCAGGATTTCTTTCTGTCGATTCCTATTGACGAAGTGGTTCTGAAGTTCGGCGAGGTGTTCTTTGGATATGTTTTCTTTCCGTCTACCATTAGACGATGTGGGTTTTGGATATGGATATTTCTTTCCATCTACCATTAGACGATGAGGGATTTTGGATATGGATATTTCTTTCTGTCTACCATTAGACGAGGAGGTATTTTGGATATGATTTTCTTTCCGTCTACCATTAGACGAGGTGATATTCTGGATGATTTTCTTTCTGTCAATTCCTATTGATGAGGTGATATTCTGGATGGTTTTCCTTCTGTCGATTCCTATTGACGAAGGGGTTCTGAGGTTCGTCGAGGTGATATTCTGGATGATTTTCTTCCTGTCAATTCCTATTGACGAAGTGATATTTTGGATTGGATGACATCCCCCAGCAGGTTTTCCTTCTGTCGATTCCTATTGACGAAGGGGTTCTGAGGTTAGACGAGGTGATATTTTGGATATGGATATTTGTTTCTGTCAATTCCTATTGACAAGGTGATATTTTGGATGGTTTTCTCTCCATCTATCCTTAGACAATGCGAGATTTGGATTTGGTTTTCTCTCCGTCTACCCTTAGACGATGTGAGTTTTCGATATGGTTTTCTTTCCGTCGGTTCCTATTGACGAAAGGATTCTGAAATTTGCTGATGTGATCTTCATATCGGTTTTCTTCCTGTCTACCATTAGATGACGTGAAATTTGGGTTTTCTTTATGTCTACCATTAGACGACGTGAGGTTTAGGTATCGTTCTTTTCGTCGATTCCTATTGACGACGTGGTTCTCTGAATATGGTGTTTCTTTCCGTCAATTCCCATTGACGATGTGTTTACTTTAGGTATGTTTTCTTTCTGACGACGTGTGACCGGGCTCCAATTGAATACATCCTAATCAGACTGCAAATTTCTAGGTTCTTTTTGTATTCAATCACCTTCTACCTTGAATGTTGAAAGCATTTTCTTTTCAACCCTTCAGGTCCAAGTCGATTGAATAGGGGCAACAGTTACACCCCAAAATTTGCCCTTCTGTTTTAACCTTAACTGGCTTTTGTTTATCTGCATTTTTCATTTTTGCATATCATAGCATTTGTTCTTAAGGCATGGGATCAAGGTTTTTCTGTGGCTCAGAGTTCTCTTATAGTGCAAGAGACTGGACAACGAGCATCAGGAGCTTCGACATTTATTCTGCCTGACGATCAAGCGGTCAATTTTATTTTGTTTGCAGGGTTATTTTCAGCTTAGGAGGTAGCACCCAAGCCATCGCAATATTTCTCTCGGTTTTAGTATTCCAGAGCAAGTTTCAGAGGCTTAACAGAGCTTAAAATGGATGAAAACGGACTAATGTGCATATTTCCCTTCAAAAGGCGCCATAATTCAAATTTTCAAGGTGTTAATCGATTAACCAATATGGTTAATCGGTTAACCAAGGCAAAATCAGGACAGATTTGGATTTTTGAAGAGGTTAACCGATTAACCAAAATGGTTAATCGATTAACCAAGGCTTTTGTGATTATTGCTTAAGTGATTATTTGCTGAAAGTGCTTTTGAGCTGCTGTTTTCTGCCTCTGGTACAGTGTTAATCGGTTAACCAGTTGCAGTGCAAACTAGTTAATCGATTAACCAGTATGAATTTTCAAAATTTCAAACTTTTTTAACTGATTAATCGGTTAACCATATGTGTTGAGTGATTAACACTAAACCAGAATGTCATATTTGCTGTTTTTCAAGCTTGTTTTGGTGCTCTTTCACTTTGAATGTTCATGGATCAATATGATGCAGTTGAGTGAGTTTTTGCTGTTCTTGATTGTTTAATCTTGATTATTCAACACGCTTACGGATGTGGTTCAAAGTGATGATCATTTGCATGGTTTCCTTTGCTTGCATTGATTGGTTGAGATGTGCTTGTGGTGGTTGTTGCCCCACACTTTTTCCTCCCACTTTTCATTGTGTTGCATTTCATGTTTGCATCCTTTTCTTCCTTTTCACTTGGGATTGATTTATCTTGTGTTTACTTGGTTTTCTTTGCCATGATCCTTTAGGATTCCTAGTCCCTTGGGAGTAGGAGAGACATTAGGTGTTCAATCCAAGCCTGCTAACATTAGGATAGAATTTCCCTCTTAATCTCAATCTTATGAGCACATTGCATGATAACATTAGGGTTGAGCTAGTTTCCCCTTAGCTGTGTCTTCTCTCTTCTCATCTCAAAACTTCTTCAAAACATGTAATAAAGGATAACAAGTGTTGTACGCTACGAGCCTTAAGCATTTGGGAAATGATGATTGAGGGGTCTCCTCTCAATTGTCTAGAGTGTTTAGCGTATGCCCTTTGGGCGATATTTGACGCATTCGCTCCTAAGTCATAGTCTTCAGTGCAACATGAATTACAAACACAATTCAATTCACTTCTTCTTCATAAAAGACTCAAAAAACAAACATCAAACCTTTTTATACTTCGGGATTAATTGAAAACCATTTTCAAAGAGAGTGTTGTTAACTCTTGGTTCTACCGCAAACAGGTAACGCCTAAGTCTCCAATGGTCGAGCAACAATACACCTAACTACTAGAACTAAGGTTTAACCCTACTCGGCTAAAACACTTGAACCAACCTGTTGTCGTGTCAGCGCGATCTATGTTTGCTCTAATTTCTCGTACCAGACGAGGATACTTAGGCACAAGACGACGATGTCTTGGCGAGCAACCTTCCCCACCTTCACCCGTAGTTTTCTGAACTACGTTGACTCTGACTTTCCCATTGTACGAGGGAATACGTAGGCATAGAGCGGCGATGCTCTATCGAGTCTCTTTTCTTTTCTTTTGTCCCTGTGGCCTGTAGCTTAGATAGATTTACACCCTTTAGATAGACAACAAGCGTAGATCCCGTCAAGTACGACGGACGTGAAGGGTGCTCATACCTTCCCCTTATGTAACCGACTCCCGAACCCGAGATTCGGTTGCAATGACCTGTCTTTTCCCTTTTTCGTAGGTTTTCTCTGATCCTTTCCTTTCCCTCTTTTGGGATAAATAACGAACGGTGTCGACTCTTATGTCCTTGCCGGCCCCTTTTCACAGCGATGCGACACCCAGCAAGATAGATATGCTTATCTATTTTCTCCTTTGAGTCTTTGGATTCTTTTTCTCTTGTTGGAGTCGGCTCTTACATATCATTAATCATTTGCATCATGACATATCATGTGCATCTAGCATGCTTCCGAATCTTTGGTTGTTACTTTTTGTCTTGTTTGTTTTGTCCAATTTGTTACCAGCTGTCTTGTTTGTTAAGTCCATTTGTTACGGGTATCCTACGCCTTTTCATGTCCTTGGTTGTCACCAATGCCTCCACCTAATTTATTACTGACTCTATGTTATGGTTGTGGGTTGTCACATGTATCCTCTTCGAAGTCTAGTTGTTAGTAGCACCTTTAGTCGGCTCCATCTGCTATTAATATCATTTGCCTGGTTGTTACCAGTCTTTCTCCTTGAAGCCTAGTCGTTACTAGCAATCTCCGGTGAAGTCCAATGGTTATTGGCACTATCTTAAAGTCAAATGGTAATTTGCATCTTTTGAAATCTAGTGGTGAATGGTATTGTTTAAAGTCCAATGGTAATTGCGGTTCTGTTAAAATCCAGTTGTGACTGGCATTGTTTAAAGTTCAATGGTAATTGGCATTCCTTTGAAAGTCCACTAGTAATTGGCATTCCTTTGAAAGTGTTAGTTCCATGATTCTATGATTTTCCATGGTTCTATGATTGGCTAAATTTTGGTAAAACATGATTATGCACTGATGTTAAGTAAGATGCTATAACATCTTCATCTACTGTTTTAACAGTACTACTGTCATGTGTTTTAATCAAGATGTCGAGATAGAACTGTTGTCATGTATTTTAATCAAGATGTCGAGACATATGTCGTGACATATTTTTCTGATACAACAGGAGCTGCTATTTTATATCTCTTGACAGAGGTTTTTTGGTTTGATGAGATTTTGTTGGATATACCTCATCAGTATGCGCAGGTCATAGAGATTTATTAGGAACAAAATACATATTTAATTGGATTTCATAAAAAGGATCTTTGAGACTTTTTAGGAAACTATAAAATACTTGTTTCTACTGTTATGAAGAAGATTCTGCAGAAGATTTGGAGTTTGACTTAATTGGATGGCATTTTGGTAAAACTAGGTGCAATCACAAGATGTCCTACAGGATGTCGTGACATCTGTCTGTCATGAATATATTTGTGTGTCCGTATCTTTTTGTGCAAGCTGGCTGCACTTGTTATGAATCAGATTGGATTTGATATGGAGTTATTATCAGAAGATTGATTGAATATTGGAAGAATGATATGATTAGATTTGATTGATCAAATCAAATCTGCTATTTATGAAGATTGAAATCATCTCTTCCTGCTGTTATTTTTGACCAGCCCAAGCCCAATCTGCATTACTATTTAAGGAGGCGCATAAGCAAGCAAAATTAAGCATTCACAGCAAGAAAATATTTGAGTGTAAAATAATGGTTTAGGGTTTTGAGAGTCTTTTGTGTGTGACTTTGTAAGTCACCCTTTGTATCTTTGGATGCATCATGGTAGACATGTTTAGGCTGTTAGTTGTTATTTGTTAATTGTTAATTGTTCACTCAAAGCTTCTAAGCAAGAATGTATTGTTTTTGATTGAAGCTGTTAAGCAAAATCAATTTGTGGCTTTGAAGAATGTCTTCTAAAGTCTTACTTTTGTATTGAATTGTTTATCACTGCTGTGATTGTGGGAAGTGAGAGGTGTCTCTTGTCTAGTGGGTTCTAGGCAGAAATTGCATTGGGTAGGGATTAAGTGAGGGGTTGTAAACTAGGAGTTTAGCTCTTAATTAATACTACTAATAGTGGATTTCCTTCTGTCGCGGTGAAAATCGGATACCAAACTATTGATTAGTTTGAATCTTTAATTCATTTTGCAACCGAACTTTGATTTGTCCAAAGGAAGGGATAAAGATCGAAATTCCCACAATGCAATGCAAATGCAAGCTAGAGAGTTATAGGTTCGGGGGGTTGGTTAAACTTAGGGAAGGTGCTAGCAATCTAAGTTTCTGTAGTACTCTACAGGAACCTCTTGTTTTATGTTTGTTTATTGCTAAGTGTTTATCTGCTTAAAGATTAAAAGACCTAGTGGTTTATATCTAAGTATACTCGATAAGATATCGCATCTTATGCCTACATATCCTTACGGGAGTGGAATCAGAGTATTTTGTAGTTCTCCTAAAGGGTTTGAGGAGTTCCTTGACTGTGGTCAAAGTTCCTACGGGTTTAGGGTAGTTTGATTGATTGATTTTAGGAGAAAAGACGAGTTATCATTTTAAGAGAGATTTAACCGCCACAAGGTGTAGGAAAATAGTCTTTGCATCGTTTTAAGAGGAGGGCTCAAGTACTCGGATATGGATCGACGAGGTACACCTCTATATCTCTTAAGGCAAAGTTCCTACGGTGTTGATTGTATTGATGTGGAGTGGAGATTCTATCTCGCTTAAGATGATTAACATCTATTTCTCTATTGTGTTTGATTATTTGTTGTAGTGTTGTTGAATTGTTTTCCTATGTTATAAAAGATAAAGGTCCTTCCTATGGGGTAGGATCTATCTTAATTGATCAACTTGAATGGGATCAAGGATCGTAAGGGAGTATGATGCAAATGATGTGCACTACACACAATTGTTGAATCATGTGTAGGTTTTTCCTTTGGACGGAATGCGGTGCGAGAATATAAATTGCGATAATGTAAAGTTGCGAAAGATAAATTACGGAAAATAAAGTCATACACACGCATGAAAGCGCTAAGGTGTGTGGGGTGAATATGAGTGTATGAACGTGCGTGCACGATTAGATGTTGATTACGAGGGGTGACTAATCTTAAAAGGTAGAGACTTATATATTATTTTTCTTTTACGAAGAAGGTTGAATTGATTTATAAGAAAATATATTATTTGATGAGATTAATTTTAGGAAAAGTCATTTATTTTAAGTGAGGTTAATTTTAAGAGAAATTGTTCAATTTTAATAAAAAGTTGTTTAGGTAAATTATGAAGATAGGTTTTATATTTTTTCCTTTTAAAAAAAGTTTGCTAAAAAGAAAAGAAGATTCAATTATGGTGTAAATTAATTTTAATTAGAATTAAAAGGGTTTCTTATGAGGACTTATTATAACAAGATAAATGTTTTAAAGGAAATTGTTTATTGTTCTACCAATTAAATAGATTATTTATTTAAGAGACTAAATTAATAAATTTAAAAAGTAAAATGGTTTTATTATTGTTGACAAATATGTATTAGTTAGGTAAATTATGAAAATGGTTTTTAATATATCATTATCTAATAAAAGGTTATCAAATTGTCTTAAATAAAATAAAGTTTTAAAATATAATGATTAATTAAATGGTTAATACAAGGTTTTAGTTATTTAAAACTGATTAGAGAAAAGATCAATAGTTAATTAATTAAATTTAAAAGAGTGATAATTAGGTTTAGTTAAAAGATTAGCGGTTATGAGGAAGTTTAGTAGAAGGATTAGTGTGGTGTTGTGTGTGTGTGAAGCAGGGTTAATCATACAAGGCAACAACAACAAAAGACAGAGAAAAGAAGAAAAAAAACAAAGCGATGGAAGCCGTGACCCCCCTATCTTCTGTCTCCCTCTCTCAGATCGCTCGCTCGCTCTCGTTCGCCTCTCTCTCGTTCGCCTCTCCGTGGATTTCTCTTCAGCTTTCTCTTCTGTAAAACCTGAAACACAATAAAATAGATCAGTGGGTTCGATATCCTTTACGAGAGAAGGGTTTTATCGAAGGTGGATCGTAGCGGTGTCGGAGACGATGTTTCGTCAATTAGTTTGGGCTTGCGGCGGTCGGAGGCGATCCAATGATTTGACGAGATAAGTTTTCCTTACTCAATTTTTTAGTTTACAACTTTTAGGGTTTTTGTGATGGTTATGAATTCCTTCCCCTTCCTCTCGAATCCTTCCTTTTTATAAGCCTTACTGAGGATCTCTCTTTTTAAAATCTGATTAAACTGTCTTGAATGCTTGATTGGGCCTTCCATTTTGGTTCAGACACGATTTGAAATACCTTCCTCTTTCGTATGGTCTCATTGATGATTGTTAATGAAAAATCACATCTATGTGATTTTGTACCAATCATGTTAAATGCTTTGATTGTCTAGATTCAATGTTTCTGGATTAACCGAAAATTGCTATTTATCTTGAATCGAATCTTCTTTTCAAGAAAAAGGTATATTCCTCAAGGGTTTACAAACTCTGGATTTATGGTTTGGCAGGTGTGGATAACAAACAATTTTGGGCCCAGAGACACTAACAGCCCAGAGTGATTGCTGGTGAACTCAAAGCTGCGAACTTGATGATAACTTGTTGGTAAGCTTTGATTTCTTGGTATAAGTGAATTGATATCTTGTGCATGAATTGCTTCTAATGTGGTCAATGTGTTGTTGTTGTCGCAGATGGTTTGGACGAGGTTATTGGCATTGTCCTGTTGTTTGCTACCTGATACTGCTTGCTATTGCTTGTAACCTGTTTGTGACTGATGTTGATAGCAGCCTGTGCTTGTAACTAATGTTGATAGCAGCCTTGCGAAATGTTTTGGGCAAGCTGAAGTTGTCTCTCATGGCTTGGTGCGATACCTGTTGTGAACTGTGCTGAGATGTGGTCCTGAAAACTACTGTTGTTTTCGATTCCCTTGTGGAGAATTCTTGAGCTGTTGGAAGAAAACTGACTTTTCTTCTTCTTCTTTCAGGGTCCCCCTTGAGTTTGGAGGCTTCGGTTTCGTTCCATTGGCGAGAAAGGTATAATGGTGATGATGACTTGGTGGTCTGAACCGCGGCAGAACATAAAAGCTAACGCTTTCGACAGTTGTTGATGCTTTTAAACTATGCTGAGGGCTACTCTAAGACTATGTTATATTGGTCTAGACTTGATTTCTCCCGACGTTTGGTAAGGATTAGGCAACAGCTCCGGTTGTTACCCTCCCAGTCACTCGAGTCCTATGCCCGATGAAGAATTGGACTGAGGGCTGAACTAGATTTGACCTGCCTCTCTTCTCTCTTTCCATGATGTTAAATTGATTGGATGAGCTACTTGGAACATTCTGAACCATTTCGTTATGGCAGGCGAATTTGAGGTTTACTAATAGATGTTGAACTTGTACCTGCGCTGGATGAGTCTCCCCTTATTATGTCCAAGCATTGTCAAAGGCATCCTTGCGAGGTTTTAATATCTCCTTTGTCTTGTCAATTATTGTGTGCAGGAATTGCAATGGGAGTCTTCAACAAAATAAGGATTGAAACAGACATCACATATGTCAACCTGAGGTTTGCATCTCTTTTTCCATATTTCGTTGCACATAATTTTATGGGTTATAGCATTCTTTCCACATCCATTGTTGAAAATCTTGATATCTTCCCCAGGTAGCTTGCTTATTGCTCTCACTTTTCCAAAACTCAATTATGAAGTGTCAGAGCTCAAGCCACGAAGAGTACTGCTTGGACTGTTAGTATGGTGATTGGGACTGGAATCTGTTAATCTTGTACTCATCGTTTCCTCCGAATTCATGTCGAGCTCAAGCATGACTTAGAATAGTTTCTTTTTGTTTGACAGGTTGAGAGAACTGTTGTGGCTAAATGAGCTTTCACAGTTCAACGGTATGCCGACGTTGGTGTTGTAGTGTCCTAAACTCCGCAGCGTGCCGGTAATTAGAAGAATCAAGCCAACTTCAAAGTTGTCTTGGAGATGAGGTAAACCAAGATTTTGGTTGCAAGTCTGTATCAAATATTCCAGAAAATTCGAAATTCTTAATAGCTCATTGTGGAAGTCTTTGCTTGTATTTGGTTTAGGTACGTTTTGGCTTACGTGATTAATGACAGTGATTTGTTCCATTTTGATTTGGAAAGCTTCAATTTTATGTTGCCTGAAGGTTCAATTAGCTATCGTTCTTTTGTGTGATGCTTGTCCCCGTTTTCGAACCAAATGTGGTGGTTAACTCCACGCTTTTCTCGTTATGCAGATAATAACTCGTGGAACTGCTAGGAGCATAACCGGTGCAAAGTAGAAGATGCAAGCTATCTCAAATGCGGAGTTTGCAAGTGGGCAACAAAGCCTTATTACTCTAAGCTTCCAAATCGATGCCAAACTTAGAGGTATGCGATTGGCTGTTGTTAATTTGGTAATTGATGAGCTTTAAGTTGAACTGTTGGTTTTCTCTTTAACGTCATTTTATCTTTCTGTGCAGTGCTTCCTCAACAAAATCCAATTCTCGATCGGGCGTAAATCCAACGGAATATAGAAGATCCAAAAGGCGTGTTGCACTTCGTTACAACGTTTCCTTAATTTTACTGACAGAGTAAGTTACTGCAACTAGGTAAGGTTTTCAATTTAAAATCTAACAGTACCTTAACGGCCATAAATGGCATTCCCGCTTTCTTCTTACTGAGAGCAGAGTAGTCTTAATTAACTTTCTAACCATTTGTCTTTCATGTGTTGACGAGGGAGCTGGAAAGTACACTTGGAAGATGGACTTGTACGGTGGCGAGTACGATCGACGGTAAACCATAAATGTGTTGGTGAAGATCTGGTGCAAGGCCTGGGAATGAATCAAAGATAAAGACAACTAGGTTCCATCTTGAAGATTGACGAGGCATTGGGTAGCGGGAATTCTCTTTTCAGAGAGCAAAGCTTAGTCCTCTTAGGCTTAATTTGTTGTAATCTTTGGATTTGAAGCAAACCGTGTTCTTCAGCAAGCACAGAATAATAGAATTATGTCTTTCTCATTCATGGTTTTTCAATGTTATAACTAAAATTGTTTGAACCAAGTCTTATATATGCCATTGCTTTGAATTAATGAAAACCTCCCAACACTTGACCTTGTTGCGTTCCGTACTCAACTTCTAGACTTGTCTTAGCAAATTCTTTAATTGATCTCAAAAACTCATGATGCTTTTAGAGGCAAAATCTCAGGACACCTCTAAATGGTAACTTGGATCTAATTTTGATTCAGAACTTTATCCAAATTTCAAGGAAACCTCCTAATATGTGAACCACAAGTTATGAATCAAGTCCATCCGTTTAAGATCAGAAAGCAAACACAGATCCATCCCATGGATAATAACAACCCAACTCGCCCTTCGCCCTTGTTACAAACTCCGACAAAACTTAGCTCTGGATAATAGGTTCTGAAACGTAATGATGTAATACCCAGGAATTATTTTAGGCTATACTTTACCCGTGGGCTGTTGATCCAAGATATTCTCTGAAATACTTAACTGTGAGGATTTGACGCTTGATTTTACTGTACCTACACGAACTGGTTAGTCATAATAAACGCGCACACAAAAGTAACAAGATAATACGAGAGAAAAGAAACAAAACAAGGAGGTGAAATCTTAAGGTCGAAAATTAGGGTGCTACAGATGCCCCTATTTAAGTTACTTCTATCCGAAGATACGGAGATGGAAATCTCCATCTGAACGAGATAGGAGGGACTTAAATATAAACATTGCACGAATTTTTGGCCTTGAGATGCCACCGAATGCAAATGATATGCAGAGAAATGAGAATGCAAGGCAGACAATCCTGTGAGGAAAAGATATCACAGGAGATGTGTAACAACCCAAATTTCATTAAATAATTAATTATGTTAATTAATTGGTTTATTGGAATTAATTTTAATGATTTGGATAATTTGGAATTTTGATAGAAAATTGAAGAGGGAAATAGAGTGGAAAGAAATAAAAGAATTATATAAGGAAAAGGAAAATATAGAAACATTGTGGAAAGAAAAGGAAATATAAGAGAAAGAAGGAGAAAGAATAGAGGAAGAGGAGAAAAGAGAAGAGGAAAAACTTGGAAGAGATCAAGATCACCCCAAAGCTCCAATCCAATAAAGGTAAGGGTGAGAAACATTATTATTTGATCAATGTATGTGATTGTGTATGTTTGAGTAGGATTGTTGGATGTTTTCCCCCATTTTCCATTTAGGGAAAAAGTTGGATTTAATCGGTAGAACTCAATTTAATCGGTTAATATCTGAAATAGATGATGTAGAATAGTCAAGAAATGTTAGACTAAGAGTATTGGAATTGGATTGGTGAGTTTGGGGTTTTTGGAGTTGGTTGAGTTGGATAGCAGTAAGTGAAAAACAAAATACGCAGACATTCGCTAGCGACTCGCTAGGCGAGCAGGTAGCGAATGCTCGCTAGGGGTTAGCTCAGCGAACAGATAGCGAATGGTCCCAGACTTGGACAGAATGGATTTTGGTGTGTTCGCTAGTAGCGAAAGTGTAGCGAACAGATAGCGAAATGGTCCGCTGGGATGCTCGCTACAGCGAGCAGGTAGCGAAGCCTTCCAGTAGCTTCTGTTTGGGTTCGCGAGCTTGTTCGCTAGGCGAACAGGTAGCGAGCGTTCGCCAGGTGCCCGCCTAGCGAGGTGGTGGCGAACATGACAGGATTTCATTTTTCTGTGATTTCATTCTATGTTGTGTTGTGGTTCGATCGGGTTCGATCCTTAATGGAATGAAATGTTATATACTGTATGTGTATGTGTTGTGGGTAGTATTTGGGCGTGAATCATAGATTGCAATATGCATAATGTTTGCATCGATTAGAAAACACACGAGAACATAGTAATGATTATGTGTGTATTATTCGATGAATTATGAGTGTATGTTGTTGTATGCAATGTAAGAAATGCATGGGAACATATCGTGGATATGTGTGCATCGTTAATAATTGTGAGAAATGCATGGGAACATATCGTGGATATGTGTGCATCGTTAATAATTGTGAGAAATGCATGGGGACATATCATGGATATGTGTGCATCGTTAATAATTGTGAGAAATATATGGGAACATATCGTGGATATGTGTGCATCGTTAATAATTGTGAAAAATGCATGGGAACATATCGTGGATATGTGTGCATCGTTAATAATTGTGAGAAATGCATGGGAACATATCGTGGATATGTGTGCATCGTTAATAATTGTGAGAAATGCATGGGAACATATCGTGGATATGTGTGCATCGTTAATAATTGTGAGAAATGCATGGGAACATATCGTGGATATGTGTGCATCGTTAATAATTGTGAGAAATGCATGGGAACATATCGTGGATATGTGTGCATCGTTAATAATTGTGAGAAATGCATGGGAGCATATCGTGGATATGTGTGCATCGTTAATAATTGTGAGAAATGCATAAGAACATATTGTGGATATGTGTGCATTGTTTGATGATGTGGTAATAGCATAAATGTCATGGATATATGAAGTATGCTTGTGAATATGATGGGTTTTGGATGATTGGGGAATATGTATGAAGGGATTTATTTGGGTATGTTCATATTTGTTTATATTTACAACATGATAAATATGACTATGAAATGAATTTGTGGTGAGAAATGTAGAATGTAATTATGTGATACCTATATATATATATATATATATATATATATATATATATATATATATATATATATATATATATATATATATATATATATATATATATATATATATATATATATATATATATATATATATATATATATATATATATATATATATATATATATATATATATATATATATATATATATATATATATATATATATATATATATATATATATAGTCTTATGCATTGATTATTATGGTAATATTTCTCACCCTTCTGCTGTTTTATAATGCTCTATGAGGCATTGCAGATTAGGATGCTGGAGTTTTTTTTTGTGAAGTTATCTTCATTCTTTTGAGTCGGCTGCTCTGATATGTAACACCGGGTAGTTAGACTAGTATAGTTATTCTTTTGTGATACATTGCGATCTATCAGCTGATGTGGTTTTGTAATTACCTGACATGACGTATCAATCTGGATATCTTATTTGTATGTGAATTAATATTTTGGAAATGATTAAATGATTTTATCTTCCGCTTAAATTTAAATGTTGAAATGTGATTTCTAAACCATGAAAATGTTACATATTTTATGGAGCAAATGTTAAAGTGTTTCATTGGTGAAATTGTGACATTCTTCCTTTATACCTTATTCTAAAATTTTCACTCTGATAAATTTGTATATGCATTTATTTGGGGGTATAGAAGGGGGTGTTACAATAGTGGTATCAGAGTCTGGTCGGTCCGTCCGGCCAAATTGTTAGAGTGTTTTTCCCTGTGTGTTATTGATATACGTGTGTTGCATCATCAATATTGGTTGTTCTTACGTGGTTCTGTTGTTGGAATCAAGTAAGATGGTTGCAGGGAGGAACGATGAAGCGATCGCAGAAGCTTTGACAAGGTTGGCGGGAGCGCTTGGGCAGAATCCTCCGGCCAATGTGAATGTGGGGAATAATGCTGATGATGAATTCCGTGCTTTGGGAAGGTTCCAAAGGAATAATCCCCCGATGTTCAAGGGAACCCATGAGCCTGACAAAGCACAAATTTGGTTGAAAGCTATCGAGAAGATTTTTCGGGTTATGAATTGCTCAGATGCACAAAAGGTGCAGTTTGGGACTCACATGCTCGAAGAGGAAGCCGAAGACTGGTGGGGTAATACTCGCCAAAGATTTGAAGAGGATGATATTGTGATCACCTGGGATCTTTTTAGAGAGACATTTTTGGAGAAGTATTTTCCAGAAGATGTGCGCGGAAAGAAAGAGATTGAATTCCTTGAGCTGAAGCAAGGCAATTCGACAGTAGCTGAGTATGCGGCAAAATTTGAGGAGTTGATCAAGTTTTGTCCTCACTACAACACTGCTAATGCCGAGAGATCTAAGTGTCTCAAATTTGTGAATGGCTTGAGACCTGAGATCAAGCAAGCTATTGGTTACCAGGAAATCCAGCGATTTTCGGAGTTGGTAAACAAGAGTAGGATTTACGATGAGGATAGTAGGGCTCGATCTAGCCACTACAAGAGCTTAAGTGATAAGAAGGGAAGAGGTCAATTCCGAGGGAAACCTTATGTGACCCCTGCAGATAAAGGAAAACAAAGAATGGGTTACAACAAGAGGCCAAGTGGGGGAGTTTCTACTCCGATGAAGTGTTATAGGTGTGGTGAAGAGGGACACCATGCTTCGGAATGTAAGAGTGTTGAGAAGGCGTGTTTTAAGTGTGGCAAGCCAGGCCACAAAGCCCTTGAATGCAGAAGCAATGCAAATGTGACTTGCTACAACTGTGGCGAGCAAGGACACATTAGTACCAAATGTGATAAGCCGAAGAAGAATCAGGGAAGCGGAAAAGTGTTCGCTCTATCTGGATCTGAGACTGCTAGTGACGATCGCTTGATTAGAGATACGTGTTTTATTAATGGTATACCTTTGATCGCTATAATTGATACCGGAGCTACGCATTCTTTTATTTCTTTGGATTGTGTTAGAAGGTTGAATATTGAGTTGTCTGTGATTGGTGGCGGTATGGTTATTGATACTCCTGCTATGGGTTCGGTAACTACACCGTATGTTTGTTTCAATTGTCCGTTGAGTATCTTCGGTAAAGATTTTGGAATTGATTTAGTGTGTCTTCACCTAGACCAACTCGATGTCATCCTTGGTATGAATTGGTTGGAATTCAACCAGGTATATATTAACTGTTTTGACAAGACGGTTATATTTCCGGAATCGGACGTTGCAAGAGATTTGTTTATGACAGCGAGACAAGTGAAAGAATCAGTGCAAGATGGGGCTAAGGTATTTATGCTTATGGCAACTTTGAGAATTGGTGGAAGTGAAGAGATTGGTGCTTTACCAATTGTTAGAGATTTTCCGGAAGTTTTCCCTGAAGAGATAAAGGATTTACCACTGGAGCGAGAAGTGGAGTTTTCAATAGATTTGATTCCTGGAACTAGCCCGATATCGATGGCTCCTTATCATATGTCGGCATCAGAATTGAAAGAGTTGAAGAGTCAACTTGAGGATTTGCTTGAAAAGAGGTTTATTCGTCCGAGTGTGTCGCCGTGGGGTGCACCGGTGTTGTTGGTTAAGAAGAAAGAGGGTTCTATGAGGCTCTGTGTGGATTACAGACAGTTGAACAAGGTGACTATTAAGAACAAGTATCCACTCCCGAGGATTGATGATCTGATGGATCAGTTGGTTGGTGCAAGTGTGTTCAGCAAGATTGATTTGAGATCTGGGTATCATCAGATTCGTGTGAAAGCTAAGGATATTCAGAAGACTGCTTTTAGAACGAGGTATGGACACTATGAGTATTCTGTAATGCCATTTGGCGTGACTAATGCACTAGGTGTATTTATGGAGTACATGAATAGGATTTTCCATGCTTATTTGGATAAGTTTTTGGTTGTGTTTATCGACGACATCTTGGTTTATTCGAAGAGCGAAGAAGAGCATGTTGAGCATCTAAAGATTGTGTTATCTGTGTTGAGAGAGAAGCAGTTGTTTGCAAAGCTTTATAAGTGTGAGTTTTGGTTGAAGGAAGTTAGTTTCCTTGGTCATGTAATTTCGAGTAATGGTATTGCGGTTGATCCATCGAAGGTTGAAGCGGTATCGCAATGGGAGACTCCGAAGTCAGTTTTTGAGATTAGAAGTTTCCTTGGTTTAGCCGATTATTATCGGAAGTTTATTGAAGGATTCGCTAAGTTATCGTTGCCATTGACGTAGTTGACTAGGAAGGGTCAAGCTTTTGTTTAGGATGCCAAGTGTGAAGCGAGTTTCCAAGAACTTAAGCGAAGGTTGACGACAGCCCCTGTTTTGATTTTGCCAAATCCGGAAGAACCGTTCGTTGTGTATTGTGATGCTTCTTTAATGGGCTTGGGAGGTGTGTTGATGCAGAATAATCAAGTTGTGGCTTATGCTTCGAGGCAGCTCAAAGTGCATGAGAAGAATTATCCGACGCATGACTTAGAGTTGGCCGCCGTTGTGTTCGTGTTGAAACTTTGGAGGCATTATCTGTTTGGTGCAAGATTTGAAGTGTTTAGTGACCACAAGAGTTTGAAATATCTTTTTGATCAAAAGGAATTGAATGCAAGACAAAGAAGATGGCTTGAACTTTTGAAGGATTATGATTTTGGTTTGAATTACGATCCGGGTAAAGCAAATGTAGTAGCGAATGCATTGAGTCGGAAATCATTGCATATGTCGGTGTTGATGGTGAAAGAGTTGGAATTGGTAGAGCAATTTTGAGATTTGAGTTTAGTATGTGAGAGAACTTCTTTTGGATTTAAGTTGGGTATGTTAAAGCTTACAAGTGGTATTTTGGATGAAATTCGAGAAGGACAGAAATCAGATTTGAGTTTAGTTGATCGGTTGACTTTAATCAACCAAGGCCAAGGTGGTGATTTTCGGATTGATGAGAATGGGATTATGAGATGTCGGGATCGAGTTTGTGTTCCGAATGTTGTGGAGCTTAAAAAGAGTATCCTTGAGGAAGGACATCGTAGCGGATTGAGTATTCATCCGGGTGCTACTAAGATGTATCAGGATTTGAGGAAAGTGTTTTGGTGGCCTAGTATGAAGAAGGATATTGCGGAATTTGTGTATTCTTGTTTGACTTGCCAGAAGTCAAAGATTGAGCATCAGAAGCCATCGGGTTTGATGAAGCCGTTGTTTATTCCTGAGTGGAAGTGGGATAGTATCTCCATGGATTTTGTATCGGGTTTGCCGAGGACGCCGAGTAATTTTGAGGCTATTTGGGTTATTGTGGATAGATTGACTAAATCTGCTCACTTTATCCCTATGCGTGTAGATTACCCGTTGGAGAAGTTGGCTAAATTGTATATTGAGAGGATTGTGTGTTTGCATGGTATTCCGTCGAGTATTGTTTCGGATAGAGATCCGAGGTTCACTTCGAGATTTTGGGAGAGCTTGCAGAGTGCTTTGGGTACTAAGTTGCGTTTGAGTTCAGCTTATCATCCTCAGACAGATGGTCAGACGGAGAGGACGATTCAGTCGCTTGAAGATCTTTTGAGAGCTTGTGTATTGGAAAAAGGAGGAGCTTGGGATAGCTACTTGCCTTTGATTGAGTTTACCTACAACAACAGTTTTCATTCGAGTATCGGTATGGCACCATTTGAGGCGTTGTATGGTAGGCGGTTTAGGACACCATTGTGTTGGTTTAAGTCCGGAGAGAGTTCTGTTGTTGGACCCGAGTTAGTTCAACAGACTACTGATAAGATCAAGATGATTCAAGAGAAGGTGAGAGTTGCTCAGAGTCGTCAGAAGAGTTATTATGACAAGAGGAGGAAGGAACTTGAATTTCAAGAGGGAGATCATGTGTTTCTTCGAGTCACTCCGATGACAGGTGTTGGTAGGGCATTAAAGTCGCGCAAGTTGTCGCCGCGTTTCATTGGTCCTTATCAGATTTTGTAGAGGATAGGAGAAGTGGCCTATCGTGTGGCTTTACCATCGTCGCTTGCTAATCTTCATGATGTATTCCATGTATCTCAGTTGAGGAAATACATTGCGGATCCGTCTCATGTAGTCCAATTAGATGATGTGCAGGTGAGAGATAACCTGACTGTTGAGACATCAACTATGCGGATAGAGGATCGGAAATTGAAGCAACTTTTAGGCAAGGAGATTTCTTTGGTGAAGGTCGCTTGGGGAGGACCGGCTGGTGGAAATGTGACTTGGGAACTGGAGAGCCAAATGAGGGAGACTTATCTAGAACTGTTTGAACCAGGTAACATTTTCGAGGACGAAAATTCCTAAAGTGGGGGAGGGTTGTAACAGCCCAAATTTCATTGAATAATTAATTATGTTAATTAATTGGTTTATTGGAATTAATTTTAATGATTTGGATAATTTGGAATTTTGATAGAAAATTGAAGAGGGAAATAGAGTGAAAAGAAATAAAAGAATTATATAAGGAAAAGGAAAATATAGAAACATTGTGGAAAGAAAAGGAAATATAAGAGAAAGAAGGAGAAAGAATAGAGGAAGAGGAGAAAAGAGAAGAGGAAAAACTTGGAAGAGATCAAGATCAACCCAAAGCTCCAATCCAATCAAGGTAAGGGTGAGAAACATTATTATTTGATCAATGTATGTGATTGTGTATGTTTGAGTAGGATTGTTGGATGTTTTCCCCTATTTTCCATTTAGGGCAAAAGTTGGATTTAATCGGTAGAACTCAATTTAATCGGTTCATATCTGAAATAGATGATGTAGAATAGTCTAGAAATGTTAGACTAAGAGTATTGGAATTGGATTGGTGAGTTTGGGGTTTTTGGAGTTGGTTGAGTTGGATAACAGTAATGTCGCACCTCGAAAATTCATTCGAACATACGACCCTCGCGCGAAAGGCGCGGTAATGCGGTTCGACAGAGTCGCCATCGAACTTTATTTCTCCGAATAAACGGGAGAGGAAAATATCAAGAAAACCTCTTTGAAATGAAAGGATAGGAACAGGGCTGTCGCAACCAAGTTTCAGGTTCGGGAGTCGGTTACGTGAGGGGAAGGTATTAGCACCCCTCACGTCCGCCGTACTCGACGGGAACCTCTTAAGGTAATTGTGGGGAGTGTTGTTTTAGGTTTACTTGTTTTCTTCTCGTTGTTAAAGGTAGAATTGGTACGATAAAAGGTTAAAGACGCTAAGGAGAGATGGATGGTTAGAAGATAGGGTGCTCGCCAAGGATTGGGGCCCTTGTGCCTACGTATGCTCATTCGGACGAGAATGAGAAATCAGAGCGTCGTAGTTTGACTACGGGAAAGGATGGGGGGAAATGGGAGATGGATGGGAATGTGCTCGCCAAGATTATCGCAATCTTGTGCCTACGTATCTTATATTCAAGAATGAATAAAGAATCAGAGCGTCCGTAGTTCGTGGAGACGACCACGAAAAGGTGAGGTTGAATAGATTGGAAGTTTTGCGAAGGAGACGAAAGGATGACTGACAAGCAACCCAAGAGCGCGTCTCAAGAGCTTGTCACTCAAGAATCCAAGGAATGCGAGACTCCAAGAACTCAGTTCTTTCGGGAATTGACTGAATAAGTTGAAGATAAAGAGTTGGATGTTTTTGAAATCGAAAGAATGAATTAATAACAACACAAGGGCGTGCCTCGAGAGTTACTCATTCAAATATTTAAAGAATGCTTGATTCTGAGAATATCCCTCTTTCGTAAGTTTACAAAAAACATTTGTGAAAAGATCGAATCGAAGAATGGCATGTGAGGCCAACAAAGAAGTTGTTTTGAAGTAGTTCGACGACGTGTCGAGAATTTGGTCGAAGATTGAACCGGCTTGACGACGTGTCAAGGGTTAGAACGGTGAGAAACGATATCAGTCCCTGAGGGTGCTCCTAATATCGAGACCACGAGGAATTGTGAAAGAAATGGGTTGCGAATGCGGACGAGCATTCGACTTAGGAGAATGCTTGAAAATGATTTAATTTTGAAAGAGTCGAAAGGTTGAGCGAATAACAACTCAAAGGCGTGCCTTGAGAATTATTCACTCGAAGACACAAGGAATGCTAGATTCCAAGTATCTCCTTCTTTCGAAGTTTGATCGAGAAAGAATATTTTAAAAATGACTTGAAGCGAAATGGGGTATGAAAATAATTTGTGAACGTGTGAGAAGTGAGAACGCGAGGTTGGATTTGAAAATTTTAGAGAAATGACAATTATTTGATAAATGAGACGTCGGCCTCACAACCAATTAATTGGGATATTATCGAAATGCTAGATCTCGACACCTTTTTCATTTGAAAAATGTTTGAATGAACGACAGAAATATCACACAGAATGCTAGATTCCTATAATATTTCTTTGCCCAAAAAGAGTGCATTCTAGAAACGAAAATTAGAACGACATTATCTAAGGTGTACGCCTTGGTAATAGTCATTTATGAACCCAAGAGGTGCTAGACCTCAAGAGTTCAATCTTTCGTTTAAATAACTGAATTTATTTGATTAAAAAATATTTTTAGTGTTGCTCTTAAAAAAACAAATAGAATTACAATCAAAATATCCTAATCAAGTTTGAGAGCGGTACTTGGCGCTTTTGATTGTATTTGTACATTCTACAGATAACCATTTTTGTGATTAATAATAGAAAATTCACTTATGGAGAGCATAAGAGTAAAGAAAAAAATAGAATTAGTTCATATAGTTAAAAACTTGTCGCTTTAACTCCTAAATTCGCTCATAATAATAAAATATATAGTAATCACAATGTAAAAAAAGCTGCAACATGTGGCCACCTGGGACCACAAGACACATATATTATGCATATATTGTTGTTAAACCATACGCCTATATCACCGATCCAGCCACAACACAAATTGTGTGCATAATAGGAACTTATAGTAGCCACCACCTGCTTATTTCCTTGACAGAACAACAATAAAAATACAGAGTCTTTTCAACACGGCAACAACGGAACTTGCGACAATACCGAAGATACGCATGTGATATCATCACCATGAAAAACATATCGAAACTCGGATAAAAAAATTCAAGGCAGCAAATACACTAAAGAAATGGCGGTAATCACGAAAAAAAACAGGGTGAACAGAAATGGATCATAATATTCACTCTAAATATGAACCTACAATCAAACTAACCTTATCATATTTTATTTCACCATTTATAAACAATCCCAAACAAAAATTTGATAGTATACATGAAATTGAAAGAAGACAGTAGCATAGCAGAAACATAATACTATAGATTAAAGTTACTCTGAACCGTATTCACCACAGGTCTGAGTTTTTAGTTCATAAGGCACACTCAAAGAAAATTATTACGGTAACCAATATCCCCGAAGCTGCTGATCGAAACGAACACATGAGTTTACCAGGCCAGATAGATAATGAAGATGCAGTAATCATGCTATTGATAGGCAAAGTCGCAAATCAAAAACCGACATCGCAATGAAAATGAGGAGAAAAGACATAGCCGAGGCATGTTTTAACCATAATAATGATATAATCAGGATCCTATATCAGCACAGCAATCCTGCATCAAAGCCTCGTAATAACATCGACACAAGAAGTCAGTGGAAAAAAATCTATCACTAAAATGCGAGCTTAACACATAATTCATATAACCTACTAACAGTGCAAATCCAAACCAGAAAAATGAAACAAAGTGAGAATTAGAGATGAAGAACAACAAAAAAAAGAGATAAGATTATGAACACCCTGGGTTGTTCGCTAGAAGCCTGTTGCCGTTAAGTCGGAGCCTCGTAAAAACTGAAACCGTCATGCTACCCTTGCGAACCACTATTGTACCTGAAACATCCTCACAATCTATATACTCCTTTCACTCCTTTCCATCCCCAAAAACTTGTCACAGTCTTGTCTCAAAACGTGACTACAACGCGACGAGGATGGTCGAAGATTGAGTTAAGGTCCTGCTGCGTTACGGTCATCGAAACTTCGCGTTGGAGCTGTTGTGATATGACTACTTTGCCTTTATCTTGATGGACCTGTTGTTGTGTGCCATTAGACTTCATATTATTATTGCGCAATCAGAATCCGGCGACACCATAACCTACACAAAAATCAACAGTCCAAATAGAAACAAAAAACAAAATTAGTAAGACTGAAATCTATATAAACAGAATTTGAATTGAAGATGCCACTGTGATATGAGAGCAAAACAGAACATCGTCTTCTTCGGCATTGTACACAATGGTTGTGACCACTTGGGGTGCCAACTTCTCTTGCAAATATGAGCCACTGACTTGAATCTAATTGTACTTCTAGCTGCAAACATAAGGGCACCCGACGAAGTGGTAGCGCAGTCGGAACTGGCTTGACTTTGCGATCGCTTATAACCCATTCTCGCTCATCTCCATCAGAATCGCTTGAAGAGATCTCTTCAGCTTGCAAATTGTTTATCTTCAACCTTGTAGTTAACAACAGTCCTTGGCTTCTCAGCTGAAAACAAACTGAAATGAGCTCGAATTGCCGTTGGAATCGAAGTTCAATGACGCACTGAGACCGCATTCAGATTCAAACTCAAAGCAGTAAACTAAAATCCACAATATGCAGCAATGTAAGTCGAAAAGAAACGTTAGCAATACAACCAACCAGTTTAAAAATCTCCTCCTAACAGACAACACAAACAAATCTTGTGGCAGTAAATTTATCAGTAACAAAAGCTAACAACTTGGGAAACAAAAAAGTGTGAAGAAAAACATTATAGACATTGGTCGGAAGGACATGTTGCTGCGGAGACTCAATGATGTTGCTATTGAACATTGGGAGATGCTGCTGAGCTTGTCTTGTTGAAACATGACTGAATCGGAAATTCCATTTGAGTAGCCGTCTGTTCAATTCGAAATGCATCATTGAGACTGCGATGAATTACGGAGAAGTCGCAACTGTTAACATGGAGTTGTTGCAGGGATAGCTAAATCGAGTCTGGATCTTGGATTTGAGTCCAAACCTGCATACAAACCAGCCACAGACAATAACAATTTCTTTTAGATAAATAATAACAGATGACAACAGAATTAAATCGAAGACCAGAATGATATCGCCATCTTGCTATTGTTACTTGCTCATGAACTTTCTGTTGCATATTTAAGTTGTGTTTTTTGAGTTATGGAGAGCCATCATGAGTTTGTTCATGATGTCGTTGCCTGACTCCAACCAAACAAAACTTCGACCTGAAACATACAAAAAAACAGAATAAATTACAGATAACAGTGTCGAACCCCGAATACACAGCTGGTGTTGAGAGCTACTTCTGAGTTTCCATTCACACGAGGTTTATCGCAAATCTTTGTCAATGTCGAAATTGTTGCAACTCAATAGCACTAATTGATGGAGATGGCGGCTTGGTCCCAACTGATTTGATGAAGATTTGTGCGGTGGTTGGCGAGAGACGGATTTAAGAAGGTTGTGGTAATGGATTTCGCTGGGGGAAAAGATGAAGGGGAAAGGTTGGCGATGAAGCAGATTGAAGAAGGTAGAGGGCCAAAATGGCGGCAGATTAGGGTTAGGGTTGAATTGGGGCGGCCGATTTAGGGATTTGAGAGAGCGATGAACAGTGACCTTTCCATCTGAACATCCTCTTTTATATAGTATGCTCTGAATTCACCCTAACGGGCTTCACATGATGGGCCGTCCCCAATCCAACTTTCTTTTTTATTTTCAAAATCTGATTCTCTTTTTCTAACCATCTTCAAATTAATTAACCATTAATAAAATAATAAACAACTATAAATAATAACAGTAATTACTAAATAGATATTAACAAATATATAAAAAAAATAAAAAACCAATATTAATAAATACTAGTTAAATAAATGTTAACAAATATACATACAAAATGCTATTATCATTTAAGAATTTTTTTTTACAAAAAGAAAAAAGGTTAGGAAATTGAAATCAAATAATATTCACAAAAAAACTTTAGGCCACGTGTCACATCTTAATTGGTCAAAAAGATAAAATTTCGAAAACCCCCAATTTTAGGTGGACACGTGTCTAAACGGCATCAAACAATAATGCGAAAATATTTACAAAAGGGTAGGACAAATTTAGGGTATGACAGATGCCCCTATCTAATAGGCTTAAACCTAGGAGAATGAACTGCATTAGCACTCATATTCCTGAGGTAGAAGTCAATTAGATATGAAGAAGACCCTGAATTTGTCCGAAAGAAAAAGAGATGCTAGAGAGTTGAAAAAATGCCGATAAATGCAAACCTCTGAGTAAACTGTAAATAACTGGCAAACAGCCACCATCACCAAAAGGGGTGAGGGAATGAAACACACACGGCCAACACCACCAAAATGATGGCAAAGCAAAACACAATCAAAATATCGCGCAATCTGACATCGACGTAAAGCCAGACCCAACACCAAAAGGATGATGAAGCGAAAACACAAGCAAAACATCGCGCAATCTGATATCGACGAAATGCCAGACCTACCACCAAAAGGATGGTAGAGCGAAAACATAAATAAAACATCGCGTAATCTGACATCGACGAAATGCCAGACCTACCACCAAAAGGATGGTAGAGCGAAAATACAAACAAAACATCGCGCAATCTGATATCGACGAAATACCAGACCCACCATCAAAAGGATGATAGAGCGAAAACATAAACAAAACATCGCGCAATCTGATATCGACGAAATACCAGACCTACCACGAAAAGGATGGTAGAGCGAAAACACAAATAAAACATCGCGTAATCTGACATCGACGAAATGCCAGACCTACCACCAAAAGGATGGTAGAGCGAAAACACAAATAAAACATCGCGTAATCTGACATCGACGAAATGCCAGACCTACCACCAAAAGGATGGTAGAGCGAAAACATAAACAAAACATCGCACAATCGGACATCGACGAAATGCTAGACCTACCACCAAAAAGGATGGTAGAGCGAAAACATAAACAAAACATCGCACAATCTGATATCGACGAAATACCAGACCCACCATTAAAAGGATGGTAGAGCGAAAACATAAATAAAACATCGCGTAATCTGACATCGACGAAATGCCAGACCTACCACCAAAAGGATGGTAGAGTGAAAACACAAACAAAACATCGCGCAATCTGATATCGACGAAATACCAGACCCACCATCAAAAGGATGATAGAGCGAAAACATAAACAAAACATCGCGCAATCTGATATCGACGAAATACCAGACCTACAACCAAAAGGATGGTAGAGCGAAAACACAAATAAAACATCGCGTAATCTGACATCGACGAAATGCCAGACCAACCACCAAAAGGATGGTAGAGCGAAAACACAAATAAAACATCGCGTAATCTGACATCGACGAAATGGCAGACCTACCACCAAAAGGATGGTTGAGCGAAAACATAAACAAAACATCGCACAATCGGACATCGACGAAATGCCAGACCTACCACCAAAAAGGATGGTAGAGCGAAAACATAAACAAAACATCGCACAATCTGATATCGATGAAATACCAGACCCACCATCAAAAGGATGATAGAGCGGAAACATAAATAAAACATCGCGTAATCTGACATCGACAAAATGACAGACCTACCACCAAAAGGATGGTAGAGCGAAAACATAAATAAAGCATCGCGTAATCTGACATCGACGAAATGCCAGACCCAACACCAAAAGGATGATGGAGCGAAAACATAAATAAAACATCGCGTAATCTGATATCGACGAAATACCAGACCCACCACCAAAAGGATGATGGAGCGAAAACATAAACAAAACGTCGCGCAATCTGACATCGACGAAATGCCAGACCCACCACCAAAAGGATGATGGAGCGAAAACACAAACAAAACATCGCGCAATCTGATATCGACGAAATACCAGACCCAACACCAAAAGGATGATGGAGCGAAAACATAAATAAAACATCGTGTAATCTGATATCGACGAAATACCAGACCCAACACCAAAAGGATGATGGAGCGAAAACATAAATAAAACATCGCGTAATCTGATATCGCCGAAATACCAGACCCACCACCAAAAGGATGATGGAGCGAAAACATAAACAAAATGTCGTGCAATCTGACATCGACGAAATGCCAGACCCACCACCAAAAGGATGATGGAGCGAAAACACAAACCAAACATCGCGCAATCTGATATCGACGAAATACCAGACCTACCACCAAAAGGATGGTAGAGCGAAAACATAAACAAAACATCGCGCAATCTGATATCGACGAAATACCAGACCCACCACCAAAAGGATGATGGAGCGAAAACATAAACAAAACATCGCGCAATCTGACATCGACGAAATGCCAGACCCACCACCAACAGGATGATGGAGCGAAAACACAAATAAAACATCGCGCAATCTGATATCGACGAAATACCAGACCCACCACCAAAAGGATGATGGAGCGAAAACACAAACAAAACATCGCGCAATCTGATATCGACGAAATACCAGACCCACCACCAAAAGGATGATGGAGCGAAAACATAAACAAAACATCACGCAATCTGACATCGACGAAATGCCAGACCCACCACCAACAGGATGATGGAGCGAAAACACAAACAAAACATCGCGCAATCTGATATCGACGAAATACCAGACCCACCACCAAAAGGATGATGGAGCGAAAACACAAAGAAAACATCGCGCAATCTGATATCGACGAAATACCAGACCCACCACCAAAAGGATGGCAGAGCGAAACACAAACAAAACAGGTCGCTATCACCAAAAGGATGATAGGACTACACAGATTTGAAGTTTACCAACACCAAAAGGATGCAGGCTAGGTTGAACTGACGAAGTTCGACTATCACCAAAAGGATGATAGTAAGGCAATTAACAACGGTCACGCTTGCTGGGTAAAACTCATTGGGGAACCCCTGAGAAGAAGATTGAACTGAAATGAGTCAACGGGGGACGCCCACCGTATTGTTTAGAGATCCTAGCTTTGCTGAAATGATTTCATGGTTTTGCCCATGAATTCTGAAGAGGATGCCCCTGACTGGGCTGAGTTTGTCTTGATGTCTTGGTTTGCTCAACAAAAGGTTGAACAACTTCATGAGGAACGCTCACGGTTTTGCTGAAGATGCCCATGTTCGGGTTGGATCTTGCACTGAACTTCTTGGATTTGCCCAACAAAAGGTTGAACAACTTCGTGGGGAACGCCCACGGTCTTGAATGGTATGCCCCTGGCTGTGCTGAATGTTGATTTGCATATTTGATCAACCACGAGGTTGAAATTCGTCACGGGAGACGCCCATGGTCTTGAAAAAGATGCCCATGACTGGGCTGAATCTTGCTTTGAATAACTTCAAATTTTGTGGGAGAAACCCACAATTACAGAAGATTGCCCCTGACTGGGTTGATGATTTCTTTGAAGCTCTTGAAAATCGTGGGGTAAACCCACCATCTTGCGGAAGATGCCCCGGACTGGGCTAGTGATTGCTTTGAAGTTGTTGTGGAAGATGCCCCTGACTGGGCTGATGGTGGTCTTGGAAACCTTCAAGATTGATCCTGGACCTTGACTTGCATATATGAATGCTGGATGATAAATGATATTCTATATGAGTGGAAGTGCAAATGCAAATGCCAACGCACGGAGATGCAAGAATTGGGGAAGCATGATATGGTTATGTATGCATATGATGTAAGATGCTTATGCTAGCAAATGTAATGCGCGTGATGCACATGATTGTAGGCAGGTGATTGGAAATGCAGGTGGAGACGCCAGCGTGGTGGACTTTGGGTAGTTGCCAATGCGGATTGGACTTCGGGTGGTGGGGGATTGACTTCCTCGACACGCAGTTTATTGAAGACGTCACGATTGAAGCAAAAGATAACGCCCTGGATGCCCCAAGTCTGGGTACTTTGTAGTTTACTGTGAATTTGTTTCAGAGAAGGTTGTAACTCTGTTTGATGGTCAGGACGACCTGGTCTTGCCCCAGTCTGAACGTGGTAATGGCCTGCCCCTGCTTGAGCTGTTGAATGATTTGCTCCAGCCTGTGGGTTTTGAAATAATCTTGCTTCGTGTACGCCACTGAAAGTCAAGTTCCTCCTCAGTTGGACCTTGTTGAGATGTCCTTGAATACCTAGCATTGATTTGCAATTAAAATTGTACATTCATAAATGGTGACGTTAATGCAAAGCTCGATGCAAGATTTGAAAAAGTGTCTTTTATTCGAGTGTCGTGATAGTGAATGGACTATTAGTCCAAACTTCGTGCTAATTTTGATTAGTGCGAAAGATATATCGAGAGAAATGACATCAATGCTGATGATTATCGACCATATGAGGAGTCAGGTTACGCAACCTCGCAATAGTATGCTTTCAGAATAAATCTCGCCTCAATTAGGTCTTTCAAGGGTTGTAACGTGGTCTGGTTCACGGTTATGAAACAAAAGGTTATTAGGCTCAAAATATGATTTGTACCCACCTTTTCTTCGTAATGATCTCCAATCCTACGCTCAGTTAATCCTACACTTGTCTTGACGGTTCAAGGTACGCTCGAAATGGCAGTCACCTTATTTATGTTTTTTGATGGATGCCAGTGCCCCTTTGATCTGAGTGGCCACTGAGTTTTTTGTTCTTGTTGAGGATTTCGGGGTCCTCTTTTGCTTTTGTTTTGATCCCTAACTTTTGCATGGATTGACTTCTTTTGTCAGATCCATCGGGATTGTCTTGATCTTGCCTAAGTCCCCTCTAAGGTGTTTGACTTAGCAGGATTTTTGATTTTTATATTTTTTGGAAGGTTGTGACTGCCATATCATGGGTCTTTGATGAACGACCGTCTTCTGGATTGATTCGAGTGCGGGATTGGACTAACTGAACACTACCCTGCCCCAGGTTGAGTGTAAGGTTTGAATATCCGAAGGAATCTGCTACTTCTAGGCTCGAAGTGGTTTACTAGGGATTAACTCCTCATATCTCCGGTGTTTGGGGGAATTGAAACAATGCCTGTACATCATTGACGAGATTCGGTCTGAAAGCATACAGTTTGCAATTATGGGTATCTCGTTTTCATCATCCTCCCTCAAATCATGCTAAACAACAGTGAATAGAGTGGAGTAAATAAGTGTGTCGATGATAAGTGAAAAATGAGTGAATACGACACAACTAATTCAAAACATGCATAAACGATACATTAATAAAAACCAAATACGAATAGCAATTGTTCAAAGCATACAGTACTTAAACATACAAAGACAAAATACAAGAAATGCGAAAGATTAAATGGCAGCATGACGGCCTTCTTCAGAGAATGGACTTGACTTGATTGGATTTGACGTTGTCACTAGTTGGCTGGTGGCATCGGGTCGTTGATGGCACTGAGATACTTCCCATCAAAGGTGAGAGCTTCCTTGTCAATCAGGTCTTGAATTTTGTGCTTGAGAAACCTGCAGTTCTCAATGTTGTGACCTGGAGCGCCTTTATGGAACTCACAATGAGAGTTCGCGTCATAATCAGCAGGAAGGATAGTTGTGGGAGCTAGATCTCTTGGGACGATAGCCCTTTTTTCCATTAATTGAGCAAAGATATCTGCATACGTCATTGGAAGACTATCAAATACTCTCTTCGGCTTCCATGTCCTGTGTTGATTTTGCTGACGCGGTCGTTGCACGGTCTGCTGTTCTGATTCCTTTCCAGTTATGGAGAGGGCTTCGAAGATCTGATCCATCTTTCTGTTGAGGGATTCCAGCTCCTTCCTGATAGCAATTTGTTCTTGCCGAATCTGCTCCATCGATCGTCTGGTATTGGCTCTAATTGTGTGCTGGTGTCGGGGATCAACTTGATTTACTGGAGAGGAAGGAACGAAGACATAAGATTCTGTTGAAGGACTGGAAATGCAAAATGCACAACATATGAAATGCAATGCAAATTATATGCAAGATGCAATGCAAGATACAAGATCCAGGATCACAGGATCACAATCAAACAGCTCCTGAAGCTGGTAACTATGATAGATAAGTAAACATAATTCCTGCTCAAAGAAAATTGACAGGTGAACCCTATATGGGAAGATCTAGACATTCTACCCATAGACCCTCTTACGAGATGGTTTCTACGTTTGGTTCCCAGGATCACGGACACTATTCGTATTAGCGTCACACAACAGGCTGGCTGCATTACGACGATAATGACGATAAGGTCTCTCCTGAGCAGGGTCTTCATGCTAGGCGCACAAGGAGCGAGTCCTTGGAGACTAACACTACACGACCACCAATATCGGAACTGGTGCTAACAAAAGGTTCCCAGAATCACGGACCTTTCATTAATCAAGTCGTGCAATAGGCTAGCTGTGTTACAACAAGATCTACGAATAGGTCTCCTCTGGAGGAGCTTTCATACTAGGCCCACAAGGAGCAAGTCCTCGGAGATTAACACTACTCGACTACCAATTCTAAACTATGTGTTTTCTCTGCTTTTACCAAAGCTCGGGCGTAGAGCCTTACTCATGATGTCATCCCGAGAACCAACAGGCTATCAAGGTAACAA
Organism: Lathyrus sativus; assembly: GCA_963859935.3. NCBI lineage: Eukaryota > Viridiplantae > Streptophyta > Magnoliopsida > Fabales > Fabaceae > Lathyrus > Lathyrus sativus. The sequence goes on along the minus strand of OZ012738.1, from coordinate 59,253,194 downwards.
GCACAAATAAAATCTATAAGAGAACAAAAACATAAACAAGAAGAAAAAACAAACACTCCTCACAAACCAAAAGATAAGCTCGACTCTCTCTTTGCATGGAGCAAAAATGTCCCCAGCAGAGTCGCCAGCTGTCGCACCTCGAAAATTCATTCGAACATACGACCCTCGCACGAAAGGCGCGATAACGCAGTTCGACAGAGTCGCCATCGAACTTTATTTCTCCGAATAAATGGGAACAACGGAACTTGCGACAATATCGAAGATACTCATGTGATATCATCACCATGAAAAACATATCGAAACTCGGATAAAAAAATTCAAGGCAGCAAATACACTAAAGAAATGGCGGTAATCACGAAAAAAACAGGGTGAACAGAAATGGATCATAATATTCACTCTAAATATGAACCTACAATCAAACTAACCTTATCATATTTTATTTCACCATTTATAAACAATCCCAAACAAAAATTTGATAGTATACATGAAATTGAAAGAAGACAGTAGCATAGCAGAAACATAATACTATAGATTAAAGTTACTCTGAACCGTATTCACCACAGGTCTGAGTTTTTAGTTCATAAGGCACACTCAAAGAAAATTATTACGGTAACCAATATCCCCGAAGCTGCTGATCGAAACGAACACATGAGTTTACCAGGCCAGATAGATAATGAAGATGCAGTAATCATGCTATTGATAGGCAAAGTCGCAAATCAAAAACCGACATCGCAATGAAAATGAGGAGAAAAGACATAGCCGAGGCATGTTTTAACCATAATAATGATATAATCAGGATCCTATATCAGCACAGCAATCCTGCATCAAAGCCTCGTAATAACATCGACACAAGAAGTCAGTGGAAAAAAATCTATCACTAAAATGCGAGCTTAACACATAATTCATATAACCTACTAACAGTGCAAATCCAAACCAGAAAAATGAAACAAAGTGAGAATTAGAGATGAAGAACAACAAAAAAAAGAGATAAGATTATGAACACCCTGGGTTGTTCGCTAGAAGCCTGTTGCCATTAAGTCGGGGCCTCGTAAAAACTGAAACCGTCATGCTACCCTTGCGAACCACTATTGTACCTGAAACATCCTCGCAATCTATATACTCCTTTCACTCCTTTCCATCCCCAAAAACTTGTCACATTCTTGTCTCAAAATGTGACTACAACGCGACGAGGATGGTCGAAGATTGAGTTAAGGTCCTGCTGCGTTACGGTCATCGAAACTTCGCGCTGGAGCTGTTGTGATATGACTGCTTTGCCTTTATCTTGATGGACCTGTTGTTGTGTGCCATTAGACTTCATATTGTTATTGCGCAATCAGAATCCGGCGACACCGTAACCTACACAAAAATCAACAGTCCAAATAGAAACAGAAAACAAAATTAGTAAGAATGAAATCTATATAAACAGAATTTGAATTGAAGATGCCACTGTGATATGAGAGCAAAACAGAACATCGTCTTCTTCGGCATTGTACACAATGGTTGTGACCACTTGGGGTGCCAACTTCTCTTGCAAATATGAGCCGCTGACTTGAATCTAATTGTACTTCTAGCTGCAAACATAAGGGCACCCGACGAAGTGGTAGCGCAGTCGGAACTGGCTTGACTTTACGATCGCTTATAACCCATTCTCGCTCATCTCCATCAGAATCGCTTGAAGAGATCTCTTCAGCTTGCAAATTGTTTATCTTGAACCTTGTAGTTAACAACAGTCCTTGGCTTCTCAGCTGAAAACAAACCGAAATGAGCTCGAATTGCCGTTGGAATCGAAGTTCAATGACGCACTGAGGCCGTATTCGGATTCAAACTCAAAGCAGTAAACTAAAATCCACAATATGCAGCAATGTAAGTCGAAAAGAAACGTTAGCAATACAACCAACCAGTTTAAAAGTCTCCTCCTAACAGACAGCACAAACAAATCTTGTGGCAGTAAATTTATCAGTAACAAAAGCTAACAACTTGGGAAACAAAAAAGTGTGAAGAAAAACATTATAGACATTGGTCGGAAGGACATGTTGCTGCGGAGACTCAATGATGTTGCTATTGAACATTGGGAGATGCTGCTGAGCTTGTCTTGTTGAAACATGACTGAATCGGAAATTCCATTTGAGTAGCCGTCTGTTCAATTCGAAATGCATCATTGAGACTGCGATGAATTACGGAGAAGTCGCAACCGTCAACATGGAGCTGTTGCAGGGATAGCTAAATCGAGTCTGGATCTTGGATTTGAGTCCAAACCTGCATACAAACCAGCCACAGACAATAACAATTTCTTTTAGATAAATAATAACAGATGACAACAGAATTAAATCGAAGACCAGAATGATATCGCCATCTTGCTATTGTTACTTGCTCATGAACTTTCTGTTGCATATTTAAGTTGTGATTTTTGAGTTATGGAGAGCCATCATGAGTTTGTTCATGATGTCGTTGCCTGATTCCAACCAAACGAAACTTCGACCTGAAACATACAAAAAAACAGAACAAATTACAGATAACAATGTCGAACCCCGAATACACAGCTGGTGTTGAGAGCTACTTCTGAGTTTCCATTCACACGAGGTTTATCGCAAATCTTTGTCAATGTCGAAATTGTTGCAACTCAATAGCACTAATTGATGGAGATGGCGGCTTGGTCCCAACTGATTTGATGAAGATTTGTGCGGTGGTTGGCGAGAGACGGATTTAAGAAGGTTGTGGTAATGGATTTCGCTGGGGGAAAAGATGAAGGGGAAAGGTTGGCGATGAAGCAGATTGAAGAAGGTAGAGGGCCAAAATGGCGGCAGATTAGGGTTAGGGTTGAATTGGGGCGGCCGATTTAGGGATTTGAGAGAGCGATGAACAGTGACCTTTCCATCTGAACATCCTCTTTTATATAGTATGCTCTGAATTCACCCTAACGGGCTTCACATGATGGGCCGTCCCCAATCCAACTTTCTTTTTTATTTTCAAAATCTGATTCTCTTTTTCTAACCATCTTCAAATTAATTAACCATTAATAAAATAATAAACAACTATAAATAATAACAGTAATTACTAAATAGATATTAACAAATATATAAAAAAAATAAAAAACCAATATTAATAAATACTAGTTAAATAAATGTTAACAAATATACATACAAAATGCTATTATCATTATTAGAATTTTTTTTTACAAAAAGAAAAAAGGTTAGGAAATTGAAATAAAATAATATTCACAAAAAAACTTTAGGCCACGTGTCACATCTTAATTGGTCAAAAAGATAAAATTTCGAAAACGCCCAATTTTAGGTGGACACGTGTCTAAACGGCATCAAACAATAATGCGAAAATATTTACAAAAGGGTAGGACAAATTTAGGGTATGACAAGTAAGTGAAAAACAAAATACGCAGACATTCGCTAGCGACTCACTAGGCGAGCAGGTAGCGAATGCTCGCTAGGGGTTAGCTCAGCGAACAGATAGCGAATGGTCCCAGACTTGGACAAAATGGATTTTGGTATGTTCGTTGGTAGCGAAAGTGTAGCGAACAGATAGCGAAATAGTTCGCTGGGAAGCTCGCTGCAGCGAGCAGGTAGCGAAGCCTTCCAGTAGCTTCTGTTTGGGTTCGCGAGCTTGTTCGCTAGGCGAACAGGTAGCGAGCGTTCGCCAGGTGCCCGCCTAGCGAGGTGGTGGCGAACATGACAGGATTTCGTTTTTCTGTGATTTCATTCTATGTTGTGTTGTGGTTCGATCGGGTTCGATCCTTAATGGAATGAAATGTTATATACTGTATGTGTATGTGTTGTGGGTAGTCTTTGGGCGTGAATCATAGATTGCGATATGCACAATGTTTGCATCGATTAGAAAACACACGAGAACATAGTAATGATTATGTGTGTATTATTCGATGAATTATGAGTGTATGTTGTTGTATGCAATGTAAGAAATGCATGGGAACATATCGTGGATATGTGTGCATCGTTAATAATTGTGAGAAATGCATGGGAACATATCGTGGATATGTGTGCATCGTTAATAATTGTGAGAAATGCATGGGAACATATCGTGGATATGTGTGCATCGTTAATAATTGTGAGAAATGCATGGGAACATATCGTGGATATGTGTGCATCGTTAATAATTGTGAGAAATGCATGGGAACATATCGTGGATATGTGTGCATCGTTAATAATTGTGAGAAATGCATGGGAACATATCGTGGATATGTGTGCATCGTTAATAATTGTGAGAAATGCATGGGAACATATCGTGGATATGTGTGCATCGTTAATAATTGTGAGAAATGCATGGGAACATATCGTGGATATGTGTGCATCGTTAATAATTGTGAGAAATGCATGGGAACATATCGTGGATATGTGTGCATCGTTATCTTCATTCTTTTGAATCGGCTGCTCTGATATGTAACACCGGGTAGTTAGACTAGTATAGTTATTCTTTTGTGATACATTGCGATGTATCAGCTGATGTGGTTTTGTAATTACCTGACATGACGTATTAATCTGGATATCTTATCTGTATGTGAATTAATATTTTGGAAATGATTAAATGATTTTATCTTCCGCTTAAATTTAAATGTTGAAATGTGATTTCTAAACCATGAAAATGTTACATATTTTATGGAGCAAATGTTAAAGTGTTTCATTGGTGAAATTGTGACATTCTTCCTTTATACCTTATTCTAAAATTTTCACTCTGATAAATTTATATATGCATTTATTTGGGGGTATAGAAGGGGGTGTTACAAGATGAACTGGACACAACATGCTAGACAAAAGAGTAACAGACCCAACGAGGCGGGACTTCACGGAGACAGGACACAATTACCAATTGGGAATCTCCCTAGTATAACAGTAGCACATACCCCAAGGATATGGCGATTTAGGCAATGGGCGAGAATCTCATAATCGAATGGTAGTTTATTACCAACATGGAGCAATCCAGACAGCGGTAAGGACCATAGTGACTTTTTGAATAATTAGTTTTGTTTCGTATTTTTTCTTTTATTAATATATATTTTTTGCTCTTCTTTTGGAATCCAATTGGAAAGAGTAAAATGTATAACCTCTCCGGGTGTCATGGTATGGGAACCATGAGCTGGTTTCAGTCTCTGATGTAGAACCTCCCTTAGCGTCATGATATGAGAACCATGAGCTGGTCTCAGTCTCTGATGTAGAACCTCCCCTAGCGTCATGATATGGGAATCATGAGCTGGTCTCAGCCTCTGATGAATGACCTCCCCGAGCGTCATGATATGGGAATTATGAGCTGGTCTCAGTCTCTGCCCGAAATGACGAAAACACGTGCGAGCATCCTCACAGGGGATCAAAATGTCATCGTAGATCGTAGAGTTTCTTGGCTGTGAGCCAAGATGTGTTGTGGATTGTAGAATTTTGTAGATTGTATTTGTAATGCAGATTGTAGAAATTCTTGGCTATGGGCCATAATGTGTTGTAAATTGTTGAACTTTGTAGATGTAAGTTGTAGATGTCATTATAGACTTTCGGTTGTAAGCCATAATGTATTGGAGGTTGCAAAACTTCACCGGGGATCTTCAAAAGAGATGTAGGCCGGTTGATTTGTAAATTATGTCTTCTCAAATGAAGAGAGACTAATGTGATAAACTTCCTCGATTTTTCTGGGGAAATATCACTTGCTGGAAATGAACTTGCGCGATGAACTTACTGGGGAATTCATTTCCGAGAAGCATCTTTACTGTAGTTGTAAAATATATATCATTGCGGATTCTCAACTGAAGAGAAGTATTTGTAGTGGGAATTTTCAAATAAGATAAGTGTCTTGTAATGTCTTTGGCGGACCTTTCTGATGGATTGACGAAGCGATGCCATTTGACGAGTTGATAACGTTGACAGACCGCTGAGGGTGAATGAACTGTCTTGCAGAAGTTGTCCTTTGTCGTTTTGAATAAGATCTTAATCAAAACAAGTTGCTCAAATAAAGAGAATATTTATAGTCTCGATGTAGATGGTCGAGAAAATCTTGTGATACTGTTGTTGGAAGAATATCTGTCTTTGTAAAGATTCTTCGGAAATATTATCCCTAGGGAATAAAGTGCAAAATAAATGCACACTTGTTCCATGTTCGAATACTGGAGATTATCCACACTGTGATTGCCGAGGACTGAAGTTCAATCCGGGAAGTAGCCAAAGAGAAAACTATCAAGTAAGACTCGACCATTGAGGTATGAACAATAGTGGGATGCACTAAGATAACCGTTTTCCACGAGGATCGTACAAACATTGTGCTCTTTCTGCCTAGGGCTGACAACTCTATTTGGGGGGATGGGACACACCCAAAAGCCTGGGGATAACCACAACCAAAGTGACAGAACAAGTAAACAAAAGGATGCAAAAATGCATATGCCATGCTATCTATCTATATGATGTGCGTATGCTGACGGACCGGGAAGGCGAAAATAAACGTCTCAGATGGAAAGGTACTCAAGCAAAATCTCCACAGACTTCGTACCACCTGTAAAGAAATATTGAACATAAACAGACCCCGTCTCTGGATAAAATAAATATCCTTTGCTTGTGGAAACATATGTGATTGACGTTCTTCCGTGGATGAAATAAACGTCCATGGTCATCCCTTTGTTATTCATATACCGAGTAAAACATGAAGTAGTGAAAAAAGTTTAAATCAATTTGGATTTTGCTATCGAAAAAGATTTTGATAAATGAGAAACTTTATTGAATGGTGGTCAGCAGAAAGGCGTGACCCCAATGTTACAGTGTTGGAAAATAATAGAGATTACATCAAGGGAATAACAACTTGTTCTCCCTGAGTTATGAGAACTCCCTTAAGCGAAATACTTCTTGACAGCGTCCGTATTCACAGGGCGAGTGATTTCTTGTCCGTCCATCGTTGCTAACATCAAAGCACCTCTTGACATAACCCTTCTTACCACGTACGGTCCTTCGTAGTTCGGGGCCCATTTTCCTCTGACATCGGTGAGGAAGGGCTGAATCTTCTTGAGCACGAGGTCACCTTCTTTGAATACACGAGGTCGAACTTTCTTGTCAAATGCCTTCTTCATCTTCTGCTGATACAACTGCCCATGGCATAGCGCTGCCATCCTCTTTTCTTTGATTAAGTTCAACTGATCATACCTGTTCTGGCACCATTCAGCTTCTGATAACTTTGCATCCATCAAAATCCTCATAGAAGGAATCTCCACTTCTATCGGGAGCACTGCTTCCATACCGTAGACGAGTGAAAAAGGAGTTGCCCCAGTCGATGTGCGTACCATCGTACGATACCCATGCAAGGAAAACAGGAGCATCTCATGCCAGTCTTTATAAGTAACAACCATCTTCTGAATGATCTTCTTGATATTCTTGTTGGCAGCTTCAACAACCCCATTCATCTTTGGTCTGTAAGGAGAAGAGTTATGATGCTCTATCTTGAATTCTTCGCATAGTTCTTTCATCATTCTGTTATTCAAATTGGATCCATTATCTGTAATAATCCTGCTTGGCACACCATATCGGCAGATAAGCTAATTTTTGATAAATTTGACAACCACATGTCGAGTTACATTAGCGTAGGAAGCCGCCTCGACCCACTTGGTGAAATAATCAATGGCTACCAAGATGAATCGGTGTCCATTAGATGCTTTCGGCTCTATCATACCAATCATGTCAATTCCCCACATAGAGAACGGCCACGGGGATGATATAACATTCAACAAAGTCGGAGGCACATGGATCTTATATGTGTAAATCTGACACTTGTGACATTTTCTGGCAAACTTGTAACAATCTGATTCCATCGTGATCCAATAATAGCCAGCCCTTAAAAGTTTCTTAGCCATAGCATGTCCGTTGGCATGAGTGCCAAAAGATCCTTCGTGAATTTCCGTCACTAACATCTCTGCTTCTTGTTTGTCAACACACCTCAGCAAGATCATGTCAAAATTCCGCTTGTACAACACGTTGTTACTCAAAAGAAAATTTCCAGCCAACCTTCTCAAAGTTTTCTTATCTTTGTTAGAAATTCCCAAAGGATATTTTTGAGTTCTAAGGAATACTTCAATGTCATGGTACTAGGGTTTGCCATCTTCGACTTCTTCGACAGCAAAGATGTAGGCGGGTCTGTCAAGACGTTTTACTTCAATCCGAGGACACTCATTCCAAAAGTTTACCACAATCATTGAGGCCAGAGTTGCCAACGCATCTGCCATTCTGTTCTCATCACGAGGAATATCATGAAATTCGACCCTATCAAAGAACGATAACAGTCTTCTAGCATAATCTCTGTATGGGACCAAATTATCATGTCGAGTTACCCACTCTCCAGTGATTTGGTTGATTGCCACTGCAGAATCACCAAACACATCCAAATTCTTAATTCTCAAATCTATTGCTTCCTCAAGACCCATAATGCATGCTTCATACTCAGCCTCATTATTAGTACACTAGAATGTTAATCTGGAAGTAAATGGGAAGTGGGTCCCTTGAGGAGTCACAATAACAGCGCCTATCCCCTTTCCATGAGCGTTGACAACTCCATCGAAAATTAAACCCCATTGAGAACCTGGTTCTGGCCCTTCACCATGCACGGGTTCTTCACAATCTTTCATCTTTAAAAACATAACGTCTTCGTCGGGAAAGTCATCGTTTGAGGGTTGATAATCCAAGATAGGCTGGTGAGCCAAATGATCAGCCAAAACACTTCCTCTGACTGCTTTCTGAGTATGGTACTCGATATCATATTCGGATAACAACATCTGCCATCTAGCAATTCTCCCAGTCAAAGCGGGCTTTTCAAAAATATACTTGATAGGATCCATCTTCGAAACTAACTAAGTGGTGTGATTCAACATATACTGGCGCAAACGTTTAGCGGCCCATGCCAAAGCACAACAAGTCTTCTCTAACATAGTGTACCTTGTTTCACAATCGGTAAATTTCTTGCTCAAGTAATAAGTGGCATGGTCTTGCTTTCCTGTTTCATCTCGTTGACCGAGCACACAACCCATTGAATCTTCTAAGACAGTCAAATACATAATCAAAGGTCGTCCTTCAACCGGCGATATCAGGATAGGTGGTTCAAGCAAATACTCTATGATACTATAAAAAGCCTTTTGACAATCTTCAGACCAAACATACCCTTGTTCTTTTCTCAGAAGCTTGAAAATAGGTTTACATGTAGCAGTCATGTTGGATATAAACCTGGAGATATAATTCAAACGTCCCAAAAATCCTCTAACTTGTTTCTCGGTGGTGGGAGCTGGCATTTCTCGGATAGCTTTCACTTTGTCGGGGTCCACTTCAATCCCTCTTTGACTGACAATAAAACCCAATAGTTTCCCTGATCGTACCCCAAATGTGCATTTATTGGGGTTCAGACAAAGCTTGTATTCCTTCAAACGACCAAACATCTTAGACAAATGTTTAACATGATCATCCTCGGTTTTCGACTTAGCTATCATATCATCCACATAAACCTCGATCTCTTTGTGCATCATATCATGGAACAAAGTAGTCATAGCTCTTTGATATGTTGCCCCTGCATTCTTTAATCCAAACGGCATAACTCTGTAACAGAAGGTGCCCCAGGGTGTGATGAATGACGTCTTCTCTCTGTCCTCGGGAGCCATTCTAATCTAATTGTAACCTGAGAAACCGTCCATAAAGGAGAAAACCTCATATCTTGCGGTACTGTCAACCAAAATGTCAATGTGAGGTAACGGGAAATCATCTTTCAGACTGGCTTTATTCAAATCCGTGTAGTCTACACACATGCGAACCTTACCATCCTTCTTCGGGACGAGCACAATATTAGCCATCCAGAGTGGATACTCGGCAATGACAAGGAAACCTGTATCAATCTGTTTCTGTACTTCTTCCTTAATCTTTAGAGCCATGTCGGGTCGAGTCCTTTTGAACTTCTGTTTTACTGGCGGGCGCTCTGGCTTCAAAGGTAGGCAGTGTTCAACTATAGCAGTGTCTAATCCAGGCATATCTTGATATGACCAAGCAAACACATCAACAAACTCTCCAAGTAAATCAATCAGCTGTTTCTTCACATCAGGTTTGAGAAGAGCTCCGATTTTCACTTCTCTACGGATTTCTTCTGTTCCCAAATTGATTACTTCCACCGGCTCCTGATGAGGTTGGATAGCTTTCTCTTATTTCTCAAGCAGTCTGGAAGTCTCTTCTGGGATATCATCTTCTTCGTCTTCGGCTTCGTACACGGGAAACTCGAAATTCGGAGGAGGCAGTGGATCATTATTCTCAAGATGTAATTTATGTAGCAATCTGTGCAAGTGATGTGATTTTTATGAGTTTTTTGTAAAGTGGAAAGTGTGTGTACGCGAGCTGCTACTTATTATTTTCCAACATCGTAAATAAATATTAAAAAAAAAACACACATAATGAAAATGAAAGTTATTTATTGATGATAGTAAAACCAAAAAGACACGCCCAACAAAGTAACCTTTGCCTTGGGCAGAGCAAAGGGAATTATTTAAAAGTAAGCCCTAATAATGCAGTTTCGCCTTGGGCAGAGCGAAAAAATTTTTAAAAAACAAATGCTTTACTTAGATATATGAACAACAGCAGGGGCTTCAACCACACTCCGGTTCTTGACCAAAATGCCTGGGGTTACAAAATTTGGAATATCCTCATCTGAATCTTCCTCGGTAACAGCATAAACTCCAAAGGTATAGTCAAATCCGTCTGAAACATAACCTGGATCTTCCATATAGGGCTCATAATCTTCGTAAGGAATGGAGGACCTTGCAGAACCATCTGATATGTAGCCTTCCAGTTCATCCTCTAACACAACATTTACCTGAGGATGATGGACGATTCCTCCACTACGGAACACTTCATTAATCAACGGAAACCCTTGGTTTTTAGTAGTTTGTTGAGCAGAACTGCTGGTGGAACCAAGACCTTCCTTATTTTTGTTCTCTGGCAAAGACAACACCTTCCCCCAAATTGTCTGATGGCCACTGTTCACTACTCGTTGCGCGTCTTTAAATGATGACATAGATGCCTGAGATTTCCGGACACCCTCGCCCACAATAGACAAAGCTTAAAATTGCGTGCCGACCTCTTCCTCAGCTTCGACGTACGAGAATGATGACAAGTGACTCACCACCAAAGCTCTTTCTCCACAAACTGTAACTGTTTTTCCCTCAAAAGCATATTTTAATTTCTGATGCAGGGTAGAAGTGACTTCCCCAGCTTCATGCATCCATAGCCTCCCTAGCAGACAGCTATAGGCGGCACGAATGTCCATGACTTGAAACGTAATCATAAAAGTCTGTAATCCAATAGTCATCGGCAAATCCAACTCACCAATTATCGCCTTTCTTGACCCATCAAAAGCTTTGACAATAACATGACTTGGCTTCATTAGCGGTCCCTGATAGGATAGATTATATAGAGTAGTTCTAGGCATCACGTTTAGAGAAGATCCAATATCAACCAACACACTGGACAGAGAGTCATTCCCGCAATTCACAGAAATATGTAAAGCCATGTTATGTTTCCTTCCTTCTTCCGGGAGATCATCTTCATTGAAACCCAGATTGTCACATGAAGTGATATTACCAATGATATTGTCAAAATGCTCCATGGTCACATCTTGTTCAACATGCGCCTGTTCTAATATTTTCTGGAGTGCTTCCCTATGAGCCTCAGAACTCATCAGCAGTTGCAACACAGAAATCTTTGACGGGGTTTGCAGGAGCTGATTTGCAACCTTATATTCACTCCTCTTGATCACTTTTAGCCATTCAGCTGCGTTGGACAAATTGGATCCACCAGATTTCCCCCCAATCGGATCCTTTGAGCCTGGTTGTTCCAATGAGACCTCTGTTTCTTTCGGTGGTACAGTCTGGTAGACTCGACCTCTCCTTGTTACTCTGCTGACATCTGCAATGTTAACTACTGAAGGTACAGTGGGCAAAGGCAATTCCTTTCCATTCTCCAACATCGTAGCGTTGTACCTGTAGGGGATAGCCTTACTGGAAGTATAAGAGACAGGTCCAGGCACATTGATTACCAACGGGGTAACAGCCGGTTTTTTGCTATTATAAACAATTTTCATACGCTCCACTTCCTTAAAGTGAGGCACTATAACGCAAACTTCTTCAGCCCTTTCACTTGAAGCTTCCTAATCACCATTTTTCAAACAGTCTTCAATCATGTTGATGGAGGGTGAACCATGCGGGGGTAATGGATTAACCTGCACATTAGGGTCGGAATCCTTGAAGGATAGAATTACGCACTTAATGAGCCTCTGGACATCTGCTTTCATACCAAAATAACTCTCAATATCATGCCCTGGAGAACCCTGATGGTAAGGGCAAAACTTGTCAGCTCTATAAGAAGGAGGAGGATTTGCAGGAACCATATGTGGAGCTTTTGTTTGAATATGAACCTTCTGGACCAAAGCTGGAAACAAATCAGCGTATTTCATAGGAATAGGCTCAATGTTTATCTTTCTATACGCACGACCCTGATTGTTGAATAGCCGATTCTGCTGAGGATATTGCGGATTTTACTGAGGCTGTGGCTGATGAGCACTGGGGGACTGAGGTTGCTGATACGGATGCGGATTTGGTTGAGGCTGATAAGCTGGAGCATTAAACACTGGTGATACGGCAGCAACTTGGTGTGATGGCGAATACCTTTTTCTAAATTGGCCCTTTTGAATGACATTTACACCTTGCTTTTTTTTCTTCACAAAACCACTCCCATACTTCTTAGGAGCAATCTCTTCTTTAGCCAATCTTCCTTCGCGAACACCTTCTTCTAAGCACATTCCCATGTTAACCATTTCAGTAAAGTCACTAAGTGCACTAGCTACCATCTTCTCATAAAAGAAAGGACCAAGGGTCTTCAGAAAAATCTTGGTCATCTCTTTTTCCTCTAATGGTGGTGTGACTTGTGCGGCCAACTCGCGCCAACGTTGAGCATATTCCTTGAAACTCTCCTTATCTTTCTGCGTCATAGCCCTCAATTGATCACTGTCAGGTGCCATATCCACATTATACTTATACTGCTTGACAAAGGCTCCCCCTAGATCATTGAAAGTTCGAATCTTCGCACTATCCAGCCCCATGTACCACTTGAGTGCAGCACCTTTCAAACTGTCTTGGAAGTAATGAATGAGCAGTTAATCATTATCAGTTTGGGCAGACATCTTCCTGTCATACATAATAAGATGACTATGAGGGCAGGTATTCCCCTTGTACTTCTCAAAATCAGGGACCTTGCATTTTGGCGGAACCTTGACATTTGGGACCAAGCACAACTTAGAAGCACTCTTTCCAAATAAATCCTTTCCACGAAGAGCCTTCAACTCCTTTTGCATTTCAGAAAATTGGTCTTGAAATCCGTCCATCCTCTCTTCCAAGCCCACAGTTTCGGTCGGCGACCCATGTAAAATTGGCTCATCCAGAATGTACGGAACAATGTTCACATGTGGAGATGCACTAGTCATCACAGCAGAAACTACAGTAGTAGCTTGAACAGTGGTCACAGCAGGGATCTCGGACACAGACGGGCGGTAACCGGTTGAAAAGAAATTGGGAGACAATCCCCACGGGAAACCTTGAGGCATACTGTAGGACATTTCAGCAACAGAAGACACCACTGGGATCGGTGTTGGCATCACTTCAGAGATCACAGTCCTTGGAACTTCTTGGTTGTTGATCGAGGCTTGATTGGACAAAGCTTCCACTAGACCATTCAACCTCTCTAAACTTTCTTTCAGAACTGCAACTTCATCACGGAGCACTCTGTTCTCTTACTCTAGTTGATCCATCTTTTGGCGTTGACTAGCTCGAGTGTTGTATCGGTGATTCAGCTTGTCTGCAGAGATGAGGCAAGAGTGAGACCCTGGAATGCAAACAATGTTATGCTTATGCAAAATGCAAATGAGTATGAAACTTCAAGAAACTCAAATTTTTTCTGGTATTGTAACGTTGGAGAAAAACCTATTTTATTCGATATTCGAAGCATTACAGAAGCAAAGTACTATTTTAAGAGTTTATTACATTGAACCAAAAGCAAAAGAGGACTCAGAGATCTACTCCCTACGCTCCTTCTGTGCGCGAAGTTCTTCTTGTAACTCGGCCTTCTCTCTGATGAGTCGATCGACACATTCCTTCCAAGCCACAGTATCTGGGGGAAGATCATCACTGGTGACAGCTCTTGAAGAGGTGTGAGAGGAAAATAAATCCTCTCGCGCCTTCCTTTTCCTTGCAAGTTCTACTTCTGGCAGCTTCTGGGACTTCTCTTTCTCTACCTTGAGTGTGAAAAACTTGTTCCTCTAAGCGGCTTTCAGTTTTCGAGCCTCATCCAAAGCGGCCTTCAACTAATCTACTTCGCTCACATCAAACCAGTCAGGATCATGAAAAGCCAATACCATGGGTTCATGAAAAGGGAAAGGCATCTTAAGGTCGAGAGCTCTTTCTCGCACCCAATGCAGATATTCTTCAGAGACAACACAATTGGGGTATCCTAAGGCGGTCTTTCCTTCCTTATTGACGTATCTCAATGCGTAAATTACGACGGTCTTCAGGTCTGGATCTTCTCCTTCCTTGAAAAAGATCCCTTCTAACAGAGCTTGGTCGGGTACTTCGACCATAGGATGCCCAAATTGGAGGCGATCCAAAGCAGGATTGTAACTTATGCATCCTTCTCTCCTAATAAGCGGTATGTTAGTAAATCCTCCGATGCTAGGAATCATACATATACCTCCATAGGTAGGGTCATACCACACAATGTCAGAGTGAGTAAGGGTCATAACTATCTCGGACCAATGAGTTGTTTCTACCTCATCCCAAATAGACGGATGCCGAGTTAGGCGAGCGATGAACCATGAATACAGCAGAGCGGTGCAACAAACAATATGTCCTCCTCCTTCAGCATTCTTTGAGTGGATTGAATAATATGTGTCAGCTAGCAAGGTGGGAACGGGATTCTTGAGTATGAATAGTTTAATTGCATCCATATCAACAAAATCATCAACCTTTGGGAACCAGAAGATCCCATAAACCAACAAAGCAAAGGTTGCTTCCACGATAAGGACCTCCTTCCTTTCAGCATGGTAACGAACTTTTTCGATCAAGAAATCAGATGGGAATCCAAGGACTCCTTCCTTGGTGGTTAAGTGTGCTTGAACATCTGCTAGGCTGAGATGAGTAGCATTGGCAATTTCTTGGTGACTGGGTATGTCTTCCTGGCCGGTGAATATAGGTCGGGCCGTCACAGCATCCTTAAGAAATCAGAATACTCTTCCAGAGTTGGCATCAGCTGGTAATCCGGAAAGGTGAACCAATGGTACAACGGATCATAACACTGAACAAGGGTCTCTAACAACCCTCCTTTCATCTTGAGCTCGAGAAAACGGAAGAATTCTCCATATTCTGTTGCAAAAGCGTGACGGTTCTCGATGAGATCTGCTAGTTCTCTTAAGCTTTCAATGTTAGGACTCTGGAAAGTGTACTTCAATGCTTCTCTCTTGAAGTCCATGGTTACAATACCTGTGAAATAAAATTGAGTTTCTTGAAGTGGACAAAAAGAAAGAATGCAATGCAAGATGAATAGGACTTCATGGGATTCCAACTATTTATAAACATTACGGTAAAAGAAAACATTTTTATTAATTTTGAAACGGAATACAAATAATTGCTTTTAAAAGTCCCAAATAAATAGCTAAATAAAAGCTAATGAAAGCCCTAAAGAAGTTTTGAATTCCATTGCTTGAGCTCCTCCTCCAATTAGGTCTTCTCACGGATAAGGTTGTCCACAATCAGCTTCCAAATAGTATATTATGGGTCGGAGAAAAATAAATCCTCCATGAATTTCCTCTTCTTGCAAGGAAGTAATTCTTCATCCTTCAACTGTAGCTGCTTCTGAAGTTCATCCTTCTCTTTCTGAAGCTCATCCTTCTGCTTCTGAAATTCATCGTTTTCTGCAACCACTACTTGGTACTTTTGTTCTTCCATGACTCTAACTCACGTTACGACTTCCTCAAGGCAACCTCTAACTTCTCAACTTCAGACATAAAGACATAAGTGGGCTCCCTCTTCGGAGATATAGGATCTTGACGAGAATAGGGCATTTTCAGCTTGATTGCTCTCTCTCTGACCCACTGAAGGTATGGCTCCAAGGACACATAATTAAGTTTCCCAAGGCTTTCCTTCCCTTTATTGTGCAAATGATCCCATGTGTAACACCCTACTTCCCAAAACAAATAAAATATGAATAACATAATAAAAATCAGAGTTTCCTTCCCAAGTGGGATGTCACATAAAAATCACGTTTCCTTATAAAAAGGTTTTTCTCCAAATACAGCGGAATATTTAAATAATACAATTAAATAAAAAATTTTGATACGTTCGCAGGAAAAAAATAGGAGTTCAACATGAAACAATAAAAATGCCCAAGTCCCGTGCTACGTATCAGAGCATCCTAGACTCGACAGTCACACCAATATCCAAGCTAGCTAAGCACCTGGATTATCTGTACTTCCGAAGAAGCACAGACCACAACAACAACAAGGGGTGAGAAATCATGATCAAAAATATAATGGTAATGTAATACATGTAATAAGGCAGTAAAACACACCAACACATCAATTATTCACCCCAACAACACCATATAACGAACCTACTGTTCAAATTACAATATAACATATTATAATGCAATTATGCAACTCAACACCATGCATGCGGTACCGACTCATTGGTTCATTCAATCGAACCTGGATAGATCACTTACGCTCCTCCTGAGACATGATCTATCCCCCACCATTCTCCACAAAGGAGTACGGATGAATCACTTACGCTCCTCCTGAGACATGATTCATCCCACCAAAACACCATGATATGCAAGACACCAATGCATAATTATTATATTCTGGCACGCTAAGTGCACACGATCCTCCTGATCATATCATCATACAACAATGCATATGTATAGATATATTACACCAACACCATATAAATCAATCAGATAGTAAACGAATTCATACTATCACACCGGATATAACTACGTCCCCCCCACTCGGGGATACACGATCCTACTGATCACTACACACATATACATTACTAATTGCTCACCAACAATATTAAGGGAAACGCGTACTATCCCCAAGTACACAAATTATATCCCATACTCATCATTTTCACACTACAGCAAGGCTAGAAGGATCACACGAGACCAATTCAGACATCTCACCAAAAGTCTCTGAGGTTACTCAGAACCTCCCTAAACCCACCTCAGCCTATACACCAAAATCAATAATTCATCAACATCAATCCACAATCACAAACATGCCAATAGATATTATACTTACCAATTATCCTATAATTTCTACTCTAGAACCGACATTACGGTACATTACCGACACTTCAGAGTCACTCTGAATCTCACCAAGGTCCTAACCATAGTCATTAACGACACTATAGGGAAACAACACATAACTTTTCCCAAAGCTATAATCACTGTCATTGCCAACACTACGGTAACAACACATAATCTCATCAGCTTTATATTCCTAGTTACTATCAACACTACAGTAACATCAACAATCCAACAAAATGGATCAATACTACAGTAACATCATCACCATATATATATATACCCCAAAATGCATCATCATCATTCATCAATCCCTCAACCTCAACAATAATCATAGCATGCCAATATAAAACTTTATATAACGATAAATTCCTACGGGGTTAAGGAATCCCCTCTACCCTATACATGTATAAACCATTCTCAATCAAATTTCTCCCCCCTTACCTTGACAATTGGTCGATCGATAGAATTCCTCCTAGAATTGGTCTCTTGGCCTTCTCCTTCCTCTTTCGTTCTTCGTTCCCTTTTTCCTTCGTTCTTTTTCACTTTCCTCGTTCTTTCCTCTTCTCTCTTTCTATCGCTCTTTTTTCTCAATTTTCTAAAATGTATCGTAACTCTCCTAACCCCTCATATTCTATTTCCCTTTTTAATTATTCTAATCCCAATAATAATAACTAATAAAATAATATAATATTAATAATCTTAATAATAATAATAATACTAATATAATCTTACTAATATTAATAATACCACATATTAATAATAATAATAATAATAATAATAATAATAATAATAATAATATTAATAATTCTAATAATAATAATAATGATAATAATAATAATAATGTTAATAATAATAATACTATTAATAATAACAATAATAATAATATTATTATCTCTCCAATAATCATAATAATACTTTTAATAATAATAATAATAATAACACTAATAATAATAATAGTAATAATAATAATAATAATAATACTATTATTATTATCACACCAATATCCCACGCCTATGGTAATCCCTTTCCTCTCCATTCCAACTTTTCTAATATCTCCTTGCTACCCTTCATATTTCCTTCCTAACGGTTTCTATCGTGACTTTTCATATTTCCATTCTAACTTCCCAATAACCCTTTCACCTCTTATTTTACTTATTCCAACCACTAATATTCCCAATAATAATTATAATAATCATTATAATAATAATAATAATATAATATAATATAATACTATTATAATATTATAGTAATATTCAACATAATAATAATAATAGTGATACACCCAACAATAATTATAATTATAATCATAATAATATTATCACACCAATAATAATAATAATATTAATAAAAATAATATAATAATAATATAATAATACTAATATTATTATTTCACCAAAATAATAATAATATTAATAATAGTAACAAATATAATAAATATAATAATAATAATAACACCCCCACCAATGTTACTATTATTTTTATATTACTATATTTCACACCAAAATATCACCAATAGTCCTCCCACATTAGGGACACCCACCAAACATCATCAAATACACCCCCACCAAAGGGCACACCAACATATAATTTTTAAAATAATAATAAAGTGACTAAATAATTAAAATGGGTGTTACAACTCTCCCCCACTTTAATTATTTTCGTCCTCGAAAATTACCTGATGGAAATAGCTCCGGATACGCTTCTCGCATCCTGCTTTCCAACTCCCAGGTCACACTGCCTCCTGCAGCACCTCCCCAAGCTACCTTCACCAAAGGTATCTCTTTCCCTCGGAGCTGTTTCATCTTACGGTCCTCGATCCTCAACGGCATCGTCTCAATAGTAAGATTCTCCCGAACCTGAACATCATCTCTCTGAATAACATGAGATGGATCAGAAACATACTTTCGCAATTGCGACACATGAAACACATCATGTAAGTTCGATAACTCAGGTGGCAACGCCACCCTATAAGCTACAGCACCAATTCTTTGCAGAATTTCATAAGGTCCAATAAACTTAGGATCCAACTTCTTGGACTTCAATGCACGACCCACACCAGTCATCGGATTAACTCTTAGGAATACGTGATCACCTACACAGAATTCCAACTCTTTCCTCCGATTATCATGATAACTTTTCTGCCTACTCTGAGACACTTTCATTTTCTCACGAATCATTTGAATTGTCTCAGTAGTCTGCTGTACAATTTCTGGTCCAAGCACCACATTCTCACCAGTTTCATACCAACACAGAGGAGTCCTACACCTCCTCCCATACAAAGCTTCAAACGGTGCCATTCCGATACTAGAATGGTAACTGTTATTGTACGTGAATTCAATCAATGATAAATGAGTGTCCCACGCACCACCCTTTTCCAATACACAAGCTCTTAATAAATCCTCAAGCGACTGATTAGTCCTTTCCGATTGACCATCAGTTTGTGGATGATAAGCTGAACTTAATTTCAACTTAGTACCCAAAGCTTCTTGCAAGCTCTTCCAAAATTCTGAAGTAAACCTCGGATCTCTATCCGACACAATACTGGACGGAACACCATGTAACTTCACAATTACCCGAATATAAATCTCCGCCAGCTTCGTCAACGGAAAACTAATATTAATTGGCACAAAGTGTGCAGACTTCGTTAATCGATCCACAATCACCCATATAGCATCAAAACCTCTCGCCGTATTTGGCAATCCTGTAACAAAGTCCATAGAAATGCAATCCCATTTCCAAACCGGAATTTCCAACGGTTGCATAAATCCAGAAGGTCTCTGGTGTTCTACCTTCGATTTCTGACACGTCAAACAGGCATAAACAAATTGAGCAATGTCTCTTTTCATACCAGACCACCAAAATAATTTCTTTAAATCATGATACATCTTCGTAGCTCCGGGATGAATACTCAGATTACTACGGTGTCCTTCACTCAAAATCAGCTTTTTCAGTTCCTCATCATCTGGTACACAAATCCTGCCTCTAAATCTCAACACACCTGTACTATCCAATTTAAAGTCACTATCGGAGTCACTTCCTACTCCAGGCATCAAATCTACCAATTTCACATCCAACTTCTGATTTTCTCTAATCTTATCCAAGAAGTCATTATTTACCTGCAACATACCCAACATTACACTATCTGCAGTAGTCTCACAAACCATGCTCAAATCTCTGAATTGTTCAATTAACTCAATTTCTTTCACCATCAGAGCTGCCATATGAATTGTCTTTCTACTCAAAGCGTCTGCCACTACATTGGCCTTTCCCGGATGATAACTCAAACTGAAGTCATAATCCTTCAAAAATTCTAACCATCTTCTCTGCCTCATATTCAGCTCTTTCTGATCAAACAGGTATCTCAGACTCTTATGATCACTAAACACTTCAAATCTTGAACCATACAGGTAATGCCTCCAAATTTTCAACACAAAAACAACCGCAGCTAACTCAAGATCATGAGTAGGATAATTTCGCTCATGCACTCTCAGTTGCCGCGATGCATATGCTACTACTTTACCATTCTGCATAAGAACTCCTCCTAATCCCATCTTAGACGCATCACAGTACACCACAAACGGTTCACTCGGAGTCGGTAACACTAACACCGGTGCCGTAGTCAATCTCTTTTTCAACTCTTCAAAACTTTCTTCACAAGCAGCGTCCCATACGAAAACTTGGTTCTTTCTCGTCAACTGAGTTAATGGCAACGCCAAATTAGAGAACCCTTCAATAAACCTGCGGTAATAACCAGCTAAACCCAAAAAGCTCCTAATTTCTGTCGATGTCTTCGGCGGTTCCCACTGCAATACTGCACTTACTTTTGACGGATCCACCGCTATTCCATCTTCAGATATTACATGCCCCAAGAAACTCACTTTCCTCAACCAGAAGTCACACTTTGACAATTTAGCAAATAGTTTATTTTCTTTCAACACTTGCAAGGCAATCCTCAAATGTCCTGCATGCTCTTCATCAGATTTAGAATAAATTAATATATCATCAATAAACACTACAATGAACTGATCCAAATAAGAATGGAAAATTCTGTTCATATACTCCATAAATACTCCCGGCGCGTTAGTCACTCCAAACGGCATTACAGCATATTCGTAATGTCCATATCGAGTCCTAAAGGCAGTCTTCTGAACATCACCTTCTTTTACTCTTATCTGATGATAACCCGATCTTAAGTCGATCTTACTAAATACACGAGCTCCCACCAGCTGGTCCATCAAGTCATCAATCCTATTCTCTCCACACAATCCACAGAAATAAACGAGTGTGTTGCACCCGTATCAATAATAGCAGTTAAAGGAATATTATTGATAATACAAGTACCTTTGATAACACGCTCATCACTGGCAGCTTGAGTTCCTGCCAAAGCAAACACTTTTCCACCAGCCGGAGACGTCTGAGGCTTCTTCGGCTTCTCACAATGGGTACTGATGTGACCCTTCTCACCACAGTTATAACAGGTCGGCATAGTTGCTCTGCAGTCAGCTATCACATGACCTGGTTTTCCACACTTAAAACACTTTTTGGCTTCATTAGGACAATCATTAGCACGGTGTCCCATACCACCGCACCGAAAACATTTCCCTTCAGCAGATGCTCTCCCATCTCTAGGCTTCTTATCAACAACAGCTTTACGTTTTCCCTTATCAGCAGCAACACCATAAGGAGTACCACTAAACCTCTGCTTACCCTTACGGTCATTAACAACTTTGTAGTGTGCAATCCTTGCCCGGTTATCGTTATCATAGATCCTGCTCCTGCTTACCAGCTCAGGATAGCTCCTGATCTTCTGACAAGCAATCCCCAGCTTAATCTCTGGACGCAGTCCATTCTCAAACTTTAAGCACTTAGAAGTCATTGCCCCTTCCACACTATAGTGAGGACAATACTGCACCAACTCCTCAAACTTAGCAGCATACTCTGCTACAGTCATACTACCCTGCTTCAGCTCTAAGAATTCAATTTCCTTAGCACTCCGAATATCTTCCGGAAAATACTTCTCCAGAAAACCCTTCCGAACCACCTCCCAAGTAATGGCGGTTCCAGCAGCTTCCAATCTTTGGCGACTATTGTCCCACCAGGCTTCAGCCTCACCTTCCAGCATGTGAGTACCAAATCTCACCTTCTGCTCATCAGTACATTCCATCGTTCTGAAGATCTTCTCAATTGCCTTCAGCCACTTCTGAGCAGCTTCTGGGTCCAGAATTCCTCCTTCAAACGTTGGCGGCTTGTTGCTCCGAAACTGCGCCAAACTCCTGAATTGGGCATCTGCAGTTTGATTCTGATTAGCAACTGCCTGCGCCATTGCTTGCATAGCAGCAGCCAATGCAGCATCGTTCCTTCCTGCCATACTGCTCAAACATAGCAACACGAAGTTAAAAGATATTCAACTACATCATAAAGGACAGACTCAACTCGACTCAACAACACTGGCCGGACGGACCGACCTGCTCTGATACCAATTGTAACACCCTACTTCCCAAAACAAATAAAATATGAATAACATAATAAAAATCAGAGTTTCCTTCCCAAGTGGGATGTCACATAAAAATCACGTTTCCTTATAAAAAGGTTTTTCTCCAAATACAGCGGAATATTTAAATAATACAATTAAATAAAAAATTTTGATACGTTCGCAGGAAAAAAATAGGAGTTCAACATGAAACAATAAAAATGCCCAAGTCCCGTGCTACGTATCAGAGCATCCTAGACTCGACAGTCACACCAATATCCAAGCTAGCTAAGCACCTGGATTATCTGTACTTCCGAAGAAGCACAGACCACAACAACAACAAGGGGTGAGAAATCATGATCAAAAATATAATGGTAATGTAATACATGTAATAAGGCAGTAAAACACACCAACACATCAATTATTCACCCCAACAACACCATATAACGAACCTACTGTTCAAATTACAATATAACATATTATAATGCAATTATGCAACTCAACACCATGCATGCGGTACCGACTCATTGGTTCATTCAATCGAACCTGGATAGATCACTTACGCTCCTCCTGAGACATGATCTATCCCCCACCATTCTCCACAAAGGAGTACGGATGAATCACTTACGCTCCTCCTGAGACATGATTCATCCCACCAAAACACCATGATATGCAAGACACCAATGCATAATTATTATATTCTGGCACGCTAAGTGCACACGATCCTCCTGATCATATCATCATACAACAATGCATATGTATAGATATATTACACCAACACCATATAAATCAATCAGATAGTAAACGAATTCATACTATCACACCGGATATAACTACGTCCCCCCCACTCGGGGATACACGATCCTACTGATCACTACACACATATACATTACTAATTGCTCACCAACAATATTAAGGGAAACGCGTACTATCCCCAAGTACACAAATTATATCCCATACTCATCATTTTCACACTACAGCAAGGCTAGAAGGATCACACGAGACCAATTCAGACATCTCACCAAAAGTCTCTGAGGTTACTCAGAACCTCCCTAAACCCACCTCAGCCTATACACCAAAATCAATAATTCATCAACATCAATCCACAATCACAAACATGCCAATAGATATTATACTTACCAATTATCCTATAATTTCTACTCTAGAACCGACATTACGGTACATTACCGACACTTCAGAGTCACTCTGAATCTCACCAAGGTCCTAACCATAGTCATTAACGACACTATAGGGAAACAACACATAACTTTTCCCAAAGCTATAATCACTGTCATTGCCAACACTACGGTAACAACACATAATCTCATCAGCTTTATATTCCTAGTTACTATCAACACTACAGTAACATCAACAATCCAACAAAATGGATCAATACTACAGTAACATCATCACCATATATATATATACCCCAAAATGCATCATCATCATTCATCAATCCCTCAACCTCAACAATAATCATAGCATGCCAATATAAAACTTTATATAACGATAAATTCCTACGGGGTTAAGGAATCCCCTCTACCCTATACATGTATAAACCATTCTCAATCAAATTTCTCCCCCCTTACCTTGACAATTGGTCGATCGATAGAATTCCTCCTAGAATTGGTCTCTTGGCCTTCTCCTTCCTCTTTCGTTCTTCGTTCCCTTTTTCCTTCGTTCTTTTTCACTTTCCTCGTTCTTTCCTCTTCTCTCTTTCTATCGCTCTTTTTTCTCAATTTTCTAAAATGTATCGTAACTCTCCTAACCCCTCATATTCTATTTCCCTTTTTAATTATTCTAATCCCAATAATAATAACTAATAAAATAATATAATATTAATAATCTTAATAATAATAATAATACTAATATAATCTTACTAATATTAATAATACCACATATTAATAATAATAATAATAATAATAATAATAATAATAATAATAATATTAATAATTCTAATAATAATAATAATGATAATAATAATAATAATGTTAATAATAATAATACTATTAATAATAACAATAATAATAATATTATTATCTCTCCAATAATCATAATAATACTTTTAATAATAATAATAATAATAACACTAATAATAATAATAGTAATAATAATAATAATAATAATACTATTATTATTATCACACCAATATCCCACGCCTATGGTAATCCCTTTCCTCTCCATTCCAACTTTTCTAATATCTCCTTGCTACCCTTCATATTTCCTTCCTAACGGTTTCTATCGTGACTTTTCATATTTCCATTCTAACTTCCCAATAACCCTTTCACCTCTTATTTTACTTATTCCAACCACTAATATTCCCAATAATAATTATAATAATCATTATAATAATAATAATAATATAATATAATATAATACTATTATAATATTATAGTAATATTCAACATAATAATAATAATAGTGATACACCCAACAATAATTATAATTATAATCATAATAATATTATCACACCAATAATAATAATAATATTAATAAAAATAATATAATAATAATATAATAATACTAATATTATTATTTCACCAAAATAATAATAATATTAATAATAGTAACAAATATAATAAATATAATAATAATAATAACACCCCCACCAATGTTACTATTATTTTTATATTACTATATTTCACACCAAAATATCACCAATAGTCCTCCCACATTAGGGACACCCACCAAACATCATCAAATACACCCCCACCAAAGGGCACACCAACATATAATTTTTAAAATAATAATAAAGTGACTAAATAATTAAAATGGGTGTTACACCATGCAACCAAAATCTTGTCTCGGAGTTCTTCGTCTTCCCTAAAGAAAATACCCTCCACTTGAACACTCTTAGGCGGCTCCTTCAACGGAAATCCCAACTGTCGACGAGCTAAGACTGGATTGTAACTGATCCCTCCATTAAAACTGAGCAACGACACATTAGGAAAGTTGCCACAACCATCAATAATTAAAGTTCCATCATACGCTCGGTTGTACCAAACGATGTCTGAGTGAGTCAATGCCATAACTCTCGGAGACCAAAGCCCTCTATCGAGATTCAAAAAAAGAAGTAGACCTCGACAAGTGCGAAATAAACCACTTGTAGAGTAAGGGCACACAACAGGTGATCATTCCTCCACCATAGAAGTTTCGGAGATGCAAAAAATGATAAGCATTACCCAATAGAGTTGGTACTGGATTGTTCTTCAAAAAGATCTTAATTGTGTTGAGGTCGACGAACCCTTCAAAACTTGGGAACAAAAACACTCCATAAATAAGTAAGGCAAAGATCGCCTCGAATGAAGTCTTGTTCGTATAATCGGCATAGAACATAGCTTTACTGATTAAGAACTTCATAGTCAAACCAAAAATACCACCTTTACTAACCAAATTTCCCTTGACGTCAGATACCTTTAGATAAAGGGCCTTAGCAATATCTCTTTCATCGGGGTCTTTCTCCAAGAAAGGGAAAGGAGACTCTTCTAAGATAGGTAGACCAACCAAAAAAAAGTATTCTTCCAATGTAGGCAGTAGCTGGAAGTCTGAAAACGTAAAACAGTGATATAGCGGATCATAGAACTGCAATAAAGTGGAAAGAAGTCCTTCGTCTACTTGGCAACTCAATAAGGATATCAACTTCCCATACTTGCTCTTGAACCTCCCTTGGTCTTCAATCAAGGTTACCAACTTCTTTAGGTCATCCAATTTGGGACTTTTAAAAGTGTATTTCAAAGTGTGTCTTCTATTGGGATTCATAGTACCCTAGAATGTTCATAAACAAAAGTAAATCCCATGAAGTCCAATGCTGTATGATGCTTTATGAATGCAACAAACACAAGTAAGCACATAAGGACACACAAAGATAAAACAGACAAGGGAGACCCTAGGTTTGCAACGAGCATGGAGCCAAAGGTATACCCATTCCCAAAGGACACAGACTAAAGGGTGATTGTACCTGCAGAACAAGGTTCTAATAATGTTCCCAAAGTCATTAGCCCCTCTTTCGGATATTATCAACTTCCCAAGTACTCGGTGGTTAATAATATTCTCAAGAGAACTTCTTTTGAGTCTAGCATCGCGTAGCACTATTTCGGGGGTACCCCCTCATAGCCCCGCACTACATCCTAATAAAGGCCAAAGTGGGGTTAAGGTAACTACGGTCCTCAATATCATAGGCTCCAACATCGAATATAGTGGATGTTTTCACGATTAAGGACTTGTTCAACAATACAACTTTCGAGAGGGCCTCAATTGAGCGTGATTTTCAAGTCAGCTTGGTCGGGATTCCACCCCCTATAAGCCTCTTTGAACATATCACTATCCTATCTTAAGTTCACTCAAGTCCGGGTGTAGGACTTTGTCTCACCACTCAAGAGTATCAACCCAAGGGCAATAAACAAGTAAACAAATAACAAATATAAAACAATAAACAAGTAAAAACAAGATAGGGAAACCCACTGAGGTGTCCCCAGTGAAGTCGCCATTTCTGTCGCGGTGAAAATTGGATACCAAACTATTGATTAGTTTGAATCTTTAATTCATTTTGCAACCGAACTTTGATTTGTCCAAAGGAAGGGATAAAGATCGAAATTCCCACAATGCAATGCAAATGCAAGCTAGAGAGTTATAGGTTCAGGGGGTTGGTTAAACTTAGGGAAGGTGCTATCATCCTAAGTTTCTGTAGTACTCTATAGGAACCTCTTGTTTTATGTTTGTTTATTGCTAAGTGTTTATCTACTTAAAGATTAAAAGACCTAGTGGTTTATATCTAAGTATACTCGATAAGATATTGTATCTTATGCCTACATATCCTTACGGGAGTGGAATCAGAGTATTTTGTAGTTCTCCAAAAGGGTTTGAGGAGTTCCTTGACTGTGGTCAAAGTTTTTACGGGTTTAGGATAGTTTGATTGATTGATTTAAGGAGAAAGGACGAGTTATCATTTTAAGAGAGATTTAACCGCCACAAGGTGTAGGAAAATAGTCTTTGCATCGTTTTAAGAAGAGGGCTCAAGTACTCGGATATGGATCGACGAGGTACGCCTCTATCTCTCTTAAGGCAAAGTTCCTATGGTGTTGATTGTATTGATGTGGGGTGGAGATTCTATCTCGCTTAAGATGATTAACATCTATTTCTCTATTGTGTTTGATTATTTGTTGTAGTGTTGTTGAATTGTTTTCCTATGTTGTAAAAGATAACGGTCCTTCCTATGGGGTAGGATCTATCTTAATTGATCAACTTGAATGGGATCAAGGATCGTAAGGGAGTATGATACAAATGATGTGCACTACACATAATTGTTGAATCATGTGTAGGTTTTTCCTTTGGACGGAATGCGATGCGAGAATATAAATTGCGATAATGTAAAGTTGCGAAAGATAAATTACGGAAAATAAAGCCATACACACGCATGAAAGCGCTAAGGTGTGTGGGGTGAATGTGAGTGTATGAACGTGCGTGCACGATTAGATGTTGATTACGAGGGGTGACTAATCTTAAAAGGTAGAGACTTATATATTATTTTTCTTTTACGAAGAAGGTTGAATTGATTTATAAGAAAATATATTATTTGATGAGATTAATTTTAAGAAAAGTCATTTATTTTAAGTGAGGTTAATTTTAAGAGAAATTGTTCAATTTTAATAAAAAGTTGTTTAGGTAAATTATGAAGATAGGTTTTATATTTTTTCTTTTTAAAAAAAAGTTTGCTAAAAAGAAAAGAAGATTCAATTATGGTGTAAATTAATTTTAATTAGAATTAAAAGGGTTTCTTATGAGGACTTATTATAACAAGATAAATGTTTTAAAGAAAATTGTTTATTGTTCTACCAATTAAATAGATTATCTATTTAAGGGACTAAATTAATAAATTTATAAAATAAAATGGTTTTATTATTGTTGACAAATATGTATTAGTTAGGTAAATTATGAAAATGGTTTTTAATATATCATTATCTAATAAAAGGTTATCAAATTGTCTTAAATAAAATAAAGTTTTAAAATATAGTGATTAATTAAATGGTTAGTACAAGGTTTTAGTTATTTAAAACTGATTAGAGAAAAGATCAATTGTTAATTAATTAAATTTAAAAGAGTGATAATTAGGTTTAGTTAAAAGATTAGCGGTTATGAGGAAGTTTAGTAGAGGGATTAGTGTGGTGTTGTGTGTGTGTGAAGCAGGGTTAATCATACAAGGCAACAACAACAAAAGACAGAGAAAAGAAGAAAAAACAAAACGATGGAAGCCGTGACCCCCTATCTTCCGTCTCCCTCTCTCAGATTGCTCGCTCGCTCTCGTTCGCCTCTCTCTCGTTCGCCTCTCCGTGGATTTCTCTTTAGATTTCTCTTATGTAAAACCTGAAACACAATAAAATAGATCAGTGGGTTCGATATCCTTTACGAGAGAAGGGTTTTACCGAAGGTGGATCGTAGCAGTGTTGGAGACGACATTTTGTCAGTTAGTTTGGGCTTGCGACGGTCGGAGGTGATCCAGTGATTTGACGAGATAAGTTTTCCTTACTCAATGTTTTAGTTTACAGCTTTTAGGGTTTTTGTGATGGTTACGAATTCCTTACCCTTCCTCTCGAGTCCTTCCTTTTTATAAGCCTTACTGAGGATCTCTCTTTTTAAAATCTGATTAAACTGTCTTGAATGCTTGATTGGGCCTTCCATTTTGGTTCAGACACGATTTGAAATACCTTCCTCTTTCGTATGGTCTCATTGATGCTTGTTAATGAAAAATCCCATCTATGTGATTTTGTACCAATCATGTTAAATGCTTTGATTGTCTAGATTCAACGTTTCTGGATTAACCGAAAATTGCTATTTATCTTGAATCGAATCTTCTTTTCAAGAAAAAGGTATATTCCTCAAGGGTTTACTAACTCTGGATTTGTGGTTTGGCAGGTGCGAATAGTAAACAATTTTGGGCCCAGAGACACTAACAGCCCAGAGTGATTGCTAGTGAACTCAAAGCTGCGAACTTGATGATAACTTGATGGTAAGCTTCGATTTCTTGGTATAATTGAATTGATATCTTGTGCATGAATTGCTTTTAATGTGGTCAATGTGTTGCTGTTGTCGCAGATGGTTTGAACGAGGTTATTGGCATTGTGCTGTTGTTTGCTACATGATACTGCTTGCTATCGCTTGTAACCTGTTTGTGACTGATGTTGATAGCAGCATGTGCTTGTAACTAATGTTGATAGCAGCCTTGCGAAATGTTTTGGGCAAGCTGAAGTTGTCTCTCATGGCTTGGTGTGATACCTGTTGTGAACTGTGCTGAGATGCCTGGTCCTGAAAACTACTGTTGTTTTCGATTCCCTTGTGGCGAATTCTTGAGCTGTTGGAAGCAAACTGACTTTTCTTCTTCTTCTTTCAGGGTCCCCCTTGAGTTTGGAGGCTGCCGGTCTTGTGCCATTGGCGAGAAAGGTATAATGGTGATGATGACTTGGTGGTCTGAACCGCGGCAGAACATAAAAGCTAATCCTTTTGACAGTTGTTGATGCTTTTAAACTATGCTGAGGGCTACTCTGAGACTATGTTATATTGGTCTAGACTTGATTTCTCCCGACTTTTGGTAAGGAGTAGGCAGCAGCTCCGGTTGTTACCCTCCTAGTCACTCGAGTCCTATGCCCGATGAAGAATTGGACTGAGGGCTGAACTAGATTTGACCTCCCTCTCTTCTCTCTTTCCATGATGTTAAATTGATTGGATGAGCTACTTGGAACATTCTGAACCATTTCGTTATGGCAGGCGAATTTGAGGTTTACTAATAGATGTTGAACTTGTACCTGTGCTGGATGAGTCTCCCCTTATTATGTCCAAGCATTGTCAAGGGAATCCTTGCGAGGTTTTAATAGCTCTTTTGTCTTGTCAATTATTGTGTGCAGGAATTGTAATGGGAGTCTTCAACAAAATAAGGATTGAAACAGACATCACATATGTCAACCTGAGGTTTGCATCTCTTTTTCCATATTTCGTTGCACATAATTTTACGGGTTATAACATTCTTTCCACATCCATTGTTGAAAATCTTGATATCTTCCCCAGGTAGCTTGCTTATTGCCCTCACTTTTCCCAAACTCAATTATGAAGTGTCAGAGCTCAAGCCACGAAGAGTACTGCTTGGACTGTTAGTATGGTGATCGGGACTGGAATCTGTTAATCTTATACTCATCGTTTCCTCTGAATTCATGTCGAGCTCAAGCATGACTTAGAATAGTTTCTTTTTGTTTGACAGGTTAAGAGAACTGCAGTGGCTAAATGAGCTTTCACAGTTCAACGGTATGCCGGTGTTGGTGTTGTAGTGTCCTAAACTCCGCACTGTGCTGTTAATTAGAAGAATCAAGCCAACTTCAAAGTTGTCTTGGAGATGAGGTAAACCAGGATTTTGGTTGCAAGTCTGTATCAAATATTCCAGCAAATTCGAAATTCTTCATAACTCATTGCGGAAGTCTTTGCTTGTATTTGGTTTAGGTATGTTTTGGCTTACGTGATTAATGACAGCGATTTGTTCCATTTCAATTTGGAAAGCTTCAATTTTATGTTGCCTGAAGGTTCAATTAGCTATCTTTCTTTTGTGTGAAGCTTGTCCCCGTTTTCGAACCAAATGTGGTGGTTAACTCCATGCTTTTCTCGTTATGCAGATAATAACTCGTGGAACTGCTAGGAGCATAGTCGGTGCAAAGTAGAAGACGCAAGCTATCCCAAATGCGGAGTTTGCAAGTGGGAAACAAAGCCTTATTACTTTAAGCTTCCAAATCGATGCCAAACTTAGAGGTATGCAGTTGGCTGTTGTTAATTTGGTAATTGATGAGCTTTAAGTTGAACGGTTGGTTTTCTCTTTAACGTCAGTTTATCTTTCTGTGTAGTGTTAGAACACAGATTGGTTCTTAATAATATCTCTATGTTTTGATGATAACTATTATGAAATTTTGTAATTAAGAATTATATACTCTAAAATTTGCTTAAGAGTTTTTACTGCAGATAGTAAAGTAATTATCACTCCAAAAGCAAATTAGAACTGAACATAAGAAATATGCTAGACTCTGAAGCGCCAGATGCATCCATTAGAAGATTCTGAATGCTGCCAACAGAAGATCCTGAGCGTAGCCTCCAGAAGGATCTGAAGCAGAAGCTCCAGAAGAATCTGAAGCAAGTCAGAAGCATCTGAACCAAAGAAGAATTTTGTATGAAGAGTTTTCAAGCATAGCTACTATAGAAGATTCTGAAAGTACTAGAGCTGCCAGTACTGAGGATCTGTCTCAATTATGCTCTGAACCTACACACGTTAAAAGCACACCTGCTGCAAAGACTCTGATTCAGCAAAACTCGGATCAACATCAGAGGGCTCTGATCAATTTAGACTCTGATGATTCTTGCTGAAAATTGATGAAGAAGAATTCAAAGATTATGTCTGTTGGAATAATCCAAACGACTCTTTCCTTATTTATGCTAGACACAAGAACACAGACAAAAAGGATTTCTCTGTGATTTGTTCTTCTAGGAAAGGTCACTTGATGTGAAGACAAAAAGGCTCAGACCTTTTGGAACACTCTTCTCAACGTGAAATACTCTTGGGTCAGCTGCCTATAAAAGCAAGTCTTCAACCATCTTCTTTAGTTGACATTTTACTTGAAAAGAAATCAATATCAAAAGCTCTCATACAATTCACATTCTTTCTAGAATTAATTTCTTTGTTCTTAATATTAAGTGAAAAATCACAGTTGTGATAAAGCATTATTAGAAGCAATTTAAACACTTGTATTTGTTATTACATTTGATTGTAAGAAAACCTTAAGAAGATCCAGTTAGGATCAGTAGTTCTTGAGAAGACTTTGAACAATTGTTCTTAGTGCTTACTATTGTAATTAGTTGATTAAATAGTGGATTAAGTCCTTGATTGAGAAAGGCAAATCACTCTAGGAAGGGTGGACTGGAGTAGTTGAGTTCAACGAACCAGGATAAAAATACTTGAGTTTTTATTTCTAGTTTTTATCTTCATACTTATTCAACCCCCTTCTAAGTATTTTCTCACCTTCATGCAGTGCTTCCTCGACAAAATCCAATTCTCGATCGGGCGTAAATCCAACGGAATATAGAAGATCCAAAAGGCGTGCTGCACTTCGTTACAACGTTTCCTTTATTTTACTGACAGAGTAAGTTACTGCAACTAGGTAAGGTTTTCAATTTAAAATCTAACAGTACCTTAACGGCCATAAATGTCATTCCCGCTTTCTTCTTACTGAGAGCAGAGTAGTCTTAATTAACTTTCTAACCATTTGTCTTTCATGTGTTGACGAGGGAGCTGGAATGTACACTTGGAAGATGGACTTGTACGGTGGCGGGTACGATCGACGGTAAACCGTAAATGTGTTGGTGAAGATCTGGTGCAAGGCCTGGGAATGAATCAAAGATAAAGACAACTAGGTTCCATCTTGAAGATTGACGAGGCATTGGGTAGCAGGAATTTTCTTTTCAGAGAGCAAAGCTTAGTCCTCTTAGGCTTAATTTGCTGTAATCTTTGGATTTGAAGCAAACCGTGTTCTTCAGCAAGCACAGAATAATAGAATTATGTCTTTATCAATCATGGTTTTTCAATGTTATAACTAAAATTGTTTGAACCAAGTCTTATATATGCCATTGCTTTGAATTAACGAAAACCTCCCAACACTTGACCGTGTTGTGTTCCGTACTCAACTTCTAGACTTGTCTTAGCAAATTCTTTAATTGATCTCAAAAACTCATGATGCTTTTAGAGGCAAAATCTCAGGACACCTCTAAATGGTAACTTGGATCCAATTTTGATTCAGAACTTTATCCAAATTTCAAGGAAACCTCCTAATATGTGAACCACAAATTATGAATCAAGTCCATCAGTTTAAGATCAGAAAGCAAACATAGATCCATCCCATGGATAATAACAACCCAACTCGCCCTTCGCCCTTTGTTACAAACTCCGACAAAACTTAGCTCTGGATAATAGGTTCTCAAACGTAATGATGTAATACCCGGGAATTATTTTAGGCTATACTTTACCTGTGGGCTGTTGATCCAAGATATTCTCTGAAATACTTAACTGTGAGGATTTAACGCTTGATTTTACTGTACCTGCACGAACTGGTTAGTCGTAATAAACACGCACACAAAAGTAACAAGATAATACGAGAGAAAAGAAACAAAACAAGGAGGTGAAATCTTAAGGTCGAAAATTAGGGTGCTAAACCTTCCTGGCTTGGTAACCCCCAGATGTAGGTGATGTTGCACCGAACTGGGTTAACAATTCATTGTGTTATTAAGAATTTAGCATTTACAGTTCTGCACAATTTAAATGGTTAGATAAATAGTTCTGTTAGTCTGCAAATGTTACAACAGATGTCATGTCACTGTTAATTTTTAAAGGGATTTAAATTTTTCATGTTCTGTCCTTGTTCTGTTTTAGTAGAGATCAATGTCCTTACATATGTCTGGGACATCTGAAATCTGCATACTAGAATTTCAATTGGTATCAAAGCAGGTATCCTGTCTGTTCTGGATGAGATCTTCGAACATACTTTCTGGTGGTTTAAACAAGGTGAAGTGGTAGCTGACTTGCTGGTCTTGCTAAATGTTTGGAGTTACTTCTTAAGGAGAAGTTTGTGTTTACTCCTACTTGTGAAGGATTATGTGTATCTGCTGCTGTGCCCTCTGATATAGGAGCTTCTGTGACCTGTTGAATGTTTTGCCAAAGGAGGAGTGGCTACCTCTGTATGATGTATGAAATTCTAGTATGCAGATCTCAGATGTTCCAGTCATATGTAAGAACATTGATCTTTGCTAAAACAGAACAAGGGCTAAACATGACCATTTTAAATCCCTTTAAGAATTACCAATGTCATGACCAATGTTATGACCTCTGTTGTAACATCTGCAGACTGACAGACTTATTTATCTAACCATTTAAATTCTGCAGAATTGTAAATGCTGAAAGATAAATAACACAATGAATTGTTAACCCAGTTCGGTGCAACATCACCTACATCAGGGGGCTACCAAGCCAGGAAGGAAATCCACTATTAGCATAATTAATTCAGAGCTAAACTCCCAATTTACAACTCCTCACTTAATCTCTACCCAATGCAATTTCTGCCTAAAAACCACTAGACAAGAGACACCTCTCACTCCACCTCAATCACAACAGTGATAAACAAGCCAACACAAATAGATAAGACTTTAGAAGACACTCTTCAAAGTCACAATACTTGATTTTGCTTAACAGATTCAACCTAGAACAATACAATTTTGCTTAAAAGCTTTGAGTGAACAATTGACAATTTACAAATAAGACTAATAGCCTAAACATGTCTACCACGATGCATCCAAGGATATAAAGGGTGACTTACAAAGTCACACACACAGAAGACTCTCAAAACACTAAACCCTTATTTGCACTCAAGATCTTCTTGTTGTGAATCCTTAATTTCCCTTGCTTATGCGCCTCCTTAAATAGCAATGCAGACTGGGATTGGGCTGATCATAAATTAGGTTTAACCAAGTTACCCTAATTTCCATAATTCAGATGCTGCAAATTAGGTCACAGCTACTTCATGTTATGCCCAACCCTGACTAGAATCTCGCTTGAGATAACTAAGGAGCCATAACAAGTTTCTTGAAGTATAGCCTGAGCTTCCTCTTGCGAGATAACAATAAACCTAAACACGCGCCCTGATGTCATACGCTTGATGTCATAACATCCAACATGACATCCAACACACTTTGTTCTTAGCTGACCAAACTTACCCTGCAGTACACTCCTGCAGAATCTTCTTCATAACAGTAGAAAAATATATATTATAGTTTCCTAAAAAATCTCAGAGATCCTTTTTATGAACACCAATTAAATCTGCACTTTCATGTTATTAATATCTTTGACCTGCACACACTTGATGAGATATATCCAACATCATCTCATCAAACCAAACCACTTCTGTCAAGTGATATAAAATAGCAGCTCCTGCTGTACCAGATAGCGATGTCATGACATTGGTAATGACATCTTGATTAAAACACATGACATCAGTACTGTCATCAGCTCCTACTGTACCAGACAACAATGTCATGACATTGGTAATGACATCCTGATTAAAACACATGACAACAGTACTGTCATAACAGAAGATTTGGATGTTATGACATCTTTCTTAACATTAGTGCAGAATCACGTTTTACCAAAAGTTAGCCAATCATAGAATCATGAAACTAACAATCTCCCCCTTTGGCAAGTTTTGGCTAAAACAACCAATTAAACTTATCAGGGCAGCAACAGTAGTTTTCTCAAAAACATCTAGCCTCACACACTATCATGCTCAGTTGCATTCAGCAAGCCACTATAAAATATGCACTTTGTTTAGCAGTAGAAGTAGATAACAACACTTTACTCCCCCTTGGTTTAGTCAAAAATTGACAAAAATTGGAGTAAATGTACATACATAAACTCATAACTCATCAAGCAGAGCCAAATCCCAAAAACAACATGCTTCAAAACAAGACTCAGTTGTCAAACTGCACATGGTGTCCAAACATCCAGTCATCTCATAATCTCCCAATAGATACACAAACTGCTTGATCCCAATCAATATGAAGGTTGCACCACTTCAGCAACAATCCATGGAAAAGGATTTAAACCCCTCTACTGAACTCAACATAAATTAGAGCACTAAGTTTTATATCCACTTTATGCATATGAACTAGCACACTGACTATTTTACACCATGATTCATCATGATAAGAAACAACCTCCACAGTGCGAATTCCACATGACTTTAACCCATGAACATTGTCATTGAATCTTTAGTCTTGCTTTGTCTGAAGCTACACCTTCAGGAGTGACATTTTTGACATCACCAATTAAAGGATAATCAATCAAATACTTGCTAAGGCTACAAGTAACAATGGATTTTAAATCCCCAATTTGAGACACACAAATATTCTGCAGAGAAAAATAAATTCTCCCAGACAATAGCCAATGTTGTTTCCTAGGTCATTCATAGGAAGTAAGCACAGTCCTAGTTCAAACCAGCAGTCTCACAAAGCTAGACCCATAGTCACCTTGTCAGGGTAGAAGGGTACACCAGACAACACAATGTCAAGACATCTTGTCTGACATTACAACCTCATTAGTGGTTCAAGAACACAAGCTTGCCTGAGAATCAACAAACTTTGTACACAGCTCCATATCAGCACAATGTCAACACAAGTAATGCATCTGCATATCAGACAGGTACACAACTCTTCCTGTCATGCATAATCAGTACTCCCCCTAAAAGAGAGAACCCAAACACATGAAGAATCACTTCAACATCTTCATATTCACACACAGGAAACACATGCAACTTTACAGCCCTTGATTCACAACCCATACTAGAACAAATAACAGAAGTAGTTGCAGGATTACTATCTGGAAGATTTCTCAGATTCAGCTTTGAAAGAATAGAACCATCTCCAAAATGTCAGGGTTAAAGTCCTTCCATATGCACAAGATCAAGGTTGATGATGTCTTGATCTTCATCTTCACCAATCATACAAAATACAAAACACTTGGATAGAGGCCTAAATACCTGACTTGATCCCATTAATACCCCATGAGCTAGAGCAGTAACATAATGTCACAACATCTGATATGACATTCAATCCTCCTAGAGACATACAGTCACAAACTGCTTGAAACCACAAACAATCTTGAGGAATAACTGTACTATTGTAGTAACAGATCCTAGATAGAAGTATAACTTCCCATATCAAGGATAACCAATGCTCTTTTTCCAGAAGCACGTGAATGGAAAACATAAGACTCATCTTCATGTCTTCAAGAGCTCACTCTTTGATCAACATACCTGCTGAACACATTCACTTACTGCTTGAACCTCAAGCAACTAGTACACCCATCAGATAGAAGCTCTCCCCCTATCTTCTATAAAAGATGCTCCAAGATCACCAAGTATCTCAAGAACAACCTCATGCTCATACAGTGAGAAGGTATCAAACTTCTCCACTTCTTGCTAGAGTTACCACTTCTCCACAAGACTTCTGGCCTGATTCATAGAACTAGATAGACACCCCATAATCCAAGACATTCTTTCTTCATCATTCTCCCATATGATAAGTTAGAAAGCTTCTGATTTAACTGGTGAATCTTCTCATCAAAATCCAGACTTTCATGCAATCAACCAATGATCCACTCCAGTATTGTACAATCCCTTCACATTATACTCCAAGACAGTCTTTTTACCTCATCATTCTCCCGTATGACAAGATAGAGTACTTCTTAGTCAAGATGTGAATCACACGTTCCACAACAGATCTTCAATACCAGCAAACAAAATGATGTTCTGACATTAGTTAGGACATCCTAACATATCATAGACATAACATCCAACGGTTCTTGATATGCCCACATCTGGACTTACTACTGCTTAGTAATCCAACT
The DNA here is from genome assembly GCA_963859935.3 of Lathyrus sativus. Classification (NCBI taxonomy): domain Eukaryota; kingdom Viridiplantae; phylum Streptophyta; class Magnoliopsida; order Fabales; family Fabaceae; genus Lathyrus; species Lathyrus sativus. The sequence continues at coordinate 59,214,895 of OZ012738.1, read as the reverse complement.
AAAGATCTTCAGAGAACACAGCTCCACCAACTTGATCAAATACAACTCCAAAAGAGGGTAATCTTCCATACGCAACTTAGGGCTTCTACCACAAGCTCCAATATATGAATAGAATAAGAACCTTCTTTGGTCTTCAAACATCTACCCTTCTGCACAAGAGTAATTTTCTAAAAACACACTGCATAAATAACCAAATGCCATTGTTTGGTTACTCAACATCTTTCAGAGCTCTAGAAAATCTTCCACCAAGCAAACTCGATCTTCAAGTTACATATTCTACTTGCTCCATAGCAAGGCATCTTAGATACACCAAGGCTTAGACCTACAACATTTATTCCTTCACACAGCTCCCGCAAACTGCATGAGATGGTATTAATTCTGTTCATACCCGAGAAGATCAACTTATCTTACAATGATGTGCCACAACATCAATTAAGGTCCAGAAGTTTGCATGATGTCACAACATCGGATAAGACATCCTGCTGGTGAATTTAGTCATTCATTATGCCATTTAGAATAACCTCATCAAGAGTTCCATGTTCATATAGACTTTATTACTGATAGCAAGTTTGAGTAGACAGGTTGTATTCTGCATTAGCTACCTTTGAAATGCATTTGCTCCAAAAAACTCCTCTTTAGAAAAACCAACCATGCCAAAGATTGATTCTTCAGAGATGATTAGTCACAAGAGATCTTTACAGAAGGAATCCCGCTTTCCTTAAGTAGAGACTTCTTTAGAAAGTCAGAGATAACTGCCACTTATCCTTGACCTCCAAGATGAGCAAGGTCACATGCTCCTATGTACTTAGATCAGAAATGAATTGACCCAAGCAGTGCTATCACCAGCACCATATTCTAGACAAGTTTCTTGCCAGGAAACTTTCTATATAAATATCAGATGTTTCTAGTAGAGACTAGAATACATCTGTTGCATTCCAATAAACTGATCCAAGAAAAATGTCTTCATCTTTACTTCCATCAGCACTACCTTCTAGCCTTAGTTTCTTGCCAAGAACCTTACTAGAATAAAGACAGATCCTACCACACATGTGTATGGTAACAAGATCATTAGTTATATCTTCTTCAACAGACTTCCGTAGAATCTCTGATGATGGAATGTCTTAACATCTGGTTGAACATCAAATCCTTGAAGTAAACAAAGCAGATTGGGGGCCTGATGCTTGAGCAACAACTGATGAGACAACTTGATCATCAACTAAGGATAATCCACTAAATATTTGAGAATATCTCAAATAGCAATGAATCTTAAATCCTTATAATAAATCCTTCTCTGAACTTCATAGATAACCAATTAAATAGCAACTGATCTTAAATCCACACATTTGTTGAGAAGACCATCTGATGGATATTTGCACTTTACTAATACCAAAAGTATTCTTTAGTATAAGTATATTTAGTGTTGAAACATCAAGGCTGACACCCTTGACTCAACCTGCCTATGACTTCCTCTGCTGATAGAACCTTTGCAAGTCATGAGTGGTGAAAATAAATCACCTCCCACTGTCTTCTCTAAAATAGCCTTCAGTAATTTGTAATACACAACAGAGCAACAAAAAACACCAACTTCCAACCATCTACACACCTGCCACAACCATACATCAAACTGTATATAAGCCAGTCTTCTCCCAGGGCTACTAGAGTTCTTTCATCAGAAAGAAATGCAGCGGAACCACCAAAAGAACATCTTCAACATGCCCTAAACATTCAACAGGTCATTGGAGCTCCTATATCAGAGGGCACAGTAGCAAACACATCTAATCCATCACAAAGTCCTCATTTGGCAAGATCAGCACATCAGATGCAACTTCTCCTTGTTTAAACTACCAGAAAGTATCTCCCAAGATCTCATCCAGAACAGACATGATGCCTGCTCTGATACCAATTGAAATTCTGGTAAGCAGATCTCAGATGTTCCAGTCATAAGTAAGAACATTGATCTTTGCTAAAAGAGAACAAGGGCAAAACATGACCATTTTAAATCCCTTTAAGAATTACCAATGTCATGACCTCTGTTGTAACATCTGCAGACTAACAGACTTATTTATCTAACCATTTAAATTATGCAGAATTGTAAATGTTGAAAGATAAATAACACAATGAATTGTTAACCGAGTTCGGTGCAACATCACCTACATCTGGGGGTTACCAAGCCAGGAAGGAAATCCATTATTAGCAAAATTAACTCAGAGCTAAACTCCCAGTTTACAACTCGTCACTTAATCTCTACCCAATGCAATTTCTGCCTAGAAACCACTAGACAAGAGACACCTCTCACTCCCCCTCAATCACAGCAGTGATAAACAATCTAATACAAAAAGACAAGACTTTAGAAGACACTCTTCAAAGTCACAATACTTGATTTTGCTTAACAGCTTCAACCAAGAACAATACACTCTTGCTTAAAAGCTTTGAGTGAACAATTGCCAATTTACAAATAACACTAACAGCCTAAACATGTCTACCACGACGCATCCAAGGATACAAAGGGTGACTTACAAAGTCACACACACAAGAGACTCTTAAAACACTAATCCATTATTTGCACTCAAGATCTTCTTGTTGTGAATCCTTAATTTCCCTTGCTTCTGCGCCTCCTTAAATAGCAATGCAGACTGGGCTTGGGCTGATCATAAATTAGGTTTAACCAAGTTACCCTAATTTCCATAATTCAGATGCTGCAAATTAGGTCACAGCTACTTCATGTTATGCCCAACCCTGACTAGAATCTCGCTTGAGATAACTAAGGAGCCATAACAAGTTTCTTGAAGTATAGCCTAAGCTTCCTCTTGCGAGATAACAATAAACCTAAACACGCGCCCTGATGTCATACGCTTGATGTCATAACATCCAACATGACATCCAACACACTTTGTTCTTAGGTGACCAAACTTACCCTGCAGTACACTCCTGCAGAATCTTCTTCATAACAGTTGAAAAATATATATTATAGTTTCCTAAAAAGTCTCAGAGATACTTTTTATGAACACCAATTAAATCTGCACTTTCATGTTATTAATATCTTTGACCTGCACACACTTGATGAGATATATCCAACAGGATCTCATCAAACCAAAGTACTTCGGTCAAGTGATATAAAATAGCAGCTCCTGCTGTACCAAACAGCAATGTCATGACATTGGTAATGACATCCTGATTAAAACACTTGACAACAGTACTGTCATCAGCTTCTGTTGTACTAGACAACAATGTCATAACATTGGTAATGACATCCTAATTAAAACACATGACAGCAGTACTGTCATAACAGTAGATTTGGATGTTATGACATCATTCTTAACATTAGTGCAGAATCATGTTTTACCAAAATTTAGCCAATCATAGAATCATGGAACTAACAATGTCCTAAAAGATGTTTTGACATCTTGTTTAGGGCATGTTGAAGATGTTCTTTTGGTGGTTTTGCTGCATAATTTTCTGATGAAAGAACTCTGGTAGCCATGGGAGAGTGTTGTGCATACTGTATTCAATTTGATATATGGCTATGGCATGTGTATAGTTGGTTGGAAGATGGTGTCTGTTGCTGCTTTGTTTGATCTGACAGGATGTTGATCCTGCTGAATGCTGCTTGTTTGGGCTGTGGTTGATTGTTCTACAAGTTGCTGAATGTTGTAGCTGTGTTGTTTGTGTGCCTTGGTTGTTGCTTGTGAACTTGGGCTATTCTATTGTGTATTACATGTTGCTAAAGGTTGTTTTAGATAGTGGGAGGTGATTTATTTTCACCACTCATGACTTGCAAGGGTTCTATCAACAGAGGAAGTCATAGGCAGGTTGAGCCAAGGGTGTCAGTCTTGATGCTCCAACATTAAAGATCTAATGTTCAACCAAATGTTTGTAAAGATTTTTGTGATCCTTCCTCTCTAAAGATTCAACCTTTGGGATGTTGAAGAGGAGGTTCTGAAGTAAATGTAATTCAAGGGATTTGTTGTGGTACAATAAAGCAGAAGACATGTTGTCTACTCAAGCTTGCTATCAGTAATCAAGTCTATGTGAACAAGGAACTCTTTACGAGGTTCTTCTAAGTGGCAGAATGAAAGCCTGAACTCACCAGCAAGATGTTTGATAAGATGTTGTGACATCAAGAAGAAACTTCAGGGCCTTAATTGATGTTGTGGCACATCATTGTAAGATAGGTTGATCTTCTCGGGTATGAACGAAATTAATACTATCTCATGCAGTTTGCGGGAGCTGTGTGAAGGAGTAGATGTTACAGGTCCAAGTCTTGGTGTATCTAAGTTGCCTTGGAGCATGTAGGATATGATGATCAAGTTTGCTTAGATTTTCTAGAGCTCTGAAAGAAGATGAGTTAACCAAACAGAGGCATTTGGTTGGTCTTTAATGTGATTCCAAGCAAGGAGCTTGGAACTAATTACTCTTGTGCAGAAGGGTAGTTGGTTGAAGAACAAAGAAGGTTCTGGTTCTGTTCATATATTGGAGCTCGTGGTAGAAGCCCTAAGTTGCTTATGGAAGATTACCTTCTTTTAGAGATGTATTATAGTTTATCTCTTTGGTTGTCTGAAGTTCTTATTAATCAAGCTGGTGGATCTTCAGTTGGATTACTAGGCAGTAGTAAGTCTAGTTGTGGGTATATCAAGAACCATTGAATGTTGTGTCTGTGATATGTGAACACCATCTGGTGTGTGTTTTTGGAAGAAGGACTTGAAGTTCTGTTTAGGAACTTGTGATTCACATCTTGACTAAGAAGTACTCTATCTTATCATACGTGAGAATTATGAGGTAAAAGGACTGTCTTGGAGTATGATGTGAAGGTATTGTACAAGACTGGAGTGGATAATTGGTTGAGTGCATAAAAGTCTGGATCCTTGATATGTTATATAGAAGTGAATAGTCACCAGTTTAATCATAAGTGTTCCATCTTATCATACGGGAAAATGATGAGACGAAGACTGTCTTGGATTAATAATTATTTTGTTTGCTGAACCTGGGGTTCAGATTGTGGAAGCTGATATTCACTAGTTGAAACAGAAGCGTTCTAACTTATCATATGGGAGAATGATAAGGTAAAGAATGTCTTGGATTATGGAGTGTCTATCTTATTCTATGACTCAGGCTGAGGTAAGAATACTTGTGGAGAAGTGGTTTCTTCTAGAAAGAAATGGAGCAGTTTGGTGCCTTCTCACTGTATGAGCATGGAGTTGGTCATGAGAGATAATATGGTGATCTTGGGTGAGCTACTGTGGTATACAGGTTGCTTGTGGTTCTAGCAGTGAGTGAATGCGTTTAACAGGTGTGTTGAACAAAGAGTGAGCTCTTGAAGACATAAAGATGAGTCTTATGTTTTCCATTCACGTGCTTCTAGAAAGAGAGCATTGGTTATCCTTGATATGGGGAGTTATACGTCTATCTAGGATCTGTTGCTGCAATAGTACAATTATTTCTCAAGATTGTTTGTGTTTTCAAGAAGCTTGTGATTGTATGTCTCTATGAGGATGCAATGTTAGACAAGATGCTGTGACAATAAGTTAATGCTCTAGTTTATGGTGAAGTTGACAGTTTCTTTTTTGGGTCTGTTTTTAGGTGTCAATGTATCAAATCAGATTTGTATAAGCTTATTGGGAGTAATATAAAGGTGAGAGCATTATGATCTGGCCTCCATGTAGCACCCCAAAATTTTCCCTTCTGTTTTAACCTGGACTGGATTTTGTTTCTCCGCATTTTACATTTCTACATATCATAGCATCTGTTCTTGAGGCATGGGATCAAGGTTTTTCTGTGGCTCAGGGCTCTTTTAGTGCAAGAGACTGAACATCGAGCGTCAGAAGCTCCGACATTTATTTTTCCTAGCGATCGAGCGGTCGATTTTATTTTATTTTCCAAGTTATTTTCAGCTCAGGCTGCATTCAGGCTATCTCAAGCATTCTCATGGTTGTAGTATTCAAGAGCAAGTTTAGAGGCTGAACGGGGCTTAGAACGAGTGAAAACAGGCAAATGTGCAAATTTCCCTCCAAAACGCGCCAAAATTCGAATTTTTAAAGGTGTTAATCGATTAACCCAAATGGTTAACCAATTAACCAAGTCAAAATCAGGTCAAATCTGAATTTTTAAAGGTGTTAATCAATTAACCCATATGGTTAACCAATTAACCAAGGCAATTTCAGCTCTGCACGTGAATTTTCAAAGGCAGTCACTTTGGGTTCCATTTTGATCATTTGTGAAATTGATTTTACACCAAAGGAAGGATCTAGAACCACTTTGAATTGAGATTAACATTCAAATTAATTCATATTCCCTCCAATTTCCCATTCCTAATCCCATTCCAATTTTCACAAACCATTCTCCAAACCACATTTGGATCCTAACCAAGAGCATATTTAAATAATTTGCTCCAAACCTCACACACAATCCTCATAATTCCATTTTGTTATTCAGAATTCACTTCAATTCTCTCAATTTGCTCTTAACTTTTTCATTCCCAAACTCCACTAAAGCTCTTCTCACCTTGAATTCTTTGATTCTCCATTGGAATCATTGAATTGTAGAGCTAAAACATTCATCCTTCATCCATATCATCTCCAGTTCTCCATTCAATTTTCGTGCTAGTTTGGATCTGAATTTTGAAGTTGATCTAGAGGAACTTATTTGGATAATTCTTGCTTAATTTTGGTGGATCTTCATTTATACTACAAGTAATCACTTGGATCTTGAAGGATTTCCGAATTTCTTGCTTGGATCTGCTCAATTGAAGTTGAATCAACAATTACCAAAGCAAATCTCCGTTTTGTAGGTTGGAATTCTAAATTCGTTGTTATTTTGAGCTTATCTTGCATATTCGATATGGATCTTCATTTTTGATTGAATTTTGGTTGATTTGATCCATGTGATTCATGATCTTTCTGTTTGAATGTGTTTACATGTTGATTGGATCACTGTTTTCTGGTTTAAATTCGTGCTTAATTGATTATACAATCATCTGGATTATTGGAGAAGTGATTAATTGTTGAAAAGTGCTTTTGAGCTGCTGTTTTTTTGAAATCAAGATTGTTGCACCCTAAATTTCGACCCCTTAGATTCTCATTATCATTTTAGGAGCATACTCATGAACTGTCTAACCTTAATCCAGTGCAAGTTTGTTTTTGTCAAATTGCAGATGAATCGGGGTTTCGTGCAGTCAAAATCAAAACTTCAGGGTTTGTGATTAGTCAATGTTTTGGGCTCATTCAAATAGGAAACAAGGTCAAGAGAATTACATAATGTCAATTGAGAAGCCAATGTGAGGTTGTTACCCCAGAGTTCAGAGCAGTACATTTAAGAGCACCCGATTAGGGTTTTGGATCTGTAAAAGTCAACCGTAGTTTGACTTTGATGTTGGAAGGTGTTTAAATGGTGGGATTGTGAATCATGAAGTTCATATAGTCTAATAAAGTTCATCCAAGAAGTTTCAAAGTCTCAGGAGGTCCAGAATGTCAACAGGCGACTCGGTAATCACCGATCGATCGTACGGTTGACCGAAAAGTCAACTCTCCAAATTTTATGAATTGGACTTCAAGTTGTGAAACAAAGTTGTTCCTTATGTCATATTGGACTTGCATATCAATTTTCATGACCATTGGATCAAGGATGAAGGAGTAATCGAAAAATCGGGAAATTAGGGTTTTGAAAAGGGCTAAACCATAACTCCTTAACCACACATCCAATTGAGTTGGTTCAAAGCTCATTTGGAAGCTCTTGACAAGTCCTACAAAAGTCCCTAAGTGGTCCATGATCAGGAAATGCATAGATTTTGAGTTATGGTCAAATTCATTTCAAGAAGGGAAAAAGACTTAGGAAAATTTCAGTTTTTAAGCTCATTTTTCGCAACTTTGGAGGGCTTTATGGCCAAGTTACTTTGAGAAATTGAAACTCATGAAAGCATGAATGTTTTAGAGCTATGTGAGGGCTTTCTAAATTGTACTAGAACATCTCAAGAGGAGTTATGAGCAGAAAGTTACATAGGTGCAAAGTTGAGGATTTCACACTTTAGTCCCACATTGGTCAATTTTCAAGAATGACTTCTTTCATCAATTTTGCCAAATGTTTTTGATCATTCATGTTGTATCTGATATGTGGGATGTATGTAACATGAGAAATCAGAAAGTTATGCAGAAAATTCAAAAAAACCAAGCTTATGCACATTGCCTTGCAAGTGGTGCAACTTGCACCAAAATTGGAAAAAGTGAAGCATGAGGTGGCAAGTCTCTTCTGAACCAGCCTCACCCCTACACTCTAGCCTGCAATTAAGCTCTGAAAACTCATTAATTTGATTGACTAAGAAGCCTTGCCTTGCAGCCAAGGAAACCCTCCAAGGGAGGTTTTCTCCAAAATATCTCAACCTTGCTTCAAGTTGAAGAAATCTCACCAAACAGCTCCCACCCTCTTTTGCCTATAAAAGGAGGCCTCCCTCACTTCACAAACAACACAACACATCTGCTAAAAACCATAAAGAACTTCTGTCATCACTCTTCCACACCTTTGCATCAATTTCTCAAAATCACAAAATCCACAAAAACTCCAAAATCTGTCTTGGAGAGAATTCTGCCCAAACTCTATTCTACCCTTTCAAACACTTCAACCACCTTCCACAAAACTTCTAAATGACATATAGAAGGTGTATAATCCATTGAACCATCAAGAAACCTCAAAAATCAAAAAGTCAAACTTGTTCCCACACTAATTTGACCAAAAGCCATCAAACTTGCCATATTCCATTCCATTCAGTTTCTTGCCCTTCCAAACATCCTAACACCTCACCAATAACATTTCTCAACTGTCCAAGCTGCTAGCAATCATTGGAGACTCATATTTTCTCATTTAGCATCATAAGTGTATTGTTGCTTAAAAGTGAAGTTAAAGTTCAAGGCCAAAAAGTGAAGTAGAGATCTCTGGTTTTCTCAACTGTTCTAGCTTGCTTAAAAGGGTCATCAAGAGGTATGTAACTGATCCTTATTGACTTTTGCACCAATTTGCATGAGTTTGCATTTTGAGCATTTTTGGTTAACTTTTTGAACTATGAACATTGTGTGCCTTTTATGATGTTTTGTTTTTTTTTAATGTTGAGGTGGTCATCATGTGTGTTAAACTTAAATCTGTCAACTCTTAAAGCTTGATTATTTTGATTCTACATTAGACTGCCAAGACAGTTTTGTTAATTCCTATTTCGCTTGTTTTCATAATGAGTGTTGTTTGATTTTTGAAGCTTGTTACCTTTTGTATTCATGAGTGCTATACTTGTTTGGCCTCAATTTGTTACTAGTGTGTACATGTTGTTAGACTAAGGCACGGATCTAGAAGGGGGGGTTGAATAGATCCCTTTTAAAAATTTGAGTGGCGCTACCAATAAAATTGGTTTTCAAAATTGTTTTCAAATGCGGAAGCGGCCTTGGAAAATATAGTCTAAAACGAACAACTATTGGAGAGCCGGATATGCGTCAAGCAGATGAATTTAAGACGATAACGGATAGTAAATCACTACACACTTTTATGCAAAACTCAGATGTGATTCACTCGTACTATTTCCTTATTCCAATGATTAAAAATTACACCAAAACTAGCAGCAAAATTAAGGCAATTTTAGTTCAGCACTTTTGTCGAACAGTTGGTGTGCACAAATACAAAATTAAGGCAATTTTAGTTCAGCACTTTTGTCGAACAGTTGGTGTGCACAAATACCTTAAATGATATTTGTGTTGAATGAGTGATTGAAAAAGCCTTAGTACAGTATTTCTATTGTACTTAGTAGTTGAAAAACAGTGTTTCACCAACTCACTCAATCAATACTACAATTTGACAAAATCACTTATTCTAGAATCACTTAATTTTTAAGCTGTAATTGAAAATGCAGAAAATAAAGGAACACAAGATTTGATGAGGCAGTTCCCCCAGTCGTCCTCGCGTTGGGGTACGTCTGCCCTCAATTCTACAATGAGAATTGAGATATGTATTGAATAGATATCACCTGTTTGGTAGAACAGTTATACACAAGAATCGATAGACAATTGATACAAACAATCTTAATGTTGCTGATAATTTCTACCACTTCTTGCCCCTTGATTCAAGATGAATCAAGTCCTCCAATTTGATGTGAATGACCTCCGATTGCAGCCACCTTATTGACAACTCTTCCGTTGATCAAACCTTCGGCACGGCTGATCTTAGACACACCCAAATTGAACCCGGAACGTCTTCAACCTTTCAACGCCCTAGCTACTAGATTGATCAACCTTCCGCTAATCAATCACCTTCGCACTCGCTTGATTGTTGAACCGACGATTCCGTAACAAAAGCCTTCAAAACCTGTAGTCTTGATAGGTAAAACCTCAAAGGTTTTCTCCCAAGAAACACCTGCACCAGCTTCCACTCGAACCGGATCTTCAATCACGCGTTCGAACCTTATCACCGTCGAGCAAACCACAAACCGCAGCAAAAAATTGATTATCTGTAATTTGAGGATTTGTGAGTTGATTGAACGATGAAGATGAAGAACACTGATGCACCTCTTTCACGTTTCTTGACCTGAACACTTTCTCACAATGCTTTCAAAAATGTTTTTTGTTAAAATTGAAAAGACAGCTATTTATAGTAATATACAAAACAGACAGTTGACAGATCAATGAAACATAGCAGAATTTCTGTTTCTGCGCGCGAACGGTCGACCATAGGGTCGGCGTGCGCTGAGCCGTGTGACACTCAAACTGTCATGCGCCGAGTCAGCGGTCGACGCATGATCTTCATGCGCTGAGCCGTCTGATTCTTAAACCTGTATGCGCCAAGTTAGCGGTCGACGCATGGTTCCATGCGCTGACCCGTGTGAACTGAATGAAACTGTGTGCTGACGGTATGGTCGGCTCATGGTTCAAAAATCTGCAAAAACATAAATTTCTACAGCTTTTTGTGCATTACGTCATTGTAAAAATTGAATCATAAGTAGCGTGAATGATTTAAACGAAAGAAGGATATCTCTTAGCAAGTTGTCATCATCAAAAACCAGAGGCACGCTTGTGTTGGTAGATACTTTGCCTTCACATTCTCCACGCTTGTGTTGGTAGATACTTTGCCTTCACATTCTCCCCCTTTTTGATGATGGCAACCTACTGTTACGCAACACGTGATAGGTATAGGTATGCTCCCCCTTTCTTTTACAATTATAGCGGTCGTAATCATCGTCTATCTACTGCTCGGTTCTCCCCCTTTGACAACATCAAAAAGAGGTAAACTCGTGACATAATAACAACACATTGAATCATGCATAAATGAGATACCAACAGATGAGAAGTAAACAACAGTTATACATACGATGGAGATAACAGTTAATAGATTACAGAACCACAAAAATGTCATGATAGCAACATAGAAGTAAGCAACAATCATAGTGAGTTTGGGCAGAAAAGCAAAACACAACAAACAAAATGAATGCAAGCCAAAACAGGAAACAACAAATGACATATGAGCGCATGCTAATAGCCCCGTCCACGTCCGCGACCACGACCACGCCTGTCATAGTAATGAGGATGGCGTTGGGGATGAGCGAGATCAGTAAATTCTTCTGTGATGTTATTCAAAAAGTCAAGACTGTCGACAATGGCGCGCTCTTCAGCTTGATGACAGTGAGTTAGAGTCTCGAATCGAGCGTCCAGCTGAGTCGACATTCCACTGATCCGTTCATTTTGGTTATGCAGTTCAGAACGAATTTGTGCCATTCTTTCATTTTGATCCCTCATGAATTTTTGCTGTTGTTCCTGCATATTGGTCATAAAATTTCGCTGTTCCAACTGCATCGACTGCATCATTTCTAAAATCTCCGAATTGTTTGACGGTTGTTGAGGAGAAGGTGGGTCTGCAGTGCTTGGTTGATACGGCTGATAGAATTTGCCAAGGGTGGTCCACCCGGTGTATTGCCATTCACCCCAGCCTTGGTTATTCTCCTCATCCTCATTTTCCTGTTGGTTTGAGTAGGCAGACCAGTTATTGTGTTGATTGTCATCTTGATATGTTTGTTGATAGTTTTCAGAAGGCACGTATGGTTGATGACCTTCATTAATATCGTGGTCCAGCTGAGTCTCATCAGCGGTTTCTTGTGCCTCTCCTGCATTGTCACCTTGATTGTCTTCATCTTCACTTGAGCTTCCTTCTGCTTCTTCATCTTCTCCACCCTCTGACTCATCAGCACTTTCTTCACTCGAGGAGGCAGCTGCAGCCATGGTTGAGCGCCGATAAAATCTGTACTTTTTGAGCGACTGATCCCACACATATCCCATCATAGCAAAGACCTTTGAACTGAACTCTTTATCGGAAGAAATTGGAGTATACGGAAAAGACGGGTAATTGATACCTGCAGAGTTTAAAGCTTCCTGAATGAATGAGCCATAGGCGAGCGCGGTGCCTCGCTTGGAGTCTCTTAGTTCATACATCCGGCTTGTAATATAGTACGGCCAGTTAATTTTAATGCCGTGACCTAGTATATGGATGAGATGCACTTCAGCTTGTTCGACTCTTGACAAACCACCTTGTTTAGGCCGCAGAATGCGCGCCACAATCCATTGAAGGATCCTTGGAAATGTTCTGAGTTTTCCGGATGTGACGGACCTCGGAAAAGCCGCACTGTTTACAATGTGCTCCGGATAAGGCCTCTTGAGCATATTATTCAGTGCTTTGTTATACTCATAACCTTCAAGAGTTTTAGAATCGGTCACTTCGGCTAGGGGAGGTTCACCATCCTCTACAGACATATCAAAATACTTACTCCAGAATTCAGTATTTACAGTCACTTGAGTTGTTCCAATATGGGAATGAATGTTTTCTCCGTGAAATTTATCATTCAATTCAGAGTAAAAGACACGCACCAGATCTTCGCTATATTGTACATTGCATTCAATAAATCGTTCAACACCATGATAAGTAAGAAAGTTCATGAACTCACCCAGATGCATCCGTTCAGCAACCAGTTCATAGAAGGCGTGTTGTCGAACCACTTTCCTCTTACCAATGTCTTTGTTAAAGTTTTCCCGACGAGACGGATGAACCAGGGATTCTGCAGTGATTGGCACTGTTCCGGAGGTTGACCCTCTTGATCTCTTTCTTGTAGGTCTAGAGGAAGAAGCCATGGGTATAGTTTTGTGGGTACAAGGAACTCTTCACCAATGTGATGGAGAATGAAGAGTTTTGAGATGAAGGATTTTGAATGTTGAGAAGAAGGAGAGAGATAACCCTTGTTTAATGTAAGGATTAGGGTTTGATTGGAAAATGTGAGGAGATGAAGAGAGTTAGTAGGGGTAGTAGGTGTGGGTTTCTAGTAATGAAGATAAATGCAAGTGTAACTGCCCAAAAAAAAAAACTGAACCGTCAAGTAATCAGGAAAACTGGGTTTTTGCGCGAGCCGTCGACGGTAGCTTCTGCATGCGTCGACGCATGCTTCAGATTTTTCACCAGATACAAAAGTTAACAGGGTGCGCCGACCGCTGCCCTGTTATGGTCGACTCACTATGCAACAAAACAGCAGATTTTTGTATTTTACCATATTCAGAGGTACATGCTATGCAAAAATGATGTCATGACATATAAGAAAAAAATATCTATATACATATGCAGTAGATGTCATACAAATTTAGCGTAGTATAAGCGATATGATTTGAGATCAACAGGATTATCAAACAAAGAGAGAGAGAAAGAACAATATCACCTTGATGCCTGATTTGCTTGATACACAACATACTTATACTTACACGAATATCAAATTGTTAGAAGTACAACAGCATGATTGTTTGAATAAAATAAGATAACATCAGCAAATATTATTCCCGTTCCGAAATGTCGAGGATGCCAAGTTCTCGGCGGATATGAAAGAAAGGTTCCGTTGCTAGCGGCTTTGTGAAAATGTCCGCTAGTTGGTTTTTAGTGTCAACGTGTTCAAATACAACATCACCTTTCTTAACATGGTCCCTAAGAAAATGGTGTCGAATTTCTATATGTTTAGTGCGAGAGTGTAATACGGGATTTTTGGTAAGGTTAATAGCGCTAGTGTTGTCACATAGGATAGGAATACGTTCAAGTTTAAGATTGAAATCTAGTAGTTGTTGCTTAATCCACAGAATTTGAGCACAACAACTACCAGCAGCAACGTATTCCGCCTCGGCCGTTGATAAAGCAACTGAAACTTGTTTCTTGCTATGCCAACTAACCAAGGAGTTTGAAAACAAATGACATGTACCACTAGTGCTTTTCCTATCCGATTTGCACCCGGCAAAGTCGGAATCGGAGTAACCTACCAACGAGCAATCACTACCCTTAGAATACCACAATCCATACTTCGGGGTACCTGACAGGTATCGAAGAATTCGTTTAACAGCTTTTAGGTGGGATTCTTTGGGACATGATTGGTATCGTGCACACATGCACACACTAAACATAATATCAGGACGTGACGCAGTAAGATAGAGAAGTGAACCAATCATACCTCTATATCGTTTTACCTCTACGTCCTTGCCATTTTCATCTTTATCCAAATTTACGCATGTAGGCATTGGGGTGTCTATGGCCTTGGATTTTGCCATGTCAAATCTCTTGATCAAGTCCAAACAATATTTTGTTTGGCTCACGAATGTCCCTTCTTGGAGTTGTTTAATTTGCAGGCCGAGGAAGTATGTGAGCTCCCCCATCATACTCATCTCGAATTCGCCCTGCATGAGGTCAGAAAACTCTCTCACGAGATTCATGTTAGTGGATCCAAATATAATATCGTCAACATAGATTTGCACCAAAATCAAGTGCTTTCCTTGACGTTTAATGAAGAGTGTAGTGTCAACCTTTCCTCGTGAGTACCCCTGATTAAGTAAAAACTTACTTAGTCGTTCATACCAAGCTCTAGGAGCTTGTTTGAGACCATATAAAGCTCTTTTTAACTTGTAAACATGTTCAGGGTATTCATGAGATTCAAAACCGGGAGGTTGAGACACATATACTTCTTCATTTATGTGACCGTTAAGGAACGCACTTTTAACATCCATTTGAAATAACTTAAAATCCTTTGCACATGCAAAGGCGAGTAAAAGGCGTATAGCCTCGAGTCGGGCAACCGGCGCATAAGTTTCCTCATAGTCGATGCCTTCCTCTTGGTTATACCCTTGAGCGACCAATCTCGCTTTATTACGGGTTATTACCCCGTTTTCGTCCAACTTGTTCCTAAACACCCATCGGGTGCCGATTACTCGATGGCCTCGCGGAGGAGGGACAAGGTCCCATACCTCGTTTCTTCTAAACTGATTTAGTTCCTCTTGCATCGATAAAAACCAGTGCTCATCGAGTAGGGCCTCTTTGGGGTTTTTAGGCTCTATTTGTGAAACGAAAGCGAAGTGATAACAAAAGTTACTTAGCTTAGATCGAGTGGTGACTCCCTTTGTGATGTCTCCGAGAATATTGTCAATTGGATGATCTTTACACGACTTCCAAGCTTGAGGGAGATCATCGTTTGTAGGCGGATGAGCTTCCTCAGTTACCTCATGGTGTGCATCCTTATCCTCCTCAATTTTGACTCTATCGGGTTGATCAATCCCCGTTTCGCCACCTTTGAGTATGTCTTCTGTGGATGTACCTGCACCATGAACAACACTATCCTTTCCGACATTTCTCGGATAGGACTCATCAAACGTAACGTGCACAGACTCTTCAACAGCTAGTAATCTTTTATTATAAATCCTATATGCTTTACTTGATTGCGAGTACCCTAGAAAAATGCCTTCATCGGCTTTTGAATCAAACTTGCCCAAGTTTTCCTTTCCATTGTTTAATACAAAGCACTTGCATCCAAAAACATGAAGGTGAGAAACATTAGGCTTTCGCCCTTTTAAAAGTTCATACGGAGTTTTGTTTAGAATGGGGCGGATGAGTACCCTATTCAAAACATAACATGCCGTACTAATGGCGTCGGCCCAAAAGTATTTTGGTAAACCACTATCATTAATCATTGTTCTTCCCAATTCTTCTAAAATTCTGTTTTTACGCTCCACAACCCCATTTTGTTGAGGAGTTCGTGGAGCCGAGAAGTTATGATCGATGCCATGGTTACCGCAATATTCTTCAAATAAATGATTTTCAAATTCACCTCCGTGGTCACTTCTTATTGACACAATGTTTGTATTTAACTTATTTTGGGAGAGCTTGGCAAATCTCTCAAAAGCGGCAAACGTGTCACTTTTACTCACTAAGAAGATGGTCCAACAGAACCTAGAAAAGTCGTCCACTATTACGAATCCGTAATAGTTTCCTCCTAGACTTTTGATCCTAGACGGCCCAAACAAGTCCATATGAAGTAGTTCAAGAGGTCTCGTTGTTGAAATAATCTTTTTGGATTTAAAGGAGATCCTCGTTTGTTTTCCTTTTTGACAAGCATCACAAAGGTGATCCTTGGTGAACTTAATTTTGGGAAGTCCTAGTACTAGATCTTTTGAGACAATCTTATTGAGTAAGTCAAAGTTGACATGCGCTAAGCGCCTATGCCATAGCCATGAGTCTTCACTCATAGATATGAGACATTGATCGCTTGTTGGGGATACCACATTCAAGTCAAGCATATACACATTGTTTACTCTAAAACCAATAAACACATTCTTCTTATCACTTTCATGCACAATTTTGCAGCAATCTTTTGAAAAGGAAACATTGTAACCTTTGTCGCATAATTGGCTAATGCTAAGGAGATTATGTTTAAGGTTTTCGACAAGCAACACATCGGAAATTGTAGTAGAGGAGGGATTACCTATACTACCTTTACCTAGTATCGCTCCGCGGTTGTTATCACCGTATGTTACATACCCTTTCTTCTTAGCCACGAAGTCTATGAATAAGGATATGTCTCCAGACATGTGCCTTGAGCACCCACTATCAAGAACCCATCTTCTCTCGGTGGACTCGACACATTTCACCTGTCAAAATATAACTTAGAGAAGGGAGGTACCCAATGGCATATTGGGTCCTAATAGGTTAGCGACAAGACGGTTGCATTTGGGCAACCATTGGTAGATGCCTTTAGGAACAAGAAATCTCCTAAATCGACATTTACCAATGGAGTGGCCTTTCTTGCAACAGTAAAAGCATACAAAGTCGACATTAGAATCACTTTCACTTGCTTGATCCCTAATTACATATGCATATTTTTGATATGGGTTTATCATACTTTTTCTAAAATCCTTTTTATCGATTGCAAATGTAATTTTAGGTTCAAGTGCCTTGTCTAATTTGGCCTTAAGGTTTCTAACCTCACCTTGCCAAATATGACAAGTATCACAACCAAAGTTGAAAGGATTATTATTGTCCTTACAATCCGATTCATTATCTTTCACAATGGAAGCCTTAAGGTCCTCTAATTTCTTTTCGGACTCTAAGACTTTGTGCTCTAAATATGTAAAAATTCTTCTATTAGAAGCAAGTTTCTTAAAGGCTTCAGTTGCTTCCTTGTGTAAAACATCGAATGCGGTTTGTAATTCGGAATGAGACATATTAGATGACATATTATATCTAGAGTGACGTACCTGTTTCTTTTTCTTTTTCTGATTTGCGGAGAGACATAGATTCACGGACTCTTCTTCATCACTAGAGCTTTCATTAGAGGAGGAAGAATCACTGTCGCTTTCCCACGCGATGTACGCCCTCCTAGGCTTTGATGCTCTCTTATGTGACTTCGATTGTTCCTTTTCTTTTCCCTTGTTGTTCATTGGACAGTCCGGTTTGTAGTGACCGGGCTTTCCACATTTATAGCACGTTCCTCTAGTCTTTTTGCCTTTTTGATTGTCATCTTTGGAGAACCTTGATTGCCTTCGGAAATTTACCAGGTTCTTCTCCGAATGTTGGATGCCGTTCTTTCTCACGTACCGGTTATACCGTTTAACGAACAGCCCCATGTCCTCATTTATGTCTTCTTCTTCGTCGTCGCTTGAAGAATAATCACTTAGCTCTTTTGCTTTAGACTTCGAGGAAGAAGCCTTAAGAGCTATGGACTTCTTTTCACTCATCTTTACTTTGTCCTTCTTTTCTTTCCTTTCATGTTGGTCAAGACTCAAGAGTACCTGTTCATGCTCTTGTAGTTTGCCAAACAATGTAGTCAGGTCTAATACCGTAAGATCATTTGCCTCTTTGATGGCGGTCACTTTCGGCTGCCATTCCCTGCTAAGACATCTCAAAACTTTATTAGTAGCAAGATCATTGGAAATAGGTCTTCCTAGTGAATGTAATCTGTTTATGAGATGAGTAAATCTCTTTTGCATGTCAGCAATGGTTTCCCCTTGCTCCATGAAAAAAAGATCAAACTCTTGTATAAGAGTGTTGATTCGAGCCAACTTAACATCGTTTGTCCCCTCATGGGCAATTTGTAGTGCATCCCACATAGTCTTAGCCGTAGGGCAATGGGATACACGGTAGTATTCATCTACACCTAATGAGGAGATTAGAATGTTCTTAGCTTTCCAATCGTAATTATACTTTCGCTCATCGTCGTCGGTCCATTGTGCTTCGGGCTTTGGCACAACTTCGTTATTCTCATTTGTCATGGTTATTTCAATCGGACCATTGAGAATAACGTTCCATATCTTTCTATCTATGGAATTAATGTGCACCCGCATACAGTCTTTCCAATAGCTATAATTTTCACCGTTAAAAACGGGAGCTCTATTGTACGCCCCTTTTGGTTCGTTAGCCATTATTCTATCAATGTTGTATTTGAAGCACCGGAGAACCGGAGCTCTTGATACCACTTGTTAGACTAAGGCACGGATCTAGAAGGGGGGGTTGAATAGATCCCTTTTAAAAATTTGAGTGGCGCTACCAATAAAATTGGTTTTCAAAATTGTTTTCAAATGCGGAAGCGGCCTTGGAAAATATAGTCTAAAACGAACAACTATTGGAGAGCCGGATATGCGTCAAGCAGATGAATTTAAGACGATAACGGATAGTAAATCACTACACACTTTTATGCAAAACTCAGATGTGATTCACTCGTACTATTTCCTTATTCCAATGATTAAAAATTACACCAAAACTAGCAGCAAAATTAAGGCAATTTTAGTTCAGCACTTTTGTCGAACAGTTGGTGTGCACAAATACAAAATTAAGGCAATTTTAGTTCAGCACTTTTGTCGAACAGTTGGTGTGCACAAATACCTTAAATGATATTTGTGTTGAATGAGTGATTGAAAAAGCCTTAGTACAGTATTTCTATTGTACTTAGTAGTTGAAAAACAGTGTTTCACCAACTCACTCAATCAATACTACAATTTGACAAAATCACTTATTCTAGAATCACTTAATTTTTAAGCTGTAATTGAAAATGCAGAAAATAAAGGAACACAAGATTTGATGAGGCAGTTCCCCCAGTCGTCCTCGCGTTGGGGTACGTCTGCCCTCAATTCTACAATGAGAATTGAGATATGTATTGAATAGATATCACCTGTTTGGTAGAACAGTTATACACAAGAATCGATAGACAATTGATACAAACAATCTTAATGTTGCTGATAATTTCTACCACTTCTTGCCCCTTGATTCAAGATGAATCAAGTCCTCCAATTTGATGTGAATGACCTCCGATTGCAGCCACCTTATTGACAACTCTTCCGTTGATCAAACCTTCGGCACGGCTGATCTTAGACACACCCAAATTGAACCCGGAACGTCTTCAACCTTTCAACGCCCTAGCTACTAGATTGATCAACCTTCCGCTAATCAATCACCTTCGCACTCGCTTGATTGTTGAACCGACGATTCCGTAACAAAAGCCTTCAAAACCTGTAGTCTTGATAGGTAAAACCTCAAAGGTTTTCTCCCAAGAAACACCTGCACCAGCTTCCACTCGAACCGGATCTTCAATCACGCGTTCGAACCTTATCACCGTCGAGCAAACCACAAACCGCAGCAAAAAATTGATTATCTGTAATTTGAGGATTTGTGAGTTGATTGAACGATGAAGATGAAGAACACTGATGCACCTCTTTCACGTTTCTTGACCTGAACACTTTCTCACAATGCTTTCAAAAATGTTTTTTGTTAAAATTGAAAAGACAGCTATTTATAGTAATATACAAAACAGACAGTTGACAGATCAATGAAACATAGCAGAATTTCTGTTTCTGCGCGCGAACGGTCGACCATAGGGTCGGCGTGCGCTGAGCCGTGTGACACTCAAACTGTCATGCGCCGAGTCAGCGGTCGACGCATGATCTTCATGCGCTGAGCCGTCTGATTCTTAAACCTGTATGCGCCAAGTTAGCGGTCGACGCATGGTTCCATGCGCTGACCCGTGTGAACTGAATGAAACTGTGTGCTGACGGTATGGTCGGCTCATGGTTCAAAAATCTGCAAAAACATAAATTTCTACAGCTTTTTGTGCATTACGTCATTGTAAAAATTGAATCATAAGTAGCGTGAATGATTTAAACGAAAGAAGGATATCTCTTAGCAAGTTGTCATCATCAAAAACCAGAGGCACGCTTGTGTTGGTAGATACTTTGCCTTCACATTCTCCACGCTTGTGTTGGTAGATACTTTGCCTTCACACATGTAGTAACTGAGCATATTGATTGAGGCTCTTAAAGCCCTTTAGCAGCTGTAAGCATAATGCTCCACTGATTTTGTGAGGCTGCCACAGTAGGTTTTGTGTATAACAGCATGACTAGGGCAGGTTAAGGACATTACTTACACCTTAGTAGTAAGTCTGATAGATAGGCTTAGGTTTTGCTTTGCATACTGTCAAGATTGATTACCAAGACCATTGCTATGTGTGTGGTTTAAATGCCAACATTTTACATGAGGGCTGGCTGTTGGAATTTTGGTGTGAATCATGTTCAAAATATCTTATGTAACAGTTGATGCAATAGTTGTAATCCATGTGCTGTTTCTGATAAGACTTGGTTTTGTATTACTCTCTAAGCTTGTGTCTCATAAACCTTGCATAGGCACTTCTTTCTGTTTAGCCTAAAACATGGATTGACTGGATTTTTTTTACCTTTGAATTTACAACAAAACATGCTACTGTCAAGTTGCTGTTGGCAGTTTTGTTGACATCAAAACCTATTGGTGTTAGAATGTTTTGTAGAGCATGAGTGTGAGGACTACCTAGACAGTTTGATAAAGTCTTCTTGGATTTGTCTGCTTGGGTGCATGATGTTTTCCATCTATGTATATGTGAAACTGGTTTGAGTAGCATTACTAGGCTTTTCATCAAATTCATCACTTAACCCATAGGCTTTTCCTTACACAAGTCTGTTTTACATTAAGATCCTAATTGAAACACTTCACATACATTATTTGAGACTTGTTGACAAAGACCTTTTGCATTAAAATGAACTGCTGCAAGATTCACACACTGTCACCAAAAGCACTTTTTTTTCAAAACATCACCAAGCCATTAAAATGCTATTTTTCCACACAAACTGTTTGGCATCAAAGTTCATATTCTAACACTTTATATTCATCATTTAGAATGTGTTAACATCATCACTTGGCTTTAAAACTGCTGTCATGAATCTCTCATTTTCTAAGTGCATTGTTTCACCAAAAACTTGCATTTTCATAAGCAACTTTCACATCAGTCAACTTGAGGTCTTGTTTTATGTTCAAATGCATTCAATGATGTGTATATGTGATGTATATGTGTTTATTCACCTGCCTTGGGCCTGACTAACAGCTGTCACAAAACTTCACACCTCAAATGCACTTTTTCCACACACATCAAGCAACTTATATACCTCTTTTTGCAGCAGCTCATTTCTCATCAAAAACTCTTTGCTGGCATGTCATACTAATCGTTTCAAAAGTGTTTGCATGACTATTTGGTAGTAAAACTAGTTGTCACAAAGATTCATACTTCCATATGCATTTGTACCAAAACTGTGCACCTAATATGCTCTTTTCAAAATCTCTTTGTTCTAAACATAATTGAAACATTTGAATCTCCCTCTAGCATGAACATAAGCTGTGAGCCCTTTTGATTTGAATTGAAAACAGCTTGAAACAACTACTCACTCCAAAATGAACTTTCCCCATAAACTTTGCATTTACCATGGCATTTCTAAATTCTGTTGTTATCAAGCCTATTTTGAAGTAATAGAATCAGTGTGCATCATGTGAACTATATGTGTGTTTGGCTTGGATTGAAAGTGATTAAAATGAGTGCTACATGTCAAAATGCACAACAAAACCCCATAAAGCACGTGCCTTCGAATTTTTCACCTCATTGAGAATTTTCAAAAACCACCACCACCATCATCTTCCTTGTTTAATTCTACCCAGATACATATAAATTTTGTGTCGTTCCGATAAACGGTTAGGAAGTTACGCTACAAAACGTATTTGTTTTTATTGTGTGTTTTTGCCTAGTCATTTGAACATCTACCCTTATTATTTTAAGGGATGGCTTTTACAAACGGATGTATAGCCACCCCAGTGGTAAGACCATGCGACTTGTACCCCTTTGTCCTGAGTTCGACCCCTGAGGAGGGCAACTCTTTTATTCATTTTTGTTATTTTTTTCATACCAACTTCAAAAATTCGTATCTCACTCATGTTTTATCGTTTTTCGTCCGTTCTTTTTCTATTGTGTTCATATTTACGTCTATTTTCATGCCGTGTTTTTATTTTTCATGTTTTCATTTTTGATCACTTAGTTTGACTATGTGTAAGTTATGCGCGTTTCGCGATTGTTTGCGTAATTGCAGAAGAATTTCTAAGTAGTTCCTTTTAATATTTTTCTTGAAATTTGTTTGAATCCATGTCCGTACATGTTAGTTAACATGCTAGGATTTGTTCTCACTCAATTTTTATCATTTTTCGTCCGTTCTTTTTCTATTGTGTTCATATTTATGTCTATTTTCATGCCGTGTTTTTATTTTTCATGTTTTCATTTTTTATCACTTAGTTTGACTATGTGTAAGTTATGCGCGTTTCGCGATTGTTTGCGTAATTGCAGATGAATTTATAAGTAGTTCCTTTCAATATTTTTCTTGAAATTTGTTTGAATCCATGTTCGTACATGTTAGTTAACATGCTAGGATTTGTTTTTTGGTTGTTACCATTTCATCTGTTGATTTTCATTAAGTGCGAACTCTCGTCACAATATCGATCTTTTTCATCTGTTAACTGTTATCACCATGTTTCATCCTCATCTTTTCTTATTGTTTAAATTGGTTGTCACCATGAACGTGCTTTACATTGATTGTTATCTTGTTTATCATTTATTTTCTTTTGTCCCCACGCGACGAAACTTGTTAAATTCTCGTCCGAATCGCCTCCCATTTTCTCCCTCCAAAGGAAGGTCTGTCCACTTGACCCTCATGTCAAGAATAATTCATTCATCTTCCCTCGACTTTGTTAAGTCAATTTAACCTTAGCTTAGAAACCTTTAGACTTTTCTTTGAGTCTAAGAGACCCACCTCTACTAGGAGTGTTCTTCAACTAGAACCCTAGGAAAGAGTTCGTCAACTCTGTGTAAGAATCATCGTCATGATTTCTTACTTCCCCTTTTGAATACTACAACT
This sequence comes from Lathyrus sativus, assembly GCA_963859935.3. Lineage (NCBI taxonomy): Eukaryota > Viridiplantae > Streptophyta > Magnoliopsida > Fabales > Fabaceae > Lathyrus > Lathyrus sativus. Next base: position 59,191,346 of record OZ012738.1, on the reverse strand, counting down.
TAGAATAGGAAGTTTTGTCAAACTCCACACAAACATTGTCATGTTTGTTTCCCCTTGAACCTTGATCGTCATCAAGTGTTCATCTTCCCTTGTGAGGTGAACTACGATTGCTCTGATTCTATCCTAGTCAGGATACGTAGCCAGAAGATGCGACGTCTTTGCGAGCAAACTTAGGAAACCACTTAGGACTTTATTTGTTTTTATCTTATCCTTTAACCATAGCACAATTCACAAACTTAGCAATCAATCAAACAAAAGGTTCCTGTAGAGTACTACAGATATTTAGGGTGCTAATACCTTCCCTAGATATAACTAACCCCCGATCCCCGAATCTATTAAGCGTTGTCGTTACATCGCGAAAAAGGTTTTTCTCTCTTTAGACCTATCCTTTGGATAAAATAAAGTCCGGTTGTAAAAGAAATAAGATTCAAGTTAATTAATAGCTTGATATCCAATTTTCACCGCAACAGAAATGGCGACTTCACTGGGGATGATCTTTATTTTGAGGGTTTAGCCTATCTTGTTTGAATACTTGCTTATTTGTGAATACTTGTAAATATGTGCATATGTGCTCTGTTGGTTCTTGGGGACTTTGAATGGTGAGACAACACTATACCCGTGTTTAAGCATACTTATGATAGGACTGTGGTATATTCAAGGAGACTTATAGGGAGTTGATTCCAGACCAAGTTAACTTGAGAAAACCTTCACTCAGTAGAGGCCCTTCTGAGAGTTAGTATTGTTGATCGAGTATTCGTGAAAACAATGCTACTTTCTACATGGGAGCCCGTGATACTGAGGACCTTTAGATTACCTTTTCCCCCACTATGGCTTTTTTAGGATGTAGTGCGATGACTATAAGGAAGTAATTCCAAAGTAGTTGATACGCGATACTACACTTGGACGAGACTCTCTTGAGAATATTATCGACCACCAAGTATTTGGGAAATTGATAATATCCGAAAATGGGTCGAGGACTCCGGGAACTCTTTTAGAACCTTGTTCTGCAGTTGTGGAAACCTTAGTACATACCTTTGGGGAGGGTAGACCTTGAATCCTTACTCATGATTCTCCAAACCAAAACCTTTATCTGTTTTTATCCATGTGTATATGTGAATATGTGCTTACCTGTGTTTGTGCATTCATGCATTCATGAACATCATATCATAAAGGTTTCATGGAACTCAGATCTCTTGTTTGCAAACATCAGGATCATCATGGATAATGGAAAAAAGAAAACCATAAAGTACACTTACAAAAGTCCTAACTTGGCTGACATAGAAAGGTTGAGCACTTTGATAACAGATACAGAAGGATTCAAGAGCAGGTACGGGAACTTATCATCATTGTTAAGGGTAAAAAGAAAGATGGATCTGGGACTTCTCTCCACACTCCTCCAGTTTTATGATCCACTCTATCATTGTTTCACTTTCCCTGATTATCAGCTGGTACCTACAATAGAGGAATGTTCTTGCTTGATTGGTTTACCTATTCTTGAAGACTCTCATTTTCCAATCATGGAGAAGGACCCTAAGGAAGAAGAAATTGCTAAAGCTACGCATTTAGGATTGGTGGATATTCAGAAAAATATGGTTACTAAAGGAGGAGTCTTTGGTTTGACTGCAGAGTTCTTGGTCGGAAAGGCACAATATTATGCTGATCACTTGAGTATGGATACATTCGAAGCTATTCTTTCCTTGCTCATTTATGGAATCTTCTTGTTTCCAAGCTTTGATAACTTTGTGGATCTCAATGCCATCAAGATATTCTTGAAGAAAAACCCTGTGCCTACTTTACTAGCTGACGCATATCATTCGGTTCACTTGAGAAACCTACATAAAGGAGGAATGATTGTCTGTTGTGTCCCGTTGTTGTATAAGTGGTTTATTTCTCACTTACCTAAGGCTCATGCTTTTTGGAAGGAAGGTTGGTGGTCTCAGAAGGTTATGGCTCTTACTCACTCTGATATCGATTGGTATTGCGTAGTTACGATGGGATAAAAGTCATTGATAGTTGTGGAAGCTTTGGTAACGTACCTCTTCTAGGTACAAGTGGAGGAATCAGTTATAACCCTGTTCTCGCTCGCCGTCAGCTTGGATATCCTCTGAAGGACAAACCAAACAGCGCTCATGTGGAGAATATTTTCTTTAAGGGAAGTTCAGAATTGAAAGAAGAGATTTTAAAAGCTTGGGGACATGTACACAAGAAAGGGAAAGAAGACTTGGGGAAACCTAATTGCATCTCTCTCGAGCCTTATCTCCAATGGGTCCGAAAGAGAGCTATTCAGCTAAAGATGCCTTATTCTCAGCAGAAACCCATGGCTTTAGAGGAAGAGCACACAATGATCTTCATGTCTGAAGAGGAGAAGTTAAAAGTTGCTTTGAGGAAATCACAACAAACGGAAGTAGCCTGGAAATATAAGTACCAAGTAGCCATGGAAGAGAATGAAGAACTCCGTAGACAACTACAGGTGAAGGATGAGGAAATGGTTGCTTATAAGAAGAGGAAGACACAGGAAGGCTTACCTTCTTCCAGCTCTCAGCCAACTCCATGGAAACTGGTCGTGGACAAACTCGTTCTCGAGAAGAATCAGATGGAAGAAGAAATCAAGAAACTCAAAGCAAAAGAAGACTTCTATTTAGAATACTGTCAGCCTTATATTTAGGACTTTTGTAAAATGTACTAGATATTTTGTAATCCAAATCTTGAAAATCAATGAAATGAAATGATGTTTTGATCTGAGTTCCATGAAACCTTTGCATTTGCATTTTCATTAATTAATCATTCAAGGAACTAAAGATTGTTTTGCAGATGGATTCTGGGAATAAAGAAGAGGTTGTGTTCCGAAGACCGAGATTGGAGAACTTGAAGAAACTAGTAAGTTTAGTGGAAAACCTCGAGGCAGTCAGAGAAAGACATGGGAACATGCTGTCATTGCTAGAAGTTCAAGTGTATGAAGAGATGTTATCCGCACTCGTGCAATTCTATGATTCAACCTATCATTGTTTCACGTTTCCAAATTATCAGTTGCTACCAAATTTGGAAGAGTATTCCGCCTTAATGGGAGTAGGCGTTACTCCTAGCCCATTTTCTGGAAGGGAGGGGACTCCTAATGAAAGAGCAATTGCAGAGGCCGCGTATTTGGAGTTGGACGAAGTACGATCTCATATGGGTGCTAAGGGAGGGTTGTATGGATTTTCAGCTATGTTCCTATATGAAAAAGCTCAGAGCTATGCCTTGTCAAAGAATATTGAAGCATTTGAGGCCATCCTGGTTTTACTCATTTACGGACTGTTCCTGTTCCCAACTGCTAATGATTTTGTGGATGCAGATGCGATCAATCTTTTCTTGATCAAAAATCATGTACCTACCTTGCTGGCTGACACTTACTTTACCCTCCACCGAAGGAACCGTTATGGGGTTGGACGAATTGAATGTTGCACCGTTCTCCTGTTCAATATTTTTCTTGAAATTTGTTTGAATCCATGTCCGTACATGTTAGTTAACATGCTAGGATTTGTTTTTTGGTTGTTACCATTTCATCTGTTGATTTTCATAAAGTGCGAACTATCGTCACAATATCGATCTTTTTCATCTGTTAACTGTTATCACCATGTTTCATCCTCATCTTTTCTTATTGTTTAAATTGGTTGTCACCATGAACATGCTTTACATTGATTGTTATCTTGTTTAGCATTTATTTTATTTTGTCCCCACGCGACGAAACTTGTTAAATTCTCGTCCGAATCGCCTCCCCTTTTCTCCCTCCAAAGGAAGGTCTGTCCACTTGACCCTCATGTCAAGAATAATTCATTCATCTTCCCTCGACTTTTTTAAGTCAATTTAACCTTAGCTTAGAAACCTTTAGACTTTTCTTTGAGTCTAAGAGACCCGCCTGTACTAGGAGTGTTCTTCAACTAGAACCCTAGGAAAGAGTTCGTCAACTCTGTGTAAGAATCATCGTCATGATTTCTTACTTCCCCTTTTGAATACTACAACTTAGAATAGGGAGTTTTGTCAAACTCCACACAAACATTGTCATGTTTGTTTCCCCTTGAACCTTGATCGTCATCAAGTGTTCATCTTCCCTTGTAAGATGAACTACGATTGCTCTGATTCTATCCTAGTCAGGATACGTAGCCAGAAGATGCGACGTCTTTGAGAGCAAACTTAGGAAACCACTTAGGACTTTATTTGTTTTTATCTTATCCCTTAACCATAGCACAATTCACAAACTTAGCAATCAATCAAACAAAAGGTTCCTGTAGAGTACTACAGATATTTAGGGTGCTAATACCTTCCCTAGATATAACTAACCCCCGATCCCCGAATCTCTTAAGCGTTGTCGTTACATCGCGAAAAAGGTTTTTCTCTCTTTAGACCTATCCTTTGGATAAAATAAAGTCCGGTTGTAAACGAAATAAGATTCAAGTTAATTAATAGCTTGATATCCAATTTTCACCGCAACAAAGATCCTCAAAGATCAACTTTTGTTTTGATGAAGACAAATCACTCAAGAAGGCAAAGATGATCAACCATCAAGCATCAGGACAAAGATACAACTTTGAAGATGTTCTCATCTGAAGGTACAATGAGAATATCCATTAAAAATTTAAGTCCTAATTCCTCAAAGCTTTAAAGAACAATTTTCATGACTTGTTGCACTCTCACAAGCTTTTGAAAACATAATTTTTCTAAGTTTTTCAAAGTGCCATCGATTGCACTCTTGGTGCAATCGATTACGTGATCAAATTTTTAACAATTTTTTGATTATGTTTTAAAGAGCAATCGATTGCTTCCTTTAGTGCAATCGATTGCATGCATTAAAATTTCTCAGTTTTCAATTCTGTTTTGAAGTGCAATCGATTGCTGCCTTAGTGCAATCGATTGCTCACTAAACGATTGCATCTCTTCATTCAAATGGCTGTTAAATGTTTCCTTTGAAACATCACAACTGTTCATCAATTTTTCTGAAGATTTGCATGATTCCATCAAGTGATTTATATGTGATATAAATACCTAGCTTTTCAAAATTCAAATAACCAACTTTTACATCAATTCTTTACAATCTCTTTCAATCAAGATTCTTGAACTTTTTCTTTAAACAATTTTCACAAAGAATTTTCTGCATCAAATTTCATATCCTTTGAAAAGAAAATTCTTGAGCAATAAGTCTTAGATACTTATGGAAATTCCATTGAAAGAGAAGATTCAATCTCAGCATTGATTACCAATTATACATTGTTACAAATCTTACAAACTCAGAATTGTATTTTATTTTCCCCTTGTTGTTCAGGATTGTTGAAAGCAAGTGTGTGCATTAGAGAGGATTATTCTCATTGCACTTAGTGTTTAGATCTTAAAGGTGTTTTAAGAACCTTTGATCTCCTATAGGTTAGAGCAAATTGTACAATTGATCCTAACTATAGTGAAATCTCTTTCGTGTTGAAAGGGGAGTGGACTACCGTCGAGGTGTGAGGGGAACCAATATAACTCTCTGTGTCTCTTTTACTTTCTGCCTTTACAAGCTTTCATATCTTCACTTCATTAAAAAGAAAGTAACACAGTCCTCTTAAAACCAGAAAATTTCAAAGAACCTAATTCACCCTGCCCTCTTAGGCGCATTACTACTCACAATTGGCTTCAGAGCAGGTTTGGGTAACCTGTTCCTATTTGATCCAGTATGGCTTCCGCAAATAACAAAGGTGTATTCAAAGATGGTGGTAGCAGTAACAAGCCTCCATTGTTCGGTGGTGAATACTTTGATTTCCGGAAAATCCATATGAAGGCTCACTTAGAAGCATAAGGAGACGAAATCTGGGATGTTGTTCAAAATGGTCCTTTCACTCCTACAACAGTCGGTGTAGGATCAACAAAACCCAATGCCTCATGGGATGACGATGATAAGAAAAAAGTTCTCTATGACAAGAAGGCAATCAATCTTCTACAAAGTGCATTGAGCATGAACGAATTCTTTCGCATCTCAACATGTACAACAACAAAAGAAATTTGGGATACTTTAGTGAAACACATGAAGGAAACATCGAAGTTAAAAGATCAAGGTTGAACATGTTGAGTTAGGAATACGAGATGTTCAGAATGCAGCCAGGAGAATCAATTATAGACTTGCAGAAGAGATTCGTGCACTTGACAAATCATCTTATAGCACTCGGTAAGACACTAACTAACGATGAATTAAATCTTAAAGTGCTTAGATCCTTGTCCAGAGAATGGCAGCCCAAGGTAACAGCAATTTCTGAAAAGAAGAGCCTAGCCACGATGACATCCGCCACTTTGTTCGGCAAACTTCAGGAATATGAAACAGAACTCGGGTGATTGGAGAAACATGAGAATCAAGAAAAGAAGTCTAAAAACATCGTGTTAAAGACTGATTCCAAAAATGTAGAGAAAGTAGATGAACCAGTTGAAGATGAAAACTTCATGCTTCTTGTAAAGAGGTTAGGAAAATACTTTGGCTCTAAAAATAATATTGGAAATTCGGACTACATGAAAAGGAAGAAGTTTTCAAGAAGCAAAGAGAAAGAGGCGTCAATGTCCACACAAGATGTCAAATGCTATAAATGTGAAAAATTAGGACACATCAAACCAAACTGTCCTAAACTCTCCAAAAATGAGGTTTCTAAGAGTAGAAAGGGATTCAAGAAAAATAAAGCATATGTGGCATGGGAAGACAACGAGATAAGTTCCTCATTAGAATCAGATAGTGATCAAAGCGCAAATCTGGCACTAATGGCCTCACACCATTCTGATGATGAAGATGACAAGGTTAGTAATAATTTTCTAATCTATGATGATGATGCTCAAGGGGCCATTAATGAACTTCTGAGTGAATGTAAAATTCTGTACAAAACTACTTCCTCTCAAAAAATTCAAATTTCAAATCTAGAAGAAAAAATTGAAACAATGGAAAAGAATTTTAAAAATGAAAAACATAATTTTACCTGCACTAAGTGTGAGTCACTTTCTTTTCAAACTGTCCAATTGAAAAGAGTTCTTGAAAGATATGAGAAAGGACAAATTGGATTAGAGGCTGTTCTTAGCCAACAAAGATTTTCAAATGATAAAAGTGGACTCGATTATTCAAAATCCTCAAAACCAAGTCCCAACAAAACCATCTTTGTTAAAGCTAGTGAACAACCTCCAAAAGAGAAAGTGGTAAAACCTAAAGTGGTTCATCAATATCCCAAGAAGAAGAAGGTTATTAATAACAAAAAAACTTATCCTTCTAGACACGAGTAATTTTGAGCCCACTTGCTTTTATTGTGGTATCAAAAGCCATACACCTAATGTCTGTTATGCGAGAAACTTTAGTGTTGCAAAGGGGCATTATGTGTGGGTCAAGAAGGCACTAACTATGAAGGACCCAAAGCAAGTTGGGTACCTAATGAAACTTAATTTTGTTTTGTAGGTATGCTTAAAGACCTCCTTATATCAGTGGTATCTTGATAGTGGGTGTTCAAGGCATATGACGGGTGACATTTCCAAATTTTCACATCTAACGCTTAAGGCCAAAGGATTCGTAACCTATGGTGATAACAACAAAGGGAAGATCCTTGGCATATGCAGCATTGATGCACCACCTTTTACAACCATAGAAGATGTCCTTTATGTAGAAGGCCTAAAGCATAACCTACTTAGCATTAGTCAGCTTTGTGACAAAGGTTTCAGAATCAACTTCAGTAAAGATGAATGCTTGATAGAAAACGAAGTCACTTCTGAGGTAATGTTAAAAGGTAATAGAATTAACAACATTTTCATGATTTCCCTTGATAACTTATCTTTGAAGGTTAAATGTCTTATGGCAAACAACAACGAATCTTGGTCATGGCACAAAAGATTTGCTCACATTCATATGGAGCACTTGACCAAATTAATCAAACATGACTTAGTTGTTGATCTGCCAAAAATCAAGTTCGTCAAAGATAGATTGTGTGGCGCTTGCCAAAAGGGAAAACTGACCAAATCAACTTTCACATCCAAGAATGTGGAGTCCACAACTAGGCCACTGCAGTTGTTACACATGGATCTCTTCGGACCATCAAGAACGAAAAGTTTTGGAGGTAATGTTTATGCATTAGTAATTGTTGATGACTTCTCTAGATATACATGGACGTTCTTCTTAGTGCAGAAAAGTGAAACTTTCAAAGCATTCAAGAAGTACGTAAAACAGATTCAGAATGAGAAGTCACTTTCAATTGTCTCCATTAGAAGTGACCATGGTGGATAATTCCAGAACGCTTTATTTGAAGAATTCTACGAGGAAAATGGAATTTCTCACAATTTCTATGCACCAAGAACTTCACAGAAAAATGGTGTCGTAGTAAGAAAGAATCGGTCATTGGTAGAACTTGCAAAAACAATGCTTAGTGATTCAAATCTTCCTAAATACTTTTGGGCAGATGCAGTAAGCACAACATGTTTTGTAAGTAATCGTGTCAACATCAGACCAATTCTCAAGAAAACCCCTTATGAACTGTTCAAAGGAAGAAAACCAAACATATCCTTCTTCCACATATTCGGGTGTAAATGCTTTATCTGAAACAATGACAAAGACAATCTCGGTAAGTTTGACGAGAAATCCGATGAAGGTATTTTTCTCGACTATTCTCTCTCAAGTAAGGCTTTCATAATTTTTAACAAAAGAACTTTAACTATTGAAGAATCTATGCATGTCTCTTTTGATGAATCTAACCTCTCCAAGGAGGAGGATGTTATTGTTAATGATGATGATGATGTAGTAGAAACCTCTCAAGAAAACACTCTCAAAGATATTGAAAGAAATCAAGTTTGGAATCTTGTCCCTAGGCCTAGCAACAAGCATATCATTGGAACAAGATGGGTCTTCAAGAACAAACTCGATGAAAATGGTATTATAGTTCGTAAGAAAGCAAGATTGGTCGCCCAAGGATACAACCAAGAAGAAGGAGTCGACTTTGAAGAAACCTTCACTCCAGTTGCAAGACTAGAAGCAATCAGATTATTATTGGCTTATGCATGCTCCATGAATTTTCAGCTTTTCCAAATGGACGTGAAGAGCGCTTTCTTGAATGGATTCATAAATGAAGAAGTATATGTCAAGCAACCCCCTGATTTTGAAGATTACAAATATCCATCTCATGTCTTCAAACTAAAGAAACCTCTCTATGGATTGAAACAAGCACCAAGAGCATGGTACGATCGACTCAACAATTTCTTATGTGACAAAGGCTTTGTAAAAGGAAAGGTAGACAAAACTTTGTTCATTAAGAAAATAAAAGAAGATACTCTCTTGGTACAAGTATACGTTGACGACATAATCTTCGGTTCAACCAACACCAAGCTATGCGAAGAATTCTCATCTATGATGCAAGGAGAATTCAAAATGTCTATGATGGGAAAAATGAACTACTTTCTTGGATTACACATTAAGCAACTTGAGAATGGGATCTTTATCAATCAATCAAAGTATTGCAAAGAATTTCTGAAGAAGTTTGATATGGACAATTATAAAACTTTATCTACACCTATGGGATTTGGTACATATGTAGATCAAGATGATTCTGGTATATCGGTTGACATCACAAAATATAGAGGTATGATTGGTTCACTACTATACTTGACAGCAAGCCGCCCTGACATTATGTTTAGCGTCTGTCTTTGCGTTCCCTTTCAAGCAAATCCAAAGGAGTCTCACCTGATGGCAGTCAAGCGGATCATGAAGTATCTCAAAGGAACAACAAATGTCGGCTTATGGTATCCTAAAGGTAGTATATGAAATTTAATTGGATATTTTGACGCGGATTATGCAGGCTGTAAAACTGATAGAAAGAGCACAAGTGGAACTTGTCACATCTTGGGAAATGCACTAGTCTCATGGGCATGCAAGAAATAAGAATACGTAGCACTTAGTACGACTGAAGCTGAGTACGTAGCAGCGGGAAGTTGTTGTGCGTAGATTATGTGGCTCAAGCAACAACTTCATGACTATGGACTCGACCTGGGCAGCATTCCTCTTTGCTGTGACAACACCAGTGCAATCAACATAACAAAAAATCTAGTCATGCACTCAAGGACCAAGCACATTGACATACGACATCAATTTCTACGAGATCATGTACTTCAAGGAGATGTAAAGATAACATTCGTAGATACTCATAATCAGCTTGCCAGTATCTTCACAAAACCTTAGGCGAAGGAGTCTTTCTACAAAATATGAAGGGAACTTGGAATATTGGATGAAACTGACATAGAAACATAAAAGAACTTCATCTGCTGTGTTTTCTCAAAATTTCACTGCAAGCAATCGATTGCACCCCTGCAGCAATCGATTGCTCACTGTAAGTTTTACAATTTTTTATTTAATTTTAAAGCAAGCAATCGATTGCACCTCTGCAACAATTGATTGCACTCTGTAGCTTTTGTCAAATTTTGCTTCTGTTTGATGGAGCAATCAATTGCACCATGTGAACAATCGATTGCACCTTCTGAAAAACTATTTTTTCTATTTCTATTTAATAGATCCATGAATCCTTAGACCTTCCAACTACCCTCATTAAACTTTTTGACCTACCTATGATTAGCCATTACTTCTTAGCCCTAGTCTCAAGATTTGACCATAAAATCTCATATTCCCAAAATCTTAAATACCTTCAACCACTCATATCCCACATTTAATCCTATTTCTTCTTTCAACCATTATAAATACCATCTCTCATAACATACTTCTACCATCTCTCTCAATTAACAAAACTCTCCCATAAACCCTAGCTCTCTTCTCTTCACCTTTTTTTCTCAATGGCTTCACGAACAAAGAGAAATATTTCTGCACAAGACAAAGGCAAAGGTCCAGCCTCCGCATCTTCCGAAACTCCACTTGTTATTCAACATTTGAACAATGAACAACGGGACAAATTCATCAAGTATTTCCAAAAGAAGGTTGTGCAGACCCCCAAGTACGGTATCCTTTCATCCTTTCCTAAAGAATGTTTCTCCTTCCAAGAAACCCTGGTTGCATGTGGGTTAGAACCAGTAATCTCCTCATCCGGGCCATATTATCCGGATTTGATAAGACTGTTCTACTACAACTTACAAAAAGAAGAAGGCAAGCTAGTGACATACGTTCAAGGTAAAAGGATCCCGCTCTTTGCTAAGACACTTGGAAGGATTCTCAACATTCTAGTTCCTACTGCAAGATCTCCAGAAGAACACGAAGAATTCTGGAACGCATATAACAAAAGACAGTTCTATTGGAGCCTCAGCAGAATATCTGAAGCCGAATACCATGCAAAAAGAGTCTGATCCTTAGGCGGCTTGGAACCATCTCGCAATTCATGGTCGGCAGGTATATTCAACATTGATGATCGTTTATTTCATTACTTCATGGCTTACATAATGTTTCCCAGGGGTGGAAATCATTGTCTAGTTACTGATCTAGAAATGCAGATGCTATATACTGTTAAGAATAATATTCAGATAACTTGGGCAAATATGATCTTACTTCACATGCGCAGAATAAATGAAAAATCCAAGTTTCTGCCATATGCTTGGTTCATTACAAAGATCCTAGAACATTATCAAGTAGATTTTGAAGGATTTGATAAGTATCTCATGGATTCCAATATTAACAAGATTTCAATCAAGAATGTGGATTCTCGAATGGGTGTAAAATACAACCCAGATACCAAGACAAGCATTTACCTTGGCGAAGGTGTGGCTGATACTGATGAACAAGAGGATGAAGATGTTCCTGTTCCATCCGGAAATGCTCCGAGCAATCAACAGTTAATGGACTACATGACTCAACAATTTTGGAATCTAAACAATTCCATCAATGCTCAATACACTGCTGTTCAAGAGTCAACAAATGCTAGGATCAACAACTTTCAAGAGAACGTGAACCAATAATTCTCCTACCTGTACTCTCACCTCTACATCCCGCCGTATGATCCCTCAAACCCGGTTGTTCCTCCTACTCGTCCATCACCACTCTAGACAACCTTTTCCAACCAACCAAGCTTTGACCCAAACATGGATTTATCTTAGAAATGACTGTTTTTCTGTTTTTATTGTTGTTATTTATTTCTGCTATTTCTTTTAATTCTGAACTTTCAAGTTTTATTGTACTTTTCTTTAATTTAACTATGATCAAGCTTGTCCGTTATTTTTCGTATATTATTGCCTTAATCCATCTTTCCCTTCTTTTTAATAATGTCAAAAGGGGGAGAAGGATGTTACTCTTTTCTTGTTTATTATCTTTCCTTAAAGGTACAAAGTTTCAAAATTCAAGACTATCCCAAACCTCAATTCAAACTCAGAAACTCTTAACAAATCATACATTGAGGGGGAGAAAAGCGTACCGGAAAGAAAACATCACAACAAAATAAGAATGTTTTGTCATCATCAAAAAGGGGGAGAATGTGAAATAAAGATCCTCAAAGATCAACTTTTGTTTTGATGAAGACAAATCTCTCAAGAAGGCAAAGATGATCAACCATCAAGCATCAGGACAAAGATACAACTTTGAAGATGTTCTCATCTAAAGGTACAATGAGAATATCCATTAAGCATTTAAGTCCTAATTGCTCAAAGCTTTAAAAAACAATTTTCATGACTTGTTGCACTCTCACAAGCTTTTGAAAATATAATTTTTCTAAGTTTTTCAAAGTGCAATCGATTGCACTCTTGGAGCAATCGATTGCATGATCAAAATTTTAACAATTTTTTGATTCTGTTTTAAAGAGCAATTGATTGCTGCCTTTAGTGCAATCGATTGCATGCTTAAAAATTTCTCAGTTTTCAATTCTGTTTTGAAGTGCAATCGATTGCTGCCTTAGTGCAATCGATTGCTCACTGAATGATTTTGAAAATTCTCTCTAAAAAATTGCATCTCTTTATTCAAATGTCAGTTAAATGTTTCCTTTGAAACATAACAACTGTTCATCAATTTTTCTGAAGATTTGCATGATTTCATCAAGTGATTTTTATGTGATATAAATACCTAGCTTTTCAAAATTCAAACAACCAACTTTTACATCAATTCTTTACAATCTCTTTCAATCAAGATTCTTGAACTTTTTCTTTAAACAATTTTCACAAAGAATTTTCTGCATCAAATTTCATATCCTTTGAAATGAAAATTCTTGAGCAATAAGTCTTAGATACTTGTGGAAATTCCATTGAAAGAGAAGATTCAATCTCAGCATTGATTACCAATTATACATTGTTACAAATCTTACAAACTCAGAATTGTATTTTATTTTCCCCTTGTTCAGGATTGTTGAAAGCAAGTGTGTGCATTAGAGAGGATTGTTCTCAATGCACTTAGTGTTTAGATCTTAAAGGTGTTTTAAGAACCTTTAATCTCCTATAGGTTAGAGCAAATTGTACAATTGATCCTAACTATAGTGAAATCTCTTTCGTGTTGAAAGGGGAGTGGACTACCCTCGAGGTGTGAGGGGAACCACTATAACTCTCTGTGTCTCTTTTACTTTATGCCTTTACAAGCTTTCATATCTTCACTTCATTAAAAAGAAAGTAACACAGTCCTCTTAAAACCAGAAAATTTCAAAGAACCTAATTCACCCTCCCTCTTAGGCGTATTACTACTCACAGTTTTCTGCCTCTGGTACAGTGTTAATCGGTTTACCAGATGCAGTGCAAACTGGTTAATCGATTAACCAGTGCCAATATTCAAATTTTCAAACATTTTCAACTGGTTAATCGGTTAACCCCTGGTGTTAATCGATTAACATTGTGCCAGCAGGCCTGTTTTGCTGTTTTTCAAGGTTGTTTTGGTGCTCTCTCACTTTGAATCTTCATGGATCAATATGATGCATTTGGAGCGAGATGTTTTGGATATGTGTTGCTGCTCTTGATTGTTTAATCATGATTTCTTCGACACGCGTGTTCGATTTCCACTTGAATGCATGCTTATCGATGTGGTTCAAAGTGATGATCATTTGCATTGTTTCCTTTGCTTGCATTGCTTGGTCGAGATGTTCTTGTGATGACTGCTGTCTCACACTTTTTCCTCCCACTTTTCTTTGTGTTGCATTTCATGTTTGCATCTCTTTCATTTCTTTCTACTTGTGATTGATTTACCTTGTGTTTTCTTGGTTTTCTTTGCCATGATCCCTTAGGATCCCTAGTCCCTTTGGGAGTATGGGAGACATTAAGTGTTCAATCCATGCATGCTAACATTAGGGTAGATTTCCCTTTCAATCCCAACTTTAGGACCAGTAGGCATGACAACATTAGAGCCGTGTTTCCCTTAGACCTTCCGTGCGTCTCTCTTCTCATCTCAAAACACATTCTAACTCATTTAATAAACACGATGAACGTTATACGCTACGAGCCTTAAGCACATGGGGAATGATGAGTGAGGGTCTCCTCTCGCTTGTCTAGAGTGTTTAATGTACGTCCCGTTTGGGGGAGATATGCGACGCATTCGTTCCTATGTCATATTCTTTAGTACAACGTGAATCACAAATCAAACTAATTCACTTCACTAAAAAGCACAAACAAAACCTCAAATCTTTTTATCCTTCGGGATTAATTAAAAATCATTTTCAAAAAGAGTGTTGTTAAGCTTTGGTTCTACCGCAAACAGGCGTCATCCCTAACTGCTAGAATGAGGGTTTAACCCTACTCGGTTAAAACACTTAATCAACCTTTGGTTTCGTGTCATCCCAAACTATGTCTTGGCGAGCAACCTTCCCCACTTTTCACCAGTTGTTTTCCGAACTACGTTGACTCTGACTTTCCCATTGCACGAGGGAATACGTAGGCATAGAGTGGCGATGCTCTGTCGAGTCTCTTTTCTTTTATTTTGTCCTGTGAGCCTATAGCTTAGATAGATAAACTTACCCTTTGACTAGACAACAAGCATGGATCCCGTTGAGTACAACGGACGTGAGGGGTGCTAATACCTTCCCTCGCGTAATCGACTCCTGAACCCAAGATTTGGTTGCGATGACCTTGTCTTTTCCCTTTTTGTCAGGTTTTCTTCGATCGTTTCCTTTCCATCTCTTTGGGATAAATAATGAATGGTGGCGACTCTTCTGTTTTTCCGCCGGGTGTTTTTGCAGTTGCGACAGCTGGCGACTCTGCTGGGGATTGCGATGGTTTCCTATGCCAGTCAATCCTAGAACTTGTCTGTTGTGCGTCTTTGGGTGTTTACTTTTGTGCAGTTATTTTGCTTTATGTACATTATTTGTTGTATATTAATGCATTTTCATTTTTTTTATCATATTATGCTGCTGCTGTGCTGTGGGGTGGGTTGTGAAGGTGAGAAAATACTTAGAAGGGGGGGGGGGGGGGTTGAATAAGGGTTTTCAAAATATTACGGTGATAAAAACACAATGATTTTTATCCTGGTTCGTTGAACTCAACCAATCCAGTCCACCCTATCAAGAGTGATTTGCCTTTCTCCACAAGGACTTAATCCACTATAATCAACTGATTACAATATCAACCACTAAGAACAACTGTCTTAGTCTTCTCAAGAACTACTGACCACAACTTGGTCTTCTTAAGGAACTTTTACAATCAAATGTAAACTAAACAAGTGTTTAAATGCTTCTATGAAAGCTATATCATAACTGTGATTTATACACTTACGATTAAGAACGTATGAAACTACTCAACAAAGAAATATATTTTGTATGAGAGCTTTGAGAGAGTTTTCAATGAATTTCTCAAAATACGTCAACTATAGAAATTTGTTGAAGGCTTTCTTTTATAGAAAAAGAAGTCCAAGGCTTTGCAAGCTTGAAGACCGTGTACTGCAAAGTAGCTGTAGCCTTTTGTCTTCATATGACTTAACCTTTCCTAGAAGTAGAACGTTCAGAGAAATCCTTTTTGCCTGAGTTCTTGTGTCTAGCATAAATGAGGAAAGAGACGTTTGGAATATGCCAACGGATATAACTTTGAATAATCTTCTTCAACAAGCTTCTATTTCATAGCAATCAACATAAGAGCCTTAAGTGATCAGAGTCTTGATGACATCAGAGTTTGCTGTATCAGAGTGTTGCAGCAAGTGTGCTTCAGCGTGAATAATAATCAGAGCAGATTTTAGAGATCAGATCCTCAGTACTTGCAGCGAACAGTACTATCAGAGTCTTCTGAAAAACAGTGCTTGAAACTCTTCATACAAAGTCTTCAGTATACGCTTCAGATGCTTCTGTAGCTTCTGCTTCAGATTCTTCTGTAGACAACGCTCAGAGTCTTCTGTAGGTAGCGCTTAGAGTCTTCTAACAAGATGCTCCTGACGCTCAGAGCCTTGCGTAGTTCAATGTTCAGATTCATTTTTGCTTTCAGAAGGATATTAGATTTAATATCTATAACAAAAATACTTGAATAAATTTAGAGTATATAATTTCTTAATACAAAATTTCATTAGTGATATCATCAAAACATAGAGATATAACTAAGGACCAATATGTGTTCTAACAATCTCCCCCTTTTTGATGATGAAAAAAACATAGGAAATTTTGTTCAATAAAGAGATAAATATAACTCCCCTTGAGATTATGAACCTCCCTCTGAATTGAATACTAAGAAAGAATAGAAACAGAGCCTGATTGGTTCAGAATCAGAGCTTGATTTGGATGAATGTTTCAGAATCAGAGCCTGATTGGTTAAAACTTGATCTGGGGATCTTAGAGTTACTCTAATGAATTTTGTCAGATTTATCATTGTAGTTTTGAAAGACTAAAAATTCATGTTAGTTATGATTTGATATGTCTGAATTCCATTCAGGTAAAGTTTGATATGTCTGAATTTTGTTAGATTTATCATTGTAGTTCTCCTCCTCTTTGTCATAATCAAAAAGAAACTTTTTAAAGACAAATAAAAGAAAACAGAGAGAAAAGATATAATCATATAGAGAAAATATTGATAGATTCATTCATTTAAGATATTCAGATAGAAAAGACAACAGATGAAAAATGCAAAACAAGTGCTCAGACATCAGATAAAAACATAAAGCTAAGATTGTTTGGAGAGAAACATCTTCAGAAGGTTGGTAATTTCAGATGAAGATTATTCTTGCTTGGACATCCATTTCTCAATGTTGTCAGTCTTCTGATCTTGACTTACCATCCCGGATTTTATCTCAGATTCACCAGCTTCTAGCACAACAATCTTATCTTCTAAGTCTGGATTCTCTTTCTTAATTTCAGAAGAAGTAGAGGGAACAGATTCAGAAGCAGGAGTAGGAGCGGAGTCAATATCCATTTGAGTTGGTTTTATCTCAAAGTGTTTGAGTTTTAATCCAGAGGGAAGAGGATCAGATGGTAAAGGTTTCAAGGATGCAAATGAAACAAAATCAGATGATCTTGGCTCATAGCCACGAAGAGATGGGGGCGAGTTTACATTTAGGTGAATATCAGATTTAGAAGAATTAAATGATTCAGTTGAATGACATGATGTTGAAGAAATGTCAAAGAGAGTTTTGAGGGGTTGGATATCCAGAACTTCTGAATCCGGTATGAAAGGTTCAGAGGGTAGGATAGTTTCTGGTTCAGGAATTTCAGATTGAGGAATTTTTGGTTGAGGTTCTGGTTGTTTTGGAGTTGGTTCTTCTGGTAGTGTTTGAACTTGAGGTTCAGATTGCTTTGGTTTAGAGGTTTTTGGTTGTCCAGATTGTTCAGAGGTTAGTGGTTCAGATGATTGTAATTGTGTGGTGTCAGATGTAGTTTGTTTAGAAGATGGAGGTGGTTGTACAGATGATTTAGATGGTACAAAAGTGGTTTGAGTTTGAGAAGAAGGGGGTTCAGGAACAGAGCTAATTGTTGATGATTCTATTGCAATTTTAGAAATAATAGGTAAATATGATTTAGCACCTCTTTTCTTGATACTTTTGATAGGAGCAGAAAGAGCTTCTCTAGAAGCTTTTCTTTTCTTCTTCTTCTGAGGTTCTTTAGAAGTTTTCTGCTTTTTCTGCTGTGAGCCTGCAGGTTCTTCTTCTTCTAATTCTTGTTTTCTCTGCCTCTTATGTTCTGCATAGAGATCTAACATAGGTTCACGATGTATAAATCCTTCTGGAACTGGAAGTCCTTGTTCCATACAATATCCAACAAACTTGATCAAAACTTCCTTTAGTTCTTCTGCATAAAATGATGGAAAATTATCTACCAGAATTCTTTGTTTGCTTACTTCTTCTGTATTGAGTTTGTCAGGAACAAAAGTAAGTTCATCTATTACTTTCAGCCTCTATAAACTTTTAGCATTCAGAACTTTTCCAAGAATGGATGTAAGTTCTTCTTTTAGTTCAGCCACATGCAAATGCTCCACCAGACCATTCTTTGTCAGAATGTCTGAAATCAACCTTCCACAAGGGATCCAATTTCTACCCTTTGTTTGTTTTGTCTACATGTCTCCTCTGGATGCCTTAACATGATTCCAAAGATGAGAGAAGAGCAGATGAGGCAGATCTACCTTTGTGCTCTGACTAAGGGAGAACATGAAGTAAAGTTTATCATTATTCACATAGTCAGGAGAGTTGGTAGACTTTTTGTGATGGATGCAACCCATGAAGATTTTAGCCCAGATCTTGTAATTAGGCTTCAAATCTTTGAACTTGTTAGAGGGTTCATGTTGTAATCACCTCTTCATAAACAACGTTCATGTTGACACGTCCAGTCAGATGAGAAACTCCATCAGTTTCCTCATATCCAATGAGTTTTCTTATAAGATCTTCAGTAATTACAATTTCTTTTCCCAGAACAGATGACACAATAAATTTGGGATAATCATGAGCATGAATCCAAAACTCTTTTACCAAAACTTGATAAACTGGCCCAAATAGTCTATCAAAGTACTTTGTTCATCCTTGAGCATCAATGATAGAATGCAAATTAAATCCATTTTCAGCCAGAGAAGCAAAATCCACCAAAGATTCACACAACACTTCCAGTTTCTCAATAGATGTGAGATTCGTTCTAACAGGTTCCTTGAAAGGAACAACACCCAGATTGGAAGATGATACAACTGCCATTGTTGATTGGAACTGAACTGAGGTTGAAGATGAAGTAGCCATTGTTGAAGGTTTGGGGTTACGAATAGTTTTGGGTTTTGGGTTTAGATGAAAGCAATAGAACAAGCAAAAATGCATAAAAGTGTTTGTGAGAGTGAAAAGTATGAAATGTTGAGAGTTGTGGAATTTATAGAGAAAATTTAGGGCACACAACTGGTCACACGTTCAGCACGTACATATTTAGCATTTAATGGCATTTAATAAAAAGGAATTAATCATTTCAAGCATTAATGATTCTGACAATTTGGGGGAAAACGAGAAACCAAATATTCAAACAGTACCTCAAACGTATTTTCAGTATTGTGCACTCCATCTTTTCAGATTTTGAGTTACACGTGTTTGCTTGCATGTGCTTCTGAAAACTCTTTGAGAAATGAAACGTTAGCCAATGTTCAGATCCTCTGAGACTTGTCAGTTTAGAAACACACATAAATAATAATTCAAGAATTAAATAAATGACAGATGAAATACTTCAGAGTTTAAACATTTTGCATCTGAGAAAGTCGCTTCTGATAAATATTATTCTGGACAGAATTCCATACCAATATTTTTCAGAATAAACCTAAACCTATCTTCAGCAAGGGGTTTTGTGAAAATATCAGCCCATTGATGATCTGTATCAACAAAGTCTAAGTTTATAATACCCTTCTAAACATAGTCTCTAACGAAGTGATATTTAATTTCTATATGCTTAGCTTTAGAGTGTAAAATTGGATTTTTAGATAAGCATATAGTAGAAGTATTATCACAGAATATAGGAATATTACTCTCAAAGATCTGAAAGTCTTCTAGCTGACTTTTCATCCAGAGCATCTGTGTGCTACATCCAGCAGCAGCAATATATTCTGCTTCTGTAGTTGATAGAGCAATTGTAGGTTGTTTCTTGCTGTACTAGGAGATTAAATTTCTTCCCAAAAATTGGCAACTTCCAGAAGTACTTTTTCTTTCAACTCTGTCTCCAGCGTAATCAGCATCACAAAATCCAACTAGTTTAAATTCATCAGATTTTCTGTAATACAAACCCACATTAGTAGTACCTTTCAGATGCCTTAGAATCCTCTTAACAGTTATTAACTGTGATTCTCTAGGATCTGATTGGAATCTAGCACACAAGCATACACTGAATAAAATGTCAGGTCTATAAGCAGTTAAGTATAGAAGAGATCCAATCATACCTCTGTAGAGTTTCTGATCTACTTTCTTACCTACCTCTTCCTTACCAAGAGTGCTTGTTGGATGCATTGGAGTCTTTGCTGACTTACTATCAGTCGTGTTAAACTTCTTCAGAAGCTCTTTTACATATATTAGTCTGATGAATGTAAGTGCAATCTGGAGTTTAGTTGACTTGAATTCCCCGAAAGAATCTCAATTCTCCCATCATGCTCATCTCAAATTTAGCCTGCATAAAAAGAGCAAACTCCTTTCCCAGTGTAACATTGGTAGATCCAAATATAATATCATCCACATATATTTGACAAATTAACAGATCTTTCTTAAATGTTTTACAGAAGAGAGTTGTGTCCACTTTGCCTCTGATAAAAATTTTCTCCAGAAGAAAATTACTTAATCTTTCATACCAAGCTCTGGGAGCTTGTTTTAAACCATAAAGAGATTTCTTAAGTTTAAAAACATGTTCTGGAAATTTATCACTTTCAAAACCAGGAGGTTGGTGAACATACACTTCCTCTTCTATAATCCCATTTAAGAATGCACTCTTAACATCCATCTGATATAGAGTGATGTTATTTTGTGCAGCAAAAGAAATGAGTAAACAAATAGACTCTAACTTGGCCACAGGAGCATAAGTCTCTGTGTAGTCAATTCCTTCTTGATGACTATAACCTTGAGCAACAAGCCTTGCTTTGTTTCTTTCAACTTCTCCTTTTTTATTCAACTTGTTTCTGAAGACCCATCTAGTTCCAATGATGTTGAATCCTTTTGGTCTTTAAACCAAATCCCAAACGTCATTTCTTGTGAATTGATTGAGCTCTTCATGCATGGCAATTATCCAGTCATTGTCTTGTAAAGCTTCATCCACAGAAGTTGGTTCAATAACTGACACTAACCCAAATAATGACGCTTCAGATGATCTGAGGTAGGATCTTGTTCTTATAGGGTCATCCTTCTTTCCAATTATCACATCCTCTGGGTGAGAGGCCTTGATTCTGGAAGATGATCCTCTTACATTTGATTCTTCAGAAATATTCAAGTTGTTCATTTGAGAAGCTAAAGGAGTTGCATCTGGCGTTGCTTCTGGCTCTTTCACTTGAACCTTTTCTGCCTCTGAGCCTTCAGAGTCTGTGAGAATTACTTCTCTATCTGCAGAACTTTCAAACTGCTTTGGCTTTTGAATGCCAAGCTTATCATCAAATCTAACATGTATAGATTCCTCCACAATCTGTGTTTCAGTATTGTATACTCTGTAGCGTTTAGAGCGTTTAGAATACCCAACCATGAAACACTTATGTGCTTTAGAATCAAACTTGTTTAGATTCTCTTTAGTGTTCAACATATAATATATACATCCAAAAGGATGAAAATAAGAAATGCTGGGCTTTCTGTTCCTCCACAATTCATAGGGAGTCTTCTCCAGAAGAGGTCTTACAGACACTCTGTTCTGAATATAACAAGTTGTGTTTATTGCTTCTGCCCAAAAATGCTTTGCCAGATTAGTCTCGTTGATCATGGTTATGGCCATTTCTTACAAAGTTCTATTTTTCCTCTCTACAACTCCATTCTGTTGTGGAGTTCTAGGGCAGGAGAAATCATGAGCAATGCCATTTTCATTAAAATATTTTTCAAAATATTTGTTTTCAAATTCGCCACCATGATCACTTCTGACTTTAACAATTTTAAAATCTTTTTCATTCTGGACTTGTTTGCAGAAGTCAAAGAACACAGAATGTGACTCATCCTTGTATTTTAGGAATTTCACCCATGTCCATCTGTTGTAGTCATCAACAATGACTAATCCATACTTCTTGCCTCTGATGGATGCAGTTTTCATTGGTCCAAACATATCAATGTGAAGCAAATCTAATGGTCTTGAGGTCGAAACAACATTTTTAGTTTTAAAAGAAGATTTTGAAAATTTTCCTTTTTGACATGCTTCACAAAAAGCATCTGAGTTGAACTTCAACTTAGGAAGTCCTCTGACCAGATTGAGTTTATTAATCTGAGATATACGTCTCATATTAATATGCCCAGTCTTCTGTGCCAGACCCATTGCTCATCATTAACAGACATAAGGAATTTTACATTTTGAACCTTAAGTTCTAAAAGATTGATTTTATAAATGTTGTTCTTCCTCTTTTCATTAAATAGGATTGAGCCATCCTTCTGACTAACAGCTTTGCAACATTTTTTATTAAAGATTATGTCATAACCATTGTCACTTAATTGACTTATGGACAATAGATTATGTTTTAATCCTTCTACAAGTAAAACATTAGATATAGAGGGAAGGTTACCATTGCCAATAGTACCAGAGCCAATTATCTTGCCCTTTTGATTCCCTCCAAACTTGACGTCTCCTCCAAATTTAAGCTCCAGGCTTTGGAACATAAACCTTTCTCCCGTCATGTGACGTGAGCAGCCAGAGTCCAGGTACCATGATTGGCGTCTTGACTTTGCTGCTAAATACATCTGCAACAGGTATTATCTTATCCTTAGGTACCCAGATCTTTTGGGGTCCTTTTGGGTTAGTTGCCTTAAACGTTTGTCTGAACTTCTGTCTTTTTACAACAGGTTTGTTCTGACTAACTTTCGGCTTAAACACAGGAACGTTCTGATCAGAACATGTGTGTTTAATATCATTCATATGACCAAACTTAAAATGAGAATATAAGGGAGTCTTCTTAATGATAAGTTTATCAACAGGTATTGGATTTAAATCCTTTCTAGAGGAAGATCCATATCCAATTCCTTTCCTGTTGTTTCTGCTAACTCCATAGATCATTGAAGCCATCTTGCTTCTATCTATGCTTTTAGCCAAAAACTTCTGAAAACTATAGTCATATTCTTCTAAAATATTTTTACATTTTGACTTAGTTTCAGATTCAGAGTCTTGTTGAGCTTTTTCAAAATTTTTTTTCATTTTCAAATTGTTTTCTTTGAGCTCAGCAATTTCTGACTTTAACAGACTATTCTCAGATTCAAGATTGCATTTAAGCTTCTTGCACTTGAGCTTAATCTGGTTATAGTTTTTCAGAACTTCTGATAAAATCTAAATAAGTTCTTCCCTAGAGAGATCAGAAAGTACCTCTTCTGAGTCAGATTCAGAATCGGATTCAGATCCAGATGTTCCTTCATCCTGATCTTCCACACCAGCCATCAGTGCCATGCTGGCACATTCTTCTTCTGACTCTGATGAATATTCAGATGGATCTGAATCATCCCATGTAGCCATCAGAACTTTCTTTTTATGCTCAGGCTTCCTTCTTGGCTTCTCCTTCTGAAGCTTTGGGCATTCATTCTTGTAGTGCCCAGGTTCCTTGCATTCATACCAAACAACCTCTTTCTTTCCAGATCTTCTGTATCCAGAAGACTCTTTGCGTTGATATGGCTTCTTGAAGTTCTTGAACTTCCTCTCTTTATGCTTCCAGAGCTTGTTGATCCTTCTGGACAACAGGGACAGTTCATCTTCTTCTTCAGAAGAAGAAGACTCTTCAGAACTTTCTTCTAACACCTGCAATGCTTTAACAGATTTGTTATACTTTAAAGCTATTGGCTTACCTTTCTTTTGAGGCTCGTCTTCTTCAAGTTCAATATCATGGCTCCTCAGAGAGCTGATCAGTTCCTCCAATGTGATCTTGTTCAAATCCTTAGCTAACTTCAGAGCAGTGACCATTGGTCTCCATCTGATGGGCAAACTTCTGATGATCTTCTTAACATGATCAGCAGTGGAGTAGCCTTTGTCCAACACTTTTAATCCAGCTGTGAGGATCTAGAATCTAGAGAACATAGCTTCTATAGATTCAGATTCTTCCATTTTAAAGGCTTCATATTTCTGGATCAGCGCCATAGCCTTGGTCTCTTTAACTTGTGAGTTCCCTTCATGAGTCATCTTCAAAGACTCAAACAAATCAAATTCTATTTCTCTGTTGGTAATCTTCTCATACTCAGTATGAGATATAACAATTAATAAGATTGTTCTTTCTTTGTGATGATTTCTGAACTCCTTCTTCTGAGCTTCAGTCATATATTTTCTATCAATTTTCTTGCCATCCCCATCAGTGGGGTGAACAGAACCATCAATGACTAAGTCCCAAAGATCAGCATCATATCCAAGGAAGAAACTCTCTATTCTGTCCTTCCAATAGTCAAACTTCTCCCCATCAAACATAGGGGGTTTTGTGCTGATTCTATCCCTTTCTTCATGTCTGTTGTTGTTGGATGTTGAAGCCTCAACCATAATATCAACCAAGAAATATATCAAGAGTTTTCTCAACTGGATATTTTCTGTTCATAGTGAAGTGATAGCACACACAGAACCGGAGCTCTGATGCCAACTGAAGGTGAGAAAATACTTAGAAGGGGGGGTTGAATAAGGATTTTCAAAATATTATGGTAATAAAAACACAATGATTTTTATCCTGATTCGTTGAACTCGACTAATACAGTCCACCCTATCAAGAGTGATTTGCCTTTCACCACAAGGACTTAATCCACTATAATCAACTGATTACAATATCAACCACTAAGAACAACTGTCTTAATCTTCTCAAGAACTATTGACCACAACTTGGTCTTCTTAGGAACATTTACAATCAAATGTAAACTAAACAAGTGTTTAAATGCTTCTATGAAAGCTATATCCCAACTGTGATTTATACACTTAAGATTAAGAACGTATGAAACTGTTCAACAAAGAAATATATTTTGTATGAGAGCTTTGAGATAGTTTTCAATGAATTTGTCAAAATACGTCAACTATAGAAAGTTGTTAAAGGCTTGCTTTTATAGACAAAGAAGTCCAAGGCGTTGCAAGCTTGAAGACCGTGTACTGCAAAGTAGCTGTAGCCTTTTGTCTTCATATGACTTGACCTTTCCTAGAAGTAGAACGTTCAGAGAAATCCTTTTTGCCTGAGTTCATGTGTCTAGCATAAATGAGGAAAGAGACGTTAGGAATATGCCAACGGATACAAATTTGAATAATCTTCTTCAACAAGCTTCTATTTCACAACAATCAACATCAGAGCCTTGAGTGATCAGAGTTTTGATGTCATTAGAGTTTGCTGTATCAGAGTGTTGCAGCAAGTGTGCTTCAGCGTGAATAATAATCAGAGCAGAGTTTAGAGATTAGATCCTTAGTACTTGCAGCGAACAGTACTATCAGAGTCTTCTGAAAAATATTGCTTGAAACTCTTCATACAAAGTCTTCAGTATACGCTTCAGATGCTTCTGTAGCTTCTACTTCAGATTCTTCTGTAGACAGCGCTCAGAGTCTTCTGTAGGCAGCGCTCAGAGTCTTCTAACGAGATGCTTCTGATGCTCAGAGCCTTGCGTAGTTCAATGTTTAGATTCATTTTTTCTTTCAGAAGGATATTAGATTTAATATCTGCAACAAAAATACTTGAACAAATTTAGAGTATATAATTTCTTAATACAAAATTTCATTAGTGTTATCATTAAAACATAGAGATATAACTAAGAACCAATCTGTGTTCTAACAAGTTGTTCCATTGAGAGATAAGCCTAATACCCAGGCTTGAGTATACACACAAGATTAGTATGGAGAGTAGCGGGAGCTTGTGTGGCGTTTGGCCATGCAATAGCTCGTGCGAAATTCACGTCCAGACGAGGTTTTTCTTTGGAGATATTCTATCATGTGCGTCTGGTGCAGTTGAGGGAGTATCGAGTTAGAAAGACTAATGCTTCGTTTGACTATGATGCCAAACCAGAAATGGTGAATGTATCATTGCTTCTCGAAAGTCTGTGACGCTGATAACCTGCATAGGATGTTGTACCTTCCAAGACTAGAACCCACATGTGAGAGGGGATGGGTTTTGCAGGAAACTTTTACCTCCAACCTACCCAGTTTTCTTGTCAAAGTGGACCTTTAATCCTATATGTTGGTATTCAGAGGTTCCGGTATTTTTTCGCTGAAGCGAAGCTATGGTTGTATTCAGTCAACAGCACAACAACAAGTTTGAGCATTGGATACCTTGATCCCATGTTTGCATATGCATAATCATCCCGCATTTAACATTACATGTCTATGTGTGTTTCAGGTTCTCGTCTTTCCCTTGATTCTGGTACTGGTCTTATGTAGAGATGGAAGTAGGCAGAAAGAGGATTGTTGTGTACAAGTTTCCGACACCTGATTTGGGACCTTTATTTGGTCTGATTTCCATGGCTGATCCTGGCGTCCTTGCAACCTTCAGGAAGGATTTTACCTGATATATAAGAAGATTATTGTGGTATTCTTATCCATCTCTGCTGTTCTTCTTTATTGAAACTAGAATCAAGGGGGAGATCTCCCTGTAAATACATAGACATGTCTGCAGTTTGCATCTTTCATTTTCATTTGCTTCGCAGGTGTTCTCGATGGCCTTCTGTTCCTAACTCTGCTTGGTTTTCTTCACTAACAGGATTGAGCAGTTTAGTTTCCACGGATATTCAAATCGAGGGAATCAGTGAAGAGTAAGGAATCAGGTTCAAGCTGAATTACAGGAAGTCAGGGCTCACATGGCCCAATTCATGGAGTTGATGCAGACTGTTGCTAGTGGGCAAGAACAATTAAGAACTATGGTCCAGCCGATGATAGCACGGGTTGACGAAGAGGGTGTTTTACATGGAGGAGCTGGGGTTATTCCCCCCACCGATCCGTGGATTTGTTCCACAGAGTATTCCTACTGTCATTTTACTTCCGGGCGGAGGAGATACGAATGAGAATGGTAATGTTGCTGGTAATGGAAGTGTGTGCGCTGTGCATGGGGCTATTGGCCCTCATTGGGAAGATAACCAGGATGATGTATTTTCTGTGAGAGATATGGAGGGTGGTTTGCCAACTGAAGCTGACAGAAGGTTTAAACTGATCGAGGAGAAAATGAAGTCTTTTGAGAATCAGAACTCTTTGGGTCTTGATATGTCAGATCTTGGTCTAGTTCCTGGGGTCAGGATTCCTCCCAAATTCAAGGTACCATATTTCGAAAAAGATAAAGGGACGACCTGTCCAAGAGTGCATATTTGGGCGTATTTCAAGAAAATGTCTACTTACTCCGATGATGAAAAGCTGCTAATGCATTTTTTCCAAGATAGTCTGGTAGGGGCGTCTTTGGAATGGTATATGGGACTTGAGAGAACTCATATCCGCAGCTGGAGAGAATTTTCGAGGCTTTTGTGCGTCACTATCAGTATAATAGTGATCTAGCACTGAACAGGGTACAATTGCAGAGTTAGTCACAGAAAAGTAATGAGAGCTTCAAGAAATACGCCTAGAGATGGCGGGATCTAGCTGCAAGAGTGCAATCCCCTATGGTAGAAATGGAGTTGATCGACATGTTCATGGCTTCGTTGCCTGGTGTGTATTTTGAGAAGTTGATAGGATGCATGTCTGCGGGGTTTTCTTATCTGTTAATGGCTGGCGAGAGAGTCGAAAGTGGGATTAGGTCTGGAAAGATTCTAAATGGCGGTGTATCGTCTTCGGGAGGAACAAAGAAGCCATATTCAGCAAACCCCAAGAGAAGGGAAGGGGATGAAAATGCTATTTCTCACAAGGGTAAAGGTAGAGCTCAGTCCCGTTATAATCAACAGGTTGTTACTGTAGATATCCCGACCGCAACTCAGCAACGAGTTGATGTTCCACGACCTTACAATGCTAGACGCAAAACGACTGATAGACACTTTGAGAATCCTCCGATGCCGTATTCTCAGTTGTTACAATATCTACTGTAGTTACAACTAGTCCAGAAGATGACTTTGGCTCCTCTCACTGGTACACTGCCTCCTGGTTACGATGCGAATGCCAGGTGTAATTTACATTCTGGGGCCCCGGGCCATAATATTGACAATTGCAAAGCCTTCAAGCACAAAGTTCAAGATTTGCTTGACTCCAAGGCTATTAACTTCACTAACGTTGGGCCTAATGTGAATCAAAACCCGATGCCAAATCATGGGGCGGCAGGGGTTAATGTTGTTATTGAGAGAAAACAATTAAATCTGATAATTGATGTTGGGGATTTGAAGACTCTATTGAGCTTTGTGAAGGCTAGTTTGTTGAAGAAGTAAGTGTTTCCTGGTTGTTCTACTGACTGCTCAGAATGTGAAGTGTTGCCTGAGGGTTGTGATCTTTTGAGGAACGGTATTCAGAGAATGATTGATGAGGGCCGTTTACAATTTGACAAGGTTGTAAAAGATGATGTTAAGGATAAGGTGGGTAATGATGAAAGAGAAGTTACTACGATCTCTATTCTGTACTGGACAATCAATATTTCAGCGCCTACTAGGCCAGCTCCGGTTGTCATTAATGTACCTGGACCTGTTCCATACAAGAGCTCTAAAGCCATCCCATGGAACTATGGGGGAGAGGTGTTCTGTAACGGGCATAAACAGGAATGGACAGTGTCTACAGACGAAAGTTCGTCGGTTGAGAATATAGTTGGTGTCAGAGGAATTACCAGAAGTGGTAGGATCTTTTCTGCACCAGAGGTTAACGTTGATAAGAATGACAAAGGTAAAGGTAAGGCCGTGATTGAGGAGAATGTCCAACAACAGGTTGGTACTGATGTTTTTTCGAAGTACGCGGAGGAATTTATGAGGTTCATCCGAAAAAGTGACTACAAGATTGTGGATCACTTAAATTAGACCCCTTTGAAGATTTCCATTCTGTCATTATTGTTGTGCTCAGAGGCCCACCGCAACGCTTTATTGAGAATTTTGAATGCAGCATACGTACCCCAGGAGATTTCTATCAATCAGTTAGAGTGGGTAGTAGCTCATGTAAATGCCAGTAATGGTCTTGGTTTTACTGATCTTGATTTGAATCCCGCCCAGAGAAACCATAACCGTGCTTTGCACATATCTGTGGAGTGTAGAGGGTCTTTGATGTCACATGTCCTGGTTGATACAGGATCATCCCTCAATGTGCTTCCAAAGAAAGCGCTGATGAAATTGGATACTCAAGGTTTGATATGCACGCCAAGTGATTTGGTTGTGAGGGTTTTCGATGGGTCTAAGAGATCGGTGTTTGGATAGATCACGATACCTATTCAGGTAGGGCCAGAGACTTTTGATGCAACATTTTACATCATGGATATCCAGTCGGCGTACAGTTGTTTGCTTGGCCGACCTTGGATACATGCTGCAGGAGCAGTGACTTCGACGTTGCATCAGAAGCTGAAGTACATGATGAAAGGGAAAATTGTCACGGTATGCGGTGAAGAGGACATTATGGTCAGCCATTTGTCGTCCTTCAAGTATGTGGAAGTGGATAGGGAGATCCACGAAACACTTTGCCAGGCGTTTGAAATAGTTCAGATTTAGGGGAAGTCTCCTATAGAAGCCAAGGTCCCGGAGGTTTCGATGTCGTCGTTCAAGGAAGCCCGTGCTATCATAGAATCCGGCTCATAACAGAAGTGGGGCCAAGTTCTTAATGTTCCTGTCAAGCAAGACAAGTTCAGCTTGGGATACAAACCCTCCAATTCTTCTCAAAGCATTCCGAGGTACAGGGGACCTGTGCAATTCACCAGCAGCGGTGTGATATTTGACAGAGTTAATGCCGTTGGACGTGATTGCGATATGAATGCTTGGATTTGTCCATGTACTCCTGGCCAAAAGCTGTGCAATTGGACTACGGAAGAAGTCATTCATGTTACTGCTGCAGAGTAATGTTCATTGTTTTGTTTATGTTTAGTCCTGCGTTCTGCCCAAGACGTAGTGACCCAATTTGTGGGGTCATCTTTTTATTGGCACTTTATCATAAATAAAGGACGTTTTTCGCATATTGTGATCCCTGTTTTTCTTGTTTTTTCTTTTGCATTTATATTAAACAGAAAAATGGCAATGTGTTTTGTTTGTTGCATCGCATAATAAACATAAACATCATCATGCAGATCTTTTCTATCAGATACCATCAATTCAAGTTCAACTATGACTTCGTATGACTTTGATAACCCCATTTATCAAGTTGAAGAAGAGACTGACAAAGACTGTGAACTACCCGAAGAGCTAGCCAGACTTCTCAGGCAAGAGGAAAGGGTCATTGTACCTCATCAGGAGGATATTGAAGTTATCAATCTGGGTACCGAAGATGACAGGAAAGAGGTAAAAGTGGGGGATGCATTGGAAGACAGTATCAAGAGAAGATTGGTTGAAATGCTTCGTGAGTATAAGGATATCTTCGCTTGGTCTTACCAAGACATGCCTGGGCTGGATACAGATATTGTGGTACACCGGTTACCTCTCAGAGAAGAATGTTCGCTAGTCAAGCAGAAGTTAAGACGGATAAGGCCTGACATGGCAGTTAAGATAAAAGAAGAAGTTCAGAAGCAGTTGAATGCTAGTTTTCTTGCTGTCACGAATTACCCTCCGTGGGTCGCTAATATTGTTCCTGTACCTAAGAAAGATGGAAAGGTCAAGATGTGTGTCGACTACAGAGAACACCGTCGAAAGAAGATTTCCCGCTTCCCCATATTGATGTGTTGGTTGATAACACCGCTCAATATTCTGTGTTTTCCTTCATGGATGGCTTCTCTGGGTATAACCAAATCAAGATGGCCCAAGAGGACATGGAGAAAACTACTTTTATCACATCATGGGGAACTTTTTGCTATAAGGTAATGCCTTTTGGATTGAAAAATGCAGGAGCAACCTATCAGCGGGCAATGGTGACTCTCTTTCATGATATGATTCATCATGAGGTTGAAGTATATGTTGATAACATGATTGCAAAGTCACAGACGGAGGAAGGACATATGGTCGATCTTCTGAAATTGTTTGAAAGGTTAAGAAAGTTCAAGCTGAGGCTGAATCCTAACAAGTGCACCTTCGGAGTGAGATCTGGAAAGTTATTGGGTTTCATTGTCAGTAAGAAGGGTATTGAGGTAGATCCTGCCAAAGTAAAAGCTATACAAGAAATGCCTGAGCCGAGAACGGAAAAAGAGGTTCGTGGTTTCCAGGGGAGATTGAACTACACTGCAAGGTTCATATCTCATCTTATAACCACCTGTGAACCAATTTTCGAATTGCTAAGAATAGATCAAACGGTCAGGTGAAATGAAAATTGCCAGAAGGCATTTGAAAGAATAAAAGAATATCTGCAGGAACCTCCAATACTCATGCCTCCAGTTGTAGGGAGACCTCTGATCATGTATCTCACAGTTCTTGAGAATTCAGTGGGATGTGTGCTCGGTCAACAAGACGAGTCAGGTAAAAAAGAGCATGCCATCTACTACCTGAGTAAGAAATTCACTGATTGTGAGTCGAGATACTCAATGCTGGAAAAAACATGTTGTGCACTCGCTTGGGCTGCTAAGCATTTGAGACAATACATGTTAAACCACACAACCCTGTTGATGTTGAAGATGGATCCGATCAAGTACGTCTTTAAAAAAATCACTCTCTTGAAGGATTTCCCGATGGCAAATGGTTTTAACAAAATATGATATTCAGTATGTTTCCCAAAAATCCATTAAGGGAAGCGTTTTGTCGGAATATCTTGCTGAACAGCCGATTAAGGATTATTAGCCGATGAAGTTTGATTTTCTAGATGAAGACGTCATGTTTTTGAAGATGAAAGACTGTGAGGAGCCTTTTCCTGACGAGGATCCTGAGATTGGATCTCAGTGGAAACTGGTTTTCAACGGAGCGGTTAATTCATATGGTAATGGAATCGGTGCGATCATTACTACTCCCCACGGTTCCCACGTACCGTTCACTGCCCGATTGACTTTTGCATGCACCAATAGTGAGGAAGAATATGAAGCTTGTATTATGAGTTTAGAAGAGGCCATTGATCTGAGAATTAAGAATCTAGATGTGTATGATGATTCAACGCTATTCGTCAATTAAATCAAAGGAGAGTGGGAAACTCGTCAGGCCAACCTGGTGCCTTACAAGGACTATGCAAGGAAACTGTTGCCTTTCTTTGATAGAATTGAGTTCTATCATGTGCCAAGAGCTGAGAATCAGATGGCGGATGCCTTGGCCACACTATCCTCAATGTATAAAGTGAATTACTAGAATGAAGCTCCAACTATCACCATTATGTGTCTTGATAGACCCGCTTTTGTGTTTGCAATTGAGAAAGCATGAGATGGAAAGCCTTGGTATTTTGATATCAAGAATTTTCTCAAGACTCAGGAATACCCATCTGGGGCATCCAACAAAGATAAGAAAGCCTTGAGGAGGTTAGCCGGTAATTTTTATCTGAAAAAATATGATGTGCTCTACAGGAGAAACTTTGACATGGTCTTGCTGCATTGTGTTGATGAATTGGAAGCAAGCCTGTTCATGGAGGAAGTCCACGAGGGTTCTTTCGGTACTCATGCCAATGGACACGCAATGGCTAGAAAATTGTTGAGAGATGGGTATTATTGGATGACCATGGAATCCAATTGCTTAAAATACGCCAGAAAATGCCATAAATGCCAGATTTATGCTGACAAGATGCATGTGCCACCAACTCCTCTGAATGTGTTAACGTCCCCGTTGTTGTACCCCAAAATTTGCCAAACCTTTTTCTTTACTTGGCTTATGTTTCTTTTCATTCTTTAGCATTTGGATCTGCATAGCATTGTCCTTTTCAGGGGATCAAGAGAGGTGTGCCTACTCAAGAGGAAGTTATTAAGGGTTTCAAGCTCAAGCAACAGTGGTTACTCAGCTTATCTAGTGCTTACAATCATCAAGAAATGGTCAAAGTTCTCTGAGGGAGAAGATTGACAAGTGTTGCTCACCTCCTATCTTGGAGGTCATTTGAAGATCATCAGAGGTTCTCAAGGCCATGGTTATGAATAGAAGTTGTTGGAGGAGCTCATTGGGTGCTTTTGAAGTCATTAGGGAGCTTATCTAAGTGTTTATTTCCCTTACAAGAGGGTGAAGTCAAAGTTTGTGCATCTAGGGTCTCATCTGCTTAGTGCAAAGTCAACTGAGGACTTAAAGGAGTTTGAGACTTGGTTCCAAGTCATTGGAGTCATGGGATGTTATGTTGAGACATCTAGAATGTCATTTCAAGTTCAAATCAAGAAGAATCAAGAGTTTGAGAAGTTACTAAATTAGGGTTTCAGAGGATGTTAGTGTAAAATCCCCTTCTTTAGGAGCTAACTTCAAGATAACTCATCTCAAGATGCAAGTTGAATCTAATTTTCTTATAAACATGAGACTTGTGGGGCATGTTCTAAGATTTATTTTGAGTACTAGAACTCATCCATTGGGTTTGTGGAGCTCAAGTTATGATGCCATCAAGTTATGGGTCTCAAATGAACATATTTTTAATTCAACAAAAGTCAACTCACTTCCAAGGCACTTTTAACTTAGAATCATGTTTCTCCTCAACTTCTGATGAACATGAAAGTTATTCCTCATGATCTTAGCTTTCCAAAAGGTTTTGTAAGTCCTTCATATCATTTGTGGAACTCAAGTTATGAAGCTTGCAAGGCAAGGGTATTTTGGGAAACTTTGATTATAGGTAATTTTGGTTATGGGTCATTTACATACATTTGTGCACTTCAAATGAAACTTTCACCAACATAAAATTTGCTCAAACTGACCTCAATTTCATCATGAAACTCAATATTGGCATGAATTATGAGTTGTTAGGGACATTGGTGAATAAATTTCAAGTAGAAATGAGCTTTAAATCATAGATTCAATTGATCAAGTTTTAGGACTTTTTCATACCATGTTTTAATTCAAAATTGTTCACAATGTCTAAACAAGTGAAATGCACAAAATAGTTTTGGTCATGAGTAGAAAAAACACGTGGATTTTGGAGTTACTTCATGAAAAAGTTTCACATCCAAACTTGCTATTTGGACCATATCAAAGCCCAAATCCAATTCTAATGTGAAATTCAGGTAGTCTGCTAAAGATTCAAATCAAATGCAAGGGTGTAGCATGCCATAATCACGTGTGCATGAGAAATCACAAGATTTGGGCATTTTCAAATTACACCATAACCAAGCCTCATGGGCCTCTAATTCACTCGCATATCCATAATATAAAAGTTCAAAATCAAAATTGAGAGCAGAAGGTGAAATTCGAGGAGAAAGCATAAAGTTCAGTTTTGGAAACTTGATAGCAATTTGAAATTCGTGGAGAAAGCATAAAGTGTCTCCGTTAGGTAATCTTCAATTCCATATTTCTCTTATGTTAGGCACTGAATCTAGGTCATTGTGGTTGCATCTGAAGCCCTACATCTTGTAGGCAGCGTTTGACATCTTAATTACTATGTTTGATGAGATTTTCAGTTGAGCACTTGAAACTTTCTTCGTTCGAATCTCACAATTTATGCATGATAAATGAAAATGGAGCCGGGATTTTGATACTACGTGACTAGACCTTTAATTTGGTATAGGATTTGCTAAGATTTGGTGAGTCTTGGAACCCTGAACTCCGGCCACCTCACCGGAGAAAATGACCGGAGCTAGGGCTCCGACGTCTGGTTCAAACTCAGGCCAGGCTGACGTGTGCTTGCTTGACTGTTTGACCTGATCAGATGTGTGGTCATGATCTGTTTGACCCTGTGTGCGTGGATTCTGACTACCACAACGTTAAATGAAACACATCGCTTCATGTTTGCTTAGTAGATCTAGGCCTTGATTGATACTTGCACCCCCTGATTAACCCAACCCAATGGATTCAACGTGATTTTGTTGCTATTTGCACCATTTTCTATAATTTGTTTTATTTTATTTTTATTTATTTTCTGTTTTGATTTTAATCAATTAAAAATAGTTCCAATCATTTAAAAATTCCACAAAAAATGTTTCTGACACTTTAATGTGTTAATTAATTTTCTCAAATTTTTAATTTCATTTTTATTTTATTTTTCAATTAAAATGGAATTAAATTATTATAAGGGTTTTTAATTGTGTTTTATTTGTTCTTCTTTGTTTCTTGCTTGATACTTGACCAATTTTAATCATCTATGAGTGAGGCTTCTTCCTTATTTTGATGATGAGTTGAAGTGCCTCTGAGGATGGTTTTGGTCAATGTTTGACTTGTTTTTGGTTGACTTTTATGTGCTTCTTTATGACCCTCGACAACCCTTCTTCAAAGTGGGGCACCCTAGTGGATCAATTCCTTTGGTGATGTTTTGAATGGACCTTGGTGGTGATGTGTTGGCCTCTGATTGCCGACATCTTTATGAGCTTTGTGTATTTTATTTGGATTTATTTGAATTATTTTCCTATTTTTGGTGTGCCTTGCAAGTTAAGCTACTCCTAAGGATTGTTCACACACACACTTGACCTAGTTTTGATGGGAAATGAACCTTGTGGATCCCACATGCTTCCAACTCTTTTTGATTCACATTCCTAACATGTTGAAGTGATTGTTTGCCATCTTTTAAGTCATACACTTGTTTGGTTCATGTTGTAAGTTGCTTTTGTTTGAGGCTTTCCATTTAATGTTGAATGTTGAAAGTGTTTAGAACCTAGGTTCTTTACCATGCCTCTTCTTGCAACTTGTGCTGGATTGCTTCCTTCTTGTATTTGCTTATCCTCTACTCTTGTTCTCACTTCTGTCCTAGGACCTTGGGGACTCATCCAAGTTGATTTGGTGCCTTTTGGTTGCACTTTGAGTTTGACTTGGATGATAGGCCATTTTGAGAACTTCTTTTGTTTTTTTTCTTGCATGATCATGGTGATGCCTTTAGTTGAGTTTCATTTTCTGTTGCTTGCTGCCCAAGCCTTATCTCCCATCCTCAGCTTGATCATGTCTTTTCTTCTTGATTTGTTTGCTTTGCCTTGGATAGTGATTGATGTACAAGTGGTTGTAGGAATTCTATTTCTCCCACTTCATCTCACTTTTGGCATGAACTTGTTTAAGTTCTTTTGTTTGCATCTCCTATTTGTTTTGTATTCTTATTTGCTTGAAGAGGTTGAGATGTGCTTGTGGTGGCTACTGCCCCACACTTTGCTCCTCCCTCTTTCTTCACCTTTGTTTTGCATTGCCTGTTTGCATCTTCTTTTTCCTTTAACTTATGCTTTCTTTTTCTTCTTCTTTTGTCTTCCTTTGCTATGCTCCCTTAAGACCTCTAATCTTTCTCGTTCAAGATTGATTATGATAGACATTAGGTTTGAATCATACATGATAATATTAGGATAGCTTTCCCTTTTCATCCCAATCATAGGTGTACTTTGCATGATAACATTAGGTTGAGTTTAGTCTCCCTTTAGAGCTGTGTCTCTCTCTTCTCATCTTCAAACTTCTTCAACTCACATAATAAAGGATAATGAGTGTTGTACGCTACGAGCCTTAAGCATTTTTGAAATGATGATTGGGGGGCCTCCTCTCAATTGTCTAGAGTGTTTAGCGTATGTCCTTTGGACAATATGCGACGCATTCGCTCCTAAGTCATAGTCTTTAGTGCAACATGAATTACGAACACAATTCGATTCACTTCTTCTCTAAAAGACTCAAAAAACAAACCTCAAATATTTTTATCCTTAGGGATTAATTGAAAACCTTTTTCATAAGGAGAGTTTTGTTAACTCTTAGTTCTACCGCAAACAGGTAACGCCTAAGTCTCCAATGGTCGAGCTGTATACACCTAACTACTAGAACTAAGTTTTAACCCTACTCAGTTAAAACACTTGAACCAACCTGTGGTCTCGTTATCCCGAACTACGTTTGCTCTGATTTCTCGTACCAGACGAGGATACGTAGGCACAAGACGATGATGTCTTGGTGAGCAACCTTCCCCACCTTTACCCGTAGTTTTCCGAACTACGTTGACTCTGACTTTCCCATTGCACGAGGGAGTACATTAGGCGTAGAGCGGCGAAGCTCTATCGAGTCTCTTTTCTTTGTTTTTGTCCCTGTGGCCTGTAGCGTAGATAGATAAATACCCTTTTAGATAGACAACAAGCGTGGATCCTGTTGAGTACAACGAACGTGACAGGTGCTCATACCTTCCCCTTGCATAACCGACTACCGAACCCAAGATTTGGTTGCGATGACCTGTCTTTTCCCTTTTTCGTAAGTTTTCTCTGATAATTTCCTTTCCCTTTCTTTGGGATAAATAACAAACGGTGGCGACTCTTCTGTCATTGCCGATCCCTCTTTGCAGAGATGCGACAACTGGCGACTTTGCTGGGGACTCATCCCGATCCCCTATGTGAGTCAATCCTAGCACTTGTGTGTTTATCTCTGGGTGTGTATATATGTTTGTACTTTATCTGCATTTGCATTTTAGTTTTTAGCATAATATATTATCATTATTGTTGTGCTGTTTGGTGGGAATGTTCCACTGAGAGATAAGCCAAAACCCAGGCTTGAGTACAACCATAGCATTAGAAGCGAAAAGTAGTGGTGAACCTGTATGTTTGGCATGCACTAGTTCCCACGAAATCTGCGCTCAGACGAGATTCTCTTTGATGACTTCCTTTCCAGTCCGTTTCGGACATTTGAGAGGTTGTTGGATATGAGGATTGTCGACTCTGGGAACCGATCATTTGGGAGTCAACTAAGTGAGGCCGCTTCTTTAGACTATGATGCGAAACCGGAAATGGTGAACGTATCATCGTTTCTCGAAAGGCTGTGACGCTGACGACCGCAAAGGATGCCGAACCTTTATCAGAGATAGGTCCATACCTGTGAGAGGGATTGGGTTATACAGGAAACTTTGACCTTCAACCTACCCGGTTCTTGTCAGTGTGAACCTGTGACTTTGATACAGAGGGTCCTTATGATGGTGCTATGTTCTTGCCAAAGCGAAGCGCTGGTTCTTCTCAGTCAACAACATAGCAGCCTTGATCCCCTGTTGCATTTGCATTTGCATTTTTCATCTGCATATTAACATTGACATGTATTTATGCTGCAGGTGTATATTTTCCCTTCGATTCTAGTGATTTTATTTCTCTGTTGACATGGAGCCTAGCCTGAAGAAGACAGTGGTATATAAGTTCTATACTCCAGACATTGGATCTTTACTCAGCTTGATCTTTGTAGCTGACAGGAAGGTGATGGAAGATTTCAAGCAATCATATGGGAAGCTTTTGAGTTTTGTCTGCAAGCCCTCAGTATATGAGTTGGGTGGTCTCCATACTCTGCTGCAGTTTTATGAATCACAGCTCCGGTGTTTTACTTTTCCAAGTTATATATTACTGCCTACTCTAGAGGAGTTCTCTATGCTACTTGGAGTGCCTATCTTGGACCAGATGCCATTATATCACACTGATGTTGAGCCTGATATGGTTGAGCTTGCTGGTTCCCTTCATTTGGATGTTTCTGAGCTACAAGGGAAGTTGGTCAAGAGAAATGGAATGCCTAGATTTCCACTATCTTTTCTGGTTGCTAGAGCTCGACACTTTGCGAAGGAGGGTTGTTGGGTTGTGTTTAATGCCATCCTGGCATTGTGCATTTATGGTATCATGCTGTTTCCTAATATTCCAGATTTTGTGGATGTGGATGCCTTTCACATTTTTGCTTCAGGGAATCCTGTACCAACGCTGTTAGGCGACGTCTATCATTCTATGCATTACAAGAATGAGAATCGGAGAGGGAAGAACGTATCTTGTTACGTACCTTTGTTGTATAGGTGCTTTGTGAGTCACCTTCCCAAATCCGGTCCTTTTATTGATATTGCTGGTACCTCAGAGTGGTCAGAGAGATTGATGGGATTGACTTCTGAGAATATCATTTGGTTTGATCAAGACCAGTTGGGTACGGAGATTATCTACAGTTGTGGTGGTTTTCCTAACGTCCCATTGGTCGGAAGGAAAAAATGCATTAACTATAACCCATCCCTTGCAGTAAGGCAGATTGGGTATGCCTTGAGAGAGCCTCTAAGAGAATAGAAGATACAGGAATCTCTGTATCTCACTGGCTTGTTAGAAAATGAGACCT
Organism: Lathyrus sativus; assembly: GCA_963859935.3. Lineage (NCBI taxonomy): Eukaryota > Viridiplantae > Streptophyta > Magnoliopsida > Fabales > Fabaceae > Lathyrus > Lathyrus sativus. The sequence goes on along the minus strand of OZ012738.1, from coordinate 59,152,300 downwards.
TGACTAGAGTTGAGGAAGCCTGGAACAAAATTCATCGCAAAGGGAAAGCCTCTTTAGGGAAGAGTAATAGTAGAGCTTACGACCCTTATGTGACTTGGATTCACGAGAGAGCTGAGAGAGTATTGATGTTGTTTCCACCTCGTGAGCATTTATATCCTCTGATGATTAAGGATCCTACTACTGTTGATATTCAGAGGTATAATCGGTTGTGGTCTGAGAAAGAGAAGTTGCGCAAGGCAAATGAAGAGTTGGAGAAAAATATTATTCAGCTTCAAAGTGAGAAGGTTGAAGCTACTTATTCCTGCAAGAGGCAAACTAAGTTGGTAAACAAGCTAGGTACAGATCTTACCAAAGAGATTCACGCTCGTGAGCGTCTGGGTTTAGATTTGAAGGTTGTCAGTGATGTCCTTACTTCTAAGAAGAAAGAGTTGGATAAGGCTTATCTAGAGATTTCCAGGTTCAATAATTAGTGGAATGCTACCCTCACCATTAACAAAGAGTGGGAAGATGGACATAAATAATAGATTGCTAAGATGAAAGCTCAACTCCAAGTGAAGGACGAGAAGATTGCAGCTGAAGTCTCACTCCGACATGACAGTGATTGTAGACTGAACGAAGTGCTTGCAATGTTGGATGATTACAAGTCTAGAGCTGATGTGAAGAGGCGTAAGCTTGAGGAGGCTTTTGGTGAGGGTGTATGGGAGGATTATGCTCAGGACCTGCAGACCACTATTAGTCGGAGAGAGATGCTCATTCGAGGGTTGCTTATCAGGCCTGACCATCCAGAGACGAAGGAGCTGTTAGAGGATTTCCAGTTTAGTTGTCGTACTTGATTGTATCTTTTTTCAGTCTGTTGCTATGATGTATGTATTGACCATCACCAGACCTGTTGGTTGAGGTCACTTTGAATCTAGTGTATTGTTGTATCTGACTTTTGGCTCTCATTTTATTTATGAGGAGTTTTCCTATTGCTTATCTGTTAGCTTTCCATTATCGTGTTGTGCTCTTGGAACTAGAATGAGGGGGGGGGGGGGATATCCCTAATACATATATACATGTGTGCATGCTGCATCATTTTGCATTTTTGCATCGCAGGTGCACCGGGACCGTTAACCTTATGTTGTACCCCAAAATTTGACCAACCTCTTTTCTTATTCTTTGGCTTTTGTTTCATTGCATTCTAGCATCTTGCATTTGTATATCATAGTTCTTTTAGGGGATCAAGTGTTTGTATGTGTCCTATCTAAGAAGAGAGCCTTATTAACCACAAGCTCAAGAAGAGGCATTGGTAGAGGTTGTTATGTGTGTGTCATCACAATGAAGATATCTGAGCTCCTAGAAAGGAGAGGTGTGCCACAGCACTATGAAGGAACCATCAGAGGGTTGTCAAGGGGTCCATGAAGATTTATCATTGGTAGAGGCTTTGTGAGTACCTCAGAGATCAATGGGGAGTGGGAATGGTCACTCAACTCATCTGCACATTGCCTAGGCAAAAGGGTGAAATTAGGGTTTCACTTTTAATCAGGATAAATTTGTTTTCGGGAGCAAGACTTGTTTCCATGGTCTTCCATATGTTCTAAGGTGTACGGGGATGAGAGATTGACCATCAATTTTAATCAGAAGAGCTTCAATTGATCAGTCAATTGAAAATTAGGAGATTTGGGGAAAAAGTCAAATATGCAGTGAAAAACTCAACTCTTCAACCATAAGGAGTGTGACCTCAATGTGTGAAGCAAAAATGTTCCTAATGGCATATTACACCTATCCATGAAGTTTCGTGACCATTGGGTCAAGGATTGAGGAGTAATCGAGAAATCGGGAAATTAGGGTTTTGAAAAGGGCAAGACCATAACTCTTTAACCACACATCCAATTGAGGTGGTTCAAAGCTTGTTGGAAAGGTCTTGACAATTCCTACAAAAGTATCACAGGGGTCCATGTGCAAAAAATGCATAGATTTGGAGTTATGGCCAAAATGCATAGATTTGCAAATCATGTTTTCAGCCAACTTTAAGGGAATTTTTGACCTAGTTCCACTTGGAATCTGAAGATCATGAAAGCATGAAAGTTGTAGAGCTCCATGAGGGCTTTCCAAAAAGTACTAGAACTCCTCCATATCCCTTGTAAGTTGAGAGTTATGAATCCAGAAAGTTGGGGTCTCCATACTTAAGTGCACCATTTCTACTTTTTCACAAATTCACTTTTCAGCCACTTGGATCATTCTCAACCATTGGATCATGTCTTAATCTGATATTTAGAGAGAATGATGGTTAGAAAATGTAGAAAGAATGAGAGTTTGAGAGCTTTGCAAGGTGGCAAGCAAGTTAACAATATAATATTCAAGGAAAACAAAGAGGAAAGAGAAACTTTATGAGGAAAGTCTTGTAGTTGGAGTGCCCTACACTCTATGCTCACTTCAATCACCTCATGTCCTTCATTTCACTTGAGTTTTTGACCTGCATTGAGCCAAGGAACTAATATGCTCAACTGTTTAAACAACTTTGAGCAGCAAAACTCACTGCCTAAAGTAGTTTGAACCAGTTTGACACTTTGAACAACTTCTATTTGTGTTATACCAACTATCTAAAACCTTAAAAAACAACTGGAACTTCATCTGCTCAAACTGCCCTCGAGATTTGCTTGTTTCTTCAAAAAGAAGTAATTTTCACAAACTTGCTCAAAAGGGGAATCTCTGGTTTTCTTGGCAGCTAGCTTGCTTTTGGAGGTCTACAAGAGGTAGTTGACCTTTAACTTTTGCTTTCCCCTCATGTATATGCATTATCAAAACTGTTGACCATGAATTGAATGTGCTTGCGTTTATTGTCATAAACTCATGTTTGCCATATGATGCATTTGATCCTTGAGGCTCAACATTGTTATGTTAGGTTTGTGCTTGTTGATGTTAAAACTTGTTCTTCATGTTTAAACCTGTTTGTGGATACTGTCAAGGTTGTAACCACTGTGAGAAGTATGCATTGAAGTCTTTGTTGATTTAAGCATAGTCATGATTAGATTTTCTCCCTGTTCTTGTTAAACTCTAGTGGTATACCATGTTTGCTTATACCTACTGTCATGAGCTTGTAAGCTATCATATGTTTGAAGTTATGGAGATAGTTGTAGATTTGGAGCATTGGTCTGTTTAAATTCACAACTATATTATTGCAATCTGAGTTTGTCAACTCATGATTGCTGGCTGTCTTTTTTTTGTTGCTCACATTACATTTTGGCATGTGTTTGTTTTGATAATCCGTGACTGTCACTAGGGGCAATATGGTTATGTTGTTACTAGACTACTGAAGTGTATGGTATATTGAGGATTGATGTTGTGACTTTAAACCCTTGATCATGTACTGTCCAAAACTATTTTGAAAGTAGAGTTTGCCAACTCATGTCCAATGTTGAAGTAATGATGCTGTTGAAGCATAAGATGATCAACTTTATTTTGTTTGTTTACATGGCTATCAAAACTGTTCTTCATGTCTATTGCTTCTCTTTTAGAGGGTATTTTGCTTAGATTTTTATCTGAGGAGGGTTATAACCAAGTTGTTGCAGTTATGGACTTTTTAGGTTTCTTTGTTTGAGGGATGCTGTTAGAGTTTAGGATGGGTTCTATGCAGGTCCATTACTTGCCATAGCCATTTGGGATTGGTTGTGTTTCTTTTAACAATATTGGGAGCTGTCATCTAAAACAGTTTTTAATTAATGTGTGAATTTGACATTGTGTTAAAGCTGTTACTATCATAAGTTGGTTGGGGGTTGACCATGTCTTTTGTTGTTAACTAGTATGTATGGTTTAATATGGAGACTGTGACTGTTAATGTGTATGCTTGAGCCCTGAGTTTGTCAACCCAGGTGTAGTTGCCATCATGGTTGTTTAGGTGTTTAGGTTATGCTGTTATTTTCTACATGAGGGCTTTGGAGAAGAGTTGGAGGACTAAGTAAAGGCCATCTTGGGGGTTCAAGATTGTTGCTGATTAGATCATTAGGGTTGTCTTTGGGGTTTTGGTTTAGGATTTGTTGTTAGAAGTTGTGTTAGACCTGTCAACTCATGATTAAGATGCTTAAAGTGGATAACTGATTTGGTGACTGTCATGAGAGGTATTGACAGCACAGGACCTCAACTTTGTGGATACATTGGGTAGGTGTTGTGCCTGTTGATCAGTCTTTTGGTTAGGATCCTTTAGAATCTTAAATTTACCTTCTGTTTTGGTTGGGTTAGATTGTAAGCTGTGGAATTTATGAGGGTGCAAAGCTGGTTATAACAGGCTTGATGTACAATTTATGTGTAACTGATGTACCATTTGATTTTGCCTCAACATTGTTTGGTGCCACTTCCTGTTGTTTTAAAGCAAAACATGTTTGCCCTTGTCCTGTTGTTGTGAAGATCTGCCATGACTCACTTGTTAGTGTCATTGGCCCTTTTATTAGGAGTTTGGTGTCAACATTCTGTTGAGAGCTATTTGCCTTGGTTTGTGAGCCTCAATCTAGAGCCAGGTTGCTGAAAAGTTGGTTAACCTTTGATAACATCAAGTTTCCTTTTAGATTGTTGTTATTTTTATGTGTATGGAGTTAACTCATGGATCTTAATAATTTGGGTGTTGTCACTATTTTTTAGGCTTGAGTTGGTCAGCTCCTCATATCTGGTGGTTGCTCTTTTAATTTCTCATCATTAAAGTTTGCTCATACTGTGACTTTTAGTTGAAGGGTTTTGTTTGGAACTAAGACTAGTGATTTGTGTGTGTAGAATTCTTAACCTAGTGCAATTTGGATAATGAGTTACTAGCATAGCACTTGTTTTAAAATTATGTATGCGTAAAACCTGTTTTCAAACCATTTCATTGCAACTTGACAGTTACTTTCTGATTCATGGCAAAACTGAGACTTTACTTTGAATCTAATCCATGAATAACATATTTCAAGCATGAGCAGACCCTTGTTTGATCTTGAACCCACCTGTTTTGTTCATCTTGTTTTGGTTGTGTCCAACTCATGTGCAATTTTCAACTCATATGCCATTTTTTGCTCTGTTGTGTTTCAAACCAAATTTTCTGTTGAAACTCATTCCATAGCATGTTTGGAAATTGCTCAGAACATCACCTTGTTTTAAATACATTAGTTTGTAAACTTTGAGTTCAAAATGCATTTTAAAGCTTTATTATGCATAAGCCATCGTATTTAATTTATGTGTATTATTTTGAAAAATGGACAGCACCATTGTAATCCTCATGAAAAATCAAGTGAGTTAGACTTTTATTTTGTTGAATTTGGTTGAGATTTGAAAGAGTTTGAATCAAACCGTTTTTCAAGTCTTCTCTTGGTTTTACCTTGCCTTGCCCAACCAATGCGCCTCCTTTTGGTATATATTGAGTTGGGATGGCTTGATACAACGGATGTATCGCCACCCTAGTGGTTAAACGCCTTGCCTTAAGTACTTGTCTTGCCATGTGAACCCCTGTTCGACCCCCAGCGGGGGCATTTTTGTTTTTATTTTCATTTTCTTTTCATGTTTTATTATTTCTTCTTCTTTTTCCCATATCCTTCACAAGCGCGTGATAGTCTGATTGGTATTGTTTTAAATCTGGAATCCCAAGGTCAAGGGTTGAACTCCTAGTGTAGACATTTCCTTATTTTTTTAGCACTTGTTTATTTTGTTTCTTTTATTTTAATTCCTTTCTTCTTGTTTTGTTTTATTTATTCTAAAAATAGTTTTAAATATCCTAAAATCCAAAAAAATCATACTCTCATATTTTAATGTGTGGAATTATTTTGTCATCATTTTTATTTTTCATTTTAGTTTATCATTTTATTTTAAATTAACAAATTAATGTGCTTTGTGGTTTATCATTTATTTCAACTCAATTTCTCTTCTTTCTCATTTCATTTGTGAGTGAATTATTTAGTGTTTACTTGGCCTTGTGCCACGATCCCCCTAGGATTCCTAGTCCCTCCGTTCAGGATGGGAGTAGGAGAGACATTAGGTATTCAATCCTATGTATGACAACATTAGGGTAGTCCTTCCCTTTCATCCAAACTTTAGGAGCATTGTGCATGACAACATTAGGGTCCAGTTTCCCTTTAGTTTGTGTCTTTCTCTTCTCACCTCCTAAACAATCCAAAACACTTAATAAAGAGTAATTTGTGTCATACGCTACGAGCCTTAAGTACTCGAGAAATGATGGTTGGGGGGCCTCCTCTCAACTGTCTAGAGTGTTTAGCGTATGCCCTTTGGGCGATATGCGACGCATTCGCTCTCGAGTCCTAGTCTTTAGTGCGACATGAGTTTCAAACCATAACTCAACCCACTTCTTGTCTTAAAAAACAAAAAACATCAACATCAAATTTTTTTATCCTTTGGGATTAATGAAAATCATTTTCAGAAAGAGTGTTGTTAAGCTTTGGTTCTACCGCAAACAGGATGCGTCCCTAACTGCTAGAGCGGAGGTTTAACCCTACTCGGGCCTAAAACATTTTGAACCAACCGGTGTTCTTGTTAGCCCGAACTATGTTTGCGCTGATTTCTCGTACCAGACGAGAATACGTAGGCACAAGACGGCAATGTCTTGGCGAGCATCATTTCCCCACTTTCACCCGTAGTTAGCCTAACTACGTTGACTCTGACTTTCCCATTGCACGAGGGAATACGTAGGCATAGAGCGGCGATGCTCTATCGAGTCTCTTTTCTTTTCTTTTGTCCCTGAGCCGTAGCTTAGATAGTAAACACCCTTTTAGATAGACAACAAAGTGTGGATCCCGTCGAGTACGACGTACGTGAGGCGTGCTAATATCTTCCCCTTGCGTAACCGACTCCCGAACCCGAGATATGGTTGCGATGACCTTGTCTTTTCTCATTTTCGTTAGGTTTTCTCTGATTGTTTCCTTTCCCTCTTTTGGGATAAATAACGAACGGTGGCGACTCTTCTGTCCTTGCCAGGCCCCTCTTCATAGCGATGCGACACCTTATTTCCGTGGTTCGTTAGTTTATTTCAGGAATGAAACCCAAATGACTCACCGGTACGCCACTCGGGGAAATTAGCGTAAGATCATGGAGCAGATGCAAGCTGAGATGCAAGAACTTCGAGACAGGATGGCCAATTTATGGATTTGATGCAGGGTGTGGCAAATGGTCAAGAGCAATTGAGGACTCTGGTGCAGCCACTTATTGCAAGAGTTGATGGTAATGGTGTACTTCACGGGGGAACTGCTGCTAATCCTCCTTGCAATGATAGTGGTACGCCACATGCTCATGTTATTCCTCCAGTTTTGATCCCTCCAGGCGGAGGTAATGTAGGTGAAATCCATATGCCTGAAATGGCGTATGCTCCGCATGGCAACAATGTTCCTCAGTAGGATGAAGATCAGCAGGAGGATGCTTTCTCTATGCGGGATATTGGTGCAGGGTTGCCGTCTGAGGCAGATAAGAGGTTTAAGCTGATTGAAGAGAAGATGCAAAGCTTCGAGAATCATAACTCCATGGGATTGGACATGGCTAATCTGGATTGATACTTGACTTAAAAGTACCTTTGAAATTCAAAGTTCCCAATTTCGACAAATATAAAGGCACTACTGGTCCTAGGGTTCATCTGCGTTCTTATTATCGTAAGATGTCCGCCTACTCAGATGATGAAAAATTGCTGATGCATTTTTTCAGGACAACCTCTCTGGTCCTTCTCTTGAATGGTACATGAGCTTAGAACCAGTCAATATTCGATGCTGGAGGGATTTGGCTGAGGCCTTCGTTAAGAACTATCAGTATAACAGTGACCTTGCGCCAAACAGGGTCCAATTGCAGAATCTGTCTCAGAAGAATGATGAATGCTTCAAAGAGTACGCCTAGAGGTGGCGTGAACTGGAAGCTAGGGTGCAGCCTCCCATGGTTGAAAGGGAGTTAATTGATATGTTTGTTGCCACGCTACCCGGTATATATTATGAGAAGCTGATCGGTAACATGTCTGGGAGCTTTTCTGATTTGATTATTACTGGGGAGAGGGTCAAGAATGGAATTAAGCTAGGAAAGATTCAAGCTGGCGAAGGGTCCTCAGCAGGAGGAGGAGATAGAAAGGTTTTTGGAAACAAAAAGAGAGAAGGAGAAGCTAATGTAGTAGCTAGTTTCCGGGGTAGGAACAGGAATCGACGTCAACAATATCGTCAGCAGCAGCAGGTTGCAAGTATCATAAAACCTATGGTACCACAACAACAACAACAACAACCACAACAGAATCAGTAGAATTACGCTCCTCGTCATTTTCAAGATCGGGGTAGGACGGTAAATAGACAGTTTGGCGCGCCTCTGGTGCCGTATTCTCAATTACTCCAACACTTGCTACATTTACAGTTGATATAGAAGAGAACTCTGGCTCCATTGACAGGTATACCACCTCCTGGTTACGACGCTAATGCTCGATGTGAGTTTCATTCTGGGGCACCGGGTCACAATATTGACAACTGTAAGGTGTTTAAACACAAAGTTCAGGATCTCATAGACAGTAAGGCTATAAACTTTTCTGACGACGCGCCCAATGTCGTGGAGAACCCCATGCCTAATCATGGGGCAGCTGGGGTCAGTGCTATTATTGAGGTAAAGAGTTTGAATTTGGTGTCGGATGTTAATGAGTTGAAGACTCCGCTGAGCTTTGTGAAGAACAAGTTGTTGAGAGGAGGGGTATTCTCAGGTTGTGATGAAGCTTGTGTTGAATGTTTGAGCCATCCCGAGAGATGTGAGAAGCTGAAAAACCATATTCAAAGTTGATGAAGGACGGTGTCTTGCAATTTGATAGAGTTGCCGAGAAGAAGACTGAGGAATTAATTGTTGAAGAGAAGGATGAGGTTATGACAATCTCGATTCCATACAAGACTATTACTATTTCAGCGCCGCCTAGGCCGCCAACCATCATCATTACCAAAGTTGGTCCTGTACCATATGAAAATACTAAGGCGATTCCGTGGAATTACAGAGCTGAGGTATACTGCAACGGACAGAAGTAGAAGTTAAAAAGTTTACCGATAGATTCTGTGGACAACTTAGTTGGAGCTGGTGGAATTACTCGGAGTGGAAGAGTGTTTTCGTCACCTGAGGTGGCTGTTGAAAAGTCTCACAGAGGAAAAAGTAAAGTAGTGGTTGAAGAGACTTCTCAAGCTGGTGAGAAGGAATCCCTGTTGAAGGAGGCGGAGGAGTTCATGCGCCTGATAAGAAAGAGTGATTACAAGATTGTTGATCACTTACAGAAGACTCCTTCCAAGATATCTATTTTGTCCTAGTTATTGTGTTCGGAAGCGCACAGGAACGCTTTGTTGAGAATCCTGAATACAGCTTATGTACCACAGGATATTTCTGTGAACCAACTCGAGGGGGTTGTGGCACATGTAAATGCTGGTAATGGGCTGGGATTCACGGATTTGGACTTGACACCCAAGGGGAGGAACCATAACTGTGCGTTGCACATATCTATTGAATGCCGAGGAGCCGTTCTATTACACGTGCTTGTTGATACAGGGTCATCCTTGAACGTACTTCCGAAGAAAGCGCTGATGAAGTTGGATACCCGTGGTATATTGTGTATGCCAAGTGACTTGGTAGTACGAGCTTTTGATGGGACTCGAAGGTCCGTGTTTGGGGAGTTAACTTTGCCAATCCAGGTTGGTCCTGAGGTGTTTGACGCAGTATTCTACATCATGGATATTCAGCCAGCTTATAGCTGTCTGCTGGGGCGTCCTTGGGTACATTTGGCAGGCGCCGTAACCTCTACGCTGCACCAAAAGTTGAAGTACATGGTGGGTGGCAGTGTCATCACTGTTTGCGGGGAAGAAGATATAATGATTAGTCATTTATCTTCATTCAAGTATGTCGAGGTTGATGGAGAAATCGATGAGACTCTGTGCCAGGCCTTTGAAACTGTGCAAGTCAAGGATAAAGCACCGGTCGTGAGCAAAGTGCCTGAAGTAGCCATGTCTTCCTTTAATGAAGCCCAGGCAGTGGTGAAGGCAGGGCATCACAAGGTTGGGGCCAAGTGCTGAATATCCCCAACAAGAAGGACAGATTCGGATTGGGATATAACCCATCTTCTTCCTCCTAGAGCGTGCCATGCTATAAGGGGCCGGTCAAGTTTACTAGCGGCGGGGTAATCTTCGAACAGATTAATGCCATATCAGATGAAGACGGTGACATCGACTGCAACATGGATGCGTGGATTCGGTCGTGCACTCTAGGACAAAGCCTAAACAACTGGTCTGTCGAAGAAATCATCCAAGTGACGACAAAAGAGTAATGACTTATTTTTCTAATTATTGTATAGCCCTATGTTCTACCCAGAGCATAGCGGTACTTGTCTTCAGGGCCTAATTGTTTATGTTTGAACCATCTTTTTATCAATCAATCAAAGGGCATTTTTTGCATTCAAATATTGTGATCTCTGTCTTTCATGTTTTTATTTTTAACAATAAAATGGCAATGTGGTTCGTGCTTGTTTGCATATCATTTTAAGCATTAAATCATCATCATTACAAGTTTCACATTGCAAATGACACCGCTCCAGAGCCGTCTATGACTCGCTTTGACTTTGATAATCCGATATTTCAAGCCGAAGAAGAGATTGATGAAGATGAAGACTTGCCAGAAGAGCTAGCCAGGCTTTTGAAACAGGAAGAGAAAATCATTCTGCCTCATCAGGAGGAAATTGAAGTCGTCAACTTGGGTACTGAGGAAGCTAAAAGAGATGTCAGGGTAGGGGCTGCGTTATAGAGTGATATCAAACAAAGACTGGTTGAAATGCTCTGTGAGTATAGTGATATCTTTTCTTGGTCATGCGAAGACATGCCCGGTCTTGACATAAATATTGTGGTTCATCGCTTGTCGTTGCATGAAGAGTGTCCGCCAGTCAAGCAGAAGCTCAGAAGGACCAGACCAGATATGGCTATGAAATACAAAGAGGAAGTTTAGAAGCAGTTGGATGCAGGATTTCTCACTGTAACAACTTACCCTCCGTGGGTCGCTAACATCGTACCGGTACCAAAAAAAGACGGTAAGGTATGGATGTATGTCGATTATAGAGATTTGAATAAAGCGAGCCCGAAGGACGATTTCCCGCTCCCCCATATTGACGTATTGGTTGTTATTACTGCGTAGTATTCTGTGTTTTCCTTCATGGACGGTTTATCCGGGTATAATCAGATTAAGATGGCGTCGAAGGATATGGAGAAAACAACGTTCATTAGACCATGGGGGACTTTCTGTTATAAGGTAATGCCTTTTGGGTTGAAAAACGCAGACGCAACCTATCAGTGGGCAATGGTCACTTTGTTTCATGATATGATTCATCATGAGATTGAGGTATATGTTGATGACATGATAGTAAAGTCGCAAACAGAGGAGGAACATTTGGTAAACCTTCTGAAGTTGTTCGAAAGGCTACAGAAATTTAGACTGAGGTTGAATCTGAATAAGTGCACTTTTAGTGTCAGGTCCGGAAAGTTGTTGGGGTTCATTGTCAGTGAAAAAGGAATTGAGGTCTATCCTGAAATAGAAAAGCTAATCAAGATATGTCAGCGCCGAAAATGGAGAAAGAGGTTTATGGTTTCTTGGGTAGATTGAACTACATTGCTAGGTTTGTATCTCATCTCACGGCCACGTGTGAACCTATGTTCAAATTGTTAAAGAAAGATTAGGCGGTTGTCTGGAACGAATATTGCCAAAGGGCATTTGATAAAATAAAATCACATTTGCAGGAGCCTCCGATACTGATACCTCTAGTAGCTGGAAGGCCATTGATCATGTATTTAACGGTTCTTGAGAACAGCATGGGTTGTGTTCACGGTCAGCATGACAAGACTGGAAGAAAAGAGCATGCAATATACTACTTGAGTAAAAAGTTCATAGACTGTGAGTCCAGATACTCAATGATGGAGAAAACATGTTGCGCACTCGCTTGGGCTGCCAAGCGCATGAGACAGTATATGCTGAATCATACAACCATGCTGATTTTGAAGATGCATCCAATTAAATATGTCTTTGAAAAGCAAGCACTCTCGGGGAGAATTTCCAGGTGGCAGATGGTTTTGACATAGTATGATATTCAATATGTTTGCCAGAAAGCTATCAAAGGGAGTATTCTGTCAGAGTATCTTACTGAACAGCCGATTGATGATTACCAACCTATGAAGTTTGAATTTCCCAATGAGGACATCATGTTCTTAAAGATGAATGATTGTGATGAGTCGTTACTCGATGAAGGTCCGGAGAAGGGTTCCCAATGGCAGATGATATTTGATGGTGCTGTTAACTCATACGGCAGTGGAATTGGGGCAATTATCACAACTCCTCATGGTTCTCATATCCCCTTTACTACCAGGTTAACATTTCCCCGTACCAATAACGAAGTTGAATAAGAAGCTTGCATTATGGGGTTGGAAAAAGCTATTGATCTGAGGATCAAGAATCTAGACGTGTACGGAGATTCAGCGCTAGTTGTTAACCAGATCAAGGGAGAATGGGAGACCCGGCAGCCTAATCTGGTACCTTACATGAAATATGAAAGGAGGCAGTTACCTTTCTTTGATCAGATAGAGTTCCACCATGTGCTGAGAGCAGATAATCAGATGGCGGATGCCTTAGCCACTTTATCTTTGATGTATAAGGTGAATTTTTGGAATGGTGCTCTAAGAATAGTCATCTCTCGCCTTGATAGGCCGACATTCGTATTCGCCATTGAAGAAGCTTCGGACGGCAAGACATGGTATTAGGACATCCGGAATTTCTTTAAGAACCAAGAGTACCCGCCAGGGGCGTCGACCCAGGATAAGAAGACTCTGAGGAGGTTAGCTGGGAACTTTTATCTGAACCAGGATGGTGTACTCTACAAAAGGTGCCTTTGGTACACATGCTGGTGGGCATGCCATGTCTCGGAAGCTGTTACGAGCAGGGTATTATTGGTTAACTATGGAATCAAATTGCTTCAAGTATGCAAAGAAGTGCCATAAATGCTAAATTTATGCTAACAGGGTTCACGTGCCGCCGAGTCCGTTGAACGTCATGGCGTCACCTTGGCCCTTTTCCATGTGGGGCATTGACATGATTGGCAAGATTGAGCCCACCACATCTAATGGACATCTCTTCATCATGGTAGCCCTTGATTACTTCACCAAGTGGGTGGAAGCAGCTTCCTATGCTAATGTCACTAAGCAAGTGGTAACCCGGTTTGTCAAGAAGGACATCATCTGTCATTACGGAGTGCCCGAGAGAATCATTACCGATAATGGTTCAAACTTGAATAACAAGACGATGAAGGAATTGTGCCTGAATTTCAAAATCGAGCATCACAACTCATCTCCCTATCGTCCAAAGATGAATGGCACTGTTGAGGCAGCTAACAAGAATATCAAGAAGATAATGCAGAAGATGGTTGTAACCTATAAAGATTGGCACGAGATGTTTCCCTTTGCTTTGCATGGGTATCGTACCACGATACAAACTTCAACTGGGGCACCTCCTTTCTCGCTGGTGTATGGTATGTAAGTTGTCCTACCAATTGAAGTCGATATTCCCTCTTTGAGAGTCCTGGTCGACGTCAAGCTTGATGAGGCAGAATGGATAAGAAATAGATTGAATCAGCTCAGCCTGATGGACGAGAAGAGGCTGGCATCTATTGTATATGGTCGGTTGTATCAGAGTCGGATGAAGAAATCTTTTGACAAGAAGGTGCGCCCTCGAAGCTTTCAGATGGACAATTTAGTATTAAAGAGGATCCTCCCTCCACAAACAAATCACAGGGGCAAATGGACTCCCAACTATGAAGGTCCATATGTCGTGCAAAAGGTCTTCTCCGGAGGAGCTTTGCTGTTATCAACCATGGATGGTGAAGATTTCACATCCCCTATGAATGCAGACGCTGTTAAAAAATAATTTGCTTAAATTGACCTGTTGGAATGGAAAAAGAATATCCATGCAAAAATAGGTCATCCTGGCAAACCATAAAAAGAATGGGTTTGGGCAAAAATTAGGGATATAAAAGAAAAAGATGTAAACCCGCAAAGTTAAAAACCTGAAAAGGCGACTTTGGCAAAAATGGGTATCCCGGTGAATTGAAAACCCGTAAGGGTGATTCAGGAAAAAGTTAGGGATTTGAAAAGAAAATGACTGCGGTCTACATTGATCTTCAGAGTAGTGGATTGAGGGAGGACTTGATGGCCATTTATTCGAACCAATATCTTCAGAAGACGAAGCGTCGGGGAATCATCGAAGTCAGGTGAGTCATAGATGGATCAACTCATGGTGTTTGTCTGTGCCATATTACCGACATTCTGTATATTTCTGTGCATTTCTGTAAACTTTTGCGCAGCTTCCTCTTTTCAGGGGTTGCATCTGTTGTAAAATCTGCCTATTTACAGGCCATTTGTCAATAAAACATATACTATTCAGTAATTTGTTGCTCTTACTTTGATCTTTACTGTTTTGTATGTGGAAAACGCCCGATGTTTTTGATAAAACTGCGCATACATAAACTTGCAGACTTTGGCCTATAATCATTAAGACTTTGACTTATTTGAACAATGTCATGGATGATGACCGAGATAGTTCCTTTTGTGCAGGATATCTTGTCGTTGGTTTTTTGCAGGGTCGTTACCCTTGGGGCAGACTTTCAGAGGTGTATCCCTGGTAGGATCACCGTCCCCCCAGCAAGTGGATGTGGTGCATCTCTCTCCAGCAAGAGTTTGTTTCTACAGCAGAGGTTGTACACCTTCTCCCCAGGGGACTGTTTGTATACACTTATCCCTTAGCAGTTCAAGGTTGAATTCTCCAGCAGGGTGGAATCATCCCCAGAGAATTGAGATTGATATCCCTCGGGTAGGTCAGGTATGTGTCCGTATACACAGCAGGTTGTAAGTACGCACTTACTCCTCAGTAAGTCAAGATGAGATTTCTCCCCAAGTGGAAGTCAAAGAGGTTTCCTCTCATTGTCCAATCCCCATCAGAGTCAGCAGAACAGTTGTTCTCCCCCGCCGAGTGAAGATATCCCCTGAGAATTTTTATTCTTTATCCTCAGCAGAGAGAGTGTGGGACGATTTTCCGATAAGTCTTATTTGGTTATCCCCAGTTGAGCAGTCCCCGGTAGGTTAGATTTTTGATCTTCAGCGAAGAAGGATTGTTCCCAGTAGTGTGTTTTGTACCCTAAGAAGGACTTCGGTTTTCTAGGAGGCCGTTCAGGGCTGATTTCTCAGTAGAGTGAAGTTAATATCAGTGGTCGATTGTTATCCCCTGCAGAGTCATTGATTTCCCCAACAAGTTAGACTGGTCTCTAGCGTTTGGTTGTCTTTCCTCGGTTGGGTCGTCTATTCCCCAAGAGAGTTGTATCTTGGAAGGCTGTTCAGGGCATTTTCTCTCAGCAGGATTGGATTTGATTTTCGGAAGAGTAGAGTTATCGTTTAGCATGTTGTGTTATTTCCCCAGTAGAGTGGATTTGTTCTTCGCAGCCAAGTCGGGTGTTTCCCAGAGGAGTTGTATTCTGATAGGCTATTCAGGGCATTTTCCCCGGTAGAGTTTGCGTTGATCCCCAGCAAGGTGGATTTTCGTTCTCGTCAGAGCAATATTATCCAGGAAGTTCTTTTTCAGAAGGCCATCCAGGGCTTGTTTTTCCCAGCATAAGTCCAATCGTAATTGGCATGTTTCGTCCATCCCCAGCAGGGTGGCATTTGTCCCTTCAGCATTTATTTTGTTGATTCGGTTCTGGTGCATTTTGCATTGTGTATAGCATTCTCAAAAACGTGTAGCATTTCCATTTGGTATGGAGCATTACGCCATATTCAAACATATGCATGTGAAACATAAGCCGGTTGTTACCTCTTATTTTTCAGGTGTATTTCCAATAAATGGATGATTTCCTTTGCCCATATGGTATCCAGACCATGGCAGATTATGATGTGATTCTTTTGTCATATGGTATTCAGACCATGGCAATGTGTGATACTATTTCTTTAGCCTGTGCAGGTATCCATACCTCGACAAAAGATTCTTGGTGGATGTGTTTCATCTTATCAGGTGTTTCCCAACAGAGTTTCTTGGTTAAGTTTTTCTTCCTTCCCTAGTGAGTTCGTCACCAGAGTTGCTTGGTTAAACTTCTCTTTTCTCTCCCCGTCAGAGTTGCTTACTTAAGTTTCTCTTTCCCCAGCAGAGTTCTTTTTTGTGAATTATCATCAGAAGTTTATCAACTGCGTGTTGATCCGGCCTTCGGGTTCGATGCTCACTTTTATTTAGCGAATGCCTGTTGGTTAGCAGAAGTTTATCAACTGCGTGTTGATCCGACCTTTGGGTTCGATGCTCGCTTTTATTTAGCGAATACCTGTTGGTTAGCGGAAGTTTATTAACTGCGTGTTGATCCGACCTTCGGGTTCGATGCTCGCTTTTATTTAGCGAATGCCTGCTGATTAGCAGAAGTTTATCAACTGCGTGTTGATCCGGCCTTCGGGTTCAATGCTCGCTTTTATTTAGCGAATGCCTGCTGGTTAGAAGAAGTTTATCAACTGCGTGTTGATCTGGCCTTCGGGTTTGATGCTCGCTTTTATTTAGCGAATGCCTGCTGGTTAGCAGAAGTTTATCAACTGCGTGTTGATCCGGCCTTCGGGTTCGATGCTCGCTTTTATTTAGCGAATTTCTGCTGGTTAGCAAAAGTTTATCAACTGCGTATTGATCCGGCCTTCAAGTTCAATGCCTGCTGGTTAGCAGAAATTTATCAACTGCGTGTTGTTCCGGCCTTCGGGTTTGATAACTTGTTCTTTTCAGCAATTGCCTACCTGTTAGTAGATGCTTATCAACTTCGTATTGATCTGGCCTTCGGGTTCGATGCTTTTTTTTATTTAACAGATGCCTGGAGGCGATGTCAGATGTTTTCTCAGCTTTGGTTTGAGCTGGACTACGGGTTCGATGCCTGTTTTTACTTAACAAATGCCTGACATTTATGTCAGATGTTTCCTTCTCAACTGCGTGTTGAGCCAGCCTTCGGGTTCGATGCCTATTGTTTCAATAGATGCCTGATGGTGATATCAGATGATCTTTCCGACTTAGTTTCGTTGCCTGCATGTTAGCAGATGTTTCTTCCGACTCCACGTCGATGCTTTCTGATGGGTAATCAGTTGGTTTGTTGCCGTTGCAACTATTAATTCAGTTATTTCCAGAGATTTGTTGTTCCAGTACCAGTTTGCAATTCTATTTCTGTGGTTTGGCAAATTTCCAAGTTCTTTGGTATTCAACCGTCTTTTACCTAGATTGTTTGAAAGTCGTTCGCTTTGCACTCATTCAGGTCCAAGTCGCTTGAATAGGGGCTGCTGTTGTACCCCAAAATTTGCCCAACCTTTTTCTTTACTTGGCTTATGTTTCATTTCATTCTTTAGCATTTGCATCTGCATAGCATTTTCCTTTTCAGGGGATCAAGAGAGTGTGCCTACTAGAGAGGAGGTTATCAAGGGTTTCAAGCTCAAGCAAGAGTGGTTACTCACCTTATCTAGTGCTTACAATCATCAAGAAATGGTCAAAGTTCTCAGAGGGAGAAGATTGACAAGTGTTGCTCACCTCCTATCTTGGTGGTCAATTGAAGATCATCAGGGGTTCTCAAGGCCATGGTTATGGATAGGAGTTGTTGTAGGAGCTCATTGGATGCTTTTGAAGTCATTGAGGAGCTTATCTAAGTGTTTATTTCACTTGCAAGAGGGTGCAGTCAAAGTTTGTGCATCTAGGGTCTCATCTGCTTAGTGCAAAGTCAACTTAGGACTTAAAGGAGTTTGAGACTTGGTTCCAAGTCATTGGATTCATGGGAAGTTATCTTGAGACATCTATAATTTCAATTCAAGTTCAAATCAAGAAGAATCAAGTGTTTGAGAAGTTACTAAATTAGAGTTTCAGAGGATGTCAGTGTAAAATCCCCTTCTTTAGGAGCTAACTTCAAGACAACTCATCTCAAGATGCAAGTTGAATCTCATTTTATTATAAACATGATACTTGTATGGCATGTTCTAAGCTTTATTTTGAGTACTAGAACTCATCAATTGGGTTTGTGGAGCTCAAGTTATGATGCCATCAAGTTATGGGTCTCAAATAAACATATTTTTAAGTCAACAAAAGTCAACTCACTTCCAAGGCACTTTTGACTTAGAATCATCTTTCTCCTCAACTTCTTATGAACATGAAAGTTATTCCTCACGATCGTATCTTTCCAAAGAGTCGTATAAGTCCTTCATATCATTTGTGGAACTCTAGTTATGAAGCTTTCAAGGCAAGGGTATTTTGGGAAACTTAAATTATAGGTCATTTTGGTTATGGGTCATGTACATACATTTGTGCACTTCAAATGAAACTTTCACCAATATGAAAGTTGCTCCAAATGACCTCAATTTCATCATGAAACTCAAGATTGGCATGAATTATGAGTGGTTAGGGACATTGGTAAAGAAATTTCAAGTAGAAATGAGTTTTAAATCATATATTCAATTGATCAAGTTTTAAGACTTTTTCATACCATGTTTTGATTCAAAATTATTCACAATGTCTAAACAAGTGAAATGCACAAAATAGTTTTGGTCATGAGTAGAAAAAACACGTCGATTTTAGAGTTACTTCATGAAAACGTTTCACATCCAAACTTGCTATTTGGACCATATCAAAGCCAAAATTCAATTCTAAAGTGAAATTCAGGTAGTCAGCTGAAGATTCAAATCAAATGCAAGGGTGTAGCATGCCATAATAACGTGTGCATGAGAAATCACAAGATTTGGGCATTTTAAAATTACACCATAACCAAGCCTCATGGGCCTCCAATTCACTCACATATCCATAATATAAAAGTTCAAAATCAATATTGAGAGCAGAAGGTGAAATTCGTGGAGAAAGCATAGAGTTCAGTTTTGGAAACTTGAGAGCAATTTGAAAATCGTGAATCAATATCCAATTTATTTCAAAGCAAATTGAAGCAATCTTCTTCTTCCTTGAGCTTAGTGGAGTGGATCTACACCTTTTGAACCAAGGAATCAAGCTGTAGAAGCACCAACAGAGTGTCTCTGTTAGGTAATCTTCAATTCCATATTTCTCTCATGTTAGACACTGAATCTAGGCCATTGTGGTTGCATCTGAAGCCCTACATCTTGTAGGAAATGTTTGACATCTTAATTACTATGTTTGATAAGATTTTCAGTTGAGCACTTGAAACATTCTTCGTTCGAATCTCAAAATTTATGCATGATAAATGAAAATGGAGCCTGGATTTGGATACTACGTGACTAGACCTTTAATTTGGTATAGGATTTGCTAAGATTTGGTGAGTTTTGGAACCCTGAACTTCGGCCACCTCACCGGAGAAGACGACCGGAGCTAGGGCTCCGGCGTCTGGTTCAAACTCAGGCCAGGCTGAAGTGTGCTTGCTTGACTCTTTGACCTGATCAGATGTGTGGTCATGATTTGTTTGACCCTGCGTGCGTGGATTCTGACTGCCATATCGTTAAATGAACCGTAGCGCTTCATATTTGTTTAGTAGATCTGGGCCTTGATTAGGACTTACAACCCCTGATTAACCCAGCCCAATGGATTCAACGTGATTTTGTTGCTATTTGCACCATTTTCTATTATTTGTTTTATTTTATTTTTATTTCTTTTCTGGTTTGATTTTAATCAATTAAAAATAGTTCTAATCATTTAAAAATTCCACAAAAAAATGTTTCTGAAACTTTAATGTGTTAATTAATTTTCTCAAATTTTTAATTTCATTTTTATTTTATTTTTCATCTAAAATGGAATTAAGTGATTGGAAGGGTTTTTAATTGTGTTTTATTTGTTCTTCTTTGTTTCTTGCTTGATACTTGACCAATTTTAATCACCTATGCGTGAGGCTTCTTCCTCATTTTGATGATGAGTTGAAGTGCCTCTGAGGATGGTTTTGGTCAATGTTTGACTTGTTTTTGGTTGACTTTTATGTGCTTCTTTTTGACCCTCGACAACCCTCCTTCAAAGTGGGGCACCCTAGTGGATCAATTCCTTTGGTGATGTTTTGAATGGACCTTGGTGGTGATGTGTTGGCCTCTGGTTTCCAACATCTTTATGAGGTTTGTGTGTTTTATTTGGATTTATTTCAATCATTTTCATCTTTTTGGTATGCCTTGCAAGTCAAGCTACTCCTAAGGATGGTTCACACGCACACTTGACCTAGTTTTGATGGAAAATGACCCTTGTGGATCCCACATGCTTCCAACTCTTTTTGATTCACATTCCTAACATGTTGAAGTGATTGTTTGCCATCTTTTAAGTCATACACTTGTTTGGTTCATGTTGTAAGTTGCTTTTGTTTGAGGCTTTCCATTTAATGTTGAATGCTAAAAGTGTTTAGAACCTAGGTTCTTTACCATGCCTCATCTTGCAACTTGTGTTGGCTTGCTTCCTTCTTGAATTTTCTTATCCTCTTCTCTTGTTCTCACTTATGTCCTAGGACCTTGGGGACTCATCCAAGTTGATTTGGTGCCTTTTGGTTGCACTTTGAGTTTGACTTGGATGTGTGGTCATTTTGAGAACTTCTTCTGTTCTTTTTTTTGCATGATCATGGTGATGCCTTTAGTTGAGTTTCATTTTGTGTTGCTTGCTGCCAAAGCCTTATATCCCATCCTCACCTTGATCATGGTGATGCCTTTAGTGATTGATGTTCAAGTGGTTGTAGGAATTCTATTTCTCCCACTTTATCTCACTTTTGGATTGAACTTGTTTAAGTTCTTTTGTTTTCATATCCCATTTGTTTTGTATTCTTATTTGCTTGAAGAGGTTGAGATGTGCGTGTTGTGGCTACTGCCCCACACTTTGGTCCTCCCTCTTTCTTCACCTTTGTTTTGCATTTCCTGTTTGCATCTTATTTTTCCTTCAACTTATGCTTTCTTCTTCTTCTTCTTCTTTTGTCTTCCTTTGCTATGCTCACTTAAGACCTCTAATCTTTCTTGTTCAAGATTGATTATGATAGACATTAGGTTTGAATCATGCATGATAACATTAGGATAGCTTTCCCTTTTCATCCCAATCATAGGTGTACTTTGCATGATAACATTAGGTTGAGTTTAGTCTCCCTTTAGAGCTGTGTCTCTCTATTCTCATCTTCAAACTTCTTCAAGTCACATAATAAAGGATAATGAGTGTTGTACACTACGAGCCTTAAGCATTTGGGAAATGATGATTGGGGGGCCTCCTCTCAATTGTCAAGAGTGTTTAGCGTATGTCCTTTGGACAATATGCGACGCATTCGCTCCTAAGTCATAGTCTTTAGTGCAACATGAATTACGAACACAATTCGATTCACTTCTTTTCTAAAAGACTCAAAAAACAAACCTCAAATCTTTTTATCCTTCGGGATTAATTGGAAACCTTTTTCATAAGGAGAGTTTTGTTAACTCTTGTTTCTACTGCAAACAGGTAACTCCTAAGTCTCCAATAGTCGAGCTGCATATACCTAACTGCTAGAACTAAGTTTTAACCCTACTCAGTTAAAACACTTGAACCAACCTATGGTCTCGTTATCCTGAACTACGTTTGCTCTGATTTCTCGTACCAGATGAGGATATGTAGGCACAAGACGACGATGTCTTGGCGAGCAACCTTCCCCACCTTTACACGTAGTTTTTCAAACTACGTTGACTCTGACTTTCCCATTGCACGAGGGAGTACGTAGGCATAGAGCGGTGAAGCTCTATCGAGTCTCTTTTCTTTGTTTTTGTCCCTGTGGCCTGTAGAGTGGATAGATAAACACCCTTTTATATAGACAACAAGCGTGGATCCCGTTGAGTACAACGGACGTGAAGGGTGCTAATACCTTCCCCTTGCGTAACCGACTCCCAAACCCAAGATTTGGTTGCGATGACCTGTCTTTTCCCTTTTTCGTAGGTTTTCTATGATCGTTTCCTTTCCTTCTCTTTGGGATAAATAAAGAACGGTGGAGACTCTTCTGTCCTTGCCGGCCCCTCTTCGCAGCGATACGACACCCGTGGCCTTTTGCTATGTGGGGAATCGATATGATCGAAAAGATTGAGCCGACTGCTTCTAATAGACATAGCTTCATTCTGGTTGCGATTGATTACTTTACGAAGTGGGTAGAAGAAGCTTCCTTTGCCAATGTCACGGAGCAGGTGGTAGCCTGATTCATAAAGAAGGACATCATTTGTCATTATGGAATTCCGGAGAGAATCATTACTGATATTGGTTTGAACTTGAATAATAAAATGATGAAGGAACTGTGCCAGAGTTTCAATATTGAGCATCATAACTCTTCTCCATATTGTCCGAAGATGAATGGCGCCGTTGAGGCAGTTAACAAGAATATCAAGAAGATTGTGCAGAAGATGGTTGTAACCTATAAGGATTGGCACGAGATGTTGCCCTTCGCTCTTCACGGTTATCATGCCACGGTACGTACGTCAACCGGGGCAACTTCTTTCTCACTGGTGTATGGTACGGAGGTTGTCCTACCATTAGAAGTTGAGATTCCTTCTTTAAGGGTACTGTCGGATGTGAAGCCTGACGAGGCTGAGTGGGTGCAGACTAGGTTGAATCAGCTGAGCTTGATTAACGAGAAGAGATTGGCAGCCATTGCTCATGGCCGGTTGTACCAGAGTAGGATGAAGAAAGCCTTTGATCAAAAAGTGCGTCCTCGATGCTTCCAGACGGGTAACTTGGTGTTAAAAAGGATCCTTCCTCCTCACAGAGGAAACAGACTCCTAATTATGAAGGTTCGTATGTAGTAAGAAAGGTGTTCTCTAGCGGAGCGTTGTTACTATCTACCATGGATGGTGAAGATTTTTCATCCTCTGTGAATGCAGACGCGGTTAAAAATTAATTTGTTTAAAAGAGACCCGCTGTACAAAAAAAAAAGTCCAGGAAAAACTGGGACATCCCGGTGAACCAGAAAAAGAAAAGGTTCGGGCAAAAATTAGGGATAAAAAAAGAAAAATGTGAACTCGCAAAGTTGAAAACTTGGAAAGGCGACTTTGGCAAAAATGGGTATCCTGGTGGATTGAAAACCCGAAAGGGCAATCCAGGCAAAAGTTAGGGATTAGAAAGCAAACGACTGCGGTCTACGTTCGATCTGTAAGCCTGTGAATGGTTATTCCTCATGGAAAGGAATCAGCCCAGTCAGTCTTTTCAGAAGGCGAAATGTGGGGATCATCGAAGACATACAGGTCATAGCTGAGTCAACACATGGTGGTTGTCTGTTGCCACATTGCCAACATTTGTATATATTCTTTAGCTTTTACGCAATTACCTCTTTTCAGGAATTGCATCCGAATTGTAATTCGCCTATTTGCAGGCTTTTTATCAATAAAGTATTCACTTCAGTCAAAGATTTTTTTCGTTCCTTGTTTTTACTGTTATTATTTTGTTTGCAAAAAACGTCCGTTATTTTGATAAACATTGCAGGTGAAAACATGAGGCTTTACAGAGCATAACGGAAGCAATGATTTTGCTTTGGGCGACAAGTATCATGAATGAGCCAGCACTGTGCCAGCAGACCTGTTTTGCTGTTTTTCAAGGTTGTTTTGGTGCTCTCTCACTTTGAATCTTCATGGATCGATATGATACATTTGGAGCGAGATGTTTTGGATATGTGTTCCTATTCTTGATTGTTTAATCATGATTTCTTCGACACGCGTGTTCGATTTCCACTTGAATGCATGCTTATGGATATGGTTCAAAGTGATGATCATTTGCATTATTTCCTTTGCTTGCATTGATTGGTTGAGATGTGCTTGTGGCGGCTGCTGGCCCACACTTTTTCCTCCCACTTTTCTTTGTGTTGCATTTCATGTTTGCATCTCTTTCATTTCTTTCTACTTGTGATTGATTTACCTTGTGTTTTCTTGGTTTTCTTTGCCATGATCCCTTAGGATCCCTAGCCCCTTTGGGAGTAGGGGAACGATTAAGTGTTCAATCCAAGCATGCTAACATTAGGGTAGATTTCCCTTTCAATCCCAACTTTAGGACCACTATGCATGACAACATTAGGACCGAGTTTCCCTTAGACCTTCCGTGCATCTCTCTTCTCATCTCAAAACACATTCTAAGTCATTTAATAAATACGATGAACGTTGTATGCTATAAGCCTTAAGCACATGGGGAATGATGAGTGAGGGGTCTCCTCTCACTTTTCTAGAGTGTTTAGTGTACGTCCCGTTTGGGGGCGATATGCGATGCATTTGTTCCTATGTCATATCTTTAGTGCAACGTGAATCACATATCAAACTAATTCACTTCACTAAAAAGCATAAACAAAACCTCAAATGTTTTTATCCTTCGGGATTAATTAAAAATAATTTTCAGAAAGAGTGTTGTTAAGCTTTGGTTCTACCGTAAACAAACATCGTCCCTAACTGCTAGAACGAGGGTTTAACCCTACTCGGTTAAAACACTTAATCAACCTGTGGTTTCGTGTCATCCCGAACTACGTTTGCTCTGATTTCTCTTACCAGAAGAGGATACGTAGGCACAAGACGACAATGTCTTGGCGAGCAACCTTCCCCACTTTTCACCCGTAGTTTTCCGAACTACGTTGACTCTGACTTTCCCATTGCACGAGGGAATACGTAGGCATAGAGTGGCGATGCTCTGTCGAGTCTCTTTTCTTTTCTTTTGTCCTGTGAACCTGTAGCTTAGATAGATAAACACACCCTTTGACTAGACAACAAGCATGGATCCCGTTGAGTACAACGAACGTGTGGGATGCTAATACCTTCCCTTCGTGTAACCGACTCCCCAATATTTGGTTGCGATGACCTTGTCTTTTCCGTTTTCGTCAAGGTTTCTTCGATCGTTTCCTTTCCCTCTCTTTGGGATAAATAACAAACGGTGGCGACTCTTCTGATTTTCCGCCGGGTGTTTTTGCAGTTGTTCGATTTTGTGAGTTTGATCCTTTATTTTTATTCTAACATGTTATAGTGTGCAAGTATGTGGTTTTGTTTTGTGATGAGTTTTATTCACAGTCTTGTTTGTCTTTCGACATTTCATGATAAACTTGCTTCCCTCCCTTGATTGTTATCATGATGAATATTTTGCTTTGATTCTTCTTTGTACTTTGTTTAGGGTTTGAATTTTGTTGTACAGTATGTCCCTTTTCACTTAAGTGGTGTCGCTACTGCGAAAAAATATGCCGGCAATGACAGAAGAGTCGCCACCGTTTGTTATTTATCCCAAAAGAGGGAAAGGAAACGTTCAGGGAAAACCTGCGGAAACAGGATAAGCTTGGTCATCGCAACCAAATCTCGGGCTCGGGAGTCGGTTACGCAAGGGGAAGGTATTAGCACCCCTCACGTCCTTCGTACTCGACATGATCCATGCTTAGTTGTCTATCTAGAAAGGGTGTGTTTATCTATCTTAACTAAAGGTCTCAGGGACAAAAGAAAAGAAAAGTGACTCGGCAGAGCATTGCCGCTCTGGGCCTACGTATTCCCTCGTGCAATGGGAAAGTCAGAGTCAACGTAGTTCGACCAACTAAGGGTGAAAGTGAGGAAAGGTTGCTCGCCAAGACACCGCGTCTTGTGCCTACGTATTCTCGCACGGTACGAGAAATCAGAGCAAACGTGGTTCGGGTAAATAGGAACACTGGTTTGTTCATCTGTTTTTACCCGAGTAGGGTTAACAATCAGTTCCAGTAGTTAGGTGTATGCAGCTCAACCTTTGGAGACTTAGGCGTTACCTATTTGCGGTAGAACTAAGAGTTAACGAAACTCTTGTTTATGAAAATTTTTTCCATGACTAAGGGCCCCAAAGGACAAAAGAAGTTTGATGATTTATTTGTCTCTTTTAAAAAGAAGTGTTTTTGATTTTTTTGTAATTCATATTGCACTAAAGACTATGACCTAGGAGCGAATGCGTCACATATCGTACGAAGGACATATGCTAACACTCTAGACAATTGGGAGGCAACCACCCAATCATCACTTCCCAAGTACCTAAGGCTCGTAACACACAATATTCATCATCTTTTATTAAGTATTTTGAATTTGCTTTGAGATGAGAAAGAGAGAGGACAAACTAAAGGGAAACTAGTTCAAAACCTAGTAGTTGTCATGCAAAATGGTCCTAAGGTTAGGATTAAGAAGGGAATTCTGTCCTATTTTTTATCATGCAAAGGATTCAACCTAATGTCTATCATCACTATGCTTAATCAAGGAAGTGAGAATTCCTAAGGGAACATGTTAAGAAAAGAAGAAAAGGAACAAAGCATTAAGTAAATGAAATATGAATATGAATGAATGCATATGCAATGCAACACACAAGCAAAGGGAGGAAATAGTGTGGGGGTGAAAACCTCCACAAGCTCATCTCAACCTTTAAATGCAAAAAAAAAGATGCACAAAGAGAGAATAACACACAAGCAAAGGGAGGAAATTGTGTGGGGTGAAAACCTCCACAAGCTCATCTCAACCTTTTAATGCAAGTAAGGTGCAAAACAAACCCTAAAGTCTACAACTTGAACATGGAATGAATCCTAAATCAAAAGAGAAGTGGGAGAATAAGAGAAAAATGCCATGGTATTCCTAATGTCATTCAACCAAAGTCTCATTATGACTTGTGTAAAGATGCACAAAATTGTCCTAAAAGTTCACCATCTTAGGACTTGCTTCAAGTATCTCCTCAGGAGGGACTAAGCCATCCCAAATGGTGTCCTTACATCATTGGACAAAAGGCGACATGAAATAAAAGTGTACACAAAGTAATTGAAAATAAATGCACAAAAATTTGCAAAGGAATCATGTAAAAAGAGTGTAAATATTCACATACATGCACATATGGAACCCTAAAGGATGGATCAAAAGAAGGCCAAACTTAAACAAGTTCGGAACATAATTAGGACCCAAAATTGAACATATAAACACCTTACTATGTATACAATATGAATCCATAAGAATCAATAGCTCAAATGATGCACGAAACTCACATAAAACATAAACAAGTTCATGTATCAAGGTGGAAACCATGCAAGGATCGGCTAGAATGTAAAATACACTAAAAATAGCACAAAAATCCTAAAAAGGGCAAATAAAATTCTAGGTAACCCCTCTGGTGTTAGAAACCAGGGGTCAATATTGTGGAGACTAAGTCCAAACCTAACTATGCAAACAGATGGTATGTTCTAAGGGATACCCTAAAAACTAGTGCAAAAGGAGGGTTCTAAAGATCAAGCTAAAACCCTAACCAAATGGTAATAAAAATCAAGGGGAAAAATATCACAAAATCAATCAACATTTTAAGAATATGCACAAGAAAAATCAAGCATTGATATGAACATTTCATCACCAAATAAAATCAAAAACATAAGATATGCAACTTTAAACTAATTGGAACCCTTCCAAATGAACAATTATTTTTCAATTGGAAAAAATATTCAGAAAAATAAAACTAAAATTCCCTAAATTCAATTTACATCTTGAAATACCTAAAAACTATTTTTGTGAATTTTATTGGCTCTTGGAAGCATTTTAATTGGATTAAAATGAAACAGATTGAAAAAATGAAAAAATAGGAAAAGAAAAAGAAAAGGAAATTGGAAAATCCATGTGACAAATAGCAATTAAACCTAGTTAAATCTATGGGCTGGTACGTGCAGGGGGTAGGGATAACATTCAGGCCCAAGGTCCAAACCAAACCGTTTAATGAAACGGTGCTCTTCAATGCCTAAGTGGAAGTCAACAATTCAACACGTTGTGAAAGCAAATCCTGGCCATCGGATCATTCAGAGTCAACAAGTCAAGGCACTAGGTGGCAATTCACGTGGATTTGGAAATTCAAATGTCTCCGGTGGGGGGGAAAATGCAGATGACGGAGCACGGCGGCTCCGGTCATCTTCCCAGATGACATCAAAGTTGCAGGTTGCTCGAAACCTCACCAAAACTCACAAACGAATGAGCATACGTAGGCTCTGATTTCTCATTCTCGTTCGAATGAGCATACGTAGGCACAAGGGCCCCAATCCTTGGCGAACACCCTATCCTCTAACCATCCCCTTCCCATTAACATCTTTATCCCTTTATAGCACCGTTTTAGTATTTAGTATTGAGAA
Organism: Lathyrus sativus; assembly: GCA_963859935.3. Taxonomy (NCBI): domain Eukaryota; kingdom Viridiplantae; phylum Streptophyta; class Magnoliopsida; order Fabales; family Fabaceae; genus Lathyrus; species Lathyrus sativus. Next base: position 59,124,249 of record OZ012738.1, on the reverse strand, counting down.
GAGAAGAATTAAGCTTAGCTAACTTTCATCACAACTCAAATTAAGAGGTTCCCGTTGAGTACAACGGACGTGAGGGGTGCTAATACCTTTGTTGCACCCCAAAATTTGACCAACAATTATTTATTCATTGAGTGTTTGGAAGTGGATACCTTCATCAGAAAGTTCAAGAGATCCTCAGAAGAAATGGGTTGAAACCAGGGTTGTGTGCTTCATAGCTTGAGAGTTGTGGGTGCCCCTCAGATGGTTCTGAGACTTTGAGAATGAATTTGATGTTTTGGGAAAGCCTATGAGATGTCTTGATAGCCTTCATGAAGCCCAGAGAAGTCACTATGCAAGAGTTCAGAAGATTCAATCATGAATGATAGAATTAGGGTTTTGACTGGGTCAACCCTAGGATAACTGAAGATTTGGAGAAGGTTGAGATCCGATCCAAGGGCCATGAGATCATGGAATGATGCATAGAGATGATATAAAGATGATTCCTAGGCCAACTCATCATGAGTGAGGAGTTTGAGAAGTTTCAAGTCAGGGTCCCCAAGGATTGTCAGTGAAAAACCCTAATTTGATCCCTATCTTCCAGGCAGTTTTAGCCCAAGATGTGATTGATATCTCACCTTCCCCACAACATGAATGTTGTAGAGCTTGTTCTAAGCTTTAATTTTAGTGGTGGAAGTCCTTGATAGGAGTTACAGAGCTCAAGTTATGGTTTTGACAAATTACAGGTCAGCAGAAGTATGTGAATCTGGGTCCTTGAAAGTCACCCAACTTGCAGACAACTTTTGCCCTAGTAGGGTGATTCCTATGACTTCTTGGTCAACATTAATGTTGAAGAGCATCTTCTTAGCTTTAATTTGAGTGGTAGAAGTCCTTGATTGGATTTGTGGAACTCAACTTATGGTTTGAATAAGACAGGGGTATTTTGGTCATTTGTCAGTTATAGGTCATTTTAGCCAATGCCTAAAACTCCTATTTCCAAGCCTCAAATGGAAAAACTCAAAACATGAAAGTTGCTCAAAATGTGATTTTAAGTCTAGAAAGAAGGTCACAAATTGTTGGAAAATCTCATAGCATGAAATTACATGATTGGTCAAAAATGAACTAAAAATGGCATATAAGTTTGAAAAGTTGAAATTGAAAATTGATTTGGAAGATCCACAAATCCAAAATAAGTCATCCAATATATCATTTTGATTGGAAACATCATTTTGAGAACATTGGTTTATCTAGATTTTTGATTTGAAGCTTTAAAATGGGTGATGCTTTGAAAAGTTGTTACTTGAAAAAGAAGGCAATGTTGAAAAACCTTACACAAGCCAAAGGTGAGCTTGTTTTTCACTCATCCACACTCAATATCTCTCATAAGGAGAATTTGGCACAAAATGGTAAGGCATGAGGCATGGAATGTGAGATTTTCAATATGTCATCACATGAGATTTTCAAGAACTTTCCACCATATTCTAGATGAATCTAGAAGCATCTAATGATCATTATAAGAAGAGGGCCATGAAGAGAGTTCAAGGTTGGTGATAGCAAGAGGATTCAGAGAGGAGAGAGAGAGAGAAGCATCCATTGAAGAGGTTTCTTCAAGTTGAAGCAACTCTGGTTTTCTTCCATTGCAGACCTTCTCCACCATCACAAGTGCAAACAGAAAGTTTCTCACCATTGGAGGATCATCCTGAAGCAATTACAAGGCCTGAAACCTTCTCCTCATACCTTCTCCACCATTACTTGACAGGTTCTTTCTCCTCCCCATACCTCTTAATTTATTTAGTTTTAGTTCATTCTTTAGGTGTAGAATTAATGTGCTAGGATAGAGGATCAATTTCTGAGAGTTTGAGAGCTCTGCGTGAGGTTCCATGGCAGGTGAGTGATTCTTTAATCTTCAAGAACTAGCTGTTTAAGGTGTTTTAAGTAGCATGAATTAGGTTAGATTAGCTAGGGTAGCATGTAGAGCAGGTTCAGATCCTTAGGTTGAAGTTTCGCCATGGTCGATCTCAGGTGAACATGGTGGAACCATGACCTTGATGTCTTCTGTTAGGATGATCTAGGGAGAGTTAGGGGAAAGTGCGCGTATGGCTGTGTTCCTCTTGAGTAGTAGAAGATTTTTCGTTTTGGAATCGTGGCATTTCATGGCCTGAGCAGAGAGAACGGGCAGCTAGAAGATTGGTGTATGGAGGAGAGGGTTTCTGAAAACCCTAGATTTGTTTGGGACGATAAAGGTGGTCCGTTGGATTAGGTCCCAAGGTTGACAATTTAATCTCATCGCACGGCCGTGGTTCAATCTGAAGATGGAGGGAAAGATTCAAAAAGTGAAACGCGGTCGTTTCATTTAATCTGCCACTCTGGGCTTAATTCGCTATCCCCACCCCCCTTTTATCTGGCCCATTCTGAAACCAACTGGCGCGTGTTACTTGTCACACCCCCCCTCCCTTTTATTTGTTTTAATTTCTTTTATATTGTTTTAATATTCTTCTTGTCTTTGAAAATTCATTAAAAATTGATAAATAATTCTTTTTTGTCCATTCTTTTTTCTATGAGTAGATAATAATGTGTAGAAAATATTAAAAATAAAAGTGGGATTTTATTTTTAAGTTTAGTATTTTTAATAGATTTTTCTTTTAAATAGCTTTTATAATGTCTAGTTTGGTATCATGATTTTGCAAGAATTATTTTAGGACCTTCCCTTAGGGTTTTTAATCCATTCGTTTTTGTGCAATTAGATGATGAATCATAGTTCCCCATAGGATTTTTTCTAGAATTTTAGAATTAAATTTTGATTAGTTTAATTAGGATAGATGTAGGGTATCCTAATTAGGGTTTAGGTTGTGCTTAGGTGAAGAATTCACTTTCTTTGAATAAGTTTTGTCTTGATTTTTAGGTAGAGGCCTATGTAGATGTTATGGGTAGATGTTGTAGACCCTTGTGAATAATTGTTAGATTTTTCCCCATTAGTTTAGTATGTTTAGGTACTTTCTGAAGTTGCCTATTGATTTTGTCTCCCCTGTGGTTATCTGTTCATCTTTGGGGTTCATTGTGGGGAATTTGTTGAGGGGCTTGTGGTGTCTTGAAGACCTTGATGGGGAGCATCATGAAGTGAAGATTATAGATCAGGACTCAGAGACCCAGAGCTTGGCTTGTCCCCTGTCTGTGAGGTTTGAGATCCTGAAGTTTGAAGGAAGTTCATGGTACTTTCCTGAGGAAGGCACTATGAATGACTTTCATTCTTTCTTCTCACCTCTTCCTTAAGTATCCAATGATGTTGGAGCCAACTCGTGAGTTTAATTTCTCCTGAGGAGGAATGTAAACTGATCACATGTTGTTGAGCCACATGGGATGCAACTCCTAAGTGGAGGCCTCCTAGTACTTTCCTGAGGAAGGTCCTATGGGTCTATTCACTTAGTTCCATTAGTTTATCTAGGATTTCTCAAGTATCCAATGATGTTGGAGCCAACTTGTGAGTTTAATTTCTCCTGAGGAGGAATGTAAACTGATCACATGTGGTTGAGCCACATAGGATACAACTCCTAAGTGGAAGCCTCCTAGTACTTTCCTGAGGAAGGTCCTATGAGTCTGTTCATTTAGTTCCACTAGTTCAGATAGGTTTTCCTAAATATCCAGTGATGTTGGAGCCTGCTTGTGAGTTTAATTTCTCCTGAGGAGGAATATAAACTGATCACAGTGGTTGAGCCACATAGGGTATGACTCCTGAGTATACACCTCCTAGTGCTTTCCTGAGGAAGACACTATGAGTCTGCTTGCTTAGCTCCCTTTCTTTGGTAAGCTTGTTCTGAAGCTTGAAGACTGGGATTGAATTCTCTTGTTTAGGGTTTTGCTTGAGGGCTTTGCTTAGATTTGATTCAGATTCTGTGATTAGGGTTAGGATTAGAGAGTAGATTCTTTCTTTCTCAAGCATGTGTGTTTTGTTTGCCTGTTGGCACTTCATTCCTTTTACCTGTTCTTTGCTTGATAGTATGTTGTTTATTTTCAGTATGATTACTGTTATTTCATGACTGGCTTGAGGTCGAGACGAGCTTGTGGAGGCTGAAGCCCCACACACATTTCCTCCCTCACTTGCATTGCATGCATTTTACTGTTAAAGCTGATGCTTTTGTCTGTTTTGGTGTATCCTTGACATGATCCCTTAGGACTCTCATTTCCTCAGATGAGGATTTGATGATAGACTTTTAGGTTGAAACCTATGCATGACAACATCTAGGAGTTCCCTGTTCAAACCTCAACCATAGGATGAATCCATGGCATGATAACAGTAGGACTTGATAGTCTCCCTCCTAGTTGAGCCATTTTAACCCGTAGTTTCCCGAACTACGTTTGCTCTGATCTTTCATACCAGATGAAAGTACGTAGGCATAGGATGCGATATCCTAGCGAGCAACCTTCCCCACCTTCACCCGTAGTTAGGCGAACTACGTTGACTCTGATTTCTCATTCTCTGATGAGAATACGTAGGCATAAAGCGCGATGCTTTGCCGAGTCATTTTTCTTTTCTTTTTCAGCCAGCCTTGATAGGTAGATAGATTATAACCAACCCGTCCAAGTAAACAAACAAGCGAGGATCCCATCGAGTACGATGGACGTGAGGGGTGCTAATACCTTCCCCTTGCGTAACCGACTCCCGAACCCAGACAATGGTTGCGATGACCTTGTCTTACCCTTTTTCGTCAGGTTTTTCCGATCGTTTCCTTTCCCGCTCTGAGGGATAAATAACGAAAGGTGGCGACTCTTCTGTCATGCCGGCACCTTATTTTCGCGCAAGCGACAGCTGGCGACTCTGCTGGGGACTTCAGCAGTCTAGGGACTTTTCCCATCCCTTATGCTGGGACCGTTTCCCATCCCCTACGCGAGTCAATCCTATCGTTTGTGTGTTTGCTTGTTGGGTTGCGTTTATTTACCGCATTTTTACTTCCCGCACTTTAATTCCCGCATTTTTATTTCCCGCATTTTATTTTCAGTTCGATATGATTATCTGTGCTGCTGTGGGAGAGGGATGTTACTGTGAGTGAGAAGCCGGACCTGGGCTTGAGTACACACCTAGATATAGTTGCGGAGAAGTAGTAGACGAACCTGTCTGCTGAGCAGGCACAGTTCCCTACGAAAATCTGCGCTCAGACGAGATTCTTGCAGAGGTGCTCCTTTCCGGTCCTGAGGATCTGAGGGGAGTCCAGACGTGAGGATTGTCGACTCTGGGGACCGATCATTTGGAAGTCAGCTAAGAGAGGCCTCTTCATGACTTGACGATGCCACTCCTTCTGGGAATCGTATTGTCACTCATGAAAGTCTGTGACGCTGACGACCGCATAGGATGCCGTACCTTTGTCCGTGGATTAGGTCCATCATACCTGTGAGTGGGGTTGGGATATTGCAGGAAACTTTGACCTCCAGACTACCCGGTTTTCTTGACAGTGAATCAGTTATGTTGGGTTCTCAGTTGCAGATATGTTCTTGATAGAGCAAGGGTTTGATCAGAGGATCTTATCATCGGGTGTTTGTCTGTTCTTGATAGAGCAGGCTTTGGTCAGCGTATTATCGTCAGTGGTTTGTTCTGGACGGAGCAGATTTTGAGTGGGGTCTGGAGACCTCATCAGCAGTTATTGTTTGTTCTTGATAGGGCAGATTTTGAGTGGGGTTTGAAGATCTCATCAGCAGCTGTGTGTTTGTTCTTGAGAGGGCAGATTTGTGATTTGGGGTCCGAAGACTTCATCAACAGATATTCCTTGATCTTGCATCCGGGGTCTTTATTATCAGGCCTTTATTCTTGTCAGGGCAGAAGGTTGATCTCGATCCTATCAGATGGTTATTCGCAGCAGATCAAATCAGTGATTTTACACCGGGGTTTCCTTCTCATCAGTGACTGTTGACATCGAATCTCCACAGCAGCCACCTGGATATATTGTTGCATACCTGCATTTTGCATTAGCTTGCATAATCATTCCATTAGCGTGTGTCTGTGACAGGTACCGTTTCCCCGATCCAGGATCTTTCGCCTCTTATCGTGTTACTGCAGCCTCTCTCAGAAAGACTGTTGTGTACGAGTTCTCGGTCCTTGAAGTGTCGAATCTGACTATTGCTATGTGAGGTTACTATTTCCATGATTGGGCCCAGATTCCTCTCCTTATTATTGTCAGCAGGTGCCAGGATCGGGGGAAATCTCTCAAGCACACAGACACACGCATGCATCTGCATAAAGCATTTTTGCATGACATACATTCTGTTACCTTTTCCTAACCTTTGATGTTGACAGGTTTTTCAGGTACTCAGGTTCCGAGCTGCTTTCGATCTCCAGGATTGATCAAAGACTCATCCACCGCTACTCGACTCGCGCCAATCAGACGAGAATCATGGACCAGGTACAGTCAGATGTTCAAGAGCTTCGTGAACGGATGGATCGTTTTATGGAGTTGATGCAAGTAGTTGCGAATGGGCAAGACCAGCTTCATACTTTGGTTCAACCTCTCATCTCCAGGGTTGACAGTAATGGAATACTTCACGGCGGGGCCGTACCCACTCCTCCTCAAGGGGATACTCCACAGAACGTTGTTCCTGCTGCCGGGGGCAACGGCAGTGCTAACGGCAATCTCATGACTAATCTCGGACTTAATGCGGCAGGCGCCGGCAATGGTGGTTTGGGAGCCAATGTTAACATGGGGCCGGTCAACGGCAATGTTGGTACAGGAAATATGGTGGTGCCTCAACCGTGGCTGGAGGACCATCAGGATGACATATTCTCTCAGAGAGGTGTAGAGGCTGAGTTGACTGCTGAGGCTCGACTCAGGTTCAAGGCGCTGGAAGACAAGATGAGAGATATAGAAAATCAGAACGCATTGGGCGTTGACATGGCCAAACTCGGGTTGATTGCTGACTTTAAAGTACCTCACAAGTTCAAGGTGCCTATCTTTGAGAAGTATAGGGGCACTACTTGTCCCCGTGTTCACCTCCGATCTTATTATAGAAAGATGTCCGCTTATTCTGACGATGAGAAGCTGCTGATGCACTTCTTTCAGGATAGTCTTTCTGGTCCACCGCTCGAATGGTATATGGGTTTGGAGCCCGCTGCTGTGCGCACCTGGAAAGATCTTGCAGAAGCGTTTGTTCTCCACTATCAATATAATAGCGATTTGGCTCCCAACCGAGTTCAGCTTCAGAATCTCTCGCAGCGGAGCAATGAAAGCTTCAAGGAGTACGCCCAGCGGTGGCGTGAATTGGCTGCTCGGGTCCAACCACCGATGGTTGAGCGTGAATTGGTGCAAATGTTCGTGGCTACCCTTCCTGGAGTCTATTATGAAAAGCTGGTTAGTGGCATGTCTGGAACATTCTCGGCCCTCATCACTTTGGGCGAGCATGTTGAAAACGGTATAAAGATTGGAAAAATTCAGGGCGAATCATCCTCAGCTGGAGGAGCTGGTAAGAAACCCTATACTGGCAAGCGTCGAGAGGGAGATGCCAGTGCTGTCACTAATGCTAGGAGAAGAGGCAAGGGCCCTCAGTCTCAGATTGCTAGCATAAACATCCCAGCTGCTCCACCACAGCCGCAGCCGCAGCAGCAGCCTCCGCAACAGAATAATCAGGGATATAAGAGATATCAGAATCGGGGTCCCCTGGCAAACCGTCATCTTGAAACTCCACCTATGCCATATGCACAGCTTCTGCAACCGTTGCTTCAGCTCCAATTGGTTCACAAGAGGACAATGGCTCCCTTAACAGGGGCACCACCACCAGAGTATGATGCTAATGCTACTTGTGAATTTCACTCGGGGGCACCTGGCCATACGGTTGAGAATTGTAAAGCTTTTAAGCACAAAGTCCAGGACTTGGTCGACGCCAAGGTTATCAACTTTTCTGACAACGTGCCCAACGTCACCAAAAATCCAATGCCTCATCATAAGGGGGGCGGAGTGAATGCGGTTATCACTGAAGAGAATTCAGACTTGCTGACTGATGTCAAGGATTTGAAGACGCCGCTGAGTTTTGTTAAGGCTAAGTTGCTGAAGAAGGGCTTCTTTCCTGGATGTGGAGAGTTTTGTATGGCATGTGCTACACTTCCTGATGGGTGTGAGCAGTTGATCGAAGGTATCCAGAGTCTGATGTCCGAGGGTATTTTGCAATTCAGTCGGAGCGTTGAGAATGCGTCAGGGGAAGTCGTGCTGAAGCAGGCGGACGAAGTTGCTACCATTACTATTCCTCGTCACCCTATTACTATTTCCGCGCCCCGTCCGCCTTCTATCACCATCACCAGGGCCGGACCAATCCCATTCGAGAGTACCAATGCCGTTCCATGGCATTATGGCGCCGAAGTTTATTGTAATGGTCAGAAGATAGAGCTTGAGCCGTGTGGATCGACTGTGCAGAATCTTACTGAAGTCAGTGGCATCACTCGGAGCGGTAGAGTGTTTGCGCCAGCAGAAGTTGCAGCAGAGAAAGTGGTCCGAGCTGACGCTGTGGATAAAGGCAAAGGTAAAGCTGTTGAAGAGGTCCCTGCAGGGGCAGAGAAGAACTTGCTGGTTAAAGATGCTGAAGAGTTCATGCGACTAATCAAGAAGAGTGACTACAAGATTGTAGATCATCTTCATCAGACTCCGTCAAAGATCTCGATTCTTAACCTGTTGCTGTGTTCTGAGGCGCACCGCAACGCGTTACTGAAAGTATTGAATGCTGCATACGTGCCGCAGGAGATATCAGTAAATCAACTCGAGGAGGTAGTGGCCCACGTCAATGCTGGTAATGGGCTGGGATTTACAGATCTGGAGCTGACTCCTAAGGGAAGAGATCACAATAGCGCCTTGCACGTCTCAATAGAGTGCAGAGGCACGATTATGTCACATGTCCTAGTGGATACGGGTTCCTCGCTTAACGTGCTTCCGAAGAAGGCACTGATGAAGTTGGATACCCGTGGACTGCTGTGCACGCCTAGTGATCTGGTCGTGAAGGCCTTTGACGGAACCAAGCGCCACGTCTTCGGAGAATTGACCCTGCCAATTCAAGTTGGACCAGAGACGTTTAATGCGGTTTTCTATATCATGGATATCATGCCCGCCTATAGTTGCCTCTTAGGTCGGCCGTGGATCCATTCTGCTGGTGCCGTAACGTCCACGCTGCATCAGAAGCTTAAATATGCTGTTGGGGGCAGCATAGTGACAGTCTGTGGAGAGGAGGACATCATGGTAAGCCACCTATCGTCCTTTAAATACGTTGAAATGGATGGTGAGATCCACGAGACGCTTTGCCAAGCATTTGAAACCGTCAGGGTGAAGGAGGTAGCTCCCGTGGTTGCAGAGAAGCAAGAGTTGAACCTCTCCTCGTTTAAGGAAGCTCGGGCTGTTGTCGAAGCTGGTTCCACCCCAGGCTGGGGGCATGTCTTGGACATACCAATCAAACAGGATAAGTTTGGATTAGGGTATTCTCCTGGAGCTGAAGCTTCATCTTCTTCTGGCAGTTCGTCTCATGGGAAAGGGCCGATCTTATTCACCAAGGGGGGAGTAATCTTCGAGAGTATCAATGCTGCGTCGGAGGACAGCGGAGACAGTGATTGCGATCTTGACGCCTGGATTCAACCGAGCAAGCCAGGCGAGCGCCTCCACAACTGGACCATCAAGGAGATTATCAAGCTGACAAGTGAAGAGTAATGATTTGCTTTTTACAATCTTTGTACAACCCTATGTCCTGCCTGGGGCATAGTGGTTTTACTGTCAGGGCCTTGTAGGATTATGTGTATGCATTTTGTTAATAAATAAAAGGCGTTTTCTTCGTAAGCAAATATTATGTTCTCTGTTATTCATGCTTTATGTTTGTTTCGAAAAACAGCAAAATGGCAACGAGGTTCGTCCTAACCTGCATATTCTTGCTTTAAACTTAACCCTTGTTATTGCAGGATCCACGTAACAGATGACATCGACTCTGGACCCTCTACGGCTCACTACGACTTTGATTGCCCGATCTATCAAGCCGAGGATGAGATTGATGAAGACGAAGACCTTCCGGAAGAGTTGGCCCGCTTGTTGAGACAAGAAGAGAAGGTTATTCTGCCTCACGAGGAGGATATTGAGATTGTAAATCTGGGTTCTGAGGAGCTCATCAGAAATGTCAGAGTTGGGGCTGCGCTGCAGAATGATGTCAAGCATAGACTGGTCGAGATGCTTCGAGAGTATAGTGACGTCTTTGCTTGGTCATATGAGGATATGCCCGGACTTGACACTGATATCGTGGTTCATCGCTTGCCGTTGCGAGAAGATTGCCCTCCAGTCAAGCAGAAGCTCAGGAGGACGAGACCAGACATGGCTGTAAAAATCAAAGAAGAAGTCCAGAAGCAGTTGGACGCAGGATTTCTAGCCGTTACCACTTACCCTCCGTGGGTCGCCAACATAGTGCCTGTACCGAAGAAGGACGGTAAGGTACGCATGTGCGTCGATTATCGGGATTTGAACAGGGCGAGCCCTAAGGATGATTTCCCGTTGCCTCATATCGATGTGTTGGTCGACAATACAGCCCAGTTTTCCGTGTTTTCGTTCATGGATGGCTTCTCCGGTTACAATCAGATTAAGATGGCGCCGGAGGACATGGAGAAAACGACGTTTATTACCCCCTGGGGCACGTTTTGCTATAAGGTAATGCCCTTCGGTCTGAAGAACGCAGGGGCCACTTACCAGCGGGCAATGGTAACTTTGTTTCATGATATGATTCATCATGAGATCGAGGTCTATGTTGATGACATGATTGCAAAGTCCCAAACGGAGGAAGAGCATCTGGTCAATTTGTTGAAGCTGTTTGAAAGGCTTAGGAAGTTCAGGCTGAGGCTGAATCCTAACAAGTGCACTTTCGGAGTGCGGTCCGGAAAGTTATTGGGGTTTATCGTTAGTGAACGAGGTATTGAAGTTGATCCTGCGAAAATAAAAGCTATCCAAGAAATGCCAGCGCCGAAAACAGAAAAAGAAGTTCGTGGTTTCTTGGGCCGAATAAACTACATTGCAAGGTTTATCTCTCAGCTCACGGCCACTTGTGAACCGATGTTCAAGTTGTTAAAGAAAAATCAGGCGATTACTTGGAATGAGGATTGCCAGAAGGCATTCGATAAGATAAAGCAGTATCTTCAAGAGCCTCCAATCTTGATACCCCCAGTGGCTGGACGGCCATTAATCATGTACTTGACAGTTCTGGAGAATAGTATGGGGTGTGTTCTCGGTCAGCACGACGAGACGGGCAGGAAAGAGCATGCCATTTATTACCTGAGTAAAAAGTTCACTGAGTGTGAATCTCGATACTCGATGCTGGAGAAGACGTGTTGTGCATTAGCTTGGGCTGCCAAACGTCTACGACAGTATATGCTCAATCACACCACTATGCTGATTTCGAAGATGGATCCGATCAAGTACGTCTTCGAGAAGCAGGCTCTTTCGGGCAGGATTGCCAGATGGCAGATGGTGTTAACAGAATATGACATTCAGTACGTCTCCCAGAAAGCCATCAAGGGAAGCGTATTGTCTGACTACCTTGCCGAACAGCCAATCGAAGACTATCAGCCGATGAAGTTCGAATTCCCTGACGAGGACATTATGTTTCTCAAGGCGAAGGATTGTGACGAGCCATTGCCCGATGAAGGGCCAGATAGGAGATCTCAGTGGAAGTTGATATTCGACGGAGCGGTTAATTCCTATGGAAGTGGTATCGGGGCTATCATCACGACTCCTCACGGATCCCACATCCCGTTTACTGCAAGACTGACGTTTCCAGTTACCAACAACGAAGCCGAGTATGAAGCATGTATTATGGGTCTAGAAGAGGCAATTGATTTGAGAATCAAGAATCTAGACATATATGGTGACTCAGCGCTTGTAATCAATCAGATCAAAGGGGAGTGGGAAACTCGTCAAGCGAATTTAGTGCCGTACATGAATTATGCCAGGAGGCTGCTTCCGTTCTTTGACCGAGTAGAACTTCATCATGTACCCCGGGCTGAAAATCAAATGGCTGATGCTTTGGCCACGCTGGCTTCAATGTATAAAGTCAATTATTGGAATGAGGCTCCAAGAATTGTACTTTCGCGTCTTGATAGACCAGCGTTTGTGTTCGCAATCGATGACGCCACTGACGGCAAGCCATGGTTCCACGATATCCAGACCTTCCTTATGACCAAGGAGTATCCTGCGGGTGCGTCTACCCAGGATAAGAAGACTCTGAGGAGGCTATCCGGAAACTTTTACCTCAACCCTGATGGAGTGCTGTATAAGAGAAACCACGATCTCGTGCTACTCAGATGTGTGGATGAAAAAGAGGCGAGTATGCTCATGGAGGAAGTCCATGAGGGCACATTTGGTACGCACGCCGGCGGGCATGCCATGACGAGAAAGATCCTGAGAGCAGGATATTACTGGTTGACTATGGAGTCGGATTGCTTCAGATTCGCGAAGAAATGTCACAAATGCCAAATTTATGCTGATAAAGTTCATGTGCCGCCGTGCCCATTGAATGTCATGTCTTCCCCTTGGCCGTTCTCCATGTGGGGCATCGACATGATAGGCAAGATCGAGCCCACTGCATCCAATGGTCATCGTTTTATTCTGGTAGCTATCGACTACTTCACCAAATGGGTGGAGGCAGCCTCGTATGCTAATGTGACCAAGCAGGTGGTAGCTAAATTCATAAAGAGGGACATCATCTGTCGCTATGGAATTCCCGAGCGGATCATTACTGATAATGGTTCGAATTTGAACAACAAGATGATGAAGGAGCTGTGTCAGAGCTTCAAGATTGAACACCACAACTCATCTCCTTACCGGCCGAAGATGAATGGCGCTGTTGAAGCGGCCAACAAGAACATCAAGAAGATTGTTCAGAAGATGGTTGTGACGTATAAAGATTGGCACGAGATGCTGCCGTTTGCCTTGCACGGTTATCGTACGACGGTGCGTACGTCGACCGGGGCAACTCCTTTCTCCTTGGTGTACGGTATGGAAGCTGTCCTGCCGTTAGAAGTGGAGATTCCCTCTTTACGAGTTTTGGTTGATGTGAAACTTGATGAGGCAGAATGGGTTACGAATCGCTTGAACCAACTCAGCCTGATGGACAAGAAGAGGTTAGCATCGATTGCATTTGGTCGCCTGTACCAAAGCCGAATGAAGAAAGCTTATGATAAGAAGGTGCGTCCCAGAAGCTTTAAGACGGGTGATCTCGTCCTGAAGAAGATTCTTCCGCCACACTCCGATCACCGGGGCAAGTGGACTCCGAATTACGAAGGGCCGTATGTCGTCAGCAAGGTCTTCTCGGGAGGAGCTTTGTTGTTATCCACGATGGATGGTGAAGATTTTGCATCCCCGGTGAACGCGGACGCAGTTAAAAAATACTTTGCTTGAAAGAGACCCGCTGGACAAAAAAGAAAGAGTCCAGGCAAAAAAGGGGCATCCCGGCGAACCAAAAACAGAATAAAAGGTTCGGGCAAAAATTAGGGATATATTGAAAAAAATGTACACCCGCGAAGTCGAAAACCTACACTGGGCGGCTTCGGCAAGAAAGGGTATCCCGGTGAACTGAAAACCCGTGAAGGGCGGTTCACGCAAAAGTTAGGGATTTAAATAAGCAAATGACTGCGTTCCGCGTATGGACTTTCATTGTTTAGTGGTTCGGAAGACCTGAGGGCCGTTTATCTGAATCAATCTCTTCCAAAGCTGAAGCATCGGAGAAGTATCGAAGTCGAGTGGGTCTTAGAGGGATCAACTCATGGTGTTCGTCTACGCCTCGATTGCCGACATTTGTATATACTGATGTATATTTATGTTTTCTTTTTGCGCGGCTTCCTCATTCCAGGAGCTTGCCTCTGTTGTAAAACATTTTTGCCCATTCAGGGGTTCATCATCAATAAAATGCACATTATTCAGCAATTCTACTTGTCTGTTTAGCATTTATCTGTTTTGTTTGCGAATGAAAACGCCGATATTTTTGATAAAATGCGCATACATAAACTTGCGGGCCTAGGCCCATTGATTGTTGAAACAACTAATTAACTGAATATTGTCACGAGATAATAACCCTGATAGGCCCCTTTGAGGAGGGTATCCTGTCTGTTTGTTTGTGTTGTTGCAGGTGTAGTACGTGCCAGAAGATGTGTCGTGCGTACCCCCGAAGCAGGATGAGTCCTCCTTCCCCAACAGAGTTCAGTAGTCTCTCCTCCGCAGAATTTGAACGCAAGATGGTGAGCATTGATATGTCTTCCCCAGGTAGAGGTGATTCTCTTCCCCAAGCAGACGCATCCTGAAGGAATGTCACCTCATCGGCCCAGTAAAGTCACCAAAGCCGGTGTCTTCCCCAGCACCGGGTCACAAGTGCGGAGTTCATAGAAATGTTTGGGTACTGGAGCTCGTGTTCTCCCCAGTAAAGTCGCCAAAGCAGGTGTCCCCCCCGCACCGGGTCACAAGTGCAGGTTTCGCAGGAGGCTGTTCGTTAGCCGAAGGATGCAGTAACTGATGGTGCCAGACTGAAGTCTCCAGCGGAATTGAGAGTCCTCACCAGAGTCAGGCTCTCTCCTGAAGATGGAGGGTTCCCTCTTCCCCAGTAGAGTGTTGGAACAGCGGATGTTGTATTCCCCTGCAGAGTTGTACTCTTCCCCCGAAGTCAGATGATTCCTTCTTCCCCGGCAAAATTGAAATTCCGCACCCGGAGTTGCACTCTCCAGCGAAGTAGAATGATTTCTCCCCCCGGCTGAGTCCGCAGAAAAGCAGAATCCTTGGAAGTCGATCAGATCATGATCGATGTTCCCCAGTAGAGCGTGGGGCAGCTAATGCTGTGTTTCCCCAGAATCGCACTCTCTCCATCGAAGCAGAATGATTTCTCCTTCCTCAGCCGAGTTCGCAGATGTCCAAGAGATCCGAATCCTTGGAAGTTGATCAGATCATGATTGGTTTTTCCCTAGTGGAGTGTTGAGCAGCTGAAGTTGGTTCCCCTCAGAGTGGTCATCCCCAGAAGAGTAGCCGAGACGGCCGCGCAGTTCATTCTCGCGATTGATATCAGCAGATCCAAGTTCTCGTAGAGCTTCGTCCCCTGCAGCAGTCAGCTGAAGTTGTTCCCCCTGTAGCTGTTCGCGGAAGATCAATTCCCCAGACAGAGCCTGATTGATATTGGCGTGTTCACGTTCTCCTCAGCAGGATGATTCCTCTACCTGAGTGGTTCTTTCTCCTTGACAGGAAGATTCCCCCCTTTCGGCATTTATTTTGCTGACGGGATCGTATCATTGTGCATGATTGCATAGCATTGTGCATGATTGCATAGCATTTAGCATAGACGCATATCATTCCCACTGTGTGGGGCATGACGCAGGAGCATATGCATCGTAAGCATGATCTAGGTCATCATCACCCTTGTTGAACAGGTGTACCACCAAAAGACCAGTTGCTCAGGGCGATTCTTGATGTTCTCCCTAGCAAGATCGCTTGCGAGATGATCCTTAAAGACCCCGGTGTAATCCCCACGGTCGCTCGCTCAAGATGATTTTTGAGATCCCCAGCAAAGTCTTCAGTTCGAGATGATTCTCAAATCCCTCAGCAGGGCCATTTGCTTAAGACGATTCTTAAGACCCCAGTACAGCTTCCCGAGTGGTTCGCCTAGTATGATACTTGAGCTCCCCAATAGCGCCTCCAGCAAGAGTTGCCCCGGAAGATTTCTGGAATACCCAACAGAATGTTTGCTCCGGAAAGTTTATCAGTTCAGGACGATTCTTGAAGACGCCCGACGGATCTGTTTGGTCAAGATGATTCTTGAAGTCCTCAGCAGCATGATATGTCTGCTCCAACAATGATGTCTAATCTGAAGATGGGTTTCATAAGCGCCCGAAGGCGATATCAGAAGGTTCCTGTGAGTCCAGATTTCCGTGTCGATGAATCAACGGATGGCTGAAGACAGGGTTCCAGGGTTGTAGATACAACAGAGTGATTCGTGTGAGTCTGAAGACCAAGTCAGTTATCCTGAGGTGATGATTGATTGCGATCAAGTGAATGATACGTCTTCTGATTGAAGTCGAAGATGTTTCTCCAACAATGATGTCTAATCTGAAGATGGATTTCGTAAGCGCCCGAAGGCGATATCAGAAGGTTCCTGTGAGTCCAGATTTCCGTGTTGAAGAATCAACGGGTGGCTGAAGACAAGGTTCCAGAGTTGTAGATACAACAGAGTGATTCGCGTGGGTCTGAAGACCAAATCAGTTATCCTGAGGTGATGATTGGTCGCGATCAAGTGAATGATATGTCTTCTGATTAAAGTCGAAGATATTTCTCCAGCGGTGACGCAAGGTATTTCGATCGTCCGACGGTGATGTCAGGTTTAGTTCTCCAGTGGTGACGCAGGGTACTTCGATCGTCCGACGGTGATGTCAGATTTGGTTCTCCAGCTAGTTGATGAGCAGCTAGTGTTGCAGTAACCAAAGATTTGTTCCCCGCAGAGTACTGTGTGCTCGTGCAGTTGGCAAATTTTCGGGTTCACCGATATTCAACCGCCTCGTACCTTGATTGGATGAGAGCCGTTCGCTCCTCACCCAGTCAGGTTCAAGTCGTTTGAATAGGGGCAGCTGTTGCACCCCAAAATTTGACCAACAATTATTTATTCATTGAGTGTTTGGAAGTGGATACCTTCATCAGAAAGTTCAAGAGATCCTCAGAAGAAATGGGTTGAAACCAGGGTTGTGTGCTTCATAGCTTGAGAGTTGTGGGTGCCCCTCAGATGGTTCTGAGACTTTGAGAATGAATTTGATGTTTTGGGAAAGCCTATGAGATGTATTGATAGCCTTCATGAAGCCCAGAGAAGTCACTATGCAAGAGTTCAGAAGATTCAATCATGAATGATAGAATTAGGGTTTTGACTGGGTCAACCCTAGGATAACTGAAGATTTGGAGAAGGTTGAGATCCGATCCAAGGGCCATGAGATCATGGAATGATGCATAGAGATGATATAAAGATGATTCCTAGGCCAACTCATCATGAGTGAGGAGTTTGAGAAGTTTCAAGTCAGGGTCCCCAAGGATTGTCAGTGAAAAACCCTAATTTGATCCCTATCTTCCAGGCAGTTTTAGCCCAAGATGTGATTGATATCTCACCTTCCCCACAACATGAATGTTGTAGAGCTTGTTCTAAGCTTTAAGTTTAGTGGTGGAAGTCCTTGATAGGAGTTACAGAGCTCAAGTTATGGTTTTGACAAATTACAGGTCAGCAGAAGTATGTGAATCTGGGTCCTTGAAAGTCACCCAACTTGCAGACAACTTTTGCCCTAGTAGGGTGATTCCTATGACTTCTTGGTCAACATGAATGTTGAAGAGCATCTTCTTAGCTTTAATTTGAGTGGTAGAAGTCCTTGATTGGATTTGTGGAACTCAACTTATGGTTTGAATAAGACAGGGGTATTTTGGTCATTTGTCAGTTATAGGTCATTTTAGCCAATGCCTAAAACTCCTATTTCCAAGCCTCAAATGGAAAAACTCAAAACATGAAAGTTGCTCAAAATGTGATTTTAAGTCTAGAAAGAAGGTCACAAATTGTTGGAAAAGCTCATAGCATGAAATTACATGATTGGTCAAAAATGAACTAAAAATGGCATATAAGTTTGAAAAGTTGAAATTGAAAATTGATTTGGAAGATCCACAAATCCAAAATAGGTCATCCAATATATCATTTTGATTGGAAACATCATTTTGAGAACATTGGTTTAGCTAGAATTTTGATTTGAAGCTTTAAAATGGGTGATGCTTTGAAAAGTTGTTACTTGAAAAAGAAGGCAATGTTGAAAAACCTTACACAAGTCAAAGGTGAGCTTGTTTTTCACTCATCCACACTCAATATCTCTCATAAGGAGAATTTGGCACAAAATGGTAAGGCATGAGGCATGGAATGTGAGATTTTCAATATGTCATCACATGAGATTTTCAAGAACTTTCCACCATATTCTAGATGAATCTAGAAGCATCTAATGATCATTATAAGAAGAGGGCCATGAAGAGAGTTCAAGGTTGGTGATAGCAAGAGGATTCAGAGAGGAGAGAGAGAGAGAAGCATCCATTGAAGAGGTTTCTTCAAGTTGAAGCAACTCTGGTTTTCTTCCATTGCAGACCTTCTCCACCATCACAAGTGCAAACAGAAAGTTTCTCACCATTGGAGGATCATCCTGAAGCAATTACAAGGCCTGAAACCTTCTCCTCATACCTTCTCCACCATTACTTGACAGGTTCTTTCTCCTCCCCATACCTCTTAATTTATTTAGTTTTAGTTCATTCTTTAGGTGTAGAATTAATGTGCTAGGATAGAGGATCAATTTCTGAGAGTTTGAGAGCTCTGCGTGAGGTTCCATGGCAGGTGAGTGATTCTTTAATCTTCAAGAACTAGCTGTTTAAGGTGTTTTAAGTAGCATGAATTAGGTTAGATTAGCTAGGGTAGCATGTAGAGCAGGTTCAGATCCTTAGGTTGAAGTTTCGCCATGGTCGATCTCAGGTGAACATGGTGGAACCATGATCTTGATGTCTTCTGTTAGGATGATCTAGGGAGAGTTAGGGGAAAGTGCGCGTATGGCTGTGTTCCTCTTGAGTAGTAGAAGATTTTTCGTTTTGGAATCGTGGCATTTCATGGCCTGAGCAGAGAGAACGGGCAGCTAGAAGATTGGTGTATGGAGGAGAGGGTTTCTGAAAACCCTAGATTTGTTTGGGACGATAAAGGTGGTCCGTTGGATTAGGTCCCAAGGTTGACAATTTAATCTCATCGCACGGCCGTGGTTCAATCTGAAGATGGAGGGAAAGATTCAAAAAGTGAAACGCGGTCGTTTCATTTAATCTGCCACTCTGGGCTTAATTCGCTATCCCCACCCCCCTTTTATCTGGCCCATTCTGAAACCAACTGGCGTGTGTTACTTGTCACACCCCCCCTCCCTTTTATTTGTTTTAATTTCTTTTATATTGTTTTAATATTCTTCTTGTCTTTGAAAATTCATTAAAAATTGATAAATAATTCTTTTTTGTCCATTCTTTTTTCTATGAGTAGATAATAATGTGTAGAAAATATTAAAAATAAAAGTGGGATTTTATTTTTAAGTTTAGTATTTTTAATAGATTTTTCTTTTAAATAGCTTTTATAATGTCTAGTTTGGTATCATGATTTTGCAAGAATTATTTTAGGACCTTCCCTTAGGGTTTTTAATCCATTCTTTTTTGTGCAATTAGATGATGAATCATAGTTCCCCATAGGATTTTTTCTAGAATTTTAGAATTAAATTTTGATTAGTTTAATTAGGATAGATGTAGGGTATCCTAATTAGGGTTTAGGTTGTGCTTAGGTGAAGAATTCACTTTCTTTGAATAAGTTTTGTCTTGATTTTTAGGTAGAGGCCTATGTAGATGTTATGGGTAGATGTTGTAGACCCTTGTGAATAATTGTTAGATTTTTCCCCATTAGTTTAGTATGTTTAGGTACTTTCTGAAGTTGCCTATTGATTTTGTCTCCCCTGTGGTTATCTGTTCATCTTTGGGGTTCATTGTGGGGAATTTGTTGAGGGGCTTGTGGTGTCTTGAAGACCTTGATGGGGAGCATCATGAAGTGAAGATTATAGATCAGGACTCAGAGACCCAGAGCTTGGCTTGTCCCCTGTCTGTGAGGTTTGAGATCCTGAAGTTTGAAGGAAGTTCATGGTACTTTCCTGAGGAAGGCACTATGAATGACTTTCATTCTTTCTTCTCACCTCTTCCTTAAGTATCCAATGATGTTGGAGCCAACTCGTGAGTTTAATTTCTCCTGAGGAGGAATGTAAACTGATCACATGTTGTTGAGCCACATGGGATGCAACTCCTAAGTGGAGGCCTCCTAGTACTTTCCTGAGGAAGGTCCTATGGGTCTATTCACTTAGTTCCATTAGTTTATCTAGGATTTCTCAAGTATCCAATGATGTTGGAGCCAACTTGTGAGTTTAATTTCTCCTGAGGAGGAATGTAAACTGATCACATGTGGTTGAGCCACATAGGATACAACTCCTAAGTGGAAGCCTCCTAGTACTTTCCTGAGGAAGGTCCTATGAGTCTGTTCATTTAGTTCCACTAGTTCAGATAGGTTTTCCTAAATATCCAGTGATGTTGGAGCCTGCTTGTGAGTTTAATTTCTCCTGAGGAGGAATATAAACTGATCACAGTGGTTGAGCCACATAGGGTATGACTCCTGAGTATACACCTCCTAGTGCTTTCCTGAGGAAGACACTATGAGTCTGCTTGCTTAGCTCCCTTTCTTTGGTAAGCTTGTTCTGAAGCTTGAAGACTGGGATTGAATTCTCTTGTTTAGGGTTTTGCTTGAGGGCTTTGCTTAGATTTGATTCAGATTCTGTGATTAGGGTTAGGATTAGAGAGTAGATTCTTTCTTTCTCAAGCATGTGTGTTTTGTTTGCCTGTTGGCACTTCATTCCTTTTACCTGTTCTTTGCTTGATAGTATGTTGTTTATTTTCAGTATGATTACTGTTATTTCATGACTGGCTTGAGGTCGAGACGAGCTTGTGGAGGCTGAAGCCCCACACACATTTCCTCCCTCACTTGCATTGCATGCATTTTACTGTTAAAGCTGATGCTTTTGTCTGTTTTGGTGTATCCTTGACATGATCCCTTAGGACTCTCATTTCCTCAGATGAGGATTTGATGATAGACTTTTAGGTTGAAACCTATGCATGACAACATCTAGGAGTTCCCTGTTCAAACCTCAACCATAGGATGAATCCATGGCATGATAACAGTAGGACTTGATAGTCTCCCTCCTAGTTGAGCCATTTTAACCCGTAGTTTCCCGAACTACGTTTGCTCTGATCTTTCATACCAGATGAAAGTACGTAGGCATAGGATGCGATATCCTAGCGAGCAACCTTCCCCACCTTCACCCATAGTTAGGCGAACTACGTTGACTCTGATTTCTCATTCTCTGATGAGAATACGTAGGCATAAAGCGCGATGCTTTGCCGAGTCATTTTTCTTTTCTTTTTCAGCCAGCCTTGATAGGTAGATAGATTATAACCAACCCGTCCAAGTAAACAAACAAGCGAGGATCCCATCGAGTACGATGGACGTGAGGGGTGCTAATACCTTCCCCTTGCGTAACCGACTCCCGGACCCAGACAATGGTTGCGATGACCTTGTCTTACCCTTTTTCGTCAGGTTTTTCCGATCGTTTCCTTTCCCGCTCTGAGGGATAAATAACGAAAGGTGGCGACTCTTCTGTCATGCCGGCACCTTATTTTCGCGCAAGCGACAACCTTCCCCTTGCATAACCGACTCCCGAACCCAGGAACATAAGGTTGCGATGGCCGTGTTCCTTCCGTTTTTAAGAGGTTTTATCGATATTTTCCTCTCCCGTTCATTCGGGATAAATAAAGTTCGGTGGCAACTCTGTCGAACCGTGTTTTCGTGCCTTTTGTGCGAGGGTCGTATGTTCGAATGAATTTTCGAGGTGCGGCAGCTGGCGACTATGCTGGGGAAATATTGCTCCATGCAAGAGAGAGTCAAGCCTATCTTAGTTCAATTTGTGAGCTTGTTATCTTTGCTTAAAATTATTCTCTTTTTATTTATTCGTTTATTTATTGGTATCCTTATCTTTATTGCTCGTGTTCATGGCATTGTTGGGTTGTTCTGCTTATGGTTACTTTGTAAGATGGCTCTACATCCGAGTCCGAGTAAAACCCTAGGAGTATGATGGTGGTTGTGTAGTGGAGACTTGTGTGGGCTCTTTCACGTTGAGTTGAAGCGAAAACTCCGCTTGGAGTAGATTCCCTTGGAGATGTTGTTGTTGTGGTGAGTCTTTGCCATAACAGTAATGTTTTTGAGCCCGAATCATTTATCCCAAAGACCATTAACCATTTTATCCATGGTGGTTGGTAGTGTTGATTCCTTGTGGATTAATACGAACGCCCCAATCATATGAGATCCCTTGAACGTATTACTTCCTTATAGTAATATTTTTAACCTTGATCTATGACTCTGAGAACCTTTTCTAGAACCTGTGTATCGATGGTTGTGTAGTTCACGCCTCCGAGAAGTCTTTCTCGTGTAGAAGATACGAAAACCTCACCTAGAGGAGATGCTTTTGAGGATATTATCGTTGTCATGAGGCTTTGTCATGGCTGTAATATCTTTGAAGAATATCCATAACTCTAGGCACTTACCAGTTTTAGAATCTTACCCGTGGGGTTTCTTTGAGCAGTGACTGTGGTCCTTGATCCGTTCACCCGGCTAATCTCAGAACTGTTTGAGTTTATGATCCTGTGATCCTGGATATTGCATCTTGCATTGCATATCATTTGCATTGCATCTCATTTGTTGTGCATCTTACACTTTCTTTCCTCCGGATGTTTCTCATGTTTCTTTTTCCTTCCTATCCAGTAAATCAAGCTGATTCCTCGACACCAGTATGCAACTAAAGCCAATACAAAACGAATGATGGAGCAGATTCAGCAAGAGAAAGCTACCTTCAGGGAAGAGTTGGATTCTCTCAAAGGAAAGATTGACCAGATCATTGAAGCCATCATCATGGCCCGAAAGGTGTAGAAGCATGCTTCATCTCAAGGTTTCAAGGTTTTGACGACAACAACAACAAGATTCAAGATCATTTCATCTGTGCAAAAAGTCAGAAGTTTTCAAAAGATCAAGATCAAATTATTATGAAAGTGATCAGCATTCAAGCTTCATGTACATTTGATCGATCGTCTTTCAAGACTTGGACACAAGCTATGGTATATCAAATTCTCTACTTTAATTGATATACAAGTGTTCAAAACTATATAATATTTTTGCATAATGCATTAACATGTTTTAAAATCATTTGGAATTGGTATAACAATTTTAAATTAATTATTTTTCAAAGTTTTTACAGTGTTAACCAATTAACCATATAGGTTAATCGATTAACGCCCTAAAATTTTAAATTCTTTGAGCGAACGTTACAGTGTTAATCGATTAACCTATATGGTTAACCGATTAACACTGAACGTTTTCTGAAAAATAGTTTGATTTCAAGTTCAAAAATTATTTAAATGTTATACCTTTCCATATGTTAACTGATACTAAAATATACCCTTTTTGAAAAGGTGTTTTGGATGATATAAATTCTGAAAATTTCAGATTAACAACACTCTCCAACAATTTTTAAAAACAATCATTGAATCATATTCACTACTTTTCAAATAATTTCAAATACATTCAAAAGTGTTCATACTTGCATAACCTTTCAAATTTATTTGTTTGAACACTTGTATTGAGATTTAGTTGTGAATTCTGATTAAAGGAGAAGATCAATCTTTGCATTGATATTACTATTGTACTCTTAAATTACAAAAGAATTACAGAATAGTCTGTTGTGACTTGTGATCCAGGATTGTTGGACACAAGGGTTAGTGTTTTGCAAGAGGATTGTTCTTGCACACTAGTTTGTTTTGTTTTTAGATTGTAGGCCTCACCGGTTGATGATGTGATAGGTTGTACTTTCTAAAACAATAGTGAAAACTCTCTTTCATGTGGAAAGGGGGGTGGAGTACCTTCAGATTGTGAAGGGAACCACTATAAATCTTGGTGTCCACTTTCTTTATACTTTCTACTACATTCATCACCAAGAACATAATTCACCCCCCCTCTTAGGAATACTCTGATCTTACAATTGGCATCAGAGCAGGTTAAGGTAACCTGTTCCTAACGATTCAGTATGGCTTCCGCAAGTACCAACCCGGTTTTCAAAGATGGTGGAAGTAGTAACAAGCCACCACTCTTTTCTGGAGCGTATTTCGATTTTTGGAAAATCCGTATGAAGGCACATCTTGAGGCTCAAGGAGACGGTATATGGGAAACCGTAGGAACTGGTCCGCATGTTCCTATGAGCGTCATAAGTAACGTAGGCACTCCAAAGATAAAATCCTCATATGATGAAGATGACAAGAAGAGAATTTTGAATGAGAAGAAAGCAATCAACATACTTCAAAGCGCTCTCAGTATGGACGAATTCTTCCGTATATCACAGTGTAAATCAGCAAAGGAAATTTGGGACACCTTGGTAGAAACGCATGAAGGGACAGCCGAAGTAAAAAGATCAAGACTTAATACTTTAAGTCAAGAATATGAAATATTCCGAATGCAGCTTGGTGAATCCATTGTTGCCTTACAAAATAGATTCGTTCATCTAACTAACCATCTGATTGCTCTCGGGAAGACCTTCACCAATGATTATCTCAACTTGAAAGTCCTAAGATCCTTAACAAGAGAATGGCAACCGAAGGTGACCACTATTTCGGAAAAGAAGAGTCTTTCAACGATGACATCCGCTTCCTTATTTGGCAAACTTCAAGAGCATGAACTAGAACTTGGAAGGCTTGAGAAGCATGAAAGTCAAGACAAGAAGTTCAAAGGAATTGCCTTGAAGATTGACACAAAGGATGACAAAAATGACGAATCTTCCGAAGACGAAAATTTCATGCTTCTAGTAAAGAAGCTGGGTAAGTTTTTTAATAATAATAAAAATTCCTCTTTTTCAAAAAAAAACTAGACATTTCAGGAAAAAGGAAGTATCCACATCAAATCAAGAAGTTACATGTTACGAATGTGGGAAACAAGGTCACATAAAGCCGGATTGCCCGAAACTCGCAAATAAAGGGAAATTCAAAGGCAAAAAGGACTTCAAGAACAAAAAGGCTTATGTTGCGTGGGACGACAACGAGATAAGTTCATTGTAACACCCTTCTAACCCCGCAGAATAAATATAAATAGATCAGAGTAATTATCATGCATTTCACAAAAAGGGTGTCACATAAATTTTCAAAACATCACACAACACCTGTCATGCTCAAAATATAAAAATAACTTCCTGCGTTTCATACACCTTCACATTAACATGTAGCAGCGGATTTGCTTTAATCATGATAGACATAATAAAAGTATCATGCTCATCTCATTATTAATACTTAGGCTTAAAAGCCAATTCTTCATATAATTCAAAATAACAACAACAAAATAAAGTAGAGTACATAAAATATCTCTCCAAATATGAAATCAAAATATTCCCCGGTGTTACATAATCAGAGCATGACTCGACCCAAAATAAATAAAGACACAACTCAAGCTACTCCAACGGCTACCTCGTGCTAGAAGCAACTCTACTCCTCAGTACCTGAGCGATGTCGTATAAAACATCATTCCAACAGAAGGGTGAGAATTCACATAATTATTGAAATTATAAGATAATATATAATTTAAGGCATACAAACATAATCACTATTATTCTCACACTTCAAAAGTTTCATCAACACAATATTATTCAAGTAACCATACTATTCACAAGTATATACACACAACTCCATACTTCACCAATTTATCAATTTCACATATCACACATAATCTCATAGCACATACATATACACAATGAGACTCAATGCAAAACTCAATGCAACTCATGCCATGTGGTACCAACACTCGTTATTATTTTTCGGTTTTTACACTTAAACCGGGTCCTTTCCCTAGACCAATAACACACAAAAAGCTTGTTCCCTAAGCTTTCAAACCCTGCTCTAGGTTTGGGACAAGTCATTAGCTCCCACGGAACTAGCAAGCATTGCCTCTTGACACAAATGATGCGTATGCAAATTCAACAACCATATGCAATTAAGATCATTCCCTAATCTTAACATTCATTCATATCTTCAATAATTCATAATACTTGAATTACCACACATTGACACATACACAAGTATCAACACAATCCAACCTTAATTCACAAAAACACACGTCACTAATTAAACATAGAATAATTAATTCATCACTAATAACTAAAAATTCGATATTCAACAAATATTCACTATTCAATAAATAATCAATATTCAATAACTATTTAATATTCAACAAATAATCAATATTTTAATAAATAATTAATATCTAAATAAATAATCAATATTTTAAATAAATATTCAATATTTAATAAATTTTTAGTAATTTAAATAAGTATTCCAATTCATGATTTTGTATTTGCTACAGTAGTATGATGAAATAGAAAGATCATAGTTCAATCTACTGTTTCTTGCTTTTTGCTATACTATTTGGACTATAATATATATACATCTCATGGATTTCGGCTAGCTTATATATTTATATTGTCACTACATTAGTCATTAGTATAAAACAATATCTTATCTCATATTTTAAATATTGCTGGAAAATAAAAAAGGTACTACAATACTTAATGAATAGAAATGATCCACTAATCATAATTATTGGTGTGTGCTACAACATAAATAATTTAAATGTATTATTTTCATTTCATACAATTCTTTTTCTGGACATCATCACTCTTTAATTATTATATAAAGTAAAATAAAAGTACTAGCACATAATATATATATCACTTTCGCTACAGTATCCAGAGAGGAGAAAAAACCACATTCTTATCCTAATCCTTGGTCTTCAACGCTACTGTGTACGAATTGGATAAAAAAAATGATTCACAATTGCTTTACTATGAACTGCTGCAACACCTATGATAACTAAAAGCCATTCCAGAATGCTAAATTCTTGCGCTACAGTATTTGCCACACAATACTGAATTTCAATTTCTTCAATTTCAATGGTACTCTAAATATTAAATGGGTCTCTATACTATACTAAATATCAATTCCAAAAACACAATAAAATTAACCAATTTCAAAGTTTAATATTAAAACCTAACAATTTTCAATCTCATGGAAAATTTTGGGGATTTTAACCTAAACACATTTCTACCCACTAATTATTATCAAACAATCCCAATAAATATGCAAAAACCCACCCTTACCTTGAATTTGTTGAACTTTTGCTCTTTCTCTTGAGTTTCCTCCTCTTCTTCTCCACTCCTCTCTTTGCCTCTTTTCTCCTTTCTATCTTTTCTTTCTTTCTATTCTCTTTTATCCCATTCTCTTATTTTATATAATTCTCACAATTTTAATTAACCTAGTAATTCCAATGGGCTTAATAACTCATGTCTATTCACACCCCCAAATAGGCCCAATCAATTCATCTAACAATTCTATATTATTCTACAAATTAGAATATATCATATAAGTTAAATAATAAAATTAAATCAACTATTTCGAATATGTCCAATAATTCAATTAATCCAAACAACTCAAATAAATCAAATAAGTTATATAAATTAAATAAATCAACTAATTCAATTATATCAAATAAATCACATAAATTAGTTAATTCAATTAGGCCTAAAATCACATAATTAATCAATTAATTTAATTAATAAATAATTACTAAAATTTGGGGTGTTACATTCATCATCGGAATCGGAAAGCGATGAATGTGCAAATATGGCTTTAATGGCTTCACGCCACTCCGATGAAGAAAATGAGGTATGCTTCAAGACAACGTCTAATAAATGGTATCTTGATAGCGGTTGCTCGAAGCATATGATGGGAGACATAAACAAATTTTCAAGTCTATCATTAAAGGCCAAAGGATACGTCACTTACGGTGATGATAATAAGGGAAAAATTCTTAGAGTTGGAACCATTGGTGCACCTCCATGTACAATCATCGAAGACGTTATTTATGTGGAAGGCCTTAAACACAACCTACTTAGCATAAGTCAATTGTGTGACAAAGGGTTCCGAATCAACTTCACGAAGGAGGAATGCTTGATAGAACACAAAGTCACTCATGACATTTTGCTAAAAGGTAAAAGATATAATAACATTTTTATGATTTATTTTGATTACTCTTCCTTGAAGGTAAAGTGTCTTATGGCAAACAACAATGAGGCATGGCTTTGGCATAAAAGATTTGCTCACATCCACATGGAGCATCTAAACAAATTGATATAGCATGATCTAGTTGTTGGACTCCCAAGGATAAAGTTCATCAAGGATAAATTATGCGATGCATGTCAAAAGGGAAAACAGACCAAGACAACTTTCAAATCCAAGCAAGTGGTTTCTACATCAAGGCCACTTCAATTGTTGCATATGGATCTTTTTGGTCCATCAAGACCAAAAAGCTTCGGAGGTAATTTTTATGCTTTAGTTATTGTTGATGATTTCTCTCGATACACTTGGACATTATTTTTAGTGTAGAAAAATGATGCTTTTAAAGCATTCAAGAAGTATGCAAAGCAAATTCAGAATGAGAAATCACTCACCATAGCCTCTATAAGAAGCGATCACGGTGGAGAATTCCAAAATTCAGACTTTGAAAATTTTTGCGAAGAGCATGGAATCTCTCATAATTTTTCAGCACCAAGGACGCCTCAACAAAACGGTGTCGTAGAACGGAAGAATAGATTACTGGTGGAGCTTGCAAGGACAATACTTAGCGACGCAAATCTTCTTAAATATTTTTGGGCAGATGCAGTTAGTACAGCTTGCTTCATAAGCAACCGTGTCAATATTCGACCACTTTTCAAAAAGACTCCGTATGAGTTGTTCAAGGGTAGAAAACCAAATATAGCATTCTTCCACATATTCGGATGCAAATGCTTTGTTCTCAACAACAACAAGGATAATTTTGGTAAGTTTGATGAGAAATCCGACGAAGGTATATTTCTTGGTTACGCTCTTTATAATAGAGCATTTAGAATTTTTAATAAGAGAACACTTACTATTGAAGAATCCATTCATGTTTCGTTTGATGAGACTAACCCCTCGAAAGAGGACAATATTATTATGGATGATGATGATGATATAGTAGGTTCTTCACAACAACAAGAAGAGATTTCAAAGAATCAAAAAATACCACAAGAAGATGTCACTCAAACCATTGAAGAACATCAAGATCTTCCGAAGGAATGGAGAACGCATAGAGATCACCCGATAGATAAAGTTATTGATGATATTAGCCAAGGCGTTGCAACTCGACTTAATCTAAAGGATGCTTGTCTCAACATGGCTTTTGTGTCTCAAATTGAACCAACCAAGATTGATGAAGCTTTAGGCGACGACCAATGGATTGAAGCAATGCAAGAAGAACTCAATCAATTCGAAAGGAATCAAGTTTGGAGTCTTGTACCAAGACCAGGCCATAAGCACATCATAGGAACAAGATGGGTGTTCAAGAACAAACTTGACGAGAATGGGATCATAGTTCGTAACAAAGGCAAGATTGGTCGCGCAAGGCTACAACCAGGAGGAAGGAATTGATTTTGATGAAACGTTCGCTCCGGTAGCAAGGTTAGAAGCAATTAGATTACTACTTGCTTACGCTTGTTCTATGAATTTTCAGTTGTTCCAGATGGATGTCAAAAGCGCCTTCCTGAATGGATACATCAATGAGGAAGTCTACGTCAAACAACCTCCGGGTTTTGAAGACTTCAAGAATCCCTCACATGTTTACAAACTGAAAAAGGCACTCTACGAACTAAAACAAGCACCAAGAGCATGGTATGACCGCCTTAGCAATTTCTTATGTGAGAAGGGATTTACAAAAGGAAAGGTTGACAAGACATTGTTCATAAAGAAGATCAAAGGAAACACTTTATTGGTTCAAGTCTATGTCGACGACATCATCTTCGGATTAACAAACAAAGAGCTTTGTGAAGAATTTTCACTTATGATGCAAGGAGAATTCGAGATGTCCATGATGGGAAATTTAAATTATTTTCTTGGACTACAAATCAAGCAAACAAAGGATGGCATCTTCCTCAACCAATCCAAGTATTGCAAGGAATTGTTGAAGAAATTCGATATGGATAGTTGCAAGGTGATGTCCACTCCTATGGGATCCGGAACGTACGTTGATCAAGATAAATCCGGTACTCCAGTTGATATAACAAAATATCGAGGTATGATCGGTTCATTACTATATTTGACGGCAAGCCGTCCTGACATTATGTTTAGCGTTTGTTTGTGTGCACGCTTTCAAGCAAGTCCGAAGGAATCGCATCTCACAGCCGTAAAGAGAATCATAAAGTATCTCAAAGGGGCAATGAACGTCGGATTATGGTATCCTAAAGGTAGTAATTGTTCTTTAGTTGGTTACTCTGACGCTGACTATGCAGGATGTAAGACCGATAGAAAAAGCACAAGCGGTACGTGTCACATTCTCGGGAATGCATTAGTGTCATGGGCATGTAAGAAGCAAGCGTGTGTGGCACTCAGTACAGCCGAAGCGGAATATATTGCAGCAGGAAGTTGTTGTGCACAAATTCTGTGGCTCAAGCAACAACTCCTCGATTACGGTATAGACCTCGGCTGCATTCCTCTTCAATGTGATAATACAAGTGCCATAAACATTACAAAGAACTCGGTCATGCATTCAAGAACAAAACATATAGATATCCGGCATCACTTCCTTCGAGATCACGTATTGAATGGAGATGTAGATGTTACTTTCGTCGACACACACAATCAACTCGCCGACATCTTCACCAAACCTTTGGCGAAAGAACCATTCTATAAAGTTCGGCGAGAACTTGGGATTCTTGATGAAGGTGACATCTGACCTTTTTCTCTAATATGTGTATGCATTATTTGTGTTGTGTTTTCATGTGTATGCATTCTATTTTTAAGTATTTTTCAAAAATTCGCGTGTGTTAATCGATTAACCTATATGGTTAACCGATTAACACTGTTAAATTTTCAATTCTGACTCAATTTTTTAATGTGTTAACCGATTAACCTATATGGTTAACCGATTAACACTGTTAAATTTTCTAAAAATCAGAAACGAAAATTAATTAAATTTTTGAAATATTATATGTGATAAATGCATTTTTTATGTGGTCCATATTCTCTTAAGTGTCCAAATTCATATCCTTAAAACTCTTCCTCTTCTTTGACTCATTTTTGGAACTTCCCTCTTCAAACCCTAAGTTTTAAAAACCCATTATCTCTCTCCCACTCTCTAAGTTGGATAACTCCTCATAACCATCCCCACAACTTCTCAAACCCTAACTTCCTCAGAATCCACAACTTCACATCCTATAAGCTCAGCAAACCCCATTCACTCATACACCTCTCAAACTTTCATCCATGGCATCCTCACACAAGGGCAAGGGAAAACTTCCTGAATATGCTTCTGCTTCTGAAGACGACAGCATTCCCATGAAGTCTACCAAGAAGAGGCGAATGGACTTCAAGGCTCGTGTCCGACAACTTCTGCCGGTAAATTATGTGAATCTTAAAGCATTTCCAGCATCTTCATTTGATTTCCCTGCACTGCTTGAGTATCAGCGCATAAATAAGTTTGTTTCAGACTCTGGTATCATTTATCCAGACTTGGTTAAAGCTTTTATGAATAAATTGGCTATATATCTGGATATTGAGGAAAATCATATGATCAGTTCTGTGGTTAGAGAACATGAGTTTACTGAGAAACTGTCCACCATTGCTAGACACCTCAAAATACCCTCAAAAGGTTGTTTCTTAAGGAAGGGTGTCAACCATGTTGATGGGTTATGGGCAAACTATGACAAAATGGAGTACTATTATCAGATCTGTCGGTTCCCCAAAGAGACGGTCATAGCAAACTCTCGGACCGCCCGCATGCTGTGTTATGCGAAAAACCTGACAGTCTCCGATAGAATGCTGCATTATGTGATCTTTTATGTTCTGATACCCAAAGATTCAAATCACTCACAAATTAATGACTTGGAGATGCAACTGATGTATGCAATCAAGAACAGAATTAGGGTGAACTGGATTTTGACTATCATGTACCATCTTCAGCAACAACTTCACTGCATAACAAGGCTACCGTATGCACGGTTAATTTCAAGGATTCTGGAATTGACCGAATTGGACCTCAACAGAGAACCATCCACCAAGATGAAACCTACCACAAATGAAATCAACGAGATCAACATTGTTAAGAATATGGGTATCATCATGGAAGCTAACGGAACATACCGATATGCAGATGACGGTCCTGCCAATCAAGCCTATCCTATTCCCGAAGGAGGACTAACCAGTGAGTTTATCTATACTACCATTATGAACCAGCATAGGGAATCCATGAATATGCACCGCGAAACCTCCAGGGCTATTTCCTCTCTCCGCAATCTTGTCCTTAATCATCAACATTCAACCACCAGGGTCGTGGAAGACGAGATTGAAGAAGCGGATGATAATGAAGAAGAAGAAGAGGAGGAGGAGGATATGGCTGATGAGGACATTTAGAGAATATGTTGTTGTTTATGTCTTTTATTTCTTTCTAGTTATTAAGTTTTAAGTTTATGTTCTTAACTTTGTTTCATTTGCGTTGTACTCATACACTACTTTGGCTGCACTCTTTTGCATGTTTAATTCTATGTCCGTATGTTTTGCTTACCTAAGTGATTGTTCTTTTGATTGCTTTCATAATTATCGATAGTTTCTAGTTTTGTTTGAAAGCTCCTTCCTTTTTGCTTATGACAAAGGGGGAGAAGAGCTTTGGCTTTCTAATGTCTATGTGTGCAGAATTTTTGTCTGTTCTTAGCCTCTGTTTTTAGAAAGGAGGAGTTCATGGAACTAGGGGGAGAAACAAGATCAGAACCAAAAATCGTCACAGCACTGCACAAGACTCAATTGGTTGTAAGTGGTTGTCATCATCAAAAAGGGGGAGATTGTAGAAGCATGCTTCATCTCAAGGTTTCAAGGTTTTGATGACAACAACAACAAGATTCAAGATCATTTCATTTGTGTAAAAAGTCAGAAGTTTTCAAAAGACCAAGATCAAAGTATTATGAAAGTGATCAACATTCAAGCTTCATGTACATTTGATCGATCATCTTTCAAGACTTGGACACAAGCTATGGTATATCAAATTCTCTACTTTAATTGATATACAAGTGTTCAAAACTATATAATATTTTTGCATTATGCATTAACATGTTTTAAAATCATTTGGAATTGGTATAACACTTTTAAATTAATTATTTTTCAAAGTTTTTACAGTGTTAACCGATTAACCATATAGGTTAATCGATTAACGCCCTAAAATTTTAAATTCTTTGAGCCAACGTTACAGTGTTAACCGATTAACCTATATGGTTAACCGATTAACACTGAACATTTTCTGAAAAATAGTTTGATTTCAAGTTCAAAAATTATTTAAATGTTATACCTTTCCATATGTTAACTGATACTAAAATATACCCTTTTTGAAAAGGTGTTTTGGATGATATAAATTCTGAAAATTTCAGATTAACAACACTCTCCAACAATTTTCAAAAACAATCATTGAATCATATTCACTACTTTTCAAATAATTTCAAATACATTCAAAAGTGTTCATACTTGCATAACCTTTCACATTCATTTGTTTGAACACTTATATTGAGATTAAGTTGTGAATTCTGATTAAAGGAGAAGATCAATCTTTGCATTGATATTACTATTGTACTCTCAAATTACAAAAGAATTACAGAATAGTCTGTTGTGACTTGTGATCCAGGATTGTTGGACACAAGGGCTAGTGTTTTGCAAGAGGATTGTTCTTGCACACTAGTTTGTTTTGTTGTTATATTGTAGGCCTCACCGGTTGATGGTGTGATAGGTTGTAGTTTCTAAAACAATAGTGAAAACTCACTTTCATGTGGAAAGGGGAGTGGAGTACCTTCGGATTGTGAAGGGAACCACTATAAATCTTGGTGTCCACTTTCTTTATACTTTCTACTGCATTCATCACCAAGATCATAACCAAAGAAAAATTAAAGAACATCAAAAATCCGAAAAAGTTTTCATAAGCCTAATTCATCCCCCCCCCCCCCTCTTAGGCATACTATGATCTTACAAAGGGAAGAAGAGATGCGTGAAACTACTGTCGTCAACAACAATGGTCAAGGACAAGGGTCTACCACCAGACTCCCAGTTCCTATTCCCAACCCCTATGGGATGCCAATGAATTTCTCTACCGCGGTGGAAGGGACCACTTCTGAACCAATCCCAGCACTTGGAGTTACCGTTGGAGCTATCCCGCAAACTCAGCCTACCGTTGTCCAGATCCTCGTTCCTCATACCGAAGATAATTTGGTGGATCAATAAGATGATGTGCAAAACTATCACGCTGCTATTCCCATTGCCAACCCTGTTTCTGCTCAGGATTCAGAAGCTATGAAGATGTGCCGCGATCTAGCTTCGAAACTCCGAGTGATGGAGGGGCACAACTCAAACTCTCTTAGTGCTTTAGAAATGTGCTTGGTGCCTGATGTTGTCATTCCTCCCAAGTTCAAAGTGCCTGAATTCTCAAAGTACAAAGGTCTTAGTTGCCCGAACAATCATCTGAAGATGTACTGCTTATTCTTGAGATGAAAAGCTTATGATCCATTGCTTCCAAGACAGCTTGTCTAGGGCATACCTTGAATGGTATATGCAGTTGGAGCGTAACACTGTGCGTACTTGGGCTGAGCTAGCTAATGCTTTTGTCAAGCAGTACAAATACAACACAGACCTTACTCCGAATCGTACTCAACTTCAAAGTATGACTCAGAAGGACAACGAATCCTTCAAGAAGTACACGCAGCGATGGAGAGAGCTAGCCGCAAGGGTGCATCCACCTTTGGTTGACCGTGAACTGATCGATATATTCATGGGTACCTTGCAAGGCCAATACTATGAGAAGCTAATCGGTAATGTCTCTGCTGGATTCTCTGACTTGGTGATCATCGACAAAAGAATTGAAGAAGTGTTGAAGAGTGGGAAGATCCAAGGAGGTTTTGGAAGCCAGGCCAATGCCAAGAAGCCTTTCAATGGATACAAGAAGAAAGAGGGTGAAACACATGCTATCTCTTTACAGAAAGGGCAAGCTTCTCAACAAGCTCCCACTCCTATGCCTTATCAAATCCCTTACTTCCAGTACCCGTATGTTGCTGCTGTGCAATATGCTCCAATGCCTTATCAGCCAGTTGTTCAAGCTCAGACGCCACAGCAACAGGCTCCTCAACAGCAAGCCTACAACCAGCAAGGGTATCAATATCCTCCTCAGCAACAACAAATGCAAGCTGCTCAACAACAACACGGTGCTCGCCAACAGCATCAACAGAGAACATGGAGGCCAGATAAGGTATTTGATCGCCTACCAATGAAATATGCTAGTATCTTTGCTCAGTTGATGGAGAAGAAAGTTGTTATTCCAAGAGATTTGGCTCCTCCAACTGTCATTCCTGCCGACTATGACGCAAATGCTCATTGTGAGTTTCATAAGGGTGCTCCAGGTCATACCATTGAGAACTGCAGGGCTTTCAAGCACAAGGTTCAAGACATGATTGACAAGGATGCTATCAACTTCAATGGGAAGTATCTGAATGTCATCAACAACCCCATGCCACCGGCCAAATAGTGCCAGCATCAACCAATATCAAATCCAGTCGAGTCAAGTTTATCCTCGAAGAAGTTCGTCATGTTGCCATTTCATCTTTCGCATTTCTTATAATTTTTATTTGTTTGTTTAAGTATTGTATGCTTTGAACAATTGCCATTTGCATTTGTTTTTCATTAATGTATCGTTTTATGCATGTTTTGAATTAGTTATGTCGTATTCACTCATTTTCACTTATCACCGATACATTCTCACTTCACGCTATCAACTATTATTTAGCATGATTTAAGGGAGGATGATGAAAATGAGATACCCATAATTGCAAACCGTATGCTTTCAGACAGAATCTCGTCAATGGTGTACATGCATTGTTTCAACTCCCCTAAACACCGGAGATATAAGGAGATAATCCCTAGTAAACCACTTCGAGCCTAGAAGTAGCAGTTTCCTTCGGATATTTAAACCCTTACACTCAACCTGGGGCAGGGTAGTGTTCAAATAATCCAAATCTCGCATTTGAATCAACAAAGAAAAATCCAAAGACATGACGGTTGTTCATCAATGACCCACGACATGGCAGTCATAACCCTCCGACAAAATCTAAAAAAATCAAAAGTCTGCTAAGTCAAGCACCTCAAAGGGGACTTAGGCAAAAATCAAGGTAATCCCGATGGATCTGACAAGCAAAATCAATACATGCAAAAGTCGGGGATCAAAAACAAAAGCAAAAGAGGTCCTCAAACCCTCAACAAAAACAAAATAAGATTCAGTGGCTACTCAAATCAAGAGGGTCACTGATATCCATCAAAAAACCAAATAAGGTGACTGCCACGTTGAGCAAACCTTGAACCATCAAGCTTACACCGTCAAGACAAATGCAGAATTAACTGAACGTAGGTATGGAGATCATTAAGAAGACGGGGTGGGTACAAGTCACACTTTGAGCCTAATATCCTTTGTTTCATAACCGTGAACCAAGCCATGTTACAACCCTCGGAAGACCTAATTGAGGCGAGGTTTATTCTGAAAGCATGCTATTGTAAGGTTGCGTAACCGGATCCTCACATGATTGCTAATTATCCGCGTTGGTGTCGTTATCCTTGTTATATATTGTACACCAATCAAATTGGCACAACGTCTGGACTAATAGTCCATTCGTCTCACACTGTCACGACCCATCAATAAACGACACGTTTTCAAAACTTGCATCGAACTTTGCATTAATATTACCATTTGTCAATGTACAATTTTAATGGCAAATCAGTGCTAGGCATCAAAGACACTGCAACAAAGGGGGTAATCGGGGAGAAACTTGACTTTCAGCGGCTGGCAAGAAGTGAGACTACTTCAAAACCCACAGGATGGGGTAAATCATTCAACAGCTCAAGCAGGAGCAAGTCATATCCAAAGCATCAAAGTTCAGTTTCAACTCAGGACTGGTTAATCAGGGGCAGACCATTAACAAGTTCAAACTGCGGCAAAACCAGGTTGTCCTGACCATCAAATAGAGTTGCAACCTTCTTTGAAACAAGTTCACAACAAACTAAGTACCCAAACTTGGGGCATCAAGAATATCGTCGTCTGCTTTAATCATGGCGTCTTTAGAAAACTGTGCGTTGAGGAATTCAATCCCTCCCACCACCCAAAGTCCAATCCATATTGGCAACTACCAAAAGTCCACCATGCTGGCGTTTCTACCTGCATTTCCAATCACCCATCTGCAATCATATGTATCGCATTCGTCACCATAAGCATCTTGCATCATATGCATACCAAATCATATCATACTTCCCCAGCTCGAGCATCTACGCGCATCAGCATTTGCATTTGCGCTTCCATTCGTTATGGATCATCATTATCATTGAGCATTCACATATGCAAGTCAAAGTCCAGGATCATCTTCGAATATTTCCAAGACCATCATCAGCCCAGTCAAGGGCATCCTCCGCAAGACCGTGGGCGTTCCCCACAAAGTTATTCACCTTTTGGTGGGAAAATTCAAGAGCTTCAAAGCAAGATTCATCCCAGTCAGGGGCATTTTTTCAAAACCACGAATGTCTCCCATGACGTATTTCAACCTCGTGGTTGATCAGATCTTCAAATCAACATACATCCCAGCCAGGGGCATATCATTCAAGATCATGGGCGTTCCCCACGAAGTTGTCCAACCTTTTGTTGGGCAAATCCAAGAGTTTCGGTGCAAGATTCAGCCCATACAAGGGCATCTTCAGCAAAACCGTGAGCGTTCCTCACGAAGTTGTTCAACCTTTTGTTGACCAAGACAAAACTTCAAAGAAAAATTCAGCCCAGTCAGGGGCATCCTCTTCAAAGTTCATGGGTGTTCTTCACGATATCATTTTAACAAAACTGTGACCTCCAAGTAAGACGGTGGGCATACCCCGTCGATTCATTTTAATTCAATCTTCCTCTTGGGCGCTCCCTAGTGGGTTGTATCTAGCAAGCGTGACCATTTTCAATTGCCTTGCTATCATCCTTTTGGTGATAGCCGAACCTCGTCGGTTCAACCTAGCCTACATCCTTTTGGTGTTGGTAACCTTCAATTTGTGTCGTTCTATAACCCTTTTAGTGATAGCAACCTGTGTGTGTGTGTGTTTCGCTCTGTCATCTTTTTGTGGGGGGTCTATCATCGTAATTGATATCAGATTCTGCGATAGTGTTTGTCCTATCATCCTTTTGGTGATAGTGGCCGGTGTGAGTTTCCCTCCGTCATCCTTTTAGTGGAGGGTCTGTCATCTTGTTGATGTTAGATTGTGCGATGGTGTTTGTCCTATCATCTTTTAGGTGGTAGTGGCCGATGTGAGTTTCGCTCTGTCATCCTTTTGGTGGGAGGTCTGTCATCTTGTTGATGTCAGATTGTGCGATGGTATTTGTCCTATCATCCTATAGGTGGTAGTGGCCGGTGTGAGTTTCACTCCGTCATCCTTTTGGTAGGGGGTCTGTCATCTTGCTGATGTCAGATTGTGCGATGGTGTTTGTCCTATCAAACTTTAGGTGGTAGTGACCGGTGTGAGTTTCGCTCCGTCATCCTTTTGGTGGTGGTTATGTCATCTAGTTTATGTCAGATTGTGCGATGGTGTTTGTCCTATCATCCTTTTGGTGGTAGTGGCCGGTGTGAGTTTCGCTCCGTCTTTCTTTTGGTGGGGGGTCTGTCATCGTAGTTGATGTCAGATTGTGCGATAGTGTTCGTCCTATCATCCTTTTGCTAGTAGTGGCTGGTATGTGTTTTGCTCTACCATCCTTTTGGTGGTAGTAGTCGTGCGTGTTTCATCTCATCATCCTTTTGATGATGACGACCTTTTGCCAGTTATCCACAGTTTACTCAGAGGTTTTCCTTTAGCCAGCATTTCAATTTCCAGGCATCTATTTTCTTTTCGAACAAATTCAGGGTCTTCTGCATATCTAATTGACTTCTACCCCGGGAAAAAGAATGTTGTAGCAGTTCATTTCCCTAGGTTTAAGCTGATTAGATATGGGCATCTGTCATACCCTAAATTCGTCCTACCTCTTTTCAAATATTTTTGCATTTTTGATTTTGCATTGCCTGCATAGTTTCATGTCATTTCGACACGTGTCAACTCATAATTGGGCGTTTTCTAATCGTTATTATTTTTGGCCAATGAGAATGTGACACGCGGCCTAACGTTGTTTTTGTGATCTTAATTCTGTCATGTTTTTCTAATTCTCTGTATTTATTAGAAAATTGAAATTAGTTTTTAACTTCGGATTATTTTAGACTTTTAGAATAGTTATTTAGAATTTTTTAAATTAGAATAGAAATAGTCTTTTTTATTTGTTTTCAACTAGATTTTTTGTTTTAAATAGAAATTAGATTGTTTTTAGATATTTTTTAGAAATAGATGTTAAATTTATTTGGCTTAGGTTTTTTAGACTTAATTAGGATTTTATTAAGATTTATTAGGTAAATTTGATTTTGTTTTAATTAATCCATAGATTTTATTTAATTTAGATTAGTTAATTGTTTAGAACTAGTTTTAATTAGGTAGTTTTGGTTATTATGTATTATTAGGATTTAGATTATTATTAGGACTAGTTATTATTAGTTATTAACTAGAATAGTTAGTATATATTATTAAAATTAAGAGTTTAGTATTTTTTTAATGGTGCATTTAATTAGTTTTTTTTAGCATTTGATTTATCCGCATTTTACTAATCACGTTTTTTAATTCATTAGTCTTTAAGTAAGCAAATTAATCAATTAATCATTGAGTCAAAACAATGTCACGTGTCGAACAGTGGATATATTACCCACTGTTCATTTTCTCCTACCTCACACACGCAGAATCCTAGAGAATCTGCGCCTCCCTCCCTCCATTCCCCATCGTCATCGAGAAAAAACCATAACCCGTTTTTCCATTAAACCAAACATCCACCATTTTTTCATTTTTCTTCCACGCAAGACCAACACCTTCGACACTTATTCATCAACACAACCGAAAACTTTCCCTTCACACTTCAATCAAAATAATCTGAAACCCATTTCACAATACGAACAACCTTCGTAAACCCATAAACATATCTTCTTCTTCGAACCTCAACAACACCGAATCAAACTCACTACCTAAACCCAGAATTCCACAAACATCAAACATCCGTTTTCGAAACCGTGAAAACAACTCGCATCCATCTTCAGAACCTCTACCTTCAAACTTAATACTGCAAATTGCTCAACTTCGAACAAAACACTCGAAACCCATCTCCGAACAACAATCGTAAATCCACTATTTCCATATTTCACTCTCAACTCACAACTCACCGATTCATAATGGTTGGTCTACAATACGACTTACTGGCGAACCCACTCGGCATCGTCAGATCCACCTTTGACACCGCCATATCCTTCGGTTCGGATCCCACTTC
The DNA here is from genome assembly GCA_963859935.3 of Lathyrus sativus. Lineage (NCBI taxonomy): Eukaryota > Viridiplantae > Streptophyta > Magnoliopsida > Fabales > Fabaceae > Lathyrus > Lathyrus sativus. Next base: position 59,084,112 of record OZ012738.1, on the reverse strand, counting down.
GGACTTATCACTCACCTCTGTCGTCCATAAACAACCCATTTAAACTCTTTTAACACAACCAAACCCTTTCTCCATTTCCGTCTTCAAGCCTTCGAAACCCACCTTCCAACAACTCACTTCAAATTTAAACTCAGACAAACTCAGAGGATTTTGGGAAAAACAAAAATGAATTGGAAGAGTTGATGTTGAACAAATGGAGAGAGATTTCAAAAAAAAATGAAGCGGAGAAGGCGATGTGGATGGGCTATCGTGGAAGTTGTGAGAAGAAGAGGAAGTTTTAGTTTGCTGTTTTTTTTTATTTACTTTATTTTAATTTTATTCATTTTTTGTGTGGTTAACTTAGGCTTAAAAGCCCATTTGACCTATACCCCCTGGAATCCGTATCCCCCTTCCCTTTTAAACTTTTTTATTTATTTATTTTTTATGTAATATATATTTTAGATATAGTTTTTTTTATATATTATTTATACATTAGTTTTGAAAAAACAGTTTGTATATTGTATTTATAAATATATTTTATACTTATTTTATTTAGAATTTTGTAAATATTTTGCTTATTTTATTTTCTAGATTTAGGTATATACTTTTTAAATCTAACTTTTTTTTAGAAAATTTCTTAAATATTTTATTTTTAATACAAGTTTTAAGATTTATTTTCTTTTAGATATTATATTTTATTATTGGGCTTTTTATTCATTTGTTTTCGGTCAATGACGAGACCTCAAAATTGTTTTTCTGTCAAATTATTGATGAAAAACGATAAACCCTAGACCAACTTCTTTTACATGTTCATTTTCTATTTTTATCGATTTTTATCCATTTTATTTCTTCTTATCATTTTTTGGTCAGTGACGAATTTTTAATAATTATTATCGGTCAAACTATTGATAGATGATAATTTATTCGAGACCACTTCATTTTCTATTTCATTTTCTTCTCCACTTTCGATTTTTATTAATATCTTCCTCGATCTATGAAGTCTTTTATTCGTAAGCGTCGCGTATCGAAGTCGATAACCTTCTCGATTTCAAATCTATGGAAAATGACCATTTGGGTCATTTTCTTTACTTTGGGATCGTGATAAGACGAGATCCACCTTCGATTAATTGTCATTATGTTTGCGATTAAGACGAGATCCACCTTCTTTAGTCCGTGTGACACGATTAAATTGGAGAATGGTTCTCAATATCATTTCTCCATCTTGTTTTTTAGCACGGATATCAACTCACGCGACCTCCTATAGACCGACTTTCAATATAAGTCAGGCTACGATGGTTTAGCATTACATTTGCCCCGATTTAATTCCTAATTACACTAACTATTAACTTTAATTTCTGTCAAATATTATTGTGGATATTATCGTATATTATTCATATTGTCATATTCATATTCATCATTCTAATTCAACCATATTCGAAAACACATAAAAACTATCGAAATCCTAAAAGTCAAATTGGTGGACTGTTGGATCATTGATCATTTGCAGGAACCCCAATATGGAGTCGTGCCCGACTTTGCTCAAGGCATAGTTTAGAACATATTGCACCCCCACGGCTTCCTCTTGGGCTACCTGACAATGAGACCCCTTTATTTTGTGAAATCCCGTGTAAATTACATGAACCCCTCTCCCATTCCGATGTATGTGTCGCTACTGCGAAAATCGAGGCCGACAATGACAGAAGAGTCGCCACTGTGCGTTATTTATCCCAAAGGAGGGAAAGGAAACGCTCGAAGTAAACCTACCGCAAAGACGGGAAAGGAATGGTCATCGCAACCAAATCTTGGATTCGGGAGTCGGTTACGCAAGGGGAAGGTATTAGCACCCCTCACGTCCATCGTACTCGATGGGATCCACGCTTGTTGTCTATATAAAAGGGTGTGTTTAACTATCTACGCTAAAAGGTCTAGGGATAAAAGAAAAGAGAAGCGACTCGGCAGAACACAGCAGTTCTATGCCTACGTATTCTCGTCTGAAACGAGAAATCAGAGTCAACGTAGTTCGCCTAACTACGGGTGAAAAGAGGGGAAGGTTGCTCGCCGAGATGTCGCATCTCGTGCCTACGTACTTTCATATAGCATGAAAGATCAGAGCAAACGTAGTTCGGGCCAACTACGGGGACACAGATTTGTTCAACTTGTTTTTTAGGCCCGAGTAGGGTTAACAAGTAGTTCTAGCAGTTGGTGTATGCAGCTCGAGCATGGGAGACTTAGGCGTTACCGTTTGCGATAGAACTAAGAGTTAACAACACTCTTTTTCTGAAAAGATTTTTCTGATTAAAGGTCCCAAAGGGAAAAAAGGTTTGAATGATTTGTTTTTGTGTTTTTTAGAGAAGAAATGTTTTTGATTTGGTTTGCAATTCATATCGCACTAGAGACTATGACTTAGGAGTGAATGCGTCGCATATCACCCAAAGGGTGCTATACTAAACAATCAAGCCATTGAAAGGAAACCTTCCAACAACCATTTCCCAAATAGCTTAAGGCTCGTAACGTACGATATTCACTAACCTTTATTAGGTGTTTTAGGATTGATTTGAGGTGAGAAGAGAAAGACTCGATCTAAGGGGAAACTGGGCCCTATAGTTATCATGTACAATGCTCCTAAGGTTGAGATAAAAAGGGAGAATTAACCTAATGTTATCATGCAATGGATTGAACACCTAATGTCTCTCCTACTCCCATCCTAAACGGAGGGACTAGGAATCCTAAGGGGATCATGGCACAAAGCCAAATAAACACTAAATAAACTCAATCACAGATGAAACGGGGAAGAAATGAAATTAAGATTCGAAATGAAAATGATAAAATAAAAATGGAAAATAACATGGAATAATAATAAGATAATAACATAACAGAAAAGATGGGGAATAAAAATAACACCATAAAATAAAATAAAGATTTCTTTTTGGGATTTTATAAAATTTAAAACTATTTTTAAAACAAATTAAAGAGAAATAAAATAAATGAAATAAAATAAACATGTTAAAAATAATAAAATATGATTTTTGGGTTTTTTATAAAATTTAAAATAAAATAAAATAATAATGAAGGAAAAAAAAACAAGAAAAGAAATAAATAGAAACAAAAGAAATAAAAATGAAAGAAACAAGTAAAAAAAAATGTCCACACTGAGACTTGAACACACATCCTTGGGATTGAAAGCTCTTCACGTGACCAACATACCATCCACACGCGCGCATACATAAGTGGAAGAAGAAGAAGAAAACGTGAAGTGGAAAGAAGGAAATAAACAAAACAAAAAATGGCCCCAGCCGGGCTCGAACTCAAGACATGGTAGTGAAAGGGCGCGTTGCTTAACCACTGGGGTGGCGATACATACGTGTATCAAACCACCCCAAAAATATAAGTACCTAAACGATGTAAATTTCTGGGCAACACGAAAGAGGCAAGTCATCCACATACGTTTTGATTCGTAACTCACTCGTACCTCAACCAAATGGGACAAACCTTATATCAAAACTAACCAGAAACTCAAGAGGAGGAAAAAGGCATCATTAGTTTTTTCAAATGAAGTACAAACGCAAAAGTTCGATGGCTTATGCAAGTGGAGCTTTTAAAATGCGTTTTGAAATTTTCAGATCCAAACAGATGCAAACAGAGGTAGATAATGCCTTGAGCAAACTCCAAATATGCAAAAGAATGAGTTTCAACAAGAAATCCAATCAAAAAGCATTAAAGCAAGGACATGGTATGTGAGTTGCAAGTGGGTGAAATTATGAAATTGCACATTTATGACAGCAAAATAACAAGCTCAGTTCCAATTAAATCCCCATTAGATGGAAATCACAATGATAAACAACCATTTATCGCTAGCAGCACACAAGCATGAAAAGCGAAGTGACAAGGTCAGAAACGATGGACTGTAGCAGCAGTTACTGATAAAAAGAAAATCAAGTTCAAAACAGAAGCAGTCACATGTCATATATTACCAATTTCAGCAAAATGTAACAAAGATGAATGAAGAGCCTAATGCAAACTAAACATGGATTGGTAAGTTCAGATTTTGACAGCTCTAACAAAACTACTGCGAACTCTAACACGACCATGTTAACTTGATCCAATGGTTAGTCCTATACCCTATGCATATAATAACTTGCAAACCAATGACAGTTAATCATCCACACAGCCAACTTAAAATCCAGCCTTAAATAAAGGTCACCAATGCAAGCACACGCAGCCTATAGTGAAAGATCCATGCTCATCATGTTAATGTAACAATTTTCCAACAATACATAGAAGAACAACATACCCATAAACTGCCATAATGACATCTCAATGCAAATCCTGATGAACTAATCAGATCTAGAAATGAGCAGAATTAGGTATTCATCAATGAGAAACAAAAACCATGATATTGCCATCCCAAAGACAACTGACACAAGATCAAAGTCTGAATTTACCCAACCAAACAGTTTTTTTTTACCAGCTTAAAGTCTCCATAACACACACAAGGATTTTCAACAATACCCTCATAAAGCACCAACAGAACATCATCACCAACCCAAGTCAGTCTGGTCTGCTTTGACAGTCCATATAAATGTCCTCAATTGACATAATCCATCAATCCTAAACTAAATGGTCACACACCAAGCAGGTCTATCATGGTTGAAGGCTTTGCAAGGAAACTTTGGTCATCCAGTCAACAACAACAACAAGCTTTTGGTACAGTCACCAATCAATTCAAACATATGCTCTCAATGAAAGGTACTTAAACAAAAGCAACTCAACAGCCAAAGTGCTCACAACATTGCTGAAGCAAAAAAAAACCTGTCCTGGTATTCTCAAATTCAAGCATCAAATAACTAGCAGAAAATCCAATGGCATCCATGTTCCTTATGAACTTGGATAACAAGTCAATCCACCAGTGTATTAAGTCCAACAACATCCTACATCCTACTAAGAATCTGCAGCAGGCTCAAAGCTCAGCCTATAACAGACCTTTCACGACTGGGAGTCCAAAAACCAAAACAAAGTTTAACCCAAGGACTATTTTCAAAATGCACAAGCAAAAGCAAAGATTAAAACAGAACTGATGAGAAAAAAATTCACGAAAACTAGACGGCAGGTTCAAAGTCAAAGCAAACCTATGTCAGTAAAAACCGGAAATCTCCAACTGTCAACAGTGAATTCAGCACAAACCTATGGAAATAATCTCCCCTTCAAACATCACTTCAACAAAGAAAAACCCACTGAGGCCTAAGCCTTCTAGCCTATACTGTCCTACCAAAGATTATCCCACCTATCAATGGACAAACAACAGCAGGGTCCTATAGAGACCACATTAAAACTCCTTCAACCTGCCCACAAAACAGATTACCCCTCAAGGACCTAAATGGATTGGCAAGGATCAACATCAAAACAGACCTATTAAAAAAGTGGAAACAGCTATCACGCAAATTCCATAACTGTGGCAAATGGTTTATGCCAAAACCAAACTTGAACACCAATCTCAAACTACTGCCAACTCATAAAACAAGACTCAAATCAAATATGGTTGATCCTCAAATGCCTAAATATATCCAAAGGAAACATCTCAACAGTGGACGTGAGTTGGCGAACTTTACTCTTAAAATAGTTTGGACATCCAATGGTCAAGGATTTAAGGTCAATACACCAATTCTCCCTGCTCCATCTATTTCATCAACCTATGTCATTTCCTTATGACAGTTACTACCTCAACCTAGAGGAGCCAGTTTTCACAGCAGAGCACCTTAAATAGCAAAACAGTTCTCAGCATACCGATGTCAACATTCAAAAGAAGCTAACCCTACCACATCCACTTGTGAATTCCAAACATCACCCAAAATAAAGCCTTTGCACTCAAATCCAACTCAGACAACAACCTAACAAAACAATCTAAACAGCAGCTCACTCATTAGCGTGCTCTAAACTACCTTAAAAAGTAGTTGCTATTTCACAATAGGCTTTTGTATGAGGAACCAACTTATAAATAACCATGATCATGAGCTAACCCTTAACTCACCCTTAGCAACTTTATCAAAGCAACAAACTACACGCATTGCCCTAATCGCAGTCTAATAGCAGTAGCAGGTTCTTGGTGCAAATATCAATATCCACTGATGGGCCACTGCAACAGGCTAACTTCATGGCATACAGCAACAAACATGATTCACACCATACAGCAACAAACATGGCATAATCATATTCAACAGTTAACGAACTTCAAAATAAAAACAACTCATGTTTAAAACCAATGATGCAAATAAAACCAGAAAGTTTGTGATACTCACCTCTTGCAGCCTCCAAAGCATACAAACAGCAAAACTTCAGAGTGACTTGAGAAAGAACAGAACCCCTAACTTTTCCTCTTGCAAGCAGCTTCCAAATGGTATTGGGAGGTTAAATTTGTGAGGAAACGTTTATGAAATAATGAGGAAATGAGGTGTTTTCGTGGGAATATCTCAGAGAGAAGCAAAAATGCAAGTTTGGAATTTCTTCACAATGGAGGCTAGGGTTTTGCCCAACTACTAGTTAGCTTAAATAGGATGTAGAAAAATGGAATTTGAGGACTCATAGAGGTTAAAGAATCAAGGGACCAGATGATATTTCTCATGGCTGTTGGAATCAAAGGGTGGAGGAGTGAATAGTAAAAGAGGAGACAGAGGTTGAGCTGCAGCTAGGATGGCTGGTTGCAGTAGCTTTGTCCCTTCCTCCTTTGGGAAAAATATTCAAAAAAATCTCATGAGGAGTACAAGCTTGGTCCCTCTTGTTTGGGAAAATTTTGGTGGGAAAATGCTAGTGGTTCATGCGCATGGTTTTGCAACAAATGGATATTTTCAAGCACAAGTGCCACATAAAGGGGAAATGAATCAGAATTCAAGTGTTGAAAGTGAGCTCAAACCCCCTACTTTGACCCATGATATCTTGGCACTCAAAAATCCGATTGCGCTAAAGTTAAGTTCTTGATAAAGAGGGCATGGAGTAGAACAACTTTCATGTTGGTGAAGGTTTCATTAGACCATCGGAAGCCCACCAAATTTTAGATTGAAAATCATGCCACAAAATCTGTCCACAAATAACTTAGAAAAATTTTAAGTTATGGATTTCATCTTATTTTTTTCTCAACTTTGAACCTCCATAACTTGAGCTTCTCAAATCCAATTGAGGACTTCTTAGACTCTCTGGAAAGCCTGGAATACAAGGAACAACTTTGATGTTTGACCCAAGTCCATTTGGATCCTTGATCATGAAGAAAAATAGCTTTGAAAATGGTTGTTCCAAGCATAAAACTTTCCATAAATGGAAAGTTCTAAAAAAACCTAAATTTCCAAAAGTGGCAAGTTTCAACAATCCTTGACTTTTCATGATTCCCTTGACTTTGCTTGATCAAATTGCAACCATTGGTCGTATTGAACTTAAGAATTATGATCTTGACCTCAAAAAGTCAAGAGTTGACTTTTCCAACTGTGCAGTTGACTTTTTTCTCAAACCTCCTGACTTTCAGCTGACTGATCAATTGAAGCTCCTCTGATGCCTCCTTGACTATGTCTTTGCTTGAACTTGAAGCCAACACTTGATCCCCTGTGAATGATCATGATATGCGAATGCTAAAAATGCAATGAAAAATAAGCCAAAGATAAGAAAAGAGGTTGGTCAAATTTTGGGGTATAACAGCTGCCCCTATTCCAGCGTCTTGGACCTGAAGGGGTGAAAAGCGAACGGCTTTCGAACATTCGAGGTAAAAGACGGTTGAATACCAAAGAACCCGGAAATTTGACAACCGTAGAATGAAAAAGTAACTGAATTGACTTGTTCCCTCGTAAACAATTGTATCCGATGGTAAAAGCATCTGACCTTGTCGTCAAGTTGATAAAATAACCGACATCGCCTTTAGACTTCCGTTAAATAAAAATAGACAACGTATCCAAAAATACGATCCTCTGACATCGCCGTCAAGACAAAATCCAACATCGCCGTTGGAAGAACCAAATTACCTGACATCGCCGCCAAGAACAAACATCTAACATCGCCACTAGGAAAACAAATCAATCTGACATCGCCGCCAGAAAAAAACATCCAACATCGCCGCTGGGAAAACAAATCAATCTGACATCGCCGCTAGAAAAAAAAACATCCAACATCACCGCTGGGAAAACAAATCAACCTGACATCGCCGCCAGTAACAAACATCCAACCTCGCCGCTGGGAAAACAAATCAATCTGACATCGCCGCCAGTAACAAACATCCAACCTCGCCGCTGGGAAAACAAATCAATCTGACATCGCCGCCAGAAAAAAAACATCCAACATCGCCGCTGGGAAAACAAATCAATCTGACATCGCCGCCAGAAAAAAAACATCCAACATCGGCGCTGGGAAAACAAATCAATCTGACATCGCCGCCAGAAAAAAAAACATCCAACATTGTCGCTGGGAAAACAAATCAACCTGACATCGCCGCCAGTAACAAACATCCAACCTCACCGCTGGGAAAACAAATCAATCTAACATCGCCGCCAGTAACAAACATCCAACCTCGCCCCTGGGAAAACAAATCAATCTGACATTGCCGCCAGAAAAAAAAACATCCAACATCGCCGCTGGGAAAACAAATCAACCTGACATCGCCGCCAGTAACAAACATCCAACCTCGCCGCTGGGAAAACAAATCAATCTGACATCGCCGCCAGTAACAAACATCCAACCTCGCCGCTGGGAAAACAAATCAATCCGACATCGCCGCCGGTAACAAACATCCAACCTCGCCACTGGGAAAACAAATCAATCTGACATCGCCGCCAGAAAAAAAAACATCCAACATCGCCGCTGGGAAAACAAATCAACCTGACATCGCCGCCAGTAACAAACCTCCAACATTGCCGCTGGAAACCTAAATTAATCTGACATCGCCGCCAGAAAAACACAAATTTAGTAAGAGAACTCTGATATCGCCGTCATCAATCATAAATCCGACAAACATCTGGCATCGCCGCTAGCTAACTGTAGTTCCCAAAAATATCTGACATCGCCGTCAAGTACCTGTGGGGATAAAGAACTCTTACATCGCCGCCAGACAACCATGGTGCTAATGAACCCCTGACATCGCCGCCAGACGAACATAAATCTGATAAGCATCCAACACTGCCATCAGATAACCAAATTCCTCAGAAACTTCTGACATCGCCGCCAGACCTTCGCTAAATAAAAGCGAGCGTCAAAAATCCACAGGAAGTTGAGATCGACCATTGATAACAATCACGGGGAAACTCCGCTGGGGAAATAATGTGAATTGGGGTTTAGTCACCACACGGGCAAAGACCCATCACCTGCGAGATTCACCTAAAACAAAGAGATAACGACCTGGCTTATGTTTCAAATGCACATGTTTGAATATGGCGTAATGCTCCATACGAAATGGAAATGCTACGCATTTGGAAGGATGATATGCACGATGCAAATGCAAAGGAACCAAACTGGCAAAACAAAATCCGAAAAGAGGAAAACAACTCCGCCGGGGAAAGACTAGGCACGCCTAGTGCGGACGGACTCATGCTGGGGAGTATAAGCCTTGGATGGCCTCCGAGAAAATTTATGTGTAAAGCTCCTCTGCTAAGCACCAATCTACTCGAAACCAAACTCTGCTGAGGAAAAAGTCCCGGACGGCCTATTAGAATATAACTCTTCTGGGGAACCAACAACTCTGTTGAGGACCAAGGCAGACTGCCGAAGGATGGCTTTAATCTGCCAAAGATTACGTTCTGCTGAAGATTTAATCCGCTACCTGTTAGGGATTATGAATGATATCTACTAGGGAGTCATCCTAAATTCTCTCTCTGCTGAAAGGAATAAACAATTTCAAGGAAGAAAGCTACTCCACCACCTCGACTGGGGGATTAGGTAAGGAGGGAATCACCATCGACCTCTGCTTGGGAAATGAGCACAATGACCCAGATTCTGAGGGGAAAACGAAATTTTGCATTCATTCCACTGCTGGGGATAACCTTATCTACCTGTTGGAAATGATCTCACTCTGCTGGAAATATCAACATCGACCTGCTGAGGATAACCTTAATTGTTTGAGACTCCGTCCTGTTGGGAGTGTGGACATACTTAGCTCGCACGTTTTCTTCAGATGAGGGGCTTCCAGAAAAGTCTCGAAGATGAGTGTCCTGCAAACAACAAACGAACAAACGCGCTCTATGCAGCAAACATCATCTCATTTATTACCTCTGACATTATTCAAGCAAAATCATTGTTTCAATCTTAGTCGGCAAAGCCCACAAAGTTATGTATGCAAAGTTTTATCAAAAACAATCAGGCGTCCCTTTTTTGCAAACAAAAATGGTAAAAGCTGAATTAAAAAAAACAAAAGTTTTTTTTTCTGAATAGTATATTTTATTGATAAATGGCCTGTAAATAGGCAAATTTACAAAGGACGCAACTCCTGAAATGAGAAAGTTGCGTAAGCGAAATACAGAAATGCATAAGAATATACTAAAATGTCGGCAATGTGGCACAGACAACCACCATAGAATGACTCAACTACGACTCGCGTGACTTCAACGCCTTTCCGATGCTTTGTCTTCTAAAGAGATTGATTTGGACAGATGAGTCTCGAGTTCTCCCATGATCCACTACGCTTTGAAGATCCACGTGCAAACCGCAGTCGTTTGCCTTTCAAATCCTTAACTTTTTCCTGAATCGCCCTTGCGGGTTTTCGATTCACCAGGATACCCATTTTTTTCCAAAGTCGCCCTTTCGGGTTTTCAACTCTGCGGGTTCACGCTTTTTTTCTTTTTTTTTTTATCCCTATTTTTTTGCCCGAACCTATCCTTTTATGGTTCGTCGGGATGCCCCATTGTTTCCTGGATTTTCTTTTTTCTTTCCAGCGGGTCTATCTTAAGCAAAGTATCTTTTGACTGTGTCCGCGTTCACGGGGGACGTGAAATCTTCACCATCCATGGTTGATAGCAGCAAGGCTCCTCTAGAGAAGACTTTCCTTACCACATACGGACCTTCGTAATTTGGAGTCCACTTGCCCTTGTGATCGTTCTGTGGTGGGAGAATCCGTTTCAGTACCAAATCACCTGCCTGAAAGTTTCGGGGGCGCATCTTCTTATCATAGGCTTTCTTCATCCTGCTCTGGTATAGGCGTCCATACGCAAGAGACGCTAATCTCTTCTCGTCCATCAAACTAAGTTGATTCAACCTGTTCTTCACCCATTCTGCTTCTTCTAGCTTGACGTCAGCCAGAACTCTCAAAGACGGGATCTCGACCTCCAATGGCAGGACTGCTTCCATGCCATATACCAGTGAGAAAGGGGTTGCCCCGGTTAAAGTACGCACCGATGTACGATATCCATGTAAAGCAAAAGGCAACATCTCGTGCCAGTCCTTGTAAGTCACCACCATCTTCTGTACTATCTTCTTAATGTTTTTGTTGGCCGCTTCCACAGCACCATTCATCTTCGGACGATAAGGAGACGAATTGTGATGCTCAATCTTAAAATTCTGGCACAACTCCTTCATCATCTTGTTATTCAGATTGGAGCCATTATCAGTAATGATCCTTTCAGGTGTTCCATATCGGCAGATGATGTCCCTTTTGATGAACCGGGCTACAACTTGCTTGGTCACATTGGCATAAGAAGCTGCTTCGATCCATTTGGTGAAATAATCGATGGCTACTAGGATGAAACGATGCCCATTGGATGCAGTAGGCTCAATTTTTCCGATCATATTGATGCCCCACATAGAGAAAGGCCATGGGGATGACATGACATTCAAAGGACACGGCGGCACATGAATCTTGTCGACATAAATCTGACATTTGTGGCATTTCTTGGCATACTTGAAGCAGTCAGACTCCATAGTTAACCAATAATACCCTGCTCTCAACAACTTTCGAGACATGGCATGCCCCCCTGCATGTGTTCCAAAGGCTCCTTCGTGGACCTCTTCCATAAGTAGGTTCGCTTCCTTTTCGTCCACACATCTTAGCAGTACTAAGTCAAAGTTCCTTCGATAGAGTACACCATCTGGATTCAGATAGAAGTTACCAGAAAACCTCCTCAAGGTTTTCTTATCCCGGGCCGACGCCCCAGGCAGATACTCTTGATTCTTGAGAAAGTTCTGGATGTCGTAATACCATGGCTTGCCATCAGAAGCTTCTTCTATTGCAAAGACGAATGCCGGCCTCTCGAGGCGCGAGATAACAATTCTTGGTGCATCGTTCCAGAAATTCACTTTGTACATTGAAGATAAAGTAGCCAAGGCATCTGCCATCTGATTTTCTGCTCTCGGCACGTGGTGAAACTCTACACGATCGAAGAAAGGCAGAAATCTTCTTGCGTAGTTCATATAAGGGATTAAATTTGGTTGGCGGGTCTCCTATTCTCCTTTAATCTGGTTGACCACTAAAGCTGAATCACCGTAGACATCAAGGTTCTTGATTCTCAAATCGATTGCTTCCTCAATACCCATGATACATGCTTCATATTCGGCCTCGTTGTTGGTACAAGGAAATGTCAACCTGACAGTGAAAGGTATATGCGTCCCATGAGGGGTTGTAATGATCGCCCCAATTCCACTACCGTAGGAGTTAACAGCACCGTGAAAGATCAATTTCCATTGGGAACCCAACTCAGGGCCTTCGTTTGGCAACGACTCATCACAATCCTTCATCTTCAAGTACATAATGTCTTCGTCAGGAAAATCAAACTTCATTGGCTGATAGTCCTCAATTGGTTGCTCTGCGAGATACTCTGACAGAACACTCCCCTTAATAGCTTTCTGAGACACGTACTGAATGTCATACTCTGTCAGAACCATCTGCCATCTAGCAATCCTTCCTGATAGTGCTTGCTTTTCAAATACGTACTTGATCGGATCCATCTTCGAGATTAACATGGTTGTATGGTTTAGCATATACTGCCTTAGGCGTTTGGCGGCCCAAGCCAGTGCGCAACAAGTTTTCTCCAACATTGAGTATCTGGACTCACAATCTGTGAACTTTTTACTCAAGTAATAAATTGCATGCTCCTTTTTCCCAGCCTCGTCATGTTGACCGAGAACACAACCCATGGAATTCTCAAGAACGGTTAAGTACATTATCAATGGTCTTCCGGCTACTGGGGGCATCAGTATTGGAGGTTCCTGCAAATACTCTTTTATTTTCTCAAATGCTTTCTGGCAATTCTCATTCCAAACGACCGCTTGATCTTTCTTCAATAACTTAAATAATGGCTTACAAATGGCTGTAAGGTGAGATATGAACCGAGCAATGTAGTTCAATCTACCTAAAAAGCCACGAACTTGTTTCTCGGTCTTTGGTGCTGGCATTTCTTGAATTGCTTTGATCTTTGCAGGATCAACCTCTATACCTTTCTCGCTGATAATGAACCCCAATAACATTCCTGACCGCACGCCAAAAGTACACTTGTTTGGATTCAGCCGAAGTTTGAACTTCCTCAATCTCTCAAACAGCTTTAGAAGATTCACCAGATGCCCCTCCTCCGTTTGGGACTTCACAATCATATCATCGACGTATACTTCAATCTCATGATGAATCATATCATGAAAGAGAGTCACCATAGCTCGTTGATAAGTTGCCCCTGCGTTCTTCAAACCAAAAGGCATCACTTTATAACAGAACGTTCCCCATGGCATGATGAAAGTTGTTTTCTCCATATCCTCCAGCGCCATCTTAATTTGATTGTATCCGGAAAAGCCGTCCATGAAGGAAAATACTGAGAATTGCGCAGTGTTATCAACAAGCACGTCAATATGGGGGAGCGGGAAATCGTCCTTTGGGCTCGCTCTATTCAGGTCCCTATAATCAACACACATCCTGACTTTGTCGTCCTTCTTAGGCACGGGAACGATGTTCGCGACCCACGGAGGGTAATTTGTCACAACAAGAAATCCAGCATCCAATTGCTTCTGGACTTCTTCTTTGATCTTCACTGCCATATCCGGCCTGGTTCTTCTCAACTTCTGTTTAACAGGAAAACATCCTTCTCGAAGTGGCAGACGATGAACTACAATATCCGTGTCGAGTCCAGGCATATCTTCATATGACCAAGCAAAAACATCCTTGTACTCTTGGAGTAACTCAACCAGTCTTCGCTTGACATCTCTCTACAGTGTGGCCCCTATTCTGACTTCCTTCTTATCTTCCTGAGTTCCCAGGTTGATGACCTCAACTTCCTCTTGATGAGGCAGGATGACCTTCTCCTCTTGTCTTAACAATCTGGCGAGCTCTTCAGGCAGGTGTTCGTCTTCTTCAACCTCCTCTTCTGCTTGAAAGATCGGATTGTCAAAGTCACACCGAGTCATAGACGTGTCTGAATCGATGGTATCTGAAATGTGTAACCTGCAATGGTGATGATTTTATGCTTAAATGATATGCAAACAAACAAACACAAACCACATTGCCATTTTATTGTTGGAAAATAAAAACAAGAAAAACAAGGATCACAAAATTTTGAATGGAAAAAAACGCCTTTTGATTGATAATGATAAAAGATTGTTTGCGCACATAACAGATAAGGCCCTACAAAATAAAGACCACTATGCCCCGGGCAGAACATAGGGCGATACATTAATCAAAACAAAGCAATTACTCTTCATAGGTCACAGAGATGACTTCCTCGATGGTCCAATTCTTCAAACCCTGGCCAGGGATACATGGCTTGATCCACGCATCCATATCGCAGTCGCTATCTCCTTCCTCATCATATACGACACTAATTCTTTCAAACACCACCCCACCACTGGTGAACTGAACAGGTCCTTTGTAACACGGAGTGTTTTGTGAAGGAGACACATATGGGTTGTATCCCAATCCAAACTTGTCTTGTTTGTTGGGGACGCTTACCACCTCCCCCCATCCTTGTGTTGATCCGGATTCCACCACGGCCCGCGCTTCCTTGTATGACGACATGGCAACCTCTGGAGCCTTGACCTCGACCGGCGCCTTCTCCTTGATTTGGACAGTCTCAAAGGCCTGGCACAACGTTTCTTGAATTTCGCCGTCGACTTCCACATATTTGAATGAAGACATATGGCTCACCATGATGTCTTCTTCTCCACAAACAGTCACAATATTCCCATCCACCATATACTTCAACTTCTGGTGCAAAGTCGATGTTACAGCGCCTGCTGAATGTATCCAAGGCCGTCCCAAAAGACAGCTATAAGCAGGCTGGATATCCATGATGTAGAAAACTGCTTCAAACACCTCCGGGCCTACTTGGATAGGCAGAGTTATCTCCCCAAAGACAGATCTTCGGGTTCCATCGAAAGCCCGCATAACCAAATCACTGGGCGTACAATAAAGACCCTGATGATCAATCTTCATCAATGCTTTCTTTGGCAACACATTCAAGGACGACCTTGTATCAACAAGTACATGTGACATCACTGTTCCTCGACATTCAAGTGAAATATGCAGAGCCAAGTTGTGGTTTCTTCCTTTCGGTGTCAAATCACGGTCAGTGAACCCCAACCCGTTACCTGCATTGACATGGGCCACCACGCCTTCCAACCCGTTATCTCTTGAGGTACATAAGCATTATTCAAAACTCTGAGCAAAGCATTCCTGTGAGTCTCAGAACATAACAGCAATGACAAGATATAAATCTTTGAAGGAGTTTGCTGTAAGTGATCCACAATTTTGTAGTCACTCCTTCTTATCAAGCGCATGAATTCCTCTGCGTCCTTCAGCAAAGTCTCCTTTTCTCTAGCCTGAGAATTCTCTTCCACCATCTTTCCTTTACCCTTGTCGATCTTTTCTGCGTTTATTTCGGGTGGTGCAAATACTCTCCCACTTCGAGTCATTCCTCCAGTTCCCACCAAATTATCAACAGAATCCAACGGTGAACCCCCCAGTTCCTGCTTTTGACCATTGCAGTAGACCTCGGCCCCATAGTTCCAAGGAATCGCTTTAGAACTTTCATATGGTACGGGCCCTGCCTTTGTGAATATAATAGTGGGCCTCTCCGGAGGCGCGGAAATTGTAATTGTTTTGTACGGGATGGATATGGTGGACACCTCATCCTTATCTTCGATGACTACCTCTTCAACATTCTTCTCACAGATTCTATCAAATTGCAACAAACCGTCATCCATCATGTGTTGTATATGGTTCTTCAGATTCCGACATCCTTCGGGATAGATCATACAGTCTTCACAATCCTCCCCACAGCCTGGGAACACCCCTCCTTCTAACAACTTGCTCTTCACGAAACCTAACGGCGTCTTCAGATCCCCTACCCTGGACACCAAGTTCAGGCCTTCCTCACTGACAATAGCATTCACGCCACCACCCCTACCATGGTTAGGCATGGGATTTTGATCTACATTTGGCGCATCCAGATTGAAGTTGATAGCTTTACTATCAATAAGGTCTTGTACCTTGTGTTTGAAGGCTTTACAGTAGTCAATACTGTGGCCGGGGGCGCCTGAGTGGAATTCACACCTAGCGTTGGCGTCATATCCAGGAGGTGATTGGCCATTTAGAGGTGCCATTGTCCTTTTCTGGACCAACTGCAGTTGAATTAAGTGTTGTAGTAACTGAGCGTAGGGCATTGGTGGTGTGTCAAAGTGTCTATCCACCACCCTTCTCCTATCTTGGAACTGTCTCGGTGCATAATTCTGTTGTTGAGGTCGTTGCTGCTGTTGTTGACGTGGTTGTTGTTGCTGAGGCTGTGCCGCCGGGATGGCGATACTTGCTACTTGTGGTGGTTGTTGGTAATACGGTCGCTGTTGACGCTGATCCAGGTATCTTTTTCGGTTGTTAAAGCCGGACACTGCATTCGTTTCGTTATCTCTCTTCTTCGCACCAAAAAACTTTCTTCCACCTCCAGATGAGGTCCCTTCTGCCACTTGTATCTTTCCCATCTTAATACCGTTTTCAACTCTCTCGCCGGTAATAATCAAGTCCGAAAAGCTCCCAGACATGCTGCTCACTAACTTATCATAGTAAATTCCCGGTAATGTGGCCACAAATAGATCAGTTAGCTCTCTTTCCACCATGGGAGGTTGAACTCTAGCAACAAGCTCTCTCCATCTTTGTGCATATTCTTTAAAACACTCGTTACTTCTCTGTGATAAATTCTGAAGTTTCACTCGGTTTGGCGCTAAATCATTGTTGTATTGGTAGTGCTTAACGAAAGCTTCTGCCCAATCTTTCCAACTTCTAACCTGAGTGGGCTCCAATCCCATATACCACTCGAGTGATGGTCCAGACAAACTGTCCTGGAAGAAGTGTATCAACATATTTTCATCGCTTGAATACACAGACATCCTCCGATAGTAGGATCGCACATGAACCCTCGGGCAAGTATCCCCTTTGTATTTGTCGAACGCGGGAACTTTGAATTTGAGTGGCACCCTTAGGTCAGGAACCAACCCTAGATTGGCCATTTCCAGCCCCATGGAGTTCTGGTTAGAGAGGTTCCTCATCTGTTCCTCCAATAACTTAAATCTTTTATCAGCTTCAGTAGACATTTCATCTTTCAATGAGAAAAGGTCTTCCTGTCGATCCTCCAGCCATGGTTGATACATATTACCCTGGTTGACTCCATTAACTTCATGCCCATACCCATTCCCTTGACCGACATTTCCGGCGTTCCCTGCATTTCGGGCTCCAACTCCGGTGTTACCAATTCCTCCACCGATATTACCATTGGTTCCAAGATTTCCATTATCATTCCCAGTGACGTTTACATTTCCAATACCATTGTTGTTTCCGTTCCCGCCAGCATTGGGGATTACGTTGTTAGCGTGTTGGGGCTCAACTAGAGGTGGGTTGGTAGTTGTTCTTCCATGTAACACACCATCGTCGTCGACCCGTGCGATCAAAGGTTGTGCCAAAGTCCTAAGTTGGTCTTGCCCATTGGCTACAGTCTGCATAACTTCCATGAATTGCGTCATCCTGTCGCGGGATTCCTGAAGCTCGAGCTCAACTTGATCCATAATCCTCTGGTGGTTTCTTCGTGTAGAATAATGGTGAATAGGCTGCCCTTCAATCCTAAAACAAAATCTCTCTCTCTCTCTCTCTAGAGGAGAACCACAAGAAGAGGTTAGGTTAACAGAAACACCTGCGATGCAAATGCAGAATGATGCAAAAAATGCAGAATGCGGACATGTAAATATGTTTCAAGGACACTCCCCCCTTGATTCTAGCTCCACGAGCATGGTGAGAGAATGGAAGAACCACAGAGATAGTCAAGGAAAACTTCTCATAAATGAAATATAGAGTATCATCATACATCGTCAAAAGGAATACAACAAAAAGTCATCATGACCTCATCCAACAACCCTGGTGATGGTCAGAATACAAACAACAACAGCAAATAAGAGAAAAAGCGTCAAAAGCGGAATCGGGTCCGAAACTCTTCTAGCAACTCTTTTGTGTCTGGATGATCGGGTCTGTCAACCAATCCCTAAATAAGCAAGTTCCTCTTCTTGATAGTATCTTGCAGACTCTGGACACGGTCTTCCCAAGCATTCTCTCCAAAAGCATCCTCTAATCTGGGCTTCTTTAAGCCGACCCTCAATTTGTATTCCTCCAACGTTGCAAGAGCTTCGCGGAGTTTTCGCTTGTCTTCCAGTTGACTCATATATTCACCAGGAGCTTTTGCAACGCTATCTCGAAGCTTGGCCCTCAAACTATCAACCTGTTGCCGGAGTTTATCTTCCCTCTCCTTGTTGTTGGTTAACAGAGCATTCCATTTGATGTCAAATTTGAATATCCTTAGGTGAGCTTTTTCCAATTCTTTCTTTTTGCTGGAGAGGACATCACTGACGCTTCTCAAAGCTTTACCCACTCGTTCTCGGGAACTAGTCTCCTCTGTCAATTGCGTACCCAACTTATCAACAAGTTCAGTCTGTCTTTTGAAGGCACGAACAACATCAATCTTTTCACTTCGGATTCGGATAATCTCTTTCTCTAATTCTTCATTCGCTCTCTTCAACTCCTCTTTTTCACGCAACAGTTGGTTGTACTTCTGAATATCTACGGTAGTAGGTTCTTCAGGCATGACGGGGTATAAGGGCACGACTAAGGGAAACGGCATTAGAGACTTGGCAGCTCTCTCCTTGATCCAAACAACGTAGGGGTCAAAAGCTCGATTGTTGCTTTTCCCTAACATTGCCTTGCCTCGTCTATGGATGTTACTCCATGCATACTCCAATCTGACCAAAGTATCAGCTTCTAGCAATCCCGGGAGATACAGAGATTCCTGTATCTCTTCTTCCTTAGGAGGACTCTTCAAAGCATATCCAAATTGTCTAATTAACAAAGAGGGATTATAGTTAATACAACCCTTCCTTTCGACCAATGGGACATTGGGAAAACCACTGCAACTATATATGATTTCTGCGCCGAGTATGTCATGATCAAACCATACAATATTTTCTGCAGACAACCCCATTAACCTAGCAGACCAATCTGAAGTGCTAATAGTAGTAACAAACGGACCTTTCTTCGGAAGATGATTGGAGAACCACCTATACAGCAAGACACATTTTTACCTCTTCGCTTTTCATTCTTGTAATGGATGGAATGGTAAACATCTCCTAACAATGTTGGCACTGGATTCCCTGAAGCAAGGATATAGAAAGCGTCTGTATCCACAAAGTCTGGCAAGTTGGGAAACAGAATGATACCATATATGCATAGAGCGAGAATGGCATTGAACGCAATCCAACAACCGTCTTTTGCACATTGTAAAGCCTTGTCAACCAGAACAGGTAGAGGGAATCCATACACTCCATTCAACTTGGTCAATTTTCCTAGGAATCTGAAGCATCAAGATGAATGATTTCAGTGAGCTTAGCTAGGTCAGGCTCAGCATCAACAGGGTATAAAGGCATTTGATCTAATATTGTAACCCCTAGTAACGCGGCATACTCTTCCAATGTCGGCACCAAAACATAGTCAGGAAAAATAAAACATCTTAACTGAGGGTCATAAAACTGGAACAAAGCATACAAGCCATTCAACTCGAACACCGAAGGCTTGCACACCAAACTGAGTAACTTCCCATAGGATTCCTTGAACTCCATTTTCACCTTCTGATCTGCTAAGGCAACCAAACGCAACAAAGAACTGATGTCAGGAGAAGGGAGCTTGTAGACAATTGTCTTTTTCAGAGACTCCATGTCAGAACAGGAACAAGATCACTAGAATCGAAGGGAAAATATGCGCCTGCAACACAGATACATGTTAATGACATGCAAATGAAAATGCAAAATGCACATGCGAACAGGGGATCAAAATTGTTGTGCTGTAGTTCGAGACAACCGGCGCTTCGCTTTAGTCATAACCACACACTGACATCCAAACTGTGAAGAACCGGGCAGTCTGAAGGCTAAATTTTCCTGCACTCCCATCCCTCTCACAGGTAAGGACCTATCTACTGACAAGGTTTGGCATCCTATACGTTCGTCAGCGTCACAGACTTTCTAGAAATGATGATACGTTCACCATTTCTGGTTTGGCATCATTATCTTGAAGAGGCCTCACTTAGCTGACTCACAAGTGATCGGTTCCCAGAGTCGACAATCCTCAGATCCAAAATTCTTTCGAGCCCAAAGGGCTAGAAAGAAAATCGTTAAAGAGAATCTCGTCTGAGCGCGAATTTCGTGGCTAGCTGGTACATGCAAAGCATACAGGCTCACCACTAATCTCCACTTCTAATGCTAAGTCTATACTCAAGCCTGGGTCTGGCTTATCTCTCGACGGAACAACCCCTCCCCACAACACAACAATATGATATATGATGCGGAAAATAAAATGCGAAAAGCACCTAAGGAAAACATAAAGCACATATGTACACACCCCAAAAATAAACAAACAAACGCTAGGATTGACTCGCATAGGGGATATTCCGGTCCCCAGCAGAGTCGTCAGCTATCACTACTGCGAAAATCGAGGCCGACAATGACAGAAGAGTCGCCACTGTGCGTTATTTATCCCAAAGGAGGGAAAGGAAACGCTCGAAGTAAACCTACTGCAAAGACGGGAAAGGAATGGTCATCGCAACCAAATCCTGGATTCGGGAGTCGGTTACGCAAGGGGAAGGTATTAGCACCCCTCACGTCCATCGTACTCGATGAGATCCACGCTTGTTGTCTATCTAAAAGGGTGTGTTTAACTATCTACGCTAAAAGGTCTAGGGATAAAAGAAAAGAGAAGAGACTCGGCAGAACACGGCAGTTCTATGCCTACGTATTCTCGTCTGAAACGAGAAATCAGAGTCAACGTAGTTCGCCTAACTACGGGTGAAAAGGGGGGAAGGTTGCTCGCCGAGATGTCGCATCTCGTGCCTACGTACTTTCATATAGCATGAAAGATCAGAGCAAACGTAGTTCGGGCCAACTACGGGGACACAGATTTGTTCAACTTGTTTTTTAGGCCCGAGTAGGGTTAACAAGTAGTTCTAGCAGTTGGTGTATGCAGCTCGAGCATGGGAGACTTAGGCGTTACCGTTTGCGATAGAACTAAGAGTTAACAACACTCTTTTTCTGAAAAGATTTTTCTGATTAAAGGTCCCAAAGGGCAAAAAGGTTTGAATGATTTGTTTTTGTGTTTTTTAGAGAAGAAGTGTTTTTGATTTGGTTTGCAATTCATATCGCACTAGAGACTATGACTTAGGAGTGAATGCGTCGCATATCACCCAAAGGGTGCTATACTAAACAATCAAGCCATTGAAAGGAAACCTTCCAACAACCATTTCCCAAATAGCTTAAGGCTCGTAACGTACGATATTCACTAACCTTTATTAGGTGTTTTATGATTGATTTGAGGTGAGAAGAGAAAGACTCGATCTAAGGGGAAACTGGGCCCTATAGTTATCATGTACAATGCTCCTAAGGTTGAGATAAAAAGGGAGAATGAACCTAATGTTGTCATGCAATGGATTGAACACCTAATGTCTCTCCTACTCCCATCCTAAACGGAGGGACTAGGAATCCTAAGGGGATCATGGCACAAAGCCAAATAAACACTAAATAAACTCAATCACAGATGAAACGGGGAAGAAATGAAATTAAGATTCGAAATGAAAATGATAAAATAAAAATGGAAAATAACATGGAATAATAATAAGATAATAACATAACAGAAAAGATGGGGAATAAAAATAACACCATAAAATAAAAGAAAGATTTCTTTTTGGGATTTTATAAAATTTAAAACTATTTTTAAAACAAATTAAAGAGAAATAAAATAAATGAAATAAAATAAACATGTTAAAAATAATAAAATATGATTTTTGGGTTTTTTATAACATTTAAAATAAAATAAAATAATAATGAAGGAAAAAAAACAAGAAAAGAAATAAATAGAAACAAAAGAAATAAAAATGAAAGAAACAAGTAAAAAAAAAAAGTCCACACTGAGACTTGAACACACATCCTTGGGATTGAAAGCTCTTCACGTGACCAACAGACCATCCACACGCGCGCATACATAAGTGGAAGAAGAAGAAGAAAACGTGAAGTGGAAAGAAGGAAATAAACAAAACAAAAAATGGCCCCAGCCGGGCTCGAACTCAAGACATGGTAGTGAAAGGGCGTGCTGCTTAACCACTGGGGTGGCGATACATCCGTGTATCAAACCACCCCAAAAATATAAGTACCTAAACGATGTAAATTTCTGGGCAACACGAAAGAGGCAAGTCATCCACATACGTTTTGATTCGTAACTCACTCGTACCTCAACCAAATGGGACAAACCTTATATCAAAACTAACCAGAAACTCAAGAGGAAGAAAAAGGCATCATTAGTTTTTTCAAATGAAGTACAAACGCAAAAGTTCGATGGCTTATGCAAGTGGAGCTTTTAAAATGCGTTTTGAAATTTTCAGATCCAAACAGATGCAAACAGAGGTAGATAATGCCTTGAGCAAACTCCAAATATGCAAAAGAATGAGTTTCAACAAGAAATCCAATCAAAAAGCATTAAAGCAAGGACATGGTATGTGAGTTGCAAGTGGGTGAAATTATGAAATTGCACATTTATGACAGCAAAATAACAAGCTCAGTTCCAATTAAATCCCCATTAGATGGAAATCACAATGATAAACAACCATTTATCGCTAGCAGCACACAAGCATGAAAAGCGAAGTGACAAGGTCAGAAACGATGGACTGTAGCAGCAGTTACTGATAAAAAGAAAATCAAGTTCAAAACAGAAGCAGTCACATGTCATATATTACCAATTTCAGCAAAATGTAACAAAGATGAATGAAGAGCCTAATGCAAACTAAACATGGATTGGTAAGTTCAGATTTTGACAGCTCTAACAAAACTACTGCGAACTCTAACACGACCATGTTAACTTGATCCAATGGTTAGTAATATACCCTATGCATATAATAACTTGCAAACCAACGACAGTTAATCATCCCCACAGCCTACTTAAAATCCAGCCTTAAATAAAGGTCACCAATGCAAGCACACGCAGCCTATAGTGAAAGATCCATGCTCATCATGTTAATGTAACAATTTTCCAACAATACATAGAAGAACAACATACCCATAAACTGCCATAATGACATCTCAATGCAAATCCTGATGAACTAATCAGATCTAGAAATGAGCAGAATTAGGTATTCATCAATGAGAAACAAAAACCATGATATTGCCATCCCAAAGACAACTGACACAAGATCAAAGTCTGAATTTACCCAACCAAACAGTTTTTTTTTACCAGCTTAAAGTCTCCATAACACACACAAGGATTTTCAATAATACCCTCATAAAGCACCAACAGAACATCATCACCAACCCAAGTCAGTCTGGTCTGCTTTGACAATCCATATAAATGTCCTCAATTGACATAATCCATCAATCCTAAACTAAATGGTCACACACCAAGCAGGTCTATCATGGTTGAAGGCTTTGCAAGGAAACTTTGGTCATCCAGTCAACAACAGCAACAAGCTTTTGGTACAGTCACCAATCAATTCAAACATATGCTCTCAATGAAAGGTACTTAAACAAAAGCAACTCAACAGCCAAAGTGCTCACAACGTTGCTGAAGCAAAAAAAAAAACCGGTCATGGTATTCTCAAATTCAAGCATCAAATAACTAGCAGAAAATCCAATGGCATCCATGTTCCTTATAAACTTGGATAACAAGTCAATCCATCAGTGTATTAAGTCCAACAACATCCTACATCCTACTAAGAATCTGCAGCAGGCTCAAAGCTCAGCCTATAACAGACCTTTCACGACTGGGAGTCCAAAAACCAAAACAAAGTTTAACCCAAGGACTATTTTCAAAATGCACAAGAAAAAGCAAAGATTAAAACAGAACTGATGAGAAAAAAATTCACGAAAACTGGACGGCAGGTTCAAAGTCAAAGCAAACCTATGTCAGTAAAAATCGGAAATCTCCAACTGTCAACAGTGAATTCAGCACAAACCTATGGAAATAATCTCCCCTTCAAACATCACTTCAACAAAGAAAAACCCATTGAGGCCTAAGCCTTCTAGCCTATACTGTCCTACCAAAGATTATCCCACCTATCAATGGACAAACAACAGCAGGGTCCTACAGAGACCACATTAAAACTCCTTCAACCTGCCCACAAAACAGATTACCCCTCAAGGACCTAAATGGATTGGCAAGGATCAACATCAAAACAAACCTATTAAAAAAGTGGAAACAGCTATCACACAAATTCCATAACTGTGGCAAATGGTTTATGCCAAAACCAAACTTGAACATCAATCTCAAACTACTGCCAACTCATAAAACAAGACTCAAATCAAATATGGTTGATCCTCAAATGCCTAAATATATCCAAAGGAAACATCTCAACAGTGGACGTGAGTTGGCGAACTTTACTCTTAAAATAGTTTGGACATCCAATGGTCAAGGATTTAAGGTCAATACACCAATTCTCCCTACTCCATCTATTTCATCAACCTATGTCATTTCCTTATGACAGTTACTACCTCAACCTAGAGGAGCCAGTTTTCACAGCAGAGCACCTTAAATAGCAAAACAGTTCTCAGCATACCGATGTCAACATTCAAAAGCAGCTAACCCTACCACATCCACTTGTGAATTCCAAACATCACCCAAAATAAAGCCTTTGCACTCAAATCCAACTCAGACAGCAACCTAACAAAACAATCTAAACAACAGCTCACTCATTAGCGTGCTCTAAACTACCTTAAAAAGTAGTTGCTATTTCACAATAGGCTTTTGTATGAGGAACCAACTTATAAACAACCATGATCATGAGCTAACCCTTAACTCACCCTTAGCAACTTTATCAAAGCAACAAACTACACGCATTGCCCTAATCGCAGTCTAATAGCAGTAGCAGGTTCTTGGTGCAAATATCAATATCCACTGATGGGCCACTGTAGCAGGTTAACTCCAACAGAAACATGGTAACAGCCCCCTCTCACGAATGCTAACGGCAAACGAAACATACTACCTCGAACACCGACAGGCCTCAAGGGTCTAACAGCCACAAAAACTCCATCATGAACCAATCTCAACTGAATCAGCCAGCCAACATAAACCTTCAACAAAGTTCTAAGTACAACTGAGATACTCAAAAAGTTAGGTTCTGCCCTAAAGACTATCAACTCGAAACCTAAACAGAAAAACTCCTTCTCTCCTCAGAGCCAGCTAGCAAAGGAGGAAAAAAAAAGAAATTTGGAAACCTCATCTCACAACAACTTAGCAATAAGCCTAACAGGCTACTAATAGCCTATCCATCATGAACTCAACACCAAAATCAACCCCAAACACAGGTTAGACAGTCAAGCCAACAAAACGCTATCCAAAGATCTAACCAGCATAGGTCAAGGCTGACCTCAAGCAAAGTTCAAAACAAAAGAGGAAAACACAACAGCTACAGCGCTCTGACATTACAATACCACTATCACTCATATAGGTATTCTCATACCAAACATCCAAAAAAAATAAGAATCAAACCTTTATGACCGAATCAAACAACTTCCAGCAAAGAAAGAAAACATGATTCACACCATACAGCAACAAACATGGCATAATCATATTCAACAGTTAACGAACTTCAAAATAAAAACAACTCATGTTTAAAACTAATGATGCAAATAAAACCAGAAAGTTTGTGATACTCACCTCTTGCAGCCTCCAAAGCATACAAACAGCAAAACTTCAGAGTGACTTGAGAAAGAACAGAACCCCTAACTTTTCCTCTTGCAAGCAACTTCCAAATGGTATTGGGAGCTTAAATTTGTTAGGAAAAGTTTATGAAATAATGAGGAAATGAGGTGTTTTCGTGGGAATATCTCAGAGAGAAGCAAAAATGCAAGTTTTGAATTTCTTCACAATGGAGGCTAGGGTTTTGCCCAGCTGCTAGTTAGCTTAAATAGGATGTAGAAAAATGGAATTTGAGGACTCATAGAGGTTAAAGAATCAAGGGACCAGATGATATTTCTCATGGCTGTTGGAATCAAAGGGTGGAGGAGTGAACAGTACAAGAGGAGACAGAGGTTGAGTTGCAGCTAGGATGGCTGGTTGCAGTAGCTTTGTCCCTTCCTCCTTTGGGAAAAATATTCAAAAAAATCTCACGAGGAGTACAAGCTTGGTCCCTCTTGTTTGGGAAAATTTTGGTGGGAAAATGCTAGTGGTTCATGCGCATGGTTTTGCAACAAATGGATATTTTCAAGCACAAGTGCCACATAAAGGGAAAATGAATAAGAATTCAAGTGTTGAAAGTGAGCTCAAATCCCCTACTTTGACCCATGATATCTTGGCACTCAAAAATCCGATTGCGCTAAAGTTAAGTTCTTGATAAAGAGGGCATGAAGTAGAACAACTTTCATGTTGGTGAAGGTTTCATTAGACCATCGGAAGTCCACCAAATTTTAGATTGAAGATCATGCCACAAAATCTGTCCACAAATAACTTAGAAAAATTTTAAGTTATGGATTTCATCTTATTTTTTTCTCAACTTTGAACCTCCATAACTTGAGCTTCTCAAATCCAATTGAGGACTTCTTGGACTCTCTGGAAAGCCTAGAATACAAGGAACAACTTTGATGTTTGAACCAAGTCCATTTGGATCCTTGATCCTGAAGAAAAATACCTTTAAAATGGTTGTTCCAAGCATAAAACTTTCCATAAATGGAAAGTTCTAAAAAAACCTAAATTTCCAAAAGTGGCAAGTTTCAACAATCCTTGACTTTTCATGATTCCCTTGACTTTGCTTGATCAAATTGCAACCATTGGTCGTATTGAACTTAAGAATTATGATCTTGACCTCAAAAAGTCAAGAGTTGACTTTTCCAACTGTGCAGTTGACTTTTTTTACAAACCTCCTGACTTTCAGCTGACTGATCAATTGAAGCTCCTCTGATGCCTCCTTGACTATGTCTTTGCTTGAACTTGAAGCCAACACTTGATCCCCTGTGAATGATCATGATATGCGAATGCTAAAAATGCAGTGAAAAATAAGCCAAAGATAAGAAAAGAGGTTGGTCAAATTTTGGGGTATAACAGTATGTTTCGTATTTCTTTGATTATTGGTTTATCTTCTAGGAGCACCCATAGGGACTAGCGTAGATCAAACTATTTTTAAACTAATTCTCGATTCGTCATCGAGCCATTTTCAAACCCCTCGTAAGTCGAGTGCTCGTCCGCATTCGCCATCAACCTATTGCACACACTTCATCGTGGTTTCGATATCGGGGGCACCCTCAGGGCCTATTATCGTTTCTCACAACTCGACCCTTGATGCGTAAGTTAAGTCAGTTCCGTTTCTCAAATCATTTCCATTCCAACACGTTTTGCACGCGATAATAAGTCAAACCCTTGATCCAACGTCAAGCGAATTTTCATAACAAAACTATCAATCCATTACCAACTATTTAATTCTTTTCAAGGTTTAAAGAGTGGGTTCAAGTCTTTGATCTTGCTTTCAGTTGTTTAGATGTGAGTTATCTTATTCGTGTGTGGATAATTGACGCCTTTAAATAACATTAACAGCTCGATAACGTTTAACCATCATCCAAATACTCATCCTTTCAGATACTACTCAAACAACCTTCTTTTGCGATGAAAAAGAGAGAGTTCCAAGTCTTTGGTTTGCTCTCCCAACTACTTGGGTCCGAGAAGTCTTTCTTAAGCTTCAAGTAGTCGTCATCCGATCAACCTCACCTTTCAAACACATTTCCTTCAAGATGAAAAAGAGAGAGTTCCAAGTCTTTGGCTCGCTCTCCCGATTACTTGGGTCTGAGAAGTCTTTCTTAAGCTTCGAGTAATCTTCATCTGTACCCACAAACTTACTTCAATCCCGTTTCTCTTCATGGTTGTAACAAAGAACTACAGACGCTCTGATTCTTCATTCATTTTTGAATGTAAGATACATAGGCACAAGATTGCGATGATCTTGGCGAGCACACTTCTACCTTTCTCTGTTATTCTGTCCACAATCCTCTCCTTCTTCCGTCTCCCCCATCCTTTCCTGTAGTCGAACTACGAGAGCTCTGATTTCACATTCTCGTCCGAATGAGCATACGTAGGCACAAGGGCTCCAATCCTTGGCGAGCACCCTATCCTCTAATCATCCCCTTTCCCATTAGCATCTTTATCCCTTTATAGCACCGTTTTAGTATTTAGTATTGAGAAGAGAAGAATTAAGCTTAGCTAACTTTCATCACAACTCAAATTAAGAGGTTCCCGTTGAGTACAATGGACGTGAGGGGTGCTAATACCTTCTGTAACACCCCCTTTCTATACCCCTAAATAATCACATAAACAGCTAGTCACATATTAAAAATTTCATCAGAGTATATTTATAAACATGGTATAAAAGGGGCGAGTCACATTACGCATGAAATTAAAACATACAACACCTGCTTAACAAAAGATATGCAACAGTGGGGTAACTTTGTCACAGAGGAACTTAGTCCTTACACCCACATCTCAACATTTAGAATAAAAGCGGAAAATCTAAACATTGAATAACATCAAACATATATACATATATACATCATCCAGAATTATACAACAACATAAGTCATGTTTTTATAAACATTCACCAACAAGATACATATACAAATGTATCACAAAAGAATCATGAGCAACCTAGCTACCCGGTGCTACATATCAGAGCCGACCGACCCAAAAGAATGAAGACACGCTTCATAAAAGACCTCCAGCCTACCTACTCTGCAATGCCTCATAGAGCACCATAAAACAACAGAAGGGTGAGAAATATTATCATAACCAAAATGCATATAATTATATATCTCATAACATAAAAATACACATATTCCACATTCTCACAATAATTCCACACAACTCACCCATATACATCACATTGTATACATATACATATAAATCCAAGCATATTCATCATGCATACTTCCACAATTCCATCATTCCACATAAACATACACAATTATGTTCGTTCACCAATACACCATTATAAAGATGATAAATGAAAATCATAGAGACCGACTCACGACTCTATGCAAATGCAATGCGGTACCGACTCATTCATCACAAGTTCGCTCAGGAACTTATTGGAACCATCGCTCACACCCCACATGGGCACACGATGTTCACCCATTGCTCACACCTCACATAGGCACACAATGTTTATGGATTACTCACACTTCACATAGGCACACAATCCAATTACTCACACCTCACATAGGCACACAATCGTTTGTAATCATCGCTCACACCTCACATAGGCACACGGTGTTACAACAGATTCTCATTTGAATCCCACAACACAAGAATGCACATCATTATGCTTCACATGCAGAATGACTCAAGACACTATTGAATTGCATACATATCCACAATATATTCATGCATTCATCTCATACTATCACATACAATCGATATACACAATCACATCAGTTACACCAAACGGTAACGAGCATCGCTTTACCTCCTAAACGGAAACGAACTCTATCACAATTATCATGCATTCATATTTAATTTAAACAATGCATATAATTTGCCAAAAGGCCACAATTCACAATAAATTCCACAATCTAGGATTCACGCCACACGGCTACCCACAGTATATCATATAACAGCACACAAGCTACACATTCGAAATAAGATTAATCATATCCGAGTCGAAGAATCGATGTTGGATGGAATAAAAAATAAAATGTTTTACTGTCATACTCGCTAGCCTGCTCACTTGGCGAGCAGAATGGTGAGCCCTTCGCTACTCCACTTGCTCCAGCGAGTTTGGGTGGGAGTGTTCGCTGGCAGCTCACTGGGTACTCGCTTAGCGAACCCTTCGCTACCTCACTCGCCAGTGATTCGCCTAGCGAAGGCTTCGCTACACAAACCCTCAACAATCCAAAAATGTCATAAAGTCACAAAATCACCCGATTTATTTCAAACAAGTTCCAATAGTCTTGGACTCACATTCCTCGACTAAACTACACCACTTATTTCGAATTCTAACCGTGAAAACATCAGTTTCTATCGATTTAATCCAATTCGACCTAAAATGGAAAAATGTAGAAAAACAACTAAACAATCCATACAACACATACATAATCATACACATTGATGAGATAATAAGATTTCACACCCTTACCCGATTAAATCGATTCCTAGAAGTTGTTTTGAAGATCTACAAGTCTTTCCTCTTTTTCTTTTCTTTTCTCTTCTTCCTCTTTCTTTCTCTCCTTTTTCTTCTTTCTTTATCTTTTCTCTCCTCTTTCTCTCTTATATCTTTCTATTCTCATTCTTTCTATTCTCATTCTTTCTATTTCTTTTTCTCTCAAAATATCTTATAATTCATCTTCTCCCAAAATATCTAACTTAACATTAATTAAGAAATATCTAAAATACCCTCCAACCTAATTTCCCCGAAAACTCTCAAAGACGATAAAATAACACAATATGCAAACATAACATATTAACACACCAATTCCATAAATAAAATAATAATCACCCAAATAAAATAAAAGACTCAACAAAAACGGGAAAATCATAATCGGGGCGTTACACCTTCCCCTTGCGTAACTGACTCCCAAACCCAGGAACATAAGGTTGCGACGGCCGTGTTCCTTCCGTTTTTAAGAGGTTTTCTCGATATTTTCCTCTCCCGTTCATTCGGGATAAATAAAGTTTGGTGGCGACTCTGCGAACCGCGTTTCTGCGCCTTTTGCACGAGGGTCGTATGTTCGAATGAATTTTCGAGGTGCGACAAAGGGTTGGGTTACAAACCAACTCTGGAAGAAACATCTGAAGAAAACACCCAGAAGCGGAAAACCCTGAAGTTAATATTCGTAAGTGTCGGAGTACAAGTAAATTCCATTATTAACAAAGATGAAGAAAGCAACCTCAACAGCCTAGTGATCCAAGATGGAGTATCTTTGTGCAACTGGGAGAAAGTAGAAATTCCTGTCATACTACCTTTAGAGCAATGCATTGCTTGTTAGCTTTTGTTTTCCTTAAAAATATCTGGTCTTGCCCAAGGCCAGCGAATCATTTTGTATGGGCCACTTTGCGATTTAAAAGATTAATGAATAAAGAAGTATTTTTGTTAAAACTCTTGTTTTTATCCCTCCTCATCATTTTCACTTTTTGTAAAAAGGAAAAATGGAAAATTTTTGAAAATTTAAAATTAACCCATCATCTGCATGTTTGTTGTGTGTGTTTGATCATTCTAAACCCTGTAAGACCATGCAGAAAACCTCCATCACCCACAAAATCCAATGATTATTCGATCCCTTATGGTAGTGATTCATTTGTTTTTCAAGCTAAAGAAGAGAGTGACGAAGATTCTGAAATCTCTGAAGAACTGATAAAAATGACCGAGTACGAGGACGCCTATCTTTCGCCCTACAAAGAACATATTGCATTATCAACTTGGGCTCTGAAGAAGAAAGAAAAGAGGTCAAAATTGGGGCATCGCTAGGGGTAGATGTTAAAAACAGATTGATAATGTTTCTCAAAGAGTATACAGATGTATTCTCTTGGTCCTACCAAGATATGCCTGGGTTGGATACCGAAATTGTAATGCACAAGCTCCCCTTGAAGCCTGAGTGTCCTCCAGTTAAGAAAAAGCTTCAAAGATCTATACCCGACATGGCTCTCAAAATCAGAGATGCGGTTAAAAAACAAATCGATGCGGGCTTCTTAGCAGTATCAAAGTACCTAGAATGGGTGGCTAATATCCTGCTGGGCCCGAAAAAAGACGGTAAAGTCAAAATGTGTGTAGACTACATGGATTTAAACAAAGCTAGCCCGAAGGATGATTTCCCTCTGCCACATATCGACACTTTCGTGGATAACACAACCAATTTTGCGATATTCTCATTCTCGGATGAATTCTCCGGCTACAACCAGATAAAAATGGACCCTACCGACATGGAGAAAACAACCTTCATCACACCTTGGGGTACTTATTGTTATAAGGTCATGCCTTTTGGTCTGAAGAATGCTGGGGCCACATATCAATGAGCCATGGTGGCATTATTTCGACATGATGCACCAGGAAATTGAAGTTTATATTGATGACATGATCGCCAAGTCTTAAGATGAAGAAGATCACCTCGGCCATCTGTTGAAGTTATTCAAAAGACTTAGGAGATACCAACTGAGGCTAAATCCGGCTAAATGTACGTTTGGAGTTTGTTCCGGAAAATTACTTGGGTTCATTCTTAGTCAACAAGGAATCGAGGTGGATCCTGACAAAGTCAGAGCTATCCAGGAAATGCATGTCCCTCAAACAGAGAAACAAGTCAGAGGTTTCCTCGGACGGTTAAACTATATCTCTAGTTTCATCTCTAACTTGACGCCTACCTACACGCCAATCTTTAAGTTGTTACGAAAAGATCAAACGGTTGTATGGAATGAAAACTTCTAGACAACATTTGAGAAGATCAAGGATTATCATTAAGAACCTCCTATATTGATCCCTCCAGTACCGAGAAAGCCGCTCTTCATGTACATGATAGTGTTGGAAGATTCAATGGGTTGTATCCTGGGCAAACTGATGAATCAGGAAGGAAGGAACACGCAATCTACTATCTAAGCATAAAATTCACTAGTTGTGAGATTCGTTACTCACCTTTGGAAAAGGCCTGCTGTGCTCTAGCTTGGGCAGCCAAACGTCTGAGGAAATACATAATTTTCCATACTACTCCGTTGATCTTCAAGATGGACCTGATAAAGTACATCTTTGAAAAACCATCTCAAACTGGAAGACTAGCCATATGGCATATGCTCTTGTCAGAGTATGATATTCAGTATGTCACCCAAAAATCCATCAAAGGCAGTGTCTTGTCAGAACACCTTGTTGAGCATCCTGTAGATAATTACCAACCGCTCAAATTTGAGTTCCCTCATGAAGATGTGATGCATGTTCAAAGCTTGAAACCAGAACCTGGTCCTAAAGAAGGTCCTGAACCCAGATCCCGTTGGAAGATGATGTTTGATGGAGCGTCCAACAAAAACGGACATGGTATTGGAGCTATTCTGGAAAATCCAACTGGAGGATATACCGCTATTACCGCCATAATTTTCTTATCCTGTACCAACAACATAGCTGAATAGGAGACCTGCATCAAGGACAATACACTCTTGCTTACAAGCTTTGAGTGAACACTTAACAATTGACCAATAACAACTACCATCCACAATATGTCTACCACAATGCATCCAAAGATACAAAGGGTGACTTACAAAGTCATACACACAGTGGACTCTCAAAACCCTAAACCTTTATTTTACACTCAAGTTTTTCTTGTTGTTAGTGCTTAATTTCCCTTGCTTCTGCGCCTCCTTAAATAGTAATGCAGACTGGGCTTGGGCTGGTCAAAAGTAACATAAATTAGGTTTAACCAAGTTAAACCACTTTCCATAATTCAAGATGCTTTCAAATAGGTCACAGGCGTTTAATGATAAGCTCAGCACTGCCTAGAATCTCATGTGAGAACTAAGGAACCCTAACAGGTTTCCAGAAATCTAGCCTGAGCTTACTCATGCATTTCAACAGAAAACCAACATGCGTCCTTGTTGTCAGCTACCTGATGTCATGACATTCAGTATGACATCCAATTCACTTTGTGCTAGCTAACTAAACTTTAACTGCAGTACACTACACACGCATGTCATATCATCAGTCAAGACATCTACACACACAGTAGCTACTAGCTACTACACCCACTCAACACACATGTTGTACTACCAAATCCGATTCAACTACACTACCAATCACACATAATAATAGTATCAGTTTTCTGTAAATAACTAGTTACTCAGGATCAACCTGTTCACAGAGAATCAAGCAGTCTGTTCTGGATTTATGGATGTCATGACATCCAGGATGACATCCTGAAGCACACCAGTTCCACAACACAATATTATCACCTGTTAGCCTAGACTACAGATGTCACAGCATTTTGTGTAACATCTTCTGTTACTCCCCCTCAACTGATGCATACCACATCAGCCAAACACAACATGCACAACACACAGACTCCCAACAACCTGCAGACACACACAGTACCACCAACAACTAGGATGCACCAAAGTTCCAACCAGGAACACACAAACATATTCATGACAGACAGATGTCACGATATCCTGTATAACACCGACTTGTGATTACACTTAATATTACCAAAATGCCTGCCAATTAAGTCAAACTCCAAATCTTCCCTGTAGAGTCTTCTTCATACCAGTAGAAACAAATATTTCATAGTTTCCTAAAAAGTCTCAAAGATTCTTTTTATGAAATCCAATTAAATCTGTACTTTGTTCCAAGTCAATCTCTTTGACCTGCACATACTAATGAGGTACCTCTGTCAAAATAGCAGCTCCTGCTGTACCAAACAAGGATGTCATGACATCTTGATTAAAACACATGACAGCAGTGATGTCATAACAGTAGATGTAGCTATTTTGACATCTTGCTTAACATCAGTGCAGAATCATGTTTTACCAAAATTTAGCCAATCATAGAACCATGGACAATCATAGAATCATGGAACTAACAATGCCCCCCTTTGGCAAATTTTGGCTAAAACAACCAAACAAACTTATCAGGGCAGCAACAGTAGTTTTCTCAAAAACATCCAGTTTTACAAACTATCATGCTCTCCCTTAATACTTGCATTCAGCAAGAAACTACAAAATACTACTCTTTCCTTAGCAGTAGCAACAAATAATAACACTTTACTCCCCCTTGGTTTAGTCAAAAATTGACAAAAATTGGGGTAAATGTATATCAACACATCTCACAAACTGAACACGGTGTTCAAAAATACAGTCATCTCACAATCTCCCAAGAAATACACAAGCTGCTTGATCTCTAATTAATATAAAGATTGTACCACTTCAGTAACAATCTATGGACAAGGATTTAAACCCCCCCTACTGAACACACTCAAACACAGTAAACTCAATCCTGATTCGTACAGATCCAGATACCATAGCTCCTTGAGAATACATCCTTGGTTCTTAAGACACCAGCCACATGACTTATCATTTCCACAAAAATCCACATGTAGATATCAGAAGGGAACAACAACAGCAGCTTAACAGACATCACAATGCCATTACAACCTCACCAGTGGTCCAAGAACACAAGATTGCTTGAGAATCAACAAACTCTGTACAAACTACAGCAATGCAGCTATACATCAGACAGGTACACATCTCCCTCTGTCATGCATACTCAGTACTCCCCCTGAAAGAGAGAACCCAAACACATAAAGACTTACTTCAACATATTCATATTCACACACTAGAAACACATGCAACTATCTCAAATTTAGCTTTGAAAGACTAGAGAAAGCACCAAGATGTCAGGGTGAATGTCTTTCCTTATGTACAAGATCAAGGCTGACGGTGTCTCGATCTTCATCTTCACCAGTCATACAAGACAAAACACTTGGATAGAGGCCCAAAAACCTGATTTGATCCATTGATACCCAATAACGAAACAAAAAAAAATACACTATCAGGTTCACCACGAGCTAGAGCAGTAACATAATGTCACAACATCTTGTCTGACATTCCATCCTTATAGAGGCATACAATCACAAACTGCTTGAAACCACAAACAATCTTGAACAATAATTGTACTATTGCAGCCAAAGATCCTAGAAGTATAACTCCCTATATCAAGGATAACTAGTGCTCTTTTTCTAGAAGCACGTGAATGGAAAACATAAGATGCATCTTCATGTCTTCAAGAGCCCACTCTTTGTTCAACACACCTACTGAACACATTCCCTTACTGCTTGAACCACAAGCAACTAGTACACCCATCAAACTTAATCTCTCCCCCTATATTTTATAAGAGATGCTCCAAGATCACCACAGTATCTCAAGACCAACCTCATGCTCATACAGTGAAAAGATACCAAACTGCTCCACTTCTTACTAGAATTACCACTTCTTCACAAGACTTATGGCCTGAGTCAGAGAACAATATAGACACCCCATAATCTAAGACATTCTTTCCTCATCATTCTCCCATATGAAAAGTTAGAACACTTCTGGTTTAACTGGTGAATATTAACTTCCATATAACTCATCATAGTCCAGACTTTTATGCAATGAACCACTCCAGTCTTGTACAATACCTTCACATCATACTCCAAGACAGTCCTTTTACCTCATCATTCTCTCGTATGACAAGATATAGTACTTCTTAGTCAGAATGTGAATCACGAGCTCCACAATAGATCTTCAAGTCCTTCTCCAAGGAAAAACAAACCAAATGATACATATTACAGACACACCACCCAATGGTTCTTGATATGCCCACAACTGGACTTACTAATGCCTAGTAATTCAAATGAAGATCTTTAGAGAACACAACTCCACCAGCTTGATCAAATACAACTCCAAAAGAGGGTAATCTTCGATACGCAACTTAGGGTTTCTACCACAAGCTCCAATATATGAATAGAATCAGAACCTTCTTTGGTTTTCAAACAACTACCCTTCTGCACAAGAGTAATTTTCTTTAAGCACACTTCTTTAAATAACCAAATACCACTATTTGGTTACTCAACTGCTTCTAGAGCTCTAGAAAATCTTCTGATCCACCAAGCAAACTTGATCTTCAAGTTACATATCCTACTTGCTCCATAATAAGGCATCTTAGATACACCAAGACTTGGACCTGTAACATCTACTTCTTCTCACAACTCCTGCAAACTGAAGTTTCTGCTTGATGTCACAACATCTGATCAGACATCCTGCTGGAGAGTTCAGGCTTTCATTCTGCCACTTAGAATAACCTTTTCCACATAACAGAAAAAGAGTTCCATGTTCTCATAAACTTGATTAATGATATAAAGTTTGAGTAGACAACCTCTATTCTGCAATAGCTACCTTCGAAATGCATTTGCTCCAGAAAACTCCTCTTTAGAGAAACCAAACATTCCAAAGATTGATTCTTTAGAGAAGAATTAGTCACAAAAGATCTTTACAAAAGGACTCCTACTTTCCTTAAGTAGATACTTCTTCAGAAAAACAAAGATAACTGCCACTTATCCTTGTCCTCCAAGATGTGTAGGATCACATGCTTCTAAGCACTTCGATTAAAAATAAACTGACCCAAGCAGTGCTATCACCAGCACCATCTTCTAGACAAGTTTCTTTCCAGGAAACTTTCTAGATAAAGATCAGATGCTTCTAGTAGAAACTAGAACACACCTGCTGCACTCCAATACTCCTAGATCAGAAATAAACAGGTATAAGAAGAAAATGTCTTCATCTTCACTTCCATCAGCACTACCTTCCAGCCTTAGTTTCTTGCCAAGAACCTTACTAGAATAAAGACAGATCCTACCACACATGTGTATGGTACCAAGATCATCAGCTATATCTCCTTTGATCTAGTGATTCACTCCTTGAATCAACAGAATTTTGCACAATCTCTGCTGATGGAATGTCTCAACATTTGAGAATATCTCAGATAGCAATGAATCTTAAATCCTTATAATACATCCTTCTCTAAACTTCATGGATAACCAATCAAATACGTGTGTAGTCCACAAATAGAAACTGATCTTATATCCACACAACTTGTTGAGAAGACCATCTGATAGATATTTACACTTCACTAATATCAAAAGTATTCTTTAGTATAAGTATCTTTAATGTTAAAATAACAAGACTGCCACCCTTGACTCAACCTGCATATGACTTCCTCTTACTAATAGAGCTCTTGCAAAACATGAATGGTGAAAATAAATCACCTCCCATTATATCATTTATCAGCACCAGAGACCTTCAGAAATCCTTTTTCAGCATGAGAACCAGATTATCTCCCTGAAAGGGCTCTTCTCTTCAAATTGACTTCAAGGCACAAGAAGAAAAACAATCTTCCAAGTATGAAGTCAGCAATAACATATATCAACAAACAACTCTCTTCATTCCATTTCTCTCGACATTGGAATGACTAGACCTTTTAGAAACGTTGATATCAGAGTTCTTCCATCAGAAAAATATGCAGCGGAACCACCAAAAGAACCTCTTCAACATGCCCTGAACAAGATGTCAAAAAATCTTATAGGACACCATACAGAGGATGAAGCCACTCCTCCTTGAGTATATGATCGGATCTATCCAAGAAGAACATTCAACATATCACAGAGGCTCCTATATCAGAGAGCACAATAGCAGATACACTGAATCTTTCAAAAACAGGAGTAAATACAAACTCCCCCTTAACTCCATAAGCAACAGCTCAAACATTTAAAAAGATCAGCAAGTCAGCTACCACTTCTCCTTGTTTAAACCACCAGAAAGTATCTCCCAAGATCTCATCTAGAACAGACAGGATGCCTGCTCTGATACCAATTGAAATTCTGGTATGCAGATCTCAGATGTCCCAAGAACATTGATCTCTGCTAAAACAAAACAAGGACAGAACATGACCATTTTAAATACCTTTAAGAATTACCAATGTCATGACCAATGCCATGATCTCTATTGTAACATCTGCAGACTGACAGAACTATTTATCTAACCATTTAAAGTGTGCAGAATTATAAATGCTGAAAGATAAATAACACAATGACTTATTTACCCAATTCGGTACAACATCACCTACATCTGGGGGCTACCAAGCCAGGAAGGCAATCCACTATTAGCAGAATTAATTCGGAGCTAAACTCCCCCATTTACAACCCCTCACTTAATCTCTACCCAATACAATTTCTACCTAGAACCCACTAGACAAGAGACACCTCTCACTCCCCCTCAATCACAACAGTGATAAACAATTCAATAAAAAAGAATACTTTAGAAAACACTCTTCAAAGTCACAATACTTGATTTTGCTTAAAAGCTTTAATCAAGGACAATACACTCTTGCTTACAAGCTTTGAGTGAACACTTAACAATTGACCAATAACAACTACCAGCCACAATATGTCTACCACAATGCATCCAAAGATACAAAGGGCGACTTACAAAGTCACACACACAATGGACTCTCAAAACCCTAAACCTTTATTTTACACTCAAGTTTTTCTTGGTGTGAGTGCTTATTTTCCCTTGCTTTTGCGCCTCCTTAAATAGTAATGCAGACTAGGCTTGGGCTGGTCATCGTAAATGTATTAAGAACCTATGGTAAAAAAATCCAGAGCTTAAATTAATGTTTAAGGGCAATAGGGAAATTCCAAACCAAAAGGTGCCAAAGGAAGGTTCGAGTGGGGAAGGCTCTAAAAACCTAGTTCAAAACTAATCTTAGGATCATCTAAAAATCACCACAAAAATCCTATAACATCATCAACATGTCTATAACCAGCCAGCCAAAAATCAACATCAAAATCAAAAGCATGCACTGGTAATAAAATCAGCAAGCAACAAGTCATTTTATGCATTTTTATTCAATTATCAAAAATAGAAAAATGGACATTAAATGGAAAACAAAACCAAAATAAAATCCAAAGGCATGAAAAAATCAGAAATTTCACAAGGATCAACCACATGTTTTTCACATATTTTTCTGATCATTATTCTAATTAAAATCAATTAAACAAGATAAAAAATTTAAAAGAAAATAGAAAAACAATTAAAAGAATTAAAAGAATTCAGAAAATATTAGAGCCATCAGATCACACGACTAGTCTACCCATCCATTAGTTGGGCGCGTGCCAGCTCACTTAATGAAACGGTGCGTATTGACCAGAAACAAGGTGTGGTTTGTTTGACTGAAGCCTATGGTGCGTTCTAATCACATCCATTCATGGAAAAAGTATGATCATCCTATGCTTCTTGTTATGCCACCTCACCAAACCCTAATTAGACTAAACCTTGTCCACTGGATGTAAAGACTAAGTCAAGAATATCAATCAGATCCAACGGTTTCCAGTCATCGTCTTCATTTGAAACAGGTACAAGGAGGGAACTCAGTCACGGTGGCCGGAGAAGAGCGCCACCGTCTTCTCCGGTGAGAGCAATCATGCTCTGCAATCAAACTTAACCAAATTCCAAGAAAAATACATCGTTCTTCTCGTCATCTCTCACTGATCATCATGATCTATTTCATTTTTCCTAATTCCTCATGAATCTCCAAAAACGATGATGAACAGAAAATTCCTCAATTCCAAAATTGTTATCAAACTTCAAATTGGCTACACATAAATGTTCCTCACCTCTCAAGGATCAAGAATCCCTATCTAATTCATGCTAACACTCAAGAATTATACAAGTTCGAATCCAAACAGAAATTGCATCACCTTATGAATCATCACCAAATTCCACAATTACAATCCTAAAACGATCTATGTTGTATCTACAACCTATCCTGATGCTTAATTCAGTATAAACATGCCTAGAACTAGAGCAATGGTGAAAGATAGAAACGTGGAAAAAAGCTTGCAATTGAGGTAGTTGCAGGATGATTCTCGACTTCAAATGCTGCATAAACCTTCAATGAATGATCCTGGTGCTAACAGAATCCTCAATTCCTCTTAAAACCCTCTGAATTGCAAAAACCAATTTTGAGTTTGAAGCTTCAATCTCTAACTGCCACAACAGAATTCTTCACTAATTCCTTCCAAAAACTGATCTGAACATGATTATGAACTTAAATAGAAGCTGTTTGGATCCTAACATGGCCCAAATTGATGAATCCAAAATTTCCATTTTCTCCACAGTTCAACTATGGAACTCGCGTGTACGGGCTCTGTTTCATCTCAAACTTCACTCAAATGACTTGCATAACCCTTGGTGAAGATGAATGGATTAGATTGCAAGCTTGGTTTGATCTTATGGTCAAGATTTGTTATGTTACTTCAATTCTAAGTAACCTAAGCAAAGTCCATGAATTAAGCTTCAAACAAAAATTGTAAAATTGTCAATCTTCTCCAAATGTCATTTCCAATCAGAAAATGCACAAACTTGTGAAGTTTGGCACAAGAATGAATTAAAATGGAATTTTCACTTTTTATGCCTTTTAATTATCTTTTTTCCCAAATTTCTTCATACTCTTCCATATGCAATCCATATCAATGGATGCTTGGGTCACGGTTGGATTAACAACACCATTTTGAACAACTTTCAAGTTGAACAAATCTTCATTTGAGGTGCCTAAGTTGGTGAAATTGACCCTTAACCAAAAATGACGTGTAATTCCAAATTCCCAATATACCCTTATCTTGCAAAGCTTGTAACTTGAGTTCTACAAATCCAATCATGGACTTCTAGTACTTTCTAGAAATCTACGAAGATAAGGAACACCATTCATCTTGACCAAAAGATCATAGGAATCATCCTTCTAAGGCAAAAATGTCATGCAAGTTGGTTAACTTTCAAGCTCCAAATTCACATGCCTCAGATGACCTGTAACTTGTATGGCTTATAATTTGAGTTCTATAAACCCTATCAAGAACTTCTAGTACTCAAATTAAATCTATGATCATGCCCTATAACAATCATGTTGGGGTAAAGGTGAGATGAAAATCCCATCTTGAGTTATGTGGTCTTGAAGTTAGGCACTAAACCAGGGGATTTTACACTGTCAAGCATAGCAACCCTAGCCTAGCAACTTCTCACACTCTTGATCCATGATGATTTGACCTTGGAATCATCCCTTGGATATCTCAACACATCAATCCATGATCACATGGCTCTTGAATTAGGTCTCAACCTTCTTCAAATCATCAGTTAACCTAGGGTTGACCAGATGAAACCCTAGTTGCACCAATCTTGGGTATATCTTCATATCCTTTACATAATGACCTGTCTAGGCTTCAAAATGATCTTAAAACACTTCTTAAGAGCTCTCTCAATGCTCTAGGTCCAACTCTATGGCTTCAACATCATCAGATGATCTTCCCACAACTCTCAAGTTAGGAGACATACACACTTGGTTTCAACCACTCTCCCTGAGGATCTTAGACTTCTCTGGTGAGGATATCAACCCTTTAACACTTGGATAACCCTCTTATCTAGCTTCATAATCTTGTGTAGCCCTTGATTGGTAGTCATACCTCTTGATCTCCTGCATACATGTCAATGAAATGCAGATGATAATGCTAATATAAATGCAATGAAACACAAGCTAGGTAAAGAAAGGTTAGGCAAATTTTGGGGTGCAACAGTTGCCCCTATTCAAACGGCTTGGACCTGGATGGGTGAGAAGAGAACTACTCTCAAACAATCAAGGTAAAAGACAGTTGAATACCAACAAACCCGGAAATTTTCCAACCGCACAAGTAAATGATACTCTGATGGGGACAAATATTCGGAAACGACAATGATAGTTGCACGACAACTAGCTGGATAATTACTGATCTGAACCTCCGTCATGATGATTCTCTGATTTTAATGTAGATCATCTTCCTCAAATCATCAAGGGATCACCGGTTACACGGTAACTGGTGATTTGCCAACCGCACATGTAAATGATACTCTGATTGGTAGGAACATCTTCAAAATCGGAAATGATAGTTGCACGGCAACTTGTTGGGGAATCGGTCACACGGTAACCGAAAATTTGCTAATCGCACAAGTAAATGATACTCTGGTCGGTAGGACAATCTTTGAAGTCTGAAATGGCAGTTACACGACAACTAGCCCTAATCTCCGTTAGGAGGATCATCAGATTTCACTGCAGCTTCTTCCTCAAGTCATCAAGGGACCACTAGTTACACGGTAACTGGTGATTCATAGCTGGTATTACCGTCAGGCATTCTGCGGCACAGCAGCAGAAGAATTCCTTGGGACTCATCAGGTCATTAGGAACTTTTGACAATCTCCATAATTATGCCATCGGGCATTCAAAGAAATTCTCGGGCGTCAGCCAGACTTCGTCAGTAAGTCGGAAATAGAATCCTTCAGTCGATCAGGAACCAAATAGGGATATCTATCTTTTGCCGTCAGGCACTCCGCATCATCTAGGAGAACTGCTTCGACATTACAGTCGGACTTCATCAGTAAGTCTTCAAGGGAAATCTCAACTTCTCTGTTTGAAACCTGTTGTGGATGACACATCTCCGCTGGGGATTCTGGAGAACTATCAAGTAACTCTGCTTCGGGGATTCAGGAATCATCCTGGATAAATAAACTCTGCTGAGGAATTCAAGAATCATCATGAACAACTAACTTCATCGGGAATTCCAATAATCATCTTGAGCAAACAACTCTGGCGACTTCACTGGGGAGTTTTAAGAATCATCTTAAGCAAACAACTTCTGCTGAGGAATTCAAGAATCATCTTGAGAAAACCATTCTGCGGAGGAACACCTACAAAACAAGAACGGTAACGACCTAGCTTATGTTTCATATGCATATGTTTGACAATGGCGTAATGCTCCACACGGTGGAAATGCTACGCATTTAGGGTAGATGATATGCAATCATGCAAAATGCTACGACCCCATCAGCAAAATAAATGCTGAAGGGAAAGTCCTCCTGTCAAGGAGAAAGAATCACTCTAGTGGGGAGGCGGAGTCATCCTGCCGAGGAGAAGGAGTCACACCAATCTCAATTGGACTTATCCTGGGGAAACAAACTCCAGTTGACTTTCTGCAGGGGAACAAAGTTCTACGAGAACCCGTACTCATTCAACTAGGTATACGAACCAAAAACTGCTGAGGGAAACGATATCAATCGCAGAAATAAACTGCACGGCCTTCACGGCTAAAACTTTCCTGAAGATACGGACTCCGATGGGGAAGTATAGCATCAGTTATTCAACTCTCTACTGGGGAAAACCACTCATGGCCTGAACGGCTTCCAAGGACTCGACTCTCTTAGGGAACTGCAAACTCGGCTGAGGATAGGCAACCAGACGCTGGAATCACTCCTACCTTCCGGGGAGAATACCACTCTGTGGGGAATTTCAATTCCGCTGGAGACTTCAGTCTGAACCATCGGAAGCTGAACACTTGCGAATAGTCTTCTACGAGAAAATGGCACATCGACCCAATGCTGGGAACGGGTATACACATCAGCGTATGACTCAGCTGAGGAAATGATGATCCTGCCCAGGATGCATCTGATTAGGGAGAATCTATCTCTGCTTGGGGAGACATATCAATG
Source organism: Lathyrus sativus (assembly GCA_963859935.3). Taxonomy (NCBI): domain Eukaryota; kingdom Viridiplantae; phylum Streptophyta; class Magnoliopsida; order Fabales; family Fabaceae; genus Lathyrus; species Lathyrus sativus. The sequence goes on along the minus strand of OZ012738.1, from coordinate 59,039,603 downwards.
CTCACAATCTCATGCTCAGACTCTGTGGGGAACCACTGCTGAACTCGCTGGGGAAGAAGGAATCATCCTGCTTGGAAAACATCTGGCATACTGCCTGGAGGGTGACGTCCCTGCAACAACATGAACAAACAGACAAGAAACCCTTCTCAAAGGGACCTATCAAGGTTATCATCCTGCGACAATGTTCAGGTAATTCAATGTTTCAACAATTATCGGCCTAGGCCAGCAAGTTTATGTATGCGCATTTTATCAAAAACATCGGCCGTTCTTTTTTCGCAAACAAAATAGATAAAAACTAAACAAACAATCAAAAATGCTGAATAGTATATGTTTATTGATAACGAGCCCCTGAATGGGCAAAATGTTTTACAACAGATGCAAGCTCCTGAAATGAGGAAGCTGCGCAAGCATAATAACATAAATATACATCAGTATATACAAATGTCGGCAATGTGGCGTAGACGAACACCATGAGTTGATCCCTCTATGACCCACTCAACTTCGATACTTCTTCGACGCTTCAGCTTCAAAAGAGATTGATTCGGATAAACGGCCCTCAGGTCTTCCCAAACCACTAAACAATGAAAGTCCCCACGCGGAACACAGTCATTTGCTTTTTCAAATCCCTAACTTTTGCCTGAATCGCCATTTCGTGTTTTCAATTCACCGGGATACCCTTTTTTGCCAAAGTCGCCCTTCCAGGTTTTCGACTTTGCAGGTGTATATTTTTTGATTTATATCCCTAATTTTTTCCCGAACGTTTTTCCTTTTTTATGGTTTGCCGGGATTCCCCATTTTTGCCTGGATATTCTTTTTTTCTTCCAGCGGGTCGTTTTTTAAGCAAAGTATTTTTTAACTGCGTCCGCGTCCACAGGGGATGCAAAATCTTCGCCATCCATCGAGTATAACAACAAGGCTCCTCCCGAGAAGACCTTGCCGACGACATACGGACCTTCGTAGTTAGGAGTCCACTTGCCCCTATGATCGGAATGTGGTGGAAGAATCTTCTTCAGGACGAGATCACTCGTCTGAAAGCTTCTAGGACGCACCTTCTTAACATAAGCTTTCTTCATTCGGCTCTGGTACAAACGACCATACGCAATCGATGTTAATCTCTTCTCATCCATCAGGCTGAGCTGATTTAATCGGTTCTTAATCCATTCTGCCTCGTCGAGTTTCACGTCAACCAAAACTCGCAAAGAAGGAATCTCAACTTCCAACGGTAGGACAACTTCCATACCGTACACTAGTGAGAAAGGAGTTTCCCCGGTTGATGTGCGTACCATCGTACGATAACCATGCAGTGCAAATGGCAGCATCTCATGCCAATCTTTGTAGGTCACAACCATCTTTTGTACTATCTTTTTAATGTTTTTGTTGGCCGCTTCAACCGTACCATTAATCTTCGGCCGGTAAGGTGATGAGTTGTAATGTTCAATCTTGAAACTCTGGCATAACTCCTTCATCATCTTGTTATTCAGATTCAAACCATTGTCAGTATTGATCCGCTCGGGAACTCCATATCGACAGATGATGTCCTTCTTTATGAATTTGGCTACCACCTGCTTGGTCACATTTGTGAGGGCAAGGTGTCTCACAATACAGGCCTCCAAGTTTTCGATGATGACAAAACACAACCTTGGACAAATTAGAAGCATCATGCAATACTTCAACATGCTATACCTCTTTTTCATTGTTAAAACATTATACCTTAATATGAGTCATAACTGAATGTGGCAGGATGCACAAAATGGAAAAAGTTGTTATTTTTGCAGGTTTCTAAGCAATGAGTCGACCATACAGTCGGCGCTTGAAGCCTGACATTTCTCACGACTCAGCGCATGGAAGCAATGCGTCGACCGTACAGTCGGCGCATGAGTGTTTTGATTTTCCACGGATCAGCGCATGAAGACATGCGTCGACCATGCCACTCAACGCATGAAGCTGAGTATTCCCCACGGGTCAGCGCACGCCGACCCTATGGTCGACCATTCGCGCGCTGTGCAGTTTTTCTTGCTGTGTTTTAAAATTCTGTTCAGTTGACTGTTTTGGTTATTACTATAAATAGAGTTTTGCTTATTTTTAACAACTAACAATTGAAATCTTGAGTAAATTGTCAGGGCAAGAAACGTGAAATAGGTGCAACATATTTCTTCATCTTCATCCTACAAACAACACACAAATCCTCAAATACACACAATCATTTTTGCTGTGATTGGTGTCTTGTTCAAGGGTGATAAGGTTCGAACGCGTTGATTGAAGATCCGGTTCGGGTGGAAATTGGGGCAGGTGTTTCTTGCAGAAAACCTTGAGGGTTTTACCCATCAAGACTAGAAGGTTTTGAGGGCTTTTGCTACGGAATTGTTCGTTCAACATTCAAACAGGTGCGAAGGTAATTGATCAACGGAAGGTTCATCAGTTTAGTAGCGAGGGCGTTGAAGTGTTGAAGACTTTCCGGGTTTGATTTGTTGGTTTCTAAGATTAGCCGAGCCGAAGGTTTGAACAACGGAAGGTTATTCATTAAGGTGGCTGGAATCGGAGATCATTCACAACAAATTGAAGGGCTTGATTCATCTTGAATCAAGGTGCAAGAAGTGATAGCAAGCATCAACATCATTTGAGATTGTTTGTATCATTGTCTATCAACTCTTGTGTAAACTGTTCATTCCAACAGGTGATATATATTCAATATATCTCAATTCTAATTTTAGAATTGAGGGCAGACGTACCCCGAAGCGAGGACGACGGGGGAACTGCCTCATCAAATCGTGTGTTCTTTAGTTTCTGTCATTTTCAATTCAGCTTATAAAATAAGTGATTCTAGCTTAAGTGATTATTGTCAAACTGTGATACAAATTGAGTAAGGTGTTGAAACTCTGTTTTATAACTACTAAGTACAATAAAATTATTGTACTAGGGCATTTCCAATCTCTTACTTAACATAAATATCCTTTGAGGTATTTGTGCACACAAACTGTTCGACAAAAGTCCTGAACTAAAATTGTCTTATTTTGCTTCTAGTTTTTGTGTGTCTTATTAATCATTGGAACTAGGTAACCTTGCAAATTGAAGTAAATAATTGATAAGCATAGTTTGTGTTGTGATTCTATTTTTTCCGAATTGTCATAAATCCATAGGCTTACGTATATCCGGTTTTCCAATAACCGTTCGTTTTAGACTATATTTTTTCTCGGCCACTTCCGCACTTAAAACATTTTTAAAACCAATTTTAAATTGGTAGCGCCGACTCAAATTTTAATTGGAGATCTATTCAACCCCCCCTTCTAGATCCATGCCATAGTCTAACAAGTGGTATCTAGAGCTCCGGTTATTCGGTGCTTCAAATACAACGAGATAGAAAATGGCAAACGAACCTAAAGGGGCGTATAATAGGGCTCCTGTTTTCAACGGTGAAAATTATAGTTATTGGAAAGATTGTATGCGTGTGCATATAAACTCCATAGACAGAAAAATATGGAATGTTATCCTTAATGGTCCAATAGAAATTACTATGACCAATGCGGATAATGTAGTTGTACCAAAGCCTGAAGCACAATGGACCGATGACGATGAAAAAAAATACAATTATGATTGGAAAGCTAAAAAAATCTTAATCTCCTCATTAGGTGTAGATGAATATTATCGTGTATCCCATTGTCCTACTGCTAAGGCCATGTGGGATTCACTACAAATAGCCCATGAGGGGACAACCGATGTTAAGTTAGCTAGAATCAACACTTTAATACAAGAGTTTGATCTCTTTTTCATGGAGCAAGGGGAAACCATTGCCGACATGCAAAAGAGATTTACTCATCTCATCAATCGTTTACATTCATTAGGTAGGCCTATTTCCAATGATGTTGCTACTAATAAAGTCTTGAGATGTCTTAACAGGGAATGGCAGCCAAAAGTGACCGCCATCAAAGAGGCAAATGATCTTACCATATTAGACTTGACAACATTGTTTGGCAAATTGCAAGAGCATGAACAGGTACTTTTGAGCTTAGACCAACGTGAAAAGATGGAAAAGAAAGACAAAGCGAAGGTGAGTGAAAAGAAATCGATATCTCTCAAGACTTCCTCCTCGAAGTCTCAAGCAAAAGAGCAAAATGATTATTCCTCGAGCGACGAAGAAGAAGAAGACACAAGCGAAGATATGGGGTTGTTTGTTAAACGGTATAACCGTTACGTAAGGAAGAACGTCATACAAAATTCCGAGAAGAACTTGGTAAACTTCCGAAAACAATCAAGACACTCCAAGGATGATGACTCGAAAGGTAAAAAGACTAGAGGGACGTGCTACAAGTGTGGAAAGCCCGGTCACTACAAACGGACTGTCCAATGAATAAAAAGGGAAAGGACAAGGAATCATCAAAATCAAAGCCGAGGAGAGCGTACATAGCATAGGAAAGTGACAGCAACTCTTCCTCCTCTGATGAAAGTTCTAGTGATGAAGAAGAGTCCGTGAATTTATGCCTCTCCGCCAATCAGAAAAATAAGAAAAAACAGGTATGTAACTCTAAATATGATAAGTCATCAAATATGTCGCATTCAGAATTACTAGCCGTATTTCATGCCTTACATAATGAAGCAGTTGAAGCCTTCAAGAAACTTGCTTCTAATAAGAAAATCTTTACGTATTTAGAGCATAAGGTTAAAGAGTCCGAAAAGAAATTAGAGGACCTAAAGGCTTCCATTGTGAGAGGCAATGAATCGGATTGTAAGGACGATAGAAACCCTTTCAACTTCGGGTGTGGCACTTGTCATATTTGGCAAGGTGAGGTTAGACACCTCAAGGCCAAATTAAACAAGGCACTCGAGCCTAAAATTACATTTGCTATTGATAAAAAGGATTTTATAAAAAGTATGATTAATCCATACCAAAAATATGCATATGTAATTAGGGATCAAGCAAGTGAAAGTGTCTCTAAAGTTGATTTTGCTTGCTTATACTGTTGCAGGAAAGGCCACTCCATTGGTAAATGCCATTTTAGAAGATTTCTTGTTCCTAAAGGCATCTACCAATGGTTGCCCAAACACAACCATTTTGTCGCTAACCTATTAGGACCCAATATGCCACTGGGTACCTCCTTGTGCTAATTATGTTTTGACAGGTGAAATGTGTCGAGACCACCGAGAGAAGATGGGTTCTCGATAGTGGGTGCTCAAGACACATGTCTGGAGACATATCCCTATTCATAGACTTTGTGGCTAAGAAGAAAGGGTATGTAACTTATGGTGATAACAACCGCGGAGCAATACTAGGCAAAGGTAGTGTAGGTAATCCTGCCTCTGCTATGATTTCCGATGTATTGCTTGTCGAAAACCTTAAACATAATCTGCTTAGCATTAGCCAACTGTGCGACAAAGGATACAATGTATCCTTTTAAAAAGATTGTTGCAAAATTGTGCATGAAAATGATAAGAAGAATATGTTTAATGGTTTTAGAGTAAACAATGTATATATGCTTGACTTAAATGAAGTATCATTAACAAGCGACAAATGCCTCATAACTATGAGTGAAGACTCATGGCTATGGCATAGGCGTTTAGCGCATGTTAATTTTGACTTACTCAATAAGGTAGTCTCAAAAGACCTAGTCTTAGGACTTCCCAAAATAAAGTTCACCAAGGATCACCTTTGTGATGCTTGTCAAAAAGAGAAGCAAACGAGGATCTCATTTAAATCTAAAAAGATAATTTCAACAACGAGACCTCTTGAACTTCTACACATGGACTTGTTTGGGCCGTCTAGGATCAAAAGTCTAGGAGGAAACTATTACGGGTTCGTAATAGTGGACGACTTTTCTAGGTTTTGTTGGACCATCTTCTTAGTAAGTAAAAGTGATACATTCGCCGCTTTTGAAAAGTTTGCTAAGCTTTCCCAAAACAAGTTAAATACAAACATAGTGTCCATAAGGAGCGACCATGGAGGTGAGTTTGAAAATCATTTGTTTGAAGAATATTGCAGTAACCATGGTATTGATCATAACTTCTCCGCTCCACGCACTCCTCAACAAAACGGGGTTGTGGAGCGCAAAAACCGTATTTTAGAAGAATTGGGAAGAACAATGATTAATGAGAGTGGCTTACCTAAATATTTTTGGGCCGACGCCATTAGTACGGCATGTTATGTTTTGAATAGGGTACTTATTCGCCCCATTCTAAACAAAACACCGTACGAACTCTTAAAAGGGCGAAAGCCAAATGTCTCTCACTTGCACGTGTTTGGATGTAAATGTTTTGTATTAAACAATGGTAAGGAAAACTTGGGCAAATTTGATTCCAAAGCCGATGAAGGTATCTTTCTCGGATACTCTCACTCGAGTAAAGCATATAGAATATATAATAAACGTTTACTTGTTGTAGAAGAGTCTGTGCATGTTACCTTTGATGAGTCCTACCCGAGAAATGTCGGAAAGGATAGTGTTGTTCATGGTGCAGGTACATCCACTGAAGACATACTCAAAAGTGGCGAGATAGGGATTGATCAACCTGACAAAGCCAAAGTTGAGGAGGATAAGGATGCACACCGTGATGCAAAAGAGGAAGTTCATTTGCCTACAAACGACGATCTTCCTCATGAATGGAAGTCATCTAAAGACCATCCTATTGAAAACATTATTGGAGACATCACAAAGGGTGTAACAACTCGTGCTAAGCTAAGTAATTTCTGTTATTACTTCGCTTTTGTGTCACAAATGGAACCTAAAAATCCTAAGGAAGCCCTACTCGATGAACATTGGTTTCTGTCAATGCAGGAGGAACTAAATCAGTTTACTAGAAATGAGGTTTGGGACCTTGTCCCTCCTCCGCGAGGTCATCGAGTAATCGGCACCCGATGGGTGTTTAGGAACAAGCTGGACGAAAACAGGGTAATAACTCGTAACAAGGCGCGTTTAGTCGCGCAGGGGTATAACCAAGAGGAGGGCATCGACTATGAGGAAACTTATGCTCCGGTTGCCCGACTCGAGGCTATACACCTTCTTCTTGCTTTCGCATGTGCGAAAGATTTTAAGTTATTCCAAATGGATGTCAAGAGTGCGTTCCTTAACGGGTACATAAATGAAGAGGTCTACGTTGCACAACCTCCGGGTTTTGAATCTCATGAGTACCCCGATCATGTTTATAAACTAAAACGGGTGTTGTATGGTCTCAAGCAAGCTCCTAGAGCTTGGTATGAACGCCTAAGTAAATTTCTACTTGATCAAGGTTACTCAAGAGGAAAGGTTGACACAGCACTCTTTATTAAACGTCAAGGAAAGCACTTGATATTAATTCAAATCTATGTTGATGATATAATCTTTGGATCTACTAACATGAATCTCGTGAGAGAGTTTTCTGTTCTTATGCAGGGTGAATTTGAGATGAGTATGATGGGAGAGCTCACATACTTTCTCGGCTTGCAAATTAAACAATTCAAGGAAGGAACTTTCGTGAGTCAAACAAAGTATTGTTTGGATCTTCTCAAGAGATTTGACATGGCAAAATCCAAGGCCATAGACACCCCCATGCCTACATGTGCAAATTTGAATAAGGATGAAAGCGGTAAGGACGTAGAGGTAAAAAGGTATAGAGGTATGATTGGATCACTTCTCTATCTCACTGCGTCGCGTCCTGATATTATGTTTAGCGTGTGTATGTGCACAAGATACCAATCATGTCATAAGGAATCCCACCTAAAAGCTGTTAAAAGAATACTTCGGTACCTATCCGATACTCCAAAGTATGGCTTGTGGTATTACAAAGGTAGTGATTGTTCGTTGTTAGGTTATTCCGACTCCGACTTTGTGGGTTGCAAGTTGGATAGGAAAAGCACTAGTGGTACATGTCACTTGTTTTCAAATTCTTTGGTTAGTTGGCATAGTAAAAAGCAAGTTCCAGTTGCTTTGTCAACCGCCGAAGCGGAATACGTTGCCGCCGGTAGTTGTTGTGCTCAAATCCTGTGGATTAAGCAACAACTATTGGACTTTAATCTCAAACTTGAACGTATCCCAATCCTATGTGACAATACCAGTGCTATTAATCTTACCAAGAATCCGGTATTGCACTCTCGCACTAAACATATCGAAATTCGACACCAGTTTCTTCGAGATCATGTTGAGAAAGGTGACGTTGTATTTGAACATGTTGATACTAAGAATCAACTAGCGGATATTTTTACTAAGCCGCTAGCCACTGAACCTTTCTTTCATATTCGTCGAGAACTCGGTATTCTCGACATTTCGAAGCAGGAGTCATAATTTGCTTATTTCAGCTTATTTCATTCACATCCATATTTTGTACTTCTAACAAACTTGATGTTTTTGCAAGTACAAGTATGTTGTTTATCAAGCTTATCCGGCATTGAGGTGATATTGTTCCTCTTCCTTCTCTCTACATACAAGTTTTCTTTGTGATCTCAAAGTAAAATATGTTAACTGTGGTGCATATGTGAATCATCTGTTGTGTATTTAATTGCTTGATTGAACATTTTTTTTGTGGCATTATTGTCTGCATTTATTAAGCACCATGTCATATGAAACTAGGCAAAATTCTGCATTTTCAGGTCTTGAGTCGACTATACCAGAACAGAGGTCGACGCACTCTGTTTAAATTTTAAATTTATTGAAAATTTTACAGCATGCGTCGACGCATGCAGAGCTATGGTCGACGGCTCGCTGAAAATTTCAGTTTTATTTTTCTGCCTGTCGTTTCAGCTCTCCTCATTTAAGGCAGTTACATGCATCCACTCATATTCCTAGGGAGTTGCATCTATTACCCTCCACTACTCCTTCTTGTCTCTTCCACTCTCCAACAAACCCTAAGGTTCTCTTAAAAAGGGGGAAACTATTTTCTGAACCCATAGCACCTCTCATTTCAGAATCCTCGCATTTCACATTACCCACCAAAATCTCTACCCATGGCTTCCTCTTCTCATAGACCCACCAAAAAGAGGTCAAGAGGGTCAACATCTGCCTCAATACCTATTACCCCCGAATCACTTGTTTATCCATCCCTCCGTGAAAACTTCAACAAGGATATTGGTCGAAGAAAGGTTGTACGACAACATGCATTCTACGAACTTGTCGCCGAACGCATGCATCTTGGAGAAATCATGACCTATCTCACATATCACGGTATTGAGAGATTTCTTGAATGCAATGCCAAGTACAGTGAAGACCTGGTACGTATATTCTATACTGGTCTCAATGATAAATTTCATGGTGAAAATTTCCACTCCGTTATCGGACCCACTCAGGTATCTCTAACTTCTGAAATTTGGAACAAATATTTTGATATGACTGTGGAGGAAAATGAACCTCCTCTAGCTGAGGTAACTGATTCACGCACAATTGAAGGTTATGAGTTCAAAACTGCACTGAATGGTATGCTTAAGCGACCCTATCCTGCCCACATTGTGAACAGTGCTGCTTTTCCACGATCTGTCACTTCCGGAAAACTCAAAAATTCAACAAGAATTCTTTAGTGGATTGTGGCGCGCATTCTGCGGCCCAAACAGGGTGGATTATCAAGGGTGGAACAGGCTGAAGTTCATCTCATACATATCCTGGGTCACGGTATCAAAATCAACTGGCCATATTACATTGTGTAATACCCCAAATTTTGCCCTAAGATTAGTCGTTTCATCTTGCATCCCATTTGATTTTGCATTGCGTTTAAGCTAACCACTAACGGGTTGTGCAGTTGGTTGATTGTTGCATGAAAACATCATGTGGCGCGCTCTTTTAGTTTACAGGATTTCTAGTGCCACTTTATTTTGAATGAATAAAATAACACAATTGACAAGAGATCCTATGTAAAGAGTTGTGAGTGTGAGAGGTTGAGAGTTCAAATCCCACCTTCTTCACTTTTTGTTTTGTTTCTTTTATTTTTATTCTAACTTTTCTATTTTCATAAAAAAAAATAACAAAAATAATTTTTTTTATTATTTAATTATTATTTTCGTATTTTATTTAAATTATTTTTTCACTTTTTTCCATATTATTCATAAAAACATCCAAAAATCATAAAATTATAATATTAGAAAAGATTTTATTCTTTTTATAATATTTTTAATGTTTAGTATAAATAAATAGAATTTTAAGTTTATTTTAAATTGTTTGAATTTTATTTAGTTTTAACTAATATTAATTTAAGTTGGGCTTTAAAGTGGGCATTAGGTTAGAGTTAACCCTAATTTGTTACCTATATAAACATAAGTTATATTTGAGAAAAGAAGGGAGGAGACAAAAGAGAAAAACGGCGGCCGTTCTCACGACTTATCAAAAGAGGGGAGATTTTTGACAAAACCTTCAAAGCTTCATCACCGGCAGAATCACCAACAAATCGTAACTCGTAAGATTTCATCAATATCACATTTGGTTTCTGTTATTCTTTTTTTTTACAGGAAAAAGAGAAGATTATGGCGGCGCAATGAAGAAGAAGAAGAAGTTGGGTCTTTGGAAAGACAAAGTCTGAAATGAAATGCCAAACCTACCTCTTTTCGTTTATGCCTCAGTTTTATTTTCTTGTCCTTTTCTATTTTTTATATCTTTTGTTTTTTTCTCTTTTTTCTTTTTTCCATTTTTATTATCATTAATTGGTTTGAGTTTTTATAGATACTAACGTAAGGTTTTGCTAATTAAATAACTAACGTAATGTTTTGTTAATTAAGTAACTAACGTAATGTTTTTGCAAATATTTTTTTTTTTTGTATTTCTAGAATAAGAGCATTTGGTAATATAAAAATAATTTCTTTTTAATAAAAACAATTACTTTTCAATAAAAACAATTTCTTTTCAATAAAAATCCAAAAAAAAAACATTTGTTTCTCTAATTAAACTAAAAACACTCTTTTAAAATTTAAAACAGTTTTTTTTAAAGTTAAACCAAAACAGTTTTTTTAAAATAAGATTAAAACATTTCTTAAATAAAAACTAAAATGTTTCTTTAAATTTTAAATTAAAAAACTAAATTTTTTTAAAAAAAATTAAAACTAAAAAACATTTTCAAAATTAAAGCTAGATCTTTTTCAAAATCAACCCAAAACATTTTCAAAATCAAATTAATTTTCTTTTTAAATTAATTTTTTTAAAAAATATAATAATAATAATGTTAAATAAACGTCCAAATTCTTAATTTTTTTCCCACTATTTTATTATTTGCCATGAATTTCTGTCTAACCCTTTGCACTAATGTTCTCTGTTTCTCTCCTCAGATTATATTTAAATTATTTGTTCAATTTATTTTGTTCCATGGATGTAATTTACGCGAGGCCATGGTCGCGGTTTTATTTTATCTTTCTTTTTTTGGGGTTTGTAATTTACGCGAGTGATCGTCGCGACGCTTTCTTTATTTTCCGCATTTTAATTTCTGCCATATAATATTTTGCCATGTTTGCATGTTTTACCGTTATATTTCCCTCCGAAGGAATTAGGTCTAGCTGTTTGACCGCCGAGTCAATAACCTTAATTTTTGACCGTTTCAAAAACCCTAATAGCCTAGGTGTCTCCCCGTGGACGAAAATGCCCTTTACCCTAGCATTAGGTCAAAGAGTCGTCGTACTCTGTTTAGGGTTTCCCGCCGTGGAATCCCTAATTTCAACCCTAAATTTTCAATTAACAAATTCAACATAGAAATAGGAGTTTCAAGACTCCACGTAAGCATGTCCTTAAGATATGTTTATTCCCCATTGAAACCTTGACCACAGTCAAGAAGTTTCTAACCTCCCTTTCGAGGGGAACTACAATTACTCTGATTCCATTCCCGTCAGGATATGTAGGCACAAGATGCGACGTCTTGCCGAGTAAACTTAGGAATAACCCTTAGGTCTTTTAGGTCACTCTATCCCTTAGCTCAATATATATTAAAGCAGATAATAAATAAAAATAAAAGGCATACGATAAACAAAAGGTTCCTGTAGAGTACTACAGAAGTTTAGGGTGCTAGTACCTTCCCTAAATTTAACCAACCCCTTACCTAGGTCTCTCCCCGCATTGTGTTTACGATGCAAAAATAGGTTTTCCCTCTTTTGACCTTTTCCTTCGGATAAATCAAAGAGCGGTTGTGAATCAAGAATTGTGATTCAAACTAATTAATAGTTTGATATCCTATTTTCACCGCAACAGAAAATGGCGACTTCACTGGGGAGCCCTCCTAATTTTTAAGGGTTGCCCTATTTTGTTTATTGCATGTTTTATTATTAATTATTTGTATATGTTATTGTATATTGTGGGGATATCCTTTTATTGTGAGATAAGTCCTACACCCGGACTTGAGTGACCTTATTATAGGATGGGGATATATTCGATAAGGCTTATAGGGAGTTGAATCCCGAACAAGCTGACTCGAGAATCACCACTCAGTTGAGACCCTTTCGAAAATGGTTCGGTTGAACGAGTAATCGTGAAAACGTTTTCCATGGTCGATTGGAGCCTGTGATACTGGGAACCGTAGTACCTTAACACCACTTTGGCCTTATCTAGGGCGTAGTGCGGGAACTATGAGGGAGTAATTCCAAAATGGTTGCTACACGATATTACACTCAAAAGAGGTTCTCTTGAGAATATTATCAACCACCGAGTCAATTGGGAAATTGATAATATCCGAAAGATGGACTGATGACTTTGGGAACTTCTTTAGAACCTTGTTCTACAGGTACAACTAGCCTTAGTACATACCTTATTGGGATGGGTAGACCCTAACTCCTTGCATATACCTTTAACCTAGGACTTTGTATATATGCATTGCATCCATAAGACATCACATTGCATCACATGTCATGGAATTTAAATTTTATTTATGAATATTGCAGGATACCATGGAAAACAAAAAAAAACTTTGAGATATTCTTTTAAAGGACTTAAGTTAGATGACCTAAGGAAGCTAGGAGCTTTGGTTCAAGATCAATAAAGGATCCAGAAACAAGTATGGAAGGCCGTTATTTTTGTTGAAACCTCAAGTAGACGAAGGTTTCCTTTCGACTTTGTTACAATCCTAGGATCTAGAGTATCTTTGCCTTGCATTCTCTGAGTATCAGCTCTTGCCTACCCTAGAAGAGTACTCTCAATTGGTGGGGTTACCTACTCTGAAGGAGTCTTTGTTCCCTTTCTTTGAGAAAGACCCTAAATTGTGAAGACCGTTGCTAAAGCCATATGCTCGAAGTTCTCTGACATCAAGTACACTAATCACCAACAATTGTGAAGACTTTTCCAACGTACCCTTGTTTGGTTTTGATGAAGGATTTATTTTCCTCTAACTATCGATTTACCTTTTGAAGATAGGCTCATCCTCAAAAAGGCCTAGGCCGAAGAGCAGAGCAAAGGGCAGAACATGAAGCTTTCTTAGGGTCATTTTTAGCTTTTATTTAGCTATTATGCCAAGACTTTTCTAAGAATTGTTTGTAATCCATTATTCAAAAATAATAAATGAAATTTCTTTGGTATTCCGCAATATTCGTAAATATTTGAATTCCATGAAATCATTTCATTCGCATTTCTCATTTTTTGCATCATGTTTTTGCATCACATGTGTCTCTCGGTTTCTCATACTCGGTTCTCTCGCCTGCCAGTTTCGTCACCCTGGGTCCTCCACGTCAGTACAATACTAGAGCCTAAGCTCGAAAAAGGATGGAAGAACAAGCTCAAGAGACCGTGTCAGCCATGAACTCGAAGATCTTCGAGGAAGTGTGGGGCAGATTATGGAGATGCTGCAAGCCCTTAAGGTGAAGATGGATAATCAACCTACTGTTGTTTCTAAGATTACCAACACTATTGTGGGTTCTCACCCAGCTGTTACTGTTGAGAACATACCTCCTCATGGTCCTCAACCCTGTTTGGTGCATCCTACCATTGCTCAACCAGTTCGACGAGTTACTCATCCGAAGTGCAAAACTCCGAGCGTTGACCACCATAAAGGACCTACAGGTCCGAGGAATCGCTCGATGGCTAATCATCATCCTTGGCAACCTCAGCAGAATTATGTTCAAGGTTATCTAGTTCAGTATGCTCCACAACCATATGTAGCTACTGTTGCACCTCCTTTTAGTCAGAAATTTCCTACATATCAGCCTATGCCGCCGGCTCCGGTCTATCAGCATCCGGTTTATCAGCCTGCACAAGCTCCTGTCAACTGTCAGCGAGTGCCCAACGCTCCCGTGTGCCAACCATCAGAGGAGACAATACCTCGTCAAAATAGGAGACCATACAAGCCTTGTCCTCCGATCCCAATGACGTTCACTGAGTTGTATCCTTTCTTAGTGCAACAAGGTCTGGTTGTTACCCGAACTTTGGGTCCACCTCCCAATTCGGTACCTGTCAATTACAATGCCGCTGCTCATTGTTTATTTCATGAGGGTGTGCCTGGTCACGATTTGGAAGGATGTTACGCGCTTAAGAATATTGTTAGAGATTTGCTAGAAAAGAAGGTCTTGTCTTTTGACGATCCTCAGCCGAAAGTCAAGACTCCTCTCAGGGCGTCCCAGGGGCCAGAATCAAGCTCTGAAAAGCCTGTTTTCAACAGATCTCAGCCAGTGACGCATACGGTGAATCAGCCAAAGCCGACAGTTCTTCAGATGCCTAGTCCTTTTCATTTCAGCAATCCTCAAGATGATGCGACCCCGATCAACAGAGAATCTGGGAGAGTTATTCTGAGTGAAGATTTGAAGACCGATAATGAAGTATTGACAGATATAGCTGGGGCAAGCAAGGTGGTTCTCCGTGATCATATCATTGAGGCCTCGCTAGAGGAAACCACCACTACCATGCCGGTCGCAGATGCGAAGACTTCATAAACACATTTTGAAGGACTTTGAGACATTTCATTTTTGCTTATTTATATGTTATTTTTGTTGATTAAGCATAATTAGCATGTATGAACTCGTTTATTTTGAATAATTAATGCAATGCATATTTGTCTGGAGTAAATCCATTCGTTTCACTCATTCAAAATATTTTTTTCATAGACTTATAATGCCAACGTTACCCGATCTCTTGTTTTATAGAGAATTTGGAGGAGGAGGATGAACCTAAAACATCAAATCTCTTGTCGTATGCTTTCAATTGAAACCTGCTGATGATGTAAGGCATTATTTCAAATCCCAAATAATGGAGATATAAGGATGATAATCCCTCTTTAACCCCTTTGAGCCTTGAAGTAGGAGTTTTCTTCTCTTCCAAAAAAAACCATCATCTTAACCTGGGGCAGGGTAGTTTTTCAGTTAAATTGATCGAGCGCTCAGACTCTCAAAAAGGAGGAGCGAACCGTCGAGAATCTATCCTCAGCATCTTAAGAAGTCAAAATGCAACGACTAGCCCTCTAATACTAAAAGAGTGGGGCATGCACAAGCCTTTCAAATGAGTCACACGACTTACTCAATAAAAACAAAAAAATATAGCCCGCTAAGTCAAAACCTATGAAGGAGACTTAGGCAAAACTGGGGCATCCCGCTGGACTCCAAAGTCAAATTCAAAAAACGTTGTCCAGGCAAAAGTTAGGGAATGAAAAAATATAACAAAAACAAGGGATTACAATGAAGAATCCCCAAAAAAAGAACAAAGTCGTGTGACCAAACACAAAAGACAATAGGTGAGTGACTGCCATGTCCAAAGCCTTAATGAGTTCTCGACCATATCAAACCCGATTGAGATATGAGTGCCCGTATCCTGTTAACTGAATAGGATTGGAAAACATCACGAAGAGGGGTGGGTACAAATAAATTCGAGCCTTTATCCTTTGTTTCTTAAATCGTGAACCAAGCCACGATACAACCATTAAAAGACCTAATTGAAGTAGGAATTCTCTTGAAAGCATACTCGACGAGATATCGTTTCCTGACTCCTACGAGCTATGCAAAAAAATTCATGTTGGCATTATAAATTAAACTTATATCCTAACTAGTGATTTCGGTCACGAGTTACAACGATATCTTTTTCAAAACCAAAAATTTCAAGACAAATGTATTGTTGCATTGATAGTTTCAAGATAGCATTTCACGCGTGTCGGTTTTGCCTGATATCTTAGAAACTTACATATAGATGTCACAGATCCTGCTAAACAGGGGCGGATGGTTTCCAGTTTTCTCATCAATGCGAGCCTGGCATTCTTAAGAGCTATTTTTGAAGACTCATTCATGTCACCGTCGATCTGAGCCAGTTATGTCGAGATCTGACGAATCTCTCCAAGAGTTTGAAAACAGTGGGGCAATCGGACTCCATGTTTCTCTGTAAAATCCTCTTGATATTATTCTTCCTCACGAGGCAAGTGCTCTGAGGCATTGTATTTTTTAAAATGGCGACTACTACAGAGTCCATTAAGATCAGAACTACTTTGTTTCGCAATGTGCTTCACGCACCCGATAGATTTTACTCCCGGCGGTCTTCATTCCCCAGTAAGTCATCGTTGCAAAAGTGAATCTAAACCATTGACACATTCCCCAACGAGACTATAAGCTGACAACACTTTGGGCTGAGCCGGTAATCTCCAAGACAACAGAGATCATACCAGCATCTTCCCAGTAACAGTCCCCAGCGAGACTATAAGCTGACAACACTTTGGACCGAGCCAGTAATCTCCAAGACAGCAGAGATTTTACCAGCATCTTCCTAGTGATAGTCCCCAGCGAGACTTTAAGCTGTCAACACTTTTGGGATCCATCCGATAAATCCCCAGTGACTCTCAAGACTGCAGGGATATCCCCGGTATCTTCCAAGTGATATATGTTCTTGAAGACCCATTCTCAGTGGAAGCATCTGTTCCTTAGTGAAATCGCCTTACTTTCCTCAGGAAATATTCCCCAGGAGATCGCTAAATTCTCCCCAAGAGGTCAAGATATTGTCCTCATGAATGTTTGTTGAATTCTCCCCAGTAAGTCTGATGAACTCTCCAGGAAGTTTGATATACTTTATCCCCAGTCGGACATGCCTTTTCCCTAGGAAGCCGAGGTACTTTTCCCAGGAAGTTGCTACACTATCTCCATGAAGCTGTCTAGCTCTACACCTTCCCCATATAGCGGATATTTATTTTGTTCCCGGAAGTCTATGATCCAAGAGTTCTTGAGCTAATTATGGTTCATGATAGCAATCCCTCACGTGAAGTCATGACATCTTATCCCCATGTGGAAGTCATGAATCCCCAGTTGAAGTCAGGGCATCATACTCTCCGGTGAAGTCGTATCGCATCCCTATGTGGAAGTCATGAGATTTTCTCCCCAGGGAAGTTAGAAATTTAAAGCCAGATTTGGTTCTACCATTAACTTTTCCTATTCTCGATAGATGTACTGTTGCAGAGGCCGCCGGGTATTCTTGTCAGGATGTTTATTTCATCTCCTGTCTCCTCTCCCATCTGTTTGGTCAGCATAAACATAAGCATAAGCATGGCATACTCATTGCATGATAGTTTCATGAACATACATATTAGTATACACGTTGGCATACGCATTAGCATTTGCATGCTTGCTATTTGTCGTCATCCTTGTCGTTACGCCGAGTAACTGGGTTTGTCCGCTCTCTCCGAGTAGATCGTCAGCCCTAAGCATAAAATACCTACTTGTTTCCAGTTTCCCCACAGAGTTCAACCCTCGTGGACGATGGTTATTTTTGTTACCTTTCCGCGTTAAGATAAGGTAGTCCCCATTCGAGTTCGTTTCCTCAATGGAGTCTTGTTTGACAGTTCTTTCTAGCCCAATTCTAGAACGAATTTCAGTCATGTCGGTCGTTGAACCTACCTGGACGTGCATTTATTTTGCGCTATCTTTCAAGAAAAGCATTTACAATCCTTTGCAGATATGCGACAGTTCTTGCCCGAGAAGCTTATCACTACATTGCACAATAGACAAGCAACAGTTCCCAGCCGAGGAGCTTATCACCTACCTTACACTTTACAATACACTCTACAATTGATCTTCTCATACAAGGAGCTCATTATTACATTACAGTGATCTAGATGTTTGCCATCATCACAACATTCTTGACAATTTACATTACAGTGATCTAGATGTTTGCCATCATCACAACCTTCTTTACAATTTATGTTACCTGCTATCACTCAGTGATCTAGATGTTTGCCATCATCACAACTTTCTTTACAATTTATATTACATGTTACCACCTCTACAAGCAGTTCTCACCCGAGAAGCTTATTATTGCCACTCTTGCAAATAAGCGGCATTTCTCGCCTGAGAAGCTTATCCTACCTTAGTTATGACTTGCAGCAAATGGCCATCTCCAACAAGCAGTTTGGTTTCCATTTCCCATATCATTTTGAAGAAAGGGGAGGTTCGAGCGGAATCATATTCAGGAGAGTGTGAATCTTGAAGTATGAAGAAGTTCGTTTACCCTTTAGTAAAAGAAGGAGCGAAATCATATTCAGGAGAGCACAGATCTTGAAGTATGAAGAAGTTCGTTTACCCTTTAGTAAAAGAAGGAGCATAATCATATTCAGGAGAGCACAAATCTTGAAGTATGAAGAAGTTCGTTTATCCTTTAGTAAAAGAAGGAGTCGAATCATATTCGGGAGAGCACCGATCTCGAATTATGAAGACGTTTATTTTATCCTTTAGAAAAAGAAGAAACTGAATCATGTCCAGGGAGCACAGACTTGAGACGTGAAGAAGTTTATATTATCAATCAATCTATTATCCACAGATAACCAGCAGTCTCTTTATTTGAGAGCTTATCCAGTTTGGCATATAAGTCCCTTTCAACGATAAGTGGCAGTTCTCTCTCGAGAAAGCTTATCAGGGCGTTTCCCATTTAAGACCATTTATTTTGGCATACAGCCGATTTTACCCTGTATATTTTCTACGGATTCCTAAATTCCGTTTGATCATGTCACGAGGGAGAGTTTCCAGAAGCTCGGATGTTATTCTTTGCTCAATGCTCCAGCATCTTGTTAATCGATCCTACAGTTGTACAGATCCAGTTTTATTTTCTTACTCTAGAGTATCAGCCGGTCACGCCTAAACCTGTTGATGATTACTCTTAAATTCCCCCAGTGGAGGCCGTCTCACCGGTGCCATCTCCATTGAGGATCCCGCTCTTACCATTCCTTTTCCTAAAGTGATAATTGGTCGTACTCGCACCAGTTGACTATCACTTTAGAATTCCCCAGTGTCGTGCTGTCACCCAGTGCGTCGTATTCCCTAGTGTGGTTCGTCGCGTCTTTCTCCGGTGTTGTTGTGTCTTCTGCATCTCTGCATTTACCATTCCATCATATGCATCATACTAAATTCATGGCATTGTCAGCATTATAGTTTATTTCCGTTTTGTCCATAGCATTGCATATCACTGCATCTAAGGGCAAAAATTTTGGTTATCTATATTTAAATCCCTCCACCATGATTTCTCGAGCCTTTGTCGCTCAAATCATCCGGTGAATCTATTTAAATAGGGGCAACTGTAATACCCCAAATTTTGCCCTAAGATTAGTCGTTTCATCTTGCATCCCATTTGATTTTGCATTGCGTTTAAGCTAACCACTAACGGGTTGTGCAGTTGGTTGATTGTTGCATGAAAACATCATGTGGCGCGCTCTTTTAGTTTACAGGATTTCTAGTGCCACTTTATTTTGAATGAATAAAATAACACAATTGGCAAGAGATCCTATGTAAAGAGTTGTGAGTGTGAGAGGTTGAGAGTTCAAATCCCACCTTCTTCACTTTTTGTTTTGTTTCTTTTATTTTTATTCTAACTTTTCTATTTTCATAAAAAAAAAAATAACAAAAATAATTTTTTTATTATTTAATTATTATTTTCGTATTTTATTTAAATTATTTTTTAAAAAATATTATTTTTTCACTTTTTTCCATATTATTCATAAAAACATCCAAAAATCATAAAATTAAAATATTAGAAAAGATTTTATTCTTTTTATAATATTTTTAATGTTTAGTATAAATAAATAGAATTTTAAGTTTATTTTAAATTGTTTGAATTTTATTTAGTTTTAACTAATATTAATTTAAGTTGGGCTTTAAAGTGGGCATTAGGTTAGAGTTAACCCTAATTTGTTACCTATATAAACATAAGTTATATTTGAGAAAAGAAGGGAGGAGACAAAAGAGAAAAACGGCGGCCGTTCTCACGACTTATCAAAAGAGGGGAGATTTTTGACAAAACCTTCAAAGCTTCATCACCGGCAGAATCACCAACAAATCGTAACTCGTAAGATTTCATCAATATCACATTTGGTTTCTGTTATTCTTTTTTTTTTACAGGAAAAAGAGAAGATTATGGCAGCGCAATGAAGAAGAAGAAGAAGTTGGGTCTTTGGAAAGACAAAGTCTGAAATGAAATGTCAAACCTACCTCTTTTCGTTTATGCCTCAGTTTTATTTTCTTGTCCTTTTCTATTTTTTATATCTTTTGTTTTTTTCTCTTTTTTCTTTTTTTCTTTTTCCATTTTTATTATCATTAATTGGTTTGAGTTTTTATAGATACTAACGTAAGGTTTTGCTAATTAAATAACTAACGTAATGTTTTGTTAATTAAGTAACTAACGTAATGTTTTTGCAAATATTTTTTTTTGTATTTCTAGAATAAGAGCATTTGGTAATATAAAAATAATTTCTTTTTAATAAAAACAATTACTTTTCAATAAAAACAATTTCTTTTCAATAAAAATCCAAAAAAAAACATTTGTTTCTCTAATTAAACTAAAAACACTCTTTTAAAATTTAAAAAGTTTTTTTTAAAGTTAAACCAAAACAGTTTTTTTAAAATAAGATTAAAACATTTCTTAAATAAAAACTAAAATGTTTCTTTAAATTTTAAATTAAAAAACTAAATTTTTTTTAAAAAAATTAAAACTAAAAAACATTTTCAAAATTAAAGCTAGATCTTTTTCAAAATCAACCCAAAACATTTTCAAAATCAAATTAATTTTCTTTTTAAATTAATTTTTTTAAAAAATATAATAATAATAATGTTAAATAAACGTCCAAATTCTTAATTTTTTTTCCACTATTTTATTATTTGCCATGAATTTCTGTCTAACCCTTTGCACTAATGTTCTTTGTTTCTCTCCTCAGATTATATTTAAATTATTTGTTCAATTTATTTTGTTCCATGGATGTAATTTACGCGAGGCCATGGTCGCGGTTTTATTTTATCTTTCTTTTTTTGGGGTTTGTAATTTACGCGAGTGATCGTCGCGACGCTTTCTTTATTTTCCGCATTTTAATTTATGCCATATAATATTTTGCCATGTTTGCATGTTTTACCGTTATATTTCCCTCCGAAGGAATTAGGTCTAGCTGTTTGACCGCCGAGTCAATAACCTTAATTTTTGACCGTTTCAAAAACCCTAATAGCCTAGGTGTCCCGCCGTGGACGAAAATGCCCTTTACCCTAGCATTAGGTCAAAGAGTCGTCGTACTCTGTTTAGGGTTTCCCGCCGTGGAATCCCTAATTTCAACCCTAAATTTTCAATTAACAAATTCAACATAGAAATAGGAGTTTCAAGACTCCACGTAAGCATGTCCTTAAGATATGTTTATTCCCCATTGAAACCTTGACCACAGTCAAGAAGTTTCTAACCTCCCTTTCGAGGGGAACTACAATTACTCTGATTCCATTCCCGTCAGGATATGTAGGCACAAGATGCGACGTCTTGCCGAGTAAACTTAGGAATAACCCTTAGGTCTTTTAGGTCACTCTATCCCTTAGCTCAATATATATTAAAGCAGATAATAAATAAAAATAAAAGGCATACGATAAACAAAAGGTTCCTGTAGAGTACTACAGAAGTCTAGGGTGCCAGTACCTTCCCTAAATTTAACCAACCCCTTACCTAGGTCTCTCCCCGCATTGTGTTTACGATGCAAAAATAGGTTTTCCCTCTTTTGACCTTTTCCTTCGGATAAATCAAAGAGCGGTTGTGAATCAAGAATTGTGATTCAAACTAATTAATAGTTTGATATCCTATTTCCACCGCAACACATTGCGAGTCGCATGTATGAATTGCGTGACTCCAAACGAAGTACGGCACTTGCCTATGGCTCTTTCATCCAAGAGGTCCTCAATTCTGCAAATGTGAACTACCCCTCCTTCGCATACACTTCTATTTCCGCTGACAAAGAATTCAGTCCAAAAGTTTTCTCAATGATGGGATACGTCTGGATTCGCAAATACCAGAAGTACAAATTCTTTCGTCGCTCAAATATGCCTCAGTCCGATTGATCAAGTGAAGAGAGTGCAGATGAGTCCGAAGGTGAAGAGAATGAAGCAAGTGCAGATGGTTCAGATGAAAGTGAAAAAGAACAAGAACGGGATACACAAGCGGCTGACACAGTGCAACCAGACCAAACGGATCATACAGAACGTCAAACGTATGAGCCTCCAGACAACTATCAAGAGCCGCCACCAAATTCCAACCTCAATAATGACTGGACTCCTTACACGGGTCAACAAGAAACTGACAGTGAGGAAAATAACCAAGGCTGGGGTGAATGGCAATACACTGGGTGGACCACACTTGGGAGATTTTATCAGCCCTATCAACCTAGCTCAGAGGCACCTCCTTCTCCTCAACAGCCATCCAACAACTCCGACATTCTGGAAATGATGCAGTCCATGCAATTAGACCAACGTAACTTCATGACCACTATGCAAGAACAACAGCAGAATTTTATGAGACATCGGGATGAACGGATGGAACAAGTTCGCTCTGAGCTGCAAACTCAAAATGAGCGGCTCAGTGGAATCTCCACACAGCTGGATGCTCGCTTTGAGATTCTCGTTCACTCCCATCAAGCTGAAGAACGGGCAATTACTGAGAGTCTCGACCTCCTGAACAACATCACTGAAGAGTTCACTGATTTGGCTCATCCTCAACGCCATCCCCATTACTATGAGAGGCGTGGCCGTGGTCGTGGACGTGGATGGGGTTATTAGCTTGTGTTCGTCTTATTATGGTTTCATTTGCTGTTTTGATTGCATGCATCATGGTTTCTTTCGTTGTTTTTGGTTGCAAACTTTGTTATGGTGTTTTGTTTAATTTCTAAATTCTGTCAAGACTTTATGTGCTGCTATTTTATGTTCTATCTTCGTTTCTTATCAATATTATGTATCAGTATTGGTGTATGTTTAATTATTATCTGTTGGATATATTGTATGGCTTTTTCTTGATTTTATGTTAGATATATTGTTAATTCGTCAAGACTTTATAGTTCTCCGTTTCTTTTTGATGTTGTCAAAGGGGGAGAAAAGCGTCAACCACCACATATGCTTTGACTGAAAATGCTTTGACTGAAAAAGAGAGGGGGAGAGCGTACAACTATGATTAAAGACATCGCATGTTGTGTGCAACAGGTTGTCATCATCAAAAAGGGGGAGAATGTGAGGGCAAGGTGTCTCACAATACAGGCCTCCAAGTTTTCGATGATGACAAAACACAACCTTGGACAAATTAGAAGCATCATGCAATACTTCAACATGCTATACCTCTTTTTCATTGTTAAAACATTATACCTTAATATGAGTCATAACTGAATGTGGCAGGATGCACAAAATGGAAAAAGTTGTTATTTTTGCAGGTTTCTAAGCAGTGAGTCGACCATACAGTTGGCGCATGAAGCCTGGCATTTCTCACGGCTCAGCGCATGGAAGCAATGCGTCGACCGTACAGTCGGCGCATGAGTGTTTTGATTTTCCACGGATCAGCGCATGAAGACATGCGTCGACCATGCCACTCAGCGCATGAAGCTGAGTATTCCCCACGGGTCAGCGCACGCCGACCCTATGGTCGACCATTCGCGCGCTGTGCAGTTTTTCTTGCTGTGTTTTAAAATTCTGTTCAGTTGACTGTTTTGGTTATTACTATAAATAGAGTTTTGCTTATTTTTAACAACTAACAATTGAAATCTTGAGTAAATTGTCAGGGCAAGAAACGTGAAATAGGTGCAACATATTTCTTCATCTTCATCCTTCAAACAACACACAAATCCTCAAATACATACAATCATTTTTGCTGTGATTGGTGTCTTGTTCAAGGGTGATAAGGTTCGAACGCGTTGATTGAAGATCCGGTTCGGGTGGAAATTGGGGCAGGTGTTTCTTGCAGAAAACCTTGAGGGTTTTACCCATCAAGACTAGAAGGTTTTGAGGGCTTTTGCTACGGAATAGTTCGTTCAACATTCAAACAGGTGCGAAGGTAATTGATCAACGGAAGGTTCATCAGTTTAGTAGCGAGGGCGTTGAAGTGTTGAAGACTTTCCGGGTTTGATTTGTTGGTTTCTAAGATCAGCCGAGCCAAAGGTTTGAACAACGGAAGGTTATTCATTAAGGTGGCTGGAACCGGAGATCATTCACAACAAATTGAAGGGCTTGATTCATCTTGAATCAAGGTGCAAGAAGTGATAGCAAGCATCAACATCATTTGAGATTGTTTGTATCATTGTCTATCAACTCTTGTGTAAACTGTTCATTCCAACAGGTGATATATATTCAATATATCTCAATTCTAATTTTAGAATTGAGGGCAGACGTACCCCGAAGCGAGGACGACGGGGGAACTGCCTCATCAAATCGTGTGTTCTTTAGTTTCTGTCATTTTCAATTCAGCTTATAAAATAAGTGATTCTAGCTTAAGTGATTATTGTCAAACTGTGATACAAATTGAGTAAGGTGTTGAAACTCTGTTTTTTAACTACTAAGTACAATAAAATTATTGTACTAGGGCATTTCCAATCTCTTACTTATCATAAATATCCTTTGAGGTATTTGTGCACACAAACTGTTCGACAAAAGTCCTGAACTAAAATTGTCTTATTTTGCTTCTAGTTTTTGTGTGTCTTATTAATCATTGGAACTAGGTAACCTTGCAAATTGAAGTAAATAATTGATAAGCATAGTTTGTGTTGTGATTCTATTTTTTCCGAATTGTCATAAATCCATAGGCTTACGTATATCCGGTTTTCCAATAACCGTTCGTTTTAGACTATATTTTTCCTCGGCCGCTTCCGCACTTAAAACATTTTTAAAACCAATTTTAAATTGGTAGCGCCGACTCAAATTTTAATTGGGGATCTATTCAACCCCCCCTTCTAGATCCGTGCCATAGTCTAACAACATTAGCATACGAGGCTGCCTCCACCCACTTGGTGAAGTAGTCGATGGCTACTAGAATAAAGCGGTGACCGTTTGATGCAGTGGGCTCGATCTTGCCTATCATATCATTGCCCCACATGGAGAACGGCCACGGGGATGACATGACATTCAACGGCACGGCGGCACATGAATTTTATCAGCAAAAATATGGAATTTATGACATCTCTTCGCGAATTTGAAGCAATCCGACTCCATAGTCACCCAGTAATATCCTGCTCATAGGATTTTTCTCGTCATAGCATGTCCGCCGGCGTGCGTACCAAATATGCCTTCATGGACTTCCTCCATAAGCAGACTAGCTTATTTCTCATCCACACATCTAAGTAGCACGAGATCGTGATTTTTCTTATATAGAACTCCATCAGGATTGAGATAGAAATTTCCAGACAGCCTCCTCAGAGTCTTCTTATCCTGGGTTGACGCTCCCGTAGGATACTCCTTAGTCATAAGGAAAGTATGGATGTCATGGAACCATGGCTTACCATCGGAGGCTTCCTCAATTGCAAAAATGAATGCAGGTCTATCAAGACGAGAAATGACAATTCTTGGGGCTTCATTCCAAAAATTGACTTTATACATCGAAGCCAACGTGGCTAAGGCATCAGCCATCTGATTTTCAGCTCTGGGCACATGATGGAGTTCCACTTGATCAAAGAACGGAAGCAGCCTTCTGGCATAATTCATGTACGGGACCAAATTCGACTAACGAGTCTCCCACTCCCCTTTAATTTGGTTAACAACAAGTGTCGAGTCACCGTATACATCTAGATTTTTGATTCTCAAATCAATAGCTTCTTCTAAACCCATGATGCATGCCTCGTATTCTGCTTCATTTTTGGTGACCGAAAAAGTCAATCTGGCAGTAAACGAGATGTGGGATCCTCAAGGAGTCTTAATGATTGCCCCAATACCACTTCTGTACGAATTAACCGCCTCGTCAAATATCAATTTCCACTGGGACTTCCTATCTGGCCCCTCGTCGGGCAACGGTTCATCACAATCTTTCGCTTTGAGAAACATGATATCCTCATCAGGGAATTCAAATTTCATCGGCTAATAATCTTCGATAGGCTGTTCGGCAAGGTACTCAGACAATACACTTCCCTTGATGGCCTTTTGGGAAACATACTGAATTTCATACTCCGTCAACACCATTTGTCATCTGGCAATCTTGCTCGAAAGCACTTGCTTCTCGAAGACGTACTTGATCGGATCCATATTCGAAATTAGCATGGTTGTGTGATTGAGCATATACTGTCGTAAACGTTTGGCAGCCCACGCGAGTGCGCAACACGTTTTTTCCAACATTGAGTAACGGGACTCACAATCTGTGAACTTTCTACTCAAATAATAAATGGCATGCTCCTTTCTGCCAGTCTCGTCGTGCTGACCGAGAACGCAACCCATGCTATTCTCAAGAACTGTCAAGTACATGATTAGGGGTCTTCCGGCCACTGGGGGTATCAAAATTGGAGGTTCCTGCAGATACTGTTTTATCTTATCAAATGCCTTCTGGCAATCCTCTTTCCATATAATCGCCTGATCTTTTTTCAGTAGTTTGAACATCGGTTCACACGTGGCCGTGAGTTAAGATATAAACCTTGCAATGTAGTTTATTCTGCCCAGGAAACCATGATCTTATTTTTTAGTCTTCGGTGCTGGCATGTTTTGTATTGCTTTTATCTTCGCAGGATCAACCTCAATGCCTTTTTCACTCACAATAAACCCCAGTAGTTTTCCGGATCGTACTCCGAAAGTACACTTGTTAGGATTCAGCCTCAACCTGAACTTCCTAAGCCTCTCAAAAAGCTTCAGCAAATTGACCAGATGTCCCTCCAATGTTTGGGACTTCGCAATCATGTCATCAACATAGACTTCAATCTCATGGTGAATCATGTCATGAAACAAAGTGACTATCGCTCGCTGGTAAGTGGCCCCTGCTTTCTACAGACCAAAGGGCATTACCTTGTAGCAGAACGTCCCTCAAAGGGTTATGAACGTGGTTTTCTCCATGTCCTCCGGCGCCATCTTGATCTAATTATAGCCGGAGAAGCCATCCATGAACGAAAACACGAAAAACTGAGATGTATTGTCGACCAACACATCAATATGAGGGAGCAGGAAATCATCTTTACGACTCGCCTTATTCAAATCCCGATAATCAACGCACATCTGCACTTTACCGTCCTTCTTCGGTACAGGTACTATATTGGCGACCCATGAAGGGTAAGTAGTAACCGCTAAAAAGCCAGCATCCAGCTGCTTTTGCACTTCTTCTTTGATCTTAACGGCCATATCTAGTCGCGTCCTTCTAAGCTTCTGCTTAATGGGAGAACAATCTTCTCGCAGTGGTAGATGATGGACCACTATGTCAGTATCGAGTCCGGGCATATCCTCATACGACCAAGCAAAGATGTCACTATACTCTCGAAGCATCTCGACCAATCTCTACTTGACATCACTCTGTAATGCAGCCTCTATCCTGACATTCCTGACAAGTTCCTCAGAACCCAGATTCACAATCTCAATCTCCTCCTCGTGAGGCAGAATGACCTTCTCTTCTTGTTTCAACAAACGGGCCAACTCTTCGGGAAGGTCTTCGTCTTCATCAATCTCTTCTTTAGCTTGATATATCGGGCAATCGAAGTTGAAATGAGTCATAGAAGGTTCAGAGTCGATGTCATCTGTGATGTGAATCCTGCAATAACAAGGGTTAAGCTTAAAACAAGGATATGCAGGTTAGCACAAACCGTATTGCCATTTTATTGTTTTTCAAAACAAAAGTTAAAACAGGAATAACAGAGATCACAAAATTTGAATGCAAAGAAAAACGCCCTTTGATTTATTAATAATATGTACATGCATAAGCTATCAAGGCCCTGACAATAAAACCGTTATGCCCCGGGTAGAGCATAAGGTTGTACAATAATTGGAAAAGACAAAGCATTACTCTTTGTGCGTCACTTGGATGATATCCTGGACGGACCAGTTGTTGAGGCTCTGGCCTGGTTTGCTCGGCTGAATTCAGGAGTCTAGGTTGCAACCACTATCTTCGTCGTCTTCAGACACGGTGTTGACATTCTTAAATATCATCCGACCTCTTGTGAACTGAATTGGCCCTTTGACGCACGGCGCACTGCGAGAGGAGGAAGCATCAGCAGAAGGAGAATACCCTAACCCAAACTTATCCTGCTTGTTAGGGATTTCCATAACTTTCCCCTAGCCTGGGGCAGAGCCAGCTTGAACGACAGCTTGAGCTTCCTTAAAGGAAGAGAGAGTCATCTTAGGTTTCTCAATCATCACTGGAGTCACATCTTTGACTTTAACAGCTTCAAATGCCTGGCACAAAGTTTCGTGGATCTCTCCATCCACCTCAACATATTTGAAAGATGACAAATGGCTCACCATTATGTCCTCTTCACCACAGACAGTCATGATGCTGCCCCCCACAGCATACTTTAGCTTCTGGTGCAATGTGGAAGTCACTGCACCCGCAGAATGGATCCATGGTCGGCCCAACAGATAGCTATAAGCAGGCATGATATCCATGATGTAGAAGACTGTGTCAAAGGTTTCGGGCCCAACTTGAATGGGTAGAGTTACCTCTCCGAGGACGTGATGCTTAGTTCCATCGAAAGCTTTCACAACCAGGTAACTGGGTCTACAAGTCAGCCCTCTCGTATCCAATCTCATCAGAGCTTTCTTTGGGAGAACGTTCAACGATGATCTCGTGTCCACCAACACATGGGACATGACTGTTCCTCGACATTCTATCGAGATATGCAAGGCGCTATTGTGGTTCCTTCCTTTCGGCGTCAGCTCTAAGTCAGTAAACCTAATCCATTCCCAGCATTCACATGAGCGACCACCCCCTCTAACTGGTTGACGGAGATCTCCTGCGGTACATATGTTGCATTCAGAACCTTCAGCAGAGTGTTGCGATGTGCCTCAGAATACAACAACATATTCAGAATGGAGATCTTAGACGGTGTTTGATGAAGATGATCAACGATCTTATAATCTTTTTTCTTGATCAGTCTCATAAACTCTTCGGCGTCTTTCACAAGCAGGTCTTTTCCTACCTCACAGGAGGTTTCTTCAACGACCTTACCTTTACCTCTATTAGCTTTCTCAGCCTTGTCAATTTTGTCAACCATAATCTCCGGTGGGGCGAACACTCTTCCGCTACATGTTATCCCCCCAGTTCCCACTAGGTTGTCAACAGATTGCCCAAATGGCTCCAACTCTAATTTTTGTCCATTGCAATAGACATCTGCCCCATAGTGCCATGGAACAACATTAGTTCTCTCGAATGGTATAGGCCCAGCCTTCGTTATAATGATCGTAGGTGGACTTGATGCAGAAATGGTAATCGTTTTGCGAGGGATGGTGATAGTGGCAATCTCATCTTTCTGCTTCAGCATTACTTCCCCTGATTTGTTCTCAGCCCTTGGACTAAATTGCAGAATTCCTTCGGTCATCAAACTCTGAATCCATGCTACCAACGGATCACAACCGTCTGAATGATTCACACAATCCATACACAACTTTCCACAGCCCGGGAAAATACCTTTCTTCATCAACTTGGCTTTAACGAAACCAAGTGGTGTCTTCAGGTCTTTGACATCAGTCAATAAATCCAAATCTTCCTCTTCGATGATGGCGCTAACCCCATCTCCCCCATGGTTAGGCATAGGGTTCTTTGTAACATTCAGAACATTATCAGAAAAGTTGATTATTTTGGCGTCAACCATATCTTGCACTTTGTGCTTGAATGCCTTACAGTTATCAATCGAGTGGCCAGGTGCCCCTGAATGAAACTCACATCTCACGTTCACGTCGTAGCCCGGTGGAGGTGTCCCTGTCAAGGGAGCCAGAGTTCTCTTATGAACTAGCTGAAGCTGAAGCAATGTCTGAAAAAGTTGAGCATACGACATAGGCGGGGTTTCAAGATGACGACTTGATAACGGTGCTTTGTTCTGGTACCTCCGGTACCCTTGCTGGTTCTGCTGCTGCTGCTGCTGAGGTTGCTGGACAGTAGGAATAGTAATGCTAGAGACCTGCTGGCCTTGGCCTTTACCTTTTCCCCGAGCATTAGACACTGAGCTCGCCTCACCTTCACGTCTCTTACCACTGTAGGGCTTCTTTCCTCCTCCAGCTGAGGATACATCTACACCCTGAATCTTTCCGAGTTTGATGCCATTCTCTACATGTTCTCCAATGATGATGAGATCGGAGAAGCTTCCCAACATACCACTGACCAGTTTCTCATAGTAAACCCCTGGAAGAGTAGCTACGAACATCTCAACAAGTTCTCGTTCAACCATTGGCGGCTGAACTCTCGCTGCCAGTTCACGCCATCTCTGGGACAAGTTCTGCAATTGAACCCGGTTGGGAGCCAAATCACTGTTATACTGATAATGGCATACAAATGCTTCAGCAAGGTCTTTCCATGTATGTACACTGGTGGGTTCCAAACTCATATACCACTCAAACGAGGGGCCGGACAGGCTGTCCTAGAAGAAGTGCATCAGCAACTTCTTATCTTCAGAATGTGCAGACATCTTTCGGTAGTACGACCTCAGATGGACACGGGGGCAAGTGGTGCCCTTATACTTCTCAAAGTCGGGTACCTTAAACTTAGGAGGCACCTTGAATTCTGAGATCAGTCCCAGCTTGGTCATGTCAACGCCCAAGGTATTCAAGTTCTCGAAACTCTTCATTTTGTCCTCGAGGGCTTTGAACCTTAAATGGGCTTCAGACTTCAGTTCGCCCTCAGCTCCCTTCTATGAGAACAAGTCCCCTTGGCGATCCTCTTGCCATGGTTGATGGCCATTGCCAGCAGCATCAATACCATACAGATTACCAGCCCCAGCGTTCCCAGCATTACCAGTTCCTTCAGTGTTGCCATGGCCTATCCCAGCATTGCCATTGGCTTCAAAGTTACCATTTTCGACGCCAGTCGTATTCCCATTAGGTCTGATGTTAGTGACAACATTGCTGCTACCACTTCCATTCCCTCTAGTCACAGGGATGCCACCCTGAGGGGTCTCAACAAGTGAAGGGTTTAGAGTGTTCCCACCATGAAGCACGTCATTGCTATCAACCCGTGAGATTAGCGGTTGCACCAGAGTTCTGAGCTAGTCTTGGCCATTAGCGACCACCTGCATGAGCTCCATGAAGCGATCCATCCTCTCTCTAAGCTCTTGGATGTCAGTCTGAACTTGTTCCATTGCTCTAGCTTGATTCGCTCTGGTCGAGTATCGGCGAATCTGTCTTTGTTCAATCCTAGAAAAACCTGCATACACAAAGGGTTAGAAAAACGGCAAGGAACCTATCATGCAAATGCAAATGTCTGTCTGTGCCTTAGGGAGATTTCTCCCCCGATTCTAGTGCCAGAGTGCCAGTGCTGATAATAAGAAGTCTGGATCCAGTCATGGAAATAACATCTCATATATATATATATATATATATATATATATATATATATATATATATATATATATATATATATATATATATATATATATATATATATATATATATATATATATATATATATATATATATATATATATATATATATATATATATATATATATATATATATATATATATATATATATATATATATATATATATATATATATATATATATATATATATATATATATATATATATATATATATATATATATATATATATATATATATATATATATATATATATATATAAAGGCCATCAAGGCAGCATACAACGTCACTGAGTACAGGTAGAATCAATAGCTTGACCTCGACCAACAAGCCTGGTGATGGTCAGCATACAACAATGATCAGAAAAATACAAAGGGTTACAAAGTAGTCAAGTACGGCCACGGGCACGAAAGTATTCTAACAACCCCTTTGTTTTGGGATGATCAGGTTGAGTGAGTAACCCCTCGACGAGTGACTCCCTCTGTATGACAGTGTACTGAAGACCTTCAACGGAGTCTTTCCACTCTTCCCTGCCAAAACAGTCTTCTAACCTTCGCTTCATAGATTCAAAAGTCTGCTTGTGATACTTCAGGCTCGCAATAGCCTTGTTCAACCTGTCCTCAGTGGCGTACCTACGAGCAGTTTCATCATCAAACTTCTTCTCGCTGGCCTTCAACTGAGCATTCAGCTTGGAGATCTGTTGCTTCAGCTTGTCCTCCTGCTCTTTGTTGTTGGCTATAGTGGCATTCCACTGCTGGTTGAATTTGGAGATCCTCCAGGATGCATCATCCAAGTTCTGCTTCTTGGTGGCAAGCACATCGTTGACAGCCTTGAAATCCAAACCTAAACGTTCACGTTCAGCAATCTGTTTGGTCAAGTCCATGCCTAGCCGGCTCACCAGCATTGTCTGCTTTTTGAAGGAGTAGACGGCTTCATTTCTCTCGCTTCTAAGCCGTACCAATTCTTTTTCCAACTCCTCGTTGGTCTTCTTCAGTTCTTCCTTCTCAGCCAATACCTGATTGTATTTCTGAATGGACAATGTGGTAGGTTCTTCGACCACTGGAGAGCAATCTTGATTAGCTGGTGGAAAAGGCATCCCCACTGTTTTTGCCCTGCTCTTAATCCAGGTCACATAAGGAGCATAAGCCTGGCTATTGCTCTTACCTAACAGTGTTTTCCCTCGTCTGCTGACGTCATTCCAAGAATGCTGGAGCCTGGCTAACATATCCCCCTCTAGAAGCCCCATGAGGTACAGAGATTCCTGCACCTCTTCGTCTTTTGGCGGACCTCTCAAGGCGTGCGCAAACTGTCTGACAAGTAATGAGGGATTATAGTTAATACAGCCTCTTCTTCCGATCAAGGGCACATTAGGAAAATCGTTGTAGCTGTAGATGACTTCAGTACCCAGCATATCCCGATCAAACCAAACGATGTTCTCTGCAGATAAACCCATCAGGCATTCAGACCACTCAGCTGTGGCTGCAAAGGAAACAAAGAGACCCTTCTTGGGCAATTTGCTATCAAACCATTTGTAGAGTAAGGGCGCACAACACAATACATGCTTACCCCTTCTATTTTCATTCTTGTAATGAACAGAATGATATAGATCTCCAAGCAAGGTGGGAACTGGATTTCCCGAGGCGAAGATATGGAAGGCGTCCAAATATATAAAGTCTGGCATGTTGGGAAACAAGATGATCCCATAGATGCAGAGGGCGAGAATAGCGTTAAATACGATCCAACAACCGTCTTTAGCACACTGTTGGGCTTTCCCAACCAGAAACTGCAGAGAAAAACCAGGAACTCCATTCCATGAGGTGAGAAGCAGCTCTGAGGCATCTAGATGAAGAGCAACAGCTAGGCTAGCCAGATTAGGCTTAGCATCCATGTGAACAAATGGCATCCGATTCTTAACAGGTACACCCAACAACTCAGCATACTCTTCTAGGGTAGGCGCAAGAATGAAATCTGGAAAAGTGAAGCACCTCATCGGAGGGTCATAGAACTGTAGCAACGCATACAACCCGTTCAACTCATAGACTGAAGGTTTACGAACCAGACTGAGCAACATCCCATACGATTTCCTGAATTCCCCTTTCACTGTATCATCTGCCAAGTGTCACTACTGCGAAAATCGGCGCCGGCTATGACAGAAGAGTCGCCACCGTGCGTTATTGATCCCACAAGAGGGAAAGGAAATGCTCATAGTAAACCTAACACAAAGAGGGAAAGGAATGGTCATCGCAACCAAATCCTGGGTTCGGGAGTCGGTTACACAAGGGGAAGGTATTAGCACCCCTCACGTCCGTCGTACTCGACGGGATCCACGCTTGTTTTCTATCTAAGGGTGTGTTATTCTATCTACTCTACAGGTCTGGGTTAAAAGAAAATAAAATGACTCGGCAAAGTATTGCACTTTATGCCTACGTATTCCCGTCTGGAACGAGAAATCAGAGTCAACGTAGTTCGCCTACCTACGGGAAAGGAGGGGAAGGTTGCTCGCTGAGATATCGCATCTCGTGCCTACGTACTTTCATACGGCATGAAAGATCAGAGCAAACGTAATTTGGGTTACGGAAGACACAAGTTTGTCTGACAGTTTTTTATCTCCTTAAGAAAGGGTTTTCCAGATTAAGGGTCCAAGCGGACAAAAATGACATTTGAAATTTGTTTTCAGTTTTTTACGAAAGAATTGTTTTTTAGTCTGTGTGCAACTTGTACTGTACTAAAGACTTGTGATCTAAGAGTGACTACATCGCATGTCACCCTAAGGGTACCATACTAAGTAGCCAGATTACTGAAGAGTGACCCTCCAGCAACCTTTTCTCAAATAGCTTAAGGCTCGTAGCGTACAGCACGCGTTATCCTTATTACTGTGTTTTTGAATTGTTTTGAGATGAGAAGAGAACGACGCTCTAAAAAGCCTACGGTTGAAAGGGAAACTAACCTAATGTTATCATGCATGGGTCAAAACCTAATGTCTGTCATAATTTCCTCTTGCACAGAGGAAATCAGAGATCATAGGGGATAAACAGCAAAAGACAGCAAGCAATCACAGTAAACAATAAAATGCATGCAATGCAACAGTACCAGAGAGGCAAGGGAGAAAACAATAGGCAAGAGGAGACAAGCTCCACCTCAAACCTAGAGGTAATCAACATAAGCAAACAAACAATATAGAGAAAAACAAAAGACACAGAGGAGGCAGCCCAAGCAGCAACAACAAACTCCTACAGCAAACAGCAACAGCAAGCTCTAAACAGCAAAGTTGGAAAAGACAGCAAAGTTGACAGCAAGGGCTTCATCTTCAAGAAAGCTTCTATCTTCAAGCTTCAACAAGCACACTCCAAGAAGAGGATTAATCATCAAGATCAAGTTATAATGTTAAGGAACTTAATGACAACCAAAGGAAATCACTAAGAACTCAACATTGCAAATGAAAGGTATCCTCAAAGGTCTACTCACTTGGGCATACCACTCATCCCTCCTAAGGAGAGATGGAGCTTCCCAAGGAGGACTTTATATCATTGGATGGAATAGAGGCAAACAATGCACTCCATGTTTGAAGAAAGAATCAAAACTAGGTCTAAAGAACTTCCTAAAATCCTAATTTCCTAAGCTCCTAAAAAAGCTTCCACAAAAGGAAAAGTCTTCAACTCCAAGCTCCATTCTTCAAGCCATAGCATCTTCAATGAATCCAGAAGCTCCACCAAAAAGGAAATCAAGCAAATCCAGCTCCAAAGCAGCCAACCAACCCAAACAAGCAAAGGCACTCAAGAGAGAACACCACAAGCACAAGCAACTTGCAAAATACAAATAAAATAGAAAATGAAGTTGTAAAATTCTAATTAAAATTCCTAGGGGAACATACACATCTAACCTAACAGCCAGGAAAAGATCTCCTCATAATTCTATTCTAATCACTAGAAAAAAAAGTCAACAAAAAAAGGGAAGAATTACGAAAGAAGGAGAGAAAACAAGCAACATGCAAATGCAAACATGCGAGTGGAAAATGCATACAAGATCATGATTAAACAGCCAAAAACAGTGATAAACATCCAAAATAATTCAATCCTAATGCAACACAATGATCTATGATGATTCGGATCGAACCGGCACGCGAACAAGCAAGCAAAACAGCAAAACAGGCCCTCTGTTACAGTGTTAATCGATTAACGCCAGGGATTAATCGGTTAACCATTGAAAAACGCTTGAAAATTTGAATATTGGAGTTGGTTAATCGATTAACCATATAGGTTAATCGATTAACACTGTGCCAGAGGTGAAAAACAGCAGTTCAAAATCACTTTTCAGCAGCTTATCACTTAAGCAAACACTCCAATTATCATGTGATTGATCATGCACGAAATTAAACCAGCAAACATTGATTTAAACATCATGTAAACACAATAACACAACAAGATCATGGATCAAAATCAACATATTCAATCAAATGCAAAGATCCACATGCAAATTGTGCAAATAAGTTCGAAAACAAAATCGGATCAGAATTCCAACCTTCGGATCGGAGACTTGATCCGGTAATTGTTGATTCAACTGTAAATGAGTAGATATAAGCAAAGAAAACCAGAATTCTACAAGATCCACACCAATTCTTGTAGTAGCAATGTAGATCCACCAAGAACAACTCAAAATAAGCCAAATAATCACTTCCAAGAACACTTCAAAATTTGGATCTGCTTGTGCACGAAAATTGGATGATGAAATGGAATTGATGGAGTGAATTAATGGAGGTTTAGCTCTTAGAAAACAATGATTCCAATGAAGAATCAATGATCTCAAGGAGAAGAGCTTTGAGTGAGGCTTTTGAGATTATAAAATTGAGAGAGAATTGAGAGAAAATTGAGAGCAATTCTGAAAATGATAGTGAATTCTGAGGAGGTTTGGAGTGAATCAAATATATACACTCTTGGTTTGGATCGAAAGCAAGGATTGGAAAATGGCTTGGAAAATGTGGTATGGAATTAGGTTTGGGCATTTGGAGGGAAAATGAAATTTGATAGTGTTCTAGATCCTTCCCAAGTGTGAAAATGCAATTTAAATGACCAAAATTGGACCCCAAAAGTGGCTGGACTTGAAAATTCACGTGCAAGGCAAAACCTGTTGTGGTTAATCGATTAACCATATAGGTTAACCGATTAACACTGCTAAAAATTCAAATTTGGACTGATTTTCAAATGGTTAATCGATTAACCCTATGTGTTAATCGATTAACACATTCAAAAATTTGAATTTGGGGCCTTTTGGAGGGAAACCTGCCCCTTTGCCCGTTTCCTGCCGTTCTGAACCCTGTTTAGCTGCTGAAAGCCATTCTTGATTGCTCTGACCATGGGAACACTGTACATAACCTAAATGCTGCTTCTGACATGAAAAATGCCCTGCAAAATAAAATTAGTCGCTCGATCGCTGGGCAAAACGAGTGTTGAAGCCTCTGATGTTTGTTGTTTAGCCTCTTACACTGAAAGTTGCACCTGGAGCCACCTGAATGCCTTGATCCCCTGCCTCGAGAATAAATGTTATGCAATGCAAATGCTAGAACAATGTAATGAAACATAAACCAGGTAAAAGATGTTGAGCAAATTTTGGGGTGCAACAGCTGCCCCTATTCAAACGGCTTAGACCCGACTGGGTGAAGAGCGAACGGCCTTCAAACAATCGAGGTAGAAGACGGTTGAATACCAAGAAACCCGGAAATTTGCCAACTGTAGACCCGAACTGCAAAAACTGCTTGGTGGACAACATCCGTTATGCTGAACCCAATTATTACGGCAACAACTGATCAATCTAATAAAACTTTTGCTTCAACGTTAACTCCCTGTGTGACACCACAGGCATCGAATTAACTTTACGAGAAACAACTCCGTCCATAACGGGACTAAACTTCGTCAACACGAGGAAGGACTCCATCACCATGGGTACAATTCCGTCCATAACTGGAATAACGATCTCTGTCAGTCACAAGTAACAACTCCACTGGGGATAATCCATCGATTACGGATAATGACTCCGTCCACACGGGCAGCAATCACTGTCAACACAGGTGCAAATCACTGTCAATCACCGGTAACAATCTCTGTCAACACAGGCGCGATATCCATCCATTACAGGTAACGATCTTTTCTGACGCTTTTACTGGGGAAATAACTCTGCCAACACACAGGAACTAACTCTGTCACCACTACGGGAAATAACTCTGCCAAATACAGGAAAATAACTCTGTCACCACTACGGGCAAAAACTCTGCCAAATACAGGAAAATAACTCTGTCACCACTACGGGCAATAACCCTGCCGAATACAGGAAAATAACTCTGTCACCACTACGGGAAATAGCTCTGCCGAATACAGGAAAATAACTCCGTCACCACTACGGGAAATAACTCTGCCGAATACAGGAAAATAACTCTGTCACCACTACGGGAAATAACTCTGCCGAATACAGGAAAATAACTCTGAATACAGCTTCTCTGCCTATCTTTGCGGTAGCTAACTCCATCAATCAAATGGGTAACAAAATACTAGTCCAAACTGGGGATTTTCTGAACCCCAAACTGCCAGACACCTATTTCGACATAGGCGACAACTTCCAAAAATTGATTCGCGAAAGCTTCTGATATTGTCATAACAACAATTTTGAAGAAATACTCCGCTGGAAGGGTAAGAGAAACTAATCCAAGCAACTATGTGGGGAATAATGACAAAAACGAACATTATCATTACATGTCTCACGCCGAGACCTTGAATGTTTGGTAATTAATCTGAGCAAGAGCTCCCTCCACCTGCAGGGAAAACAACACTTGAAAACAGAAGGTTAACCAACCTGGCTTATGTTTCAAAATGTGTATGTTCGACAATGGTGTAATGTTCCATTCGACATGGAAATGCTACGTGTGTGGATAGATGCAAATATGATGATATATGCAAATGCTAATGCCGGCTCAAACTGCTGAGAAACACTCTGGTATGAAATGGCTAAGAACAAAAACCAACTCCGCTTGGGATGAACGGGTATCACAAAGTATTCCGGCAAAATAAATGCCGGAAACAACAACCAACTCTGCTGGGGAGAGATCAGACACCTGGGAAGAAAACACAAACCCTGCTGGGGAAAGATGCGACCCTTCTGGGGAAGAACTACACTGTCGGGATACAGGCTACAAACTCAGAGCTACAAACTCTGCTGAGGACAAATCATCCTGACGAAAGAATGATGACCTGCGGGGAAGGGGAATAACCATCCTCTAGGGAGGCGTCCTCTGCAGGGGATATTGATTTTGACTTGCTGGGGATTGTTGCACCCTAAAATTTGACCAACCGGTTCCTGTATCTGGTTTATGTTTCAACACATTTTGCATTCGCATTCGCATACTGCATGCATCGCATTTTCTCAGTCGGGTTGATTTTATTGGGATTGCAGCCCCTGGCGTTTTAGGCAGTTCAGGCCGGTTTGAATAAATGTATTTTGAGGATTGGTGCTCGTTCCCTGTGTTTTCAGGCCATCTCGGGGCCCGGGTTTCATTAGGGTTGCGCAATCGTTTTATAATCGATTTAATCGGCCTCCTGGTATTTTTTAGGATTTTTCTTCTATTTTCTAGATTTTTTTAATGCATTTAATAGATTTTTTAATAGGGGTTTGTTTGTTTTTAGATAGTAAATAGGTTAATATTTGGTTTATAGAATTTAATAGATTTTTTTAATATTTTTTAGAGTTTTAAATAGATTTTCTTTTCTTTTTTTAAGAGATTTAATAGATTTTAAAATTTTTAGATATAAATTTCCTTTTAAAAAGTTTTTTTAATAGATAATTAGATATTAATTTTCTTAAATAAGAATAGTTTTTTAAAATAGGTATTAATGTTTTTAGGTTAGATTTTAATTGTTTTTTTCAAATTTAATAAGCATAGTTTTTTTAAAAAAATAGAATTTAATGTTTTTAGATTTTATTAAGTTTTAATTGATTTTTCAAAATTAATAGAATAGTTTTTTTTTTAAAAGGATTAACTGTTTTAGATTTTTTTAGATTTTAATTGTTTTTTTTAGATTTA
Source organism: Lathyrus sativus (assembly GCA_963859935.3). NCBI lineage: Eukaryota > Viridiplantae > Streptophyta > Magnoliopsida > Fabales > Fabaceae > Lathyrus > Lathyrus sativus. The sequence continues at coordinate 58,999,980 of OZ012738.1, read as the reverse complement.
ATTAGATTTTTTTAAAATAGTTTTTAGATATTAAACATTTTTTTTCTGATTAATTAGGCTTTTTAATTTTCGTTTTTAGGCTTTAATTAGGATTAATGATAGATGAATTAGAATTTTATTTTAATTTTCGTTTTAGGATTTAATTAGGATTTTTTTAATAGGTTAATTAGGTTTTTTTAATTAATTTTCGTTTAGGATTACTTAGGTTTAATTTTCAGTTAATTTTGTTTTTTAGAGTTTAATCACAGGATTAATAATTGGGCCAATTATCCAGTCAGAAAGCCCAGTCCAAGGTCCATTTTCGTGCCACATGTCAGTATAAATAGGGTGCCACGCGTGCCTTCTCTCTCTTAGCCACCTCACTCTCACACACTCTCTGAACCCGCCACCTAGCACCCACGTGTCTCCTTCTCACTCTCCCTCTGCATGCAAGTGGGACACTTGTCCCCGCCACGTCCCTCCCCGGAATTCTCACCGCCGGCCATGCAAAGCTCCCGGTGACCACCCTAACCGTCACCGTCGGTCGCCGTAACACCCCTCTAACCGTCGCCGGAAAACCAATTTCGCCGGAAAACGCTAATATTCATCTTTCTCCGTCCAGATTCACCCAGAAACCGTTGATGTTCACCTTCATCGTCAACAATCATCAAAAACACCTTCATCAAACCACCGAGAATTCCAGAACTTCTTACAAGATCTTCTATCAATATTCGCCGGAATCTTCATCAAGATCATCAGATCTTCGTCAAATTTCCAGAAACGCCAAGAACGCCAAGATTTGTTCGATCTTCCATTGAGTTCATCGCGGTCGACGGATCCTTCGTTGTTCTTCAATTTTCTTTGAGTATCTTCGATCACCGGCTTCAAGATCGTCATCAGGACTCCTCGATCTTCATCAATCTCCAGAATCTTCAAGAAGTTCTTCCCAGAACCTCCGTCTTCATCAGATTCCCCAGGTTTTTGTTCTTCTTTCTCTAACTCGTAAGCATGTCTGCTGTTTGGTTAGCTAGATTGAGCTTGTTTTCGAACGCTAGGTTGGAAATGAGACTAGGATAGATCTTGGTGTTAGGTGAATATCAGATTGGTGAGGCAAGTGTTAGGGATTAGTGTTGTTGAACTGAGCTTCGAAGGTTTGATTGGTGATGGCATTGAGAATAAGGGTTGTTGTTGATTTGGGTTCAGAGTTTGCATTTGAGAGAGGTTCAGGAGGGAGCGCCGCTAGGGCTTGACGAAGGGGACGATGAACAGTAGTGTTGTAATGGGGAATTAGGGGAGTTTTTAGGGTTTTGGTTTAGCTGAAGTGGGATTGAGTTGGGCTCGGGCATTAGGCCCAGTCACGAGGACTCTGCTGATCCATACTCCCATGTTTTTCCAGTAGCATCCCCTTTCCCATGTGTTGTTATTTTGGGCCATAGGCCAGTTTGTTATCTACACCCCCCGTTTAAAGCCCAACCTGGATATCAAAGCAAATTCGTTGCTATTCGCAACCCCCCGTTTGTTTTTTGTTCTCTTAGTATTTGTTTTTTCTGAATTAGTAGACTGGGCCCAGCGCGTGCTACCAGCACCCCCCCTCCTCGGCCCAATGTTAGTTCTGAAGTATAATACTTGCTATTGACGCCCCCTGTTTTTCAATTTAAATTGAATTTTCTTTTTCTTTCATTATGTGCATATAGTTTACAAAATAATTCATATTAAATCCAAAAATAATCATTTTGACATGGGATTTTTTCCCTCATTTTAATAATTGTCTCAACAAATTTTTAGAAAATTAAAAATATTATTTTAGGCAATTTTCCATTTATGGTGAATTTTCACATTTAATTGCTTTTTATTTTCATTTTGTTTGTACATATTATTTGGTGAATTTTATTTAGTCATTTAAATTCATATTTTGATTCCATTCTTTTTGTATTAGTTAAATTAGAAGTATAGGTTCCCTTAGAGATTTATTCCATATTTTTGTGGATTAATCTTGATTAGTTTTGATTAGAGAACATTAGGGTGATAGTAGTAGGGTTCAAACTCAACATAGGTGCATTATAACATTTTATTTTGGGGTTTTTAGCATGAATTAGGTTATGGGACATATAGGGTAAGTAGGGTAGATGTAGAAATCCCCTTAGAATTAATCTTAGAATTTTAAATACTATATTGCTATTTTTAGTATATTTTACAAATGGAGTGTTTGTTTGGTGTTCCCGCTTGGGGTTTATATTTGCTTGCTTGGGTTTTTGGGCTTTTCTATGGGGTATGGGGCTTGGTTTGAGCTTGTGGAGCATGAAGACATCAAGATAGAAGATTGAAGATGATGATCAAATGTTGAAGTTTGAAGATTGCTTGAGCTGGGAGTTGATTGAAGACATAGGATAATAGGAATAAGCAGAGCCTTAGAATAGACTGAATTTTTTGTACAAACATGGATAGCTTCATGTGCTTCCATTCCTCTCTATGACATAAAGTCCCTCTATGGTATTCACTTCCCTCCTTTGGAGGGATAAGTGGCCTTACCTTAGAGGTAGAACTTTGAGAGAACCACTCTGCTATAATGTTAAACTGTTTGCAGGTTTCCTTTGGTAGTCAATGAACTGGTTAACATTCAACTCATCTTGTTAAGTGACTATCATCCAGGAGAGCTTGCCTTGAAGAAAGAAGCCATTGAAGATAGAGATGAAGATCAAAGATTGACAAAGATGAAGATTACTCATGTCAAAACTGTGCAGCTGTTAAAGCTAGGGTTTCCTGCTGTTTAGAGCTATCTGCTGTCTGATACTGTCAACTGGTTAAGATTTTGTGCTTGCTTGAGCTTGGTGAGTTCTTGGAGATGAAAGCTTGTTGTAGCTTGGGTATCATTGGAGTTTGACTTTGGGGTGCATTGGAAGATTGTTGTTAATCAACTGTCAGAGTTGGGCGTTTTTCAGAGCTGCTGCTGTAGGAGCTGGTGGGCTGTCAGAGCTGGTTTTGGGGTTTATTTTTCTTTGTTGTATTGTTTGTTATATTTTCCCCTTTGGTTTGAAATGAAGCCGTTTCACTTTGCCTATTGTTTTCCAGGTTCGAGGTCGAGTGGACTCCCTTGCCTCGCTTGTGTTGCTGCATCTCATGCATTTTACTGCTTTACTGTATATATGTTGTTGCTTTCCCGTTTATCCCCTTAGAATCTCTGTTTCTCTCTGCGCAAGAGACAAATATGAAAGACATTAGGCTTTCATCCATGCATGACAACATTAGGGTAGATTTTGATTCCCATTTCAAACCTTAGGTTTTAGAGTTCTTTCTCTTCTATCTCAAAATCATTCAAAATACAGTAATAATATTTCAAACATCAATAAAAAAACAGTTCTTGCGTAAAAGACTGTAAACCAATCAAAGTGTCATTTTTGTCCGCTTGGACTCGTAATCAGGGAAAACCTTTTTCAGAAGGGTAAAAAACAGTCAGACAAATTTGTGTCTTCCGTAGCCCGAACTACGTTTTCTCTGATCTTTCATGCTGTATGAAAGTACGTAGGCATAGGATGCGATATCTTAGCGAGAAACCTTCCCCTCCTTTCCCGTAGGTAGGCGAACTACGTTGACTCTGATTTCTCGTTCCAGACGGGAATACGTAGGCATAAAGTGCGATACTTTGCCGAGTCATTTTATTTTCTTTTAACCCCAGACCTGTAGAATAGATAGAATAACAATCCGTACTAGAAAACAAGCGTGGATCCCGTTGAGTACGACGAACGTGAGGGGTGCTAATACCTTCCCCTTGCGTAACCGACTCCCGAATCCAGGATTTGGTTGCGATGACCATTCCTTTCCCGTCTTTGCGGTAGGTTTACTCTGAGCGTTTCCTTTCCCTCCTTTGGGATAAATAACGCACGGTGGCGACTCTTCTGTTCATCCGGCGCCGATTTTCGCAGTAGCGACAACTGGCGACTCTGCTGGGGACTCCAACGGTTCCCTACGCGAGTCAATCCTAGCGCTTGTTTTCCCGTCGTGGGTTTTGTATGGATTTACGTTTCTGTATTTTACATTCAGCATTATTTTATTGTGATTATTGTTGTGGGTATGAGGGGGTTCTATGATTGAGAGATAAGCCGGACCTGGGCTTGAGTGCACCTAGAATTAGAGTGGAAATTAGTGGGCGCGTGCATGCTTTGCATGTACTAGTGTCTCATGAAATCCACGCTCAGACGAGGTTCTCCCGGTTGACTTCTTTTTCAACCCTTTGGGTTGAGGGGGTTGTTGGTTTGGAGGATTGTCGACTCTGGGGACCGATCATTTGGAAGTTGGCTAAGTGAGGCCTCTTCAGGACATGATGATGCCACACCTTCTGGGTATCGTAGCATCCGTCTTGAAAGTCTGTGACGCCGACGACCGCATAGGATGTCGTACCTTGTGTCAATTATTAGGACACCTACCTGTGAGAGGGGTTGGGGCATGCAGGTAACTTGACCTCCAGATTACCGGTTTTCTTGATTGAGGTTTAGTGGTATTTGAGGACAGTGTTATTGGGTCTGTCAGAGACCGGGTTGGAGCATTGTGGATGGTCTTGAGCAGTTTGTGGGTCTATTTGAGGCCATTATTGTGGATTGGATTTCTCAGCCAGGGGCACGTGATCCCTTGTTGCATTGCTTGCATATTGCATTGTTTGCATCATCATGTGCATATCATTAACGTGTGTCTGTGCTGCAGGTGCATTTTCATACTTCCCGATTCTTGTTCTCCGGACTTCTATCTATTATTATGGGTACTTTGAGGAAGACTGTTGCATATAAGTTTCCTACTCCTGATGTGACTTCTCTGTTGGGTCTGATTTCCCTAGCTGATGATAATGTGAGGAGAAGCTTTAGAAAGAGTTATGGGAAGCTACTGAGTTTGGTTTGCAGACCAACTACATATGAGATGAATGGGTTATACACATTGATGCAGTTATATGATCCCTCCTTGAGGTGTTTTATGTTCCAGGACTTCATTTTGGCTCCGACCATGGAGGAGTATGCTGAGTTTCTAGAGTTGCCAGTTCAGAACAGAGTGCCCTTCATTCACTTTGACACTAAGCCTAAGCTGGAAGACTTAGTTGTTCCCTTGCATATGGATCCTGCAGAGTTGTTGTTGACTTCCTGGCATGGAGTTTCCGGGTTTTCTATCAAGTTCTTGGTTAGCAAAGCTCAAGAATATGCCAAAAGTGGTTGCTGGATTGTGTTTAACGCTGTTCTTGCCTTGTGCATCTATTGGATTATACTGTTTCCTAATCTGCCTGAGTTCGTTGATTTGGATGCATTCCACTTGTTTGCTGCAGGCAACCCGGTGCCTACCTTGATTGGGGATTTCTATCATTCCTTGCATTATAAGAATGAAAGCAGAAGGGGGAAAAATGTCCATTGTTGTGTACCTTTGCTGAATATGTGGTTTGAGAGCCATATGCCCAAGAAGGGTCCTTTGGTTGAATCTGCACATACAGCTGAATGGTCCGAGCGTCTAATGGGACTTTCTTCAGAAGACATTGTCTGGTTTGATAGAGATTTATTGGGGTCAGAGATTATCTTCAGTTGCGTCAGGTTTCCCAATGTTCCTCTAATTGGAAGGAAGGGTTGTATTAATTACAACCCATCTTTGTTGGTTCGATAGTTTGGGTATGCTTTGAAGAGTCCACCGAAGGAGGAAGAAATACAGGAATCTCTGTATTTCACTGGTGACCTGAGTGGGGAATTATTAGCCAAGCTTCAGCGTGCTTGGAATCATATCTGCAGAAGAGGGAAACCATCACTAGGCAAGAATGATTGTCAAGCTTACATGCCTTACAAGATGTGGGTTCAGGAGAGGGTAAGACAGGTGCAGATGCCTTTTCCAGCAGTATCACGTCCCGTTCCCATTCCAGTTGAGGAACCGACTACTGTGGCTATTGAGGTCTATGAGCGGGTTGTGAAAGAAAAATAAGACTTGATAAAGATCAATGAAGAGCTAGAGAAGGAATTGGCTCAAATCCGGAGTGAGAAGAACAAAGTTGTGTATTCCTTCTAACAGCAGACTGAGTTTGTAAACAGGCTAGGTGCCGAACTGACAGAAGAGACAAAGAAACGTGAACGCCTGGGAAAGGAATTCAGAAGCTCTCATGATATGTTAGAGTCCAAGAAGAAGTCACTTGATGCCGCCTACCGGGAAATCTCTTCGTGCAACAGAACGTGGAATGCTACGCTAACCAACAACAAAAAGAGGGAAGACAAATTGAAACAACAAATTTCTGAACTCGAAGGTCAGTTGAAGGCTAGCAAGAGAAAGTATGAAGAGGAGGTTATGACAAGATATAGTCTTCAGAACTCATTGAACAAAGCCATCGAGTGCAAGAAGGAGGTTGTGTCTCAGAAACGGAAGTTAGATGACCGCTTTGGAGAAGGGGCATGGGAGGAATCTATTGGTGATTTGCGACGTGTTCTCAAGCGAAGAGATCTGCTTGTCGAGGGTTTGCTTAATCAACCAAATCATCCCGAGACTAAGAGATTATTAGAGGAGTACCAGGCATATGGTCGCACTTGACTATTTCATGTATTGATGTGTATGCTTTATTTGCATTGTGCTGGCCATCACCAGGATTGTTGGTTGAGGTCATGCCTTCTTATTGTACGCTCATGAATATTGTATTCCTGACTTGATGGGATTTTCTGCAATGTATGAGATGTTTTCTATGATTGGGTTTCGAGCTTCTTATTGCTATCACTGTCACCGCACTGGCACATTGGCACTAGAATCGAGGAGTCATATTCCCTAATGCACAGACACATGCTGCATTTGCATACACATTCATATTGCATTACCAGGTAATTATTGAACTGTATCTCATTTCTTGCATCTCCCCAGGTTTTTCCAGGATTGAAAGTCAACGTCCTCACCGATACTCTACTCGTACCAACTGCAAAAGAGTCATGGACCAGATGCAAAACGAGATGCAGGAGATGCGTGAAAAGCTGGCGCTGTTCATGCAGACGATGGAGACAATTGTGAAGGGACAGGAAAACCTGCAGACTTTGGTGCAGCCATTGCTGGCGAGAAATGTCGGGAACGGAAACGAAGACCACAACTCTGTACGTGTTAAAACCATTCATGGGGATGGTACTCCTACGCCTGTAGCTCCACCTGTGGTGAATATACCTGCTGTGAATGTGAACAACGGCGCTGGCGCCGGGAATGGTAATACAGGAATTGGTAATGAGACCGCTATTAACAACATTGGATTCGGAGACGCCAATCTGGGCGGTGATAACAATGGAGGTAATGGCTTTGGTAACAACGGACTCGGCTATAACGACCAGGGGTTTGACTATGTCAACCAGGATGGGAAGTTTGGTTTCAACGCTCAGGGTTTCGGATGTGATCGATTTGGTAATGCTAATCAGGCCTATGGTGGATTCGGTAACGAAAATGGTGCTGGAATGATGTCTTTTGGACCTGCCGGGGTCGCTCAAGGGTATAGTAACTGAGGACGGGGGCCTATGATGAATCAGACTAGATTTGGTCGTAACAATGGGTATGATGGGTACGGAAACGAGAATGTTAATTGGATGGAAGACCAACAAGAAGATGCCTTCTCTGGTAGGGGTATGGACGGACCTGTGGATCCTGTTCAGAGGATCAAAATGCTTGAGGAACAAATGAAGGGTGTAGTGAATCAGAATGCTTCTGGTTTAGATATGACCACAATGGGCTTGGTGCCTGGCCTAAAGGTACCGCTGAAGTTTAAAGCTCCCACCTTTGATAAATATAAGGGAGACACTTGTCCGAAGGTGCATGTTCGCTCCTACTAAAGACGGATGTCCGCTTACTCGAATGATGAAAGAATGCTGATGCACTTCTTCCAAGACAGCTTATCTGGACCGTCACTTGAGTGGTATATGGGGCTGGAGCCCACTCAGATCAAAACCTGGAAGCAACTGGCTGAGGCGTTTGTGACTCATTACAAGTATAACAGTGATCTGGCACCGAACAGGGTACACCTGCAAGGCTTGTCACAGAAAACTGGGGAGAGTTCCAAAGAATATGCGCAAAGGTGGCGCGACATGGCGGCAAGAGTGCATCCTCCTCTAGTGGAGAAGGAAATGAATGATATGTTCATTGGAACATTCACGGGGTTATTCTACGAGAAGTTGTTTCCTGTTGCGTTGGGCAGTTTCTCTGATCTGATCTTGATGGGTGAAATGATTGAGAATAGTATTAAGGTGGGAAGATTCCAAGCTGGGGAGTCTACTTCGTCGGGAGGCAATAGAAAAGCATTTGGTGGTTGTCGTCAAGGTGATTCTAGTGCAGTGTTTGGTGGCCGGGGCAGAGGCAGAGGAAGGCACCAGTATAATCAGCCACAACAGATAGCGAGTGTCACGATTCCGATTCCTCAACAGAGACAACAACAACAACCGCAACAACAACAGCAGCAACCACAGCAGCAGCAGGGGCAGAATGCTGGCCAAAGAAGATTTCTGAATGCGAAGCCGAAAAGAGTGTTTGAAGCGCCTCCTTCCACGTACGCGGAACTCTTTCAGACACTGTTGGGGTTGAATTTAGTTGAAAAGAGGACCTTGGCACCGCCCATGGGACCAACCCTTCCTTATGGGTATGATGTTAACAAACATTGTGACTTCCACTCCGGGGCGCCCGGGCATGACATAGAGGCCTGTCATGCGTTTAAACATAAGGTTCAAGATCTACTGGATAGCAAGGCCATAAATTTTGGACAAGCAGGTCCGAATATAGTACAACAACCCATGCCCAATCATGGGGCAAATGCTATTTTGACTGAGGAGGGCTTGAACCTGATCATGAATGTTGATGAACTGAAAACACCGTTGTGTGAAGTAAAGAGCAGGTTATTGAAAGGAGGTGTGTATCCGGCTGCGATGAGTTTTGTCTAGAATGTTGGACCCAAGCTAGGGGTTGTGCTGAATTGAAGAGGGGTATTCAGACCTTGATAGACGAAGGCACGTTGCAATTTGATAGAACGGCAGTTGAGAAACCTGCAGAGGTGTTAGCTGATGAGCAAAGTGATGTTGCTACAGTGACAATACCACGGAAAACGATAACTATAACAGCGCCATCCAGGCGGCCGACGATCACTATTACAAAGGCAGGGCCAATCCCTTATGAGAGCACTAAGGCAGTCCCATGGACTTATGGACTGGAAGCATATTATAATGGGGAGAAAATTGATATCAGTAAACAACCAGCTGGGGTTGTGGACAATGTCTTCAGGACAGGAGGGATGACGAGAAGCGGGAGAATTTTTATATCGCCTGAGGTAGAGGTTGAACGACTAGCTAAAGGTAAAGGTAAAGTGAATGAGAATGTTCCAGTGCAGAGGAATGAAAAAGAAACGTCGCTGAAAGATGTAGAAGAGTTTATACATCTTATCCGTAAGAGTGACTATAAAATTGTTGAGCACCTTCAACAGACGCCGTCGAAGATATCCATATTGTCGCTGTTATTGTGTTACGAAGCCCATAGGAATGCGTTATTGAAAATTCTGGACACGTCGTTCGTACCCCAAGATGTTTTTGTGAATCAGTTGGAGGGGGTGATGGCGCACGTGAATGCAGGCCATAGTTTGGGATTTACGGATTTTGATTTGACCCCGAGGGGAAGAGAGCATAATATGGCGTTGCACGTCTCAGTTGAATACAGGGGCACAGTCATGTCCCATGTGCTGGTAGATACCGGGTCTTCCTTGAATGTGCTGCCAAAGAAAGCAATGATGAAGTTGGACATCAGGGGGATCATTTGTATGCCTAGTGACTTGGTGGTCAGGGCATTTGATGGTACGCGAAGGTCAGTCTTTGGATCTATAACTTTGCCTCTGCAAGTGGGGCCGGAGGTTTTTGAAATGGAATTCTACATTATGGACATCCAGCCAGCGTATAGCTGTCTTCTTGGACGACCATGGATCCATGGTGCTGGGGCAGTCACATATACCTTACACGAAAAGCTGAAGTACATGGCGGGGGACAGTGTGGTCACAGTTTGTGGAGAGGAGGATATACTGGTCAGCCATTTGTCGTCATTCAAGTACGTGGAAGTCGACGGCGAGATCCACGAAACACCCTGTCAAGCCTTTGAGGGGTTGCGCATTAAAGACAAAGTTCCAGGGCCGAGTAAAGCATCAGAGGTGGCAGTGTCGTCATACAAAGAGGCTCAGGCTCTGGTGAAGACCGGCGAGACCAAGGGCTGGGGCAAGGTTTTGGATATCCCCGTGAAAATGGACAGATTTGGGCTTGGATATCAACCGTCATCGTCAACGCCTACTGCAGGGGCACCCCGTTTCAAAGGACCAATAACAATTACGGCTAGTGGGGTATATCACGAGACCATCAACGCTGTTTCAGATTCCGAAGAGGGAGACAACGACTTTGACATGGACGCCTAGATTCAGCCGAGCGTGCCAGGACAAGGGCTTTGCAATTGGTCTATTCAGGAGACTGTTCCTGTGACAACTAAATAGTAATACTTTGTTTTCTTAATTGTTGAACAATTCGGTGTCTTACCCGGGGCATCATGATCTTGCTTAGGGCCATTCTGTTATGTACATTGCATTGTTTGATCGTTAAATAAAAGGCGTTTTTCATGTACAAATATTGTGATCTCTGTTTTTCCTATTTTATTTTTTCAATAAAATGGCAACATGGTTATTCGCTTTGTATGTGTTTTGAAGCATTTAACCATTTCCTTTGCAGGATTACTATTTCAGATGACATCTATGAACTGCCTATGACTCACTTCGACTTTGAGCACCCGGTATTTCAGACCGAAGAAGAGATTGTTGAAGATGGCGAGGTTCCAGAAGAGTTGTCTTGGTTGGTAAAACAAGAAGAAAGAATCATTCTGCCTCATGAGGAAGTCATTGAGATCATCAATCTGGGGTCAGAAGGGGTTGAAAGGAACATCCGTATAAGGGCCGCGCTGCAGAGCGACGTCAAGCGAAGATTGATTGAAATGCTCAAAGAGTACAGTGATATTTTTGCTTGGTCGTATGAGGATATGCCTGGGCTGGATACGGATATGGTTGTTCACCGTCTGCCGCTAAAAGAAGAATGCCCGCTGGTTAAGCAGAAGCTCCGAAGAACTAGACCGGACATGGCTGTGAAGATTAAAGAGGAGGTTCAAAAATAGTGGGATGCTGGTTTCCTAGCTGTTACAAAATATCCCTCATGGGTCTCTAATATTATGCCAGTGCCAAAGAAAGACGGTAAAGTGAGAATGTGCGTAGATTACCGTGATTTGAACAAAGCGAGCCCGAAGGATGATTTTCCACTTCCTCACATCGATGTGCTGGTCGATAACACCGCTCAATTCTCTGTATTCTCCTTCATGGATGGATTCTCGGGCTATAATCAGATTAAAATGGCGCCAGAAGACATGGAGAAGACTACTTTCATTACGCCCTGGGGAACATTTTGTTACAAAGTGATGCCCTTCGGATTGAAGAATGTTGGGGCAACGTATCAGCGTGCAATGAAGACTCTCTTTCATGACATGATGCATAAAGAGATCGAGGTTTATGTTGATGATATGATTGCCAAATCCCAGACGGAGGAAGAACATTTGGTGAATCTGCTGAAACTGTTCAAGAGGCTTAGGAAGTTCAGGCTGAGACTGAACCCTAACAAGTGCACCTTCGGGGTGAGATCAGGTAAACTGCTGGGGTTTATTGTGAGCGAAAAAGGAATAGAGGTTGATCCTGCAAAAATAAAAGCAATACAAGAAATTCCGACGCCTAAAACAGAAAAAGAAGTACACGGGTTTTTAGGGAGGTTGAACTACATCGCTCGGTTCATATGTCACCTAACAGCTACGTGTGAGCCGTTATTCAAGCTGTTGAAAATAGACCAGGCTGTAACATGGAATGAAAATTGTCAAAAGGCGTTCGATAAAATAAAACAGTATTTGCAGGAGCCTCCTATTTTGATACCTCCAGTGGCAGGGAGACCCTTGATTATGTATTTGACGGTTCTTGAGGGGAGTATGGGTTGTGTTCTCGATCAACATGACGAGACAGGGCGTAAAGAGCATGCGATATACTACCTGAGTAAGAAGTTTACTGACTGTGAATCTCGATACTCAATGCTCGAAAAAACTTGTTGTGCGCTAGCCTGGGCCGACAAGCGTTTGAGGCAGTACATGCTAAATCATACAACCATGCTCATCTCGAAGATGGATCCTATCAAATACGTATTTTAAAAGCAGGCACTATCGGGGAGAATTGCTCGTTGGCAGATGGTTTTGACCGAATATGACATCCAGTATGTTTCACAGAAGGCTATAAAGGGGAGCGTGTTATCGGAGTATCTTGCTGAGCAGCCTATTGAGGACTACCAATCGATGAGGTTTGATTTTCCTGACGAGGATATTATGTACCTGAAGATGAAAGATTGGGAAGAACTGTTGCCAGATGAAGGACAAAGGCAGATTCCAGGCGGCAGTTGATCTTTGACGGAGCTGTGAATTCCTATGGTAACGAGATAGGGGCAATCATCACTACTCCACATGGGTTGCACATCCCATTTACTACTCGATTGACCTTTTCGGTTACCAATAATGAAGCTGAATACGAAGCTTGCATCATGGGGCTTGAAGAAGCCATTGATTTGCGAATCAAGAACCTGGATGTATACGGAGACTCAGCTCTGGTGGTGAATCAAATAAAAGGAGAATGGGAGACACGTCAGCCCAATTTGATACCATACATGAATTATGCAAGGAGATTGTTGCCTTTCTTTGACAAGGTTGAATTGCATCATGTGCCGCGAGCAGAAAATCAAATGGCTGATGCCCTGGCTACATTGTCTTCCATGTATAAGGTTAACTTCTAGAGTGAAGCTCCCAGAATTGTTATCTCTCGGCTTGACAGGCCCGCATTCGTATTTGCCATTGACGAAGCATCTGATGATAAGCCCTGGTATTTCGACATCCAGAATTTCCTGAAGAACAAGGAGTATCCGGCTGGGGCATCCAGTCGCGATCAGAAGACTCTCAGGAGATTGGCGGGTAATTTCTATCTAAATCTGGACGGTGTCCTATACAAAAGAAATCATGACTTGGTGTTGCTACGTTGTGTAGACGAGAAAGAGGCGAAGTTGCTCATGGAGGAAATACATGAGGGAATGTTTGGTACACATGCTGGTGGGCATGCTATGAAGAGAAAGCTGCTACGGGCAGGTTATTACTAGCTAACTATGGAAACTGACTGTTTCAAGTTTGCGAAGAGGTGTCATAAATGCCAGATCTATGCGGATAAAATCCATGTGCCTCCGAGTCCTCTGAATGTGATGTCATCACCGTGGCCATTCTCGACGTGGGGAATTGATATGATTGGAAAGATTGAGCCGACGGCATCTAACGGACACCGGTTCATTTTGGTAGCAATCGATTATTTTACCAAATGGGTGGAAGCGGCATCATATGCTAATGTGACCAAGTAGGTGGTAGCCAGGTTTATCAAACGAGATATCATTTGCAGATATGGAATCCCTGAGCGGATTATTACCGACAACGGTTCGAACTTAAATAACAAGATGATGAAGGAGCTGTGTCAGAATTTCAAGATCGAACATCAAAACTCTTCTCCTTACCGACCCAAGATGAATGGCGCTATTGAAGCGGCCAATAAGAATATAAAGAAGATTGTTCAGAAGATGGTGGTGACCTATAAGGACTGGCACGAGATGCTACCTTTCGCTTTGCACGGTTATCTACGACGGTACGCACATCAACCGGGGCAACCCCGTTCTCGTTGGTATACGGAATGGAAGCAGTGTTACCACTGGAAGTTGAGATTCGTTCCCTGAGGGTATTACGAGATGTCCAACTTGACGAGGCAGAATGGGTGAAAGACAGGTTGAATCAGCTGAGTTTAATGGATGAGAAGTGGCTAGCTTCTCTAGCATACGGTCGGTTGTACCAGAGCCGGATGAAGAAAGCATACGATAAGAAGATACATCCTCGGAGCTTTCAGACGGGCGACCTTGTGCTGAAAAGGATTCTCCCGCCACAGGCAGATCACAGGGGCAAGTGGACTCCCAACTATGAAGGGTCGTACGTTGTCAGAAAAGTCTTTTCAGGAGGAGCATTGTTGCTGTCCACCATGGACGGTGAAGACTTTACGTCGCCTGTGAATTCGAACGCAGTTAAAAAATACTTTGCTTGAAATTGACCCGCTGGACAGAAAAGAAAGAGAGTCCAGGCAAAAATGGGGCATCCTGGCGAACCAAAAACAGAATAAAAGGTTCGGGCAAAAATTAGGGATAAAATTAAAAAGATGTAGACCCGCGAAGTCGAAAACCTACACTGGGCGGCTTCGGCAAAAAAGGGTATCCCGGTGAACTGAAAACCCGCAAAGGGCGGTTCACGCAAAAGTTAGGGATTTAAAAAGCAAATGACTGCGGTGCGAATCTAATACTGCATTGCTTGGTGGTTGGGAGAATACTTTGGGGATTCGTTTATCAGATACAATCTCTTCCGAAAGATGAATACCGGGAAAGCGTCAGAGCCAGGCGAGTCATAGGAGGATCAGCTCATGATGATTGTCTGCATCACATTGCTGACATATGCGCAAATTTGATTTGTCATTGTATTTATGCTTCCTGTGCATACTTGTATATTTGTTGTGCGTAACTTCCTCTTTTCAGGAGTTACATCCAGTGTACAAAACTCCGCCTATTCAGAGGCCCAATCAATAAAACATGTTATTCAGTATTTGATGCCTATTCTTTACTGTTTTGTATGTGAAAAGCGCCAATGTTTTGATAAAACTCGCAGTTGCATAACGTTGCTGGCCCTTGCCAATAATTGCTAAAACTTCGAATTGATTGAAAATGATGTCACTAACGCTAACTTGAATAGATTTGATTGTATAGACTTGTTTTGTCTCGTTTATGGTGTTGCAGGATTCTTGCCCATGTATAGTGGACGATCAGAAGATTGCAATCCTAACCAGAGGCTCTTGACGAAAGGACTTAATCACTATGTGATGTGATTCCCCAGCTAGTCGCAGCTTATCCAAAGGATATTCTCCAGCAGGTCAAGATTGATGCTCGCCACAGGATGTCTATCCTCAGTCCCGAGTTTGTAAACTGTGGCCAGGTGGTTTACTTTCCCCCAGCAGGGTCGTTTACCCTCAGCAGAGTTTGATAACTTTAAAGGTTGTAAGCTGTTTTCAGACAGTAGTGTTTCTCCAAAAGGATTCTTCGTCCTCAGCGGAGTCGTTTAGTTTTCAGTGGATTGATAATTCCAGAATTGTAAATTGTGCCCAGACAATTCATTATCCCCAGTAGGCTGTTTATTCTCCCTTAGCGGAGTCACTCCCTGTTTCCAGCGGAGTCGGTTAATATTCCCCGAGAGAGTCGTTTCTTCCCCAGTGGAGTTTCCTCTCCCCAGCAGGCGTTATTCTTTCCTCCCAGTGGAAATTGAAGGTTTAAAGCTCTCCCCGGCAGAGTTGGTTGTGTGTCCTGGCATTTATTTTGTCGGGATGCTTGGTGGTACCCGTTCCTTCCCCTGCAAGGTGGTATTTGTCCTCAGCATCCGTGTTGATAAAGCAAGCTTATCAGAGCTTTTCCCCAGCAGCCTGAACCTGCATTTGCATTTGCATGCATTATCATGTTTGCATCCATCTAGAAAACACGTAGCATTTCCATGCTGTACGGAGCATTACGCCATTGTCAAACATACGCATTTTGAAACATAAGTCAGGTTGGTTAACCTTTTGCTTTCAGGTGTGTTTCTCAACAGGAGTATGGAGTTCTAAAGCTCAGATGTATTTTCAGACAATCAAGGTCTCGCCGTGAGACGTATGATGATGTGATTCAGTTTATTATCATCCCCACAGAGTTACCGATTGAGGTTTTCTCGTATCCGATCAGCGGACTGTTTTGTCAAGTGCGTTGCTGCAGTAGCATCTCAGGGTTCCATGAATCAAAATTTCAGAAGTGGTCGCTTGTTGTCAGAACGGGTGTCGGTCATTTGTTTTCAGAATATCCCCAGCTATGTTGATAGAATTTATTCGTGTTGACGAATTATTTCCTCCGTGTTGACGGGATGTGCGTCCTGATGAGGACAAATTATGCCTATGTTGATAGGATTTCCCCGTGTTGACGGGATATGGAGTCCTGTTGAGGACCAAGTTTGATTTCTCCGTGGTGACGGAATATGGAGTCCTGTTGAGGACGAAGTTTTCTTTCTCCGTGTTGACGGAATAGGGAGTCCTGATGAGCTCAAGTTATGCCTATATTGATAGGATTTCTTCGTGTTGACGAATCGCTTTCTCCGTGTTGACGGAATATGGAGTCCTGTTGAGGACCAAGGTTGCTTCCTCCGTGTTGACGGAATATGGAGTCCTGATGAGGACAATTTATGCCTATGTTGATAGGATGTTGGCGAATTACTCTCTCCGTGTTGACGGAATGTGCGCCCTGATGAGGACAATTTATGCTTATGTGGATAGGATTTCTACGTGTTGGCGAAATGGGAGTTTAGATATGTACAAGAGTGGTATTCCTATAATGATAGGATTTATTCATGTTGATGAATCTATTTTTTTTCCTCGTGTTGACGAGACGTGAGTCCTGACATGGAAAATTTATTCCTATGTTGATAGGAGTTCCTCGTGTTGATAAGACGCAAATAATATGTCATTTCCTATGCTGATAGGATCTCCTTGTGTTGACAAGATGCGAACACCTCATCCCCGATGAAGTCGGCGAGATTTCTCCGTGTTGACGGAATGTGGAATCTTGATGAGGACAAGTTTGATTTCTCCGTGTTGACGGAATGAAGGGTCCTGATGAGGGCAAGTTTTATTCCTATGATGATAGGATTTCTTCGTGATGACGAATTTATGGCTTTTCGTGTTGACGAAATTTAAGGGCAATTGTGGATAAGTTTTTTCCTGTGATGATGGGATCTTTACTCGTGTGGACGAATTTGTTCCTCTTCTGGTGTTGACAAGGTTAGTCCAGTTGTGGACAAAGGTGTTCTTGCAAAGATAGTTCAGTACTTATGGTGTTACATGGGTGGTGATATTCAAAATCAGAGTTATTCTCCGACAAAGGATTGGTTATTACCGTAGCAATCAGGTTCGCTCGACGAGTGTCGTTCCCCAAGCAGTGGTGCAGTTTATTTCTGCGGTTGACAAATTTCAGGGTTCTTTTGTATTCAACCGTCTCGTACCTCGAATGTTTGAAGGTCGTTCGCTCTTCACCCAGTCGGGTCCAAGCCGCTTGAATAGGGGCAGCTGTTGCACCCTAAAATTTGACCAACCGGTTCCCGTATCTGGTTTATGTTTCAACGCATTTTGCATTCGCATTCGCATATTGCATGCATCGCATTTTCTCAGTCGGGTTGATTTTATCGGGATTGCAGCCCCTGGCGTTTTAGACAGTTCAGGCCGGTTTGAATAAATGTATTTTGAGGATTGGTGCTTGTTCCCTGTGTTTTCAGGCCATCTCGGGGCCCGGGTTTCATTAGGGTTGCGCAATCGTTTTATAATCGGTTTAATCGGCCTCCTGGTATTTTTTAGGATTTTTCTTCTATTTTCTAGATTTTTTTAATGCATTTAATAGATTTTTTTAATAGGGGTTTGTTTGTTTTTAGATAGTAAATAGGTTAATATTTGGTTTATAGAATTTAATAGATTTTTTAAATATTTTTTAGAGTTTTAAATAGATTTTCTTTTCTTTTTTTAAGAGATTTAATATATTTTAAAATTTTTAGATATAAATTTCCTTTTAAATAGTTTTTTTAATAGATAATTAGATATTAATTTTCTTAAATAAGAATAGTTTTTTAAAATAGGTATTAATGTTTTTAGGTTAGGTTTTAATTGTTTTTTTCAAACTTAATAAGCATAGTTTTTTTTAAAAATAGAATTTAATGTTTTTAGATTTTATTAAGTTTTAATTGATTTTTCAAAATTAATAGAATAATTTTTTTTTAAAAGGATTTATTGTTTTAGATTTTTTTAGAGTTTAATTGATTTTTTTAGATTTAATTAGATTTTTTTTAAATAGTTTTTAGATATTAAACATTTTTTTCTGATTGATTAGGCTTTTGAATTTTCGTTTTTAGGCTTTAATTAGGATTAATGATAGATTAATTAGAATTTTATTTTAATTTTCGTTTTAGGATTTAATTAGGATTTTTTTAATAGGTTAATTAGGTTTTTTTAATTAATTTTCGTTTAGGATTAATTAGGTTTAATTTTCAGTTAATTTTGTTTTTTAGAGTTTAATCACAAGATTAATAATTGGGCCAATTATCCAGTCAGAAAGCCCAGTCCAAGGTCCATTTTCGTGCCACATGTCAGTATAAATAGGGTGCCACGCGTGCCTTCTCTCTCTTAGCCACCTCACTCTCACACACTCTCTGAACCCGCCACCTAGCACCCACGTGTCTCCTTCTCACTCTCCCTCTGCATGCAAGTGGGACACTTGTCCCCGCCACGTCCCTCGCCGGAATTCTCACCGCCGGCCATGCAAAGCTCCCGGTGACCACCCTAACCGTCACCGCCGGCCGCCGTAACACCCCTCTAACTGTCGCCGGAAAACCAATTTCGCCGGAAAACACTAATATTCATCTTTCTCCGTCCAGATTCACCCAGAAACCGTTGATGTTCACCTTCATCATCAACAATCATCAAGAACACCTTCATCAAACCACCGAGAATTCCAGAACTTCTTACAAGATCTTCTATCAATATTCGTAGTAATCTTCATCAAGATCATCAGATCTTCGTCAAATTTCCAGAAATGCCAAGAACGCCAAGATTTGTTCGATCTTCCATTGAGTTCATCACGGTCGATGGATCCTTTGTTGTTCTTAAATTTTCTTTGAGTATCTTCGATCACCGGCTTCAAGATCGTCATCAGGACTCCTTGATCTTCATCAATCTACAGAATCTTCAAGAAGTTCTTCCCAGAACCTCCGTCTTCATCAGATTCCCCAAGTTTTTGTTCTTCTTTCTCTAACTCGTAAGCATGTCTGCTGTTTGGTTAGCTAGATTGAGCTTGTTTTCAAACGTTAGGTTGGAAATGAGACTAGGATAGATCTTGGTGTTAGGGGAATATCAGATTGGTGAGGCAAGTGTTAGGGATTAATGTCGTTGAACTGAGCTTTGAAGGTTTGATTGGTGATGGCATTGAGAATAAGGGTTGTTGTTGATTTGGGTTCAGAGTTTGCATTTGAGAGAGGTTCAGGAGGGAGCGCCGCTAGGGCTTGACGAAGGGGACGATGAACAGTAGTGTTGGAATGGGGAATTAGGGGAGTTTTTAGGGTTTTGGTTTAGCTGAAGTGGGATTGAGTTGGGCTCGGGCATTAGGCCCAGTCACGAGGACTCTGCTGATCCATACTCCCATGTTTTTCCAGTAGCACCCCCTTTCCCATGTGTTGTTCGTTTGGGCCATAGGCCAGTTTCTTATCTACACCCCCCGTTTAAAGCCCAACCTGGATATCAAAGCAAATTCGTTGCTATTCGCAACCCCCCGTTTGTTTTTTGTTCTCTTAGTGTTTGTTTTTTCTGAATTAGTAGACTGGGCCCAGCGCGTGCTACCAGCACCCCCCCTCCTGGGCCCAATGTTAGTTCTGAAGTATAATACCTGCTATTGACGCCCCCTGCTTTTCAATTTAAATTGAATTTTCTTTTTCTTTCATTATGTGCATATAGTTTACAAAATAATTCATATTAAATCCAAAAATAATCATTTTGACATGGGATTTTTTCCCTCATTTTAATAATTGTCTCAAGAAATTTGTAGAAAAATAAAAATATTATTTTAGGCACTTTTCCATTTATGGTGAATTTTCACATTTAATTGCTTTTTATTTTCATTTTGTTTGTACATATTATTTGGTGAATTTTGTTTAGTCATTTAAATTCATATTTTGATTCCATTCTTTTTGTATTAGTTAGATTAGAAGTATAGTTTCCCTTAGAGATTTATTCCACATTTTTGTGGATTAATCTTGATTAGTTTTGATTAGAGAACATTAGGGTGATAGTAGTAGGGTTCAAACTCAACATAGGTGCATTATAACATTTTATTTTGGGGTTTTTAGCATGAATTAGGTTATGGGACATATAGGGTATGTAGCTTAGATGTAGAAATCCCCTTAGAATTAATCTTAGAATTTTAAATACTATATTTCTATTTTTAGTATATTTTACAAATGGAGTGTTTGTTTGGTGTTCCCACTTGGGGTTTATATTTGCTTGCTTGGGTTTTTGGGCTTTTCTATGGGGTATGGGGCTTCGTTTGAGCTTGTGGAGAATGAAGACATCAAGAGAGAAGATTGAAGATGATGATCAAATGTTGAAGTCTGAAGATTGCTTGAGCTGGGAGTTGATTGAAGACATAGGATAATAGGAATAAGCAGAGCCTTAGAATAGACTGAATTTTTTGTACAAACATGGATAGCTTCATGTGCTTCCATTCCTCTCTATGACATAAAGTCCCTCTATGGTATTAACCTCCCTCCTTTGGAGGGATAAGTGGCCTTACCTTAGAGGTAGAACTTTGAGAGAACCACTCTGCTATAATGTTAAACTGTTTGTAGGCTTCCTTTGGTAGTCAATGAACTGGTTAACATTCAACTCATCTTGTTAAGTGACTATCATCCAGGAGAGCTTGCCTTGAAGAAAGAAGCCATTGAAGATAGAGATGAAGATCAAAGATTGACAAAGATGAAGATTACTCATGTCAAAACTGTGCAGCTGTTAAAGCTAGGGTTTCCTGCTGTTTAGAGCTATCTGCTGTCTGATACTGTCAACTGGTTAAGTTCTGTGCTTGCTTGAGCTTGGTGAGTTCTTGGAGATGGAAGCTTGTTGTATCTTGGGTATCATTGGAGTTTGACTTTGGGGTGCATTGGAAGATTGCTGTTAATCAACTGTCAGAGTTGGGCGTTTTTTAGAGCTGCTGTTGTAGGAGCTGGTGGGCTGTCAGAGCTGGTTTTGGGGTTTATTTTTCTTTGATGTATTGTTTGTTATATTTTCCCCTTTGGTTTGAAGTGAAGCCGTTTCACTTTGCCTATTGTTTTTCAGGTTCGAGGTCGAGTGGACTCTCTTGCCTCGCTTGTGTTGCTGCATCTTATGCATTTTACTGCTTTACTGTATATATGTTGTTGCTTTCCCGTTTATCCCCTTAGGATCTCTGTTTCTCTCTGCGTAAGAGAGAAATATGACAGACATTAGGCTTTCATCCATGCATGACAACATTAGGGTAGATTTTGATTCCCATTTCAAACCTTAGGTTTTAGAGTTCTTTCTCTTCTATCTCAAAATCATTCAAAATACAGTAATAATATTTCAAACATTAATAAAAAAACAGTTCTTGCGTAAAAGACTGTAAACTAATCAAAGTGCCATTTTTGTCCGCTTGGACTCGTAATCAGGGAAAGCCTTTTTCAGAAGGGTAAAAAACAGTCAGACAAATCTGTGTCTTCCGTAGCCCGAACTACGTTTGCTCTGATCTTTCATGCTGTATGAAAGTACGTAGGCATAGGATGCGATATCCTAGCGAGCAACCTTCCCCTCCTTTCCCGTAGGTAGGCGAACTACGTTGACTCTGATTTCTCGTTCCAGACGGGAATACGTAGGCATAAAGTGCGATACTTTGCCGAGTCATTTTATTTTCTTTTAACCCCAGACCTGTAGAATAGATAGAATAACAATCTGTACTAGAAAACAAGCGTGGATCCCGTCGAGTACGACGGACGTGAGGGGTGCTAATACCTTCCCCTTACGTAACCGACTCCCGAATCCAGGATTTGGATGCGATGACCATTCCTTTCCCGTCTTTGCGGTAGGTTTACTCGGAGTGTTTCCTTTCCATCCTTTGGGATAAATAACACACGGTGGCGACTCTTCTGTTCAGCCGGCGCCGATTTTCGCAGTAGCGACAGGGATATCCTATGGACAACTTCCATGAGGATACTCTTCTGGCGACATTCCTGGTGATACTCTCTCGGGGAGGATAATTTCACATCTGGTAGGAATAAGCGTCATTTCCACTTTCTGGGGATAAGATACGACTCGCTAATGAACGACCTCAACTGAAATCAGGCCCTACATTAAGAGACTTTGGTTGGGGGCATACAATTCCTGAACGTTTGTTTCAAAGGTAAGGACCCTGCAAAACAGAAACGAGACAAAACAAATCTACACCATAAAATCTATCCGAGTTAATACCCATGACGTTCATTCAGTCAATTCGAAGTTTTAGCAATTATTGGCAAGGGCCAGCAAGTTTATACAAGTGCAAGTTCATCAAAAACATCGGCGTTTTTCACAAACAAAAATAGTAAAGAACAAGCATCAAGTACTGAATAACATGCTTTATTGAATGGGCCTGTAAATAGGCAAGACTTTGTACATTAGATGTAACTCCTGAAAAGAGGAAGTTACGCACAAGCAAAATACAATATATGCACAAGAAGCACAAAGAAAGATACAAAACAAATTTGATATACATGTCGGCAACGTGGTACAGACAAACACCATGAGCTGATTCTCCTATGACTCGCCCGACTCTGGCGCTTTCCTGGTACTCGATCTTCGGAAGAGATTATTTTAGATGAACGACCCTCAGGTATTCTTAAACCACTAAGCAATGCAGTATCAAACTCGGACCGCAGTCATTTGCTTTTTCAATCCCTAACTTTTGCGTGAATCACCCTTTGCGGGTTTTCAATTCACCGGGATACCCTTTTTTGCCGAGGTTTCCCTTTTCAGGTTTTCAACTTCGCGGGTGTACATTTTTTCAATTTTATCCTTAACTTTTGCCCGAACCTTTTATTCCTTTTTTAGGGTTCGCCGGGATGCCCCATTTTTTCCTGGACTCTCTTTTTCTGTCCAGCGGGTCACTTTAAGCAAAGTATTTTTTAACTGCGTCCGAATTCACAGGAGACGTAAAGTCCTCACCATCCATGGTGGACAACAGTAAGGCTCCTCCAGAGAAAACCTTTCTGACGACATATGGACCCTCGTAGTTGGGAGTCCATTTTCCCCTGTGATCTGATTGTGGTGGGAGAATCTTTTTCAGCACAAGATTGCCCGTCTGAAAGCTTCGAGGACATACCTTCTTATCGTAAGCTTTCTTCATCCGGCTCTGATACAACCAACCATATGCGAGAGAAGCCAGTCTCTTCTCATCCATTAAACTGAGCTGGTTCAGTCTATCTTTTACCCATTCTGCCTCATCAAGTTGAACATCGCGTAAAACCCTCAAAGAAGGAATCTCAACCTCCAATGGTAACATTGCCTCCATGCCATACACCAATGAGAAAGGGGTTGCCCCGGTTGATGTGCGTACCGTCGTACGATAACCGTGCAAAGCAAAATGCAACATCTCATGCCAGTCCTTATAGGTCACAACCATCTTCTGAACAATCTTCTTTATGTTCTTATTGGCCGCTTCGACAACGTCATTCATCTTGGGCCGATAAGGAGAAGAGTTGTGATGCTCGATCTTGAAATTCTGACACAGCTCTTTCATAATCTTGTTATTCAAGTTTGAGCCGTTGTCGGTGATAATCCGCTCTGGGATTCCATATCTGCAGATAATATCTCCTTTGATAAATCTGGCTACCACTTGTTTGGTGACATTAGCATATGACGCTGCTTCCACCCATTTGGTGAAGTAATCAATAGCTACCAAAATGAATCGGTGTCCGTTTGATGCCGTAGGCTCAATCTTGCCAATCATATCAATTCCCCACATCGATAAAGGCCACGGTGATGACATAACATTCAAAGGGCTCGGAGGCACAAATTTTGTCCGCATAAATTTGACATTTATGGCACCGCTTCGCAAACTTGAAACAATCTGTTTCCATCGTTAGCCAATAGTAACCTGCGCGTAACAGTTTTCTCGTCATTGCATGTCCACCAGCATGCGTACCAAATGTACCTTCATGGATTTCTTCCATGAGCAGCTTAGCCTCTTTCTCGTCCACACATCGCAACAACACCAAGTCGTGGTTTCTCTTGTACAGGACACCATCCGAATTCAAATAAAAATTTCCAGCCAATCTCCTAAGAGTCTTCTGATCTCGACTGGATGCCCCAGCCGGATACTCTTTGGTCTTCAGGAAATTCTGGATATCAAAATACCACGGCTTGCCATCGGATGTTTCCTCAATGGCAAATATGAAGGCGGGCCTATCAAGGCAAGAGATAACAATCCTGGGAGCCTCATTCCAGAAGTTAACTTTATACATTTAAGACAGCGTCGCAAGAGCAACAATCGGCCATCTGATTTTCTGCTCGTGGCACGTGATGCAATTCTACTTTGTCGAAGAAAGGCAACAATCTCCTTGCATAATTCATATAGGGTATCAGATTGGGCTGACGCGTCTCCCATTCTCCTTTAATTTGGTTGACCACTAGAGTAGAGTCCCCGTATACATCAAGATATTTGATTCTCAAATCAATAGCCTCCTCGAGACCCATAATGCACGCCTCATATTCAGCCTCATTATTGGTAACTGGAAAGGTCAATCTGGCAGTAAAGGGAATGTGCGTCCCTTGAGGAGTAGTGATAATTGCCCCTATTCCACTACCGTAGGAGTTAACAGCGCCATCAAATATCAACTGCCATTTGGAACCCAACTCTGGACCTTCATTCGACAACGGCTCATCACAATCTTTCATTTTAAAGTACATGATATCCTCGTCAGGAAAATCAAACCTCGTTGGTTGGTAATCTTCAATCGGCTGCTCCGCTAGGTACTCTGACAGAACACTACCTTTGATAGCCTTTTGAGAAACATATTGAATATCATATTCTGTCAGCACCATCTGCCATCGGGCAATCCTCCCGGAGAGTGCTTGCTTTTCAAATACGTATTTGATTGGATCCATCTTTGAAATTAGCATGGTTGTATGGTTTAACATGTATTGCCTCAAACGTTTGGCAGCCCAGGCTAGCGCACAATACGTCTTTTCGAGCATTGAGTAACGGGATTCACAATCTGTGGACTTTTTACTCAAGTAGTAAATCGCATGCTCTTTACGTCCAGTCTCGTCATGTTGACCGAGAACACAACCCATACTTTCCTCAAGAACCGTCAAATATATAATCAATGGTCTCCCGGCTACTGGGGGTATCAGTATTAGAGGTTCCTGCAAATATTCTTTTATTTTTTCAAACGCCCTTTGATAATCTTCATTCCAGGTCACAACCTGATTCTTTTTCAACAATTTGAATAATGGCTCGCATGTAGCGGTTAGGTGAGATATGAACCTAGCAATGTAGTTCAACCTCCCTAAAAACCCACGCACTTCTTTTTTTGTTTTAGGCGTTGGCATTTCTTGTATTGCTTTTATCTTAGCAGGATCAACCTCAATTCCTTTTTCGCTCACAATAAACCCCAGTAGTTTACCGGATCTCACCCCGAAGGTGCACTTGTTAGGATTCAGCCGCAGCCTGAATTTCCTAAGCCTTTTGAACAATTTCAGCAGATTAACCAAATGCTCTTCCTCCGTCTGGGATTTGACAATCATATCGTCAACATAAACCTCGATCTCTTTATGCATCATGTCATGAAAGAGCGTCGTCATAGCACATTGATATGTTGCCCCAGCGTTCTTCAAACCAAAGGGCATCACTTTGTAGCAAAATGTTCCCCAGGGAGTAATAAAGGTTGTTTTCTCCATGTCTTCTGGCGCCATTTTTATCTGATTGTAACCCGAGAAGCCATCCATGAAGGAGAACACGGAGAATTAAGCAGTGTTATCGATCAGCACATCGATATGAGGAAGCAGAAAGTCGTCCTTTGGGCTCGCCTTATTCAAATCACGATAGTCTACGCACATCCGCACCTTACCGTCTTTCTTTAGTACCAGTACTATATTGGCGACCCATGATGGATAAGTTGTAACAGCAAGGAAACCAGCATCCCACTGTTTTTGAACTTCCTCCTTAATCTTCACAGACATATCTGGTCTGGTTCTTCTGAGTTTCTGCTTAACAGACGGACATTCTTCTCGCAATGGTAGATGATGAACAACCATGTCAGTATCCAATCCTGGCATATCCTCGTACGACCAAGCAAAGATATCATTGTACTCTTGCAACATCTCAATCAGACCTTGCTTGATGTCGCTTTGCAGTGCAACTCCTATCCGGATGTTCCTGACAGCTCCCTCGGACCCCACGTTGATAATCTCAATCTCTTCTTGATGAGGCAGAATGATTCTTTCTTCCTGTTTCAACAGTCGAGTCAGCTCTTCTGGCAAGTCGTTATCCTCAACAATCTCTTCCTTAGCTTGAAATACCGGGCGCTCGAAGTCAAAGTGAGTCATAGGAAGTTCGTGTTCGGTGTCATCTGAAATATGAATCCAGCAAAGGAAATGGTTAAATGCTTCAAATGAGTGCAAACAAAGCTCATAACCACGTTTCCATTTATTGTTAAAATAAAAACAGGAAAAACAGGGAACACAAAATTTGTATGAGAAAAACGCCTTTATTCAATGATTAAACAGTGCATACACATAAGCAGGTGGCCCTAAAACAAAATCACTATGCCCCAGGTAAACAGAAGTGTCACCACCTTTCGTTATTTATCCAACAGAACGGGAAAGGAAACAATCGGAAAAACTTGACGAAAAGGTATAAGACAAGGTCATCGCAAACATGTCTGGGTTCAGGAGTCGGTTAAGCAAGGGGAAGGTATTAGCATCCCTCACGTCCATCGTACTCGATGGGATCCATGCTTGTTGTGTTTATCTGACATGTTGGTTTTACTATCTACCTATCAAGGTTGGTCCGAAAAGAAAAGAAAATGACTCGGCAAAGTGTCGCGCTTTATGCCTACAAATTCTCATCAGAGAATGAGAAATCAGAGTCAATGTAGTTCAACTAACTATGGGTAACGGATGGGGGAAGGTGGCTCGCCAATACGTCAGTATTGTGCCTACGTACTCTCAACAGATATGAGAAATCAGAGCTTACGTAGTTCGGGATAATACGGATTACGGGTTCAGATTCATCTGTTTTTCCGAGTAGGGTTAACAAACAGTTCCAGCATTTTGGTGTATGCAGCTTGCTCGTTAGAGACTCGTGCGTTACCGTTTGCGGTAGAACAGGGAGTTAACGACACTCTTTTCTTCAAAAAAGTTTTCCTTTGAATTATGGGCCCACGGGGCAAAAAGGTTTGAAGTTTATTTTCTGTCTTTTACGGAAGAACTGTCTTTTATGGATGTTTGCAACTAATATCGCACTAGAGACTATGACCTAGGAGTGAATGCGTCGCATGTCACCCAAAGGGTACCATACTAAACATCCTGATTATTGAAAGGAAACCCTCCAACAATCATTTCCTAAGTAGCTTAAGGCTCGTAACGTACGACATCAGTTAATCTTTATTACTGTATTTTGATCTGTTTGAAGAGAGAAGAGAGCGGGCACAACTAAGGGGAAACTATCAAGTCGTAACAGTTATCATGCCAAGGATTCATCCTAGGGTTGAGGTTTGAAACAGGGAACTCCTAGATGTTATCATGCATAGGTTTCAACCTAAATTTCTAATCATCACTTCCTTATCAAAGGAAGTGAGAATCATAGGGGATCATGTCAATGGGAAACAGACAACAAATAAAGCATCAGCTAAACAGATAAACGGATATACAGATAAACAGTAAAGATGCACATGCAATGCAGCAATACAAGCAGAGGGAGACTCACTCAACCTCTAGAGCAATCAAGCAAAAACAACACACAATACACAGGCAAGGGAGATAAACTCAACCTTCAGCCAACAAGTAAAGCCAAACAGTAACAGACAAGCAGAGGGAGACAGACTCAACCTCTTATGCAAATAATCAAGGGGAGGCAAGCTCAACCTTTCAATGCACTTAGGCCTAGTATCAACTACATGAAACCCTATTCTAATGCAACACACCATAGAAACAGTCATACAAATACAGTCAACAGCAAACACAGCAGAGCAGCACAACAACACTTCAGCAGCAAAGCAGCCCAACAGTCTGTCTTCTAGTCCAAGTAATCCATCAGGAGAAAAGGGAATGAGGACTTCATCTTCAAGCTTAAACTTCTTCCAACAAGATGATGGGAATCAACACAAAGATCATTGTATGATGAGGAGAAGCAGGAGGGAAACCAATGAAATCCCTCAAGGCACTCAACCACTCATCTGAGATTGGTATCCTTAAAGGTTTTACCTTTTGTGGTAGGCCTTTAGTCCTTCCAAAGGAAGTACTAGGCTCGCACAAGGAACCTTGCATCATTGGATAGGAAATGGAATGCCAATCAAAGCAATCCACAATTATGCAAAAGGAACCAACTCCTAAAGCTCTAAAAAAAACCTAATTCTACAAGCCCTAAAAGAAACTTTCTAAAGGGAACTAAAACACCAAATCAAACCTTGAGATTCAATCTACAAAGGCATCAACATGTCTACTAAACCATTAGAAAAGGTTTGGAAACTTATCATGAACTAAAGGTCACTTTAGAAGTTCAACTAAGGGAAGTACTATGCTAGAATCAACCTAAACACGGCCTGAATGTAAAATCTACCTAAAATAGTAAATCAGTTACTAAAAATCTATAAGGTTTTCTAAAGGATCATAAATGTATTAACAACCTATGGTAAAAAATCCAGAGCTTAAATCAATGTTTAAGGGCACTAGGGAAATTCTAAACCAAAAGGTGTCAAGGGAAGGTTCAAGTGGGGAAGGCTCTAAAAACCTAGTTCAAAACTAATCTTAGGATCACCTAAAAATCACCACAAAAATCCTATAACATCATCAACATGTCTATAACCAGCCAGCCAAAAATCAACATCAAAATCAAAAGCATGCATTGGTAATAAAATCACCAAGCAACAAGTCATTTTATGCATTTTTATTCAATTATCAAAAATAGAAAAATGGACATTAAATGGAAAACAAAACCAAAATAAAATCCAAAGGAATGAAAAAATCAGAAATTTCACAAGGATCAACCACATATTTTTCTCATATTTTTCTGATCATTATTCTAATTAAAATGAATTAAACAAGATAAAACAATTAAAAGAAAATAGAAAAACAATTAAAAGAATTTAGAAAATATTAGAGCCATCAGATCACACGACTAGTCTACCCATCCAACAGCTGCGCACGTGCCAGCTCACTTAATGAAACGGTGCGTGTTGATTAGAGACAAGGTGTGGTTTGTTTGACTGAAGCCTATGGTGCGTTCTAATCACATCCATTCATGGAAAAAGTATGATCATCCTACGCTTCTTGTTATGCGGCCTCACCAAACCCTAATTAGACTAAACCTTGTCCACTGGATGCAAAGACTAAGTCAAGAAAATCAATCAGATCCAACAGTTTCCAGTCATCTTCTTCATTTGAAACTGGTACAAGGAGGCAACTCAGCCACGGTGGCCGGAGAAGAGCGCCGTCGTCTTCTCCGGTGAGAGCAATCATGCTCTACAAGCAAACTTAACCAAACTCCAAGAAAAATACATCGTTCTTCTCGTCATCTCTCACTGATCATCATGATCTATTTCATTTTTCTTAATTCCTCACGAATCTCCAAAAACGATGATGAACATAAAATTCCTCAATTCCAAAAATGTTATCAAACTTCAAATTGGCTACACAGAAATGTTCCTCGCCTCTCAAGGATCAAGAATCCCTATCTAATTCATGCTAACACTCAAGAATCATCCAGGTTCGAATCCAAACAGAAATTGCATCACCTCATGAATCATCACCAAATTCCACAATTACAATCCTAAAACGATCTAGGTTGTATCTACAACCTATCACATGCTTAATTCAGTCTAAACATGCCTAGAACTAGAGCAATGGTGAAAGATAAAAACCTGGAAAAAGGCTTGCAATTGAGGTAGTTGCACAGTGATTCTCGACTTCAAATGCTGCAGAAACTTTCAATGAATGATCCTGGTGCTAACTGAATCCTCAATTCCTCTTGAAACCCTCTGAATTGCAGAAACCGATTTTAAGTGTGAAGCTTCAATCTCTAACTGCCACAACTGAATTCTTCACTAATTCCTTCCAAAAAATGATCTGAACACGATTATGAACTTAAATAGAAACTGTTTGGATCCTAACATGGCCCAAATTGATGAATCCAAATTTTCCATTTTCTCCAAAGTTCAACTATGGAACTCGCGTGTACCGGCTCTGTTTCATCTCAAACTTCACTCAAATGACTTGCATAACCCTTGGCCAAGATGAATGGATTAGATTGCAAGCTTGGTTTGATCTTATGGTCAAGATTTATTATGTTACTTCAATTCTAAGTAACCTAAGCAAAGTCCATGAATTAAGCTTCAAACCAAAAATGTAAAATTGTCAATATTCTCCAAATGTCATTTCCAATGAAAAAATGCACAAACTTGTGAAGTTTGGCACAAGAATGAATTAAAATGGAATTTTCACTTTTTATGCCTTTTAATTATCTTTTTTCCCAAATTTCTTCATACTCTTCCATATGCAATCCATATCAATGGATGCTTGGGTCATGGTTGGACTAAAAACACCATTTTGAACAACTTTCAAGTTGAAAACATCTTCATTTGAGGTGCCTAAGTTGCTGAAATTGACCCTTAACCAAAAATAACCTGTAATTCCAAATTCCCAAAATACCCTTATCTTGCAAAGCTTGTAACTTGAGTTCTACAAATCCAATCATGGACTTCTAGTACTTTCTAGAAAGCTAAGAAGATAAGAAACAACATTCATGTTAACCAAAAGTTAATAGGAATCATCCTTCTAGGGAAAAAAAGTCATGCAAGTTGGTTGAATTTTAAGCTCCAAATTCACATGCCTCAGATGACCTGTAACTTGTCTGGCTCATAACTTGAGTTCTATAAACCCTATCAAGGACTTCTAGTACTCAAATTAAAGATATGATCATTCCCTAAAACAATCATGTTGGGGTTAAGGTGAGATGAAAATCCCATATTGAGTTATGTGGTCTTGAAGTTAGGCACTAAACTAGGGGATTTTACATTGTTAAGCATAGCAACCCTAGCCTGGCAACTTCTCACACTCTTGACCCATGACGAGTTGACCTTGGAATCATCCCTTGGACATCTCAACACATCAATACATTATCACATGGCTCTTGAATTAGGTCTCAACCTTCTTCAAATCATCAGTTAACCTAGGGTTGACCAGATGAAACCCTAGTTGCACCAATCTTGGGTATATCTTCATATCCTTTACATAATGACTTGTCTAGGATTCAAAATGATCTTCAAATACTTCTTAAGAGCTCTCTCAATGCTCTAGGTCCAACTCTATGGCTTCAACATCATCAGATGATCTTCCCACAACTCTCAAGTTAGGAGACATACACACTTGGTTTCAACCACTCTCCCTGAGGATCTTAGACTTCTCTGGTGTGGATATCAACCCTTTAACACTTGGATAACCCTCTTAGCTAGCTTCATAATCTTGTGTAGCCCTTGATTGGTAGTCTCACCTCTTGATCTCCTGCATACATGTCAATGAAACGCAGATGATAATGCTAATATAAATGCAATGAAACACAAGCTAGGTAAAGAAAGGTTAGGCAAATTTTGGGGTGCAACAAGCATCCTCATGATCAAGTTTCTGCGTACATGATTCTTCAACACCCCAATGCCAATCATAAAACACTCCATGAAAGTTTAGTTACAATTCATATTAACAATCATCTAACCGTTAGCATGGTTCAACCACAACAATTTGATAACACGTGGCAATCCAACATGATAAACAAAACAACTGTTCAATTCAGCTCATGGACTCAAAACTAACTTCCTACTTTATAACACTTTAACTAAGACAATAAGATTCAAACTAACTAAGTCCTAACAACATTCCAACATGTTACATGAATATGATCCCTCGTCTGAACAAGGACCAATTAGTGGCCTATTATAAAATTATTTAATTAGTGTGCCCATATATATATATATATATATATATATATATATATATATATATATATATATATATATATATATATATATATATATATATATATATATATATATATATATATATATATATATATATATATATATATATATATATATATATATATATATATATATATATATATATATATATATATATATATATATATATATATATATATATATATATATATATATATATATATATATATATATATATATATATATATATATATATATATATATATATATATATATATATATATATATATATATATATATATATATATATATATATATATATATATATATATATATATATATATATATATATATATATATATATATATATATATATATATATATATATATATATATATATATATATATATATATATATATATATATATATATATATATATATATATATATATATATATATATATATATATATATATATATATATATATATATATATATATATATATATATATATATATATATATATATATATATATATATATATATATATATATATATATATATATATATATATATATATATATATATATATATATATATATATATATATATATATATATATATATATATATATATATATATATATGATTGTATACATCAATTAAATTACTAATCTGGCCTTTATAAAATAAAATTTTTGTGTTACATTATACCCATATGTAGCCAGGTACCAATTATTAATTGGCAGTATAGAAAGATAATGTTAGCTACTCATATGGAGACAGAGTAAGATCATATAAAATCTATCTTAGTTGGCAATGACGTTTATAAACAATTTGGTGAACATCTGAAAGGCTTCTAAGTTTGTTGAACAATTTGGTGCCTAATCATATAATGTTCAAATTTATAAAGAATCTTTTATTACTTACAATCATAGAAGCTACTAAGTTTGTTGCCTTAGATGTAAAATCTCCATATCGCTTATGTCGAGCCATCAACCATGCCTCGTATCATATTATTACTTGAGGATAACCTATTTAAATTTCATCACTGTTGGCCTCTTCAATCATTAAAGATAGGGTTTTATAAAATTTTGAACTTTGACATTTTGGCAGAATCTGCCTCATGTTTTGTCCAACTTTGGAGGCATGTTTCATTATGATTCAAGATGAATCAAGACCAAATATAAACATCAAAGTTGAAGTATGATACACAAGATTTCCAAAGAGTATAAGCACATTCATTGGTTCCACTTGAGCAAGACGTTATGAACCTCACAAAATGCCTTGATGCAAACTGGTTTTGACCGAATTTGGCATATAACTTGCATTCCGCGATTTTTAAGTCAATTTTGGACACTTGCATCATTGGATTTCTATATAATATCAACATAAATGATAGGGAATCTGAACCATAAGGCCAAAGAGTCAATGGCTTGTCTCTTAGCATGTGAAAACCATCATGACCAAGTGAGAACATAAGTTTTGCTCTCAAGCATTGATGCAATGCATAGAGGTGGCATGAACCAAGCCATACCAGTCCAAACAAGTAAAGAAACATGAGTGTTCAAACCTGCAAATTTGGTTGGACTCAAGATAAGACGAGACTTGGGAGCCTTAGGATTCAAGTCAATGGATACCTAGTTATATCCATTGGATAATAGAGTAACCTCTCAACCAACATTGTTCCTCCCAAAACAAACTTCTCCTCTTATAAATAAGAGCCATTTCTGATTATTGAAGACACCCCAAAGCATCACAACACATGTTTTCTCTCATTTCACTTTTCACTTCAAAATTCCAAAACCTTAAGAAGTGAGAATCGAGTTTTCAAATAGAGAGCAATTCAGTCCAAACCAACGATCCAAACACCTTCCATAAACATTATAAAAGTGATCCAAACCATCTAATCACTTCTAAAACATCAGGATCAACTTTAACTAAATTTTAAAATTGTAAATTTTTAATAGATTAATTAAATCAAACTACCCATACCTCTTTTAGAAACACCTTTTTAGTCCTCTTAGGGGGTAAGATCCAATTGCATCTCTTGTAGAAATTTAGCTATCTCTTCTTGCATATATTTTTTCATTTGGTGTTGGAGCTCTATTCTTTGTTGTCTGAGCTGTTTTTGTAATTTCTGTTGGAAATCTGCATTCTATTTTTTCTCCAAGGCTAGAAGGTCATCTTGAGAGACACCTCCTGAGGTGGGGCGTGAATTTTTTCCAATGAATTTTTTAAATCCCACACCCCTTGGAGATGTGCGGATTGACCAGGGCGTTCATTTGTTCAAAGGGCAACAGTCAATACATCCTCACGTCCTTCAAAAACAATATTACCTTGTGTACTTTTTCTACTAAGTCACCCTGAAATAGTAAAATACATATATACACATGTTATAAAATTATTAATAAGTTATAAATGAAATTCAAATTTATAAAGAATTTTTTATTACTTACAATCATAGAAGCTACTAAGTTTAATGATTACTAAGCTATTAATGAAATTCAAATTTAATAAGAATCTTTTATTACTCTAACTAAAATATGGCAAACCAACATGATAAAAAAAACATCAGTTAAATTCAGCTCATGGACTCAAGACAAACTTCCTACTTTCTAACACTCTAACTAGCATAATAAGATTGAAACTAACTAAGTCATAACAGTATTCCAACAGTGATAGCAATGGATTAAACCCCGAGTATAACAGTTTGAGTATTCTAACAACATGAATAACTAAAATAACATTCATTAACGGCAAACCATTTCACAAACTAATCCTATTTAGCATCCTCATAATCAAGTTTCTGCATACATGATTCTTCAACAAACCAATGCCAATTACAAAACACTCCATGACAGTTTAATTACAATTTATATTAACAATTATCTAATCATTAGCACAGTTCAACCATAACAATTTGATGACACATGGCAATCCCACATTATAAACAAAACTACAGTTCAACTCAGCTCATGGACCCAAAACCAACTTCCTACTTTCTAACACTCTAACTAACACAATAAGATTCAAACTAACTAATTCCTAACAACATTCCAACATGTTACATGAATATGGTCCCTTGTCTGAACAAGAACCAATTAGTGGCTTAGTATAAAATGATTTAATTAGTGTGCCCTGTTATTGTGTAAGATACATATATATGATTGTATACATCAATTAAATTACTTATATGGCCTTTATAAAATAAAATTTTTGTGTCACATTATAACCATATGTAGCTAAGTACCAATTATTAATTGGCAGTATAGGAAGATAATGCTAGCTACTCATATGGAGACAAAGTAAGATCATATAAAATCTATCTTAGTTGGTAATGACGTTTAACAACAATTTGGTGAACATCTAAGGGGCTTCTAAGTTTGTTGAAAAATTTGGTGTCGAATCATATAAAATTCAAATTTATAAAGAATATTTTATTACTTACAATCATAGAAGCTACTAAGTTGGTTGCCTCATATGTAAAATCTCCATATGGCTTCTGTCGAGCAATCAATCATGCCTCGTATTGTTTTATTTCTGGAGGATCAACTATTAAACTTTTATCACTGTTGGCTGTTACAACATAGATTGGTGTTTAATATATCTCATTGTTTTGATGATAACATAAATGAAATTTTGCATAAAGGAAATATATACTCTAATTGTGTTTAAGTATTTTTGTTTCAAATCTTAAATTATATATTCATCTGGAAGCAAAAATTATATCTACAAGTGAAAAGAACTTTAAGACTCTGAGCGTCAGAAGCAACATTTTAGAAGACTCTGAGCGCTGCTTGAAGAGACTCTGATATGCTACAGATGACTCTGAATCAACTAAGAAGAATTTGAGTAAGAGCGTTACAGCATTGTTTCAGAAGACTCTGGAAGTACTTCACACTGCAAGTACAGAGGCTCTGATATTCAACTCTGTGCTGATTGTAACATTCACGGTTAAGCACTATTGCTGCAAGACTCTGATCTGAAGAACAAGGAACTACATCAGAGGATCTGATGCTAGTTTATTCAGTTGAAAAGATGTCAGCTCAAAGAAAAGATCTGTTGTTAATCCCAACGTCTGCTCCAACGGCACTATTCCTCATTTATGCATGACACAAGAATTCAGACACAAAGCACATGTCTGAACATTCCTCTTCCTGGAAAGGAAAAGTCAATAGAAGATAAAAAGGCAACAGAGGCAGCAGAACGTACAGCAATGCACAATTTTTGAGAGAAGGACTTGAAGTGGTATTTAAACAAGCTTCAGCATCTTTCCAACGTTGTTTCATTCAAATATTCTTCAAAGCTTAACAGTCTTCATATTTGTTCTTAATATTGTGTAAACATCACTGTTGTGATATAGCTTGTTAGAAGCAAAACATTAAACACAAATTGTTAGTTTATCTTTGTAAAATATTTCCTTAAGAAGATCAAGTTGTGGTCAGATTTTCTTGAGAAGACTAAGACGGTTGTCTTAGTGTTTACACTATAATCAAGTTTGATATAGTGGATTAAGTCCTTGTTGAGAAAGGCAAATCACCTGGGTAGGATGGACTGGATTAGTTTGAGTTCAAACGAACCAGGATAAAAATATATGTGTTATTTTTTATCTCCCAAAGTGTTTTAAAACCCTTATTCAACCCCCCCCCCTTCTAAGTGTTTTTCTCACCTTCAGTTGGCATAAGAGCTCTTGTTCTGTTAGTGCTCTCACTTAACTGTGACAGAAAAGATCCAGTTGAGAAAAACTCCTTTTATCTTGTTCTTTATTCATCATGGCTGCTAAAGCTTCAACTTCAACTTCATACAACAACAGATACGATGATAAAGACAAAATCAACACCAAACCTCCCATGTTTGATGGAGAGAAGTTTGATTACTGGAAAGATAGAATAGAAAGCTTCTTTCTAGGCTATGATGTTGATTTATGGGACTTGGTAACTGATGGTTACATTCACCCTACCAATGATGAAGGGAAAAGGGTTGACAGAAAATCTATGTCTGATCAACAGAAGAAGGAGTTTAGAAACCACCACAAAGCAAGAACCATCCATTTAAATGCAATATCTCATACTGAGTATGAGAAAATAACAAACAGAGATATTGCATTTGATATGTTTGAATCTTTGAAGATGACTCATGAAGGAAACTCCCAAGTTAAGGAGACCAAGGCTCTGACCCTCATCCAGAAGTATGAAGCCTTCAAAATGGAGGAGTCTGAATCTGTAGAAACTATGTTTTCAAGATTTCAGATCCTAACTGCTAGGTTGAAGGTTCTGGATAAAGGCTACTCTACTTCTGAACATGTCAAGAAGATCATCAGAAGTCTGCCAACAAGATGGAGACCCATGGTGACAGCTCTGAAGCTCGCGAAGGATCTAAATAAGATCACTCTGGAGGAATTGATCAGTTCCTTAAGGAGTCACGAGATTGAGCTGGAGGAAGACGAGCCTCAGAAGAAAGGTAAGTCAATTGCTTTAAAATCTAACAAATCTGCTAAAGCGTTGCAGGTTATTGAAGAAAGTTCTGAAGAATCTTCAGAAGAAGAAAATGAATTGTCCCTGCTGTCCAAGAGGATTAATAAACTCTGGAAGCACAAACAAAGGAAGTTCAGAAACTTCAAAAGATCTGATCAGCGTGGTGATTCTTCTGGACATAAAAAATCTGGAAAGAAAGATATAGTGTGCTATGAGTGCAAGGAGCCTGGCCACTATAAGAATGAATGTCCCAAACTTCTGAAGGAGAAACCCAGAAGGACGTTTGAAAAGAAGAAGAAAGTCTTAATGACCACATGGGATGATTCAGATGCTTCTGAATCTTCATCAGAATCTGAATATGAGTGTGCTAATGTAGCACTAATCGCTGACGTGGAGGACCACGAAGAAGCTGCTGGATCAGAATCAGAATCAGATTTTGAGGAGGTATTTTCTGAACTCACTAGAACAGAACTTTCTGAAAGTTTATCAGAAATTCTAGAAAGCTACAGCAAAATCAAACTCAAATACAAGAAGCTTCAAAGTTGTCTTGCATCTGAGAATGATCAGCTGAGGTCTGAGGTTGCTTAGAAAAAACTCATAAATTTGACTCAGAACCTATATCATGCTCTAAAAACATTTTAGAAGAGTATGACTATAGCTTTCAGAAGTTTCTGGCTAGAGGCCTAGATTGATCTATGGCGTAAGCAGAAACACTATGGCGTAAGCAGAAACAACAGAAAGGGAATTGGATATGAATCACCTTCTGGGAAGGATTTAAATCCAAAACCTGTTGATAAAATGATCATAAAGTATTCTCCTCTATATACTCATTTCAAATTTGGTCATTTAAATGATATTAAACACACACGTTCTGATCTGAACAAACCTGTGTTTAATAAATCAAAACCACAGAAGAACAAAGATACCTTCAAGGGAAAGAAATTCAGAAAGAATTTCAAACCTACTAACCCCAGAGGACCCATGAAAATATGGGTACCTAAGGACAAAATTAGTTTTGTTGCAGACATCCTTAGCAGCAAAGTTGAAACACCAATCTTGGTACCTGGACT
This sequence comes from Lathyrus sativus, assembly GCA_963859935.3. NCBI lineage: Eukaryota > Viridiplantae > Streptophyta > Magnoliopsida > Fabales > Fabaceae > Lathyrus > Lathyrus sativus. Next base: position 58,961,508 of record OZ012738.1, on the reverse strand, counting down.
CTGGCTGCTCGCGTCACATGACGGGAAGAAGGTCTATGTTCCAAAGCCTGGAGCTTAGATCTGGAGGTGACGTGAAATTTAGAGGGAACCAGAAGGACTAGATAATTGGCTTTGGAACTATGGGTAATGGTAACCTCCCTTCCATTTCTAATGTTTTACTTGTTGAAGGATTAACACATAATCTATTGTCCATAAGTCAATTAAGTGACAATGGTTATGATATAATCTTCAATAAAAAATGTTGCAAAGCTGTCAGTCAAAAAGATGGCTCAATCCTCTTTAATGGAAAAAGGAAGAACAACATTTATAAAATCAATCTTTCAGAACTTAAGGTTCAGAATGTAAAATGCCTTCTGTCTGTTAACGAAGAGCAATGGGTCTGGCACAGAAGATTGGGGCATATTAGTATGAGACGTATATCTCAGATTAATAAACTCAATCTGGTCAGAGGACTTCCTCAGTTGAAGTTCAACTCAGATGCTTTTTGTGAAGCATGTCAGAAAGGAAAATTTTCAAAATCTTCTTTCAAAACAAAAAATGTTGTTTCAACCTCAAGACCATTAGAGCTGCTTCATATTGATCTGTTTGGACCAGTGAAAACTGCATCCATCAGAGGCAAGAAGTATGGATTAGTCATTATTGATGACTACAGCAGATGGACATGGGTAAAATTCTTGAAACACAAGGATGAGTCTCATTCTGAATTCATTGACTTCTGCAAACAAGTCCAGAACAAAAAAGAATTTAAAATTGTTAAACTCAGAAGTGATCATGGTGGTGAATTTGAAAACAAATATTTTGAAAATATTTTAAAGAAAATGGCATTGCACATGATTTTTCTTGTCCTATAACTCCTCAACAGAATGGATTTGTAGAAAGGAAAAATAGAACATTGCAAGAAATGGCCAGAACCATGATCAACGAGACTAACATGGCAAAACATTTATGGGCAGAAGCAGTTAATACAGCTTGTTATATTCAGAACAGAGTGTTTGTAAGACCTCTTCTGGAGAAGACTCCTTATGAACTGTGGATGAATAGAAAGACCAACATTTCTTATTTCCATCCTTTTGGATGTGTATCTTTTATGTTGAATACTAAAGAGAATCTGAACAAGTTTGATTCTAAAGTACAGAAGTGTTTCTTGCTTGGATATTCTGAACGCTCTAAAGGCTACAAAGTATACAATACTGAGACACAGATTATAGAGGAATCAATTCATGTTAGATTTGATGATAAGCTTGGCAATCAAAAGCCAAAGCAGCTTGAAATTTCTGCAGATAGAGAAGTGCTTCTCACAGACTCTGAAGAGTCAGAGGCAGACAAAGCTCAAGTGAAAGAACTAGAAGCAACGCCATATGATACTCCCCTGGCTGCTCAGATGAACAACTTGAACATTTCTGAAGAACCAACTGTTAAAGGATCATCCAGAATCAAATCCTCTCATCCAGAAGAGATGATCATTGGAAAGAAGGATGACCCTATCAGAAAAAGATCCTTTCTCAGATCATCTGAAACGTCCGTATTTGGTCTAGTGTCAATCATTGAACCAACCTCTGTGGATGAAGCTCTGCTAGACAATGATTGGATACTTGCCATGCAAGAGGAGCTTAACCAATTCACTAGGAATGACGTTTGGGATCTGGTTCCAAGACCAAAAGTATTTAATATCATTGGAACTAAATGGATCTTTAGAAACAAGCTGAATGAGCAAGGAGAAGTAGTCAGAAACAAAGCTAGGCTAGTTGCTCAAGGATACAGTCAGCAAGAAGGTATAGATTACACAGAGACTTATGTGAAAGTGAGAAAAACACTTAGAAGGGGGGTTGAATAAGAGTTTTAAGAAATATGGCAATAAAAACAACTCAAGATTTTTATCCTGGTTCGTTGAACTCAACTACTCCAGTCCACCTTATCAAAGATGATTTGCCTTTCTCTACAAGGACTTAATCCACTATTGATCAACTGATTACAATAGAAAGCACTAAGTACAATTGTCTTAGTCTTCTCAAGAACTACTGACCACACCTTGGTCTTCTTAAGGAATTTCTTACAAATTAATGTAAACTAACAAGTGTTTGAATGCTTCTAATAAGCTGTATCACAACTGTGATGTTTACACTTAAAATTAAGTACAACAAAAACTATACAGTTTTATGAGAGATCAAAATGAATAAGATCTTGTGAGATTTTCTCTTTTATGAATCAAGCGTGTATTTCTGTCTGAGTGAACTTGTAATGAGCAAAATGATAAGCAGTGAATTAGCAACCTCAAAATGTTGAAGTAGTTCTCCTTTTATAGATTTTTAAAATGCCTTGAGTCATGTGCAGCTGAATATAATATTAAGTTTGTAAGACTTTTCATCACCAAAAGTATGGGCATAGATATACTTTCTGCAGAAAGGTATGGTTATAGAAGCCTTGGGATTTGCACCACGTCACTTCTTTGGACAATTTAGCCGTTGGTTACTTTGGAAGTAGCACCACGTCTAATCAAGTTTACAGCTTCTTCAACAAGCTTCCTTCAGGATGAAGTCTTCATAATCTGCACTTCAGAACTTGTAGAAAGCTTAAAGGTATCAAATACTTTAAGATGATCAGAGCTTTAAGATGATTGATAGGTTCAGAGCCTTGATAGATGATCATATCTTAATGTATCAGAGTCTCAATCTAGATCAGAGTCTTCATCAGAGTATGCAGCAGTATGTGCTTTGAGCGTGAATATTAATGATGAGAGTCTGGTTATCAATGCTTCTGAACTTGCAGTGAAAATAACTTCAGAGTCTGATAAGATCAGAGCTTTCAGCTTTTGTATACTTCTTTCATTATCCCTTCAGATTGTTCTGTAGCTTCTGCTTCAGATCCTTCTGGCAGCGCTTCAGAATCTTCTGATAGTCTTGCATCTGATGCTTCAGAGCTTTGCATAGTTTCTTTGTACTTATGTATTTTGCTTCTTTAAGAGTATTTAATTTTATACCTGAAACAATAATACTTGAACAAATTTTAGAGTGTATATATTCTTAATACAAAATTCCATAAAAGTTATCATCAAAACATAGAGATATAAGAAACACCAATCTGTGTTCTAACAATCTCCCCCTTTTTGATGATGACAAAACATAGGGAATTTTGTTCAATAAAGAGAAATAAAATAAATAACTCCCCCTGAGATTAAGAATCTCCCCCTGAAATTAATACTCTAATAGAAGAGAACACTTCCCTTTTTGCTTGAGTATATTTCAGAACCTGGTGGAAATCCTTGTTGAGAGAAAGAATCAGAGCCTGGATGCTTTCCAGAATTAGAGTCTGATGATTTCCTTCAAAATGAATAGTCTGGTGTATTTTCCAGAATCAGAGTCAAATATTCTTCAATGATTAGAGCCTGGTAATTTCTCAGGGTAACTTCAGATCATTTTTGTCAGATGAAATAATAAGATCTGAAAGTCTTAAGATTCAATGTTAGATTAAAACAATGTCTGAATTACTTTTTAGTATTGCTTATGGATTGAACAATCAAATTCTCTTTCTCCCCCTTTTTGTCATAATCAAAAATAATTTTAAAGACAGAAAAGATAACAGAAGAAGAGAAAAATACAACACATAAAAGAAAAACATAGCAGCTAGATTCATTCAGATCAAAGTAGCACAAAAAAACATAAGATGTTCATACAGCAGATGACAGGAAATAGAACAAACAGAAAACAAGTGCAAAACAAGAATGCAAAGACATGGAAAAGAAAACTAGGGCTGGCAAGAAGCAATTAAGGTAAGAAGATCAGTAATCTTGGCAGTGGACTCTTCTTGCTTGGCCATCCAAGTCTTGATCTCTTCAGTGGTCTGTTCCTGTTTTATCATCCATGTTCTGATTTCTTTAACTTCTTGGACAACATCTGGAATCTCAGTCTTCATCTCAGATGCAGAAGGTTCAGAAGCAGATGCAGTTGCCATTGGATGATCAATCTCCATGTCAGATGCAGGAGTATCTTCTATCATTGCAGAGTCTTCAGCAGGAGCATCTTCCAGAAGAAGCACTGGGGTTGTGATAATGCTCAACAAAGTCTGTCTGACCATTTCAGAAAACTTGGCCTTTGCATCATCAGCACAGAGTGTTCTGAGGTCAAATGCAGCAGAGTTGAACTTAGATATCAATCTGTTCCAAGAAGCTTCAGATTCAGCATGATCCATACTAGCCATGCACTCTTTCTCCACAGAAGCAACCCTCATACATATTTCCTTCTTGAAATTCTTGAACAGAGTAGAAACATCTGATCTAGGTTTTGGGTTCAGAAAGTCCTCTATGGTGACTGGTTGTGATGGTTCAGGAGGGGTTTGGTTTTGTTCAGGAGGTGGGTGATCAGATGATGGTTGTTCAGATGGTTGGGTTATGGATGGTTGTGGTTCAGATGGTTGTGGTATGGATGTTTGTGGTATGGTGATTTGAGGAATGGAGGTGTCATCATCAGATGGTATTGATGTAATAACATCAGATGAGGGTGGTATAAAATCTGTGAAATTGAATTTGAAGCGAAGAGGGTTGTCAGATGCAGGTCGGTCAGATGGTAATGGTTTATAAGGATCAGGAATTTGTAAGCTAGTTGGTGAGGGGACTTCAGATTCATTAGAATCAGATGATTCAGTTGAATGACATGAAGTTGAAGAGAGGACATACATGGTTGCAAGTGGTGATACATCCAGAATGTCTTCAGATGGTTGTTGGACAAATGGTTCAGGATTTTGGATAGTTGGTTCTACTGGTGGTTGAGTAGTAGAGAGTGGTTCAGATTGTTTTTGTTGTTCAGAGGATTGTTGTTGTTGTTCAGTTGTTGTTTGTTGTTCAGATATTTGTTGTTTTTGTGATTCAGATTGTGTTTGTTGAGGGGGTTGTTGTTCAGAAGATATTTGTTGAGGAGGTTCAGATGGTAGTTGAACAGAAGATGGTTGAGAATGTTTGTTAGGAGATGAAATGGGTTCAGATGATTGATGTTTAGATGTTTTAGGAGGAGATGGTGGAGGTGAAGGTGAGGGTGAAGGGACAAGAGGATTGGGATCAGATGTTAATACCTATTGAATTGTTTCTCTAATTTCTTCCACAGTAGCTTCTGGAGGATTTTCCTTCTGCTTCTTGTCCTTCTCAGGTCTGTCAGCAGTATCAGAGGCTTTCCTCTTAGGCTGTGCAACAGATCCTTCCTCAACTTTCCTCTTCTTGCGCCTTTCTCTCAGAAGATTTGGCAGTACTTCTCCTTCCTTCTGAACTATGTTAGCAGGCAGAGGGATACCATTCTTCAGGCAATCAACAATGAATGTCAGAATGATGTTCCTAGGTTCATCAGCGCTGAATATAGGAAAATCTGCCAAAGAAATTCTCCTTCTGCTGACTTCCTCAGAGTTAAATTTCTTAGGTTTTCCAGCAAGCTCTGAAATGACCTTCATTCTTTTCAGAGTGTTCCCATTGATGACAGATCCTATAATATAAGATAGATCATCTGTCACTCCAGCATCAAACAGATGTTTCACAAGACCATTCTCTATTAGAATGTTTGATATCAGTCTTCCCATAGGGATCCAAGTTCTGATTTTTCCAGCTTTAATCCTTACTTCTTCTCTTGTCTCTCTAATATGGTTTAGAAGATGACTGAACAGAAGATAAGGTAAATGCACCTTCTTTCCTTTACTCATACAGAACATGAAGTACACTTGTTCTGAGTTCACATAATCTGGTGAGTTAGAAGATTTCCTCTGAAAGATAGAACTCATGAAGTTCTTAGCCCATATTCTGTAAACAGGCTTCATATCTCTGACCTTGTTGGATGGTTCCCCAGAAACACAAAATTCTTGAAAAATGTCAGCCAAATCCACACGATCAGTAGCCATACTTGTGATTCCCTCAATTTCCTTATACTCAAGTAGTTGTCTGATTAATTTTTCAGTGATGACAATTTCCTTCCCAAGAACAGATGAATGAATGAATTTAGGGCAAACTTGAGTGTGTATCCAGAATTCCTTCACTAAGGTTGGATAAACAGGACCCATCATCTTGTCAAAATACATTTCCCAGTTCTGAGTTTTGATGGTTGAAAGGAGATCAAAACCATTTTCTTTGATGGATTCAAAGTCCACAAAGTTCTCACACAGAACTTCAAGTTCTTTGATTGGAGTGAGAAGAGTTCTCACAGGTGCCCTGTACACAACAACAGTTTGGGATGAACCAACAGTATTTGGAGATGATGCAGCAACAGTTGAAGTTTGCATATGAGCAGATGTTGAAGATGGTGAAGCCATTGAAGTTCTTGAGTTGCGTTTGGGTTTACGAGAGGTTTTTGGTTTTGAAATGAGATGGAAACAATAGAGAAGGAAAAAATGCATATGAGAGATGAAGAGAGTGTAAAATGTGATTTGTGAAGTGTTGTGAGAATTTATAGAAAAATTTAGGGCATGCACAAAGACACACAATCTCAAGCGTGCACAAGCATTGAATGAAGTGAAACATAATCATATCAAGAAATTTATGCAAGGAATAAAATCATATCAAGCATTTAAGATTCTGACAGAAGGGGGGAAATCAAGAGATTTTGGATTTTCAAAGCAATACCTCAAACGTCACTTCAGTATGGTGCACTCTACCTTTCCAGATTCTGAGCTACACGTGTTTGCTTGCATGTGCCTCTGAAACTCTTTGAGAAATGAAATGTTAGGCAACGTTCAGATCCTCTGAGCCTTGTTAGTTCAGATTTACACACAAATAAATAAAAATAGAATTCAACAGAAGAAATACTTCAGAGTTTAGACATTTATCATCTGAAGAAAAATTTCATCTGATGAATATTTTATTCTGGACAGAAGTCCATACTTATATTCTTCAGAATAAATTTAAATCTATCTTCAGCAAGGGGTTTTGTAAAGATATCAGCCTACTGATGATCTGTATCTACAAAGTATAAATTGATAATTCTCTTCTGAACATAGTCTCTGATGAAATGATGTTTAATCTCTATATGCTTAGCTTTAGAGTGTAAAATGGGATTTTTAGATAAGCATATAGCAGAAGTATTATCACAGAAGATAGAAATGTTACTCTCAAAAATCTGATAATCTTCTAGTTGACTTTTCATCCAGAGCATCTGGGTGCTACAACTAGCAGCAGCTATATATTCTGCCTCTGTAGTTGAAAGTGCAATTATGGGTTGCTTCTTGCTGAACCAAGAGATCAGATGACTTCCAAGAAATTGACAGCTTCCAGAAGTACTTTTACGTTCTACTCTGTCTCCAGCATAGTCAGCATCACAGAATCCAACTAATTTATACTCATCAGATCTTCTGTAACACAGACCCACATTAGTAGTACCTTTCAGATACCTTAGAATCCTCTTAACAGCTGTTAAGTGAGATTCTCTAGGATCTGATTGGAATCTAGCACACAGACATACACTGAATAAAATATCATGTCTTGAAGCAGTCAAATATAAGAGAGATCCAATCATACCTCTGTAAAGTTTTTGATCAACTTTCTTACTTACCTCTTCCTTACCAAGTGTGCTTGTAGGATACATTGGAGTCTTTGCCAATTTGCTTTCACTCATATTGAATTTCTTTAGAAGCTCTTTGACATATTTAGTCTGGTGAATATATGTGCATTCTGGAGTCTGATTTACTTGGATTCCCAGAAAGAATCTAAGTTCTCCCATCATGCTCATTTCAAATTTAACCTGCATAGATAAAGCAAACTCCTTTCCCAGCATAATATTGGTAGATCCAAAAATAATATCATCCACATAAATTTGACAAACTAGTAAATCTTTCTTAAATGTTTTACAGAAAAGAGTTGTATCCACTTTGCCTCTGATAAAATTCTTTTCCAGAAGAAAATTACTTAATCTTTCATACCAAGCTCTGGGAGCTTGTTTCAAACCATAAAGATATTTTTTGAGTTTGAAAACATGATCTAGAAATTTAACACTTTCAAAACCAGGAGGTTGGTGGACATAAACTTCTTCTTCTATAATGCCATTTAAGAAAGCACTCTTAACATCCATCTGATATAGAGTGATGTTATGTTGTGCAGCAAATGAAATAAGAAGATGTATAGATTCTAACCTTGCCATTGGAGCATAAGTTTCAGTGTAATCAATACCTTCTTGTTGACTGTACCCTTGAGCTACCAGCCTTGCCTTGTTCCTAACAATTTCTCCTTGCTCATTTAATTTATTTCTGAATACCCACTTTGTTCCAATAATGTTGAAACCTTTTGGTCTAGGAACCAGATCCCACACATCATTTCTTGTAAATTGATTTAGCTCATCTTGCATTGCAAGTATCCAATCATTGTCACTCAGAGCCTCATCCACAGATGTTGGTTCAATAATAGACACCAACCCAAGAAGTGATGTTCCAGATAATCTAATAAACGACCTTGTTCTTATAGGGTCATCTTTCTTCCCAATAATAATTTCTTCTAGATGAGAAGCCTTGATTCTGGATGATCCTTTAACTGTTGGTTCTTCAGAAATATTCATGTTATTCATCTGAGCAGCTAATGGAGTTGCATCTGGCGTAGCTTCTTCTTGAGCTTTCTCTACCTCTGGTTTCTCAGATTCTATGAGAATAACTTCTCCATCTGCAGAGTTTTCAATCTGCTTTGGCTTTTGATTACCAAGCTTATCATCAAATCTAACATGTTTACATTCTTCCACAATCTGTGTCTCAGTATTGTATACTCTGTAGCCTTTAGAGCGTTCAGAATATCCAAGCATGAAACACTTTTGTGCTTTAGAATCAAACTTGTTAATATTCTCTTTAGTGTTCAGCATAAAACAAATACATCCAAAAGGATGGAAATAAGAAATGTTTGGCTTTCTATTCCTCCACAATTCATAAGGAGTCTTTTCCAGAAGAGGTCTAATTGACACTCTGTTCTAAATGTAACATGATGTGTTAATTGCCTCTGCCCAAAAATGTTTTGCCATGTTAGTCTCATTGATCATGGTTCTGGCCATCTCTTGCAAAATTCTATTTTTCCTCTCTACAACTCCATTCTGTTGTGGAGTTCTAGGACAGGAGAAATCATGAGCAATGCCATTTTCATTAAAATATTTTTCAAAATGTTTGTTTTCAAATTCACCACCATGATCACTTCTGACTTTAACAATTTTGAAATCTTTTTCAGTTTGAACTTATTTGCAGAAGTCAAAGAACACAGAGTGTGACTCATCCTTGTGTTTTAGGAATTTTACCCATGTCCATCTGCTGTAGTCATCAACAATGACTAATCCATACTTCTTGCCTCTGATGGATGCAGTTTTCACTGGTCCAAACAGATCAATGTGAAGTAACTCTAATGGTTTTAAAGTTGAAACAACAGTTTTGGATTTGGAAGAAGATTTTGAAAATTTTCCTTTCTGACATGCTTCACAAAGAGCATCTGAGTTGAACTTCAAATTAGGAAGTCCTCTGACCAGATTAAGCTTATTAATCTGAGATATACGTCTCATATTAATATGACCCAATCTTCTGTGCCAGACCCATTGCTCCTCATTAACAGACATAAGGCATTTAACATTCTGAACCTTAAATTCTGAAAGACTAATTTTATAAATGTTGTTTTTCCTTTTACCATTAAAGAGGATTGAGCCATCCTTTTGACTAACAGCTTTACAACACTTTTGATTAAAGATAATGTCACTTTTATACCTGAAACAATAATACTTGAACAAATTTTAGAGTGTATATATTCTTAATACAAAATTCCATAAAAGTTATCATCAAAACATAGAGATATAAGAAACACCAATCTGTGTTCTAACATTATGCTCCTATGGCAAGGTTAGAATCTATTCGCTTGCTTATTTCCTTTGCTGCATAGAATAACCTCACTCTGTATTAGATGGATGTTAAAAGTGCCTTCTTAAATGGTTTTATAGAAGAGGAATTGTATGTACATCAACCTCCTGGTTTTGAAGATGAAAAATTTCCAGAACACGTTTTCAAACTTAAGAAATCACTCTATGGCTTGAAACAAGCTCCTAGAGCTTGGTATGAGAGGCTGAGTAATTTCCTTCTGGAAAATAATTTCATCAGAGGAAAAGTTGACACCACTCTCTTTCATAAATCAGTTAAGAAAGACATTTTAGTCTGTCAGATTTATGTTGATGATATTATATTTGGAACAACAAATGTTACGCTTGGAAAGGAGTTTGCTCAATCTATGCAGGCAGAATTCGAGATGAGCATGATGGGAGAACTCAGATTCTTTTTGGGAATCCGAGTGAATCAGACTCCAGAATGTACCTACATACATCATACAAAGTATGTAAAGGAACTTCTGAAGAAATTCAACATGTCAGAAAGCAAGGTAGCAAAGACTCCAATGCATCCTACAAGCACAATAGGTAAGGAAGAGGTAAGCAAAAAGGTGGATCAGAAGCTCTACAGAGGTATGATTGGTTCTCTTCTGTACTTGACAACTTCTAGACCTGACATCCTCTTTAGCATTTGTTTATGTGCTAGATTCCAATCAAATCCTAGAGAATCCCATTTAACAGTTGTTAAGAGGATTCTGAGGTATCTGAAAGGTTCTACTAATGTGGGTTTGTGTTACAGCAGATCTGATAAATACAGATTAGTTGGATTCTGTGACGCTGACTATGCTGGAGACAGAGTTGAACGTAAGAGTACTTCTGAAAGCTTCCAGTTTCTGGGAAGTCATCTGATCTCTTGGTTCAGCAAGAAGCAACCCACAATTGCGCTTTCAACAACAGAAGCAGAATACATTGTTGCTGCTGGATGTAGCATTCATATGCTCTGGATGAAGAGTCAACTAGAAGACTATCAGATTCACGAGAGTAACATTTCCATCTTCTGTGATAATACTTCTGCTATTTGCTTGTCTAAAAACCCTATTTTACACTCTAAGGCAAAGCATATAGAGATTAAACATCATTTCATCAGAGACTATGTTCAGAAGGGAATCATAAGTTTAAACTTTGTTGATACAGACCATCAATGGGCTGATATCTTTACAAAACCCCTTGCTGAAGATAGATTTAAATTTATTTTGAAAAATATTAGTATGGATTTCTGTCCAGAATAAAATGTTTTTCAGAAGAAAATTTCCTCAGATGGAAAATGTTTTAACCCTGAAGTATTTCAGTTATTCATTTATTGTTTAATATTTTATTTATTATGTGCAAATCTGAACTAGCAAGCCTCAAAGGATCTGAATGTTGGCTAACGTTTCATTTCTCAAAGAGTTTTAGAAGCACATGCAAGCAAACACGTGTCATCTGAATCTGAAACGATTGAGTGTCCAGCACTGAAACACCGTTCAGAGGTACTATTTAAATTAATTCTAATTCTCGTTTTCTTCCCCACGCGTTGTCAGAATCATTAAATGCTTTTCTTGTCATGATTACGTTTGATGTGATTTAATGTTTAATTAAATGCTAAATGCTAAATGTATGACTCTTATGTGCCCTAACTTTCTCTATAAATTCCACAATACTTCACTTCTCACACTTTCCACTCTCGTTCACTCTCTTATGCATTTCTGCTTATTGCATTTTTTCATCTTCTCCTCAAAACCCAAATGTAACCTTAAACCCCTTCCTACTTCATCTATGGCAACCTCTTCATCAACCTCTCAACAACTTCAATCAACAATGGCTATTGTCTCTTCTTCAAATCTGGGTATTGTTGCTTTCAAAGAACCAGTTAGAACCCTCCTCACACCGGTTGACAAATTTGAAGTTCTGTGTGAATCTATACTGAATTTTGAATCAGTTGCAGAAAATGGGTTTGATCTTCGTCCCATTCTTAATGCTCAAAGTTGGATAAAATTCTTTGATAGACTGATGGGACCAGTTTATCCATGCTTGGTGAAAGAATTTTGGATTCATGCTACTACATACCCTAAGTTTATTGTTTCTTCTGTTCTGGGTAAGGAAATTATCATAACTGAGGATTTGATCAGGAAGCTTATTAGTTATGAAGAAACTGATGGTGTTACAAATCTGCCAGCTGGGCGTATAGATATGACAGAAGTTTATAATGAAGTTTTCTCATCTGGAGAAGCTTCTAACAAAGTGAAAGATATGAAGCCAAACTACAGGATCTAGGCTAAGATTTTTATGGGTTGCATACATCACAGGAAGTCTTCAAACTCTCCTGATTATGTCAATACTGATCAGATGTATTTTATGTATTGTCTGAGTCAGAGCATAAAAGTGGATCTGCCTTATCTGTTATTTAATCATCTGTGGACTCACGTGAAACAATCAAGAGAAGAAGTTAGAACCAAGCATCAGAAGACGAGGAATTGGATACCTATGGGAAGACTCATTTCAGATATTCTGACTGAGAATGGTTTGGTTGGACATCTGATAGAAGCTGGAATGAAGGATGAATTAACTTCAGTGGTTGGCAAACCTCTGAATGGGAAAAGTCTTCAGAAGATGAAGGTTGTAGAAGAACTTGCTTCTGCACCAGAACAGATCAACTCTGAAGAGGTCAGCAAGAGAAGGATACCATTAAATGATTTTCCTCTGTTCTACACTAATGAACCAAGGGAAATTATTCTGGCCTATATAGCAACTTGTCTGGCAGATGGAACTCCTCTACCAGAACATCTGATTCAGAGAGCAGGCGAACATGAACCAGAATTCCCTGGAGACAGATATAGGAAGAAAAGGAAAGTGTCAGAAGGATCTTCAAAACGAAAAAGGAAAGCTTCTGGCGAGGCAGCTTCTGTTAAACCAAAGCGAGTCAAGAAGCAAAAAGGTAATCCTCATGCTGCTAGTTTAGATTCCATCTTAGAAACTGTCAAAGAGGTACTAACATCTGATCTCCCCACCTATGAACCTGTACCTTCACCTTCTCCTCCTCATGAATCTGAACCAATTCCATCTGAACCAATAAAATCTCAACCATCTCCTTATATTCCTAAACCCAAGAAAACTTCTGAAACTGCTATTTCTGAACCTCAACCACACCCATTTGAAACACAAACTTCTAACCCACAACCAAAAGAACGCATTCCCTTTGTTCCTCAACCAAATCAACCTAAAACTTCAGAATCATTCATATCTGATTCTGAGATTCTTGATATTAAACCCTTGAAAACTCTTTTTGACGTTTCCTCAACATCCTGTCACACTTTTGAATCATCTGATTCTTCTGAATCTGATTTACCCCCAGAAGTGAACTCACCCCCTTCACTTCATGGTTATGAACCAAAACAACCAAATGTATCTGAACCTATCCTTTCTAAATCAACTCCAAAACCTACATCAGCTTTTGTTCCATATCGTCCTATGCCTTCTGCTGTCATTCCATCTATACGCAGATTCAAACCTTTTATGTGCATCATACCTGCTAAACCCTCTACACCATATCCTCGTCCTCTTTTCATCATTCCTTCTTTTTCCATACCCTCCACATCTGAAACCACCAAAACACCCTCCCTAGAAAACTTTCTGAAACCTAAACCTAGGATGGATGTTAGTACTTTATTTGATGGTTTTAAAAAGGAATTAAACATGTGGCTGCCTACTGTTAAGAAGGAGTGCTTGTCTAGTGTGAATCCAGATGCTTCTGTGGCCACTTGGAACAGATTCATTTCAAGATTTAACTCTGTAGCTTCAAACCTTCGCACCATTTGCTCTGATGATGCAAAGGTGAGATTTGCTGAAGTTATCAGACAAACTCTTCTGAATATGAGTAGATCTCCAATTCTTCTTCTGGAGAATGCACCTGCTGAAGAACCTAAGTCTGAAGATACTCTTCCAGAAGCATCTATTGCTGAAGAAACTCTTGTGTCAAATCAGTCTGCTCTGATGGTTCTGAATCAAGCCTCTGACTCAGTGATTCAAGAAAATGCATCTGCTATGGTTATTGAGACTGCATCTGCATCTGATCCTGCATCGTCTAAAGTCAAGAAAGAGAACCCAGATCTTGAAGAAAAGTTTGCTAAGCTTGAAGCCAGCAACACAGAAATCAGATCTTGGATGATTAAGCAAGGAAAGACAACATATGAAATCAATACATGGATGGCTAGGCAAGAAGAATCTACTTCTGAGATCACAAATCTTCTGAAGATACCCTCTCGCCAACCTTAGTTGTTTTTCAGTTGTTTGTGCACATTATGTTTGTTCTGCTTATGTTTGTTATCCTCTGAATATTTTGATTATCAATGCATTTGTTTGGTTTCTGTTTCTATCTGTTTTATCTTATTCGTTTTTCTCTGTTCTTTTTTTGTGTCTTAAAAAGTTATTTCTTTTTGATGTGACAAAAAGGGGGAGAAAATGGAAATTATAATTGTTCAAATAAACAGTTACCAGAATGGAATTCAGACATAATAAATTATAACTAACATTGAATTTTAGTCTTTCAGAACTATAACGTTGCATCTGACTTAATTCATAAAAGTTACTCTGAAAGCTCCTAAATCAGGCTCAGATCCAAATCAGGATCCAAACCAGACTCTGATTCTGAAAAGTACAAACTAGGTTCTGATTCTGAAAAGAATAAACCAGGCTTCAGGATCCAGGCTCTGATTCTGAAAAGCCAAACCAGGCTCTGATTCTGAAAAGAATACTTAAAAAGGGAAGTATTTATTTTTTATGGTATTCAATTCAGGGGGAGATTTATAATCTCAGGGGGAGTTATATCTTATATTCTTTATTATTGAACAAAATTTCCTATGTTTTTGTCATCATCAAAAAGGGGGAGATTGTTAGAACACAGATTGGTGTTTAATATATCTCATTGTTTTGATGAAAACATAAATGAAATTTTGCATAAAGGAAATATATACTCTATTGTGTTTAAGTAATTTTGTTTTAGATCATATATTATATATTCATCTGGAAGCAAAAATTATATATGCAAGTGAAAAGAACGTTAAGACTCTGAGCGTCAGAAGCAACATTTCAGAAGACTCTGAGTGCTGCTTGAAGAGACTCTGATATGCTATAGATGACTCTGAATCAAGTAATAAAAATTTGAGTAAGAGCGTTACAACATTGTTTCAGAAGACTCTGGAAGTACTTCACGTTGTAAGTACAGAGGCTCTGATATTCAACTATGCGTTGATTGTAACATTCACGCTTAAGCACTATTGCTGCAAGACTCTGATCTGAAGAACAAGGAACTACATCAGAGGATCTGATGTTAGTTTATTCAGTTGAAAAGATGTCAGCTCAAAGAAAAGATCCGTTGCTAATCCCAATGTCTGCTCCAACGACACTATTCCTTATTTATGTATGACACAAGAATTCAGACACAAAGCACATGTCTGAACATTCCTCTTCCTGGAAAGGAAAAGTCAATAGAAGACAAAAAGGCAACAGAGGCAGCAGAACGTACAACAATGCACAGTCTTTGAGAGAAGGACTTGAAGTAGTATTTAAACAAGCTTCAGCATCTTTCCAATGTTGACGAATATTGACGAACTCACAAGCTCTCATTCAAATATTCTTCAAAGCTTAACAGTCTTCATATTTGTTCTTAATATTGTGTAAACATCACTGTTGTGATATAGCTTGTTAGAAGCAAAACATTAAACACAATTTGTTAGTTTATCTTTGTAAAAGATTTCCTTAAGAAGACCAAGTTGTGGTCAGATTTTCTTGAGAAGACTAAGACAGTTGTCTTAGTGGTTTACACTGTAATCAAGTTTGATATAGTGGATTAAGTCCTTGTTGAGAAAGGCAAATCACCTTTGTAGGGTTGACTGGATTAGTTTGAGTTCAAACGAACCAGGATAAAAATATTTGTGTTATTTTTTTATCTCCCAAAGTGTTTTAAAACCCTTATTCAACCCCCCCCCCCCCCTTCTAAGTGTTTTTCTCACCTTCATTGGCCTCTTCAATCATTAAAGTTAGGGTTTCATAAGATTTTGAACTTGGACACTTAGAATTTTTTAGGCAGAATATGTCTCATGTTTTGTCCAACTTTAGAGGCATCTTTCATTATGATCCAAGATGAATCAAGACCAAATGTAAACATCAAAGTTGAAGTATGATATACATGCTTTCCAAAGAGTATAAGAACATCCATTGGTTCAAATTGATCAAGAAGTTATGAACCTCACAACATGCCTTGATGCAAATCGGTTTTTGACAGCATTTGGCATATAACTTGCATTCCACGATTTTTTGTGTCAATTTTGGAAACTTGCATCATTGGATTTTTGTCTAATATCAAGATAAATGATAAGGAATCTGAACCATAAGGACAAAGAGTCAAGGGCTTGTCTCTTAGTATGTGAAAACCATCATGACCAAGTGAGAACTTAAGTTTTTCTCTCAAGCATTCATGCAATGCATAGAGGTGGCATGAACCAAGCCTTACCAGTCCAAATAAATCAAGAAACATGAGTGTTCAAACCTGAAAATTTGTTAAGAGTCAAGAGAAGATGAGCCTTGGGTGCCTTAGGATTCAAGTCAATAGCTACCTAGTTATATCCATTGGATAATAGAGTGACCTCTCAACCAACACTATTCCTCCCAAAACAAACTTCTCCTCCTATAAATAAGAGCCATTTCTGATTGTTTAAGACACCCCAAAGCATCACAACACATTTTTTCTGTGATTTCACTCTTCACTTCAAAATTCCAAAACCTTAAGAAGTGAGTTGAGTTTTCAAATAGAGAGCAATTCAGTCCAAACCAATGATCCAAACACCTTCCATAAACATTACAAAAGTGATCTAAACCATCTGATCACTTCTAAAACATCAGGATCAACATTAATTAAATTATAAAAATTTTAAATTTTTAATAGAGTAATTAAATCAAATTACCCATACCTCTTTTAAAAACACCTCTTTAGTCTTCTTAGGGAAAAGCTCCAATTGCATCTCTTGTAGAAATTTAGCTATCTCTTCTTGCATATCTTTTTCATTTGGTGTTGGAGCTCTATTCTTTGTTATTGGAGTTGTTTTTGTAATTTCTATTGGAAATCTGCATTCAGTTTTTTCTCCAATGCTAGAAGGTCATCTTGAGAGACACCTCCTGAGGTGGGGCGTGAATTTTTTTCCAAAGAATTTCTTAAAGCCCACACCCATTGGAGCGGTGTGGATCTGTCAAGGGCGTTCATTTGTTCCAAGGGCAATAGTCAATACATATTCACGTCCTTCAAAAACAATATTACCTTGTGTACTTTTTTCTAGTAAGTCACCCTGAATTGGTAAAATACATATATACACATGTTATAAAATGATTAATAAGTTATAAATGAAATTCAAATTTATAAAGAATTTTGTATTAGTTACAATCATAGAAGCTACTAAGTTTAATGATTAATAAGTTATAAATTAAATTCAAATTTATAAAGAATCTTTTATTACTCTAACTAAAATATGGCAAGCCAACATGCTAAAAAAAACAGCAGTTTAATTCAGCTCATGGACTCAAGACAAACTTCCTACTTTCTAACATTCTAACTAACACAATACGAGTGAAACTAACTAAGTCATAACAGTATTCCAACAGTGCTAGCAATAATCAAACCTGAGTATAACAGTTTGAGTATTCTAACAACATGAATAACTAACATAAGCTTTATTAACAACAAACCATTTCACAAACTAATCCTATTTAGCATCCTCATAATCATGTTTCTGCATACATGATTCTTCAACAACCCAATGCTAATTACAAAAAACTCCATGACAGTTTAATTACAATTCATGTTAACAATCATCTAACCATTAGCACGGTTCAACCATAACAATTTGATGACACATGGCAATCTAACATGATAAACAAAACTACAGTTCAATTCAGCTCATGGACTCAAAACCAACTTCCTATTTTCTAACACTCTAACTAACACAATAAGATTCAAACTAACTAAGTCCTAACAACATTCCAACATGTTACATGAATGTGGTCCCTCGTCTGAAAAAGAACCAATTAGTGGCCTAGTATAAAATTATTTAATTAGTGTGCCTTGTTATTGTGTAAGATATATATATATATATATATATATATATATATATATATATATATATATATATATATATATATATATATATATATATATATATATATATATATATATATATATATATATATATATATATATATATATATATATATATATATATATATATATATATGTGTGTGTGTGTGTGTGTGTGTGTGTGTGTGTGTGTGTGTGTGTGTGTGTGTGTGTGTGTGTGTGTGTGTGTGTGTGTGTGTCTATATATATATATATATATATATATATATATATATATATATATATATATATATATAGACACACACACACACACACACATATATATATATATATATATGTGTGTGTGTGTGTGTGTCTATATATATATATAGACACACACACACACACACACACACACACACACACACACACACACACACACATATATATATATATATATATATATATATATATATATATATATATATATATATATATATATATAATTGTATACATCAATTAAATTACTAATATGGCCTTTATAAAATAAAAATTTTGTGTCACATTATATCCATATGTAGCCACGTACCAATTATTACTTGGCAGTATAGGAAGATAATGTTAGCTACTCATAAGGAGACAGAGTAAGATCACATAAAATCTATCTTAGTGGGCAATAACGTTTAACAACAATTTGGTGAACATCTGAAGGGCTTCTAAGTTTATTGAACAATTTGGTGTCTAATCATATAAAATTCAAATTTATAAAGAATCTTTTATTAGTTACAATCATAGAAGCTACTAAGTTTGTTGCCTCAAATGTAAAATCTCCATATCGCTTTTGTCGAGCCATCAATCATGCCTCGTATTGTTTTATTTCTGGAGGATCACCTATTAAACTTTGATCACTATTGGCCTCTTCAATCATTTAGGAGCCCTTTGAAATATCTACGCTTTTTGGTTTGTAAATGTTTGTTTGAAAATAGATTGGGGACTTGAGAAGAGAATTAATTTTTTAAGATTTTTGTGTTTGGAGAGACTTATCGCCTCATGCCTACGTACCCACAAAGTGCAATATAGGATCAAAATCCCGTCAGTCGTGGTGCAAATAACAAAATTTAGTTTGTTTTGATTGATTTTTAAATGTAAAGACAATTCGTCATTTTAAGGAGATAACTATGACTAGTCGCCCACAAGTATAAGACAATATTTGCATCACTTAAAGATGGAGGATTTTGCCTGGATTAAAGTCAACAACTCTATCACTCAACATCTAAGTGGAAAATATCAACATCTTAAATACTATGGAGAATAGGAGAATTACATTTCAACTATGGAAATGACTCATGTCTAAACCTTTTGAAAAGTTTTTAAGAGAAAAAATGCAAAAAGGCACAAAAAGTTTGAATGAGGTGAAGTGTTTTTTATGTCTTTTTTTGAAATTGGTCAAAATATGATTAGCATTGATTGAAATTTATTAAAGAAACAAAGATTGAAAATTATTTGAAAAAAGTCAAGGTTTTATTATTAAAGTGGTTTGAAGTTTGAAAACAAGAAGGTTTTTTGAAAAAGGGAGAAGATTTTGAAAATTTAAGAAGGGGAGGAGATGAAATGACTATCCTAAAGCAAAATAAAAGTTAGAGATAAGAAGGATCTAACTAAAAGATAGCAAACTCCATAGCAAGCAAAATAATAATCCCATCCATCTTAAAGCATAAGCAAATGAGCAAGCCAAATAAAGGCAAAGATCCATAATACTCCAAGCATAGGGAAAGAGACATAATTCTAAGTCAAGGGTCCAAGAAAAGTCCAAGAAGTCCAAGGGCGCAAAATTAATAGCACCAAGATTTTTAGAGGTTTAACCTTTTATTAGTGTTTTAAACAAGATATGGTCCAAATGGATAAAAGAAAAAGAGCGGAAGAATAAACAATAATATGAGATGAGGTGATAAAAATAGAGCATAAAGCTAAAAGAGAGATAGGGAGCGAGAAAGAAACATAAAAATATTAGTATAAAGATACTGTTAGTGAGTTAGTGATTAGTTGTTAGAACAAAAGATCAATGATGGTTGACTCTTGCACTTAGGCCATAGTTAATGAAAACTCATTAGAGGATTGATAAAATCATAGCCTCCTAACAATAAGTTTCATAGGTAATGAACCTAAGACAAATAATCAACCATACTTGGACTTTCAAACATAAATTTGGGCCACGAATGATCATTTTCCGATTACGGGATAATTTACTGCTATGTTAAGCAATCGTAATCGGGTTTATGTAGAAACCACGACTATCTGAGGTTGGTCAATAAAAATGTTAGTGTTAATGCATGTTGGAGAAGTGATATGTAGATCACTCTCCGAAAGCAATACCGCACGAAAATAAAAGTGGTAACGATCTCATCTTCATCAAGAACTTGAAATAAGTTCCAAAGATATCGAAGATTTTTTATCGATCAAAAAAAGAAGAAAAAGAAGAGGAAAGGGAATGCCAAATTGAATTACAGTTTCAAGATCATTCCATGTTTAAGTTCATCCACTCATCTTGGTGGATTAAAGCACTAAACATATCATTAACTCAAAGTACCTAAAATGAATTGAACAATTCACTTTAAAGATAGATTTGAATTAGTGAATGTTTATCCAACTTCATCTACACCCTAAGTCCAATGAATTTAAAGAGGAAAAGGACCTTTAAAAGTGTATTCCAAGGAAAAAACCAAATGGAAATAGAAGAAGAAGAAGAAGAAGAAGAAGAAGCAGAAGAACCAAAACAATCCCAAAACAAAGCCAAAAAACACATTCTGCATTGTGCAAATCGATTGCACCAGTGTGCGAATCGATTGCATAGCAGAAAATCAGCAATTCTATACACTGTACAATCGATTGCACACTGACAGACAATAATAAAATCAGCATTTACAAGGCAAAACCATGATCAATCATTTCTTCAAACATCTCATGATCAAGGATGCAATTGAGCACGAAAATTTAAGTAAAATAACAGCAAATAGCATCAATGGAACACAACTTGCAAGATCCAAAGATCAAGCAACAAGAGTCAATAATAGATTACATTGTGGAAGATGGATCAAGCACAACAATGGTGGATCAAGGGTTTACCACTTCAAATATGAAAATTCTTCAAATCAACT